>JAZHEH010001593.1:1276444-2552888 GCA_036589455.1 Ateles fusciceps
CAGGCTCAAGTGATCCTCCCACCTCAACCTCCCAAGTAGCTAGGACTACAGATACATGCTGCCATGCCCAGTTAATTTTTAAATTTTTTGTAGAGATGAGATCTCACTGTTGCCCAGGCTGGTATTGGACTGGCTTCGACTAATGTTCCTGCTTTAGCTTCTCAAAGTGCTGGAATTACAGGAGTGAACCACCACATCTACCTAATTTATCTCCTGTGACAATCACTGAACAAGAACTCCCAAGATCTGTTCTGGTTTCCAAAGTCTGTGACTGTGACTTCAGTTCTTTCTCTTATCCCTTTCATTTCTGCTCATTAATTAAGATATAAGAGGTAGCCTAGATCATGAAGACAATTTGTAGCGAATTAAATTAACTGTACAAGCAAATAATGAATATTAATTGATTACACAAAGTACTCTATTATTTTAGAACCACGCACAGAGATCTAGTCTCAACTTCTTAAAAGCTTTTTTTTTTTTTTTTGAGACGGAGTCTCACTCTGTTGCCCAGGCTGGAGTGCAGTGGCACCATCTTGGCTCACTGCAACCTCTGACTCCCGGATTCAAGCAATTCTCCTGCTTCAGCCTCCCAAGTAGCTGGGATTATAGGCGCCCACCACTGCGCCAGGCTAATTTTTGTATTTTTAGTAGAGATGGGGTTTCACCATGTTGGCCAGGCTGGTCTCGAACTCCTGACCTTAGGGGACCTGCCCGCCTCGGCCTCCCAAACTGCTGGGATTACAGGCTTGAGCCACCATGCCCAGGCAACCTTTATTTCTTAATAAAAAGTGATATAAATATCTTTTATTACCTACTGGTTCATTTATATTTGGTCAATTAAATTTAAAAAGGTAATCAAGCAAATTAAAAGATAAAAGAGACACTACCTTTTTCATATTTTTAATTACCATTATCGCACCAATACAACATATGCTTTATATACATATATCTTAAACATTTTCCATTTTTCAGGAATTCAAATACATAATATATTATCATCTTGAGAATACAAAGAACACAACATGGAGGAAGATTGAGAAATAGGTTCCCAGTATTTAGTCACTAGGGATTCTACAGACTTTCCTTTTAGTGTTTTCTACTGGAATTTTAGTATGTCCTGCCATGACTCTGCAAGAATAGAGCTGCCTAGAAAAGGAGGCAATGAAAAGAAAATGGACCCAAAGTCAGAAAAAGTTAAGAAGGAAATCCAGGAAAGTAATACATTTTGAAACATAAGGACTCCCTTCTGCCAGCGTGTACATATCCAAATAGGTGCAAAAGGAAAGCAATTATATCTTCCCATTTCATCCTCAAAATTGCTTATTTAGAAACAAAATAGAAAGTACCCATTCATCTGAGAAGCAGAACTTTTTTCACAGCATTGTAAAAGGAATGGCAGGGCAGAGGGGAAAGGAAAGTGGTGGGAGAACAATTTGCTTTTAAGATACCCTGGGTGACAGGTATCAAAGCCTTGGGCAAAACCTGTCACAGTAAAGCTGTGACTCTCCGACTTCCTTCACAAATGACAATATACATAATAGCAGCTTTCTATTAAAGAACTACATGAACTGAAAAGAAACGTTTATGGAAAGGGGCCAGATACCCAGGCAGCAAGGCAATGTGGGCACTAAACAAGAGTTAAGTGCTTTCAACCTCTCTGCTCTACAGATCAGGTGAAAAACTCTAAACCCTTCAACTTTAGGTCAAATAACAGGGCAAACACAAATTAATGCCATGCTTCAAATGCAGCAACTAGATGGAGCTGCAAGAAATTAAACACTTCTATAGAATATCACTTGGAAAGCACAGCCTCCTGAACCTCCTTCATCACAGACACACCCACTGGTCAAAGATGTTGCACAATTCAAACTCAACAAACAGGAAAGAATAGTGGGGGTGCCACCAACACAGCCCTCTTATCATAGAAAGAGACACATAAACACACAAGAGGGTGATGGAGCTGCACCCAGCACTGGATGTTCGCTGAGTATGATAAGCCTGAGGGAGGCTACACAGCAGAGACCCAGGAAATAGGTCTTTCTACATATCTACCCCATCAAAATTCTGAATTTGTAAACACTGAGGTCAGCCTGTCTATTTTTAGTCCTGGGTTAGCGGAGAAGGAAGTTGGAAGGTTTTTGACTCCCCCTGAAATTGCTAAATAGGGCTTCACAAAGAGGCACACAAGGGTCATGAGATGAGTTTGAAATACGTTAAAGAATTTAAAAGATGAGACAAATTTTACAGATGCTAGAGGTCACTCCCCCTTCAGACACTGGTCTTTTGAGCTCTGCATAGTCAGCCAAAACTCTGATAAGATCCACTAGTCCCCTACGTTGGTACTAAGCAGGAGATAACAGATACTCTCTTGGCTGTACAAGTAACAACATAGGGGAGTGGCATAAACCAGCTTGAATGTAATGTTGAAGCTATGAAAAAGATTGTCCAATCATTTTGGTTCTGGGGAGGAAACGGGTTCCTAACTTCCCTCACAGATTGGTGCCCTCAAGGTCATTTTTACTCCTCAAGTCTGTCCTTAATGTCCTGCCAATGCCATTCAGAACTGGACCCAGTTGGATGGCTGTGGTGCCTGGTTTGGAACAGAGCTGCAAGACAGGAGAATAGAGAAAGCCAAAGACATAATATTAGGATAACAACTCCATTCTTTACTTAATAGTTTCTAAGAAACCACCGCCTAGAATTTCCAAAGCCATACTTCATGGCAATTCTACTTACCAAGGCCTGAAATATCCCACTCAAACCTCATCCTACAGCTTTCTTGTCCCACCATTTCCAGAACTACTGTATTTCCTTCACCAGAACTCCTGCAAAAGACTCTAAGTGACCTGCAAATGCATTACTTTTCTAGATCAAAGATTTCAACTGACTGTACGTATCTTCTATACCCTGACTGAGAGCATGCTAGTTTCACTATGCCCATTACCTGGATGCAGTGCTGAAGTCTCCCCCACAAGTCGTTGCTTGCAGAAACTGGAGTTGGTGCTGGCGTCGTGACAGGAGCAGGAGAATCCAAATCTAAAAGGATATCTAAACACAAGGTAAGAAAAGAAAAAAGAAAAGAGAAAAACATAATCAAAATCTTGGAAATCAGAATTTATGTTCACACAAAAAAATGTGTACACAAATGTCACAGCAGCTTTATTCATAATGGTCAAAAACTGTAAACAACCTAAATGGCATTCCATGGGCAATAGTTACACACACTGGTATATCCATATCATGGAATACTACTCGGCAATAAAAAGGAACATGCTATTGACATACACAACTTGAATGAATCTCAAGGGAATTATGCTGAGTGAAAAAAAGCCAATCCCAAAGGTTACATGCTGTATGATTCCTTTTATAGGATATTCCTGAAAGTGACAAAATTATAAAGATGGAAAACAGACTGGTGATTGCCAAGGGTTAGGAATGGGAGAAGAAAGGATGAGAGGGAGATGGGTGTGGTTATATAAGGTTGACACAATCTTTGTAGTGATTAAACTGTGCTATAGCCTGAAATGATGGTGGATCCATGAACCTATACACAACAAAACTGCATAGAACTGGCCAGATACAGTGGCTCACACCTGTAATCCCAGCATTTTGGGGGGCCAAGGCAGGAGGATCACCATAGCCCAGAAGTTCAAGACCAGCCTGGGTAACACAGTGAGACTCTGTTGCTACAAAAAATGTAAAAATTAGCTGGGTGTGGCAGTGTGTACCTGTAGTCGCAGATGTTTGGGAGGCTGAGGCAGGAGGATCTCTTGAGCCCAGGAGTTTGACGCTGCAATGAGCTATGATTGCACTACTGTACTCTAGCCTGGGCAACAGAGCGAGACCCTGATGCAAAAAATTAAAAAACCAACAAAAAAACCTGCAGAGAATATACAGATGCACACAGATACGCACAGATGAGAACATGTAAAGTGGTGTAAGCTGAATAAGATGAGAAAGTAGTGTCAGTGTCAATTTTTCATTTGTGATACTTGACAATAGTTTTATATTTCCCAATTCCCAATTAAGGGAAACTGGGAAAAGGGCAAACAGGATCGCTTCATATTATTTATTACACTGCATATTAATCCACAATTATCTTAAAATAAAAATTTAATTTAAAAAAATCTTAGATACTATTCCCAGTGTCTTCTGGCTACACTTACTGAAAGAAACAAGCCGTGATATTTTCACCTCAAAAATTCCAGAAAGAGAAAGCTTACCCTTAGTAATCAATTCAACAAATTGTCTGCATTGTCCAATACATTAAGTTAAAATTCCCAGATTCTAAGATACAGTTCTCTAATCTTAGAAAAATTCTTTTCTCAGTTCCCAGGCTCTCATTTTTCAAACGAGAAGCTATAACTATACTTATTCTTTCTCCCACCAGAAAGAATGAAAGTGTATGCACAAAACTAGGTGTCTTCTCCTTTTTTCCCAAATGCTCTTGTGAAGAAATGGGAAGGTTTAAGAAATAACATTTACTAAATGGCTACTACATTCCAAGTCCTATGCTAGGTGCTATCAAATAATTTAACTCTCACTATCTTAACATGGTATTCTTTATTTTATTTATTTATTTTTTTAATGAGATAGGGTCTCCCTCTGTCACCCAGGCTGGAGTACAGTAGCGCAAACATGGTTCACTACAGTCTCGACTTCCCAGGCTGAAGCCATCCTCCCACCTCAGCCTCCCAAATAGCTGGGACTATAGGCATGCACCACCACGTCCAACTAATTTTTGTATTTTTTTGTAGAGACGGGGTTTCGTCATGTTGCCCAGGCTAATCTCAAACTCCTAAGCTGAAGCAATCCACCACCTCAGTCTCCCAAAGCACTGGGATTACAGGGGTAGCCAAGGTGCCCAGCTGGGGTGATTTTACATCTCCAGTTTGTAGATAAGGAAATTGAGACTCAAGAAACTTAAGTAGTGTTTACCAAGCACATTCAAATATAAAGTAGCAGAGCCATGACCAAAATCTTGGTCGATCTGACTCAAAAGCCTATAAGCATCTAACCAAGGAAAAATGAAATAGTCTTTTTAATAAGCATATATTTTCTGCCAAAGAACCTACGAGATACTATGACTCTTAGTTCCAGAAAAGCTTTGATTCCTTGCTAGAAGCTGCCAGAATCACCTTGTCAGTACCATGAGCTATTCTGTAGCAAAAACAACAACTCTCCTTGACAAACAGGTGTTTCTCAATTAAAACATAAGATTGGATTTCTCCAAATTAGAAGTACTAGATTTACCTGCATCACTGCTTCCATGGTTAGATTTTGGAATGGGTGGTGGGGTGACATGATTGCTGATGGCAACTGAGGACGGTGGGGGAATAGTGACTTTGCCTCCTGGCGGGGGTGGGAGTAAGCTCAGGCCCCCGCCCTTTGCAGTCCTGGGCTTAGAAGCACCTCCTTTCTTGGTTGTAATGTTCTACAAAAGAAAAGAGAGAACAAGAGAAAGATGTCACAGGCTTACAGAAGCATAGGAAAACAAAATTTTTAAAAACCATACTCACCCCGATACTCAACTTGATGGTTTGTCCTTCCTTGAAGCCCAGATCCAACTTAGGACGAGCATCCATTTCTTGAGATTCCTTGGAAATCTCAGATTCCTGCTTTACCCACCTTTGGGAACACAGCAAGTTATCTTAGTTTTGAGATTTCCTGAAGGCAGAGTCTGACATACAAATTTGGGTTAATTTACCTTTATGAAATGGGATTCCAAAAAGCACAGTGAGAGATAAAAAAGAATGAGAAAAGAAAGGAAAAAAAGGCAAGAAAGAAAACAACTGGGGTTTAATCCCACTGCAGACTCTCTGAAAAATCTTATGGAATACATATTAGACTTGCCCCTTCCAAAAGGATGGCATTTAGCCAATTCCCATTCCCCACAGTTGGGGGCACTCCTGAGAGGGTGTTAGTTTCTTAGTCTTTCCAAGTTAAACCTTACGCTTAGCCTTCTACAACTTCCGAGAGCTCTGAGGCAGAAAAGAAATGTTTGCTCTTGAGGTAGGAAGCTGACGGTGTACATAGTGCTGTCAACCCCAGCTGCACCAAAATCAAGTGGGCTCAAGAAATGTTGCAATAGTCACAAAACATGTCAGCTACATAAGGCAACAAGAGTGGCACACAACTCCCCCAGATAAAGCCCTGCTGTCACTGTCGGCCTCCCTCTACCACCTAAAAATTGGGCAAATTCGACAGAGCATCACTTCAAACTACGGCACAAGGGATCTAAAACACATTGCAGGCTATAAGGAAAGGAAACAGAATAGATACAAAGATGACCTAAGGAAACAAAAGTGAATGGGGAGATTTATATTCATAATGAAGTAGTTTAAGAAATAAACCAGGAGGTAAAAGAGATACTGCGCATTCATGTGAGAAGCAGCATTCCTATAACCATTCAACTTGGTAACTAAGGACAAGCTTCACTCACTTGAAGTGATCCTGCAAGGAGACATTAAAGTCGAAGGCATCTCCCCGATCTGTGAAGCCAATGCCAATGAAAGCACTGCGCCCTGTGAAAAAGGTAGGAAGACTCGACTAGGAAGTATCCTCTATGGCAGGAGACCCCAACCCCCAGCACTCGTCCGTGGCCTGTTAGAAACCAGGCTGTAGAGCAGAGGTGAGTTGCACGCAAGAGAGCAAAGCTTCATTGTATTCACAGCCGCTCCCCATTGCTTGCATTACCACCTGAGCTCTGCCTCCTGTCAGATCAGTGGCAGCATTAGATTCTCACAGGGGAGTGAACCCTAGTGTGAACTGTGCATGTGAGGGATCTAGGTTGCATGCTCCTTATGAGAATCTAATGCCTCATAATCTATCACTGTCTCCCATCACCCCCAAATGGGACCATCTAGTTGCAGGAAAACAAGCTCATGGTCCCCACTGATTCTACATTATAGTGAGCTGTATAATAATTTCATTATACATTACAATGTAATAATAATAGAAACAAAGTGAACAATCAACATAATACACTTGAATCATTCTGAAACCATCCCCTAATGCCGGTCTATGGAAAACTTCCACAAAATGGGTCCCTGGTACTAAAAAGGTTGGGGACTGCTGCTCTATGGCAACTTTTGGCCAGTGAAAATATAACAGTTACCCTAACTAGACAAAGTCTGTGAATGTGAAACATTTTCTCATAGACCAAGAGTCAGTAAACTACATACAGCCCACAGGCCTTATCCTGTCATAGCTTGGTCTTGTAGAAAAAGTTTTACTGGAACATAGCCATATCAATTTGTTTCCATATTTTCTACAGTGCTTTCACACTGCAACAGCAAAACTGGGTAGTTGCCACAGAGGCCACTTGACCTGCAACACCTAAAGTATTTATTATTTGTCTCTGCCAACCTCTGTTATAGACCATGGAGAAAAGATTGAAAGATTGAGAATTACTGCCCCACACATAGATGATTCAAGATAGTCTCACCACAAATAATAAATAGGCAACATGTGTTAATTCTTTTTTTTTTTTTTTTTGAGACAGAGTTTCACTCTTGTTGCCCATGCTGGAGTGCAATGGCGTGATCTGGGCTCACTGCAACCTCCACCTCCCCGGTTCAAGCGATTTTCCTGACTCAGCCTCCCGAGTCGCTGGGATTACAGGCGTGTGCCACCATGCTCAGCTAATTTTTCTATTTTTAATAGAGACAGGGTTTCATCATATTGGTCAGGCCGGTCTCGAACTCCTGACCTCAGGTGATCCGTCCGTCTCGGCCTCCCAAAGTGTAAAATGTGTTAATTCTTTTGTTAGGTATATGTTTTGATTTATAAGTCTACATATGCATAATCACATCTTGAACTTGTGTTCATATCTATTACAAATAACATGCTAATACTTTTCCTTTAGCAACTATAGTAACTTTAGATAAAGGGAAGAAAAAATGTAGTAAACCAAAGAAAGATAAATGCAATCAGACACTTTTCATGGCTGTGCCTTCACTGTTTTCCTAACTTCATCCCATTCAAAAATCCCATGTCTCTTACCAGTTCCATCCTGGATCCGGATTACAAAGTAGCGGCTAGAATCTGTCACTGTCTCCACAGCAATACCAGGATATTGTTCTACTGGTGCCTGGGCAAAGAGCTCCCCTGACAGATAAGAAAAAGACTTTTTTAAGCAAAGAAAGCCAAAACCCAGAACTCTAGTTAACCAGTATTTCCATTCCAGTCCCCAACTTGAAGGTACTTATAAAAGCACACCAAACTAAATTCCTTATTGTTAGAGAGTCATCTGCAAAGATTACCTGAAACTTTATCCTCGAGTTTGATATAGGCAATCTTCCCTTTTGAAGTGATTCGGAGGCGACCAGTCCAATCAGGCTGGTCTAATTTCCAGTCAGATGCCCTAGGACAGGAAAAGAGAAAGCCTCAGGCACATGATTTTAATTTACTAAAGCCTACCCAGAATCTTTTATTGTATTTCTATTTCTCTGTCCTGGATTGTCTATTCTTTCTACCTATTCATCAACAAGAATAATTCATAATCTGTTTAGATGCCTCGTGTTACATATAGTCCAAAGCAAGTAAAAGACAGTGCTGCTACTTGAGGACTTTGCAGTCCAATAAGCATCATTAAAAACATGTAAAAGCATGAATAAAAGCAAGAAAAAATAAAATTTTGGCCAGGTGCGGTGGCTCAAGCCTATAATCCCAGCACTTTGGGAGGCCAAGAGGGTGGATCACTTGAGGTCAGGGGTTTGAGACCAGCGTGGCCAACATGGTGAAACCCCATCTCTTCTAAAAATACAAAAATTAGCTGGGTGTGGTGGCATGTGCCTGTAATCCCTTGGGAGGAAGAGGCAGAGTAACTTGAACCTGGAAGATGGAGATTACAGTGAGCCGAGATTGCACCACTGCACTCCAACCTGGGCAAGAGAACGAGACTGGGTCTCAAAAAAATAAATAAATAAAACTTCTCATACCGATGCTATTTTCAAACTATAGATGGTATACTAGATAACAATGCTTTACAGATCGGATAACAACAAAGTCTACTAAATTAAATATCCTAGGTAATGGCAGCCCTCCCAAATCACTAAATATATTATCTTTCACTGAACTCAACCAGTATTTATATAACACTTATTAAGACAGAGGCACCACTGTTCTAGATGCTTAAGATACAACAGCAACCAAAACAAAGATTTCTACCCTCATGAGGCTTACATTCTAACAGAAGATAGAAAATAAAAAAGAAACATAATAAATAGCATAATTAGTATCTTAGAAGGTGGTAAGTTCTAAGGTAAAGAGAATATGCAGGGGCATATTAGGAAGATTGAGAAGACAGAGGGAGAGTGAACAGGTTGTAACATTCAAGAGGGTGGTTAGGGTAGGTCTCATTAAGGTGAAACTTGAGCTAAAATGTGAAGCAAGTGAGTCATCTATCCATACAGATTACAGATATCTAGAGGGAAGGCGTTCTAGGCATAGGTAACAGCTAGCACAAAGGTGCTGAAGTCGGGGCATGCCTGGCATGTTTGAGAGACAGCAAGGAAGCCACTGTGGTTAGAACAGAGTAAGAGACAAGGTGGGAGAGGTAACAGAGGGCCAGATCATGCAGGCCATAGTAACAACTTCAGCTTTCACTCTGAGTGAAAAAAGAGCTATTAAAGATTTTAAGCAGAGGTGTGACATGATCTCCCTTATACTCTAAAAAGATTACTATAGCTGCTGTCTGGATAAAAGCTGTAGGGATAAGAGGACTGAGGCAGGGGGATTAGCTAAGAGACTACTGCAGTAATCTAGAAAAGTCACAATGGTGGCAGAAGTGCTTAGATTCTGGATATATTTAGGGTAAAAGCAGCAGGATTTCTAAGGGATTAGACGTGGGATAGAAGAGAAAAGAGAAGTCAAGGATGACTCCAAGGTGTTTAGCCTGAGCAAAGGAGTTCCAATAATTGAGATGAGGTGGAACATGTCTAAGAAGAAGGATCGGGGATTCAGTTTTAAATATGCTGAGTTTGAGATGTCTAATAGATTTTCAAGAGATGTAGAGTAGACAGTTAAATATATGAGACGAGTTCAGGAAAGATATCTGGGCTGGAAACACAAACGTCCGTGAAAACATTAGAAATAGATAAAATGTGGTATAATCAACTTGGACAACATCTAAGATTATTTATGACACATTTTACAAAACATTGCATTTGTGATTTGTTTTGCCAGGAGTATGGAAAAGGGATTAGCAAAGTAAAAATTATTAATAATTCATCCTTTAGGAAACCAAAGACTAATACTTAAAGGCTAGAAAAGCAACAATAAGGTATATCTGAACAAGAATGAGTTTAACAAGATGAGAAGTAAAAAGCTGAAAGGAGGAAAATGAAAATTAGCAAAGGTTTTGAACAGGATCTATAAAATAAATCCTTCCCATTCTCTTTCCTCTTGATTCCCTGCCCTCAAAGACCCTCAAGTACCTAAATCTGATCCAGATTGGAGAGCTCTAAACTTCCTCATCTATTACATTTTTTAAAGAGTCATTACTAATTCTAATCATGTAAGCCATTGGAGCTAATGTAAGCCACCAAGAGCTAATGTAAACAGGCTATTAAAAAATATTAGGAACAGCCAGGTGCAGTGGAGCATGCCTGTAATCCCAGCACTTTGGGAGGTTGAGGCAGGAGGACTGCTTGAGCCCCAAAGTTCAAGGTTGCAGTGAGCTATGATCAACCCACTGCACTCCAGCCTGAGCCACAGGGCAAGGCTCTGTCTCTTAAAAAAAAAAAAAAGTTAGGAAGAAGCCTATTAAACTATTAAATGTGTTTTTCTTGGACACGTTCCTTATCTTATTTACTTTGCGTATCTAGTGCCCAATATTTAACAAATTCTGTAAGTAAATGGACATGCATGACAACAGATTCACAGTAAAATTCCAAATATACATTTTATTAAATCCTTACATTAGCTATGTGAAATAGCCATGAAAAGCCTATCATATCTCTTTATCTCTAAATGATGGAAAGGATAACACAGTAAGTAATAAAGCCTAACTTCAAAGTCCATCATTCTTTCATTACACTGAAACACACTATAGAGGTTAATATTGATTTAGCTAAAGGAAGAGGGTAGTGAATAATTTTTTTAAAAAATAGTTTTATAGGTTAGAAAACTGTTTTCTAACCATCTGTGTGTGTGTGTGTGTGTGTGTGTGTGTGTGTGTGTGTGTGTGAGAGAGAGAGAGAGAGAGAGAGAATGTGTGTGAGAGAGAGAGGGAGACACGCACCATCTCAGCTCACTGCAACCTCCACCTCCCAGGTTCAAGCGATTCTCCTGCCTTAGCCTCCCGAGTAGCTGAGATTACGGGCACCGGCCACCACGCCCAGCTAATTTCTTTTGTATTTTTAGTAAAGATGGGTTCCGCCATGTTGGCCAGGCAGGTTTCAAACTCATGACTTCAGGTAATCCATCCGCCTCGACCTCCCATAGTGCTGGGATTACAGGCATGAGCCACCGTGCCCAGCCTCTGCTTTCTAACCATTTAGGTTTCCTTTTTTTTTTTTTTTTTTTTTTTTTTTTAAAGGAGTCTCGCTCTGTCAGCCAGGCTGGAGTGCAGTGGTGTGATCTCAGCTTACTGCAACCTCCACTGCCTGGGTTCAAGCGATTCTCCTGCCTCAGCTTCCCAAGTAGCTGGAACTATAGGCACATGCCACCATGCCTGGCTAATTTTTCTGTATTTTTGTAGAGACAGGGTTTCACCATGTTGACCAGGCTGGTCTGGAACTCCTGACTTCAAGTAATCTTTGCGCCTCAGCCTCCCAAAGTGCTGGAATTACAGGCATGAGCCACCGCACTCAGACTGTAAGTTTCTTGTCGACCCAAATTTTCTTTCTCAAAGTCCAGAAGTCTGGTCAGCGAAAGTCTGGGAAGGAACAGCTTATACTAGGTAAATTCAAGTCAATTATTTTCTTTACTCTTATCAATCACTCAAGGAAGAATTCCTCCTGCTTGCTAAAAAGCCGTTTGTCCTTTAATATCAGCCTAGATAATGAATCCTGCTCACAATATAAAGTGGGTTCTGGTAAACAAGAAAGATTATGCAGACAAAAAGAAAACTAACATTTACAAAGTCAAGCATTTATTATGTGCCCAGCGTTAGGCCCATTCTTGTGTAAATTAAATGAGAGGACCCTGCAAGGTAACTATTGTTATACTCATTTTTACAAATAAAGAAACTAACATTCAAATGTGTTAAGTGATTTGCCAAAGGTAACCCAGCAAATAAGTATGGTGATTCAAACTTAATTCTGCTCTCTTCATGTACTGTACTAAAAAAGTGACTGATGATAACATGCCTCTTCGAGGATTAAAAAATGCCAATAGGCATGGAAAACATAGAAGGATAAGAGGAAAATCAAGAAACTTTTAATGGCTCAGTGCAGTTAATTGATATAAGTATAAAGGTTGTGGAAAGATTGAGAATGCAGATGGGGGATAGAGGGAGATGTTTTTAAAAGCTTGAAGTAGAAAGAAAAGACTATAATCCCACTTCAATGTGTATCATATCCTTTAGGAGTCTTAACTCCTAAAGTTGGAAGTAATGAGCTATTTGACCTTATTTAACAGTTCCATCAATGCTAATTTATGTGATTAGGTTTCTCTGTGTAATCTACTGATTTCTCTTTCAGTCAACATTTACAGAGTGCCCAAAGTGTACCAGATATTGTGCTAGACCCCAGGAATATAAAGTTAAAAAGATCTCAAGTTGTTCACAGTCTAGTCTGGAGAAAAAAGGAGACCAAACAATCCATTACAATACAAAATGAAGAGCCCTGGAATAGAAACAAGAATAAGGTGCTATGCAGGAACAGAAAACCAAACCCCACATGTTCTCACGCATAAATGGGAGCTGAACAATGAGAACACATGGACACAGGGTGGGGAACAACACACACTGGGGACTGTCAGGGGGAGGAGCGAGAATGACAGGTTGATAACTCCAGCAAACCACCATGGCACATGCATACCTATGTAACAAACCTGCACATTCTGCACATGTATCGCAGAACTTAAAGTAAAAAAATTTAAAAAAAGAAAAGAAAAAAGAATAAGGTGCTATGGAAGCACATAGGGTGCATATCTAAGCCAGAATGGAAGGGTCACATAGGGCTTCCCAAAGAAGTTGATGTCTAAGCGACTCATATAGTACCTGTAACTACCATTAAAAAGGATGTTGATTTCTACTCAGGGTCAGTTTGGGGTCCAACTAAAAGCTTATTGAAAACAGAACTGCTACCTCTTTGCCAAAGGTGCAACCCACAAGGCCAAGTGCACAGGTCAGCAAGCATAAAAATATTGATTCATGATGAATAAAACTCTGGTAAGGGGCAAAATAATAAGACATAAGGAGAGGGTAACTTTTCAGCCAAAATAATGATAAATGCCAGGAGGAAAATCACAATGGTGATGTGTGTCAGAGAGAGGAATAAGGACAGTATCTCGGCCGGGTGCAGTAGCCCGCACCCGTAATTCCAACGTTTTGGGAGGCTGTGGCAGGAGGATCACTTGAGATCAGCCCGGGGAACATGATCAAGATCCTGTCTACACAAAAACCATTTAAAAATTAGCCAGGCATGTTGGTGCATGCCTGTAGCCCTAGCAACTTGGGAGGCTGAGGTAGGAGGATTCCCTTATGCCCAGGAGTTCGCAGCTGCAGTGAGCTATGATTGTGCCACTGCACTCCAGTCTGGATGACAGAATGAGACCTCGCCTCTCTTAAAAAAAAACAAACGACGGCTGGTGAGGTGGCTCATGCCTGTAATTCCAGCACTTTGGGAGGCTGAGGCGGGCGATCACAAGGTCAGGAGTTCAAGACCAGCCTGGCCAACCTGGTGAAACCCCATCTCTACTAAAAATAAAAAACTCAGCCAAGTGTGGTGGTGAGTGCCTGTAATCCCAGCTATTTGGGAGGCTGAGGCAGAAGAACCACTTGAACCCAGGAGGCAGAGGTTGCAGTGAGCTGAGATCACGCTATTGCACTCCAGCCTGGGCAACAGAGCGAGACTCCATCTCAAAACACAAACAAACAAAAAACATAACAAACAAATAGTATTTATAACTGCTTTATTGTATTTCCAACATTCTTTCACATCCATTAGATGATTTAATTTTACTGTTCCAAAAACCATTGTTAAGTATATTATCAGAAGAGCGAAGATATCATCACTAACAGGTTTTTTTTTTCTATTTTACAGATGAGAAAACTGAGCCTTGGAAAGGGCTCGCACGCATCTTTTTTAACATGTAGACCAGTGAACTTTCAGCTACATAATGTCCTATAGCACCCTCAGAACGTCACAGTCATTGGATTACAAGGTGGTTAGTTAGGCCCTACAGAGAAAAATACTGCCTCAACTTTGGAGAGAAAGGTGTAGGAGAGGTTAAGAAGGGAGGTAGGGAAGGAAGACAGAACTTACTATATAATCATCAAGAAAATACAAGGAGAAGAAACAGTATGAACAATCGTCGTAAAGCTTACGATCATAACCTTTGCTCACTGGTAAAACAGCTGAAGGAAAAATCGAATGGTGGATGATGACAGTTGGTGACGAAATTGACAACAGTACAAAAAATAAATCAGATCATCCAGAGAGTGGCAAGCAACACGATCACCCATAATTGTGCATCGGGTACTGGAAAGGTGTGTGTGAGAGAGAGAGGGCGAGGATGATAAGCTGAAGGACGCAGGGAAGAGCGAATGAAAGGGGACTGGCGATGGAGCAGGCACGACTGAAAGTGATGATGGGGAGCAGAGGGGTGTCCAAGGGGGTTACGGCGGAGGCGGAGTGGACTAATGCAGAGTGGTAATTTTTTTAAAATGGCAGAAATATGGTGATGACAGTCCAGAGTGGAAATGGAGCAGGTCAGGGAGATGACAACTCAGGTAGAGAGTTTAGCAAGCTGACAATACAGAGGTAGCAGTGGCAGGGACAGGCAGCGTGCTAGCTGAAAAGGAAGCTGTCATCTGCGACAGAGTACGCGTGTGCGGCAGCGCCTCGGGATTAGCACCTGTAACCGCGGTTGGAGGCCCGGGGCGGAATCCGGTAGACGCTGACGTCCGGCTTCACACACAGCACAGACTCGTACTCCAACTCAGCCGCCATCTTGGCTCCGCGGTCCGCGCTGCCGGGGGCGAGACGTAAGATCGGGGGCGGAGCGCGGGAGGCGGAGACGCAAAGAGCGACAACTTCTGCTTGCGTCACTTCCGCGCGAGTTCGAGTTAGTTTCTGAGATTAACCTTTTCGGTGACGCGGGGAGCCATATTGAAACCTGGAAACGGTGAGGCTGCACGGCTCACCATCTTGGGTAATGGCAAAGATTCCTCCCAGTGCTTGACTCTCGTTATGGAAATCTCCCTCCCGGAGAGGTGCTTAAGAAAAGCGCCATCTTACTCTAGGCAGGTACCCGCAGTGCCCTTTTAGGATGAGGACCGTATTGAATCCTGACGGATTTTCTTCCACGAGTCACTTCCTAACTGTAGTTACCTGGCAGAAAAGAGGCATCCGCCAGCCAGTAATCCCAGACGAGGTGCCTACAGAGAATTTATGATCTGATCATAGACACGGTGGATTTCAACTCTCCAGAGTCTAAACGCTGAAAATACCCAGCCTGATTTAGTGCCTCACACTCTTTATCTCCAGTTTTTCAAGACGACACCTGTTGAAATATTTTGCCTCACTTTCAGCGTGTATTCCGATTATCTTTTTGGAAAATTTGATCCTGTTAAATAAACTCTAAATGGGATCAACCCAACTCCTGATAAAATCGGAAGCATAATGAAATATCTAATGGACGATATTAGCTCGCAGTTCTATTACAATGATAAATCCTACCGAATTCTCTCCATAAATATGATCTTTTTGCGCCCCAGATGTAAACCTACCACAACATCGTAGCTTAGTTCAGTGGCAAAACTGAGATACGAACTCAAGTCTGCCTCATTACAACAGCAGCAGTCTTAGTCATTTTGTTGACTGGTTGAAAACCTGCCTCTAATTTGCCCACTCTACCTTGGAAACTGATATCTTAAATTTCAAAAAAAATTACAATATTTATTCCTGGCGAGGACGTGAGGAATACTGTAATCTCATACAGTGTTGGCAGGATGTAAATTGACACAGCATTTTTGAAGGGAAATTTAACAGTTATCAAAATATTAATTGTACGTAATCTTCAATTTAGCAATTTCACTAATAAGTATTGTAGAGAAATCCTTATATGCACAAAAAAATAAGTACAATAATGCTTACTACAACATTGTTTGAATAGTGAAAAAAATGGAAACAACATGAACATCTATCAATGGGAAACGGTTAATGGCATATCTATTACTATGAGATGTTTTGAACTAAAGGGTTAGCCATTGAAAGAAATTCAAGATTTTTTAAAAAGCCAACTGCAAAAAACACAGCATTATCAATTTTTGTCGAAACACCCAAAAATTATATATGTGTGCATGTAAATGCATTGAAAAGGCTGTCAAAGGATATAGAGCTAAGTGGGGGAGAAGAAACTTATTTTCTCCTCCATCTATTTCTCTGTTGTTTGAGATTTGTATGGCTATTATCTTCACTGAATACATGTTAAAAGAAAAATAAAGACAGAGAGGTGATTTATTACTTGTTCCGTATTTCTGACCCTATGATCTCATCTGAAGCCTAGGTCATATGACTACCCCCACATTGTACCTCTTTTTTTCCTCTGTTCTGTGTTAACATCACTAGCAATCATTTTTGGAGGATTCTGGCTTCTGGTTCACATCCTTACTGGTTTACACTCTTCCGCTCCTCCCAAATCCTTTAGAGATTTCAAAGTCCGTATAATTAACTCTTCCTAGCCATACAATCTCCTGATACAAATCTAACCATCGTTTCCTCTTTTCTGCCTCACCTATTATTCTTCATGTTCTGCACACATTCTTAGCCTTCTCTTCTTTATTCCTCCCCTCTTGTTTCAGCAGTTCTCTTGCCAGCATCCCTAAGCTTCCTTTCCTCTTTGTCTTTCCATCACAGATAACCCAAAAGACTCCAGTCATGTATATTCAAATCATCTCCCTCCATTATTCTTCAAAAGCAAATCCTACAAGTATAAAGATTGCAGTCCCTAAAAGTTTAGGGGTTTGAGTCTCAGCTTTGCCCTTAACACCCAGATTTCCATTGCTAGTTTTTATTTCATTCCCTTTCATGGTTGTTCCAAATTTTGCTGCCCTTTCAGGCCTTCAACTCTAAGCCTTCTTTCCTGACAGATAAAACATCTTACCATTTCCCTAAGAAACTAAAGTTTGTATGAACTCTCTCAACTTAATGACACCCTGTTTCTAGTCTATCTGCATCTTCACCTATTCTTTCTCCTATCCACTTGTGTGTGCCCTGGATTCTCTACTCCCCAGTCTCCTCAGGGACCTGGTTTAATCAGTTATCTTCTTTCTTTCCTGTATCTTAAAACTCATTTTCATTCACCCCTTTCCCCTCAGCATGTAAGTATATTCAAGTCCTTTCACCTTAACAAAATTCCCTTTCTTAACCATGCTTTTTCTTTGTATAAATTTAAATTTTCCTTCTCTTGCTTATCCATCTCTTAATACAGTTTTAAAGTTCTCTACCTTTCACACCCAAATACATATTAAAAATATTGATTCAACAACTTGCTTATCATTTTAATTCTTAACTCATTACCCTCTTAACTTTTGCTTTTTTTTTTTTTTTTGAGACGGAATCTCGCTCTGTCGCCCAGGCTGGAGTGCAGTGGCGCAATTTCTGCTCACTGCAACCTCTGCCTCTCAGGTTCAGGCGATTCTCCTGTCTCAGCCTCCCAAGTAGCTAGAATTACAGGAGTAATCCCACACCCAGTTAATTTTTTTATATTTTTGGTGGAGACGGGATTTCACCATGTTGGCCAGGCTGGTCTCAAACTCTTGACTGCAGGTGATCCACCCGCCTCGGCCTCCCAAAGTGCTGGGATCACAGGCATGAGCCACAGCACCCAGTCAACTTGTGCTCTTAGCACCCTATAATAGTAAAAACTGTTGTCCCTAAGATCACCAGTGAACTTCAAGTTAGCAAATCTAGTACAGCCATTTTATTTACCAATTATTTAATCCACCTAGTATGTATTAGGGTTTCTTCCCCCTTCTTTCATTGTCACCACTCTAATTCAGGCCCTTATCACCTCTCTCCTGGACTTGTACTCCTTCCCATTCATCCTACCTCTACTGTCCAGGCAATCTATTATACACAAAAATCTGCATCAAATCATTTCTCTGCTCAAAATTATTCCATAGCTTTCCATTACTAGTAAGATAAAATGCAAACTGTTACAAGGGAATAACTCCCTTTGTTATCTAGCCCTGGCTTATTGTACAGATAAACCCTGGCCTTGTCCAGCTTTCTCTCTATGACTTCCAACCTTTCACTTAAAATTTCAGTAATCCTCAACTACTTCTGGTTCCTCAAATTGTTCATGTTCTTCATATTCTTCATAACTTTGCATACATTAAACCTGCCTGCAATTATCTCTCTAGCCTGTCAATTTGGTAAACTGATACTTTCACCTATCAGCCCAAGTAATACCTTCTCTGGGACTTTGCCAGGTCCTTAAGATAATCTTCCTCTAATGCTTCCACATCTTTCTGTTACGTCAGTCTTTGTGTTGTACCTTATGTGTTGCTATGTCTCAGTTATCTCCCGCTAAAACATTTGTACCATGAAGGCAAGAACCTAGATTTTCGTCGTCATGTTCCCAACACTCGGCACGACACCCTTCACATAGTAGGCATTTGTTGAATATTAGAAAATCTCAATTTCAGTCAAATCATTTAACTTATTAATTTGGCCATTTTCCAAAATGCTCCAATTTTAGGAACCTACATGTACTTTATAAAAAAAAAAAAAAAAAAAAAATTCGGCCAGGCTCAGTGGCTCACACCTGTAATCCCAGCACTTTGAGAGGCCAAGGAGGGAGGATCGCAACGTCAGGAGTTCAAGACCAGCCTGACCAACACAGTGAAACCCCGTCCTTTAACAAAAAAAAAATTCAAGGACTATGAGACAATCATTACCTTAATATCAAAACCAAAGATGTTATAAGAAAATTAAACTATATGCCGATATTCCTCAAGAGCAAAAATTTTTAATAAAAAACCAACAAATCAAACCGAACAATATGTAAAAAGGATATAACACGTCATGACCAATTGGGGTTTACCCCAATAATTTAAGGTTAGTGTATTTATTTATATTTGAGGCAGAGTCTCACTATTTGCTCAGGCTAGTGTTGAACTCCTGGGCTCAGGCTATTCTCTCCCCTTGGCCTCCCAAATGCTGGTATTACAGGCATGAGCCACTGTGCCTAGCCATGTTTAGTTTAATAAAATCAATAAATCAATAAATGTAATACACCATTTTAAGTGAGGAAAGAAAAAGCACAAAACATCTCAACAGAAACAGAAAAAAATTCAATCTTCCTCACTCCCACCCACAATGTCCTTTCTAGCTTAACTAATCACATTGCATAATTTTCCATACATACCATTTTTATTCCTGCTGAACATATTTGCACAGACTGAAATGCCCTTCCCATTCATTCCTTGGTAAAGATGCCTTTAGATCTAAATATCAATTTCTCTGAGAAGTTTTCCTCAATTCCTCTAAATAGAACTAGTAACTGCTCCCACAACATTTTTACGTCTGTTTTAGTTCTTATCACATTGCATTCAACTGCTTGTTGGCACATGTGTTTTCCAAGGGAAAGAAGCAGGTTTGTATTTTCCCAGCATTAGCACAGTTTTCAGACTATAGAAAGAACTCTGTATGTTTATTTGCTAAATGAATAATCATTTCAGCCTGCCTTAACAGGGATGATTTGTTCTTTCCCAATCGAAATAATTTAAAATGTCTTGGGACAGTGTGATGGCTCATGCATGTAACCCTAGCATCTTGGAGGCCGAGGTGGGCAGATCACTTGAAGTCAGGAGTTCAAGACCAGCCTGGCCATCATGGTGAAACCCTGTCTGTACTAAAAATACAAAAATTAGCTGGGCATGGTGGTGTGTGTGTGCCTGTAATCCCAGCTACTGGGGAGGCTGAGGCAGGAGAATTGCTTGAACTCAGGAGGCCGAGGTTGCCGTGGGCCAAGATCACACCACTGCACTCCAGTCTGGGCTACTGAATGGGACTCCATCTCAAAATAAAAAAAAAAAAAATTAAAAATGTCCTGTCTGGAACTTATCTTTGCCCACCACTAGGGGGTAGTAGCTATACAACTCACAGGTTCTGGGTTGACAGTAAATAGACTGTGTTAAAAGTTAAGCTAGTGTTCTTGTATGTGACTTTGTAAGTGTATGTGATTTAACCAAGTTTAACAAAAGCACTTTTGTTGAAACTTATGGAGGCCTTCCTCATCTCAAATCTTGATTGCTTTTAGATGTAATTTAAACCTGAAAATAAGTTATGGTTTTCTTGACTTATCCGCACCAGTAACATATTTCCCAGCTCTTCTTTTTTTTTTTTTTTCTTTTTTTTTTGAGACAGAGTCTCACTCTGTCACCTAGGCAAGAGTGCAGTGGCGTGATCTTGGCTCACTTCAACCTCTGCCTCCCGGGTTCAAGTGATTCTCCTGCCTCAGCCTCCTGAGTAGCTGGGATTACAGGTGCACGCCAACACACCCGGCTAATTTTTGTATTTTTAGTAGTTGGTCAGGCTGGTCTCGAACTCCTGACCTCGTGATCTGACCGCCTCGGCCTCCCAAAGTGCTGGGATTACCGGTGTAAGCCACCATGCCTGGCTTCCCAGCTCTTCTTTATGCACACACAAAGAGGTATTTAATCACTGGTTAAATTCTGACTTATCTTTGCTCGGGATACTGCAATTAATGGCATTTGTTAAAGTATAATTTTCCTAAATCCTGAAGTTGCTACACATGCAGTGGTAATAAAAATTGTAATGAGATTCAAATCATAGTTTACAGAATTTTTTTTAGCTAGAGTGGACCTTAGTAACCTTTTAGTTCAAATCTCATCCAAAGATGTAGTTGGTGATGCAGTCAGGATTAGAACTTCATATGTCATGATTTACAAGCTAACACTCTTTCCACCGTGAGATGGGTAAGGCCTCCATCAATTTCAACAGTTCAAAAAATGAACGTTTTTTAAAACTGAAAACACTATACTGGCCTTACCATGATTTCATATTTTAATCAAATAGCAATTAAAGTCCACCATTGACCTAAATCTAGACATACCTACTCCCTGCTCTGCAGTGTTATGCTGTAGCTGCTGTGTCATGTTAAACTGGCTTTGCTTGTAAATGTGACAATCTTCAAATCTGAAGGGTATGAATTATAACTTTGATTTATTTACTGCTATATCCCCGACACCTAGAACAGTGCCTGGCACATGGTAAGTGTTCAATCAGTATTTGTAGTTTAAATGACAATAACCTAGAAACCTAGAGAGAGAGAGAAATAAAAAGATTGAGAGTCCTATAACTACAGAACTTAGGATCAAATCTACTTTAGTATTAATACTATTCATGAAGAAAACACATCAGGTCCTACAGACTGAAATGCAAAGGATATGTCTCACTTGGAAACACTTTCTTAAGTTAGGATTCTGTTTCCCGATGATTTAAGGAAAATATCCTTTCCTCCTACATGTCCAAGCTATATAATAGCTACAGAGCATGGATAAAACTTGGCTTCAGGGAGAAGCCAAGTTTTGGCTTTACAGCAATGACTCACCTTTTGTGAATCTCCACTCCATAATGAGGATGTGAGGCCTGTGGCAGGTGCTGGGTGTAATTAGGAGAAGGACCAGGCCCTAAAACTAAAGATATCTGCTTTCCCTCAAACTCCATCATCCCCTACTACACCATCAAATAGAAATCCAGCAGAAAGAATTTCTACTGCCTGCTATCGTTAGTAGAGTGCAGATGACTTATTAAA
Source organism: Ateles fusciceps (assembly GCA_036589455.1). Taxonomy (NCBI): domain Eukaryota; kingdom Metazoa; phylum Chordata; class Mammalia; order Primates; family Atelidae; genus Ateles; species Ateles fusciceps. The sequence continues at coordinate 1,298,402 of JAZHEH010001593.1, forward strand.
GAAATAGTTGATTTCTAGAGTCATAAGCTTAGTTAGTGAAAAATCTTAGAGGACATTTCTGCCACCCTAGATTGTCAAAAATTTAAATATCTGTCAATACCCAGTGCCAGTAAGGATGTAGAACAATGGGAACTTTGGCAGTATCTGTAAAATGGAATATGCTCATACCTTATTGCCCCTGAATTCTCTACTTAGGTAGAGCAACTCCTGCAAATATACAGTAGGAAAAATGTGCAAGAATTTCACTGCAGTGCTGCTTACTATTTATAATAGCAAGACATTGGAAATAACTCAAATGTCCATCATTAGAACAAACAATGGGATAGTATAAATAGTGAACGTAAATGAATTACTTGCTGTGTGCATCAACCTGGAGAGAAGACAAAAGCACAACATTAGGCGGGGGAAAACAAGTGAGAAAACAAAGTTGTCCCATTTATACAAACTGCCAAAAAAAGAGGCAAATCTAAAATTGTGCAAACATTTTTTTAAATGTAAGAAAATGATAAATACAGCCCAGGTGTGGTGGCAGTCTCCTATAATCCCAGCTACTCCAGAGGCTGAGGCAGGAGAATGGCTTGAACTAGGGGACAGTGGTTGCCATGAGCCAAGATCGTGCCATTACACTCCAGCCTGGGCAACAAGATTGAAACTCTATCGAAAAGAAAAGAAGAAAAGGATAAATACAAAATTTCCGGTTGTGATTACTTGGTAATGAGGTGCAGGAGGGGAGATCAGGGTAGTTGCAGAGGGTGCTTTAGAGAAAATGGTAGCCTTCTATTTCTGAAGCTGAATGGTAAGTTCATGGATGGTAATTTTATAATTATTCAGAATGTATCTGTTAATTATATGCACTCTTTCAAATACATAACATAACACACAATAAAATATGGTGAACAACTAAGTTCTCAGATACGGATTTTAACGATAAACATTCTGTATAATAATAATGACGATCATATAGTATCTTTTTTTTTTCATGGGTTTTTGTTTTGTTTTATTTCAAATACTGAAAGAGTCTTTTGGGCTCTGTGGGATTCCCCATGCTCACAGCTCCTTTCTCCCACACTCACTGCCCACAGGAAATCGATTTCAAGGACAGTACTTTTTAAAAATGATTAACATTGAGTTCTCAACTAACTCTGCAGAACCAGAGGAGCTGTTTGCATCTGTCTGTGTGGATGGAATTTCTTTTATCTGACATCAGGTCTCCAGCCACACTGAAACAAGGCATTTATCTACAGAGCTCGACTAGAACCCCTTATCTTCATTCTACTCCACTTCCTTCCCCCTTACACCTACCCCACACCAGCCACGTAGTGAAGAAGGAGGATAGTCAGGAATGGTTTTACCAACTCCAAGCCCTAATTCATATTCCTCCATATCTCCCACCCCACCCTCTCAACCCTACTCCCACCACTAGGATTTCATTGAGATTTCTCCCAACTGTTATTTGGAAAAATGGTAAAACAAAAAAGGTTCAAGGTCTTGGTGCTCAGCCCAAGGGGCTCCATGTGCTGGGACACCAACGGGCAGGGGCTTCTGCCTCTCCAGCCCGAACCCGAGCCACCTCCTGACCCCAGGCTGCAAAAGCAGGAAGGGGCAGGAGCCAGCACAGGACCCGGGGTTGGGGGTGGGCAGCGTCTCAGGATCTGGCGGAGCCCCGGGCAGCATCATTCAATTTGGTCACCCGCAAGCTTGCTGGTGACGAGCGAGGACTTTCTCTGGGGCAGATCCTGTGGGGGTGGGGATGTGGTCACCAGTCACCAGGTTCTTGTCTGGTCCTGCGCTTGGCAGCTGCTTATTCTTCATCTTGGCTTTGGCCATGTTGTAGTCTCCTGAGTCAAAGTACTTTTGCCCTTTCTGGAGTCTCTTCATGAGGAAATTGGAGCCTCCAGACTTTTGTCCTAGGCTTGGGTATTTGGCCTTTAGCTTTGCCTCTTCAGCTCTCTCGGGGAGAATGCCTTCTTTCTCCTGCGTGTCCTGCTTCTCCTCGCCGGTCTCCTCCGCAGAGTTCTCTTCTTGTTTCTGGGAGATGGCGGGACCGGGACTGTGGAGTGTAGGGGGCCCGGGGAAGGCAACCGGAGAAGGGAAGGGGGAGGGGAAACGGCGACAACCTGCGCTGCGGCTTCGGCTCCTGTCACTAGGGTTGCTCAGTCCGATCATATAGTATCTTTAAGATACACTTCATTCAGGGATGAGTTATAGAGCTATTGTTAGAAAGGTCAGTGCTCATAAATCAGCAACATATATTAAATAAACAATCTTTGGCCAGGCGCGGTGGCTCACGCCTGTAATCCCAACACTTTGGGAGGCCGAGGTGGGTGGATCACCTGAGGTCAGGAGTTTGGGACCAGCCTGGCCAACATGGTGAAAACCCATCCCTACTAAAAATACAAAAATTAGCTGGGCGTGGTGGTAGGCTCCTGTAATCCCAGTTACTTGGGAGACTGAGGCAGGAGAATCACTTGAACCTGGGAGGTGGAGGTTGTGGTGAGCTGAGATTGCACCACTGCCCTCCAGCCTGGGAGACAGAGCAAGACTCTGTCTCAAAAAATAAATAAATAAATTATGTGTTGGTCGTTTGATGTGTTCCCCATGACTTTATAAAACATAACTACTTAGAATAACGAGAGTATTAGCATTTGGGGAAACATTCCACCGAACAGCAAAAGCTCTGGAGGCCAACTCTTTGGTTCTAGTTCTGCCATTTACACAGTGGTGTGAGCTTGAGTAAATGGCCACTTTGCATGTCAGCATCCTCTTTGACAATGAGGTACCTATCTCATCTCTGGGTTGTTGTGTGAGTTAAATAGCATACAACCAATCAAGTGCTTAGCACAGAGCCTGGTACGTTATTACCATTGTTAATACTAACTAGCATTTGAAATAAGTATTATCATGTTTGTTTAAGGAAATATAAACAATGATACAATTGATATTTTGGTATTTCAGAAGAGATACAACAGAGAACATAACAACTAAAATATAATTGCCATTTTAAAACCATTTCTCCTAATGGCTACCAAATCTGCCCAGTGTAGTATGATTTGAAGAGATTTAGGAGCATTTTATCTGAAATGGAAATGTTTATGTATCATCACTTTCTTTTGCCTGCATTTTAGTGAAAATGAAATGGAGAAGAGGCCGGGCATGGTGGCTGATGCCTGTAATCCAAGCACTTTGGAGGCCAAGGCAGGTGGATCACCTGAGGTCGGGAGTTCAAGACCAGCCTGACCAACATGGTGAAACCCCGTCTTTAAAAAACAAAGAAAGAAAGAAAAAGAAATGGAGAAGAAAGAGCAAATGTAGTTCCTCCCTAGCAGTTGGAACTACAGGCTTGCACCATATGCCCAGCTAATTTTTGTATTTTTAGTAAAGGCGGGATTTCCCATGTTGCTCAGGCTGGTCCTGAACTCCTGACCTCAGGTGACCCACCGGATTCAACCTCCCAAAGTGCTGGGATTACAGGCGTGAGCCATCGCACCCAGCCAGAAGACATTGTCTAAAAAAGGCACAAATAGAATAGCCGACCTAAAAACCCATCAAAATTTATCGAGAAATGTATCTTTTTTTTTTTTTTTGAGACCAGGTCTCGCTCTGTCACCCAGGCTGGAGTGCAGTGGCTCGATCTCAGCTCACTGCAACCTCTGCCTCCTGGGTTCAAACGATCCTCCTGCCTCAGCCTCCCTATAGCTGGAACTACAGGCTTGTGCCACTATGCCCGGCTATTTTTTATATCAAAAATATATCTTGACCTACATTTACGAGAGCCACCTACCTCTCAGTAGTCCTCTATTCTGTCTCCCCTCCAAAAAAGTTTCTATTACTTCTCATTAGATTAGCTGGACACACATGGAAGACTTGTCTCCTTGTTCACTTTTGGCTTTATGGAACTCAAGTCAGAAAGGGTGTTAATGAAACATGTACCTACGTTCAGTTTCCTTCCCCTTCAGCCTCTCCTACCTGGTCGTTCTAGATACACTAGAACGTCAAAAACCGATAAATTGATAGAATAAGCAAAGTTTGTTAGATTTTCTTTAAATCCCTCAGATTTGTCTGATTTATCATGCCAAATTTGATTTATTTCAAGATCCAGCCATAGATATTTGTTATTTACAGGAGGATTAACAATTTTTTATTTTGTTTTATTTACTTTTTTAATTTTTTTATTTTTTACTGATAAACCTTCTAATTCTCAGGTATCATTTACTTTTTTAACTGAATTATTTTAATTTCTGGGCAACTTTGTTTCTCAGTTTGTGTTCCTACTTGGCTTTACTATAACTGTGTGTATAATAAGGCAGCTATATGCTAGAGGGGGAAAGAGTACATCCAACCTACATGTTTGAGGGCCATAGGTTAAGATTTGACATGACAAAAAGAATATGACTTAACACTGGGAAGAGAACATTTTGTAAATTGTTTGCCACTTGTCCAAGATGGAAAATAATTTTGATCTAATAGACAACTGGAATTCACATTAGTTTTTTGACATGATAATGGCTAATATTTATTAAGTTCCTTTATGTTTTAAGAGCTTTGTGTGTCTATTAATCTACTCCTAACAATCCTATAGAGTAGGTAGAGAATATTCCCTGAATTAGTCATTGTCCAGCCAGGAAATCTAAAACCACTGTAGGTACTTCAAAAGGGGTATTTGAGACAAGGACTTGGGCCAAGCATGATGGTTCACGCCTGTAGTCATAGCATTTGGGGACTTGAGGCCAGGAGTTCAAGACCAGTCTAGGCAACATAGTAAGACCTCATCTCTGCAAAACAACTTTTAAAAATTGGCCGGGTGCGGTGGCTCACGCCTGTAATCCTAGCACTTTGGGAGGCCGAGTTGGGTGGATCACCTGAGGTCAGGAGTTCAAGACCAGCATGGCCATCATGGTGAAACCCCATCTTAAAAAAAAAAAAAAAAGAAAAGATAGCTGGGTGGGGTGGCGCATGCCTATAGTCCCAGCTACTCGAGAGGCTAAGGCAGGAGGATCACTTGAGCCCAGCAGTTCAAGGCTGCAGTGAGCTACAGTCAAGCCACTGCACTCCAGCCTGGGCAACAGAACAAGACCCTGTCTCAAAAAGAAAGAAAGAAAGAAAGAAAAGCAAGAATTGACTACAGAAGTGTCAAAAGGAATAGAGGAATAAAAAGTGAGATAATACTAGCTGTATATCGTCTACGGCCACACCACCCCGAACGTGCCCGATCTCGTCTGATCTCGGAAGCAAAGCAGGGTCGGGCCTGGTTAGTACTTGGATGGGAGACCGCCTGGGAATACTGGGTGCCGTAGACTTAAAAGAAATATTATTAAAATTTTGAAAAAAAAATATATTAGCTGTATATCAATTACTGCAGGAGGTTGCTTTCCTAGAATTGGAAGAGAAAAATGGAAAAGGATCTTACCTAGAAAAGACAAGCATGCACTTGCTTTTAAGGATAGGAGTTCTTGCTGCCACTTAGCAAGAATCTGGACCCACAGGCCTGCTGCTGCTGCTGAACCAGTAATCCTGCTGGGGCCTCCAGCAGCGCTGCTGCCACACCTAGCCTCTCTATTGCAGAAAACAGGTGCTAAATAATATCCCTTTCTCTCATATTGCTCTTGTTTTAACAATTTTAATGTTTATTCTATTTTGTAATGTTTGTTCTTTTATTTGTTTATTTATTTATTTTATTTATTTTTTGAGACAGGTTCTCTGTTGCTGGAGCTGGAGTACAGTGGCACTATCGTAGCTCACTGCAGCCTCGACCTCCCAGGCTCGAGCCATACCTCCCGCCTCAGCCTCCCAAGTCGCTGGGACTACAGGTGAGCACCACCATGCCCAGATGATTTTTGTATTTTTAGTAGAAAGGAGTTTTGCCATAGGCTGAGGCAAGAAAATCAATTGAACCCAGGAGGCGGAGGTTGCAGTGAACCAAGATCTAGCCAGATCAACAAGAGCAAAACTCCATCTCAAAAAAAAAAACAAACAAGTATGATTGGGGCCAAGATGTCCTGACATAAAAAGGTAAGTGGAAAAAGCAGAACAAAACAATATCCGTAGTGGAATATGCAAATTTATGGGAGAGATTACATCTGGAAAGTGGAAAAAGATAGCTAGGTGTTTAGGAAATTTTAGTTTTTACTTTAATCTTTTCATCTTTTTTACCATGGGTAATTAATTGCTTTTATAAATTATATTTTAATTAGCTATATATGTACATACATGAAATCCTATCCCTTATATGCTTTTTTTTTTTTTTTTTTTTTTTTTGAGACAGAATCTTGCTCTGTCGCCAGGCTGGAGTGCAGTGGCACAATCTTGGCTCACTGTAGCTGTGACTATAGGCGCGTGCCACCATGCCCAGCTAATTTTTTGTATTTTCATTAGAGACAGGGGTTTCACAATGTTGGCCAGGATGGTCTTGATCTCTTGATCTCATGATCTGCCCACCTCAGCCTCTGAAAGTGCTGGGATTACAGGTGTGAGCCACCGCACCCGGTCTTTTATATGCTTTCTGAATACCTATATTTTTTCAATATTTCCAAATATTGGAGGAAAGAAAACCCAAAATAATCAATAGAATTATATGCACTAACATGGAAATATGTTTTGATATATTGTTAAGTAAAAAGGCAAGTCATAAAATCACACATAAATTGCAATCCCATTTTTGTTCAAAACCACCTTTTAAAAAAAAATGTGTGTTAGGCTGGGTGCAGTGGCTCACACTTACAATCCCAGCCCTTTGGGAGGCAAAAGTAGACAGATGACTTGAGGTCAGGAGTTCAAGACCAGCCTGCCCAACATGGCAAAACCCTGTCTCTACCAAAACATACAAAATTTAGCCAGGTGTGGATACGCACGGTTGGGCAGGCCTCCTTCCTTCTCGCCTAACACCGCTAACATGGTGTTCAGGCGCTTCGTGGAGGTTGGCCGGGTGGCCTACGTCTCCTTTGGACCTCATGCCGGAAAATTGGTCGCGATTGTAGATGTTATTGATCAGAACAGGGCCTTGGTTGATGGACCTTGCACTCAGGTGAGGAGACAGGCCATGCCTTTCAAGTGCATGCAGCTCACTGATTTCATCCTCAAGTTTCCACACAGTGCCCGCCAGAAGTATGTCCGGCAAGCCTGGCAGAAGGCAGACATCAATACGAAATGGGCAGCCACTCGATGGGCCAAGAAGATTGAAGCCAGAGAAAGGAAAGCCAAGATGACAGATTTTGATCGTTTTAAAGTTATGAAGGCAAAGAAAATGAGGAACAGAATAATCAAGAATGAAGTTAAGAAGCTTCAAAAGGCAGCTCTCCTGAAAGCTTCTCCCAAAAAAGCACCTGCTGCTAAGGGTGCTGCTGCAGCTGCTGCTAAAGTCCCAGCAAAAAAGATGACTGCCGCAGGCAAGAAGGCTCCAGGCCAGAAGGTTCCCGCCCAGAAGGTTCCTGCCCAGAAAGCCACAGGCCAGAAGGCAGCGCCTGCTCCAAAAGCTCAGAAGGGTCAAAAAGCTCCAGCCCAGAAAGCACCTGCTCCAAAGGCATCTGGCAAGAAAGCATAAGAGGCAATTATACAAAGTAATAAAGGTTCATTTTGAAAAAAAAAAAAAAAAAATTTAGCCAGGTGTGGTGGCACACGCTCATAGTCCCAGCTACTAGGGAGCTGAGGTGGGAGAATTGCTTGAACCTAGGAGGCAGAGGTTGCAGTGAGCCAAGATCATGCCACGGCACTCCAGCCTGGGTGACAGAGTAAGGCCCTGTCTCAAACAAACAAACAAACAAAATGTGTGCTACATTCAGAAAAAAATTCAGAAAGAATGAACGCTAACCTATTAAAAATAGTTACTTCTGGCAATGGAATTGAAAAAAAAACTTGCATTTTTTTACCCATTATACTTCTGTATCATTTCAATTTATTTTTCTAGAGCAAAGTATGTTCTATTTTTGTAATTAGATGATGACAATGAAAATAAACTAATAAATACTACTTAACTCTTGGCATTTTTCTTTGGCCTTTCTGCCTCAGAAACATTCCGTGGTGACTTGACTGCAAACAAGAGGAGGAGCAGACGTTAGAGTCTGGACAAGTTGATTAATATGGACTGAAGCCTTTATCAGAGACAACAGTGTTTGAATACATTTGACCCAAATAAACTTTATTTTATATGCATAGATCTAAAAGAATAACATAAGAATTATTGAGTCCCCACCGCCTGTGTTAGGGCTGGACCCCAATGTTTTGTGTGCCCAACGTGGGGTGATCGAGGTGAAGAAATGCTCCAGCGTGTGGAAACTGAGGACGCACTGACGAAGGACACCCGAGTCCTAAACAAAGAGGCTCTGCGGGTAAACTGAGCGCTTCAGAAGAGCAAGGTATCTATAGGTCAAGGTGAAAGTAAGCATAAGGCTCATTTGAGTTTGTTAAGACAACTGTTAAAAAAGTGCGGAGTGGAGGTAAGCACTCAGAATTTGCTGTTGCTGTTTAATACAATTGAGCAGTTTTGCCCGTGGTGTCCAGAACAAGGAACTATGGAAGAATGGCAAAGAATTGACAGGGATCTAAAAAAAGGCCTTCAGAGAGGGAGGTAAGATCCCAATAATGGTTTGCTCCATTTGGGCACTTCTTAAAACCGCTCTTGAGCCATTTCAAACTGACGATGAAGCTGAGTCGGAGGAGGATGAGAAATGTAAAAGTTTATTCTTAGAATCAGAGTCAGAGGACTTAGAGAAGAGGAAGCAAGAGAGGAGACAGTAAAACAGAAACAAGTAACTTTCACTCGTCCTTCTGCTCTGCCTGCTGAGGTTAGCAAATGGCCACCTCCCCCCTGCAGATTTAATAGACAGGAAAAATGAAACCGTTCCAAAATGTGCAGCCCGGGGAGTTGCTACTGTGCCGCCGGGTACTACTAAGAGTCCTCTGGAAGCGGCTGTTCAGAAGGCAAGGGCAGAGGGGAGACATCGAGGCGTGGCAGATTCCAGTAACCATAACTCAACAACGGGGTCAAAACATAACTTTTTCGTTTAAGTTGTTAAAAGAGTTTAAACAAGTCATCAGTCAATATGGCCCAAATTCACCGTTTGTACAAAAGATATTAAAAAATGTGGCTTTTGATTATAGGTTAGTTCCGTATGATTGGAACACGCTAGCAAAATCTGTTCTTACTCTTGCCCAGTTTGTGCAATTTAAGGCATGGTGGAAAGATGAGGCTCAGACCCAAGCAAGATGGAATGCACAGGCGCAGCCACCCACCCCTCTATCACTGTTGATCAATTGATGGGAACTGGCCCTGGCTGGGGCAGACTGGATAATCAAATTGCCATGGGAGATGAGGCTGTTAATCAACTGTGCCTAGTCTGTTTACGGGCTTGGGATGGCATAAATGTTACTGGAGGAAAATATCCTTCTTTCACTTCTGTCCACCAAGGACCAAAACAGCCTTATCTTGACTTTATCGCCTGACTTCGGGAGGCAATAGAGAAGGCTGTCTCGGACAGGTGCGCCCAAGACCTGCTCACGCAACTTCTTGCATATGATAATGCAAATGCTGACTGGAGGGTGGCTCTTAGGCCCCTTAGAGGAAAGGCAAATCTTGCAGAACATGTAAAGGCTTGTCATGGTGTTGGAGGATACCTGTACAAGGCCACCCTTTTGGCCCAGGCCATCAAAGGACTAAAAGTGCAAAAAAATACACCTCATTTTTCAGGATCTTGTTTTAATTGTGGACAATTTGGACATTCAAAAAAGGAATGCAGAGCCAGGCGCTGTGGTTAATACCTGTAATTCCACCACTTTGGGAGGCGGAGACAGGCAGATCATGAGGTCAGGGGTTCAAGACCAGCCTGACCAACATGGTGAAACCCCACCTCTACTTAAAAATACAAAAATTAGCTGGGAGTGGTGGTGCACACCTGTAATCCCAGCTACTTGGGAGGCTGAGGCAGGAGAATCGCTTGAACCCAGGAGGCAGAGGTTGCAGTGAGCCGAGAGCGCACCACTGCAACTCCGGCCTGGGGCGACAGAGCAAGACTCCGTCTCAAAAAAAAAAAAAAAAAAAAAAGGAATAAAATCTTAAAACGAGGACTGCAAATATGTGGAAGCATAAGGATCCTGGTGTATGTCCTTGATGTAAAAAAGGAAAACATTGGGCAAATCAATGTCATTCTAAGAATAGCAAAGACCTGGAACCAATCCAAATGCCCATCAATGATAGACTGGACAAAGAAAATGTGGCACATATACACCATGGAATACTCATTATGCAGCCATAAAAAACGACGAGTTCATGTCCTTTGTAGAGACATGGATGAACCTAGAAACCATCATTCTCAGCAAACTGATACAAGAACAGAAAACCAAACACCGCATGTTTTCACTCATAGTCAGGTGACGAACAATGAGAACACTTGGGCACAGGGAAGGGAACAACACTCACTGGAGTAGATGGGGGAGGTGGAGGAGAGGGGGAGGGACAGCGGAGGGGGATGGGGAGGATGGGGAGGGGAGAACACTGGGAGAAATGCCTGATGTAGGTGACGGGGTCGGGGATGGAGACAGCAAACCACCATGGCATGTATGTACCTATGCAACAATCCTGCAGGATGCGGGGACGTGCACATGTACTCCAGAGCCCAAATACAATTTAAAAAAAAAAAGATTTACAGCATATTCATTAGGCAGGAATCATCTTCAGTCCTCTGTACTCCTTTCTGATGAAACACCACCTAGACTCCAGCCTGTTCTTCAGTGCCCACTAAGCTCTCCCACCCACCTGCCCTCTCCCATCTACCTGCCTTTGAGTAGGCTCCTCTTACAGACTAAGCAGCTTTTCACCAGAGACAGACTTTCACCAGGTTGGCCAGGCTGGTCTTGAACTCCTGGCCTCAAGTGATCCACCTCGGCCTCTCAAAGTGCTAGGATTACAGGTGTGAACCAGCCCGCTCAGCCACCTTTTTCTGTCTCTAGAAGTCTTACGGGTACTTAAGGACTTGCCCACATCTTATTTCTATGTTAAAGACTTTCCTAGATTGCCCTGGGTTATAAATACCCCTGCCTAGAGTGTTCTACTATTTTACTTGTATTGTTACTTCTATTATTATAGTCTGGGTTGTATTACAGCTTTGTGTGTATGTATTTGGGTGCATATTCCCACTCGACTGTGAATCTCTGGAGATTAGAATATAGCTTAGTTCATCCTGATTTTGGCACGGCATCGTTTTTCACACATATCAAGCATTTAAGAGATGTTATTTGAGATTAATTAAATGGGTTTTGTTCAGGTCATCTCTCCCCACCCACTCCCCACCCCAACCCTCACATCTCATAGTCATTTTTTTTTTTTGCATTTCTAAACAAAACCTACAAAGTTAGAAGCCTATGTGTAGAAGTATCCTCTCTCTAACGATTCTCTATGTGCTGCAGAAAATGTCCCAGAATTATAACCTCCTACTTCCGTTTTTCTGCTTTTCCTTTCTAAGTCATTTAGCAATGACTCACTCTGAAACTCTTCCTGTGAAGTCAGACAGTGGCCGAGAGCATAAGGCTTAATTTGTTGCAAGAAACAGAGAAGGAAAGAAGGAGAGAAAGCTCAGCAAATTTTCTTGTCATACTTCATGACTTCACTGTGGCTAAGTTTGGGGACCAGACAGGACTCGTGGGAACATCCAGGTGCTGAAGCCTTCAGCTACTGTCTCAGCTTTTTGGTAAGAAAATCTAAATTCACCTGATGACTTGCACTTAACCTGTTTTGCTCATTACAAGGAAGGAGTTTAAGGGTCATTATCTTCTATTTCCCCTATTCCTTCTCCGACTTTCAGTCCTTTTGTCTTATCTCTATGTCCACCTTTCTTTTCCTAAATATTCCACCTTTCATTTGTCTTTGCTTTTAATATTTCATAGTGCAATTAATAGTGAATTTTCTGTCATTTCTTTCCTCTCTTTGAATTGGCTATGTATTTCCCCTGAACTTTGATTCTAGCTGTCTCCATTAGTTTGTTTTTCAAATCATTGATTGCCCTTTTTTCCCTTTCTATTTTCCTCTTTCTTTTTTTTTTCTTTTTATTATTTTGCCCATTCCTTACTGCTACTGACTCTGTTATCTTATTATTACAATTTGATTCTGGGGTCCACTTTTCTTTCCCTATCATAGTGGAATTTTAGTTTCAGGATATTAATTATCTTTAAATTACTGCTGGTCAGTTTAGTAATAACTTTTTTAATCCTCTACTAATCTTAAACATAAAGGTATGGTACTTTTTAGCCAAATTGACTTAAAGAAATGTAAAAAGCAATCTTGTTCTGCAAGACTTTTTTTCTCTTTTTTTGTGACAGAGTCTCACTCTGTTGCCCAGGCTGGAGTACAGTGGCCCGATCTTGGCTCACTGCAACCTCCGACTCCCAGGTTGAAGTGATTCTCCTGCCTCAGTCTCCTGAGTAACTGGGATTACAGGTATGTGCTACCACACCCAGTTAAACTTTTTTTTGTATTTTTAATAGAAACGGGTTTCCACCATGTTGACCAGGCTGGTCTTGAACTCCTGACCTCAGGTGATCCGCCCACCTGGGCCTCCCAAAGTGCTGGGATTACAGGCATGAGCCACTGCACTCAGCCTTGTTCTGAAGAACTTTTAATCCCTGACTCATACATACTTTCATTTCAAAATAAATAATATGTGATATTTAATATATAGCTCATGCCAGATAACTCCATTTATTTTTATTGAAATTTCACTGTTTGCAGCCCCTGTTACTTCAATTCGTGCAGTTCTTGGCAGCTTCCCCTTTATTAGCAATACCATGTATCTTCTTTTTTTTTTTTTTTTTTTTTTCAGGCACAGCCTCACTCTATAGACCAGGCTGGAGTGCAGCGGTGCGATCTCGGCTCACTACAACCTCCGCCTCCCAGGTTCAAGCGATTCTCCTGCCCCAGCCTCCCAGGTAGCTGGGACTATAGGCATGAGCCATGCCCCGCTAATTTTTTGTATCTTTAGTAGAGACAGGGTATCACCGTGTTAGCCAGGAAGGTCCTGATCTCCTGACCTTGTGATCCACCAGCCTCAGCCTCCCAAAGTGCCAGTATAACAGGCGTGAGCCACTGCACCCAGCCTACCATATATCTTTTTTTAAATGTGATTTTTTTTTTTTATTTGGTAGCAAAAAGAGCATTGGCCTAACAGTCATTGGACCTGCAATCCAAGATCCTCCCTAATAATGATTATATGAAAGAAATCTAATTTGCTAAGTTTCACTGTCAAACTTGAGAAATAAAAGCTGAGAGGATGTAGGTTGGGTGCAGTCGCTCACATCAGTAATCCCAGCACACTCCGAGGCCAAGAAGGGAGGATTGCTTGAGTCCAGGAGTTTGAGAGCAGCTTGGACAGCATAGCAAGACTCTGTCTCTACAAACAAACAAACAATGACAAGAAAAATAAATGTAGAGAGGAGAGATGATTTCAAAGTTTTCTTTCAGTCCTAGCGTCCTATGACTCTATCCTTCTCTCAACATTTTAGGAAGTTACCTTGATAGGATTTAAATATCTGAGTAACAATGAGAACACACGGACACAGGGAGGGGAGCATCACACACTGGGGTCTGTCGGGGGGAAAAAGGGGAAGGACAGCGGGGGGGTGAGGAGTTGGGGGAGAAATAGCATGGGGGAGAAATGCCAGATATAGGTGATGGGGGAGGAAGGCAGAAAATCACACGGCCATGTGTGTACCTATGCAACAATCTTGCATGTTCTTCACATGTACCCCAAAACCTAAAATGCAATAAAAAATAAATAAATAAATAAATAAATATCTGAGTAGACAAGGCCATAAAAAGGGGGAATAGGAATCATTTCTTCTTTTTTATTTTGTTGACTTGTTATTTTAACTTCTGCTAATCATATAAGGCCCTATGACAATATTTGGTTGACTCAGCAGAACTACTTTCAAGTCACAAAAATATTTTGAGTCTCTGTAAAAATAAATGTAAAGTGTTATTATATCCAGTAAAAATTAGGAATTTAACAAAAAGACAGTAAAAAGGGACAGCATGGGAATTATGGAAGAGGCCCAAGTAAGGATTAAATGCATATAAATTAGAATTTTAGATTTAATTGCAAAAGAAAAAAAGTCAACCCCTAAAATGGGCATCCATCTATTCAAGTAATTTTTTTTTTTTTTGAGATAGAATCTCACTCTGTCATGCAGGCTGGAGTGCAATGGTGCAATCTCAGCTCACTACAAACTCTGCCTCTCCAGTTCAAGCAATTCTTGTGCCTCAGCCTCCCAAGTAGCTGGGACTACAAGTGTGCACCACCACGCCCAGCTAATTTTTGTATTTTTGGTAGAGACAGAATTTTGCCATGTTGACTAGGCTGGTCTCAAACTCCTGGCCCCAAGTGATCTGCTCCTCTTGGCCCCCCAGAGTGCTGGGATTACAGGCATGAGCCACTGCACCCTGCCTGTCCACGTAATCTCCTTTAACCTCGGCAGTGTCTCATAAGGCGTTGTGTTAAACTATGTGAAACAATCATTTATAAATAAGACTCTTTTTACCATCATGAAGTTTAAATCCAGAATAATAGATTAGACAGCCATTATAATTATTATATAAGATAAAATGTGTCATTGCATACAGAATATGAAAAAAGGTTGAAACACACACATGCACACCACGTCAAGAAGCTGAAGACTTTGTGAAGGGCAGAATTCCAGACAGAAGTAAACAGCATTAGCCATGGAATAGAAGATGGCATTAAGTTGGAATGGTGAATTGTTCAGGAAAGTTATAAAGTAGGGTACATTTACGAGCATGTTCAGAATTAGGTGAAGGTAATGTCACAGAGGCCAAGAGAAGAGAGTGTTAAGAAGTCAGTGTATCTAATGACACATTATATTATGGAAGGTGGCAGAGAAACAAATGTTTGGATTTGGTTTTTAGAAGTAATTTTAGCAGAATAATGGAGGCAGAAGATACATCAAAAGGGTTAAGAAGTTAGTGGTCAGAACAGTAGGCCCCAAAACAAACCAGTATCCTTGAAAAGAGAAGCTATGCTAAATTAAGAGACTGAAGAAGAAAAGTGTGATCTGAAATGGATATTGTTGTGGACAAGCCAGCTATAGCTTTTTTTCTTTTTTTTGAGATGGAGTCTCCCTCTGTCAACCAGGCTGGAATGCAGTGGCACAATCTTGGCTCACTGCAACCTCCACCTCCCTGGTTCAAGCAATTCTTCTGCCTCAACCTTCCAAGTAGCTGGGATTACAGGTGTGCACCACCATGCCCGGCTAATTTTTTGTATTTTTAGTAGAGATGGGGTTTCATCATGTTGGTAGGGCTGGTCTCCAACTTCTGACCTCAGGTGATCTGCCTGCCTTGGCCTCCCAAAGTGCTAGGATTACAGGCATGAGCCACACACCCAGTCAATGAGCCAACTACAAAAGATGTCTTAGGGACAGTTGCAAAATAATCAGATAAAAGGCGGGGCATGGTGGCTCATGCCTGTAGTCTCAGCACTTCAGGAAGCCAAGGAGGAAGAATCACTGGATCCCAGGAGTTGGAGACCAGCCTGAGCAACATAGCAAGACTGCATCTCTACAAACAAAAACAAAACAGATAAAGGCTAGATATTCCTTAAGGTACATACTGTGTAATGTGGAGACTGCTAACTGAAAAAATAAAAAATGTCATATTTTATAAAAAATATGCATTTACACCCATGTTCATAGCTGCATAATTCACAATAGCCAAAAGGTGAAAGCAATCCAAATGTCCTCCATCGAATGAATGGATAAACAAAATGAGGTATATACATACAATGGAATATTACTCAACCTTAAAAAGGAAGAAAATTCTGACCCATGCCACAACATGGAGGAAGCTTGAAGATATTTTGTTAAGTGAAATATACGCCAGGCATAAAAAGACAAATACTGGATGACTCCACTTAGATCAGGTATCTAAAGTAGTCAAATTCTTAGAAACTGAAAGTACAATGGTGGTTGCCAGGGGCTGAGGAAAGGAGAAAATGGGGAATTCTTTCATGAGTACAGTTTCGGTTTTGTAAGATGAGAAAGTTCTGAAAATTGGTTGTACAACAATGTGGATATGGTAAACACTACTGAACTGTGTACTTAAAAATGGTTAAGATGGTAAATATTATGACACATGTATTTGGCAATTAAAATTTTTTTGTTAGGGCCAGGCACGGTGGCTTGTGCCTATAATCCTAGCACTTTGGGAGGCAGAGGTGGGAGGATCACTTGAGCCTAGCAGTTTGAGACCAGCCTGGCCAACATGGTGAAACTCCGTCCCTACTAAAAATACAAAAATTAGCTGGTGTGTTGGCCTGCGCCTGCAGTCCCAGCTACTCGGGAGGCTGAGGCAGAATAATTGCTTGAATCTGGGAGGCAGAGACTGCAGCGAGCCGAGATTGTACCACTGCATTCCAGGGTGAACGACAGAGAGAGAGTCTGTCTCAAAAATAATAATCATAGGCTGGGGGCAGTGGCTCATTCCTGTAATCCCAGCACTTTGGGAGGCCGAGGCGGGTGGATCACCTGAGGTCAGGAGTTCGAGACCAGCCTGGCCAACATGGTGAAACCCCGTCTCTACTGAAAATACAAAAATTAGCTGGGCATGGTGGCAGGTGCCTGTAATCCCAGCTACTGGGAGGCTGAAACAGGAGAACCGCTTGAACCCAGGAGGCAGAGGTTGCAGTGAGCCGAGATGGCGCCATTGCGCTCCAGCCTTGGCAATAAGAGCGAAACTCGGTCTCAAAAATTATAATAAATAAATAAAGCACTGTCCTACGTATTACAAGGCTTCTAGCCATCGTAGTCCCTTCTGACTAAAGATCACACACACACACACACACACACACACACACACACACACACACAGATGTAAAAAAAGGTCCAGAGAATATAAATTCAAGTGCTAAAATAATAATCACTGACTAGTGAGTACATTTTTATTTTCTTTTCTGTTTATATTTTCCAATTTTCTTCCTGCATATTTTCCGCTTTTTAATAATAAAACTTTTTCCCAAGTTATAGTCATAAAACACAAATAAGAAAGAAATGATGGCTTGTGAGGAAGTCAATGCAGAGGGCCAAAATTCTTGGAAAATTTGATAACCAAATGAGATGGAGTTGTATCTAAAAGACATCACTGAGTCTAGAGTACCTCTTTCTGTGGTGGTGAGTCCTCTGAAAATCTGGTGGAGGGAGTGGATGAAGCTTCTGGCCTCAGAGAATGAGAATATGTAAAGTTGAAGTTTTGCATATCATTTTAGGTGGTAACGGAGCTTCCTAAAACCCTTTCTTGACCTCGGGTTGGATACTTCCAATCTAGAAGTTTTTTTGTTTACTTATTTAGCTTATTTGTTTATTTTCAAACACGCTAAGTGAGGAAAGGAGCCAATGGAGAAATCAAGATTGAAAGTTCAAGAAAGTGGAGAAATTTACACTGATACGGACTTCCAGATGAGACTGTGATTTTGATACACACATAAATCAATATGGTAGATTTTAAATTGTCTATCATAAGACTGGTGTGGTGGCTCACGCCTATAATCCCAGCACTTTGGGAGGCAGAGGCGGGCAGATCACTCGAGGGCAAGAATTCAAGACCAGACTGGCCAACATGGCAAAACTCCGTCCCTACTAAAAATACAAAAATTAGCCGGGTGTGGTGGCACACACCTGTAATTCCAGCTACTCTGGAGGCTGAGGTAAGAGAATCACTTCAACCCAGGAGGCAGAGCTTACAGCGAGCTGAGATTAATCCACTGTACTCCAGCGTGGATGACAGAGCAAGATTCTGTCTGAAAAATAATAGTAATAAATAAACACATAAAATTGTCCATCAGAGGATGCTTTTGTGTGGTCCAGTGTGAGGTGAAGGAAGGCAAACTAAAAAAAGCGTTAGGGTCTTCTGTTTTCATGGTTCCACATCTTTATGTGGGAAGGTTAGAATCCTAAGAATGTGTATGTATTTTCAAAAAGATACCACTCGTTTTAACATTTTTTTTTCATCTGTTTGCAGAAGTTTACCAATGGAGTCATTCTCTGCTAAGATAAATTCAACTGACCTGCTTTTACAGCCATGGAATAAGCCCCCAGAAATTCTCTCCATGGTCATTCTCAGCCTCACTTTTTATTGGGATTGCCAGGCAACGGGCTGGTGCTGTGGGGTGGCTGGCCTGAAGATGAAGCGGACAGTGAACACAGTTTGGTTCCTCCACCTCACCCTGGCGGACCTTCTCTGCTGCCTCTCCTTGCCCTTCTCACTGGCTCACTTGGCTCTCCAGGGAAAGTGGCCATACGGCAGCTTCCTGTGCAAGCTCATCCCCCTCCATCATCGTCCTCAACATGTTTGCCAGTGTTTTCCTGCTTACTGCCATTAGCCTGGACCGCTGTCTTGTGGTATTCAAGCCAATCTGGTGTCAGAATCATCGCACTGTAGGGACAGCCTTAGCTATCTGTGGATGTATCTGGGTGTTGGCTTTTGTGATGTGCATACCCATGTTCATGTACCGGGAAATATTCACTATAGACAACTATAACATATGTGGCTACAAATTTGATCCTTTTAACTCATTCGATTATTCAGACTTTTATGGAGATCTACTAAAAAACAGGTCTTTTGAAAACATGGTTGAGCTGCCTGAAGAAATGGATGATAGGTTAGATCCTTCCTCTTTCCAAGCAAATGATCATCCTTGGACAGTCACCACTGTCCTCCAACCTCAAACATTTCAAAGACCTTCTGCAGATTCGCTCCCTAGGGATTCTGCTAGGTTAACTAGTCAAAATCTATATTCTAATGTGTTTAAACCTGCTGATGTGGTCTCACCTAAAATCCACAGTGGGTTTCCCGTTGAAGATCACAAAACTAGCCCACCAGATAACTCTGCTGGTTTTCTCTCTACTCATTTAGAGCTGTTCCCTAGGGCTTCTAGCAATTCCTTATATGAGTCTGAGCTACCACAAGATTTCCAGGATTATTACTATTTAGGCCAATTCATATATGACAATCAAGGGCCAACACCCATGATGGCAATAGTCATCACTAGGCTAGTGGTGGGTTTCCTGCTGCCTTCTGTTATCATGGTAACCTGTTATAGCTTAATTGTCTTCCAAATGCAAAGGGGCCGCTTTGCCAAGTCTCAGAGCAAAACCTTTCGAGTGGCTGTGGTGGTGGTGACTGTCTTTCTTGTCTGCTGGGCTCCATACCACGTTATGGGAGTCCTGTTATTGTTTATTCAACCAGAAACTCCCTTGGGGGGAGCTCTGATGTCTTGGGACCATGTGTCCATTGCTCTAGCATCTGCCAATAGTTGCTTTAATCCCTTCCTTTATGCCCTCTTGGGGAAAGATTTTAGGAAGAAAGCAAGGCAGTCCGTTCAGGGCATTCTGGAGGCAGCCTTCAGTGAGGAGCTCACACATTCCACCCACTGTTCCTTAAACAATGTCGTTTCAGAAAGAAATAGTATTAGCACGACCGTGTGAAAATATGGAGCAGCCAGCAAGCAGGGGCTCTTAGGTATGAATATTTGTAAAGGGATGAAGTGATAGGATGAGCAGGGGACTTCAAAAACTGCCAAAGAATCAATCCAGTGGTTCTTAAAGGGTGGCCACAGACTATTGGCAACAGCATCCCCTAGAAACTTGTTAGTAATGCAAATTCCCAAGCCCCACCCCAGACCTGCTGAATTGGAATCTCTGGGGGCTGGGGCCCAGCAAGTGCATTTAACAAACCCTCTTGTTTCTCATTAATGCTAAACGTAAGAATCATTGTAAAAATTAGTTCTACTTTTATCCCTAACTAAGCTATGTAAAATAAGAGAATTTACTGTTTTTAAACGTTTGATGTTAAATGTGTATTGATGTTTCCATCATTAAATTTTTCCTAAGCATTGTCTAAGTGTTCCAGATTCCATTTAAAACCATTTCTTCTTCTCCTACCTAAGTGAAAGATGATGATTTATTCTACAGCTTTGTTGTCATGTGGTGTCGATGGTTTTAAATGAAAAGAAGGTGCAAAAAAAAATGCCTGTGAAGATAAGCCATGAGTTGGAGTCTGGAGCATAGAATTATACAATGCTTGATGCCTGTCCTGGGAGCACCCCTGGGTACAGGACATAGGAATTCTGAGCTTCCAGGCTGGGCGCAGTGGCTCACGCCTGTAATCCCAGCACATTGGGAGGCCAAGGCAGGTGGACCACGAGGTCAGGAGTTCAAGGCCAGCATGGCCAACATGGTAAAACCCCGTTTCTACTAAAAATACAAAACTAAAAAAAAAAAAAGGAATTCTGAGTTTCCACTATTACAACTAAATAACCATCTATTGCATGAAAATGGACTACTAATACATCTAAAAACTGACTCATGAAATGTTATGAAAGCTGTGGTTGGGAGAGTTCTGTTTATTCTATCTGCCTACTGGTTGACCACCTACCTTTCAATCCTCTTCTTAAGCTCCTTAATTTCCTTATTACTCCTCTGCCTCCAAATCTTCCGCATCAGACGTTGTGCCTCAACCAACCTCTAATTTCATAAGATTCTAGTTACTCCTTTCCTCTTGCTCCATATTAATACTTCGTTAGAAACCCATTTGAAGTGAAAGGAGAAAGAGGGTGCAGGATGAAGCAGCAATTCTTCTACGCACTGCAACTGAGTACCCTACCAAGCTTGCCATCACATTTTAAAACATGACCACAGGCAACTTTCATGCCAAAATTACCAAAAACATCTTCTGGGTTTTTAAAATTAATCTTTGTCTTTGCCAAAGTAATATATGCACAGAGTTTTAAAAGAATTTAGTAAGGTATATAACGAAATATGAGGTCTGCCACTCCACTGTGCCCAAAAGTTCCCTCCTCCCTCTCTCATTTCCCAGAGATAACCCTTGCACAATTTTAGATGTTTTGTTTGATAATTACCATGATGTTTCTAAATCATGTGCTTACGCTGCTCTTTTCTGGAGACATGACAAAATGACTTCTTCTTTTTTTTTTTTTTTTTTTAAAGATGGAGTTTCACCAAGATGGCCAGGCTGGTCTTGAACTCCTGACTTCAGGTGATCCACCCACCTCAGCCTCCCAAAGTGCTATGATTACAGGCGTGAGCCACCACCGCGCCCAGCAAAATGACTTCTTTTGAAAGGTGAAGACGTTTATCCAAGCACTCCATATTTTTGTTTAGCCAGCAACCCAACATTCATTAATAACCATTATATTTTAATTCATTCAGGACCACATATTTTTCTTTTGTCTATAGACGCCAACCATTTATATAGCTCCCCGTCTGTCCCTCTTTCATTTAAAACAAAATTACCTAACTTCCTACCACCTTCTCATTTTTCCATGTGTAAATATTTATGTGTTAAATGTCTGAAATTTCAGGCTTGTTTGTATCACAACATGGCCTGATCTAAACTGAATACAATGATGTAGCCTACAAACAGAAGATGACACGTGTTTTAGACTTGCTCATTATTTGTTCAGTGGTTTAGGTGAGGGTCTGGACTAAAAATCTTTTATAAAGTACTAATGCAGAAAAATTTCAAATCACTAGGAATTCTTTCAGTTGTGAAGAATGTCTGACATAAGATTTGCAGTGTTACCTTTCCAGCTTATATATTAATTGACTATATATTTGATATGAATAAATGCTTTCTTCTCATATCAAATATATAAGTAAATTAATATATAAGACTCAGAGATTGCAAGACTCAGAGATTCATAAATCCTTTTGTTTCACATGCAGAATATATAATAATCTCTAAATACGCAGCAAATAAATCTCCTAGTGAGTGACTATAGACTTGCTATAATAGCAATTAGCCAGGCTTCTGGAAACCCCAGCACATCACATAAGACCCTGGGAATAAGACCTAAACTCCCGGGGTTGGTATATAGGCTATCAAGGTGAATAATCTTGACAGTTATAAAGATTTAATGTACGATGAGTAATCAGTGATTTGTCTTTACCAATATAGTAATAAACTATGTGCATGTATTACTTTGGCAAAGACAAATGATGCACACAGCATTTCTGGACTCCTTTTCCTTTCCATTTACTTAGGAAATACATCCTGAAGAAATTCCTACAATTAGAATTCCTTCATTTCTGATGAAAACCTGGTGAGTACCTGTAACTATTTGGTACTATATTTTCTCCAGAAAGTCCCAGGTGGGAGCACAACTACTGTCCAAAATATAATGTCTTTTTTTTTTTTTTTTTTGAGATGGAGTCTCACTCTGTCGCCCAGGCTGGAGTGCAGTGGCACGATCTTGGCTCACCGCAACCTCCACCTCCCACATTCAACAGATTCTCCTGCCTCAGCCTCCCGAGTAGCTGGGATTACAGGCACCTGCCACCACACCCAGCTAATTTTTGTATTTTTAGAAGTGACGAACTTTCATCATGTTGGCCAGGCTGGTCTGGAACTCCTGACCTCAGATGATCCACCCACCTTGGCCCCCCAAAGTGCTGGGATTACAGGCATGAGCCACCATGCCCAGCCAACATCTTTTTTTTTCTTTTTTTTTTTTTTTTTGAGAGAGAGTTTCATTCTTGTCACCCAGGCTGGAGTGCAACGGCACAGTCTTGGCTCACTGCAACCTCCACCTTCCAGGTTCAAGCGATTCTCCTGCCTCAGCCTCCCAAGTAGCTGGGATTACAGGCACACACCACCATGACCAGCTAATTTTGTGTTTTTGGTAGAGATGGGGTGTTTTTAGTAGAGTTGATCATCCTGACCAACCTTTTACCATGTTGGTCAGGCTGATCTCGAACTCCTGACCTCAGGTGATCCATCCACTTTGGCCTCCCAAAATGCTGGGATTACAGGTGTGAGCCACCACGCTGGCCCCAAAGTATAATATCTTAAATCTTTATCCTAAAATGCAAGCAAGGTGGGCCTACTCCATACACCAACCTATAAGGGGGTGACTGAGTCTCCTGCAGTATTTCATCATACTTGATATCATTTGAAAAGAAGAATGTTAAAGACATGCCTTTGATTCTTCTTTCCCATCAATGTCACAAAAAATGTCAGGGTCAACTAATTCAACCCAGTGGTGGAAGATGGAAGAGGAATAAAGACCAACTGAAACCAAATTCTTTCACATTTCTAGTTTCCTTCCCTGGCCAAAAGAAATTTGAGACCACTACCAGTAAGATAAAACTGTAAACATTCTTTTTCTTTTATTAAGAAAGCATGCAAAAAACGACGACAACAACTCGTGAGACCATACACCCCCTTCCCAGGATGCAGCAATGCAAAGCATTATGGGTGGTGGCACGAAGGACTCACCAAACCAGAAACATGAGGAGCAGGGACTGAGGAGAGAAAGGCTGGGATGGGTGGATCTATACCAAATAATTACTCCTTGTGTCCCTCTCCTCCACTTTCTCTCTTATTTCCTCTTACAGGCAGTGAGCTCCTGCAGTTTTGCACACATCACCCAATACAACAATAATGACTACACTGCGTGTCCAGCAATGCTAGACCAACAAGAAAAGTAGTATTCTTTTCACTTCATGAAAGGGAGGGGGAAACTGAGGCCCAAAGGGAGTCAGGTGTGCCCTGTGCCATGAAACAAGACTGAGCTCGGTGAAAGGGAGCTGGGATCTCAGGAGGCCTGATGGCCAATCTCCCGTCCCAGACCCAAACTTCAGCTACCCTGGCTGCACACCAGAATTCTTCATGAGACTAGTTTGAAGAAGACACAGATGAACAAGGGGCATTTCTATGTATGATTCAGTTTACCCTTGCAAATCCTGTATGGGTCTAAACAGGAAAAGGGTTTAGAAAAGAGGAGTGATCATTTGCAAAGGGGGAATCTTGGGGAGAGCTGACGGGAAGTCGTGTGTAGGACGCCCCTTAACTGGAAGGAATAAGGAAGGAAAAGATGCCTAAAATAGGGACACTGGGCAAAGGCATTTTGCCACCCTCTAAGAGAAATTCTCCTTTCCCCAAAGGGAAATATTATATCATACTTAAACCCCACTAAGTGCCCTCCAGCATCATGGGAGATTCAAGCCACTCGCACCCCCATTGCTTTTTTACAAAGGCTTCAAAGAAATAAAGTGCTCTTTAGTTAACTGCCCTATCTTGCCCCTTTACTTTAGCCTCACTGGACTTCTTCAATAAACTCTCATATATAACCCCCTTCCAAAAAAAGGAAAGGGGTGGATGAAAGAAAAAAGCAGGAGAGCAGAAAGCCAAATCTCTCAGAAATCATGGGTAAATAAAATATGAATGAAAAGCAGAAATCACAAAGAAAGTGGCCTTGTCTACTCCATACATTTTGTCCCACAGCTTTTCAGCAAGTGAAATAAGGACAGAAGTAAAATTGTTCTTCCCTCTCATAACTAAAATTCAGCAATTAACATTAAATATACACTGAGTACTTTGCAACAGTAAATCATGGCCACCCCTTGTAAAAGCAGAAGATTTAGCTCCATACCTTTTTCTGGGGGTCCCCCCTTGGCCCTCACTGAACTCTTGCCTCTAGATTATTTACTGTCCTCCACCAATCTCCTTCACCCCTCAAAAGCCTACTTGCAAAAGCTTCAGCCAGATGATCTGGATTCCAAGAGAAGCATCTGCTTACGTATTTAAAGAACTAAAATATTCCCTATCCATTTCTTTGCCAGCTCCCTTTTCTTCTCTTCATCCTCCTACCACCAACACTAAAGGTTTGGTTCTGCTATGCGAGGTGGGAAAGAGATTCTCATCATGTCTTAGGACACGACAAAACTCGGCGTGATAACGGGTTACTTTTTCTTTCTTGAGAATCCCAGAAAAATGAGGAAAGAAAAAAGATGGGTAGAAGATTGAGCAAACAAAGGAGGACAAACTAATATTTGCTGAATGGGAAAAAAGGATGGGAAGATAATTTGTAAATACAAATAAGAGCCACAATTAATTTTCAAAGAAAAATATTTTTAAAAAGCCAAAATAGTTAAGTTGGAATCATCTCCAAGAAGCTAAAACTATGCTGAATAGTTGTCCTCATGCCCTACCATAGAAGCAGGGTCTGGGCTAAAACCAATCCTGTCTTCTTAGAGAATGGGCTGAAAATCAGCCAATGGACACTGACGTACCATGGCAGAGCACACCCAGTTTCACACTGACTTATATTCCATTCCTTCTAACCCAGGTCCGCAATTCCACTAGGATTTTATTGTCACCCTCCTGCACCATCATCATCACTTTTACCCTTGATAGGAAATGCAGACTGGCAGAAGTAAGGATTGACAGTATGAAGGGACAAGGAAGACCTCAGAGGACAGAATTAGCACCATTTTAAAATCTCCAAATTCTTGGCTGCCAAGTAATGTTTCAGACCCTTTCTACTTGATCATGTGGCCTCTCCAGACCTGGCCTGAAACTGACGGGAACAAAAAAATAATGTAGGGCCACAAGGTGGGATTAGCATTGAGTTTCTCCAAGAGAAAGGTAAACTAGAGTTTGAAACCTTTCTCTGTAGCTATCGTGGCTTCATCTTCCAGCCTGATGATTTTACATTAGCCAGAGGTGGACATGATCCATGGTGTAGGGACAGGAGACGGCGGACAGTATATAACCAATAATAATAATAATATAAGAATAATAATAAAAGAACTGGGGAAAAACA
This sequence comes from Ateles fusciceps, assembly GCA_036589455.1. Taxonomy (NCBI): domain Eukaryota; kingdom Metazoa; phylum Chordata; class Mammalia; order Primates; family Atelidae; genus Ateles; species Ateles fusciceps. The sequence continues at coordinate 1,324,015 of JAZHEH010001593.1, forward strand.
GGAAGGAAAAGAGAAGAACGAGGCAGGAAAGGGGGTTATCTTCGGCAGCATCTTGTGGTGGCTTCTCTGACAGAGAAAGAACAAAAGAGGATATATGTCTATATACAGACGGTGGGGAAGGGACGGGCTGGGCTTGCTCTTTCCCCACTGCCAGACTTCACCACTCGGCCCTGGGCTGATGTCCACACTCTGTGATGCACTAAGTGATCAAGTCCCAGTCGAAGTCATCAGGGATCTCCTCATTGGCACCAGGAGGTGGCACTGGGGGCCGAGGGACCATATGGTGTGCTGTTAGAAAGAAAGAAAGAGAGTGAAAGGAGAGTAGATGGGAAGCTGTTCCCTCAACCTAGAAGGACTGTGCTCAGCCCCAGATAACACCATGAAAAAGGGCTTGTGAAGCTATCACCCTTATCAGCTGGAGTTATTTTTGGTTGCAAGTCACCACTTCAGTGAAGTCTCAGGAAATAAACTAAACTACATTCCACAGCTAAATATTATGCTGCCATTAAAAATTGTACTTCTGAAAACATATGATAATGATAAAATAACATACAGAAGATAATATCATGTGGCTGGGAGAGGTGGCTCACGCCTGTAATCCCAACACTTTAAGAGGCCAAGATGGGTGGATCACTTGAGGTCAGGAGTTCTAGACCAGACTGGCCAACATGGCGAAAGCCCACCTCTACTAAAAAACAAAAATTAGCCAGGCATGGTGGTGGGCGCCTGTAATCCCAGCCGCTCAGGAGGCTGAGGCTCAAGAATCACTTGAACTCGGGAGGCGGAGGTTGCAGAGAGCCAGGATCACACCACTGGCCACTGTACTCCAGCCTGGGCAACAGAACAAGACTCTGACTCAACAAACAAACAAACAAATAAAAACAGAAGATAATATCATATGAAATAGCAGTAGAGAAATTTGTATTTATATTAAATGGACAAAGAATACAAAGAGTCAGATGTCACCCCGAAAACTGAAAACACTTGTGGTTTCAGGCAGAATAACAGTGATTTTTCTCTATGTGTCTAAATGTGAAGGATCCGTTCACTTTGTTCTATCTATGGCAATTCAGTGTCTCCCTGCCCCGCCCCCACTATCAGAGATAGTTCAATCCCAGACCCCTGATTCTGGACATCAGGTGACAGAAAAGCAGACATGGGCACAAAGCAAGTATGTGTAGATAACAAATTCATTTTATTTGCCTGAGCACATCTTCCGTCTAGATTCCAAAGCCACACATAAATGTTGTGCATAGCTACTTTTTGTTTATATGTATGCTTTCACTTCCTGTTACCATTGCAGTCACTAGCTAATTTTAAAGTACATCTAGCTGGGTGCAGTGGCTTATGCCTGTAATCCCAACACTTTGGGAGGCAGAGGCGGGCGGATCACTTGCAGTCAGGACTTCAAGACCAGCCTACCCAACATGGCAAAACCCCGTCTCTACTAAAAATACAAAAATTAGCCAGGCATGGTGGTGCGTGCCTGTAATCCCAGCTACTTGGGAGGCTGAGGCAGGAGAATCACTTGAAACCAGGAGGTAGAGGTTGCAGTGAGCCAAGATCACACCACTATACTCCAGCCTGGGCAACAGAGTGAGACTCTGTCTAAAATAAATAAATAAATAAGGTAAATCTGTCTTCTTTAGTCTCCCCTGACATATACCTCCAGAGCAGGTAGCCTTGGGAATTATAAAGGCTCATTCTGTCCTGTCAGATGCAGGCAAAAATACAGAGAATCCCAGCTCAGAGTCAAAGGAAAGCAAAACAGCTCATCAGATTACCACAGCTTTGAAATAAGCTTCCTGGCTCTTACCTGGGCGATTGTAGCCTGCTGAGTCCTGGGTGGGGATGGGGTACATTGGTGATGGGCCAGGGTAGAGGTGGGGGGGGAGCTTGTGGGTGCCCATAAGAGTTCACTGCCAAAGAAGAGAAGAGTTACTTGAGTCGGGGCGGGGGGTGGGTCACTATACTCGACAAAGCAGGGAGGAAAAAAATATACCCTTGCTCCCATCTTCTTTCTCTCTTCCCTGCCCTGTTCTATAGCTCCTGCAGGCTTGAAGGATTTCTGAAGAAGCTATCAGTCCTCACCACTGAGGGTAAAAACAACTGGATACTACAATTGTGAAATCACTAAGATATAAGGATGAAAAATATAGAAATGTAGGGCCAGGTATGGTGGCTCACCCCCTGTAATCCCAACACTTTGGGAAGCCGAGGTGGGCAGATCCCTTGAGCTTAAGAGTTTGAAGATAGCCTGGGCAACATGGTGAAACCCCAGCTCTACACAAAATACAAAAAAATTAGCTGGGCATGGTAGCACGCACCTGTAGTCCCAGCTACTCCGGAGGCTAAAGTGGGAGGATCACCAGAGCCCAGGAGGTCAAGGTCACAGTGAGGCGTGAACGCACCACTGGACTCCAGAGCCTAGGTGACAGAGCGAGACCCCCTCTCAAAAAAAAAAAAAAAAAAAAGCAAGAAACAGGAACATTAATTACAACATGTCTCTCATTTCACTAGTTTGAAGATCATATGCATATAGAACCACCATTTCAACTGGTATCATCCAGTTAGGGATTACTGAGCCACAGATTTAAAATAGGGCCTTTCTCTAACAAATTTCCTCCCTTTTCTTAAGTAATTCTGATCTCCCAAACCGAGGTCTAAAAAGAAATCATACAGAATTTCTTTTGCACTTTTCAGTTTAGGACTTCACTGACTCAACAGATGTTTAGTCAACTGATAAACTAGTTCCACTGCTCAGTTTGGATCACTGCCCCAGAAAATGCTTTCTCTCTGTTCTCTCTTGTCTTTCTCCTATCCTTCCTTTTCATCATAGCCTCTACCTGCATGGCAACTGTCTTTGTGCAGTACCTTGGCTCATGGCTGACTCCTGTTTGCCACTGGTGAGGGCACAAGAGTCAGAAATACGGGCAGGGGCTGGTGGCCGGTGGGTACCCCCCTGGGGGGGGCACATGACCAGTCTGAGTAAGAAAGTGGTTGAGGGAGTCACACAGATTGGCAATGTGATGCTGGTCGAGGGTCCAGTTCTTCTGCTCTGCCTGTCGTAGACTCTCCATCAGTTCTACAAAGAGGGAAGTAAGTAATGCAAACCTTGTAGAGGCAAAAAGCCCCGTAAGATCCAGCCCTATTGCACCATTCCAAACACACCATAAACCACTACCACTGATAATAGGCACTAACAATAACAATTTACATCTTTTTTTTTATTTTTATTTTTTATTTATTTATTTTATTTATTTATTTATTATTTTTTTTTTTTAAAGACGGGGTTTCACCATGTTGGTCAGGCTGGTCTTGAACTCCCGACCTCAGGTGATCTGCCCGCCTTGGCCTCCCAAAGTGCTTGGATTACAGGCGTGAGCCACCACGCCTGGCCTAATTTACATCTTTTAGAGCTCTGCATTTTCAAACTCTCATTCTATTTGATCCCTTACCAAATTCTTTTTTTTTTTTTTTTTTGAAGAATCATTCTATCACCCAGGCTGGAGTACAATGGCACAATCTCGGCTCACTGCAACCTCCACCTCCTAGGTTCAAGTGATTCTCGTCTCAGCCTCCCGAGTAGCTGGGATTACAGGCATGCACCACCATGCCGGCTAATTTTTTTGTATTTTTGTAGAGACGGGGTTTCACCATGTTGGCCAGACTGGTCTCGAACTCTTGACCTCAAGTGATCCACCCGCCTTGGCCTCCCAAAGTGCTGGGATTACAGGCGTAAGCCACTGTGCCCGGCCTCCAAATTCTTATTATAATTTCCATCTTACTGAAGAATACAATAAACTTCCTTTTTTTTTTTCTTTCTGCAGCTTTTCCAGGTGCAGAATACAATAAACTTTCAACATGACCGAGTGAGTCAGCCAAGGTCACACTGTCAGTATCAGTAAGTGGCGACAAAACTACAAAATAGTGGTCCAGGGCTTCCAAATTCCTGAGAGCCTTCTCTCTCCCAAAGACAGAATAGACTAGGATAATTCACTGCCATATTTTGAGTTAAGACAAAATTAATTTGAGTTAACTTGAAAATAATGTAAATATTATCCATCTTGTGTAATATGAAAGAAAAACAATGAAATCCTCAATTCCTGAACTTCATTTAACCACCCCCTTCTGGTTCTAGTTTCTGTTAGGTTTTCCCTTCATCCTTTGATCACTAACCTGAGAACTGTGACTGCTCAATGCTGGACCAGTTGAGCCGATTCACCATCTTGAAGCTTTCCTTTAAAGAGTCAATATTAGAGCACCAGTCAGAAGGAAAGGCTGTAAAGAAGGGGGAAAAGTGGATAATAAGACAGAGTGAAGTGTAAGACAGCAGTCAACTCACCCCAGACCATCTACATGCAAGATTCTTGCCATCTACACAGATTATCAGTTGCATTTCCAAGTTTTGGACTCTCCCTCCCTGGGGGTTTAGGACTGGAAAAGCTATCTATGCTTTGGGTACAGCCAGCCTCATAATCAGGAGAATATGTAAAACAATCTCAATTGATCCAAGAATTCTGTAAGACAGAGCCCTAAATAGTGACTTTGTTCAGATGAGCTCACATGAAGGAGCGAGCTTACAAGACCCATCATTAACTTGCTAACTAACTGTACCTCCATGCCAGAGTTAGGACAATGGGATCATCCAACCCTCCTCTAGATCACTCTGTACCCTCCTTACTCACCAAAGCCAGTGCTGTTGATGGGAGCCTGGCCTTGTGCCTGTGGCTGTGGAGGTGGTGGCTGCTGGGCAGGGTGGGAGTGGGGGATGGTGCTGGTGAGGGTGGTAGCCTCCATGCTGCAGCGGGGTTGGATGCATGGCCATCACAGGGGGAGGCCCATAGCCTTCCGCCCCAGCTTGCTTTCCCCCTGGTGGGGTACAACCATCTGGGCTTGGGGTGTGCAGTGGAGGAGCACCCCCTACAGCTGAGGGGCCCTGGGCAGGTGCCTGCTGCTGTTGTGGCTGGGATTGCTGGGGCGGTGGCTGGGGCGGCTGCTGCTGCTGTTGTTGAGGTGGCGGTGGCTGCTGCTGCTGATACATGTAGTAGTTGTTCGAGGGTGGCATGTCCCCCCAGGAGAGACGAAAAGCCTGCAAGTGGGGAGGAAGCAGGCAAGTGACTTAAGCAATGCATTTTTCACAAAATGGGATTTTCCCTGGGTTGAGATGGGAGTCTCAGACCGAAACCGTGGAGTTAAAAGGATAAGAATGTTCTAGGGCAGCAAGGTTCCCTGTGGCCCTCCTGGCAGGTACAAGAGATAAGAAGGCACTTAGATTAGAGGAGGGCCCTGACAGTGTGGAAACCACTGAAATCTTACTAAAAGGTCAGCGTGCAGCTTTTAATGATACTTCTCAGAGATTTGGGTATAGGCCTGAAATCAGTTTCCCAGCAGGTAAACTTTAAAAAGGAAACCATCCCTGGTCATCTAGTGTTTAGGGGGAGAAAAAAAAAAGAAATCAGAAACAAAATAAAGCCATTGGTCATCTACCGTCTCCTCTTGCATATTTTCTCTACACTCTGCTACTGCCAACTCCTTCCTGTATTCTCTACAAACAAATGCAGCTCGACTGAGGAGCAGAGATGGGACAGAGTTATAACAAAGTCTAAGCCTAGGGTCTTTCAGTCACAATAAAACTTGAGTGAACACTAGGCTGTCCTCACTCGATCTAATTTTTTACTTTATTTCTGACAGTTTCTCGAGTTCCCACCTCCAATCAACCAACCACCTGGGTTAGATTTATTTCTCAAGCAAATGCTACAGTCTTGGAACACAACTCTAGAAATTGATCCCCCTGGGATAGTCAAGAAGAAATTCATGAAAATTAATATAAGTTTTCCAAAAAGTGACTCCTAACCAGTTTTCATCATTCCATTCAGCCCCTGCTGCAAATAAAGAGCCACTGCACAGAACGAGAAGGTCCGATTCCTCACCTGAAGTCACCCTCACAACCTTAGAAGTCTCTACGTTATTTAAAAAATGCACACACAGGAATTGCAGAGGGATGAACCAGATGTTCTCTCAAGGGGCTTCCCAATAAAAACTTTAATTCATTCTCACATGATAATTAGGGAAATGTGCATGGACAAGATACTAGCTGATATCAAGAATGTATAATCAATTATGTTAGGAGTGATAATGTCAGAGCACACAACTAGAAGAAAAGTCATCATTTAGGGATATATATCAAAATTGTATTTATGGGTGGAATGACATGGTATATGTGAATTCCATTAAATTACTCCAATTTTTAGAAGGCTCAGTGGTAAACAAAACAAGCCTAGTAAAATACTAATAACTGTTAAAGTTGGGTGATGGAACACAGGGGTTTATTATATTTTTCTCCACACTTTTGCATCTGTTTGCAATTTTTCACAATAAAAGTAACATAAATATAAATACACTGAAAAGTCAAAAGAAACTTTTCACAATGAAACGCAGAGGGATTCCTGGGGAGAGGGTACTGCTGCTGCTACTGCCCCCTAGTGGTCATCCTCCAAATGACTCGCTTGGAGCCATAAAATCACTGCCATTAGTTCTGGAAGGGGCAATCCAACTGACTTTCTGAAGCAAATAACCTAGCTTGCCTCCTGAAACAGCTGCATTTACACAAGGACAGAAGAGCTCACTCGGCTCCAAACAGTTTTAGTTCATGAAATATTTCCTCTGAGTAGTGATACCTCTCTTTGTGTTAAAAGTAAGAAATATGGGCCAGGCGCGGTGGCTCACACCTGTAATCCCAGCACTTTGTGAGGGAGGCCAAGGAGGGCTGATCATCTGAGGTCAGGAATTCGAGACCAGCCTGGCCAACATGGTGAAACCCCATCTGTACCAAAAAAAATACAAAAATTAGCTGGGGATGGTGGCGGGCACCTGTAATCCCAGCTACTTGGGAGGATGAGATAGTAGAATCACTTGAACCCAGGAGGTGGAGGTTGCAGTGAACCAAGATCTTGACACTGCTCTGGGCAAAAAACAGCAAAACTGCCAAAAAGAAAGAAAAGAAGAAAGAAAGGAAGAAAGAGAAATATGGCCAGGCACGATGGCTCACACCTGTAATCCCAGCACCTTGGGAGGCTGAGGCGGGTGAATGCCTTGAGGCCAGGAGTTCAAGACCAGCCCGGCCAACATGGTGAAACCCTGTCTCTACTAAAAATACAAAAATTAGCCGGATATAGTGGCACATGCCTATACTCCCAGTTACTCGGGAGGTTGAGGTTAAAGAATCATTTGAACCCAGGAGCCAGAGGTTGCAGTGAGCCGAGATCACGCCACTGCACTCCAGTCTGGGCAACAGAGTGAGACCCTGTCACAAAAAAAAAAATTAAAATTAAAACTAAAAAATAAGAGACAAAAGAAAATATCATCGCTTGTTCAACAAGATAAAAAAGTCTCCACACACCCATCCCAACTCCAGACTCACCGTGCTGAGAGGAGGAAGAGGACTTCTCCAGCATGGATTTATAGAGGTTGCGGAAGGACCAGCTTAGATCCTGAAAGTTGATCTCTGAGTAGGAGAATTTAAAGTCATGGTTGGTGTTATAGAGGGGGAGGAGGACCCTCAGCACTTTCTCGGCCTGAAGCCCCTGCTGCCACTGCTCCGTCATCCACAGATCCTGTGCCCTGCAAAAACAGGTAAGAAACTCCTGATCGGTGTCCCAGCTGAGAGACCAATACAGCCCTTCAGTGGTCACCAGGCTCTCCTGACTGTCCTCTTATCCTCTCCTAGCTCTTCACTAACCCAGCATCATTCTCTCCTTCTTTTCTCATTGGTTCTTACCTTGAATCTACCCTCTTTCCCTCCTCAGTCTCCATTTCTCCTTTTTGTTTGTTTGTTTCTGAGGCAGGGTGTCACTCTGTCGCCCAGGCTGGAGTGTGATGGTGGGATTTCAGCTCACAGCAACCTCCAACTCCCGGGTTCAAGTGATTCTTGTGCCTCAGCCTCCCAAGTAGGGACTACAGACGCAAGCCACTATGCCCAGCTAATTTTTGTATTTTTAGTAGAGATGGGGTTTTGCCATGTTGGCTAGGCTGGTCTCAAGCCCCTGGACTCAATGACCCACCTGCCTCGACCTCCCAAAGTGTTGGGATTATAGGTGTGAGTCACTGTGCCTAGCCTTTTTTTCCTGATCTTTCTCAAAGTTCTGCTATGCCTTTCTCTCTATTTCTCTATTTCCCTCTTTTGTTTTCCCTTTCTTTCTCAATTTACCTGCCTCATGTATCACAGATAATACATAATTCTGAATGAACAGGGAGACATATGAATCTATTCACCACCCATCCCATGACCCCTGCCATAACTGCTTCCTACCTGGCTGTAGCTAGCAATAGATGCGGGACTCTGAAGTGACATCTGTGGATTCCCCTCGGGAGGCAGTGAGGCTTCTCCACTCCCTGGAATGCCTCCCCGTGGGCTCTTGCTTGCCTCCTGTTCTGGTGAGTCTTGGGACAGCTGAGGGTTGTGAGGAAAAAGAAATCTATAAGCAGAGGCACAACATCCTCCCAAGACCCATGGTTTCCCCTCTGCTGGTATTCCTTCCACCTTTGCCTCTGAAAGGACTGAACATTCACAAAAGAAGGTGGAAGGAGCAGCTGGCTCAGATGTGGCATCTCCCCATGAGCTAGGAACTTACGTCATCATCTGGAGGGTGTCTTCTCTTTCGGGAAATGTCAGGGCAGGTGTCAATTGTCCAGTAGGAGCCCTGGAAGGAGATCCCATCCCCCACAGAGAACAAAATCATTACATTCAGAACGTCCCAGGGTTCTGGGTATTAACAAAGAGCAAATTTGTCCTGGAAACTCACTGAGTATGCCAGAGGTACTCCTGTGGCCCAAACACAGGCCTCCACTGTTTTGGAGGGGCAGAACAATGGCATCTAGCTCAAAGAGCTGGAAATGTCCAGACACAGCCTCTCCCTTCCCTTCTGACCTGACGCAAAACTTGCTTGGACTTTAGCACCCACATCTGTCAAATGGAGAGAATGATCCGTCCCTTCTCTTTTATGGGGGAAACACCAGGGACTTTTGTATAGAGACATTTCTACAAAGGTTATTAAGTCTACCTTTTACATCTGGGAAATAAGAGTGCCACACAAAAAAGAGGGAGCCGGAAACTCAACTTTACCCTAAGTATTTCTGTTTTTTTAAGAAAAGATTTCACAGTCTTTTTTCTTTTTTTCTTTTGAGACAGAGTTTCACTCTTGTTGTCCAGGCTGGAGTACAATGGAGCAATCTCAGCTCACTGCAACCTCTGCCTCCCAGGTTCAAGCAATTCTCCTGCTACTCAGCCTCTCAAGTAGCTGGGATAACAGGCATGCGCCATCACACCCGGCTAATTTTTTGTATTTTTAGTGGAGACAGGTTTCACCATGTTGGCCAGGCTAGTTTCGAACTCCTGACCTCAGATGATCCACCCGCCTCAGCCTCCCAAACTGCTGGGCTGTGAGCCACCCTGCCCAGCCTCACAGTCTTACTTAGTCACCCACTCTACTGGGGGCCCACAAGCTTGACAACCAAGCTCTTCCTCTGAGAAAAAATAAAGATGCTTCTCTAATTAGCATGATTTCCTCTTCTGGATAATTAAAACAGCCACAGGACTCTGGACTGTCAACTACTTCCCTCTCCTTCCTGCTCCTCCCTTCAATGCTTACAGTAGTATCTCACCTTCCCAGGGTCATCCCGAGGTCTGGGCACCTTCCGGAAGCACTTGTTGAGAGAAAGGTTGTGCCGTATTGAATTCTGCGGATGCAGAGAAGCAAGTTAGACCTGAGCACTGTGCAGAGCAGAAAATTTTCCAACAGAACACAGAGGGACACACAAAAAACATAATACACCATGGAGTTCAAGTATCAGGGTAAACTTAGTACCTCTCAACTACACCGATGGAGGGAATTATGCATCAAATAGCAAACAGTAATGAGATAAGAAAAATGCAGGCTGGGCACGGTGGCTCACATCTGTAATCCCAGCACTCTGGGAGGCTGAGACGGGCAGATCACCTGAGGCTGGGAGTTAGAGACCACGCTGACCACCACGGTAAAACTCTGTCTCTACTAAAAATATAAAATTAGCCAGGCGTGGTAGCACAAGCCTGTGATCCCAGTTACTCAGGAGGCTGAAGTAGGAGAATAGCTTGAACCCAGGAGGCAGAGGCTGCAGTGAGCTGAGAGATCACACCATTGCACTCCAGCCTGGGCAACAAGAGCAAAACTCCAAAAAAGAGAGAAAGAGAGAGAGAGGAAGGGAGGGAGGGAGGGAGGAAGGAAGGAAGGGAGGAAGGAAGGAAGGAAGGAGGAGAAAGGAAGGCAGGCAGGAAGGAAGGAGCAAGCAGAGATTAAATTGATGGGAGAGAATGGCTATAAATTTGATTACTACCACTTCTGAAAAACTGATTATATAGTTTTTCAATCTTTCTAGCCAACTGACAGGTATATAAATGGCTCACAATCACAACTGCCCAGTTCTTTACCCTGATATCAAAAGAACAATGTTTTAAAACTATTTATATAAATTATGAATGAAAGAAAAACACAGATCACTTTCATTTTCTCAATAGCCCACAGGATGTTCACATTTGAAGGAAAGAAATATTGTATAAGTGTGCTGGGGCTGGGCATGGTGACTCACACCTGTAATCCCAGCACTTTGGGAGGCCGAGGCGGGCGGATCACCTGAGGTCGTGAGTTCAAGACCAGCCTTTCCAACATGGAGAAACCCCATCTCTACTAAAAATATAAAATTAGCCGGGCGTGGTGGCACATGCCTGTAATCCCAGCTACTTGGGAGGCTGAGGTAAGAGAATCACTTGAACCGGGAGGTGGAGGTTACAGTGAGCCAAGATCATGCCACTGCCCTCCAGCCTGGGCAAGAAGAGCAAAACTCTGTCTCAAAAACAAAAAAAAAAAAGAGTGTTGGGTGAGGTTGGGGGTTATGGTAGCTAGCAGGGACATATTTACAAAGGGAAAGCTCAATGTGCCAGGCGCAATGGCTCATGCCTGTAATTCCAGCATCTTGGGAGGCCAAGATGGATCACTTGAGTCTAGGAGCTTGAGGCCAGCTTGGGCAACATAATGAGATCCATTTCTACAAAAATAAAAAAATTTCCTGTGCATGGTGGTGCATGCCTGTAGTCCCAGCTATTCAGGAGGCTGAAGTAGGAGGACTGCTTGAGCCCAGGTTCAAGCTGTAGGGAGCCATGATTGCACCACTGCAATCCAGCCTGGGTGACAGAGCAAGACCCTGTCGAAGAAAGAAGGAAAAAGGAAAGAGAGAAAGAAAGAAAAGCTGAATGCTTTCAATAGTCTCCAACTCACTACATGGTTTGTATGTCAACTGGTGATTTACAGAGTGAGAGAACTACATTTTAAGTTCCCATTCCTACTCAGCAATTGACAAATGAGCTTCTGCTTCAAAAAATTGAGCATATCGGCCTTCCTTCTTTGCTTGGGAGAGGAGCCCCTTCTTTTTCCATCTCCAGCCAAACAACTTGACTTCTCATTACTTGCTTGGTAGTCAGCTGTTGGTAAAGAACCTAATTGTATTATTATTTTTCTTGGAATGCTGGTTTTCAAAAGATGATGACTGTGCAATGGAGCTATGGAAATCTGATGATCTAGATTAGATTCCTACCTCTAGGTAGGAAGGGGTGATGCCATGCCTTGTACAGTGCCTGGAACATCGTAGAATGGCAATAAACTTTTGTGAAATGAATGAATATCCTCTCTGAGGGATCGGAAGATAAGAGGGTATGATGAGTGACAGCATCCTGCCATCCCCATCACTAGACTTAACAGCTTGGAGTTTCCCTAGTATACCTTATAAACGCTGTTCAACTCTGAAAAAAAGTAGGGGGCAGAACATACGAGATTTTAAATTTTCACATCTCTGAGACAAGCCAGAGTAAACTGAACAGGTTACAGGAAGAAACAAAAGTAAAGAAAAAGGCTGTTGAAGGTTAAATCTAAGCCAAGATTATGGAAGCATTCCCACCTTCCAGCCAATGCCAGCATTCTTGTAATAGGGGAAGTTATCACAGATCCAGCGGTAAATCTCACTGAGGGTCATCTTCTTGGCTGGAGAGGAGTTGATGGCATAGGTGATGAGAGTGGCATAGCTGTATCGTGGCTTGCCGTCCTGGTGAACTGCTGCCTCGTCTTTGCTAAGGGTGGCATTAGGATCTGTGGGTGAGCCTGGTGAACACTTGCGGCTGCTCCCGGGAGGCCCAGCCTGGGAAGCACTTCCCAGCTTCTCAATGGTAGCTCGGAGGGTCAGCTGGGGGAGCCAGTCTATGGAGGTGAGGCTACTCTCTAGGTCAGAAGCCATGGTAGTTCTGGGTTCTGCAGAGAAGACAAAGAGGAGATGAAAATACTGGGGGCAAGTAATACTCAAATCCTTTCCTTTGAGGGAAGTAAGTTTCTTCCTACTCTCATTCCCATGAGAGACCCATGGCATGGTCTTCCACCAGGTGTTCCCAGAACCCCCAAGCAGGTCTATCTACCAGATGATGACTGCTAGTTACCCCACATCTTAATGGGGAGCACGGCCAAGAAGCCTCTCCACGTAAAGAGATCAAACTTCACACCAGACTGAGCTATTTCCTCAATTTACCTTATTTATAGCCCTACAACATAGTATTTTTAAACTATGTAGGAATTAGGGGTTTTTTAAATCCACATAGATAGCAGGTAAAATTAGTTAAAGCCCATTCTCCAATCATGTGACACCTGTTATATTTTCATACAACATCCATAAATAGATGGCATGAATGTACAAATGAAGAAAAAGTCTACCAAAATACAAACATACACGGATGAAGCCACACCAACACTTTTAAAGATGTTTCATGTTAGATATGAGCGCTTGCCCTTTTTATCCCACACACAGGTGCACCTGAGGCATATTAGATCTATCCCAGGCATAAATCATATATGACAACCAGCAGACAGACACATAAACAGTGAAGCACATACACAGAGATCATGACTACATATACAGCATACATCACCACCAGAGTACAAAGTCACACACAGAAGTAACACATCCTGAGTACACAGCTGCCCTCACACTTTTAAAGCTACCCCTTGCATGCTCCCGCCCACAGACACCAACACCAGGAAGAAGTCATCCGCAAGGACCTCCCCACCTCTCAGCCTGCTGGGCTTCACCGAGCCAGGGAGACACCCAGCTGTGTGCCTACCGGTTACAATCAGATAGCCAGGCTAAAAATAGCCACTCTGGGGCTCGAGCTGGCTCCCCTTCTCCGCCCTCCTCCTCCCTCCTTCCTTCCCAGCCAGGCAGGCACGCTCGCTGCACCTCCATGCAAACTCCTGGAGCTGCCAGACCGCCTACACCTGCTGTTTGCACGCCCTGCTGCCACCCACACTGCCTGGTGCTCTTGCCAGCAGAGAGGTATAGCTACAGCGACGTCTTGGTGGGGGAAGGTGAAGAACGATGGGTGATGTCTGAATTGCAGGGTCTAGAGAGGCTGGCAGGAACCACTGGGTAGCCATTTGGCACTCCCATAGCACTGATGCCAGCAACCCCCTAAGCACTTGCTGCCTAACAGGTTTGAGCCTGCACAGCCGCCAGGTTCCAGCTAACATTGTCTTCCTCGGTCCCACCAGGGCATTTCTCCTGAGGAGCCAGGACTAGATTGCCTCAAAGTTCAGAATCCTGAACAGAAACATATGATGTAAGTGATCTCTAAATCCACAGCCAGATATATGCACAAGCGCATATATACAAATACAACAGATCCACACATTTTGCAGTCCAAAGCTCAACAGCAGATAGGACCATGTCCCCAACCCTCTCTCCTGACCCCAGTACATCTTTCAGGGTCTCAGCTCCCTCTTCTATCCTAGGTAGTGATTCTTCTTGACCCTTAACCCTTTCTCTTAGGGGTCGGCATTCTCACTTACTCCCCCTCTCCCTGAGATCCCACCCACGCAGATGGCAATCTGCATGTGCGCACAGGTACCCAGCCCTGTGTTCCTATCCAGCAACACACCCACTCCACAAGGCTGAAGGAAACACCTTAGTGCCTCAGGGGCCGGGCCAGCAAGAGACCCAACTGTGACCCAAGAATTGTTTGACAGAAGAAAAGGGGCGGGGGAAGGGGGATGGCCTGTTTATAAATAGCATCATGAAGGGCTTCCTCTTTATCCTTAGCTTCTCTCCCACCATCCTCCTCTTCATCCCACTACCACCTTGCCCTAAACCATGGAAACTTGGAATCTAATAGGAACACTTAATCATTCCAGGAACCTCACACCTTCCAACACTGCTAAATCAAAACACCTCAGCCCCTGGGCTATAGCAGGGTGCCTGTAGCAGGATCACAGTCCTGCAGCTGGGTCATCCGAGCTGAAGAGTGGCACGCCAGTGAGCAGGTTTCCAATGACCAGGGTCCTCCTGGGTCCTCCCCAGATGGGAGGTCCCTAAATTAGTTCTGCCCTATTCCCTATTATCGCCTACTAAAGATCCCTAGGAAATCTCATCTTAAGAACACAGAGGCCTTCAGTTGATATTTCATTTGAAACAACTTTTCCAACATTGGGCAGGGGCATGAGAGTGGATTTAAAGTGTTTAGAGGGCTTACAGAACCCATTTGGCACATGCCAATCACAGTGAGCTCCTGAAAGGGAAGCACTCTCAGCTCTTTGCAAGTTGTTCTATGCCCTTCCCTACCATTACCCCAGCACCAGGTTAGGACCCTGAGGTTAAATTTAACCTTTCTCCAGCCCCTTTCCAGTCAGCTCTCCAGATACAGCCCCAGCACTCAAAATACATTCAAATCTCACCAGCTACAAGCAGCTTGTAGCATCTGATCCTTTTGATCTTTCAGCACCATTCTCCTTTAACCCATCCCACTGCCTCACCCTCTTCACTTCCCCATTTGTGAAGGGCAGCCGAGCATGTAGAGCCACGGAAACTGAGGTTCCTTGGTTCTATTCCAAACCAAATCCTCCTGGACTGTCCCCAACCATCCCTTGCCTCCCCAATGAAGTCTTTTTTTTTTTTTTTGGAGACGAAGCCTTGTGGCATGATCTTGGCTCACTGCAACCTCCGCCTCCCAGGTTCAAGCAATTTTCCTGCCTCAGCCTCCTGAGTAGCTGGGATTAAAGGCAGGTACCACCATGCCCGGCTAATTTTTATATTTTTAGTAGAGATGGGGTTTCACCATGTTGACCAGGCTAGTCTTGAACTCCTGACCTCAGATGATCCGCCTGTCTCGGCCTCCCAAAGTGCTTGGATTACAGGCATAAGCCACCATGCCCAGCCCCCAATGAAGTATTGATGCCTCAGTTTTCCCCTTCAATAAAAGAGATGAACTAATAAACGCTGCCAAAGCATCGTCCCTGCAGGGAAGTGAATGAAGCTTAATAAGCTCACGGCTGCCACACATTCCACGCTCCCCAAAATAATGGCACGAGGCTAATGTTCAGGGCTATTATTAGAAAGGCAAACAAGAGGTACTTCCATTTCTCAGTCCAACCAACCTAGTTACCCAGACCTCTCTCTCCAGGTGGGCCTCGTGCCACGGGGCTTGGGCAGAACCTGAGTCAGGCCACATTCTTCTCTGTGTGCTGGAAGACTAAAAGGAAATACCCATAGAAGCTGGGAAAGGCAGCCAAAGGGCAGGCTCCATCACATCCACAGGACGTCTAATGAAGACTACAGAACTGGGAGAAAGGCAGAGAAAAACAGACAGACAGACATTCTGGGGTGAAAGACCGCTCCTGGATGAAACATGTAAGATCCACAATAACAGGCTCAGTTTTCTTCCCATTTTATCTGAAAGGCCACTAATTGTTCTAATGCCAATGTCAGGTATTAAGGTGTGATAACTTTCTACCCTGTACAGAATGCCAGAACGAAGAGGGCAGTGGCTAGGTGTAGCACATGAGGAGTTAGGCTGCCCGGGTTTCACTATTTTGATTGTTGTAAGGATTACCTTCAGTTAATACTTTTAGAGCACTTACTAAGTGCTATTTAAGTGTAGCTATAGTTTTTGAATGGGGAAAAAAAAAGAGAACACTAGAAATTAAAAATTAGCAAACTGACAGACTATAGAGATAGGAGTGGAAGCTGCAAGCCTGCAGTGGTTTGCATTACAAAGCCTGCTCCGAGTCCGCAGTGGTTTTCAGGATGTCAGACTCTCAAACGTTTCCTTTGGAGATAATATCATCCAGTATTGGCTAATGCTAGGATCAGGAAGACTCCAAGAATGAAGGAATGAGGGACCATCATCTCTTATCTTCCAGGAGAACTAGGTTTAGTCATAAGGCACCGTTTGGGAAAGCACACTCTCTAAACCACAGTTAATCCCACCCAGTAGCCACCTGCTTCTAACTGATTCCAGAGAGGCAAGGAGGGTTAGGGAACTCAGTCCAGGCAGGGCCAGTTAAACTGCATGGCGGTGGTGTGCTTGGAGGTGTGATCCATTCACCCTGAGCCATTCAGGCAGGTGCACGCCAGCATCTGGTGAAGTACTTTGAAAGAAACAGGCTGCTGTTAACTAGAGTGGCCTCTTTTGTAAAAGGTGGGGGGAGGGAGTTCTGGAGTTAGGAGTCAAGGATCCTCATCCTTTCGAGACTAGAGGTATCAGCAATAAAGCTCTCTTATTGGTCCTAGAAGAAATGATCCCAGCCTGAGACTGGGTTTCCTGGCTGCTTAAAGGACTGTCCTGTAGACAGTCATGAGGGCTCCCACCGGCCGGGGGAGGCCAAGCCTTTCTCCTCAGGTGGGCATCCTTACCACCACCTCTCCATGTCCTTGCACAGGGGCACCTGCTTCTAAAGGCTCACCAGAAACATACAATTCTAGGTAACTGAAGTATAGTCTGAAAAGCACATAAGTACCTGTCTATGCACACATACCCACTCGAAACAGAGAGAGCCACACTCACCTGAATTAAGTGTATGCATGTTGTTCTACAGCACAGCCACACAAACCGGTGCCCTATCTCATATACCACATGAACAGGCAACTTCCAGGACAAGTGAATGTACTCAGGAACTTAGGCAGACCTCACCCATGCCCCAGAGAGAGGAGAAAATATGAAAACCCAAGTCAGATGAAGCCTCCTTCACAACTTGGCCTTGCTGTGAGAAAGAAGATAGGGTATCTGCTAATGGTGAGGCAGGAAAGCAGACACCCACCTAGTGACCTCTCCTAAAAACAGCCCAGGCTTCACAGGGAGGATTTCCTGGTACCCTTTTCCTGCCTTTTCTGAAGATTCTGTACTTTGATAATTCCCTAGTTTATGAAAGAAAACTTTAACACAAGGTTCCGGAGACTCAGAACTGAACAAGAAACAGGAAGGGAGAGGATGAGACTCTTAGGTACTTTTCTGGAAGGAAATTTTATATACTCCTCAAAAGTCAAATCTTCCCAGTGGTCAACTTATTTAGATGGAAGGGGACAGAAGCAGAGCAGCAGCCCTCTTCCCTTCGTATCCAGGATCTAATTTTCCCTGAAGAATTATGAGCAAAAAACAGGAGTGGAGAGGGAGACTGGGGCAGCATCAAGGAAGCATTTCAACTCAGGAGTTGGCATTCCCCTGCACACTTTCTTCTCGCCTCAGAACATGTGGGATTCCCATTTTCCCTTTGGATTTTACGGGCAGAGGCATACATCCAGCTAGGAATGGAAATGTCAGGAGAGGAGTCCTCTTGGTGTCAGAGATAGGATGAGTAGGAACAGATTGCTTTTCTTGTTAAGGGAGTAAGCTGGAAGGAACGAACACCTCTGGCCAATGCGAAGCTGACCTCGGCATGCCCTGGGCAAGACCAGGACACCAGATGCCACATGACTTTGATGAGAGCCCACTCTCCAGGTGAAAAGGCCCAAGGTGAAGGGTGCTATGGGAGTCTTACCATTGGTTGGGTTGTGCAAATCACTGCTACACAGTATGCATGCTCTCAACATGCAGCCGTTTTCTGATATCCCTTTTCCTCAGCATGAAAACATTCAGTTCCCTAGGGATCTAAAATCAGTCCCATCCCTTTAGTCCTCAAACACTAAGAAACCCATTTCTCAGAGCCTCTGCAGCAAGATGTGGGTTCAAATCCAGAAGCTCCCTTGGAACACATTTCCCAGTGGATTTTCTGAGTCATCACTCTATCATCTCCACTAGTGAAACCCACGATCCACCATCTCAGCCCCCTACACCCACTAGTGCCAGACGACGACAGAGAGAAGATGAAAGAAAGCACTAACCTGTCTCCAAGGTTCCCCCGGGAAAGGGAGGGAACCACCCGGTACTGGAGTTTGGGGTTGGAGGGATTCCCCCTCTTCAGAGGCAGATGACGGCTCTCATCCTCAGTGGCTCTTCCTGTACTTGGCTGAGCCTCCCAAGTTGGTGAGGGGAACTGGGTCCCCTGAGGATGAGGAGTCAGGGGAGGAGGAGGGGGGAGGGGGAGGGGGCGGAGAAGGAGGTCCTACCTGGGGAAGGTGGCACACCCCCCCACACCCTGCTTGTTACCCTGGGGAGGAGGGGGAGGAGCCTCTCCCAACCAGGAGTTGTCTCCTCCCCCTTGGGGGAGTCCCCCTCCCCCCCCAAACTGGATCTTTCTTGGGTGGAGGGCTCTTTCTGTCTGCTGGAGATCTGAGCGGAGGGGCTCTATCCCGTTCCACCGTCTAGGTACGAGGAAGTTGAGGGGGGGGAGGTCTTCCCCTCTCCAGCTGAAAGCCAATTCCTCTTCTTTCCCTGGAGTGGCTTCTGAACGTAAGGACTCCCGTGCCCTGTGAATACTGGTGGGCCGAGGGTGCCTACTCCATAGGCGCAGCCCCCTCTCTCTTTGCCTCGAAAGTCCTGAACTGTTGAGAGTGTGTTTGGAGGGGCGGAGGCGCGCTAGGGTGGTCTCACTCTGCTTCCCTAAGGAAAGCTCCCCTCTTTCCACTTCTGGGGTCTCCTCCCGGCCAGTACAGGGATATTCCTCGCCTCTAGGCAGGAGAGACGCGTCCCCTCCAGGGGTCTCTCTTTCCCTCACCCGAGTGGTAAGGGTCTTCTCTCCAACAGGGGGAGAGGTTGCTCGCGTCCCCGCTCCCGCCTCCGCTCCCGGGGTGCCTCAGAGGGTGGGGTTTTCGTACTCCCGGCTCTCCCTGAGCTGGCCTGGGCAGCACCGTCCGGGAGGCCGCGGCTCGAGACTCCGGTCCCTGCTACTGTGGCGGCAGCGCCTCCTCTAGGGCCGTCCTGTCCGGTCCGCTCCCTTCGGCGCGTGGGGCTTCCCGCGCTGCCACCGCTCGGGCTCGGGCCAGTCCAGGCTCCCGGGGAACCAGAAGGCGGAGGGACAGTGTCAGGGCTCGGCGCGGGCTCGGGCTCGGCTCGGCTCCGCTGCAGGCCCCGGCTCCTCCCCGGCCTCCGCGCCGCGCTCCCCGCCCCTCCCCCTCCCCCGCCCGCAGGCCGCCGCCGCCACCGCCTCCCCGCGCGGGTTAAGGAGGAGCCGGGCGGCGCCGAGCCGCGAGCCGCGCCGCCCGGGTGTGCGCTCCGCCTGGAGAGCCACGGCCGCGCTCACGACGACGCGGGGTCTCGCCGCCCTTTGCCCACCTGCGGCCGCGTCGCTCCGGGAACCCGCCGTCTACCGGGGATGACAACTCACTGCTCCCCATCGGGAGATTCCCTCGTGCACACCGTACACCGTCAATTCCAGCTGACACTCCAACTCCGGCGTTTCATTCTGTTGAACTCCATAAACAGATAAACAGCCCCAGCTTTCTCAGGACTATCTTTGATGGACTTCTTTTTCCCTCCAGATACTTTATAAAGGATCATGAGCCTTGAGATGAAGATTGGGATGAAGTTTGTATGTTTCCCTGATATCATCCTGGAATTTAGTAAATGTTCCTTGAGTGAGTGGATACATGAAAAATGAGCGTGTAACGGTGAAGTAAACATCAGAAGATCTGGGTCCTGTTCCTTGCTCCAGCTTCGTAAACTTGTGCATGGCCCTTATTTTATGCAATCTTGTTCAGCGAAGAAGGGAGCTTGATACTCTACCTGCTTACCCTTTACAGCTGTCATATCCTGAAGTCATATTATTCTGCTCCAAATTCTTATATTTTTATATATTTCATACTCCGGATTTCCCACCCCACCCCCCCGCGCCCCCGACGGAGTTTCGCTCTGTCGCCCAGGCTGGAGGGCAGTGGCGCCATCTTAGCTTAATGCAAACTTCGCCTCCCGGGTTCAAGCGATTCTCCTGCCTCAGCCTCGGGAGTAGCTGAGACTACTGGCGAGCGCCACCACGCCCAGCTAATTTTTGTATTTTTAGTAGAGACGGGGTTGCACCATGTTGGCCAGGCTGGTCTCGAACTCCTGACCTCGTGATCCACCTGCCTGGGCTTCCCTAAGTGCTGGGATTACAGGCGTGAGCCACCGCACCCGGCCCATACTCTGGCTTTTTAAACTTTTCTCAAACTACCCTACTTCTCCTCCCTCCCTCCCTCCTCCCCCTCCCTTCCTCTTCTTTCTTTTAATAGAGACAGGCTCTTACTGTGCTGCCCAGGTTGGTTTTGAATTCCTGGGGTTAAACTATCCTCCCGCTTTAAGCCTCCAAAGTTCTGGGATTACAGGCATGAGTCATGGCCTCGGCCTGACTTTATATAACATAAGATAATATGAGGCCAGGCGCGGTGGCTCACGCCTGTAATCCCAGCACCTTGAAAAGACCAGGCAGGCCGATCACTTGAGGTCAGGAATTCGAAACCAGCCTGGCCAACATGGTGAAACCTCTGTCTCTACTAAAAATATAAAAATTAGCCGAAGGTCGGCTGGGCGCAGTGGCTCACGCCTGTAATCCCAGCACCTTGGGAGGTCGAGGCAGGCGGATTACGAGGTCAAGAGATCGAGACCATCCTGGCCAACAAGGTGAAACCCCGGCCTCTACTAAAAAATACAAAAATTAGCTGGGCATGGTGGCGCGTGCCTGTAGTCCCAGCTACTAGGGAGGCTGAGGCAGGAGACTTGCTTGAACCCAGGAGGCGGAGATTGCAGTGGGCGGAGATCGCGCCGCTGTACTGCAGCCTGGCGCCTGGCAACAGAGCAAGACTGTCTCAAAAAAAAAAAAAAATTAGCTGAAGGTCGAGGCGCTGGCTCACACCTGTAATCCCAGCACGCCTGTAATCCCAGCATTTTGGGAGGCCGAGGCGGACGGATCACAAGGTCAGGAGTTCGAGACCAGCTTGGCCAATATGGTGAAACCCTGTCTCTACTAAAAATACAAAAATCAACCTGCCATGGTGGCGGGTGCTTGTAATCCCAGCTACTCGGGAGGCTGAGGCAGGAGAATCACTTGAATCCAGGAGACAGAGGTTGCAGTGAGCAGTGACCGCAGCCACTGCACTCCAGCCTGGGCAATAGAGCGAGACTTCGTCTCAAAAAAAAAAAAAAAAAAAAAAAAAAAGTGGGGGAGGCAGAGTTTGCAGTGAGCCGAGATCGTGCCACTGCACTCCAGCCTGGGAGACAGAGTGAGACTCCGTCTCATAATACTAATACAAAAATATTGCTCACAAAATATTTGAATTGCCCCCCCCCAAAGACTGCATCCTTAAGTTACATGTAATAATTATATTTATAATATGCCACGCATTGCACTGAGCATTTTGCGTGTGTTATCACATTGATTATTCTAGCAATTTCCTAAGACACTATTATTATACTTATTTTACAGATGAGAAAATTGTGACTTACAGATACTATGTGTGAGTTCACTTAATTAGTAAGTAGCAAAGTCAGGACTTAAATCCAAATGACTCCAATGTCCAGCTTTTACTATACCATTGTCTGGAGCGATCAGAATTTAAAGTCATCCTCAAATTTAAAGGCAGTAAACCAAACCAAGCCTTTTCTTCCTCCTCACACTTCCTATATTCAGGTTTAAAGATGTATTTTTCCCCCTTTTCAGGCATTAAATAATTCTCCCACATGCAGATAATGTGGCAGCAAATCTTTCTTGATATGTGTTGGATGTTTTGTTATGTTTCAGCCATTTTCGACATGTCCTGTGTATGGAAATTGGAGGGCACGATGACAGGCAGAAGTACTAAAAATGAAAACATAAGAGAAGGATTAGAATCTTCTTTCCTGACAATTTGGAAAAATAAAAAGCTCAAGAAATTATTTGATTTTCACAAGATAATTGCTGCAGTATGTTTGTAACTGGAAAATTAGTAAAGACCAAAATATCCAAAATAAAGTAATTTTAAGTATATTATGGCACGTCTGCGCAATAGAGTACTACTTAGCATTTAAAAGAATAATTGTATTTATCTCTGAAAGGTAGAATTAGTGAAGTTGTTTTATTTTTTATCTTTATCATTCAGATATTTTGCAGTAGGCATATATTATTTTAAAGAACCATTGTTTCAGATATCTGACTTATTTGAGTGAGAAAATATTTTAAAATTTGTATAATGCAATCATAGTTGCTTTTTAAAATATACATATTCATGTATATATTTGTGTGCATACCATACACACATAGAAGATGGAAACACATCAAAGTTGTGAGTTTATGGATTATTTTAATTTACTTCATTTTTTACTGTATCTATAATTAGTGTTTGTATAGATTTGCTCATGTAATTTTTAGAATTAAAAGAAACTGACAGCCTGGTTTGGTCTGGTTTTGCCCTAAGATTAAGGGGAAGCACTTAAATTAATTCTTGCTTTACTTTCTATTAAGGAGGGTAATACGGAGAAGGATTTTTTAAGTCATTGAAACATGCAAAATATTAAAATATAAGGATCCACTCTTGTAATAAAATATGTTACAGTTCGGGTGCGGTGGCTCACGCCTGTAATCTCAGCACTTTGGGAGACCAAGGCAAGCGGATGACAAGATCAGGAGTTCAAGAACAGCCTGGCCAACATGAGGAAACCCCATCTCTACTAAAAACAATAAAAATTAGCTGGGTGTGGTGGCAGGTGCTTGTAATCCGAGCTACTTGGGAGGCTGAGGCAGAAGAATCGCTTTAACTGGGGAGGCAGAGGTTGCAGTGAGCAGAGATCACACCACTGCACTCCAGCCTGGGCAACAAGAACAAGACTCTGTCTCAAAAAAAAAAAAAAAAAAAAAGTAAAGAAAACATGTTATATAATTCTTCATTAGTGTTAATTTACCTTGAACAAAACTCTTCTTTATAAAATTGGTGACTAATATGCTACAATGTACATTTTGGAAGCATTTTTTAGAGACTATGTCTTACGTGAAACATATATAGTGGGTAAGATTCATGTACAGTATTCAAATCTCAACTTTGAGTCCTAATAATTGTGAGAATTTAGGTAAGTCATTTAAGTGCTTTGTGACTCAGTTTCCTCATCAGTAAAATGGGAGTAATAGTACCTATTTCATAATGTTCTGGAGGGATTATGTGACTTCATACATGTAACATATTTAGATAAATGCCTGAGGGAGTGGGGACCTAGAAACTGAGTGGCTTATCAACTAAATGCAATATAAATGGACCAAGAGACATGCCCATTAAATACAATATGTAGACCTTTTGGGGGATCCCGATTAGAAAAAAGCAACTCGAAAAAATATCATGAGACAACTGGTAAAATTCCAGTACTGAGGATGATATCAAACAATTATTATATATTTTAGGTGCTAATGGAATTACCATTTTTATGAATCTTTATGAATACTAAAATATTTAGACATGAAATGTTGGAAATATGCTTCAAAATAAGTAATAGGGGAGAGGGGTACAGATGATAGATAAAAGATTGACCAAAAGTTGCTTTTTACAACAGTTTTTTTTTAAATGCTATTCTCTGGGCCTGGCACGGTGGCTCACGCCTGTAATCCCAGCACTTGGGGAGGTCGAGGTGGGTGGATCACCTGAGATCAGAAGTTCAAGACCAGCCTGGGCAACATGGTGAAACCCCGTCTCTACAAAAATACAAAAATTAGCCGGATGTGATGGCAGGTGCCTGTAATCCCAGCTACTAGGAAGACTGAGGTGGGAGAATTGCTTGAATGGGGATGCGGAGGTTGCAGTGAGCCGAGGTCGTGCCACTGCACTCCAGCGTGGGCGAAAGACTCCATCTCAAAAACAAAAAAGGTATTCTCCCTACTTTTATATGTTTGAAGTCTTACAAGATAAACAAAATTTTTTAAAAGTACTGTTTAGCCAGGCGCGATGGCTCACACCTGTAATCCGAGCATTTTGGAAGGCCGAGACAGGTGGATCACGATGTCAGGAGTTCGAGACCAGCCTAACCAATATGGTGAAACCCCATCTCTCCTAAAAATACAAAAATTAGCCGGGCGTGATGGCGCACGCCTGTAGCTCCAGCTACTCGGAAGGCTGAGAGAGAAGAATGACTTGAACCCAGAAGGCAGAGGTTGCAGTGAGACGAGATCCCGCCACTGAACTCCAGCCTGGGCGACAGAGCGAGACTCCTGTATGTATAATATTACCTAATGTTTGTTTACACCTTTCAGATTACAATGTTTTCGTTTACTGACACTAAACCTAGGAGGTGGAGAAATGTTATTCCCATTTACAGCCAAAACCCTGCGTTACACCATCTCCACTCTTCAGATTCCTGGGACCTTTGATCAACAGAGCAGGGGTAGCCTGCAGCCACTAGCCACAGAGTTCTGACCTCTTTTAATGGCTATAGTCAGGTCTATTAGAAACTAAATTAACATACGAATGATTCATTTAGGAATATCAAAATATGAGCTTACATTTGCACATCAGAAAAATCCTAACTGCTACTTTAAAAGATAATAGGGTCACCATTGACTCCATGGGAATTGAAAAAACAAATAAATAAAAGGTAATGGGGGGGAATAGAACCCAAGATATTAAATCATAAAGGTAAAGTTATAGTTTGTATTTCCTTTACATAGCTGTTTATTATTTAAGGTTTTCTACGTTAATTTTCTATGCTCTACCCAACCTGTTTGATTCCCCCACCCCCTAAAAATTAGACTGGAGCCAGGGAACCAGAGATGAAAAACCGTGAGGCGAGGTTGGGAGGCAGAGGCCGGCACATCGCAGCGGTAGAGGCCCAGCCGTCCAATACTCCTGTTCCACCTTAAGAAGCTTTCGCCTCTGCCCTAGCCGAGCAAGCACTCGGCTCCTCCCACCCCCGTGTCAGCTCCTGCCCGGGAACGTGGGCTTAGGAGGAAAGACGCACTGAATGGAAAGATTGGCGCCAGAGGCAGCAGGTCCCTCCTGCCCCCTACTCTACCGGCGCAGGGAGGAGCGTGTGAAGCACGGGCCACTGGGGTTGGGTTCCTTTCTGGAGGACCTCAGGGATGAGAGCACGTCCTACTGAAACTGGGGGGGCGGGTAGGTGGGCCATGGGGCCCATCTTGGGGTGGGGCCTTAGGGAGACAGAAGTGGCACAGGAGATGCACATACGCCGCGATCGTTAGTACACAGTCGTAAGTTCCCTCGTCCCGGACGCACCTCCTCAAATCATTTCCAAAAGAGGTGGCAAGTTTTCCATCCTCCGCCCCAATTCCTCGTCTTCCTCTTAATTGGCTGGGGTTAGGGTAGGCCCGGCCCAAGGTCGCTTGTTGACTGGCTGCGTCGGTAATCTATCACAGGATGACGCGGGCGAGGGGTGGTATTTGGGGGAGGAAGTGAGGATTATTTTGGTACCTCCTACTCCAACTACTGATTGGTTGAGATTTACAGTGATGTAAAACACGGCATAAAAATGTCCACTAAAGGGAAGGGTCTGTTGGCGATTCTCTCGGGGCGGTGGGGACTCTGTTAATGTAGAGAAGGACCAAATTGATTGAAACACAGAAATCAGTTTAGAAAGGAACTGAAGAAAAACGAAGGAAATTCACGGGACCTTCGTTGCTTTCAAACAAGGTGATTTCCTGCATGGGATCGATGGTTTCCTGTTTACTGCCTTCGAAGTGCACGCTGGCTTTCTGGAATATGCATGATAATTAAATTCTTACTAGACTTAGGTCCCAGACTTCCCATTTGTTTACCTTACCTAAGAGAATGAATGACATGGAGGAAAGGGAAAAAGGTTTAACCCTGCCTTTAGAGAAGGATAGGAAAACTGAGGTTCTCTAATATTAGAAAGCTAAAGACTGACCCTGAGTCATGGTATCCAAGTAGTTCGGTTACTAAAGAAACCATTCGTTGGCCGGGCGTGGTGGCTCAGGCCTGTAATCCAAGCACTTTGGAGGCCAAGGCGGGCGGATCACCTGAGGTCGGGAGTTCAAGACCAGCCTGACCAACATGGGGAAACCCCGTCTTTAAAAAATAAAAAAAATAAAAATAAAAATAAAAAAAAGAAACCATTCGTATAGTAGTTGGAGAGAGTGGATGAAGGTAAAGAGAGCTGTAAAGATTTCTCTGAAGGAAGGGGATAAATCACATACAGAAGCCTTCCTTGGTAGAAAACTGTATCTTTCTTTGGGAGGCCGAGGCAGGCGGATCACGAGGTCAAGAGATCGAGACCATCCTGACCAACATGGTGAAACCCCGTCTCTACTAAAAATACAAAAAAAATAGCTGGGCGTGGTGGAGCGCGCCTGTGGTCCCAGCTACTTGGGACGCTGAGACAAGAGAATTGCTTGAACTCGGGAGGCAGATGTTGCAGTGAGCCGAAGTCGCGCCACTGCCCTCCAGCCTGGCGCCTGGTGACCGAGTGAGACTCTGTCTAAAAAAAAAAAAAAAGAAAAAGAAAAACAAAACTTCTTTTTTTTTTTTTTTTTCTTTAGACAGGGTCTCTCTCCGTTGCCCAGGCTGAAGCACTATCTCGGCTCACTGCAACCTCCACCTCTGGGGTTCAAGCGATTCTCCTGCCTCAGCCTCCCGAGTAGCTGGGGGTACAGGCACGTGCCACAACGCCCGGCTGTGTTTTGTGTTTTTAGTAGAGATGGGGTTTCACCATGTTGGCCAGGCTGGTCTAGAACTCCTGACCTCAGGTGATCTGCCCGCTCGGCCTCCCAAAGTGCTGGGATTACAGGAGTGAGCCACAGCACCCTGCCAAGAACTACATTTTACCTCTGGTGCCTGGCAGTGTGGGATACATAGCAGGTAGTCAACTGCTGACGTGAACCAAACCAGAGAAGACACTTTATAAAATGTCTTATTTATGTATATATATATATAATATATATGTACTTTGTATATATATGTATGTGTGTTGCTGCTGGGTACGGTGGCTCACGCCTGTAATCCTAGCACTTTGGAAGGCCTAGGCAGGCGGATCACCTGAGGTCAGGAGTTCAAGACCAGCCTGGCCAACATGGTGAAACCCCATCTCTGCTAAAGATGCAACATTTAGCTGGAAATCACTTGAACTCGGGAGGCAAAGTTGTAGTGAGCCAAGATCGTGCCACTGCATTCCAGCCTGGGTGACAGCAAAATTCTGTCTCAAAAATAAAGTACGCTGGAAAAATCCTAAAGATGCCAGACTTGAAGTAGGTCTGCTTCACACCTATCTGAGATGCTACCTCCCTGGGATAATGCTATTTTCCTCCTAACACCTTGAGGCCTTTAAAATTTGAAAGCAGATTTCTCCTCAACCTACCTTCCTAGAAAAACTGAAAAGATAGGTGTGATTAGTGAAAAGATGTCCTCTACATTCAGTGAATGGAACATAAGAAAGTGTTTAACCTGCAATCTGAGGTAAGAGACTAGGAAGAAATTATTTGAAAGCTTGAGAAATATCATTTATACTATGTTAGTTGTGGAATCATTTGCTTCCTAGCATGATATACATTTTTTTTCTAGTCCAGAGTTTTTCTTTTTTTTTCTTTTTTTCAAGATGGGGTTTCACCACGATGGCCAGGCTGGTCTTGAACTCCTGACCTCAGGTGGTCCACCCACCTCGGCCTCCCAAAGTGCTAGGATTACAGGCGTGAGCCACCTTGCCCGGCCTAGTCCAGAGTTTTTCTTAGAGTTCAGCAATGCTTTAACATTGTCTAGCCGGGCGCGGTGGCTCGTGCCTGTAGTTCCAGCTACTCGGGAGGCTGAGGTGGGAGGATCAGTTGAGCCCAGGAGTTGTGGGCTGTAGTGCGCTATGCCGATTGGGTGTCCACACTAAGTTCGGCATCAATATGGTGACTTCCCGGGAGCAGGGGACCACCAGGTTGCCTAAGGAGGGGGTGAACGAGCCCAGGTCGGAAACGGGAGCAAGTCAAAACTCCTGTGCTGATCAGTAGTGGGATCGCGCCTGGGAATAGCCACTGCACTCCAGCCTGGGCAACATAGCGAGACCCCATCTCTTAAAAATAAATAAATAAATAACATTGTCTAAAAACTGTGCTCTAAACTTGAAGGCAAGAATCTCCCTTTCATATTATAACTATCCCCACCACAAGACCCTGTAGGGGCTATTGGTCAAGATTCTTCAAGTTATTTTCTGCTTATCCAAAGAGATCCTATCTTATGATTTTCTAGGCTCTTCTAGGTCAGGTGGTTTACAAAAGAGTATACCATGCCAGCTCTTTAGTATCATATGGCAACAAGGAAAGGAAGAGGAGGCAGCTATATTTGCAATAACAAAAATACCATGGGAAAATTATTACTGGGCTGTAAATAATTCCGGCATAATAAAGTGTGTATTGCCTATGCCAAAAGAGAGGGGAGATGTTAAAATTTCCAAGAATTGTGTTTGAGGGAAAAGTGCACTTTGTTCTAGTAATATTAAATAAATCATGTGAAAACATACAAAAAATTATTTTTAGGCTAATAATTCACACACTTACAGCACTGTCACTTTCCACCTGATGATGGGCAATAAGCAAAAGCAGAAATTTTTTTTTAGGTGAAGGGGACCTAGAGCCTAGCACCAAGTCTAAAGAAGGAAAGAACTTGTATTGTTCCTAACCATAGATCTAAGCCCTCCAATTTGTAAAGGAAGTGATACTTTGGTTGGTAAGAAGATAACACACTAAGTCACATAGAACCTGAGGTCTTAGAAAAATCCTCAACTTGGCCAGGCACAGTGGCTCACGCCTGTAATCCCAGCACTTTGGGAGGCCTAGGCTAGCTGATCACGACATCAGGAGTTCAAGACCAGCCTGGCCAACATGTGAAAGCCCGTCTCTACTAAAGATGCAAAAATTAGCCATGCGTAGTGGCACATGCCTATAATCCCAGCTACTCGGGAGGCTGAGGCAGGAGAATCACTTGAACCTGGGAGGCAGAGGTTGCAGTGAGCTGAGATTGTGCCACTACACTCCAGCCAGGGCAACAGAGTAAGACTCCATCTCAAAAAAAAAAAAAAAAAAAGAAAAATTTTCAACTCATGATTCCTCCTGAGCCTGGCTGCCTGCCCTTAAACAATAGTAATCATGAGTTTCTTTCATCCCTGTAAGCCCAAGAAACAATTACAAGGCCTCAAAAGACCAGTGATGAAAGCCCCAGGTTGCATTGCCTTTGGAATTTATAGACAGAAGAAGAAAAGAGCAGTGGGCTACTTCTCAGTCAGGTATTATATCTGTCAGAGCTGGCTGCAGTAAATGGAAACCACTTAAGTAGGAAAGGCTTTAATACTGGGGCTTAATGTGCTTACAAAATTATTGGAAGTACTGGAGAAAGAGGGTCTCTGCTGTATATCAGAAATGGCTCCAAGAATGAGGCTACTAAACTTACCCACTAGGAAAGCTTCAGAAAGGTGAGAAATCAAGACTATTGCTGAAATTGTTGAGTTCAGGAACACATGCCCTTACACTGACATGGGTATGGAAAGAAAAAAAATAAAGAAAAAATGGAGAACTTACCACCCTAGTTGTGATCAAGGAACTGTGCAGCTACTGTTGTTAACACAGTCTCAGCAGCTTTCAACAAGTGTGAAACCAGTGAATAGACATTGGAACACTGCTGCAGAAAAACCCAACATCCCATGACTCTGCTGACCAGCAGCAGCAGCCAAAGCGGCCAGCAGATGGCCCCAGCCTGGCTTCCACTTTTCAAGTTTCTCATGTGTGCAAATTATTGATAGATCCACAATTTACAACTAGAATCCTAGTTGCAATAAAATCCAGAAAATACAGTTTTTGGTTTTCCAGTCTCTGCAGAGGAAGGTATATAAAAGGAAATAGAACGTTTGTCGCCCATATCCACTACAAGAATATATGGATCTACATGTAAAAGATTTCCCTCCAGGGTGTAGTGGCTCATGCCTGTAGTCCTAGCTACTCAGGAGACTGAAGTGAGAGGATTGCTTGAGCCCGGGAGGTCGAGGCTCCAGTGGACCTGTGTTTGTGCCACTGCACTCTGACCTGGGTGTCAAAGTGGACCCTGTCTCAATAAATAAATAAATAAGCTGGTGTGGTCCCAGCTACACCAGCTACATAGGAGGCTGAGGTGAAAGGATCACTCCTGCACTCCAGCCTGGATGACAGAACAAGGCCTTGTCTAAAAAAAAAAAAATTCCTTAGTAACAAATAGAATGTAGAACAAAACTAGAAAACGAGTTTTCTGTGCTCGCTTCGGCAGCACGTATACTAAAATTGGAACGACACAGAGAAGATTAGCATGGCCCCTGCACAAGGATCACACACAAATTCATGAATCGTTCCATATTTTTTTAAAATAAAAAAATTTTTAAAAAAAGGAAAACGAGTTTTCAAAGAAAAAAAGAAAATAAAATAAAAAATAAAATTATTTTTTAAAAAAATAGAATGTAAAACAAAACAAAGAATCCTGAGCCAGAAGCAGCATAAGAACGAAGCAAAGCAAAAGTCTGTTCTAAACTTTTTCTTTTCTTTTTTTTTTTTTTGAGACGGAGTCTTGCTCTGTCACCAGGCTGGAGTGCAGTGGCACAATCTCAGCTCACTGCAACCTCAGCCTCCTGGGTTCAAGTGATTCTCCGCCTCAGCCTCCCAAGTAGCTAGGACCACAGGCACGTGCCACCACGCCCAGCTAATTTTTTTGTATTTTTAGTAGAGACGGGGTTTCACTGTGTTGGCCAGGATGGTCTCGATCTCTTGACCTCGTGATCCGCCCGCCTCAGCCTCCCAAAGTGCTGGGATTACAGGCGTGAGCCACCGCGCCCGGCCTAAACTTTTTTATTTTATAAACCAGTGGGGAAATATGAGGGAGCACAGAACTTTTCATATTTTCAGGTAAAGACATTAATTACTAACTACAGTCTACTATGCCCATCATTTTATAAAAGAATCAACATTTTAATATTAATTAATACCTTCCACCAGAAAGACAGGAAGGTTATAGTCTCAGGGCTGGGTGCAGTGGGTCATGCCCATAATCCCAGCACTTTGGGAGGCTGAGGATTGCTTGAGTGCAGAAATTTGAGACCACCCTCAGAAACGTGATGAGACTTGTCTTTACAAAAAAAATACTAAAAAGAAAAAAATTAGCTAGGTGTGGTGGTGATGCCTGTAGTTCCACTACTTGGCCAACTCGGGTAGGAGGATCACTTCAGCTCAGAAGTTCGCACCACTGTGGATCATTCATTTATTCAGTGCTGGATTCATTCAGTGATTTATATCTGATGTGTGAGAGAATGGGAGTAAGGCCAAGTGCCCTTGGCAAAATACTGTTATTAATTTTGTCCCAGTTTAATACACAGACTAAATTTAGAATTCCTGTTGATTTTTTTAAGACGAGTTAATGTGAGTTAATTTTACAGATAAGTAAATAGTACCTCACTTTTTTTTTTTCAGTGCTCAGCCCTCTATTGGAGATTCTGCCTCCCCCTGGGACAGATGTCTTCTTGAGCACAATCCCAAGGTGGGTGGCTGCTCTGGGTGGGGGGTGCACTGGTGGCCTGACAGGGTGTAGGGGAGGGGTCTGGCGTCCTGTCCTCCGAGAGGGGACTCTGGTGGACTTGGGTTTGCGTGGGGGATGCATGTGAAGTGGTATTGGATCCCACGACTAAGGGTCCCTTCCTCCTGGAGGCACACAGGGCCCCTTCCTCCTTGGGGGAGCAGCCTAGGAATGGGCTCTCTTGGGGGCCTTCCCTCAGTGCCACCAGGTCCTGCCCTCCGGCCCATCTCTTCAGAAGGCCGTCTTTCCTTGGAGGGGTCAGAGGTTCCAGCCCAGCGCTCTAGGGTCACAGTGTGAATTTCTACCTCAGTCCTGCACTGAACTTCTCTTGGCCTGATTTCTCCACTGGGAGCTGGGATTCTAAGCCCTCAAAGGGAGGATCCTCTGACAGAGGCCCATGGGCAGGGAGCTGGTACAGAGGTGTGTGCGCTGGGAGGGGGTGATTGGTGGGAGTAGGGGGCCAGGGCGTTGGGAGGGCTGGGGTGTCCTAGTCATCTTTGTCCTTGGAGCCATGTTTGAGGATGCGAGTGAACTCCACCTAGTTGAACTTGCCCCTT
The DNA here is from genome assembly GCA_036589455.1 of Ateles fusciceps. NCBI lineage: Eukaryota > Metazoa > Chordata > Mammalia > Primates > Atelidae > Ateles > Ateles fusciceps. The sequence continues at coordinate 1,356,312 of JAZHEH010001593.1, forward strand.
CTTATCATTGGGCGCCTCCTGGTACATCTCATCCGCTTCCTCGTCTGTGAAGCTGTCACCCATGGTGGTGAGCCGCTCCCAGAGGTGGTCCTCACGGATGAAACCTGAGGCGTCCTGGTTGAAGCAGGTGAAGGCGTTTTGGATCACATCCTGGGGGTCCGTACAGTTCAGCTTCTCCCCCAGACATGGTGAGGAAAGTGGTGAAGTTGATGGGCTGCGGGGCCTTGCTTATTATACTCTCCAGGTATTCATTCTTGGGGTTCTTCCCCGGCCAAGCCAGCTTGTCCTGCAGGCCCCCCCTTGTCAACGAAGCCTTCACAGTTCTGGTCAATCATGTTGAAAGCCTTCTTAAACTCCTGGATGTGGAACTGGTCAAACATCGCGAAGACATTGGATGTGGCCCGCTGTGCCCGCTTCGTGGTGGTCTTGGCTTTGGCCCACTTGCTGGACATTTTGGCTTCAGGTGGGTGGGGGGCTTCACTGGGTGCTTGGAGCTGGGCTGGTCATAGTACCTTAGTTTTTTCGAAAAGTATATTTATTTGAGTTAAATGAGTTGTGAGGTTTTTTGGTTTGACTTTATTTGTTTTTCCCAAATGAGAATGACCTAGAAGATAAGAACTAGCTGACAGAGGAAGAGAAAGAGTGAGGTTGGGAGTGGGAAGGTAGCAGAGAGAAAAGAAAACGAAATAAGGAGGATGCGGAACAGTGAAAGGGACAGTCTGTCCTAATTCTCCTCCTCCTCCTAATACACTCAGGAAATAATACAGGTGTTCAGCAGAACATATCTCAGCAGACCCTCAGAAGTATCAGTCCAGGTCAGGAGAGCTGGTAGAGGAGGAAACAGACTCGGATTTGATAACCAGTTAAGCGGAATCATGATTTCCAACTTCACGGTGGCTCACTGAAGCAGTTTAGGCTAAGGTGATGCTGTGAGGAGAGGTGGCTTGTTCTAAGTGTTTTAAATTTTATATGGCAAGGTAAGCCACATTAAATCACAGAATTTTATGACAGCAAGATTGCCTAATCCAATCCCTGCCCATTTTGCAGCTGGAGAAACTGCTAGTTGGTGACAGAGAAACAACTCAAAATATACAAGAGAGATGTTTTTACCTTAGCTTCAGCTGTCTCTCCTCTTACTTGATAAAATGCTTCTCACTGGCTACTAGAATCAGCTTTATTGAGGATCCCAGAATTGAGTTTATCTAAAACATCATTAGAATTATATGAAGTTTCACTTTCTTCCACAAGTATTTATTGGAGTACCCACTGGCCAAGGGTCTAAATCACAGCCTCTTCCCTCAAGGAGCTTAAGTAGATGGAGTAAATGAATAACTAGTCAATTACAATTTACAGGAAGCAGTACCTTGAAGAGAAATTGGAGCGTCAGTTCCTAGGATAGCAGAGAGGTGGACAGCAGACAGAATGAAAGTATTAAAACCGATGTCAGATATCAAACTGGTTCATCATGGTTATGTTAATAATCCCAATATCTATCATCTTCCTAAACTTGTCTTGATAATGTGTAATATACATAAGTGGTGGAGAGAGAGCTATTCCAGCCAATAGACTTGGTACATTCCCCAAGTTCTTTTTATTCATAAGTAATTACTATTAGCCATGTGTGGCCTTTTGTGCTTTAATGTTATCAAGAACAGTGAGAATGATAAAATATTTATGATCAGCATTGTAACTGCAAACAGGCCTAATTTATAAGTAAAAATTATACACAACTGGTTTTCAGGGAATTTCCCTGTAAAGAACCATGGCTATATAGGTGTGAAGAGTAACATAGAGTAATATATGAATGTACACAATAATCACTTTTTATAGAGCAGACTGTAGAGTGTAACTGAGGCACTGTACTTGCTTATTCTTTTTTTAAATTTTTTATTTTATTTTATTTTGAGGTAGAGTTTCGCTTTTGTTGCCCAGTCTGGAGTTCAGTCTTGGCTCACCACAACCTCTGCCTCCTGGGTTCAAGCGATTCTCCTGCCTCAGCCTCCCAAGTAGCTGGGATTGCAGGCATGTGCCACCATGCCCAGCTAATTTTTTGTATTTTTAGTAGAGACAAGGTTTCTCCATGTTGGTCAGGCTAGTCTCGAATATCCGACCTCAGGTGATTTGCCCACCTTGGCCTCCCAAAGTTCTGGGATTACAGGTGTGAGCCACTGCGCCTGGCCTATTCTTTTATTTCTTATTTTATTTTTTTGAGACTGAGTTTTGATCTTGTCACCCAGGCTAGAATGTGATGGCACAGTCTTGGCTCACTGAAACCTCTGCCTCTTGGATTCAAGTGATTATCCTGCCTTAGCCTCCCAAGTAGCTGGGATTACAGTCATGCACCACCACGCCCAGGTAATTTTTTTGTGTTTTTAATAGAGTCGGGGGTTTCACAATGATAACCAGGCTGGTCTCGAACTCCTAACCTCAGGTGATCTGCCCACCTCAGACTCCCAAAGTGCTGGGATTACATGCATGAGCCACCACACCCGTCCTGTACTTGGATACTTTGAAAAGACCCACAAAAGGTATTAAGCAGCCGGGCGTGGTGGCTCACACCTGTAATGCAAGCACTTTGGAGGCCAAGGTGGGCGGATCACCTGAGGTCGGGAGTTCAAGACCAGCGTGACCAACATGGTGAAACCCCGTCTTTATAAAAAATAATAATAATAAAAAAGAGGGAAAAAAGCTACTAAGCAACATATGAGCCTTTGGAATGGGTTGGAGGGTCAGATAGGCAGCATCTGGTGGTTAAATTACATAATACCTGAAGTGAAGGCTTTGCCACATGTGATCACCTCTGGAAACACTCAATAAGCTTGTTTTCTGGGAACTGACTGGCATCTTGAATGCTTTTCATCTCAGATTCTCAGATTTTTTCCTGAACATTTTAGTAGTCACACTTAGAGAAGCAGAGCATCCTTAGTGAAGGGAAGCAGTTGCGCTTCCTTAGCACATTTTCCGAAAGATCTTTTGGAAAATCTAAAAAATAAGTCAATAGGTTTTTTTAAATTGTTTTTTGTTTGTTTTTTTGAGACAGAGTCTTACTCTGCTGCCAGGCTGGAGTGCAGTGGCGAAATCTCAGCTCAACCACACCCTCTGCCTCCCGGGTTCAAGCAATTCTCTTGCCTCAGCCTCCCAAGTAGCTGGGACTACAGGCGTGCACCACCATCCCTGGCTAATTTTTGTATTTTTACTAGACGCGGAGTTTCACTATGTTGGCCAGGCTGGTCTTGTACTCCTGACCTCGTGATCCGCCCACCTTGGCCTCCCAAAGTGCTGGGATTACAGGCGTAAACCACCACGCCTGGCCAGAAGTCAACACGTTTTTAAAGATGATACGTTTATATGACAATTGTTAAGACTATTTTGGAAGGACTTTAGAGGAAGCACTGTAAAAGCAAGATATGAGACACATAAATGAGTCAAAGAATGATCCCCCTTGTTTGGGTGTTTATTCCTTCTACCAACCAAGAAGGAAGCTGCTGTACCCCCAACCCCAGCTCCCCATCCACCTCTCCCTACTGCAGAGCCTGGTTATGCCTCCCATACTTATTTAACAATCAGATTTTACTGCTTAAGACTAGAAGTTGCTTTGTTTTTTTGTTTGTTTTGTTTTGAGACGGAGTCTCACTCTGTCACCCAAGCTAGAGTGCAGTAGTGCAATCTCAGCTCACTGCAACCTCCACCTTCGAGGTTCAAACAATTCTCCTGCCTCAGCCTCCCGAGTACCTGGGACTGCAAGCACACGCCACCACTCCCAGCTAATTTTTTTGTATTTTTGTAGAGATGGGATTTCGCCGTGTTGGCCAGACTGGTCTCAAACTCCTAACCTCAGGTGATCTGCCCTCTTGGCCTCCCAAACTACTGGGATTACAGACAGGAACCACCACCCCCTAGCCAGACATACTATTCTTTTTTTTTTGTTTTTTTTAAGATGGGGTCTCACCGTGTTGGTCAGGCTGGTCTTGAACTCCTGACCTCAGGTGATCCGCCCGCCTTGGCCTCCAAAGTGCTTGGATTACAGGCCTGAGCCACCACGCCCAGCCCGTACTATTCTTTTTTCTGTTTTTTTTTTTTTCTTTTTATTTGTCAGATCTAACAGTGGGAACATACTATTCTTTTATTGAAGTATTTTTTCTCTAAGGAAACCAAACGAACAGGATAATAAGTAACATTTTTCTGGGAAGATGTAGTAGTTGTTTATGATTCATTTATTCCCTCAAGTAGCTGTTATACTACAGGTACTGTTGGTGCCTGGGACTGCCCCGATAGAGAAGGAAGTGATAAATTCTAAGAAGAAAAATAAAGCAAGATAAGGGGATAAAAAATAGTGGAATGGTTAGAGAGGAAGGATTTGATTATTCTAAAAACAAGCATACCTCAGAGATTTTTCAGGCTTGTTTCCAGGTTTGTTCAGGTTTGTTTATAGTGATAAAGCTAATATTCAGTAAAGTGAGTCATAGAAATATTTTGGCTTCCCAGTGCATATAAAAGTTATGTTTATACTATAACGTAGTCTGTTAAGTGTACAATAGCATGTGTCTAAAAACAATATATATATATGCCTTAATTTAAAAATACTTTATTTCAGCCAGGCACGGTGGCTCACACCTGTAATCCTAGCACTTTAGGAGGCTGAGGTGGGCAGATCACTTGAGGTCAGGAGTTCAAAACCACCCTGGCCAGCATGGCGAAACCCTGTCTACTAAAAATATAAAAAAAATTAGCCAGGGCCAGGCATGGTGGCTCACGCATGTAATCCCAGGACTTTGGGAAGCCGAGGCAGGCAGATCACCTGAGGTCGGGAGTTCGAGACCAGCCTGACCAACATGGAGAAACCCCATCTCTACTGCAAATACAAAATTAGCCAGGTGTGGTAGCGCATGCCTGTAATCTCAGCTACTCAGGAGGCTGAGGCAGGAGAATCGCTTGAACCCGAGAGGTGGAGGTTGAGGTGAGCCAAGGATGAGCCACTGCACTCCAGTCTAGGCGACAGAGCAAAACTCCATCTCAAAAAAAAGAAAAAAATACTTTTTTGCTAAAAAACGCTAACAGTCATCTGAGCCTTGGGCATGTCACAGTCTTTTTGCTGATGGAGGATCTTGTCTCAGTGTTGATGACTGCTGACTGATCACAGGGTCGTGGTTACTAAAGGCTGGGTTGGGAGTAGCAATTTCTTTAAATAAGACAACAATAATTGCTACATCTATTAACTCTTATTTTCACCAAAGAGTTCTCTGTAGCATGTGATACTGTTTCATAGCATTTTCCCCACAGTAGAAGTTCTTTCAAAATTGGAGTCAGGGCCAGGCGCGGTGGCTCACGCCTGTAATCCCAGTACTTTGGGAGGCCGAGGCGGGGGATCACAAGGTCAGGAGTTTGAGACAAGCCTGGCCAAGATGGTGAAACCCCATCTCTACTAAAAATACAAAAAAATTAGCAGGGCACAGTGGCAGGCGCCTGTAACCCCAGCTACTCGGGAGGCTGAGGCAGGAGAATTGCTTGAACCTGAGAAGTAAAAGTTGCAGTGAGCCAAGAGAGCCATTGCACTCTAGCCTGGGCGACAGAGCGAGACTCCATCTCAAAAAAAAAAAAAAAAAAAAAACTGGAGCCAGTCCTCTCACATCCTGTTAAAGCTTTATTAACTAAATTTATGTAACATTCGAAATCCTTGTTGTCATTTTGACAATATTCACAGCATCTTTATTAGGAGTAGATTTCATGTCAAGAACCACTTTCCTGGCTGAGCGCAGTGGCTCCTGCTTGTAATCCCAGCACTTTGGGAGGCCGAGGTGGGCGGATCACGAGGTCGGGAGTTCAAGACCAGCCTGGCCAACATGGTGAAACCCCACCTTTAAAAAAAATAAAATATAAAAATTAGCCAGGCATGGTGGCACACACCTGTAATCCCAGCTACTCAGGAGGCTGAAGCAGGAGAATTGCTTGAACCCGATAGGCGGAGGTTGCAGTGAGCCAAGATCATGCCATTGCACTCTAGCCTGGCAACAGAGTGAGACTCCGTCTCTTTTTTTTTTTGAGACTCTGTCTCTAAAAAAAAAAGCAACTTCTCAACCATTCAAGTTTTCTCACGAGATTGTAACAATTCTGTTATCTTCAGGCTCCGCTTCTGATTCTAGTTCTCCTACTGTTTCTACCACATCTGCAGTTACTTCCTCACTGAAACCTTGAACTCTTCAAAGTCATCTCTGAGGGTTGGAATAAACTTCTTCCAAATTCCTGTTAGTGTTGATATTTTGAGCTCCTCCCATGAATCATGAATGTTCTTTTTTTTTAAATTGGAGGTAGAAATTTTTATTTATTTATTTTTATTTATTTTTGAGGCAGGGTCTCCCTCCCCTCGCCCAGGCTGGAGTGCAGTGGCATGATCATGGCTTACTGCAACCTCAACTTCCCAGGCTCAGGTGATCCTCCCACCTCAGCCTCCCAAGTAGCTGGGGCTACAGGCACCTGCCACCATGTCCCACCCTCCCCTGACCTAATTTTTTCTATTTTTAGTAGAGACAGGGTTTCATCATGTTGCCCAGGCTGGTCTCAAACTCCTGAGCTCAAGCCCAGCATGGACGCAAGCAAGCCATACTATTGCCTCTGCCTCCCAAAGTGTTGGGATTACAGGAATGAGCCCCCATGCCCGGTCACGAATGTTCTTAATGGCATCTATAATGGTGAATCCTTTCCAGAAGATTTTCAATTTATTTTGCACAGATCCATCCAAGAAGTCACTATCTATGGTAGTTATAAAGCATATGAAATAGATTTTTTTTTGCTGAGACGGAGTTTCACTCTTGTTGCCCAGGCTGGAGTGCAATGGCACAATCTCGGCTCACCGCAACCTCCGCTCCTGGCTTCAAGCAATTCTCCTGTCTCAGCCTCCCAAGTAGCTGGGATTACAGGCACCAGCCACTATGCCCGCTAATTTTTGTATTTTTTAGTAGAGACAGGGGTTTCACCATGTTGGCCAGGCTAGTCCTGAAGTCCTGACCTCAGATAATCCACCCACCTCGGCCTCCCACAATGCTGGGATTGCAGGCGTGAGCCACCGTGCCCGGCCTGAGATATATTTCCTGAATAATAAGACTTGAAAGTCAGAATTACTCCTTGATCCGTGGGCTGCCACATGGATGCGGTGTTAACAGGAACGAAACCATCACCAGTCTTCTCGTATGTCTCCATCAAAGCTCTTGGGTGACTCGGTGTGTTGGCAATAAGCAGTAATATTCTGAAAGGAACGTTTTTCTCTGAGCAGTAAGTCTAAATATTCAGTAAATTCCCATTTAAAAATGGCAAAATATCTAAATAGACATTTCTCCAAGAAGACATACAAATGTTTATTGCAGCACTGTTCACAACAGTCAAGATTTGGAATCAACCTAAGTGTTCATTAACAGATGAATGGGTTGGGCCGCGCGCAGTGGCTCATGCCTTTAATCCCAGCACTTTGGGAGGCCGAGGTGGGCAGATCACGAGGTCAAGAGATCAAGACCATCCTGACCAACATGGTGAAACCCTGTCTCTACTAAAAAATACAAAAATTAGCTAGGCGTGGTGGCACACGCCTGTAGTCCCAGCTACTCGGGAGGCTGAGGCAGGAGAATTGCTTGAACCCAGGAGGCAGAGATTGCAGTGAGTCGAGATTTCACCACTGCACTCCAGCCTGGCACTTGGTGACAGAGTGAGACGCTGTCTCAAAAAAAAAAAAAAAAAAAGAAAACAAAACAAAACAAAAACAGATGAATAGGCAAAGAAAATGTGCTTTATATACACAATGGAGGACTATTTAACCATAAAAAAGAATGAGATCCTGTCATTGGTAACAGTGTGGATGAAACTGTAGGCCGTCATGTTAAGTGAAATAAGCCAGGCACAGAAAGACAAACTTTACATGTTTTACTCATTTGTGGGAGCTAAACATTAAAACAATTGAATTTATGGAGATAGAGTATATAATGATGATTACTATAGGCTGAGACAAGTAGTAGAAGCGAGAGGAGTAAGAAGAGGTTCAACTACTTATGGAATACATCCATATCCTTTTTTTTTAATTTGAGATGGAGTTTTGCTCTTGTTGCCCAGGCTGAAGTGCAGTGGCATGATCTTGGCTCACCACAACCTCAGCCTCCTGGGTTCAAGCGATTTTCCTGCCCCAGCCCCCAGAGTAGCTGGGACTACAGGCACATGCCACCACTCCTGGCTAATTTTGTATGTTTAGTAAAGACAGGGTTTCTCCGTGCTGGCCAGGCTGGTCTTGAACTCCCAACCTCAGATGATCCGCCCGCCTCGGCCTCCCAAAGTTCTGGGATTACCGGCATGAGCCACCGTGTCCAGCTTAGCCACCGCACCTGGCCAGAATGAAGATATTTTCTTAGTGAAAGTATATACATGTGCAAACATGTTTTTAACAAAAGAAGGAGGAAATACTCATGACAATTACAGTGCTCATTTCTGCAGCTGGTCGCATGGTCATAGCTGGTATTGATGACTACCTTCTTCTACTAGCCATTCTGTATACTCTGTGCCTTCAGCAAGCACCCCAGCGTGTCATTTGTTTTCTAGTGGAGTGACCCAAACCTTAATTCCTTTGTTTTTTTTTTTTTGAGATGGAGTCTTGCTCTTGTGGCCCATGCTGGAGTCCAAAGCACTGGGATTACAGGCATGAGCCACCGTACCCGGCCCCAAACCTTCATTCCGAAAGAGTCTAGGTCATTTGTAGTCCTGCCTGGATTGGGCTCTTGGATCGCCTGTATTCCATGCGTACTCTTCCTTACCTCCATTGTGGTGGAGTAGTAAACTGATTTCATCTTGATGGTCCAGGTGAGTCATCCTAGCCAATACTGTAACTCCCTTCTTAGCCTGTTGACTTAAACATAGGAGGACTCCAAAGTGTCCAGGAGGCAATCTTAACTTCCAGTTTAATGGAATCGTTGTGTCTCCTGGCAGCAGCATTCCTCCTCTGGAACTAAGACCTCTAGGCCAGCAGACTGTAATGCCACAGGAACAGGAAGCAAAAATTTTGCTAGTGGATCACTAGGGTGATGGCGAGTGGTGCCACTTCCACCTCCACCCCTTCCTTCCCCGTGAATCCTGGCTATTGGATGCTGATTCAGAGTATACACAGCCTTCTGGAGAACTCTGCCCCAGCCCTGCAAAGTATTGTCACCTAGTCGCATTGTAACTGTGACTTCAAAAGGCTATCCCACCATCTTGTCAATCTGGCTGCTGCAGGATGATGGGGAACATGATAAGACTGGTGAATTCTATGAGCATGAGCCCACTGCCATTTTTTTTTTATTTTTTAGACAGGGTCTCTTTCTGTCATCCAGAATGGAATGCAGTGGCATGATCTCTGCTCCCTGCAACCTAAGTCTCCCGGGTTGAAGCAATTCTCCTGCCTCAGCCTCCTGAGTAGCTGGGACTACAGGCACCCACCACCACATCCAGCTTTTTTTTTTTTTTTTTTTTTTTTTTTTTTTTGCACTTTTAGTAGAGACAGGGTTTTGCCATATTGCCCAGGCTGGTTTCAAACTCCAGAGCTCTGGCACTCTACCCACCTTGGCCTCCCAAAGTGCTGGGATTACAGGCATGAGCCACCACGCCCAGCCCACTGCCACACTTCTTTAGCCATTAAGTGAGTGCCTTGATCAGAGGCAATGCTGTGTGGAATACCATGATGGTGGATAAGGCATTCTCTGAGTCCACAGTTTGTAGTCTTGGCAGAAGCATTGTATGCAGGATAGGCAAACTTATTTCTGGAGTAAGTGTCTATTCCAATGAGGACAAATCTCTGCCGTTTCCATGATGGAACAGGTCCAATATAATCAACCTGCCACCAGGTAGCTGGCTCATTACCCTGAGGAATGTTACCATATAGAGAGCTCAGGGTCGGTCTCTGCTGCTGGCAAATTAGGCACTCAGCAGTGGCCATAGCCAAGTCAGCCTTGGTGAGTGGAAGTCCATGTTGCTGAGCCCATGCGTAACCTCCATCCCTGCCACCATGGCCATTCCATCATGGGCCCATTGGGCGATGACAGGGGTGACTGTGGAAGAGGCTCAGTGGTGTCCACAGAACGAGTCATCCTATCCATTTGATTATTAAACTCCTCCTCTACTGAGATCACCCATTGGTGAGTACTCACATAGGATACCAATATCCTCACAGTTTTTGACCACTCAGAGAGGTCCATCCGCATGTGTCTTCCTCAAATTTCTTTGTCATCAATTTTCCAATCATGCTTCTTCCAAGTCCCTGACTATCCAGCCATATCATTGACTACAGCCCGTGAATCAGTATATAATCACACATCTGCTAGGCCCAGCGCAGTGGCTCATGCCTGTAATTCCAGCACTTTGGGAGGCTGAGGCAGGTGGATCATCAGAGGTCAGGTGTTTGAGACCATGGTGAAACCTGTCTCTACTAAAATTACAAAAATTAGTCTGGTATGGTGGCACATGCCTGTAATCCCAGCTACTCAGGAGGCTGAGGCAGAAGAATTGCTTGAACCGGGGAGACAGAGGTTGCAGTGAGTCAAGATCATGCCATTGCACTCCATTGCTCTGAGTGACAGAGCAAGACTCCATCTCAAAAATAAAAATAAATAATTGCATCTGGTCATTTCTCCTTCCATGCAAAATGCAAAATGAGGTGCACTGCTCAAAGTTCTCCCCATTGGGAAGTTGTCCCTTCACTGCTGTCTTTCAGGGATGTCCTAGAAAGAGGCTGTAACTATCCATTTTCAGGTGGTGCCTGCATATAATGCAGAACTGTCTGTAAACCAGACCCTAGTCTTCTGTTCCTTTGACAACTGATCATAGGGAACTCCCCATGAGGCCATTGGTGCAGGTGTGGGGAGAGAAGGCAGGGTGGCAGGAGAGGAGACCATGGGAATTTGAGCCACTTCCTCATGTAACTTATTTGCGCCTTCAGGACCTGCTCAAGGCTGACCAAACATATATACCACTTCCACTTCATGATGGAATGCTGCTGTGCATGACCCACCTTATGGCTAGATGGGTCAGAAAGCACCCAGTTCATGCCAGGCAGTTCAGGTGGCACGGTGACTTGATGACCCGTAGTCAAACATTCAGTTTGATGACCAAAGCCCAGTAACAGGCCAAAAGCTATCTCTCAAAAGGAGAGTAGGTATCTGCAGAAGATGCAAGGCCTTGCTCCAAAAATCCTAGAAGCCTCTGCTGTGATTCACCTATAGGATTCTGGGCTCCAAACAGCATCCCAGCTGGGCGCAGTGGCTCACGCCTGTAATCCCAGCACTTTGGGAGACTGAGGTTGGCAGATCACCTGAGGTCAGGAGTTCGAGACCAGCCTGACCAACATGGAGAAACCCTGTCTCTACTAAAAATACAAAAATAGCTGGGCATGGTGGCGCATGCCTGTAATCCAGCTACTCAGGAGGCTGAGGCAGGAGAATCACTTGAACCTGGAAGGCAGAGGTTGCGGTGAGCCTAGACCATGCCATTGCACTCCAGCCTGGGCAAAAAGAGTGAAACTCTGTCTCAAAAAAAAAAGAAAAGAAAAAACAGAGAACTTATCTCCCTAGTTGTGCTCAAGGAATTGTGCAGCTACTGTTGCTAACACAGCCTCAGCCGCTTTCAACAACTGTGAAACTAGTGAATAGACATTGGAACACTGCTGCAGAAAAACCCAGCATCCCATGACTCTGCTGACCAGCAGCAACAGCCAAAGCGGCCAGCAGATGGCCCTAGCCTGGCTTCCACTTTTCAAGTTTCTCATGTGTTGCTTCCACCATTATCCCATACTCTTATATCCATCCCCATGCCTGTTTTCCAGATGGCTGTTCATATAAATTAGAGAACTCAAACAGTCCCTTTCACATGTAGCCCACTTTGAGATGGAGCCTCGCTGTGTCACCCAGGCTGGAGTGCAGTGGCACAATCTCAGCTCACTGCAACCTCTGCCTCCTGGGTTCAAGCAACTTTCATGCCTCAGCCTCCTGAGTAGCTGGGATTACAGGCTTGTGCCACCACACCAGGCTAATTTTTTTTTTCTTAGTAGAGGTGAGGTTTTACAATGTTGACCAGGATGGTCTCAATCTCCTGGCCTCAAGCGATCTTCCTGCCTCGGCCTCCCAAAGTGCTGAGATTGCATGCGTGAGCCACCACACCTGGTCAAGAGTTTAGTTGTTTAGTTCTTTTTTTTTTTTTTTTTTTTTTTTTGAGACAGAGTCTTGCTCTATGGCCTAGGCTGGAGAGCAGTGATGTGGTCTTGGCTCACTGCAACCTCTGCCTCCTGGATTCAATCAATTCTCCTGCCTCAGCCTCCTGAGTAGCTCGGATTACAGGTGCATGCCACCACGCCCAGCTAATTTTAGTAGAGACATGGTTTCACCATGTTGATCAGGCTGGTCTCAAACTCCTGACCTCATGATCCACCCACCTTGGCCTCCCAAAGTATTGGGATTACAGGCGTGAGCCACCGCACCCAGCAAAGAGTTTAGTTCTTACCAGAGAATGTGATGGGGGAAAGAAGTGCCCAGGAGTTGCTCCTTTATGCAAGGAAGTATTTAGGGTGATGAATCAAAGAATTTAAGTTGGGTGATGTGGAAAGTGAAAACAGAAGAGCGATGGGCAGTGAAAATTGATAGGATTAATGGTTTAGAGATTCTTCTCTATCAAGAAATGTTATCGCCAGGTGCGGTGGCTCACGCCTGTAATCCCAGCACTTTTGGAGGCTGAGGCAGGCGGATCACCTGAGGTCGGGAGTTCAAGACTAGCCTGACCAACATGGAGAAACCTCTTCTAGACTAAAAATACAAAATTACCCAGGCATGTTGGCGCATGCCTGTAATCCCAGCTACTCGGGAGGCTGAGGGAGGAGAATCGCTTGAACATGGGAGACAGAGGTTGTGGTAAGCCAAGATCACGCCACTGCACTCCAGCCTGGGCAACAAAAGCGAAATTCCGTCTCAAAAAAAAAGAAAAAGAAAAGAAAAAATGTTGGCCAGATGTGGTGGCTAACACCTGTAATCCCAGCACTTTGAGAGGCTAAGGCTGGCAGATCTCTTGAGGTCAGGAGTTCGAGACCAGCCTGGGCAACATGGTGAAACCCTGTCTTTACTAAAATACAAAAAAAAATTAGCTGGATGTGGTGGCAGGCGCCTGTAGTCCTAGATACTCAGGAGGCTGAGGCAGGAAGATCACTTGAACCTGGGAGGCAGAGGTTGTAGTGAGCCAAGATCACGCCACTGCACTGTAGCCTGGGTGACAGAGCAAGACTACCTCTGAAAAGAAAGAAAAAAAGAAATGTTTAATTATAAATGACCAGGGCTAGGATATTAACCATGTGAATAAATGACTGAGGCGGACTGGAAAACAAGATGATTGGAAATGAGTGGACAAGAAACTGAGAGGCCAGCCTGTTGTGTGAATTGTCTCCATGCATCATGGAATAGCCAGGACTGATGACAGTAGGAATGGTGCAAACCAAGAGAATGAATCAGGCTTCTCCATTTTCAGGGAATGTGGAGGAGGTGAACCAGGAGATCAGCAGGTTATTACAATCTCCTGATGGCATGCACTTAAAAGGAGGTGAGTTTTTAGGGAATAAGCAACAGTTTGAAGTAGGCAGTGAGTAGCATCGTAAGAGTTACAAATGAAATGCTGAACCCACTCTATAGTACTTTCAGGGAAGTGAGATCCGGTAACTTGAAAGATCAGGAAGGGGATTGTGGGAAAAGTGGCATTTATATGGACATTGATAGATGAAAAGAATTTTGAGAGAAATAGATTCCAAAAGATAATTCCAGGTGGAGAGAATGCTATTACCAAAGAAGGCGCTGACACTGCTCTGCACACGCCTGGTGCTTTTGCAAATCCGCCTCCAGCGCCCGTTGCTATGGTGCTAAAAGCATCCTTGGTATTGCCAGATCTGTTTAGCAGTAGGCCACCAGGTGGCAGTGCCTATCTTTGTGCCATCCCTCCCAATACTGGCCCTGGAGAAAAACTGGAAGTGAGAATTAGCATAGGTATAGCTGAGGTGAGACCAGTGGCTTGTAGATTGCGTATTTAGTTAGGCCTGAAGAGGCAAAGCCCTTGGGAGAAGAGGATAAATTTGGGAACATTTAGGGAAAAGATCAGGGAGAAGACGAAAGGAAATTGCCTCAGGGCAAGAGCATAATGAGGTCTAGAAAGTAGTAGAGGGCTCTTGGAGGGAGACCCATGTCCTCCTGGCCATTCCTTGAGGAACTAGTTGGTCAGGATAGCCACGCCTCCCTAGGCTTTTCAAAACTCCGGAAATACACCCTGGGAACCAGAGGTGACGATTCACTAAATGAGGATTACCCCAATCAGCCACAACGTTAAATCCTTGGAGAAGGTGTGTGCTGACTTAATCAGAGGCACAAAGGAGGAAGAATCCCAGCATGAAGAACCAGTTTGAATGCCAGGACTCTAAGAATCACTGGAAGAAAAACGCCTTATGGTGAAGGTTCTGGGATTTAGGATCATTTCCAGACAAGAATCCACAGATGACTCACTGCCTCACACAGTCCTTCTGAGGTTGTTAAGCAGATTGCCTCCATCACTATTGAGTCAGGAGTTGAGGCTGCTCACCACTGCACTTGCTTGTCAACAAATCATGGCCGGGCGCGGTGGCTCATGCCTGTAATCCTAGCACTTTGGGAGGCCGAGGTGGGCAGATCACCTGAGGTCAGGAGTTCAAGACCAGCCTGGCCATCATGGTGAAACCCCATCTTTAAAAAAAAAAAAAAAAATATTTTTTTTTTTTTTTTGACGGAGTCTGGCTCTGTCGCCCAGGATGTAGTGCACTGGCCTGATCTCAGAGCTGGTCTCGAACGTCTGAACTCATAATCCGTTGGCACAGCCTCCCAAATTGCTGGGATTACAGGCATGAACCACCGCGTCTGGCCTTAATTTTTGTATTTTCAGTAGGACAAGGTTTTACCGTATTGGTCAGGACGGTCTCGAACTCCTGACTTCAGGTAATCCACCCTCCTCGGCCTCTCAAAGTGCTGGGGTTATAGGCATGAGCCACCGTGCCCAGCCTACTTGTCAACTATTTTCATAAATATCAGTTGTTTAAAGAAAGAGGCAGCCAGGCCGGGCGGGGCCCATCTTCTTAATTCTAAGACAGATAAATTTTATCCAGTACTACTTCAAGTGTGATTATCCAACCGTGAATGACATCAGCATCTTCAGGAAGTCCGTTAGACATGCAAATTCTCAATTCCACCCCACACCTGCTGAGTCAGAATCTCAGCAGAGTGGGATCAGGAAATCTGTATTAACAATGTTAGCATTGCTTGAACCTGGGAGGCGGAAGTTGCAGTGAGCCAAGCTCAGGCCACTGCACTCCAGTCTGGCACCTGGCGACAGAGCAAGACTCTGTCTCAAAAAATAAATAAATAAATAAGAATTGTTGGCCAGGCATGGTGGCTCACCCCTGTAATCCCAGCACTTTGGGAGGTCGAGGCAGACCGATCACAAGGTTGAGAGATCTAGACCATCCATGCCAACATGGTGAAACCCCATCTCTACTAACAATACAAAAATTAGCTGGGTGTGGTGGCGTGTGCCTGTAATCCCAGCTGAGGAAGCTGAGGCAGGAAAATCGCTTGAACCCAGGAGGCGGAGACTGCAGTAAGCCGAGATCATACCACTGCACTCTGGCCTGGCAACAGAGCAAGACTCTGTCTCAAAAAACAAACAAACAAAAAATATGGTTTCAAAAAAAATTGTTTAGGTCTTTTTACAAATGAAACGTGTGAATAGATATGTTGGTGATATCTTACAATGGGAATTATAAAATTTTACAGCTAGAAAGGACTTTGCAGGTCATCTAATTCTTAGCCTTCCCAGAGCATGACTGAAACTTAACCGTGAACTGATATCTCCAGGCAATAGAGGACTTTGTAGACAGGGATTCTTGTACCCGCTGCCTGGAGGATGTCAACCTGCTTCAGTTTTCCCCTCGTCTTGCCTATGCTTCCACACAGATACCTCTTCTGTTTTTCTTAGGCTTTAAATCTTATCTATAGCTCCAAAGTGGCTGCAGTAAAAGCCAAACAGGAGAGGGAGAGTGATACGGATGGATGAGAGACGAATGTAAGCATGCCCAGACATGGGGAAATCTCCTTGGTGAAAACTGTGAAAGGCCTGAGGAACAATAGTTCACTCCAGCATGGCAGAGAGAGGGAAAGGGCAACACACACAGGCTTCTTGCAGGGGATGGACTGAAGTTACTCATAGTTATTCCAAGACCAGTAGAATTCAAGGTCAAAACTCCTAAAGAAGAGGGAGCAGATGTCAAGTTGTCAGCGCCTGATCTTGTAGTGAGTACATTCTTTTGCCTCTGTTGCGAAGAAACAAACTTATTCTAGCTGAAATGTTTTTTAGAAGATTTGCTACTAAGAGGAAGGCAACCAGACCTAGGAAGGGCTTTTCTCCAATAGCAGATAGCACATATCTAGAAATGCAGCAAAGGCTTTAAGAGATAAGAATGTGATGTCTCAGGCCAGGCACAGTGGCTCATGCCTGTAATTCCAGGACTTTTGGAGGCTGAGGCAAGAAGATCACGAGATCAAGAGTTCAAGACCATCCTGACCAACAAGGTGAAACCCCATCTCTACTAAAAATACAAACATTGGCCGGGCGTGGTGGCTCACGCCTGTAATCCTAGCACTTTGGGAGGCCAAGGTGGGTGGATCACCTGAGGTCAGGAGTTCAAGACCCGCCAGGCCATCATGGTGAAACCCCATCTTTAAAAAAAAAAAAATTATTAAAAAAAAATACAAAAATTACCTGGGCATGGTTGTGCATGCCTGTAACTCCAGCTACTCGGGAGGCTGAGGCAGGAGAATCACTTGAACCCAGGAGGCAGAGGTTGCTGTGAGCTGAGATCGCGCCAATGCACTTCAGCCTGGGTGACAGGGCAAGACTCTGACTTAAAAAAAAAAAAAAAGTGATATCTCTCTATGAGTATACAGAGAACAGTGCCAGGAGAGACGACTATATGGTAGTTGATCATTAAGTGTTTATTGAATGAAAACTCCAAGGTCAGATTCTGTGTTACTTTTCTTGCTTTGTCATAGCTATTTCCTTTTTTTTTTTTTTTTTAAAGATGGGGTTTCACCATGATGGCCAGGCTGGTTTTGAACTCCTGACCTCAGGTGATCCACCCACCTTGGCCTCCCAAAGTGCTAGGATTACAGGCGTGAACCACCACTGTCATAGCTATTTCTTTCTTTTTCTTTTCTTTTTTTTTTTAATATATCTATGTCTTATTTTTCCCATCTGTGTTGAGGGCAAATGAAACCAAACAGTCATGAGATCTGCCTCTCAAGGAAGTTTACTGGAAAGCTGAAGTTTGGATTAGATGCACTTTTCATGGCTGAGATTCTGAGTCACTGCCAGTACTTCGTTCAGTCCTCGTCATCTCTTTGTATAACAGCCTTCTTACTAGTTTCTACAGTATAGTCAGTAATCTTTTTTTTTTTTTTAGTTGAGATAGCATCTCCAGGTTGGAGTACAGTGGTGAGATCTCGGCTTACTGCAACCTCTGCCTCCCGGGTTCAAGTGATTCTTCTGCATCAGCCTCCCAAGTAGCTGAGATTACTGGCTCCTGCCACCACACCAGCTAATTTTCTGTATTTTTAGTAGAGACAGGTTTTCACCATATCGGCCAGGCTGGTCTTGATCTCCTGGCCTCCTCGTGATCCACCCACCTCGGCCACCCAAAGTGCTGCGATTACAGGTGTGAGCCACCTCACCCAGCCTTGTTGTTGCTGTTGTTGCCCAGGCTGGAGTGCAGCGGTGTGATCTCGGCTCACTGCAACCTCCACCCCCCAAGTTCAAGCGATTCTCCTGCCTCAGCCTCCCAAGTGGCTGGGATTACAGGTGCCTATCACCATGCCTGGCTAATTTTTGTCTTTTTAGTAAAGAGGGGGTTTCATCATGTTGGCCAGGCTGGTCTCAAACACCTAACCTCAAGTGATTTGCCCACCTCAGCCTCCCAAAGTCTGGGATTACAGGCATGAGCCACTTTGCCCAGCTAGTAATCTTTTTAAAAATCCAAATTTGATCATGTTATTACTGTGCTTAACCTACCAGCTCTCTGGGTACTCAGAAGAAAGTCCAAGCTGGGCACGGTGGCTCACTCTTGTAATCAGCACTTTGGGAGGCCAAGGCAGTCAGATCACCTGAGGTCAGGAGTTGAAGACCAGACTGGCTAACATGGTGAAACCCTGTCTCTACTAAAAATACAAAAATTAGCCAGGCATGATGGTGGGCACCTATAATCCCAGCTGCTTGGGAGGCTGAGGCAGGAGAGTCACTTGAACCCGGGAAGTGGAGGTTTCGGTAAGCCAAAATTGCACCGCTGCATTCTAGACAGATTGAGACTCTGTTAAAAAAAAAAAAAAGAAAAAAAAACAATCCAACTTCCTTGACCTGGTGTACCTGGCATGCTTGGATATTTGTGATATTATCCCTGCTCTCCTTTGGCCTCTTCTCACCCCTTGGCGCTCTCCACTGCAGTCATGCTGAAATCACAGACACATACTCTGTCCTTCAAGCCCATGCTCACACTGCACCCTCAACCTATACACTATTTAGTCTTATCATTCTCCCTCTTTGTTAGAGTGACTACTACTGAGCCTTCAGGTCTTGCTTAGCATACCTTCTCAAAGAGCAAGTCTACCTAGACACTTTCACACCCTTACTACCTCTTTGTTTTTTTTTTGAGACAGAGTCTCACTCTATGGCCCAAACTGGAGTGCAGTGGCATGATCTCGGCTCACTGCAACCTCCGCCTCCCAGGTTCAAGCTATTCTCCTACCTCAGCCTCCTGAGTAGCTGGAACTACAGGCATGCATCACCATGCCCAGCTAATTTTTGTATTTTTAGTAGACAAGGGGTTTCACCATCTTGGCCAGGCTGGTCTCAAACTTCTGACATTGTGATCTGCCTGCCTTGGCCTCCCAAAGTGCTGCGATTACAGGCATGAGCCACCGCGTCCGGCTCATTTATTTATTTTTGAGACAGAGTTTCGCTCTTGTTGCCACCACGCCTGGCTCACACTCCTACTACCTCTTGCCTGAATTACGTGTGTCTCCCCCATGTCCCCGCTTCAAGAGCAGAAGTCATGCACTGCCCGGTTCTGGGCACCACCAGTTACATAAACTCGAGTGTGCATGCAGTCAGACACAATCTGCACAGTCATATGCAGTGTCCCCACAGGAAGTTATGAGTGTTATAAGTTTCCTATACTTCCTCTCTAATGATCGTAAACACTCAGGAAAGCATGGTTGTTTCTTGGGGTTGGAAAGAACAAGAGCAGAGCGACATTTAAGGTGGAACTTGAAGGGTGTGTCAACAGACAGAAAAAGTAAATAACATATTTCGAGCAAAGAAAATCATAAGAAAAAGAATACAGAGGTAGTCTGGTGTGAACAGATTAGATAGGAATGAGTAAATGGAAATTAAGATAGATTGTATAAAGCCCTGAGTGCTACATTAATGAATATGAATTTCACTCTCTGAGCAGCAAGCCATTGAAGAGTTTTGAGCACTACAATGATATAATCCAGTCTGTGTTTAAATGTATTTTCTACTGAGTGTTATTTTTTGCCATAAAACAAAGCATGCTTATTTTTAAAATTTTTATTTTATTATTAAAAAAAAAATCCGGGGGGCTGGACAAGGTGGCTTACGCCTGTAATCCCAGCACTTTGGGAGGCCAAGGCAGGCAGATCACCTGAGGGTGGGAGTTCGAGACCAGCCTGACCAACAGGGAGAAACCCCATCTCTACTAAAAATACAAAATAACCCAGGCATGGTGGCACATGCCTGTAATCTCAGCTACTCAGGAGGCTAAGGCAGGAAAATCACTTGAACCCAAGAGGCAGAGCTTGCAGTGAGCCAAGATCACGCCATGGTACTCTAGCCTGGGCAACAAGAGGGAAACTCCATCTGAAAAAAAAAAAGAAAAAAGAATTAGGGCCAGGCACAGTGGCTCACGCCTATAATCCCAGCACTTTGTAAGGCAGAGGCGGATCGATTGCTTGAGCTCAGGAGTTTGAGACCAGTCTGGGCAACAAGGTGAAACCCTGTCTCTACAAAAAATACAAAAATTAACCAGGCATGATGGTGAGCACCTGTAGTCCTAGCTACTGGGGAGGCGGA
Organism: Ateles fusciceps; assembly: GCA_036589455.1. NCBI lineage: Eukaryota > Metazoa > Chordata > Mammalia > Primates > Atelidae > Ateles > Ateles fusciceps. The sequence continues at coordinate 1,376,505 of JAZHEH010001593.1, forward strand.
GGTGATAATGAGCAGAGATAGAGCCACAGCACACTAGCCTGGCAACAGAGCAAGATTCCATCTCAAAAAAAAGAACAATGCTACAAAAAAAAAAAAATACACACACACACACACACACACAAAATGAAGAAATATATACCTAGATGTTTTCAAATCAATATATAGTGATATTTCTTTTTTTTTTTTTTTTTTTTTGAGACAGAATCACACTCTGTCTCCTGAGTTCAAGCAATTCTCCTGCCTTAGCCTCCCAAGTAGCCAGGACTACAGGCATGTGCCACCACACTGGCTAATTTTTATATTTTTCTTAGAAACCAGTTTTCCCTATGTTGGCCACGCTGATCTCGAACTCCTGACCTTGTGATCCTCCCGCCTCGGCCTCCCAAAATGCTTGGATTACAGGCATGAACCACCGCACCCAGCTGATATTTCATTCATTTTAATGTATTTTATTCTACGTATAGTATTTTATTGTATGACAACACCATTGATTCATTCTACACTTTTTTTTTTTTTTTTTTGAGGCAAAGTCTTGCTCTGTTGCTCAAGCTGTAGCACAGTAGCATGATCTCGGCTCACTGCAACCTCTGCCTCCCAGGTTAAGCGATTCTCCTGCCTCAGCCTCCTGAGTATCTGGTATTACATGCGCCCACCACCACGCCCAGCTAATTTTTTTCTTTTTAGTAGAGATGGGTTTCTTTTTTTTTTTTTTTTTTTTTTTTTTTTTTGAGACAGAGTCTCACTCAGTCACCAGGCGCCAGGCTGGAGTGCAGTGGCGCGACCTTGGCTCACTGCAACCTCCGCTGCCCGGGTTCAAGCATTCTCCTGCCTCAGCCTCCCGAGTAGCTGGGACTACAGGCGCGCGCCACCACGCCCAGCTAATTTTTTTTTTTGTATTTTTAGTAGAGACGGGGTTTCACCATGTTGACCAGGACGGTCTCGATCTCTTGACCTCGTGATCCGCCCGCCTCGGCCTCCCAAAGTGCTGGGATTACAGGCGTGAGACACCGCGCCCGGCCCGGTTTTTTTTTTTTTTTAAAAAAAAAAAACACAATCAGAAGAAGAGATGGGTTTTACCATGTTACTGAGGCTGGTCTCAAACTCCTGACCTCAAGTGATCCACCCTCCTCAGCCTCCAAAGTATTGGGATTACAGGCTTGAGCCACCACGACTGGCCCAGATAATGGTGTTTGTTGACAGATTGGATATGGAAGATATGGGTAAGAGAAAAATCCTGGCTGGGCGCAGTGGCTCACGCATGTAATGCTAGCACTTTGGGAGGCTGAGGTGGGTGGATCACCTCAGGTCAGGAGTTCAAGACCAGCCTGGCCATCATGGTGAAACCCCATCTTAAAAAAATAAATAATTAAAAAAGAGAAAAATCCTAAATGACTCTTAGCTTTTGCAATTCTGTAAATAGTGATAACGTTTACTGAGATGTAAAAGACTAGAGAAAGAAAATATTTGGGAGTTTGAAAGATAAACAGGACCTCTCCTTTGGCTATGATTAATTTGAGAGGCTTTTTGACCGCCCAGGTACAAATAAAACTGGCTATAAGTATATGACTCTGATCGCTTCTCAGCCTTTTGGCCAAGATCAAGTGACATATGACTCTGGAAGTCAGGGGGAATGCCATCAGTGAAAAACTTACTAACTTACAAGGCAGCCCATTATATTTTGGATAGCTCTACTTACCAGAAAGTTCTTGCCATTACATTAAGGTGACTGTTACATAAATTTGATGCTTTGATGCCTATTTCCATTTGGGGTTACTGAAAAGTACATATTTTTCTAAGCCTATAACCTATTGGAAGAGAGTTATCACATTCTCTCCCAACATCTTTTATTTTCTGAGCTAAACAAACAATCTTAGTTTCTCCAGCTCTTCTTCATGACCCTATTTCCAGACATGTCATCATCCTGGCTGGTCATATGCCTTTTAAGGTGGGATGCCAAGGACTGACATGACCTAAATAACCATACACAAAATATAGGAGCATCGTCCCTCGGATTTGCCATTCTTTCAAAAATGTTTGCCTTTTATAATTTATGGTTTATTTATTTATTTATTTATTGGGAGATGCGCCACCACTCCTGGCTAATTTTTTTTTTTTATATAGAGACGGGGTTTTCACCATGTTGGCCAGGCTGATCTCGAACTCCTGACCTCAAGTGATCCACCCACCTTGGCCTCCCAAAGTGCTGGGATTCCGGGCGTGAGCCACTGCGCCTGGCCATCTTTTTTTTTTTTTTTTTTTTTTTTTTTTTTTTTTAAAAACAGGGTTTCGGCCGGGCGCGGTGGCTCACGCCTGTAATCCAAGCACTTTGGAGGCCAAGGCGGGTGGATCACCTGAGGTCGGGAGTTCAAGACCAGCCTGACCAACATGGTGAAACCCCATCTTTAAAAAAATAAATAAATAAATAAATAAATAAATAAATAAAAACAGGGTTTCACCATGTTGGTCAGGCTGGTCTTGAACTCCCGACCTCAGGTGATCCGCCCGCCTTGGCCTCCAAAAGATTGGATTACAGGCGTGAGCCACCGCGCCCGGCCTTTTTTCTTTTTTTTTTTTTTTAAGACAGAGTCTTGCTCTGTCGCCCAGGCTGGAGTGCAGTGGAGTGATCTCGGCTCACTGCAATCTCCGCCTCCCAGGTTCAAGTGATTCTCCTGCCACAGCCTCCCAAATAGCTGGGATTACAGGTGCCCACCATTATGCCCAGCTAATTTTTGTATTTGTAGTAGAGACGGGGTTTCACCATGTTGGCCAGGATGGTCTTGAACTCCTGACCTCGTGATCCCCCCTGCCTTGGCCTCCCAAAGTGCTGGGATTACAGGCATGAGCCACTACACCCAGCTAATTTTTTTTTTTTTTTGAAGGAGTCTAGCTCTGTCACCAGACTAGAGTGCAGTGACACAATCTCAGCTCACTGTAACCTTCACCTCTCATGTTCAAGTGATTCTCCTGCTTCAGCCTACCAAGCAGCTGGCACTACAGGCACGTGCCACCACGCCCAGCTAAATTTTTGTATTTTTAGTAGAGATGGAGTTTCACCATATTGACCAGGATGGTCTTGATCTCTTGATCTAATGATCCACCCACCTCAACCTCCCAAAGTGTTAGGATTACAGGCGTGAGCACCGCAACCAGCCTAATTTTTGTATTTTTAATGGAGACAGATTTTCACCATGTTGGCCAGGCTGGTCTCAAACTTCTGACCTCTGGTGATCCGTCAGCCTTGGCCTCCCAAAGTGGTGAGATTACAGACTTGAGTCACCACGCCTGGCCCTGTCATTAGTATGTCAGAGTTCTTACCTGTGGCATACAATGTCTCTTCTTCTTCTTCTTTTTTTTTTTTTTTTTTAAAGATGGGATTTCGGCCGGGCGCGGTGGCTCACGCCTGTAATCCAAGCACTTTGGAGGCCAAGGCGGGTGGATCACCTGAGGTCGGGAGTTCAAGACCAGCTTGACCAACATGGTGAAACCCTGTCTTTATAAAAAAATAAATAAATAAATAAATAAATAAATAAATAAAAAAGATGGGATTTCACCATGACAGCCAGGCTGGTCTTGAACTCCTGACCTCAGGTGATCCACCCACCTCGGCCTCCCAAAGTGCTAGGATTACAGGCATGAGCCACCACTCCCAACCTTTTTTTTTTTTTTTTTTTTTAAGATGGAGTTTTGCTCTTATTGCCCAAGCTGTAGTGAAATGGCACAGTCTGGGCTCACTGCAACCACTGCCTCCTGGGTTCAAGGGATTCTCCTGTCTCAACCTCCAAAATCGCTGGGATTACAGGCATGTGCCACCACACCCAGCTAATTTTTGTATTTTTAGTGGAGACGGGGTTTTGCCATGTTGACCAGGCTGGTCTTGGACTCCTGACCTCAGGTGATCCACCCCCCCTCGGCCTCCCACATGTGCTGGAATTACACGCGTGGGCCGCCAGGCCTGGCCACAATGTCTCTTCTCACTTCTGATCGTTGTTGGATTTGGAAATTAAATACGAATTTAAGCTGTCAGATGTTAACATGTTGCTTTGTATGTTTGGGATATTTTGTGATAACTTAAAAGGAAAGATGAGTATGTGCTTCCTGAGAGGGACCAAAGCCTTCCTATGAGTTATGCCTTGAATTCTAGTGAGACAACCTTTTTTCCTTCTTTGTTTCCTCTCGCCTATATTCAAAATAAATGAGTTTCCCAAACAGTTAGTGTCAGATGGGTGAGGTATTGCAGCCTTTTGCACAGGATCTCATTGGAGATTTTCTGAGACGACTTGCTGAAATCAGGGTGCATGGTGTGTAAGGCAGTGGGTCTCAAACAGTGGTGATTTGCTCCCAGTGGACACTGGCAATATCTGGAGATATTTTTGTTGTCATGACTGCAGGAAAGGGACCACTTGCTCCTGGTGGGGAGCGGCCAGGCATGCGGCTAAACATTCCGTAATGCATGGGACAAGCCTCTGCAACAGACAATTGCCTGACCCCAAATGTCAGTAATACCCATATTTAGGACCATAGTCTTTGTCTAATTTTATTAACTTTATGGGAAAAAGTTAGACAAGTTTTAAACTTAATGAAATCATTCTGCTTCCAACTCATCACCGCTCTTTTTTTTTTTGAGACGGAGTGTCGTTCTTGTTGTCCAGGCTGGAGTGCAATGGGACCATCTTGGCTCACCAAAATCTCTGCCTCCAGGTTCAAGCAATTCTCCTGCCTCAGCCTCTCCAGTAGCTGGGATTACAGGAATGCCTCACCACACCCGGCTAATTTTGTATTTTTAGTAGGAACAGGGTTTCTCCATGTTGGTCAGGCTGGTCTCAAACTCCCGACCTCAGGTGATCTGCCCGCCTCGGCCTCCCAAAGTCCTGGGATTACAGGCGTGAGCCACCGTGCCGAGCCTATCACTAGTCTTTTATTGCATAAAAATCATCTGTGAATAATCTTTCTACACTTTATTAGGAAAATCAAATCATGAAGCACTGACTGCTCTTTTCCACTTTTGTAAAATGGAAACGTTTACATTTTTCTGTCACCATTCTCAATCTCCATAATTTTTAAAATATTAACAGTGCCCGGCCGGGCGCGGTGGTGCCTGCTGGTAGTCCCAGCTACTCGGGAGGCTGAGGTGGGAGGATCGCTTGAGTCCAGGAGTTCTGGGCTGTAATGTGCTATGCTGATCAGGTGTCCACACTAAGTTTGGCATCAATATGGGGACCTCCTGGGAGCAGGGGACCACCAGGGTGCCTAAGGAGGGGCGAACCGGCCCTTGTCAGAAACAAAGCAGGTCAAAACTCCCATGCTGATCAGTCGTGGGATTGTGCCTGTGAATAGCCACTGCACTCCAGCCTGGGCAACATAGTGAGACCCCATCTCTTAAAAAAATAAATAAAATAAAAAATGAAAAGAAAAAAAGTTAATTAAAAAAAAACAACAGTGCCCAGTGATTGAATTTGGACACTATTTTCATATAGTGTTATTTAAAGAAAAATTATACTCTCACCGTATCTCATTGCCCTTGTGGTCCTTTTTTTCTCTTCCCCATGTTTATCCATTTGTTACAGTTGTGAGGTTGTCCTCGAGGAGATAAGTAATCCTCCTTTTCTTCTGTCATCTCTAAAAACTAAGTAAATACAATGCAATTTAAACTAGAAGCTCTGTTCTTTTAGGAACCCTTGTGAGACATGTAGCTGTTTTGGAATGAGGCTATTCTCATAATGTTGACTAGTTACTTATTAGTGAGAGAGATGGGGCCAGAAGTCACTGTCCTGTCACCAGGTAGATAAGAATGTGGGAGACAAAGAAAAATGCTGTTCTCTGCAAGTCCTCCATGTGGGAACTGGGAGTCTTTTCCTGGGGCTGTTGTATTTCTTTCTATTGACTGCAGCTGTCAAGATCAAAGTAAAGCTAATGAGACAGAAGTAAATAGCTTCATTCTCAGGCTACCTGAAAGGAGCAAGGTCTGATGCAGATTAAAAGATAAAAGGAGAGAAGTAAATTCTTTCTCACCCACACCCATATACAACTAAGTCACTCTTTATAAATGCTTTGGATTTTTCAAATTCTTAGAATCTAGTGGTGAAAATAATCTTTTCCCAATGCCTTTTTGCTTACTACGTTTTTATTATTTTTAAGATAGAGAACAGTAATGTTTCCTGATCTCAATGCTCTTATATTTAGAGCTACAGGTTTATTCAGTCAGCCAGCCATTTATTCAATTATATATTGACTAGGTCTGTATGTTCCAGACCCAAACATGAACCAGGGAAAGGCTCCAAGAACTTGGCAGTTGCAAGTATATATTTGAAAGAGGACTGATAAGTGAATACCTGATTAGTAGTTGAAATATTATATAATTTGGCCAGGCACGGTGAAAACCTTATCTCTACTAAAAATACAAATACTCTGTCTCAAAAAAAAAAAAATTAGCTGGGCATCGTGGTGCGTGCCTGTAATTCCAGCTATTTGGGAGGCAGAGGCAGTAGAATCACTTCAACCCTGGAGGCAGAGGTTGCAGTGAGCCGAGATTGTGCCATTGACTCCAGCCTGGGCAACCACAGCAAAACTCCATCTCAAAAAATATATATATTTTCCTTGTGCCAGTTCCAGTCTATAGCATCCCTTGTCAGAAGAAACCACTATTTTTACTTCTGTCATCATCAGTGAATTGTGTTGTTCTTGACCTTTAAATGGAACCATATATTATATACTCTTTCACGCTCAGATGTTTTTTTTCACTGAGCAATAGTGTCGATGAGTGCTATGTGCTAGTGTTGGTAGTTGATTCCTTCTTACTGCTAAGCAGCATTGCACCTTTGGCTATGCCAACATTTATTTGTCTATTCTCCCACAGATGCACACATCATTATTTCCGGTTTTTAGCTATTATAAACATTCCTGTCATTTGCTCAATGTGTGAATTCTTTTCTCTTGGGAGGATACTTTTTTTGGGCAGTAAATAGCAAGTTCTAAGCAAAAATAAGTAAGCTACATTTTTGTCTCCATATGTGTATGGTGTTTTAAGAAAAGTCTTTTTAATCTTTATTTATTTACTTATTTTTATTATTATTATTTCTTTAAAGACGGGGTTTCACCATATTGGTCAGGCTGGTCTTGAACTCCTGACCTCAGGTGATCCGCCCGCCTCAGCCTCCCAAAGTGCTATGATTACAGGCGTGAGCCACCGCATCCGGCTCATTTATTTATTTTTGAGACAGAGTTTCGCTCTTGGTGCCCAGGCTGGAGTGCAGTGGTGCTATCTGGGCTCACTGCAATCTCCACCTCCCAGGTTCAAGCGATACTCCTGCCTCAGCCTCCCAAGTAGCTGGGATTACAGGCATGCACCACCATGCCCAGCTAATTTTTGTACTTTTAGTAAAGACGGGGTTTCACCATGTTGGCCAGGCTGGTCTTGAACTTCTGACCTCAAGTGATCCACCTTCCTCAGCCTCCCAAAGTGCTGGAATTACAGGTGTGAGCCACTGCACCCGGCCTTAAAAATCTTTTATATACATTATTTCAGTGGATCTTCAAACTTTTGTGTGAAGTAAGTAAAGCAGGTAATGTTATCGCCATTTGACAGGTGTAAAAACTGAAAGAGAATTTAAATGCCCAATTTAAGGTCATAATATCTTTTATTTTTATTTATTTTTTTATTTTGTTTGTAAACTATATAATAAGGTCATAATATTAATTAGTTGTTAATTAGGCCGAGAAACTGCATTTCCTGATTCCTAGCCAAGTTCATTTTTCCTTACATATTCCTTTGATTTCACTGGCCTGAATGAAGAGGTCACCCAATCATCCCATTTGCCCACGACTATCTCAGTTTTAGCACTGAAAGCCTCTGGGCAAACCTGGATGATTTGTCATTTTACAAAACAAAGAAAGGGGTCAGATGGATATCACAGCTTGCAAATGGTGGAGAAAAAATCAACTTGATTTTTTTGGGGAACTCTTTTTTTGAGACAGAGTTTAGCTCTTGTTGCCCAGGCTGGAGTGCAATGGTGCAATCTCGGCTCACTGCAACCTCCGCCTCCTGGGTTCAAGAGATTCTCCTGCCTCAGCTTCCCAGGTAGCTGGGATTACAGGAATGTACCATCGCCCAGTTAATTTTGTATTTTTAGTAGAGACAGGATTTCTCCATGTTGGTCAGTCTGGTCTCGAACTCCCGACCTCAGGTGATGCTCCCACCTCGGCCTCCTAAAGTGCTGGGATTATAGGCATGAGCCACCATGCCTGGCCAAAACCAACTTGATTTAGCTCTTTCATGCTCCTCCATCCACAAAGGATTTTTTTTTTTTTTTTTTTTTGTGGGTCGGGGTGGATTCTTGCTCTGTTGCTCAGGCTGAAATGCAATGCCAGAATTTCCCTCACCACACCTCTGCCTCCCAGATTCAAGTGATTCTCCTGCCTCAGACTCCCGAGTACCTGGGACTACAGGTGTGCGCCACCACACCCAGCTAATTTTTGTATATGTAGTAGAGACAGGGTTCACCATGTTGGCTAGGGTGATCTTGAACTCCTGACCTCGTGATCTGCCTGCCTCGGCCTCCCAAATTGCTAGGACTGCAGGCATGAGCCACCACGTCCAGCAGGAAATTTATTTTTAATCAAGGAACAACAAAATATCCACACATTTATGTACTATGTATGTCAGCTGCATTGCTTGACTTTGAAAGTCATCTAGACTAGTGCTACTCAAATTGTGGTCCATGGACCAGCAGCATCAGCGTCTCCCAGGATCCTGTTAGAAATGCAAACTCAAGGCATGGCATGGTGGCTCACACCTATAATCCCAGCACTTTGGGAGGCCGAGGCAGGCAGATAATGAGGTCAAGAGATTGAGACCATCCTGGCCAACATGGTGAAACCCCATTTCTACTAAAAAAATACAAAAATTAGCTGGGCATGGTGGCGTGTGCCTGTAGTCCCAGCTACTCAGGAGGCTGAGGTAGGAGTATTGCTTGAACCTGGGAGGCGGAGGTTGCAGTGAGCCAAGATCACGCCACTGCACTCCAGCCTAGGCACCTGGCGACAGAGCAAGACTCTGTCTCAAAAAAAAAAAGAAAGAAAGAAATGCAAACTCAAGGCACGGCATGGTGGCTCACGCCTATAATCCCAGCACTTTGGGAGGCCAAGGTGGGCAGATCACCTGAGCTCAGGAGTTGAAGACTAGCCTGGAGAACACGTTGAAACCCTGTCTACCAAAAACACAAAAAATTAGCCAGGCATGGTGGTACATGCCTGTAATCCTAGACACCTGGGAGGCTGAGGCAGAATAGCTTGAGCCTGGGAGGTCGAGGCTGCAGTGAGCCGAGATTCTACCACTGCATTCCAGCCAGGATGACAGAGAGAGACCTTGTCTTAAAAAACAAACAAACAAAAAGCCAGCCTGGGCACGGTGATTCACGCCTGTGATCCCAACATTTTTGGAAGCTAAGGTGGGTGGGTCACCTGAAGTCAGGAGTTTGAGACCAGCCTGACCAATATGGTGAAACCCCGCCCCTACTAAAAATACAACAAATTAGCCCAGCGTCATCATGTGCACCTGTAGTCCCAGCTACTTGGGAGGCTGAGACAGGAGAATTGCTTGAACCCGGGAGGCAGAGGTTGCAGTGAGCCAAGATCATGCCACTGCATTCCATCGAGACTCTGTCTCAAGAAAAAAACAACAAAAAACAGGCCAGGTGTGGTGGCTCACGCCTGTAATCCCAGCACTTTGGGAAGCTGAGGCAGGTGGATCACGTGAGGTCAGGAGTTCGAGACCAGCCTGGCCAACATAGTGAAACCCTGTCTCTAACATGCAAACTCAAGCCCCTCCTATCCCCCCCGGATCTGCAGAATCAAAATTACTCAGAGTGGATCTCAGGAATTTGTGTCTAACAAGCTCTTCAGGTAGAGGTCAAAGGAAACAGTGGAAAAAGGGAGGTAAAGTTTGAGGGAAAACTGATCTAGCCTATTTCTTTTACACATATATGGATATTTATATGGTTTAAAGATCTCTGAGCAGAATTTTTCTATTTCTGCCCTGGCATGGTGGCTCACACCTGTAATCCCAGCACTTTGGGAGGCCAAGTTGGGGGGTGGATCACCTGAGGTCAGGAGTTCAAGACTGGCCTGGCCAACATGGTGAAACCCTGTCTCTACTAAAAAAATACAAGAATTAACAGAGCATGGTGGTGTGTGCCTGTAATTCCAGCTACTCGGGAAGCTGAGGCAGAAGAATTGCATGAACCCAGGGGGCAGAGGTTGCAGTGACCAAGATCTCACCACTGCACTCCAGCCTGGGTGACAGAGCAAGACTCCATCTCAAAAAAAAAAAGAAAAGAATTTTTCCATTGCTTCAACTCACTCTGTAGCCTTTCCCCACATGAAACAAATCCCATTGTTGGGAAAAAGAAAAAAAAAACCCTTTATCCTTATTAAATCTATTCTGGTCCTAAATGAGAGTGGATAATATCATTTCAAACTGGTTTTTTTCTTTATCGGTCTTTTTCTAAAGCCATTTTAAGTGTATTTCATGTACCACTTAAAGTATGGTGTCCAGAACTTATCTTAGTGAAAAAACTAGAATATATCAAAAGAAAGCCCTTGTGGTTACAATGTGAATATTCATCAATTTTAAAAGAAAATATACATGTGGCTGGTCTGAGTACAGTGATATTTACAATTAACTCAACACAACCAGTTATGAATTTCTTTGTTCCTTTTCCACTCACACCGCTTCACTTGACTAGCTTTAAAAAGAAAAAAAGAACTATACACATTTAAGAATCATGAGAACTAGAAACAGAAAGAAAGGATAATCTTGAATCACAGGGAAGGGAAAACAGACGACAGATTAATTTTCAACAGAAAGGATTCGCTGAATGAGTTTTGCCAGCAGGGACTGGATTTGGGCTCCTAATTTGTGTTGTCTTAGGGTTTTGTGTAACTTGGCTGTTATCAGTCTACATAGTTTGTCTATACTCTGTTCTAGGACTCAATCCAAAAGGTCACCCTCCAACTCCAATCTGGCTTCTCTTAGCCCATCTATTCTAGCTCTCTCTTTTCCTTCCCCTCATTCTTCCCCAGAGAGAGGTTGCTATGGGGATGGCATCATCATAGAAAACCAGCTGGTAGAGAGAAGCAGTGATAGAAGCAGAAAGAAAAATAAAAGACTAAGGTAAAAACAATAGGCAGAGACATAGGTGAGAATTCAGTCAAAAGGAACTACACAGGTGATAAAATGCCATCAACACATTTACTTGCAGAAATGGATGGAGGCATTGGCCACAGTTAGAGGAACACAGCAGAGGAACCAAGGCAACAGACATAAGCAAACCCAGGGATCTGAAATATATATAGAGACACAGGAGGAGAGAGACGTGGTCAGATGACAAACCCCATTTACAGGATTCTGCAGAAAGCAGCTGCAGACAGAATCCAGCTGAGCATAGAGACAGTTTCAAGGTAGTGTTTATTTATCCTCATCTGCCTCCCTGAGTCATTTCTATTTCCTAGGAATGAACCAGTGGGGAGTTATAAAGAAGTTACTTTCACTTCTTTATTAGTTCCCACTATTTTTTTTCTTGCCTGTCATCTTCTGAGGTGCACAGAAAGGAACCTCCCTAGGACAGAATATTTCCCTTAGACACAACTCTTTTTTTTTTTTCTTTTTTTTATTTGCTAAACCAGATCATCAAGATTTTTTTTTTTTTTTTTTTAAGATGGGGTTTCACCATGATGGCCAGGCTGGTCTTGAACTCCTGACCTCAGGTGATCCACCCACCTCAGCCTCCCAAAGTGCTAGGATTATAGGCGTGAGCCACCGCGCCCGGCCAGACACAACTCTTATGTCTTGACTGTTCGCATTGTATCTCTTCAATATTTGTATCTTGGTTTGTATTTCTTTTTTTTTTTTTTTTTTTGAGGCAGAGTTTCACTCTGGTTGCCCAGACTGGAGTGCAATGGCATGATCTCAGCTCACCGCAACCTCTGCCTCCAGGGTTCAAGCGATTCTCCTGCCTCAGCCTCCCGAATAGCTGGGATTATAGGCACTTGCCAGCACCCCCAGCTAATTTTGTATTTTTTGTAGAGACGGGTTTCTCCATGTTGGTCAGGCTGGTCTCCAACTCCTGACCTCAGGTGATCCGTTTGCCTTGGCCTCCCAAAGGGCTGAGATTATAGGCATTAGCCACCTCACCCGATCTCACAAGGAAACTTTTTGAGGAGCAAGAAGTGTTAAAGAATCTAGATCTTGCCAAATGTGATGGCTTATGCTTGTAATCCAAGCACTTTGGAAGGCCTAGGCGGGCAGATCACCTGGGTCAGGAGTTTGAGACCAGCCTGACCAATAGGGAGAAACCCTGTCTCTACTAAAAATACAAAATTAGCCAGGTGTGGTGGCGCAGGCCTGTAAAAAGTGAGATGAGCTCACTCCATTGCATTCCAGCCAGGGCAACAGTGGGAGACTCTGTCTCAAATAAAAAAAAAAAGAAAGAAAGAAAGAAAGGAAAGAAAAAGAATCTAGATCGTGCAGGGCCTGGTGGCTCGGGCCTGTAATCTCAGCACTTTGGAAGGCCGAGGCAGGTGGATTACCTGAGGTCAGGAGTTCAAAACCAGCCTAGCCAACATGGTGAAACCCCGTATCTACTAAAAATACAAAAATCAGGCCAGGCGCAGTGGCTCATGCCTGTAATACCAGCACTTTGGGAGGCCAAGAGAAGCGGATCACCTGAGGTCGGGAGTTGGAGACCAGCCTGACCAACATGGAGAAACCCATCTCTACTAAAAATACAAAATTAGCCGGGCATGCTGGCAAGTGCCTGTAATCCCAGCTATTCGGGAGGCTGAGGCAGGAGAATCGCGTGAACGCCTGGAGGCAGAGGTTGCAGTGAGCTGAGATCATGCCATTGCACTCCAGCATGGGCAACCAGAGCAAGACTCTGTCTCAAAAAAAAAAAAAAATTAGCTGGGCATGGTGGGCACTTGTAATCCCAGCTACTCAGGAGGCAGAAGCAGGAGAATCACTTGAACCAGGAAGGCGGAGGTTGCAGTGAGCCGAGATCGCACCACTGCCCTCCAGCCCAGGACAGAGCCAGACTCCGTCTCAAAAAAAAAAAAAAAAAAGAGTGTAGATCTTGATCTGGGTAATGGTTATACATGTGAATACAGACGTAAATATTCACCCAATTGTAAGCTCCAGATTAGTGCATTTTTATCTGCTTTATTGTATGTGTACTTCAGTAAAGAAGAAAAAATAAAAGGCTGGGCGTGGTGGCTCACGGCTGTAATCCCAGCACTTTGGGAGGCCAAGGCAGCTGGATCACAAGGTCAAGAGATCAAGACCATCCTGGTCAACATGTGAAACCCCTTCTCTACTAAAAATACAAAAAATTAGCTGGGCGTGGTGGCACATGCCTGTAATCCCAATTACTCAGGAAGCTGAGGCAGGAGAATCCTTGAACCCGGGAGTCGGAGGTTGCAGTGAGCCTAGATCTCACCACTGCACTCCAGCCTGGGTGACAGAGCGAGACTCCGTCTCAAAATAAATAAATAAATAAAGGAGGGGAAGAACTTGCCCTGAATTCTATCACCACTAGAAGACATATTTTTTTTCTTTAAATGTTTCCCTTCTAACCTCCCCAGACTGTGAAAGAGGTTCAGTTTTGTAATTGGAATATCTGATGAACATCTGATGAGTGGATCTAGAGGTTTTTGCCTTATTTAGAGTTAGAGTTGATGATGAGACATTTCAGTTTCTAGACTTGAGCAAGATGACAGTAGAGGGAAGTGGAAATCCTGTGTCACTGGTTCAGGAAGAGGGCCAGGTTTACATCAGTATTGCAACAAATCTGGTGGGGGTGTGTGTGTGGGTATGTGTGTGTGTGTGAGTGTGTTGTTTCTTTCTTCCTTTTCATCTTTGGGTCCCCCATGCCTACTTTTCTTGGATTGATTTTCTACTCTACCGCACTACACAGCATACTCTTTGGAGAGGAGGGGGTCTTTAAATTTTCTTCCACTCTCCCACTTTCCCATATTTTCTCATGTGTGTCAGTAAATTCAATGGAATGTGCTAACACTTTCTTTAATAAGTCTATTCCAAGGGCTCACATCCTGTCCCCTGCCCAAAGAGCCTTCCAGTAGCCTTTACAGCTGCATTCTCAGGCTTTAATCCACTATTTTTGAAACAGAGCCTGTGACATTCCTACTCATTACGGCTTGTCCCTCCCATGCCTCCAGGAAATTCCCCTTGTTTTCCCACTGGCTTTCTACTCAGCAGCTATTCTGAGTCTAATGTGCTTCATTCATCCTCAGCCTTCCTCAGGAAGACATAAAAAAGGGTAAAAAAGAAAACATTTATTTCTCAGGAAGGATTGGTCAGCTAAGTTGTCTGAGGGTCTAAAAAGATGAGGGAGTAACACAAAGAATAAATGTTGAGGGAATGGATACCCCATTCTCCATGATGTGATTATTTTACATTGAATGTTTGTATTAAAATATCATGGACTCCATAAATACATACACCTATATTCCCACAAAAATTTTAAAAAAATTTTTTTTTTTTTTTTTTTTAAAGACAGAGTTTCACCATGTTGGTCAGGCTGGTCTTGAACTCCCAACCTCAGGTGATCCACCCGCCTTGGCCTCCAAAGTGCTTGGATTACAGGCGTGAGCCACCACGCCCGGCCAAAAAAAAAAAATTTTTTTAAGGTGAAAAAGGAGGGATTAGCAGAAATACATAGGTGGAGGGGGAACAAAAGTATGTGTCTTGTTATATGTGCCTTCCCTCTTAAATTGAGTTCCTCTAGTTTCCTGGTGATTTCTGTTTCCCTAGTGTTTGGTTCATACATGGTATGCAAGTAAATATTTCACCAATATGTGAAAAAGCGAATGCATGAGGGAGAAAACCTGTAAGTCGTGATTGAAAAATGCCAGGGTAACTGCATCAAGATTCAGGGTACTGAGGGCACTTTCTAAGATGATGAAAATTTCTGTGCTGATTGGGGTAGTGGCAACACTGGTGTGTGTGTGTGTGTGTGTGTGTGTGTGTGTGTGTGTGTCAAAGGTCCACCTGCACACCTAAAAGGTTTGAATTTTATTGTGTATGTTTTATACATAAAATTGGCTTTAAAAAAAATCTGTGTGCTGCTGGGGCATGATGAAGGGAGAGAGTTTGTAAACCTAGGAGGCTGTTTGGAAGCGTGAAATGTGAAACGTGGAGTGTACGTGGGAAAGAAGAGGAAAAAAAGACCTCTGGCTAAAGAGGCAACGTGGTCGGGTGAGAGAAGGAGCCGGGGATGGGGACTCGCAGGGCTGAGGAGGACTAAGAGGGACGTTTAAGGATTAGTGGCCTAGCACAAAACATCTGCCCTTAAGGCGAAACACTCACATTACCTTTTGTGGCTCCCTAGAGAAGACTCCAATTCCTGAGAATTATAATGATCTCCGGCGGGGTGGGGGTGGGAGGCGGTCCCGCTGACCCCCAGCATGTGGGGGAACAGCAGGACGTGAGCCCCGCCTTCCTGCAGCCGCCGGGACGTGCCGCGTGGCACGGTGCCCGCCGCGCGCACATCCTGTCCGCCTTCCTCGGAATCCGAGCACCCGGGGCCCAGCCCAGAGCTGCATTCCTCCTCCTCCTTACCCCCCGAAAGGACGCACGCACACTCACGTTTTTCTTTCGTATTTGCTCTCTCAGCCGCTCTCGGGCCAATTTGGGTAAATTGGTCCAGGAGGGAGAAATAAAAATGAAAGACTGGCAGTTTAAAGGCATGTGGAGGGCTTAGAAGAAAAAGACTTAGAAGAAAGGGGAAGCGCGGCCAGGCGCGGTGGCTCATGCCTGTAATCCCACCGCTTTGGGAGGCCGAGGCGGTCGGATCAGTTGAGGTCAGGAGTTCAAAACCTGTCTGGCCGAAATGGTGAAACCCCGTCTCTACTAAAAGTACACACACAAAAAAAATTAGCCAGGCATGGTGGTGGGCGCCTGTAACCCCAGCTACTCCAGAGGCTGAGGCGGGAGAATCGCTTGAACCCGGGAGGCGGAGGTTGCAGTGAGCTGAGATCACGTCACTGCACTCCAGCCTGGGCGACAGAGAGAGACCCTGTCTCTAAAGAAAAGAAAAAAAGAAAGAAAGGGAGAGCACACTGCTGCGGAAGGGGCACTGATAGAGAAACAGAGACGACAGGACAATTAGGAAGGGACAATTTTGAATTAATAAAGACACAGAGAAAGACAAGATTGGGAATGGAGAAGCAGTAAGAATTAATGGAGGCGCCTAAGATAATTGTCTGGAAGTCAGGCGCGGTGGCTCACCTATAATCCCAGCACTTTGGGAGGCCAAGGTGGGTGGATCACCTGAAGTCAGGAGTTCGAGACCAGCCTGGCCAAATGACGAGACTCCGTCTGTACTAAAAAATACAAAAATTAGCCGGGCGTGGTGGTGCGTGCCTGTAGTCCCAGCTACTCGGGAGGCTGAGGCAGGAGAATCACTTGAACCTGGGAGGTGGAGGTTGCAGTGAGCCAAGATCGTACCACTGCATTCCAGACTGGGCAACAGAGTGAGACTATGGCTCAAAAAAAAGAGAGAGAAAAAAGAAAACGGGGAGTTTATTTTGCACACTACTTGCCAGGCAGAAAAGGTACCTGAAAGGAGAAACAAGTGGAAAACAGGAAAGTGGGGGAAAATCTAAATCAAGGACTTTATTTTCCTTACTGTTGAGTTGTAAATACAGTCCTCCTTTGGCATTTATCGTCCCCTTTTCTTTGGTTTAAAAACAAGGTGATTTGGCTGGGCTCAGTGGCTCACACCTGTAATCCTAGTACTTTGGGAGGCCAAGGCAATCGGATCACTTGAGGTTAGGAGTTCAAGACCAGCCTGGCCAACAAGGTGAAACTCTGTCTCTACTAAAACAAGAATTAGCCGGGCATGATGGACCTGTAGTCCCAGCTACTTAGGAAGCTGAGGCAGAAGAATACCTTGAACCCAAGAGGTGGAGGTTGCAGTGAGCCAAGATCGTGACACTGCACTCCAGCCTGGGTGACAGAATGAGGCTTTGTCTCAAAAACAAAACAAAACAAAAAACCATCTCAAAAAAAAAACAAAACACCAAAGTGATTTATTTATCATGGCATTGTATTTATGTATCATGTAATTTTATTTTTCCTTTTGAGACAGGGTCTCACCCTATTGCCCAGACTATAATACAGCAGAGCAATCACAGCTTCATTGCAGCCTCGAACTCCTGGGCTGAAACAACCCTCCCGCCTCAGCTTCCCAAACAGCTGGGAGAATAGCTGGGACTACAGGTACAGCTGTCCTGGCAGCTAACTTTGCATTTGATTTGTTTTGATTTGATTTTGAGAGGGAATTTCACTCTTGTTACCCAGGCTGGAGTGCAATGGCACCATCTCTGGTGACTGCATACCTGTAGTCCCAGCTATAGGATTCAAGCAATTCTCCTGCCTCAGCCTTTCGACTAGCTGGGATTACAGGCAGGTGCCACTACTCCCGGCTAATTCCTTTTTTTTTTTTAAAGAGATGGGGTCTAACTATGTTGCCCAGGCTGGAGTGCAGTGGCTATTCACAGGCACAATCCCACGACTGATCAGCACGGGAGTTTTGACCTGGTCCATTTCCGACCTGGACCAGTTCATCCCTCCTTAGGCAACCTGGTGGTCCCCTGCTCCCGGGAGGTCACCATATTGATGCCTAATTTAGTGCGGACACCTGATCGGCATAGCGCACTACAGCCCAGAACTCCTGGGCTCAAGCGATCCTCCCACCTCAGGCGCTCGAGTAGCTGGGACTACAGGCACGCGCCACCACCCACACCTGGCTAATTTTGTATTTTTAGTAGAGACGCGGTTTCTCCACATTGGTCAGGCTGGTCTAGAACCCCTAACCTCTAGTAATTTGCCCACCTCGGCTTTCAAAGTGCTGGGATTACAGGCTTGAGCCACCTAGCCTGGCCTGTATTTTATTTTTTGTAGAAGCAGGGTCTCACTAGGTTGCTCAGGCTGGTCTCTGACACCTGGACTCAAGCTATCCTTACTGCCTCTGCCTTCCTAGTAGCTAGGATTACAGACACACCTCGCCATGCCCAGCCTTTTTTTTTTTTTTTTTTTTTTTTTTTTTGAGATAGGATCGGCTGATTTTGAACTCCTGGACTCAAGTGATCCTCCTGCCTCAACCCCTCAAAGTGGTAGGATTACAGGTATGGACCACCGCTCCCAGCCTGTATTTTATTTTTTATACACTTTGTAGTGCCCCTTCATGACATTTAATATAAACTTTCAGGCCGGGTGTGGTGGCTCATGCCTATAATCCAAGCACTTTGGAGACCAAGGCGGGCGGATCACCTGAGGTCGGGAGTTCAAGACCAGCCTGACCAACATGGTGAAACCCCATCTTTTAAAAAAAAAAAAACCTAAAACATTAGGCTTGTAATCCCAGCACTTTGGAGGCCAAAGCACGTGGATCACCTGAAATCAGGAGTTCAAGACCAGCCTGGCCAACATGGCGAAACTCCGTCTCTTCTAAAAATACAAAAATTAGCCAGGCGTGGTGGCATGGTAGTCCCAGCTGCCCGGGAGGCTGAGGCAGGAGAATCGCTTGAATCCGGGAGGCAGAGGTTTCAGTGAGCCAAGATAGTGTTACTGCACTCCAGCCTGAGCAACAGAGTGAGACTCTGTCTAAAAAAAAAAAACAAAAAAAAGTTAAAAAAAAAAAAAAAAAAAAAAGAAAAGCCGGGCGCGGTGGCTCACACCTGTAATCCTAGCACTTTGGGAGGCCGAGGTGGGTGGATCACCTGAGGTCAGGAGTTCAACACTAGCCTGTCTATCATGGTGAAACCCCATCTTATTAAAAAAAAAAAAAAGTAAAAATAAATGAATCAATAAATTAAATAAATAATATATATTTTTTTACATTTATATATATTAAATTTTAAAAAACTAAAATATTAAATAGGCCGGGTATGGTGGCTCAAGCCTGTAATCACAGTACTTTGGGAGGCCAAGATAGAAGGATCACTTGAGCCCAGAAGCTCGAGACCAGCCTGAACAACATATTAAGACCTCATTTCTACAAATAATTTTAAAAATTATTAGCGGGGCATAAGTGGCATAGGCCTGTGGTACCAGCTACTTGGGGGACTGATATGCTTTGGCTCTGTGTCCGCACACAAATCTCATCTCCAATTGTAATGCCCACATGTTGACGGAGGGACCTGGTGGGAAGTGACTGGATCATTTGGACAGTTTCCTCCACGTTGTTCTCATGATAATCAGTGAGTTCTCATGAGATCTGATGGTTGAAAAGTGAGTGGCGGTACCCCCATCCCCGCCACCCCCCACAACCTGTCTTGCTGCAATGTAAGACACATGTCCTGCTTCCCATTCCACCATGATCATAAGTTTCCTGAGGCCTCCCCAGCCATCTGGAGCTGTGAGTCAATTAAAGCTTTTTTCTTTATTTCTTTTGAGACAGAGTCTCACTGTCACCAGGCTGGAGGGCAGTGGTGCGATCTTGGCTCACTGCAACCTCCACCTCCGGGGTTCAAGCGATTCTCCTGCCTCAGCCTTCCCGAGTAGCTGGGACTAAAGGCACACACCACCACGCCCAGCTGATTTTTATATTTTTAGTAGAGACAGGGTTTCACCATGTTGGCCAGGATGGTCTCAATCTCTTGACCTCAGGATCCACCCGCCTCGGCCTCCCAAAGTGCTGAGATTATAGTCATGAGCCACCGTGCCTGGCCTTAAAGCTTTTTTCTTTTATTTTCTTTTTTTTTCCCCCCAGCATCTTTCATTCGGGCTGGAGGGCAGTGGCGTGATCTTGGCTCACTGCAACCTCTGCCCCTGGGTTTAAGCAATTCTCCTGCCTCAGCCTCCATAATAGCTGTCATTACAGGTGCTTGCCACCACACCTGGCTAATTTTTGTATTTTTAGTAGAAATCGGGCTTCACATTGTTAGCCAGGCTGGTCTGGAACTCCTGACCTCGTGTTCCTCCCACCTTGGCCTCCAAAGTACTGGGATTACAGGCTTGAGCTGCCATGCCCGGCTCCCAAGCTTTTTTCTTTATAAGTTACCCAGTCTCAGGTAGTTCTTTTTTTTTTTTTTTTTTTTTTTTTTTTTTGAGACAGAGTCTCACTCCGTCACCAGGCGCCAGGCTGGAGTGCAGTGGCGCGACCTCGGCTCACTGCAACCTCCGCCGCCCGGGTTCAAGCAATTCTCCTGCCTCAGCCTCCCGAGTAGCTGGGACTACAGGCGCGTGCCACCACGCCCAGCTAATTTTTTTGTATTTTTAGTAGAGACGGGGTTTCACCATGTTGACCAGGATGGTCTCGATCTCTTGACCTCGTGATCCGCCCGCCTCGGCCTCCCAAAGTGCTGGGATTACAGGCGTGAGCCACCGCGCCCGGCCCGGTAGTTCTTTTTTTGAGACAGAATCCTGCTGTGTTCCCCATACTGGCGTGCCATGGTGTGATCTTGGCTAACTGCGATCTCTGCTTCCTGGGTTCAAGCTCTTCTTCTTTCTCAGCCTCCCAAGTAGCTGGGATTACAAGCATGTGCCACCACGCCCAGCTAATTTTTATATATTTAGTAGAGATGAGGTTTCACTATGTTGGCCAGGATGGTCTTGAACTCCTGACATCAGGTGATCCACCCACCTGGACCTCCCAAAGTGCTGGGATTACAGGTGTGAATCACTGCACCCGGCCTCAGGTAGTTCTTTATAGCACTGTGAAAATGGACTAATACAGAGGCAGAGGCAGGAAGATCACCTGAGGCCACGAGGTGAGACCACGAGGTGGTGCCATGATTGCACCACCGCACTCCGGCCTGGGTGACAAAGTGAGATGCTATCTCAAAAAAACAAAGCAAAACACACATTTAATAAATAAATAAATAAACAAACTTTGTAGGACTTTGGTTAGACCTGTTTACCATATGACATATGTGTCTTTATCACAGCATCCAGCATATTGTAGGACAGTCATTACAAATTTCAAGCATGTTCTGCTTTAAACACACCTATTTTGCCACAATAAAATCTGAATTTGTGAATAAATGAACTAAATCATATCATAAAATTACAGGAAGCTTTTAACACTTGGTATGGTGTGACTTTTTTTATTACAGGCTCCCATAATGTATTTAGAAATATGTCAAGAGCCGGGCGTGGTGGCTCACGCCTATAATCCTAGCACTTTAGGAGGCTGAGGCGGGTGGATCACCTGAGGTCAGGAGTTCGAGACCAGACTGACCAATATGGTGAAACCCCGTCTTAAAAAAAAAAAAAAAAAAGAAATATGACTCAGGATCTATCAGTGGTAACAGTCAGTGTAGAATAAACAAATTAATAATTTATGTTTAATAATGTATTCTATTTATAATGGTTTATTCAGGGACTGATTATAAAGTCATTATTCCTGTGCTGTTCTCCACATCCGTTTTCTTTCTTTCTTTTTTTTTTTTTTTTTGAGAGGGGGGTTTCACCATGTTGGCCAGGCTGGTATCGAACTCCTGACCTCAGGTGATCCACCCACCTTGGCCTCCTAAAGTGCTGGGATTACAGGCGTGAGCCACCACGCCCAGCCTCCACATCGTTTTCTTCACCCATCACTTCATTAGGTAGATGGGTGATGGTGGTGGTTTTGCTCTTGTTGCCAGGCTGGAGTGCAGTGGCCTGATCTCAGCTCACTGCAACTTCTGCTTCCTGGGTTAAGCAATTCTCCTGCCTCAGCCTCCTCCCTAGTAGCTGGGATTACAAGCATACACCACCATACCTGGCTAATTTTACATTTTTAGTAGAGACAGTTTTCACCATGTTGGCCAGGCTGATCTCCAACTCCTGACCTCAGGTGATCCGCCCACCTCCACCTCCCAAAGTGCTGGGATTACAGGCGTGAGCCACCACACCCAGCCTGTGTTGGTAATTTTGGGGCTCCAGTTTCTAGCCCCAACTTTTGAGACTTTCACATCTCCAACCCCCAAAAAAGAACATTAAGTTAGAAGATGGGAAAAGCCCACGCGCTAATTGGTAAGTGTATTACTGTAAACAACAGCCATCCTTACACCTTACAGCCTTCCTGCCTATACATCTTTGGTAGTTAGATAAAATGCAATCCTTTGGGCGCTGAGAACGCGGATCCACGCGTGTGATCATCCGTGCGGCTAGCCTTTGCCCACGTAGCTTTCAGTCATGGCCTCCGGTAACGCGCGCATCGGAAAGCCTGCCCCTGACTTCAAGGCCACAGCGGTGGTGGATGGCGCCTTCAAAGAGGTGAAGCTATCGGACTACAAAGGGAAGTACGTGGTCCTCTTTTTCTACCCTCTGGACTTCACTTTTGTGTGCCCCACGGAGATCATCGCGTTAGCAACCGTGCCGAGGACTTCCGCAAGCTGGGCTGTGAAGTGCTGGGCGTCTCGGTGGACTCTCAGTTCACCCACCTGGCTTGGATCAACACCCCCCGGAAGGAGGGAGGCTTGGGCCCCCTGAACATCCCCCTGCTTGCTGATGTGACCAGATGCTTGTCTGAGGATTATGGCCTGCTGAAAACAGATGAGGGCATTGCCTACAGGGGTCTCTTTGTCATCGATGGCAAGGGTGTCCTTCGCCAGATCACTGTTAATGATTTGCCTGTGGGACGCTCCGTGGATGAGGCTCTTCGATTGGTCCAGGCCTTCCAGTACACGGACGAGCATGGGGAAGTTTGTCCCGCTGGCTGGAAGCCTGGCAGTGACACGATTAAGCCCAACGTGGATGACAGCAAGGAATATTTCTCTAAACACAATTAGGCTGGCCAACGGATAGTGAGCTCGCGCCCCTACCTAGATGCCTATGCTGGGTGCCCACCTGTGCCCCCCACCTGAGTGCCCTGTGCTGACCCAAGAAAGGCCAGACCTGCCCCTCCAAAGTCCACAGTCTGGAACCCTGGAGGGTAGGCCCAGGCCTTCTCATGCCTCCACCTGAGAGCTGAATACTCATGCCCTCCCCCAAGTCCACCCAGCCGCACACAGGCCTAGAGGTGACCAATAAAGTATTAGGGATAAAAAAAAAAAATGCAATCCTTTTTTTTTTTTTTTTTTTTTTTGAGACAGAGTCTCGCTCTGTCACCCAGGCTGGAGTGCAGTGGTGCAATCTTGGCTCACTGCAACCTCCGCCTCCTGGATTCAAGCGTTCTCCCACCTCAGCCTCCTGAGTAAGCTGGGGATTACAGGTGTGTGCCACCACGCCCAGCTAATTTTTTGTATTTTTAGTAGAGACGGGGTTTCACCATGTTGTCCAAGTTAGTGTCGAACTCCTGACCTCGTGATCTGCCGGCCTCAGCCTCCCAAAGTGCTGGGATTACAGGTGTGAGCCACCATACCCGGACCCAAATGCAGTCTTTCTACCACCTTTTTGGATCACAGAAAATGACCATGACTATGGAAGATGGGAAGAGCTGAATTTAAGATTAGCCATCACCCCATCTTTCATTAGCCATTTTCTTAACCCAGTCCTGAAGTTTCCTCTTTCTAGTAATATGGAGGGCAGCACTATATTTAAAGTGGCCACTGGGGACTTAGGTATTATAATACCTGTACTGTGTTGCTAGATAAGTAAAAGAACCAGGTGAGGGCCGGGCGAGGTGGCTCATGTCTGTAATTCCAGCACTTTGGGAGGCTGAGGTGGGCGGATCACAAGGTCAGGAGATGGAGACCATCCTGGCTAACACGGTGAAACCCCATCTCTACTAAAAATACAAAAAATGAGCCAGATATGGTGGCATGCGCCTGTAGTCCCAGTTATTTGGGAGGCTGAGGCAGGAGGATCGCTTGAACCCAGGAGGCAGAGGTTGCAGTGAGTCAATATTGGGCCACTGCACTCCAGCCTGGGCAACAGAGCAAGATTTTGTCTCAAAAATAAAAAAAGAACCGGCCGGGCGTGGTGGCTCACGCCTGTAATCTCAGCACTTTGGGAGGCCGAGGTGGGCGGATCACGAGGTCAAGAGATCGAGACCATCCTGGCCAACATGGGGAAACCCCGTCTCTACTAAAATACAAAAATTAGCTGGACGTGGTGGCACGCGCCTGTAGTCCCACCTACTTGGGAGGCTGAGGCAGAGGAATTGCTTGAACCCGGGAGGCAGACGTTGCAGTGAGCCGAGATGGCGCCACTGTACTCCAGTCTGGAGCCTGGTGACAGAGCAAGACTCTGTCTCAAAAAAAAAAAAAAAAAAAGAAAAGAACTGGCCAGGCGTGGTGGCTAATGCCTGTAATCCAAACACTTTGGAGGCCAAGGTGGGCGGATTACCTGAGGCCGAGGCCAGGAGTTCAAGACCAGCCTGACCAATATGGTGAAACCCCGTCTTAAAAAAAAAAAAAAAAAAAGAACCAAGTACATGTATCAGCCATCAGTGAACCTGGGGAAAGCCAGTTTATTGTATAGTGCCCTTAGGCAGAGGACATTCTTAACATTGGTAAATTTATCTCCCATTCCCTATATCATGGAGTGACAGAAATTTGGAGAAAAAATTTCTGTTTTTTAATTTCACCTTTTTTATTCTTTCTTCTTTTTTTTAAGATAGAGTAAGGCCGGGCGTGGTGGCTCATGCCTGTAATACAAGCACTTTGGAGGCCAAGGCGGACAGATCACCTGAGGTCGGGAATTCAAGACCAGCCTGACCAACATGGTGAGACCTCATCTTTAAAAAAAAAAAAAAGAGAGAGTGTCTCTTTGTCACCCAGGCTGGAGAGCAATGGCGCGATCTTAGCTCACTTCAACCTCCGCCTCCTGGGTTCTAAGCAATTCTCATGCCTCAACCTCCTGAGCAGCTGGGATTACAGTTGTGCACCACCAAGCGTGGCTAATTTTGTATTTTTAGTAGAGATGGGGTCTCCCCATGTTGGCAAGGCTGGTCTCGAACTCCTGACCTCAGGTGATCCACCTGCCTCAGCCTCCCAAAGTGCTGAGATTACAGGTGTGAGCCACCACACTCAGCCCTAATCTCAGCCTTTTCATATCTTCTTGGTAGGCCCACTTTTTGGCATCTCCTATGAAAACGCCTCAGAGATTTTTACTACTCAGCACGTGTGCATCCCACCCAGATGTATTCTGTTCTTTCTCTTCACCCTCTACTCCCCATTCCATTCCTTTCTCTGACTTGGGGTTAGAATGGCCTAGTGATCCCACAACTTTTTGATGCTATTTCATTTGATCCTTCTACTGTCTAAATCAGGAGTTGTCTAACTTTACTTACTGTAACAGATCAGATAGCAAATATTTTAGGCTTTGTGGGCCATACAGTCTGTTATAACTACCCCCACTCTGATGATATGTAGTGCAAAACCAGCCCTGGACAATATAAAAATAAATAAGCATGGCTGTATTTCAATAACGCTTTATTTGTGGACCCTGAAATTTGAATTTTATATCATTTTCACAAGCCACAAAATAATTATTTTGATTTTCCCCACCACTAATCATTTAAAAATGTAAAAACCATTCTTGGTTTATGTGTGGTTATAAACAGGTGTTGGGGCTGGGTACGGGGGCTCCACCTGTAATCCCAGCACTTTGGGAGGCTGAGGTGGGCAGATCCCAAGGTCAAGAGTTTGAGACCAGCCTGGCCAACATAGTGAAACCCGGTCTCTACTAAAAATACAAAAATTAGCCGGCTGTGGTGACGGGCACCCGTAATCCCAGCTACTCAGGAGGTTGAGGCAAGAGAATCACTTGAACCCGGGAGGTGGAGGTTGCAGTGAGCTGAGACCGGGCCATCGTACTCCAGCCTGGGTGAGAGAGCAAGAGTCTGTCTCAAAACAAAAGAAAAGAAAACAAATAAACAGGTGTTGGGCTGGATTTGGACCTAGTGCCGTAGTTTCAGTCCCCTGGTCTAACTGAACTGAAAGGAAATCAGCTCTCCAAAGCCATTATTAATGAAGGAGACTCCCCTTTTTTCCCTTTGACGTTTCTTGTTGGTTGATAAGTAGCAAGCGGTTTCCTTCCCCTTATCCAGCCTCCCTGCCTGGCATCCTCATCTTCCCTTCACCTTCCCTCCAGAGCCTCAGAATAGAATCTTTACTGTACCCACCAAGGAGGATGTCTCCCTTTTCCTATAACCCTTGAACAGTCACTTATCGTCAGCCTCCAGAATTCTTGCACCAACACCATGCTTCCTGTTTATGATAAGCTTCCTAAGAAGGGGCAAGAACAGGCTCCATTTCTAGGTGTAAATGGGTAGGAGGGATATATATGGATGGAGAAAGAGTGACTATCCTGGATTTTTTTTTCTTCACCTACATTGGATATATTTCTCTTAATCTACAAGAGGTTAGTATAGAATAGTATAGTATAGACAGCTAATTCTGCCCCAAACTGTGGGCTCGTGAGCAGATTGCTTAGAGGTTTCTTGGTGTAAATGAGAATGACAATAGCAAATTTTAAATATTGTTATGAATTATAAATGAGGTAACAGAAGAAAATTACACTTTGATTTATCAAGTACATATTTCTACCACTACAGAAAAGAATATTTCTGTGATGATTGGATTAAGGTCCTCATATCTACTTGGACAATGTTTGGAAAATCTAAATTTAGATCGTTAAAAAGAATGGAGTAAGGGCTGGGCGCAGTGACTCATGCCTGTAAGCCGAGATCCAGCCACTGCACTCCAGCCTGGGCAACAAGAGCGAAACTCCATCTCAAAAAAAAAAAAGGAAGAAAAAGAATGGGGGCTGGGTGCAGTGGCTGTAATCCCAACACTTTGGGAGGCCAACGTAGGCAGATCAACTGAGGTCAAGAGTTCAAGACCAGCCTGGCCATGTCAACACTTGCAGAGGCCAAGGTAGGTAGATTAACTGTGGTCAGGAGTTCAAGACCAGCCTGGCCAACATGGTAAAAACCCTGTCTCTACTAAAAATACAAAAATTAGCTTGGCATGGTGGCACACACCTGTAGTCCCAGCTACTCCAGAGGCTGAGGCGGGAGAATTGCTTGAACCGGGGAGGCGGAGGTTGCAGTGAGCCGAGATCACATCACTGCACTCCAGCCTGGGCAACACAGCCACACTGCCCCCACATCCTTCCCCAAAAAAAAGAATGGGGAGTGAGGAAATGAGTATCTAGACTTTAATCCATGATTTGGAATAACTTCTGTATCTCTGAACATAATATTCAGCCACAACATTAAGTGGGTATGTTTGTTAATTTTTAAATTTGATACTTATTATGACACGTACTACATACCAGGCACTATTTTAAGTACTTTATACATATCAACTGACTTAATCCTCATAGCAAATCTTATGAAGTAATTCTATTATTGCCCTCATTCTACAGATGGGGAAAAAGATGCACAGTAGGCTAAATGACTTTCCCCAAACCACACAATGTAAGTAGCAGAGCTAGTATTCAAACCCAGAATGTCTGGCTTGAAAATCTGTGGTCTCAACTACACTTGCTTTAAAGTAATTCTAAAGGGCTTGGCATGGTGGCTCACACCTGTAATCCCAGCGCTTTGGAAGGCTGAGGCAGGAGGACTGCTTGGAGCCAGGAGTTTGAGACCAGCCTAGGCAACATAATGAGACCCCGTCTCTTAAAAAAATTTAAAAATTAGCCAGGTGTGGTAGGGCACACCTGTAATCTCTGTAATCCCAGCTACTTGGGAGGCTCTCTTCAGCCCAGAAGTTGGAGGCTGCAGTAAGCAATTGATCTTGCCACTACAGTCCAGCCTGGATGACAGATAATAATAATAATTTTTTTTTTTTTTTTTTTGAGACAGAGTCTCACTCAGTCACCAGGCGCCAGGCTGGAGTGCAGTGGCGCGACCTCGGCTCACTGCAACCTCCGCTGCCCGGGTTCAAGCATTCTCCTGCCTCAGCCTCCCGAGTAGCTGGGACTACAGGCGCGCGCCACCACGCCCAGCTAATTTTTTTGTATTTTTAGTAGAGACGGGGTTTCACCATGTTGACCAGGACGGTCTCGATCTCTTGACCTCGTGATCCGCCCGCCTCGGCCTCCCAAAGTGCTGGGATTACAGGCGTGAGCCACCGCGCCCGGCAATAATAATAATTTTTAAAAAATAGAAATAAAAGGTCAGGCATGGTAGCTCAAGCCTGTAATCACGGCACTTTGGGAGGGCAAGATGGGCAGATCATGAGGTCAGTAGTTCAAGACCAGCCTGACCAACATGGTGAAACCCCGTCTCTACTAAAAATACAAAAATTAGCTGGGCGTGGTGGTGCGTGCCTGTAGTCCCAGCTACTCAGGAGGCTGAGGCAGGAGACTTGCTTGAACCCGGGAGGCAGAAGTTGCAGTGAGCCAAGATCAAGCCACTGCACTCCAGCCTGGAGACAGAGCAAGACTCCGTCTCAAAAAAAAAAAAGAAAGAAAGAAAAGGTAAAAATGAATATGTAACCCCGACCCAGCAGAATTTCAGTTTTATGCAAACAGGAAATGGAGTTCCTCTACAACACCACAGTACCCCCCGGAATCTAAAACTGGGTTTGGCAACGTAATAGATCTGTATAAATGAATGAACTCAGATCTATATCCCCTTGTGGATTTTTCAGGCCATTTGTCTTTCTTATTCACTCTTATTGTCTAATCTGCTGCTGTTTATTAATAGTATCTAGGGGGGAGAAGGCCAGGGAATATCAAGGTAAGGTCCACAGCCTTTAAAGGGCCACTTGTTAGGGTATAAGAGTTCATGGATTATCTCTTTACTCTGAATTTTATTTTAAAAAATTACGAACTTGCTTATTTTCCATTAGCTTAAAGCAACCACTAACATGTAATTGGAATTAAGTTGGATTTTAAATTTCACCTAGAGTTGGCTCACACCCGTGATCCCAGCACTTTGGCACTTTAGGAGGCCAGGGTGGGAGGATCATTTGAACCCAGGAATTTGAGACCAGCCTGGGCAACATGGCGAAGCCTTGTCATTACAAAAACTACAAGCATTAGTTGAGCACGGTGGCATGTGTTTATAGTCCCAGCTACTCAGGAGGCTGAGGCAGGAGGATCACTTGGGCCCAGGAGGCTGAGGCTGCAGTGAGCTGAGATCGTAGCACTGTACTCCAGCCAGCTTCTTTTGCAACCGAGAAAGATCGTGTCTCCAAAAATAAATAAATAAATAAAATAAAGAAATCTTCCTGGAACCTAGGTTTTGAAGATTGTGGTTATAATCAAAGCAACTTTGCACGTTCGAACACTTAAACAGTTATAGGATGATAGGGTCAGACCACTGAAGTCAACACTTGTGGCACACATTTTAAAAACAGGTACAGTATTGTTGCAATAAATTTGCAACAAATCATGCAAGAAGTACTCCAGATTTTACACTCCCATGAGTTTTTGCAGATTCATGCCAAACAGACCAAGAACCAAAGAGGATGAAGAAAAACAGGACAATGAGAGAGATAAAGATGTTGTCAGTATCCGTAGGTAGCATCGACAGGAAAATAAATTCCACAGGAGAAGAGAAACAGAAGAATAAAGAAGGGACCAGGGTATCTGATCAGCTTTGAATGATGGAGCTTGTCACTCCCCGAGATTCAAGACGGTCTGCAACGCACGTCTGCACTTGCTTACGTAGCCCTTTACAAATGCAAAACGCAAGCAGGCGGGGCTAACCTACAGGGGAGATACAGACATGAAGAAATTCTTTGGTTTCTGGGCCCGCCTCATCCAAATATTTCTGTGACGGCCCTATCCAGCTTGGAGGCTAAAAATGTCAACAGCCTGGATGATTTATGAGAAAAATGCGTAAATTAGGGAAGCTGATTTTTCACTACACCGAAAGATTGTGTGGCACTTGTAAATGAAGTATCTATAGTAGAATATGCATCAGGTCATATAATTACTACAAATATAATAGCTAGAACAATGTATAGTATGTAACAGCCACTGGATGTTAAAAATGTGTTAAATTCGCCGGGCGCAGTGGCTCACCCCTGTAATCCTAGCACTTTGGGAGGCCGAGGTGGGTGGATCGCCTGAGGTCAGGAGTCCAAGACCAGCCTGGCCATCATGGTGAAACCCCATCTTTAAAAAAAAAAAAAAAATTATATATATATATATATATATATATATATATATAATGTGTTAAATTCATGTAGTGTGAAAGGTATAAACAGGAACACATGAGTCTTTTTTGCTTAGTCTGAAGAGACAAAACTCTTCACCCTCACTTAAGTGGGTCACTGTAATATTTTAGCATTTGTCTTTAGCAACTTGAAGCTTTGCCTCCGCTGCTGCCCATCTCTCCGTCTTCAAGTTGCTAAAGACTCCTTACACAAGTGAAAGTGAAGAGTTTTGTCTCTTCAGACTATGGCATGTTCTGAGGATTACAGTACTTTTTGCTCAAGTACCTTAATCAGACACTAGTGTTGCCTGCACTTTCTCTTAACTTCCCCTTGCCTGAGGGGAGCGGTGGCCTCAGACTTGAAAAGAGCTTGCTCTTTGTGATTCCACCAGAAGCCAACCCTAAAAGTGGGAGGAGACCCTCTATTGAAAGCAGACCATGGCTGCTGTTTCCACACTGTGGCTCCTCTGCAGTGGATTCTTCTCCCACTTCCTACCACTTTCAATGCCTGGCAGCCTATCTGGCTGTATTCTGGGTCTTATACTCGTTTTCTGAGACTGTGATAAGAGATTTTGTACCTCACCCCCCCTCAAGAGTACACTGAAAGACATTTTCATTCATTTTCAGGGGTTATTTGCCTAATTCATCTTATTTTTTCTTTCTTTTTTTAAGGAGGGCAAGGGTGGCGGATGAAGGGGAAACAGGGTCTCACTCTGCTGCCCAGGCTGGAGGGTAGCGGGCCCACTGCAGCCTCAAACTCCTGGGTTCAGGGATCCTGCCAACTCAGCCTGCCACGTGGATGGAACTACAGGCATGCACCATACATCCAGCTCATTTAAAAAAATTTTTTTGTAGAGATAGACTCTTGCTATGTTCCCCAGTCTGGTCTCGAACTCCTGAATTCAAGCTATCCTCCCATCTCAGCCTCCTAAAGCACTGAAATTATAGGTATAAGCCACCACACCGCCTAGTCCATTTTATTGTTTTAATTTTTTGTATTTTAGTGGAGACGGAGTTTCACCGTGTTGCCAAGGCTGGTCTCGAACTCCTGAGCTCAGGCAATCCACCCACCTCAACCTCTCAAAGTGCTGGGATTACAGGCGTGAGCCACCGTCCCCGGCCTGCCTAGTCCATTTTAGAACACCATTTGATAAACAGCATCTTCGAGTTTCAATAGTTTTTTCCTCCTAGAGAACTTGGAGAATTGTCTTGCGGGAGTTAGGCTCTGCTGGGCTGGAGGGCTACCAAAGTTAGGGAAAAGCACTGTTAAAAGAATATAGATCTTTAATTATGAAACATTGTATCCATGGCTGGGCTCAGTGGCTCACGCCTGTAATTCCAGCACTTTGGGAAGCCTAGGCGGTCAGATGACTTGAGATCAGGAGTTCGAGACCAGCCTGGCCAACATGATGAAATCCCATCTCTACTAAAAATACAAAAATTAGCCGGGCGTTGTGGTGGGCTCCTGTAATCCCATCTACTCAGGAGGCTGAGGCAGGAGAATCACTTCAACCCAGGAGGCGGAGGTTGCAGTGAGCTGAGATCGCGACATTGCACTCCAGCCTGGGTGACAGAGCACAACTCTGTCTCAAAAGAAATTTTAAAAAGGTCCGAGAGGTGGCTCACGCCTGTAATCCCAGCACTTTGGGAGGCAGAGGTGGTTGGATCACTTCAGGTCAGGAGTTTGAGACCATCTTGGCTAACATAATGAAACCCTGTCTCTACTCAAAATACAAAACATTAGCCGGGTGTGGTGGCGGGCGCCTGTAGTCCCAGCTACGTGGGAGACTGAGGAGGAGAACTGCTTGAACCCGGGAGGTGGAAGTTGCGATGAGACGAGATTGCCACTGCACTGCAGCCTGGGCGACAGAGCGAGACTCCATCTTTTTTTTTTTTTGAGACAGAGTCTCACTCCGTCACCAGGCGCCAGGCTGGAGTGCAACGGTGCGACCTCGGCTCACTGCAACCTCCGCCTCCCGAATTCAAGCAATTCTCCTGCCTCAGCCTCCCGAGTAGCTGGGACTACAGGCGCGCGCTACCACGCCCAGTTAATTTTTTTGTATTTTTAGTAGAGACGGGGTTTCACCATGTTGGCCAGGATGGTCTCGATCTCTTGACCTCGTGATCCGCCCGCCTCGGCTTCCCAAAGTGCTGGGGTTACAGGCGTAAGCCACCACGCCCGGCCCTCCATCTCAAAAAATAAAAATAAAAAAAAGAAAAAGGAAAGTATCTATAGATTGGCATGTGCTTCTGGTTTTGAAAGAGTAAACGTGGCTGGCACGGTGGCTCATATCTGTAATCCCAGCACTTTGGGAGGCCAAGGTGGGTGGATCACAAGGTCAGGAGTTCCAGACCAGCCTGGCCAACATGGTGAAATCTGTCTCTACTAAGAATACAAAAATTAGTCCGCTGTGGTAGTGCGTGCCTGTAATTCCAGCTACTCAGGAGGTCGAGGCAGAGAATTGCTTGAGTCTGGGAGGCCGAAGTTGCAGTGAGCTGAGATCATGCCACTGCACTCCCCCTGGGTAACAGCGAGACTCCATCTCAAAAAAAAGTCTGGCGTGGCCGGGCGTGGTGGCTCACGCCTGTAATCCAAGCAATTTGGAGGCCAAGGTGGGCGGATCACCTGAGGTCGGGAGTTCAAGACCAGCCTGACCAACTTGGCGTAACCCCGTCTTTAAAAAAAAAAAGTGCTCACTTCGGCAGCACATATACTAAAATTGGAACGATACAGAGAAGATTAACATGGCCCCTGCACAAGGATGACACGCAAATTCGTGAAGCGTTCCATATTTTTTTTAAGTAAAAAAAAAAATGAAAAAACAAAGTCTGGCATGGTGGCAGTCACCTGTAGTCCCAGCTACTCGGGAGGATGAGGAGGAGGATTGCTTGAACCCAGGAGGTGGAGACTGCAGTGAGCCAAGATCGTGTCATTGCACTCCAGCCTGGGTGACAGAACAAGCCTCTGTCTCATAAAATAAAAATAATAAAAAAAGAAAGAGTAGATGTGAGTCAGCAAGCACTCAGTCATCATGTGGCTGTTTTCCTGTGAGTGGGGGAAGGAGGTGGTATCCTGGTGATAGCGTCCCCACTAATAGCTACACAGAGAAAGAAGGACATTTATAGCTTTAGAGCACTGCTAGGGAAAACTTAAGGAATTCAAATAACTCTGTTCACTTTATGCAAGCAATTATCTGTGTTGCCTATAGATTGACACTTGTATAGAAGATGACTTTTATTGCTTCTTGGCCTTTTGGCTAAAATCAAGTGAAGATGACTTTTAAACCCTTGTCTGTTATCCCGCAACCATCCTCCTTGGTATTTACACAAATGACTTGAAATCCTGCATCTCCATGAAAACCTGCAAACGAATGTTTAGAGCAGTTTTATTCATAGTTGCTAAAATTTACCAAAATGTCCTTCAATAGGGTGCATCTATATAATGCAATATTATCCAGTGATAAAAATAAATGAGCCACGCTGGGCACAGTGGCTCACGCCTGTAATCCCAGAACTTTGGGAGGCCAAGGCAGGCAGATCACAAGGTCATGAGATCAAGACCATCCTGGTCAACATGGTGAAACCCCGTCTCTACTAAAAATACAAAAATTGGCTGGGTGTGGTGGCGCGTGCCTGTAGTCCCAGCTGCTCAGGAGGCTGAGGCAGAAGAATTGCTTGAACCAGGGAGGCGGAGGTTGCGGTGAGCCAAGATCTTGCCATTGCACCCCAGCCTGGACAACAAGAATGAAACTCCGTCTCAAAAATAAATAAATAAATAAATAAATAAATAAGCCACAAAAAGACATGGAGGAACCTTAAGTTAATATCACTAAGTGAAATAAGCCAATCCAAAAAGGCTACATAATTTATGATTCCAACTGTATGACATTCTGGAAAAGGCAAAACTATGCAAAAAGATAGCAAAAGAGCCAGGCGCAGTGACTCACGCCCGTAATCCTAGCACTTTGGGAGGCCGAGGTGGGTGGATCACCTGAGTTCAGAAGTTCAAGACCAGCCTGGCCATCAGGGTGAAACCCCATCTTTGAAAAAAAAAAAAAAGATAGCAAAATATCAGTGATTGCCAGGGGTTGCAGGAGTAGGGAAGGGAGGTGGAACACGGGACTTCTAGGGCAGTAAAGCTGTTCTGTATGATATCATACATTTATCGAACCCATAGAATATACAACACAAAGAATGAACCTGAATATAAACTATGGACTTCAGGTAATAATAATGTGTCAATAGTAGCTCACCAATTATTAATATAATTATTATAATTAATATATAATTAATTAACATAATAATTATTATTAATATAACAGATGTGGCCAGGCGCGGTGGCTCATGCCTGTAATCCCAGCACTTTGGGAGGCCAAGGACAGATCACCTGAGGTCAGGAGTTCGAGACCAGCCTGGTCAACACAGCAAAACCTCGTCTCTACTACAAATACAAAAATTAGCCGGGCAAGGTGACGGGTGCCTGTAATCCCAGCTAATCCCAGCTACTTGGGAGGCTGATACAGGAGAATCGCTTGAACCTGGGAGATGGAGATTGCAGTGAGCCGAGATCACACAACTGCACTCCAGCCTGGAAGACAGAGCTCAAGACTCCATCTCAAAATATATAGGCAGGGTGCAGTGGCTCACACTTGTAATACCAACACTTTGGGGGGCCGAGGCAGGCAGATCATGAGGTCAGGCGTTCGAGACCAGCCAGGCCAACGTAGTGAAACCCCATCTCTACTAAAAATACAAAAAATTAGCTGGGTGTGGTGGAGGGTGCCTGCAATCCTAGCTAATAGGGAGGCTGAGGCAGGAGAACCACTTGAACCTGGAAGGCAGAGGTTGCAGTGAGCCAAAATCACACCATTGCATTCCAGCCTGGGCGAGACTAGCAGACTCCATCTCAAAAAAAAAAAAAACTACCCACATACATATATATATAACAGATGTATCATACTAATGCAAATGTTAGTCGTAAGGGAGTTAAAGGAGTGTTAACTCTATATACTGTCTGCTCAATTTTTCTGTAAACCTTAAACTGCCCCCTCAAATAAAGCCTATTAATTAAAAAGCAAAGGAAAACACTTGATTATATGTCACTCTCCATCCCCTTTACCAAAATGAGACTTTAAAGGCAGGGAACATCTTTTTTTTTTTTTTTTTTTGAGACAGAGTTTTGCTCTTGTTGCCCAGGCTTGAATGCAATGGCGTGATCTTGGCTCGCTGCAACCTCCCTCTCCCAGGTTCAAGCAATTCTCCTGCCTCAGCCTCCCCAAGTGGCTGGGACTAAAGGCCACCACACCCGGCTAATTTTTGTATTTTTAGTAGAGTCGGGGTTTCACCATGTTGGCCACTCTGGTCTCGAACTCCTGACCTCAGGTGATCCACCCTCCTTGGCCTCCCAAAGGGCTGGGATTATAGCTGTGAGCCACCCTGCCGGGCCAAAACATCTTTTTTGTCTTTATATTCCCAGCATCAAGGGATGAAAGAGAACACTCTGTTTTTAGTGACTATCTTAATATCTCAGACTTAGCACATCTAAAATGAAAGTCTTAATTTGACCCTCAAGTCTCTGCTTTCCTGACTGAGGTAAATGGCAGCTCCAGTCCTCCAGCTGCTCCAGCCAATATCTACTCCCTTTTTTCACTTATGCCCAACATCTAGGCCACCCGTAAGTTGCACCTTGAAAACACATTTCAAAAAAAAAAAAGGCCGGGGCGGTGGCTCACGCCTGTAATCCCAGCACTTTGGGAGGCCGAGGCGGGCGGATCACGAGGTCAAGAGATTGAGACCGTCCTGGTCAACATGGTGAAACCCCGTCTCTACTAAAAATACAAAAAAATTAGCTGGGCGTGGTGGCGCGCGCCTGTAGTCCCAGCTACTCGGGAGGCTGAGGCAGGAGAATCTTAACCCGGGCAGCGGAGGTTGCAGTGAGCCAAGGTCGCGCCACTGCACTCCAGCCTGGCGCCTGGTGACTAGTGAGACTCTGTCTCAAAAAAAAAAAAAAAAAAAAAAAAAAAAAAAAAGAAGAGAAAACACATTTCAAATCCAACAGCAGCCCACTACCAAGCCATTTATCATCTGGACCAGTTGCCTCCTGACTGGTCTCTATGCTCCTACTCTTACCTTCTGTCTTAGTCTGTTCATGGTGCTATAACAAAGTAACACAGGCCGGGCGAGGTGGCTCATGCCTACAATTCTAGCACTTTAGGAGGCCGAGGGGGTGTGGATCAGGAGGTCAGGAGTTCAAGACCAGCCTGACCAATATGGTAAAACCCTGTCTCTACTAAAACTACAAAAATTAGCTGGGCATGGTGGCTTGCACCTGTAGTCCTAACTACTCTTGAGGCTGAGGCAGGAGAATCACTTGAGGCGAAGGCTGCAACGAGCCGAGATCACATCACTGCACTCCAGCCTGGGCTGCAACAGCAAAACTCTTGTCTCGAAAACAAAACAAAAACAACAAGGTAACACAGATTGTTTGATTTTTTGTTGTTGTTTTCTTTTGAGACAGAGTCTCACTCTGTCACCCAGGCTGGAATGCAGTGGCTCTATCATAGCTCATTGCAGGCCTGACCTCCCTGGCTCAAGTGATCCTTCCCTCTCAGCCACCTGAGTAACTGGAACTACAGGCGCAAACCATCATTCCCAGCTTTTTTTTTTTTTTTTTTTGTAGAGATAGGGTCTCTACATGTTGCCCAGGCTGGTCCAAAAGGAGAAAATAAGGACTCCTGGACTCAGCAATCTGCCTACCTTGGCCTCCAAAAGCATTAAGATTACAGGCATGAACCACTGTACCTGGCATCTGAAGCCCCTTTTATATACCCCCTTTTATAAGGGGATATATCCCTCCATAGAGGCAGAGTCCTCATGACTTCCTTAGTCATTTCCCAAAAGGTCCAACCTTTTAATATCACCACTATTAGGATTAAGTTTCTGCATGAATTTTGGAGGGAACACACATTCATTCATTCATTCATTTAGAGACAGAATCTCGCTCTGTCGCCAGGCTGGAGTGCAGTGGTGCGATCTTGGCTCACTGCAACCTCCGCCTCCCGGGTTCAAGCAATTCTTCTGCCTCAGCTTCCCAGGTAGCTGGGACTACAGGTGCACGCCATCACGGCTGGCTAATTTTTATATTTTTAGTAGAGACGGGGTTTCACCAAATTAGCCAGGCTGGTCTTGAACTCCTAACACTGTGATCCACCCACCTCGGCCTCCCAAAGTGCTGGGATTACAGGTGTGAGCCACAACTCCCGGCCAGGAACACGCATTTAAACCACAGCACCCTCCTTCAGCATCTTCTCCATTCAACAGCACATCCTTTTTTAAAAAACACAAATCAACTAATGTCATGCTTCTGCTCAAAAAACTAAAACGGCTTCATAGCTTCCTGTCACATTTAGAACATAATCCAGAATGTTCGTGACTGCTTACAGTGTCTGCATGAGCAGACTCCTAGCTGTCTTCAGCATCATTTCTCCTGCCACTCTGCCCCTGCTTCACTCCACTCCTGCCAAATCTGCCCTTTGACACCCTGCCAAGCTCGAGTCCTCCTTTTGGTGTCTGCGTTTGAAATGCCTTCTGTTTGAAATGCTGTTTTCAGATACTCCCAAGGTTGACTTCCTCTTGTGATTCAGGTTTCTGTTCAAGTGTCATCTCTATTGAGAGAGGAACCCTAACCACTCTATCTTAATCTTCCCCACCCCCTAACCCTTTATCACCTGCCTTAATATGTTATTCTTCAAATGTCCCCTTAACATTACATATTTATTGTCTGCTAAGGCTGCCATGACAAGATACCACAAACAGGTGGCTTAAATAACAGGAATGTGTTTTCTCATAGTTTCAGTTACTGGACATCCAAGATAGAGGTGCCAGCAGGGTTCATTTCTCCTGAGACTCTCCCCTTGACTGTCGTGATGGCTGTCTTCTCAGTGT
The DNA here is from genome assembly GCA_036589455.1 of Ateles fusciceps. Lineage (NCBI taxonomy): Eukaryota > Metazoa > Chordata > Mammalia > Primates > Atelidae > Ateles > Ateles fusciceps. The sequence goes on from JAZHEH010001593.1 coordinate 1,414,508, forward strand.
CCTCTCATGGCCTTTTCTCTATTCACAGGCCTTATGCCTCTTCCTCTTCTCATAAGGACACCTGTCCTATTGGACTAGAGCCCCACCCTCGTGACCTCATTTAACTTTAAATACCTCCTTAAAGGCCCATCATTCTTTTTTTTTTTTTTTAAGACCGGGTTTCACCATGTTGGTCAAGCTGGTCTTGAACTCCCGACCTCAGGTGATCCGCCCGCCTTGGCCTCCAAAGTGCTTGGATTACAGGCGTGAGCCACCATGCCCGGCCAAAGGCCCATCATTCTAAAGTACTAGGGGTTAGAGCTTCAACATACGAATTTTTTTTTTTATACGAAGTCTTGCTCTGTTGCCCAGGCTGGAGTGTAGTGGCACAATCTTGGCTCACCACAGCCTTTGCCTCCCGGGTTCAAGCAATTCTCCTGCCTCAGCCTCCTGAGTACCTGGGATTACAGGCACCCGCCATCAGGCCCGGCTAATTTTTGTATTTTTGTAGAGACAGAGTTTCACCATGTTGGCCAGGCTGGTCTTGAACTCCTGACCTCAGGTGATCTGCCCACGTTGGCCTCCCAAAGTGCTGGAATTACAATCGTGAGCCACTGCACCTGGCCCATAATTCTTTATCGAATGGTTTTCCAGCCACACTCTCAGTATTCTCTCCAGAACATGCTTTCTCAGTACTTTGCAATACGGATAGGCCAAGAGTTTCCCAAATCTTCAAATAATGGTTCCTTTTTGCTTACAATTTCTTATTTAGTTTATCTCTTCTTCTCACATGTTACTATAAGCAGCAAGGATAAATCAGGCCATACCCTCAGCATTTTGCTTAGAAATCACCTCAGCTAAAAATGCATTTCATCACAAACAAGTTCTTTCCACAAAACATTGATACAATATTGAGCCAAGCTTTTTTGCCACTTTATAACATGGATTGCTTTTTCTTTCTTTCTTTCTTTTTTTTTTTTTTTTGAGATGGAGTTTCACTCTTGTTGCCCAGGCCGGAGTGCAGTGGCATGATCTCCGCTCACCGCAACCTCCGCCTCCTGGGTTCAAGTAATTCTCCTGCCTCAGCCTCCCGAGTAGCTGGGACTATAGGCATGTGCCACCATGCCCAGCTAATTTTTGTATTTTTAGTAGAGACGGGGTTTCACCATGTTGACCAGGATGGTCTCGATCTCTTGATCTCGTGATCCACCCGCCTCGGCCTCCCAAAGTGCTGGGATTATAGGCGTGAGCCACCGCGCCGGGCCTTGGATTGCTTTTTCTTCAGTTTCCAATAACATGTTCCTCATTTCCATCAGAGAACTCACAGAATCACCTTTTTATTTTATTTTATATTTTGCATATTTATTTTTCAGAGGATCCCATGGAGAAACAGATCACTTTTTTTTTTTTTTTTTTGAGACTGAGTCTCGCTCTGTCCCCCAGGCTGGAGTGCAGTGGTGCGATCTCAGCTCACTGCAACCTCTGCCTCCAGGTTCAAGCAATTCTCCTGCCTCAGCCTCCACATAGCTGGAATTACAGGCATGTGCCACCACGCCCGGCTAATTTTTGTATTTTTAGTAGAGACGGGGTTTCACCGTGTTAGCCAAAATGGTCTTGACTTCCTGACCTCATGATCTGCCTGCCTCAGTCTCCCAAAGTGTTGGGATTACAGGTGTGAGCTACCGCACCCGGCCCAGAATCACTTTTTTTTTTCTCTTTTGGAAGGGAATAGAGAGAGAGATGGAGTTTAGGAGGGGAAGACAGGCTTCCACGAGAGAGTGTGGAAGGGGTCTCCAGAGGGGGAAATCCAGGAGAGAGAAAAGCAGCTTCCACGAGAGTGTTCGTGGAAGGGGGATCCAAACATGGAGTCCCCAGAATCACTTTTAATTGATATTCCTACCAAGAATCTCTTTCCGATGCTTGGAAGTTAAAAAAAAAATCTGCTTTTTTTGAGACAGAGTGTCACTCTTGTTGCTCAGGCTGGAGTGCAATGGTGCAATCTCAGCTCACTACAACATCCTCCTCCTAGGTTCAGGCGATTCTCCTGCCCCAGCCTCCTGGGTCGCTGGCATTACAGGCATGTGCCACCACCACACCTGGCTAATTTTGTGTTTTTAGTAGAGACGGGGTTTTTCCATGTTGGTCAGGCTGGTCTCAAACTTCTGAACTCAGGTGATCCACCCACTTAGGCCTCCCAAAGTGCTGTGCTTACAGGCTTCAGCCACCGTGCCTGGCCACAAGATCTCTTTAAGTCAATTTAGGCTTTTTCTAGTATCTACCTCGAAATTCTTTCAGCTGCTACTCATTACCCAGTTCCACAGCCATTTCCACATTTTTAGGTATTTGTTACAGTAACATCCTACTTTTTAGTACCAAAATCTGTATGAGTTAGAGTACTCCAGACAGAACCAATAGGGTGCATAGGGGTGTGTGTGTGTGTGTGCACGCATGCAAGCATGCTTGCCTGTATGTAGATTTATTTATTGTTTACTTATTTATTTTTGAGATGAGTCTCACTCTGTCACCCAGGCTGGAGTGCAATGGCATGATCTTGGCTCACCAAAACCTCTGCCTCCCGGGTGTAAGTGAATCTCCTGCCTCAGCCTCCCAAGTAGCTGGGATCACAGACATGTGCCACCATGCCCGGCTAATTTTTTGTATTTTTAGTAGAGATGGGGTTTCTCCATGTTGGTGAGGCTGCTCTTGAACTCCCAACCTCAGGTGATCCACCCACCTCGGCCTCCCAAAGTGCTGGGATTACAGGCATGAGCCTCCACACCTGGCCTGGCTCACATGATTATAGAGGCTGGCAAGTCCAAAAACTGCAAGAAGGGCTGACTCTCTAGAAACCCAGAAAGAGCTGATATTGCAGTTGAAGTCTGAAGCCCCTTTGCTAGCAGAATTCCCTCTTGCTCAGGGAGTCAGTCTGTTGTTCTTTTCAGGCCTTCAACTGATTGGATGAGGCCTACCCACAATATGGAAGATAATCTTCTTAAAGTCCACTGATTTAAATATAAATCTCATCCCAAACACTCTCACAAAAACATTTAGAATGAGGTTTGACCACATATCTGGGCACTGTAGTCCAACCAAGTTGACACATAAAATAAAACATCACAAATAGCTTCCGTATTGAAATTTAGGTGTTAGGGACAGTGGCTCATACCTTGTAATCCCCGTACTTTGGGAGGCCAAGGCAGGAGGATCACTTGAGCTCAGGAATTTGAGACCATCCTGGGCTACATGGGAAGACCTCGTCTCTACTAAAAACCAACAAAATTAGCCAGGCATGGTGTTATGCACATGTAGTCCCAGCTGCTTGGGAGGCTGACGCACGAAGATCTTGGCATCATGGCTCACTGCAGCCCCAGCCTCCCTTGAGGAGGTCGAGGCAGCAGTGAATAATGATGGTGCCACTGCACTAGCCTAGATGACAAAGTGAGGCCCTGTCTCAAAAATGTAAATAAATAAAATAATGTTTAAGCTCTATGAGGGTAGAGACTTTGACTTAGTGGCATTTATATTGTCTGTGCCTAGTAGTATATTTAGCATGCAATAGGTATTGAATAAATAATTGATGAAAAATACATAAATGGGCAGAGCTTTTTTTTTTTGAGACAGAGTCTCATGCTGTCTCCCAGACTGGAGTGCAGCAATGCGATCTCAGCTCACCGCAACCTCGCCTCCCGAGATCAAGTGATTCTCCCGCCTCAGCCTCCTGAGTAGATGAAATTACAGGCATCTGCCACCATACCCAGCCAGTTTTTTTGGTATAGGCCATGTTTCACCATGTTTGTCAGGCTGGTCTTGAACTCCTGACCTCAGGTGATCCACCCGCCTCAGCCTCCCAAAGTGCTGGGATTACAGGCGTGAGCCACCACACCCAGCCTTTCTAAATATACTTTTTTTATTTTTTTATTTTTTTGTTTATTTTTTTATTTTATAAAGACGGGGTTTCACCATGTTGGTCAGGCTGGTCTTGAACTCCCGACCTCAGGTGATCCGCCCTCCTTGGCCTCCCAAAGTGCTTGGATTACAGGCGTGAGCCACCTCGCCCAGCCCTCTAAATATACTTTTTAAAAATACTCACCTCAGGCTGGGCGCAGTGACTCACACCTATAATCCCAGCACTTTGGGAGGCTGCAGTGGGTGGATTACTTTAGGTCAGGAGCTTGAGACCAGCCTGGCCAACATGGTGAAACCCTGTCTCTACTAAAAACAAAAAAAAATTAGCCCAGTGAGGTGGCACACACCTGTAATCCCAGCTACTCGGGAGGCGGGAGAATCGCTTGAACCTCAGAGGTGGAGGTTGCAGTGGGCTGAGACGAGACTGGCCATTGCACTCCAACCTGGGCAACAGAGTAAAACTCTGTCTCAAAAAAAAAAAAAAAAAAAAAAACTCACCTCAGAGGCCAGGTGTGGTGACTCACACCTATAATACTAGCACTTTGGGAGGCTGAGGCAGGATGATTGCTTGATCCCAGGAGTTTGAGACCAGCCTAGGCAAGATAGATCCCATCTGTGTAAAAACCAAATAAATGAAAAAAATGGGCCGGGCGCAGTGGCTCACACCTGTAATTCCAGCACTTTGGGAGGCCAAGGCAGATGGATCACAAGGTCAGGGGTTCAAGACTAGCCTGGCCAAGATGGTGAAACCCCATCTCTACTAAAAATACAAAAAATAGCCAAGCATGGTCGTGGGCGCCTGTAATCCCAGCTACGAGGGAGGCTGAGGCAGAGAATTGCTTGAACCCAGGATGTGGAGGTTGCAGTGAGCCAAGATCGAGTCACTTGCGTGCCAGCCTGGGCAACAGAATGAGACTCTGTCTCTAAATAAACAAATAAATAAAATGCATAATGACTGAAGAAATGAATATTTGGGCTATAGAGTGTATCTGCTTTTTTTTCACTTTCATTATCCCGTTTAATTTTTCCAATAATTTTGTGAGATGGGTGTTACAACCTCCAATTTAAATACTGAATTGATATTTAGGGAAAGAAAGTGACTTGTTCGAATGTCTAAACTCTAGTTCACGCTCCAGAGCTGCGCTTCACATTTTCCTGCTCTGGCATCCAACCCTCTGCTTAGTCAACTAGACCAAACTGTAAAAATTCTCTCTCCTACCTGTTTTTTCTAGTATTGACAATAAAAGGATATAAAGTAATAATGCCAAGTCTCAGGTTGTCTCATATCTTTTACGTTCTTCTGGGTGTTAAAGAGGATATACAATGAGTAAGGGGAATGTGCCTGCAGCCCTGCCCAAGGGTAGCAGCAAGCGGAGGTGTGAGCAGTAAGGGGCGGTGTCAGAGACAGCTTCTGCTTTAGAGTCGATGGTCATTTCAGGGAAGCACTGAAATACTCTGCAAGGAGTGGCACTTGTTTCTCCAATTCTGGGTGAAAAAAACTGCTATGAAAACACTGGAGAGAGTCTATTAACACAAAGATTTTGCTTTGCACTGCCATTCTTTCAGAATGAGTTTGGCATATAGGGATTGCGAAGATTTGAGGGCTGAATTGTGGGCAGCCGTTTCAGTGGTTTTTTGTGTGGTTGTGACATAAACATTCACTTCCCCCTCTTAGTAACCTGGTTCTTCCTGTTTTCTCAGGTCTTCCTTTGTCAACTATAATGTTTCACTTATCTTTCTAGACATCAATTAGAGCATATTCTGACATTATTGATTCTTAACAATAAGTATATGTGATGTGATAGTATGGTAGAACCAATTTAATCTCTGCTAAGTATTAAAAAGTACTTGTTTTAATGTAGTTGACGGGGTGATGGAGGCAGCAAACCACCATGGCACATGGTATACATAGAAAAGCTTAATCATTGTTGAATTAATTACAGAGGGTATAGAAACAATCTGGATCTTTCTTCCTTTTTATAATAAATTGCCTTAGGACTTCCATTCTGCCAGCCATAGTTCCTTTCATTTTACAGTAGCCATCTTTGTCACTCACAGGTATTAAAACACGGCTTGAGGAGGTTGAGGGAGGTGGGATCGTTGCTTGAGCCCAGGAGTTCAAGACCAGCCTTGGTGAGATACTGAGACTTTGTCGCTACAAAAAATTAAAAAACTAGCTGAGCATGGTGGTCTGTGCCTGTAGTCCTAGCTCCTTGAGAGGCTGAGGTGGGAGACTCTTGAGCCCAGGAGGTCAAGGTTTGCAGTGAGCCATGATCATGACGCTGCACTCCAGCCTGGGCAATAGAACAAGACTCTGTCTCAAAAAACAAAAAACAGCAACAACAAAAACCAACCAAACAGAAAACCCATGGCCCAAAATTGTTAAAGTAGATACATATTTTAATGTTGAGCATGCCGGGCGCAGTGGCTCACGCCTGTAATCTCAGCACTTTGGGAGGTCAAGTCCAGTGGATCACATGAGGACAGGAGTTCGAAAACAGCCTGACCAACATGGTGAAACCCCACATCTACTAAAAATACAAAATTAGCTGGGCATGGTGGCACATGCCTGTGATTCCAGCTACTTGGGAGGCTCACGCAGGAGAATTGCTTGCTTGAACCCGGGAGGTGAAGGTGCAGTGAACTGAGATAGCACTCCAACCTGGGCAACAAGAGCGAAACCCCGTTTCAAAAACATATATATATTCAGCAAAATTCTCTTTAAATTTCATTTAAAGAAGTTATCTCTTTAAATGAAATAACATCTTTAAATAAAATTTGGCCAGGCGCAGTGGCTCACACCCATAATCCCAGCACTTTGGGAGGCTAAGGTGGGCAGATCACAAGGTAAAGAGATCAAGACCATCCTGGCCAACATAGTGAAACATCGTCTCTACTAAAAATACAAAAACATTAGCCAGGTATGGTGGCAGGTGCCTGTAGTCCCAGCTACTTGGGAGGCTGAGGCAGGAGAATCTCTTGAACCTGGGACGCAAAGGTTGCAGTGAGCTGAGATGGCACCACTGCACTCCAGCCTGGCGACAGGGCAAGACTCCATCTCAATAAATAAATAAATAAATAAAATTCAAGAGGCTGAGATTTAAAAGACTAAAATTTAATATTACTAATGTATGACTGGGCGTGGTGGCTCACGCCTGTAATCCAAGCACTTTGGAGGCCAAGGCGGGCGGATCACCTGAGTTCAGGAGTTCAAGACCAGCCTGACCAACATGGTGAAACCCCGTCTTAAAAAAAAAAATTACTGATGTCTAATACCAAGGTTTGTGGCGAACTCTATTCCCAGAATAGGGCAGTACTATTGAATTTCGGGGACACAATTCAGTTCATAACACCATGTTATTGAAGATTCACTCCTTTGTATTCTTCCATCTTGAATATTCTTCCCAATTAGCTAACTAGTGATCATACTTCAATAACCAGCATTTTTTCCCATTTGTGAATCATAAGTTAGGATCATGCTGAAGAGTCAAGATATATCTCACTGACAATTGACTATGAATTTCATGGTGAAATGAGAATTTGGGGGTATATTAGGTTATATAAATTATAATACTAAATTAATGTGTTTCTTTTTCTTTCCTTCTTTTTGAGACGGAGTCTCGCTCTGTTGCCCAGGCTGGAGTGCAGTGGCACAATCTCAACTCATTGCAACCTCCACCTCCCAGGTTCAAACAATTCTCCTGCCTCAGCCTACCAAGTGGCTGGGACTACAGGCACATGCCACCACGCCTAGCTAATTTTTGTATTTTTGGTAGAGATGGGGTTTCACCATGTTGGCCAGGATGGTCTCAAACTCCTGACCTCATGATCCATCCACTTGGCCTCCCAAAGTGCTGGGATTACCAGGGTGAGCCACCTCACCCGGCCTCTTTTCTTTTCTCTTTTTTTTCTTCTGAGACGGAATCATGCTCTGTTGCCCAGGCTACAGTGCAGTGGCACAATCTCAGCTCACTGCAACCTCCACCTCCCGGATTTAGGCAATTCTCTGCCTCAGCCTCCCAAGTAGCTGGGATTACAGGCACATGCTACCATGCCTGGCTAATTTTTGGTATTTTTAGTAGAGATGGGGTTTCACCATCTTGGCCAGAGTGGTCTTGAACTCCTGACCTCGTGATCCACCTACCTCGGTCTCCCATAGTGCTGGGATTACAGGCATGAGCCACCACGTCTGGCCCCTTTCTATTTTCTTAATGTGGCTACTGAAATTTTTTTTTTTTTTTTTTTTTTTTTTGAGACAGGGTCTAGCTCTGCCACCAGGCTGGAGTACAGTGCCATGATCTTGGCTCACTGCAACGTCCACCTCCCGGGTTCAAGTGATTCTCATGCCTCAGGCTCCCAAGTAGCTGGGATTATAGGCATGTGGCACCATGCCTGACTATATTTTTGTATTTTTCGTAGGGACAAGGTTTTACAATGTTGGCCAGGCTGGTATTGAACCCCTGACCTCAAGTGATCTGCCTGCCTCAGCCTCCCAAAGTGCTGGGATTACAGGTGTGAGACCCTGTGCCCAGCAAAAAAATGTTAAGTGGTATATGTGGCTCACATTCTATTTCTATTGGATAATACTGGTCTAGGTTTTATTCAATAATCATTGAAGATATTTGAGTAGGAAATTGGCACGATTCAATTTTTTTTTTTTGATTGTTCCTCACAGACAAGAGTCAAATTTTGATTTAAGATAATTCATCTAGCACTGCTGTGGAATGGATTCATTTTTGAAGAAGGAAGAGGGAGGGAGGGGAGACCCTTCCAAAGGTGGTAAGGGCCTGGGAGCTGGAATTAGGCCCTTCAGGGTCAAAGGGAGTGATGGATGGATGCTTTAAACCCACTTTAGACAGGAAAATCAACATTTCTCACATTTTTTCTTTCTTCACCCTGGGGACTTATTTTCTACAGTGTTTTCAGATTCAAAGCAAACTCTGTCTACACTAACCTAAAAAAGGAGGATTAAAAAGTAACATGCTTTAACAAAAATTGTTCTTATGAGGAATATTACAAACACAAGCAATGTTTAAGAGCAGTTGCTAGCTTTTTTGCTATTGTCTTTTTTTTTTTTTTTAGATGGAGTTTTTACTCTTGTTGGGCAGGCTGGAGTGCAGTGGCGCAATCTCGCCTCACTGCAACCTCTGCCTCCCTGGTTCAAGCGATTCTCCTGCCTCAGTCTCCTGAATAACTGAGATTACAGGCACGTGCCACCAGGCCCAGGTAATTTTTTTGTATTTTTAGTAGAGACAGGGTTTCACCATGTTGGCCAGGCTAGTCTGGAACTCCTGACCTCAAGTGACCTGCCCGCCTCAGCCTACGAAAGTGGTGGGATTACAGATGTATATATATCTGGGCTTGGCCATATGCAATCTGCCTACATGCAAATTTAAATTTTTTTTTTTTTTTTTTTTTTGGTGCCGTGACTTGGATGTGAACGCAATTTAAAATATTTTCCTGATAAACACACCTTTGTTGTTTTGGTAGGACTACATACCGCTTTAATTTGTAAATGTAAAATAAACAATGTGTTTCAAAGACATCATACAAAAAAAGAACGACTTATTCATAATTTTTATATTGAATGCATGCTGAAATGATAATGTTTTGGATGTCTTGGGTTAAACGAAATAATTATGAAAAAAATTTCTCTTGTTTCTTTTAAAATTTTTAATGTGGCTACTAGAAACCATAATGTGACATGCTCACATTATATTTCTATTGGACAATGCTGTCCTTTGGGATATCCTTTTTCCTTTGGATGCTAAATTCAGTTGCTGTGGTAACTAAGGGGGCCTCTGGCTCAGCATTTCCTGGAAGGCAAGGGTGAGATGGGGGGAGGGGAGTCGTCATCAAATCAGATTTTAACAATATCCTCATTAAAACAAAGGAAGCAACAGCAATCTAGTTTGTTTGGGGTCCAGCAGTGTCAATTTGAATTCTAGGTCCTCAACCAAAACAGTAAAGGAAGATGCACTTCTCCAGTTCACCATTGGGAAAAGTTTTCTCTCTTTACCAAGCTTCCTCACCCACCCGCCACCTCCAGTACTGGAAGGGTTGCTAGCTACAAATTAATGGGCATTCCTCCCCCAACAAAGCCTAAATATTATCTCCCACTTACGCAGCTGTTTAAACACAAACTAAGTTGTTTTGCTTTGTTTACTCTCACACTGGAGGCTGTCCTCTCTCCCCATTACCCTTCATCTTCCTCAGTTCTCAGTTCTGTTTTCTTCTCCTACTTAGCTTGTTCAGTTTTCTTGCATAGCTTAGTAATCAGATACTTACCTCACACTTTTCTTTCAAGAAACTCACAGTCCATAACTAATAGGATATTAATCTTTTCCAGTTATGTGAGAATTACTTGCCGTAATCCCTTTTTTATTTATTTTATTTTATTTTATTCTTGAGATGGAATCTCGCTCTTAACCCAGGTTGGAGTGCGATGGCACAATCCCTGGCTCACCGCAAACTCTGCCTCCTGGGTTCAAGCTATTCTCCTGCCTCAGCCTCCCCAGTAACTGGGATTACAGGCGCCCACCACTGCGCCTGGCTAATTTTTGTATTTTTAATAGAGACGGGGTTTTGCCATGTTGGCCAGGCTGTTTCAAACTCCTGATCTTAGGTGATCCGCCCACCTCAACCTCCCAAAGTGCTGGGATTACAGGCGTGACCCACCGCGCCCCGGGCCCTAGTCCCTTTTATTTAAAAACAAACAAACAAACAAACAAACAAACAAATCACGCCATTGCACTCCAGCCTGGGCAACAAGAGCAAAACTCCGTCTCACAAAAAAAAGAATATGGATGTATTCCATAAGCAGTTGAACCTCTTCTTTCCTGCTGCCCTGATAGTTGGTCTGGCTCCTAGAAATTCAGGTTTTCTTCCCTCCTGGTGAGATTATGCTAATCAGAGAACATTGGCCAAATTCTTTCCATGATTTTCTCCTCTCAGGCTGTCCTTCCCTTCCCGTTTGTAGACCTAGCCTGTAGTGAAAAAAACTGATAAATTCATAGGATCAGAATTCTTACTGTTTACACTCTTTCTAACAACGTTAAATCTCTGATAGTAGCACCCACTCGACTTTGCTTTTTATATAGATAGATTTATTCTCATCTCTCTGTAGACTGCTTTAATTCCAAGCAGATCCGAGAGCAAAAAAGAGAGTATCTGCCCTCCCTCCAGGCTTTTCTAGTACCATTTTGTCTGTGAAACTAAGAGGCTGTAGCTGCTGTTAAAAGAGAGACGGAGTAAGGATGAGCTTTTGAAAAAAAAAAAAAACCCCGGGGTGGAGAGAGTGGCAGGATGTGGGTTTGGGAGGGCGGAGGAGGGAGGGCGTTATTGTCTGCGGGGCGGGGGCGGGGGTAGTTCTGAAGTTCTGATAACACAGAATTCCGAGAGGTCACAAGATTGTTTGGAGGGAGGGGGCGGGCGGGGGTGCGGTTGGGGGCTGCGTCGCCCTTTCAGGCTCCACCCTTTGCAGGGATTATAAATAGTCATGATCCCAGCCAGACCCGGAGATTCTGTAACGGTGAGGGTTTAGAGCGCTCCTGAGGATCTGGAGAAGGCTTGCTGCTGAGAAGGACATTTTGAAGGTTTTATTGGCTGAAAAGGTGTCTGTGGAATCACACTCCTAGATCTTTCTTGAAGACTTGAAAAGAATTAGATCAGGGCCATGGGGACACAGAAGGTAAGAATGATATAATTACTGGTTATTTTTGCTTGTTTGGGGGACACTCAGAAAGGCAGATCTCAATGGTAATTGCCGTGTTCTGTTTTCTCCTAAGTCACCAAGCCATCTTAAGGCCTTTTCATTTCTCCTCTAGCCTGCGCTGCTACATCTTCATCAGTTTTCCTTTGAATGTCATACAGTTCTGTTCACCTTCCTATCACAGGAAAGTAACCCGGGAGAAGTTGTGTTTGCTTCTCAGGTTTATTTTAGGTAACTATATGCTACTGAGGACAAGATGATTGAGTGTTTAGAGGATCGGGCTGCTTGGTTGTATGGATTACAGTGTGGGTCTCAGAGCCAGTGTGAAGACTTCTGGAAGCATTAGACCTTGAAAAGGTCTGTGTTTGGGGGCACAGGCCAGTGTCCCACCATCTGTTTGTCCCATAACCTGTGGGGTTCCCTGGATACTAAGGAGAAAGAATTCCAGTTGTCCTTCCTATTGAGGTTAAAATCGTGAGTGCAGGACCTATGAATATATTATTGAGTGGTGTTTATGCAATATTTGCAGGGAGAAAGCATTTTTACCAAGATAAATTTAACTAAAAATAAGGGGCCAGGTATGGTGAGTCATGCCTATAATCCCAGCATTGGGGAAACCAAGGCCGGAAGATTACGTGATGTTGTGAGTTTGAGACCAGTTTTGGGCAATAACAGTGAGATCCCATCTCTACAAAGCAGAAAGAAAGAAAATGAAGGAAAATAAAGAGAGGGATGGAAAATTACAGGACTAAAGAAAAGACTCTCAAAGATAGTAGTGCGTGATGAGAAGAGAGAGGAGAGATTTTTACTAAAAGGAAAAAGATTTAACAGAGAGCATTGGACTGGCAGGGTCCTCTGGGGTACTGAAGCTTAGTTGTGACTGAGATATCTGGGAGGCTGCAGACAAGGTCAGTTCGCCTACTGAAGCTCCCAGCCCGCTACCTACCCTATCTGACCTGAAAGGAAAGGAGTTTAAGATAGGAAAGGTTGAAGGGATTGGGGGGTGGGGGGGGGGCGGGGAAGGGCATAGGAGATGACCTCGGGTATAAAAATTGAGCTGCCCCAAGGTGGAAATCTAAAATAATATTTTGCCCAGCTGAATTATTCTAGGCAAGGTGAAGACGACCAGCTCCCATCACTAAGAAATGTCTCTTATATGTTAGCTTTGTAGTGAGCTGAGTGTTGTTTCTTCCCCGCCCGGGGGTTAGGGATAGCAGAACAGTATTTAATAAACGGAAGACTCAGATGGGGCCAGGATGCAGTGGGTAGATCCAGTAGGTTACATGATCCTGAGAGATGAGAGACTCAAAGAGCAGCCCAGCAGTGAAGACACACACTACCACCCCCACCACCACGCGGGCTTCCATGGAGTCTGGGGTACAGATCAGACTACGCCGTATTTGTTTCCAGAATAACTAGTTCTTAGTCATCCCACCCAAGCCTGTGCTTTCCTCTGCCCTCCCAGCTCTTGAGTGGAATTCTATGCCTACCTGTACCTGGTGCAGGTTTTTAAATGTTTCCAAACTGACTAACCCAGTTTCTCTTAACTTCTTCCAGAGAAAAGAAAAAAAAAAACTTCTTCTTCCTTCCCCAATTCTCTTGCCACTTGTACCAAGTTAACTTCACATCCTTACCTCCAGATAAGTTCTTTAGTATAATCTATTACTGGGTCTGGCCAATTAATCACCAAAATCTCATTTGATTTTTATCTTTTTCATACCACTCATAGGTCAAATTCTCCTCATAGAGCTCCATAATTAATAAGAAACAGTCGTCAATCACAAGCTATAAGGACTATTCTCTCCTTTGTCTTCCCTCCCTCCAGGTCACCCCAGCTCTGATCTTTGCCATCACAGTTGCTACAATCGGCTCTTTCCAATTTGGCTACAACACTGGGGTCATCAACGCTCCTGAGATGGTGAGTGCAAGGCCACAAGAATTAGAACCTGGAATATGGAAGTTATTCCTTTAAGTAGAGTTTCAAGAATTCAGAATTTAGGGCCAGGCGTGGTGGCACCTACCTGGAGTCCCAGCTACTCCAGAGGCTGAGGCCTAAAGATCACTTGAGCCCAGGAGTGAAATACCATCCTGGGCAACACAGTTAGTGAGGGTCCCTCCCCCTACCAGGGGAATTTGAGACAAACTTTGTATTTATCCTGGCCAAGGCTGAAGATGGAGACAATATTGGTGGGAAATCTAGTGCGGTCATTTAATCAAAGCAGAACGCTCACTTACTGTACCCTGGGAGGGGCTGTTCTTCCTCCCACTTTCTCACCCCATAGTGACACACTTCCTATATCATCCCTTAGGGGTTGGTTACAAAGAAGCTGGGTCCCCTTATGAGTGGGCCGGGATAGACTGTGAGCATCGGTGCTGCCACCTACTGGGATTTTCGGGATAAATAAAAAAAATTACTGTTCCAGAGAGTTAACATTAACTCCAATATGTTATCTGCCCCTTCCACTCCCATGTATTTATTCTCTTGATTCTCTAGGAAGGAAATGATCCCTGATATTTGTGTGTTTTGTTCTCATCCAACTGCAACAGTCTGTCCTCCCACCAACCATTTTATTTTGCAGATCATAAAGGAATTTGTCAATATCACTTTGAGCAAGAAAAATGCCCCTCCCTCTGAGATGTTGCTCACGTCCCTCTGGTCCTTGTCTGTGGCCATATTCTCCGTTGGTGGTATGATTGGCTCCTTTTCCGTCGGACTCTTTGTCAATCGCTTTGGCAGGTATTGACTAGAAACGGGGCAAGGAAGTGGGCTCTACCAGCTGCACTGAGGACAAGCATGGAGACTTAGGGCAGGGAGGTGATGATGCCTTTGAATCTGAACACCTTGAATTCTAATCAAGGGAAACCTAGTCCAACTGGCCCCGAATATGACTGCCCTTGCTTGGAGCTCTACTACCCTCCATAGCTCCCACCTAGCTGTGCAGGAGATGAGCTGTGTGAGTGACTGGCTTTACAGTCCAGCTAGGGCTAGTTCAGAATTATTCTCTAGTAAGCTCAACTGTGGGGTTTCCAGAAACGTACTTAATTTACAAGGTCCGAAGTTGTTTACTTTCCTAAAAAAAAAAATTGGGGTTTCATATAAATGTTATTGTTATTTTACACAGGATTGGTAGGAATTATTCTTTTTTTTTTTTTTTAAAGATGGAGTTTCACCATATTGGTCAGGCTGGTCTCGAACTCCTGACCTCAGGTGATCCGCCCACCTCAGCCTCCCAAAGTGCTGGGATTACAGGCGTGAGCGACTGCGCCCAGCAGGAATTATTCTTGTAATTCTTAGTCTATGGCAAATGAGGATAATGGCCAAAAAAACTGAATCTTCTTATTCTATACTAGCTTAACAGTATATTTAGAAGGTACAATATATTTTTAGTTAAGACTGATGAAGGAACTGTTTTAATTTGCCAAGTAGGCTGGGCTCAGTGGCTTGTGCCTGTAATCCTAGCACTTTGGGAGGCTGAGGCAGGTGGATCACCTGAGATCAGGAGTTTGAGACCAGCCTGGCCAACATGGCAAAACCCTGGGTGTGATAGTGTGTGCCTATGATCCCAGCTACTCAGGAGGCTGAGGCAAGAGAATCTCTTGAACCTGGGGTGGCGGGGGAGGTGGTGGAGGTTGCAGTGAGCCGAGATCTGGCCACTTCACTCCAGCCTGGGGGAGAGAGTCAAACTCCGTCACAAAAAGAAAAATTGCCAATTAGATATTCTAGAAATGCAATTGGAATTCACATTTAAAAATGGATAAAGCAAAGAGAAAAAAACAAAATGAAAAATGGATAAAGCAACCTATTTTACTTGATTATGTTGGTCTTCCCCCCTACCACAAGAAAGAGGGTCTTGCTCTGTCACCCAGGCTGGAGTGCAGTGGCCCAATCATAGCTCACTACAGCAACGATCTCCCACTTCCACTCCCTGAGTAGCTGGGGAAATATAGGCGGGCACCATCATGCCTGGCTACCAGTTAGAAATGTTCTGATAATAGAAAGTGAAAAGGAGAAGTTAGACCAAAAAAGGAGACGATATGGTCTGGAGAAGAGCAGAATAATGAGGACAGGAGAGGAGAGATTAGGAGCCTCTCGCTTTGCTAACCCCACTTTGTCTTTTGTTAACCTTACAGGCGCAATTCAATGCTGATTGTCAACCTGTTGGCTGTCACTGGTGGCTGCCTTATGGGACTGTGTAAAGTAGCTAAGTCAGTTGAAATGCTGATCCTGGGCCGCTTGGTTATTGGCCTCTTCTGCGGACTGTGCACGGGTTTTGTGCCCATGTACATTGGAGAGATCTCGCCTACCGCCCTGCGGGGTGCCTTTGGCACTCTCAACCAGCTGGGCATCGTTGTCGGAATTCTGGTGGCCCAGGTACCGTAGAAGTTCTCATACCTGATGAGTGTTAGTTTCATGGGTCATTAAAAAAGTTAACATAGTTAAAGCACTGAAGAATATCTGGCACATGTTCGATTATATATGGAAGTTTTAGATATTGTTACTGTAGCTCATAGATAGTAGGAAGCAGGCTAAGGAAAGGAAAAGAAACACTATTTTTTTTTTCCTGAGGTAAAAGAATGTATGGTTTTCTGAGCTTTTTGTTTTTAATGAACTTGTAGCCTATGCAGTACGGGGTTTATGGCATTATCTTGTGTGGTTTCTAGATCTTTGGTCTGGAATTCATCCTTGGGTCTGAAGAGCTGTGGCCAGTGTTGCTGGGCTTTACCATCCTTCCTGCTATCCTACAAAGTGCAGCCCTTCCATTTTGCCCTGAAAGTCCCAGGTTTTTGCTCATTAACAGAAAAGAAGAGGAGAATGCTAAGCAGAGTGAGTATCCTTCACGCCTTACTATATGAATTATATGGTTGTGGTTTGTTTTAGGGATGAGGGTACCGGACTTATTTTCTGTTGTACCCTTTCCCTGCCCCTGAGAATCCCAGTGAAGAGGGTCCTGATTACTCTTGAGTAAAATTTTCAGCCCCTAAAGAATGAGGTGAGAAGGCAGGTTTAGGAATTGATGCTATCAGGCCAGGCGTGGTGACTCATGCCTGTAATCCCAGCATTTTGGGAGGCCCAGCGGGCAGATCACCTGAAGTCAGGAGTTCAAGAACAGCCTGATCAACATGGAGAAACCCCATCTCTACTAAAAATACAAAATTAGCCAGGCATGATGTCGCATGATGTCCCACCTACTTGGAAGGCTAAGGCAGGAGAATCCCTTGAACCCGGGAGGCGGGGGTTGCGGTTAGCCAAGATTCCACCATTGCACTCCAGCCTGGGCAACAAGAGTGAAACTCTGTCTCAAAAAAAAAAAAAAAAAGACCGGGCATGGTGGCGCGTGCCTGTAGTCCCAGCTACTCAGGAGGCTGAGATGGGAGGATCGCTTGAGCCCAGGAGTTCTGGGCTGTAGTGCGCTATGCCAATCAGTTGTCCACACTAAGTTTGGCATCAATATGGTGACCTCCTGGGAGTGGGGGACCACCAGGTTGCCTAAGGAGGGGTGAACCGGCCCAGGTCAGAAACGGAGCAGGTCAAAACTCCCATGCTGATCAGTAGTGGGATCATGCCTGTGAATAGCCACTGCACTCCAGCCAGCCTGGGCAACATAGCGAGACCCCGTCTCTTAAAAAAAAAAAAAAAGGAATGGATGCTATTGATCACCTCATCTCCTACGGCCCTTTCCTAGCTGCCTTACAAGAATGCATTTGCGACATTACATTGTCTTTATCCTTTCCTCTTTATCCTTTTTACCAGTCCTCCAGCGGTTGTGGGGCACCCCAGGATGTATCCCAAGACATCCAGGAGATGAAAGATGAGAGTGCAAGGATGTCACAAGAAAAGCAAGTCACCGTGCTGGAGCTCTTTAGAGTATCCAGCTACCGACAGCCCATCATCATTTCCATCGTGCTCCAGCTCTCTCAGCAGCTCTCTGGAATCAATGCTGTGAGTATGATACCTTAGGGTCAAAGGTGTCTTACAATATTTCACTTAAAATGCTGGGGCATGGTGGCGATGCATGTAGTCCCAGCTACTCAGGAGGCTGAGATAAGAGGACTTGAGCTCAGGAGTTTGAGCCTGCGGTGAGCTATAATTATGCCACTGCACTCCAGCCTGGGAGACAGAGTGAGACTCTGTCTCTGAAATTTAATAAAAGGGGGAAAAAAAGAGCCTGGTAGGACACCGGCAACTTCAAACTGAACTGACTTTACCAGTCTATTTGTTTTTATAATTAGAATCTGGAGCGTGATAGTTTAAAGAGGGCGGCAAAACGGATGCTAGCATTTGGCAGGTAGCCCTTGTATTCCATGCAAATATCAGCTTCCTGCATTTGAATGCGGAGTGTGGATTGTGGGAAGAGAGTATTCCTTTGCCTAGTCAATTGTGGATAAAATATGAATATGAAGACCACCCTTGTCCCACCTTTTTAAATACTGATTCATCCCCTGAGAGTTTTCCTTTAGTCTTTGATCAATGGGATTAAATCATTTTTTTTTCTTTTTTTTTTTTAAAAAACGGGGTTTCACCATATTGCTCAGGCTGGTCTCAAACTCCTGACCTCAGGTGATCCACCCGCCTCAGCCTCCCAAAGTGCTGGGATTACAGGCGTGAGCCACCGCGCCTGGCTTGTATCATTTTGTAACAAAGCATTTTGCAAAACACATTTGATGTTCACAGTAGTGAGTTCATTCTTGGCCTTTTATCCTACCTAACACAGCAGGATATTTGTATTTGAAGTAGCAGTGCTTCTTCTTGTGAGGAGTTAGAGGCTTTTTATCAGAATGTATGAGGAGCCACCATGGTGGCTCCAAATGCCTGTAGTCCCAGCTACTACTTGGGAGGCTGAGGTGGGTATATGTATCTCTTAAGCCCAGGAGTCAAACCTGGGCAATATAGCTTGACTTTGTTTTTGAGATCGAGCTTCACTCTTGTTGCCCAGGCTGGAGTGCAATGCCACAATCTCGGCCCACGGCAACCTTCACCTCTGGGGTTCAAGCGATTCTCCTGCCTCAGCCTCCGGAGTAGCTGGGATTACAGGCATGTGCCACCACGTCTGGCTAATTTTGTATTTTTAGTAGAGATGGGATTTCTCCATGTTGGTCAGGCTGGTCTTGAACTCCAGACCTCAGGTGATCCACCCAGCTTGGCTTCACAAAGTGCTAGGATTACAGGCGTGAGCCATCATGCCCAGCTTGACCCTGTCTTTTTTTTTTTTTTTTTTTTTTTTTATGATTCAGTCTCCCTAGAGACTGCCAAAAATTGCCAACGCCGACTATATTTCAAGTCGTCATGGCGGGGTATTGGGAAAGGTTTTCAATTAGCAATAATCACACCTCGGATAAACCTCATTGGCTACGATACTGCCACTGTGCAAAGCTGACCCTTTCTTAAAAAAACTAACAGAAAAAAAAAATTGGGAGGAAATACACAATAGTTTGAAAAAGCCTCATAGGTGATTTTGATGAATCCCATTCTCAGATTTCCTCATTTGGAAATGATAATGTAGGTCACATGTATGACAGGAGAAAAATATGCTCTGAGACTTTCCAGGTGAGGTAGCTACGTGCAAATGTAGCCCTAAGAATGAGCACCTCTTTAAAGAATGTACCTTGCATTGGTCTGTGCCTATTTAAAAAAGAAAAAAAGAATGCACCTGAGGCAACTCCCTAGCTGCCTCACCACAGTCCCGGCCCCACAAAACATCAGGAAAGGGTCACCTGTGAGGAACTACAGATGATCCATGAGCACTCTGATAAAAGATCACCTGTAAGAAATTACAGATGATCAATTAACACTCTGATGGACAGACTCCTGCCGCTTCAGAGTATGGTATATACATTTTTGGGGGGAGTGAGGGGCGAAGTCTTGCTCTGTCGCCCAGGCTGGAGTGCTGTGGCGCAATCTCAGCTCACCACAGCCTCCATCTCGTGGGTTCATGTAATTCTCCTGCCTCAGCCTCCCGAGTAGCTGGGAAGCTGGGATTACAGGCACCCACCACCAACCCTGGCTAATTTTTTTTTGTTTTTAGTAGAGACAGGTTTTCACCATGTTGGCCAGGCTGGTCTCAAACTCCTGACCTCATGTGATCCAACCACCTCAGCCTCCCAAAGTGCTGGCCTTACAGGTGTGACTCACCACGCCCAGCATGTACCTTAATTATTGTTGGACTAAGGTGGTTCCCATTTTAGTCAATGAGCAGATTTTGCTGCAGATATAATCTCACTCAAAGATGACTGCACCAGAATTACGGGGGATGAGATTCCTAAGTCTGCTGAATTCGAGAATCTCTGTGTAAGAGGCCTGAACATTGTCTATAAAAAAATAAATCTGATGCATAGCAGGCTTAGAAATCACTTTGCCAACCTACTTTTGCACAAACTAGTAGCCGGAATAACAGGAGCCCACAACAACACGTGGCTAATTTTGTATTTTTATTAGAGAGGGGGTTTCCTCCATGTTCGTCAGGCTGGTCTCAAACTCCTGACCTCAGGTGATCCACCCACCTAGGCCTCCCGAAGTGCTTGGATTATAGGTGTGGGCCACCACTCCCGGCCTAATATTTTAATATCTCTTAACTATGTAAGTTGCAGCAACCTTACATTTTAGCGAAGTGCCTAGCAAATAACAAACAGTAATTTATTTAACATATATAAAGTAGCTGGTATTATTGCATAAAACACTTCAAAAGGGCCTAGGCCTGGGAAATACAGCCCAACCTCTGCTTATTCAATGAAGATAGCTTATTCAATTAGTTCACTATCAAATTGAGAAATCAATGTGCCTATCAATGTTTTGAAGGTTTGGGGAAGAGGCAATTAAAAAAGCATTTAGCTGGGCTTAATGGCCCATGCCTATAATCCCAGCAACTTGAGAGGTGGAGAGGCAGGAGGATCACTTGAGACCAAGATTTTTAGACCAGCCTAGGCAACACAGTGAGTTGCTGTCTCAACTTATAAAGAAACCATGGCCGGGCGAGTTGGCTCACGCCTGTAATCCTATAATCCCAGCACTTTGGAAGCCTGAGGCGGGTGGATTAAGAAGTCAGGAGTTCAAGACCAGCCTGGCCAAGATGTTGAACCCCCGTCTCTACTAAAAATACAAAAACTAGCTTGGGGCAGTGGAAGGCACCTGTAATCCTAGCTGCTCGGGAGGCTGAGGCAGGAGAATCACTTGAACCCGGGGCGGACTTTGCAGTGAGCCGAGATTGCGTTATTGCACTCCGGCCTGGGTGACAGAATGAGACTTCCATATAAACAAAAAAAAGGAAAGAAACCACTTTGTAGGAATTACACTTTCATATAAATTAGTGAAGTGAACATAAGCAAGAGTAAATGTAACAGTGGAAATAAGCATAGTTATAAGAAACAATGGAAATGAATAGCTAAAATTGAGACTATTTAAAAGGAAAAAGGAGGGCCAGGTGTGGTAGCTCATGCCTGTAATCCCAGCACTTTTGGAGGCCGAGGCAAACGGATCAATTGAGGTCAGGAGTTCCGAGACCAGCATAGCCAACATGGCGAAAACCCAGCTCTACTTAAATTACAAAAATTAGCTGAGCGTGGTTGTGGGCTGCTTGTAGTCCCAGCTACTCAGGAGGCTAAAGTGGGAGAATCACTTGACCTGGGAGGTAGAGGTTGCAGCGAGCCGAGATTGTGCCACTGCACTCCAGCCTGAGAGACACATCAAGACTCCATCTCAAAAAAAAAGAGAAAGGAGATAACATACAGAAGATAATTCATTTGCCGAATGGGATTGATTGAACAAAAACCCTAATAAAAAGGACATCCTGCCTCCAGGGACTTTTAAAGTTTATTTTTGAGGGTTCTGTTTAACTGGTATGCAGAATTGTATCAAAGTTGCATGTTTTGTTTTCTACTAGGTGTTCTATTACTCAACAGGAATCTTCAAGGATGCAGGTGTTCAAGAACCTATCTATGCCACCATCGGTGCGGGTGTGGTTAATACTATCTTCACTGTAGTTTCTGTAAGTTGTACGGTTTGATAATTTTGGGGGGGGGGAGAAAATAATCCTTGCTACAGATATTCAAAGGTGGATTGCATGGCTCTACCGTCATTTAGTTACACCTTTTTGTTGTTTAATTTTCCTTTGGAAAAAGAGATATTCAATGCAGGCTGTAGTCCTGGCTCTTCAAGCAAATACGGGTTGGATGGGAAAGCAGGAAGTATACAAGGGACTGTATAGTATGCTTTCAACTTGAAATTGGAGGAGAGGTGTTTGGAAAAACTCTCAAACTGTGTTTTTCCTCTGTTTTTGCACTAAAACAACAATGTAACAGAAGATTTCCGTGACCCCCCAAAATATGTGAGGATTTTTCCCCATCAAGTAAGCAATCAGTTCTGTAGTGGACACCATCTAGGTGTCCTCTGATTTAATTCTGACACTGTCTGCCTGGAGATAGCATCACATGTCACAGGTTGATGGCCCAGTTCCCAAGACGGCCCCACTCCTAATGCCAATCACAAGCTCCAGGCTGTCTGACCTGTGCTTCTGACCCCACAAGCTAGAGATCTTGGATTCCCACGACGCCCTCTTTGGGTTTGAGTAATTTGCTACAGTTGGTCACAGAACTCAGGGAAATTGTTTCCTAGTTTGTTTTAAAGGATATTTTAAAGGACAGAAATAAACAACCAGATGAAGAGATTCATAGGGGGAGGTCCGGAGGGGTCCTGAGCATGGGAGTTTCTGTCTCCGTGGAGTTGGGGTGCACTCCTAGCACATAGATGAATTATTGACCTTCCTGTCAGCTTCCAGGGGTTCAGATATCTGGAAGCTCACCACACTCTGCCTTTTGGGCCTTTTATGCAGACTTCATTGGTTCTGCGTGATTGAAGCATGGACAAAGATTCTGAAATGTGATTGGACAGAAAGGGTATGATCTGAACCCAGCAAGGCCTGTCTGTTGAGATTATCTGTTGGCCTCTGTGTAGTATTTCTTCCTCTAGGGTGTGGGGCAAGAGCCTCTCTGAAATGAGGGTTTTATGCCCCACAGTCAGATTAGAGTCCCGCCAAGTGGGAGAGAGCAGGAGAAAGTCAGAGAAGAATTCTATTTTCTGAGGCCGGCTCCTGAGGCCCAAAGCATCCCAACATTATAGCAAAAGACTGTAGCAAGGGCTGTGGGGATTTTGAGCCAGGACCTGTGGATGGAAAGCAATATGTATCTATATTAAATCAAAAATCACAGGAGGTGTACGTATAACAAGTGTCCTGTGTTAGTAAGGCAGATTTCAAGTAGCTCCGACACTGTTTTCATGGGAAGGAAAACTGAAGTTTCATGTCATATTCTTCTCTTCTAGCTGTTTCTGGTGGAAAGGGCAGGAAGAGGACTCTGCATATGATAGGCCTTGGAGGGGATGGCTTTTTGTTCCCTACTCATGACTGTTTCTTTGTTATTAAAGGTGAGTGCTCTTTGAGTGAAGAAAAGCAAGGGAGGGGGAGGGAGAGGTTACAGTTGACTTCTGTGACTCAGGGGTGGGTTGTTAAGGTTGCAGTTTGTCAATAAAATCAGAGGAGAGAAGTCAGATACACAGAATTTTTAAGAAAGGTGGGTTATCAGAGAA
Source organism: Ateles fusciceps (assembly GCA_036589455.1). Taxonomy (NCBI): domain Eukaryota; kingdom Metazoa; phylum Chordata; class Mammalia; order Primates; family Atelidae; genus Ateles; species Ateles fusciceps. Next base: position 1,437,679 of record JAZHEH010001593.1, read on the forward strand.
TTGGAGGTAAACTGTTACCAACCTTACATTTATAGAACGTTATTGTAGCCTATAAAATAAATTATCTAATTTAATTCTTAAAATAATATCAAGGTAATCACACTTTATAGATCATTAGATGCTCTCAGTACAAAGTGACAAATATGAGATCACAGAGACAGGATTCAAAACTCCAGGCCTGGCTGGGTGCAGTGATTAATGCCTGTCATTGGCAGCCAACGTGAGAGGATTGCTTGCCCAGAAGTTGACAACCAGCCTGGGCAACATGGCAAGAAACTCTCTACAAAAAAAAAAAACAACCAAAGTTGTTTTTTTTTTTGAGACAGGGTTTTGCTCTGTCACCCAGGCTGGAGGGCAGTGGTTGCAATCACTCACTGCAAACTTTGCCTCCCGGGCTTAGTGTTTCTGCTGTGTCAGCCTCCTCCTGGGTAGCTGGAATTACAGGCACGCGCCACCATGCCCAGCTAATTTTTTGTACTTTTTTTCTTTCTTTTTTTTTTCTTTTTCAGCACAAAAACCTGAATAATTTTTTTTTTTTCTTTTTGTATTTTTAGTAGAGACAGGGTTTCACCACGTTGGCCAGGCTGGTCTTCAACTCCTGACCTCAAATAATCCACCTGCCTTGGCCTCCCAAAGTGCTGGGATTACAGGCATGAGCCACAGCGCCCAGCCAAAAAAATTTTTTTTTTTTTATTTTTGATATGGAGTTTCGCTCTTGTTGCCCAGGCTAGAGTCCAATGGCATGATCTTGGCTCACTGCAACCTCCACCTCCCGGGTTCAAGACATTCTCCTGCCTCAGCCTCCCGAGTAGCTGGGATTATAGGCATGCGCCACCACACCTGGCTAATTTTGTATTGTTAGTGGAGACCCAGTTTCCCCATGTTGGTCAGGCTGGTTTTGAACTCAGGTGATCTGCCCACCTCGGCCTCCCAAAGTGCTGGGCTTACAGGCATGAGCCACCACACCTGGCAAAAAAAAATTTTGTTTTAATTGACCAGGTGTGATGGCACATGCCTCAAGTCCCAGCTATTTGAGAGGCTGAGGTGGGAGAATCGCTTAAGACCAGTAGTTTGATGATGCAGTGAGCCATTATAGTGCCACTGCAGTCCAACCTGGGCAACAGAGTAAGAGGCTGTCTCAAAAAATAAAAATAAGCCAGACACGGTAGCTCACGCCTGTAATCCCAGCGTTTTGGGAGGCTGAGGCAGGCGGACCACGAGGTCAGGAGATCGAGACCATCCTGGCTAACACGGTGAAACCCCATCTCTACTAAAAATAGAAAAAATTACTCAGGCATGGTGGCACATGCCTGTAATCCAAGCACTTTGGAGGCCAAGGTGGGTGGATCACCTGAGGTCGGGAGTTCAAGACCAGCCTGACCAACATGGTGAAACCCTGTCTTTAAAAAAAAATAAATAAATAAAAATAAAAATAAAATAAAGAGCCATGTTAGATTAAAAAATAATAATAATTAAAAAATAAAAAATAAAAAATAAATCCAAGCCTTTTGACTTGACAGCCACTTTCTGTACTGTAGGCCAGGACAGTAGGAGGTTGCCATTAGTTGCGTCTGGGAACCTAGATCCTAGGTCATACTGTCTTTACATTTAATTTTCTCTGTTCCTTCCTCTTACAGGGTAACTATAATGGCATGAGCTTTGTCTGTATTGGGGCTATCTTGGTCTTTGTGGCCTTCTTTGAAATTGGACCAGGCCCCATTCCCTGGTTTATTGTGGCTGAACTCTTCAGCCAGGGCCCCGCCCAGCTGCGATGGCAGTGGCCGGCTGCTCCAACTGGACCTCCAACTTCCTAGTCGGATTGCTCTTCCCCTCTGCTGCTGTAAGTAAACTCACCTTATCTTAAAACCAGCCTTCCTAAGCTGACATGTTGAAGATACGTCTTAATACAGTAGGCCCGCCGGGTTTGGTGGCTCATGCCTGTAATCTTAGCACTTTGGGAGGTGGAGGCAGATAGATTACCTGAGGTCAGGAGTTTGAGACCAGACTGGCCAATATGGCAAAACCGGTCTCTACTAAAAATATAAAGATTAGCTGGGCACACACCTGTAATCCCAGCTACTTGGGAGGCTGAGGAAAGAGAATAGCTTGAACCCAGGAGGCAGAGGTTGCAATGAGCGGAGATCGTGCCACTGCACTCCAGACTGGGTGACAGGAGCAAGACTCCATCTCAAAAAATAAATAAGGCCGGCTGCGGTGTCTCACGCCTGTAATCTCAGCACTGTGGGAGGCCTAGGCGAGTGGATCACGAGGTCAGGAGTTCAAGACCAGTCTGACAAATATGGTGAAACCCCATCTCTACTAAAAATACAAAAAAGCTGGGGGCGGGACGCAGTGGCTCATGCCTGTAATCCTAGCACTTTGGGAGGCCAGGGCAGGCAGGTCACCTGAGATTGGGAGTTCAAGATCAGCCTGACCAACATGGAGAAACCTTGCCTTTAAAAAAATAGTAATAATTAGCCAGGCGTGGTGGCTCACGCCTGTAATCCAAGCACTTTGGAGGCCAAGGCGGGCAGATCACCTGAGGTTGGGAGTTCAAGATCAGCCTGACCAACATGGTGAAACCCCGTCTTTATTAAACAATAATAATAATTAATTTAAAAAAGAAAAGGAAAATTTTTTTAAAAAACAAAAAAATTGGCTGGGCGCGGTGGCTCACTCCTGTAATCTCAGCACTTTGGGAGGCCAAGGCGGGCGGATTGCCTGAGGTCAGGAGTTCAAGACCAACCTGGCCAACATGGTGAAACCCTCTCTTTAAAAATTAAAAAAGAAAAAAAAAAAAAACTAAAAAATTAGCCGGGCATGGTGGTGCACGCCTGTAGCCCCAGCTACTCGGGAGGCTGAGACGGGAGAATCGCTTGAACCTGGCAGGGGAAGGTTGCAGTAAGTCAAAATCGTGCCATGATACTCTAGCCTTAGCAACAGAGTGAGACTCCATCTCAAAAATAAATAAATAAATAAGAATAAAAAATAATACAGAAGTCCCTCTTCATCTGCATTTTCAGTTACCTGCCATCTAAAAATATTAATTGGAAAATCCCAGAAATAAAAAATTCATAAGTTTTAAATTGCGGCGGGGCACAGTGGCTCAAGTCTGTAATCTCAGTGCTTTGAGAGGCCAAGGTGGACAGATCACTAGAAGTCAGGAGTTTGAGACCAGCCTGACCATCATGTTGAAACCCCATCTCTACTATAGAAAAAATTAGGCTGGGCATGGTGGCTTATCCCTGTAATCCCAACATTTTGGGAGGCCAAAGCCGGTGGACCACCTGAGATCAGAAGTTTTGAGACCAACCTGACCAACATGGTGAAACCCCATGTCTACTAAAAATATGAAACGTTAGCCTTCTGTGGTGGCAGTTGCCTGTGATCTCAACTACTTGGGAGGCTGCGGCAGGAGAATCACTTGAACCTGGGAGGCGAAGATTGCAGTGAGCCAAGGTCATGACATTGCACTCCAGCCTGGGCAACAAGAGAAACTGTCTCAAAAATAAAAGAAAAGTTAGCCAGGTGTCCTGACACAAGCCTGTAGTCCTAGCTACTCAGGAGGCTGAGGCAAGAGAATCACTTGAACCTAGGAGGTGGAGTTCATGGTGAGATGAGATCGTGCCATTGCTCTCCAACCTGGGTGACAGAGGGAGACTCCATCTCAAAAAAAAAAAAAAAAATTTATAGAGACAGGTCTTGTTATGTCGCCCAGGCTGGCCTCGAACTCCTGGCCTCAAGTGATCCACCCGCCTCAGCCTCCGAAAGTGCTGGGATTACAGGCATGAGCCACCATGCTCAGCTCAGAAACAGAGATTTTAAAAATAATACTCAAAAGTCCAAAAACACTGAGTAGACATTGGAAACATATAACTCTAATGTAAAGGAATGGCAAAAAGAAAAATACAGAGAAATATAGTAAGTTAGCAATGGAATCTTAAGTGAATCTCTGAAAAACCTTTCTGTTTTTATTAAATATGAAAGAGTTTTAGCTTGAAGCCTGTTGGAAATGTGAATGTGAAGGAAATTGAGTTTGTCAATGACCATATTTTTATGTCAACCTTCCTTTTCTCTGTCCTTTCACTAGTACTATTTAGGACCCTACGTTTTTATTATCTTCACCGGCTTCCTCATTGCCTTCTTGATCTTCACCTTCTTCAAAGTCCCTGAGACCCGTGGCAGGACTTTGAGGATATCACGCGGGCCTTTGAAGGGCAGGCACATTGTGCAGATCGATCCGGGAAGGAAGGCGTCGTGGAGATGAACAGCATCGAGCCTGCTAAGGAGACCACCACCAATGTCTAAGTCATGCCTCCTTCCACCTCCCTCCTGGCATGGGAAAGCCACCTCTCCCTGAACGTCGGAGAGACCTCATCAGGATGAACCCAGGACTGCTTCTGAATGCTGCTACTTGATTCCTTTCCTATCCCGTGCACTCCATGAGCACCCCACGGCTGGGGTTTGTTGGATTTTTAATAGCTTTTAAAATATTTTGTTTCCTGGACATTCTCTTCTGCTTAGGAGAGACCGAGTGAACCTACCTTCATTTCAGGAGGGATTGGCCACTTGGCATGTGACAACTTTGCCAGCTTTCCTCCCTTGGGTTCTAATATTGCCCCACTAGGGGATATAGGAGAGGAAAAGTAAGGTGCAGTTCCCCCAGACTCAGACTCATCAGGAAGCAGATACGCATATGAGTGTGGAAGGCAGAGGGGGGTTTATGTAAGAGCACCTTCCTCACTTCCACACAGCTCTACACCAGCAGGTCAACTTGAGTTTTATTTATTTTATCCTCTAGTTTAATTACGTAATTTTTTTTTTTTACTTTAAGTTTCAGGACACATGTGCAGAATGTCCAGGTTTGTTACATAGATATACATGTGCCATGGTGGAAATATTTATTTTTTTAAGTGTAATTTTGCCAAATAATCAAAACAGAAGGAAATTGTGGTTAGAGGGAGGAGTTTAAAGAGGGGGTATAGAGTAGAAGATTTGATACTGGAGAGGTTAAGGTGCAATAAGGTTGGGGGAGAAATGCAGTTCATTATTGGAGGGTAGATGATGTGGTGGCTGAGGTCTGCACGTTACCTCTTAACAGTTTGTCCCTCAGATGGAAACTCTTGAGTTTAATTTCTCATAAAAGTCATATGCCTATGTATTAAAGCTACTGATTTCCTTGGAACTTTTTTCTTTAATAGTTTACATGTAGTAGTACTTGAAATCTAGGATTATTAACTAATATGGGCATTGTAGTTAATGGTGGTTGATGGGTTCTAATTTTGGATGGTGTCCAGGGAAGGGAAAGTTATTTCTAGAAAGCCTGTTCCCCTCGCTGGACCAAACAACTCCTCCTTGTAGTGGACTCGTTACATTTGAAGTAATCCCACCACCTACCTGGTGGGAGAGCCATCCAAATGAGAAACCTGCAGTAAGTGGTTCTTGGTAGAGATTCAGGATTTCTCCACTTTATTCTTTAGGATATTTTAGGTGTTGATTTTTGTTTTATTTTAACTCATACCATTAAAGGAATTCCCCAAAGAATGTTTATAGCTAACTTGGAATTTGTAACCTCAGCTCTGGGAGAGGATTTTTTCTGAACGACTATTATCTGAAGTGTGTTGTTGCTTTAGGGTCACGGCTGGCTTGTGTGTGTCTGTTACCACGTCACTGTGGTCCTGTGCCGAGTGCCCTTAGGGGACCTGAATCTTCCCAGTAGACCGCGTTTGAGATAGTTATGAGTCACTGCGCAGTGTAGCCCACACTGAGGATGAATGTACGTGCACTGTCACTTTGCTCTGGGTGGAACTAGGTTAGTTTGTTGACTTGTTTTCTCTGTTTGTTCCTACAGCCCCTTTTCATATGTTGCTCCCTCTCCCTTTCCCTTGGTGCTTACACATCTGAAACCCTTTGGCCAAACCCTTGCCAATGACAGTATTTTGGTTCTCAGTTCTCACTGTTCCCTCTGGTCGTGGAGCCTTTGAATAAAAATGCACATAGCTATGGAGTGGGGTTTAGCTGGAAAAGGTGACCTTCCAACTTCACGCCAACTTCTGGCTCAGGCGGTAGGCTGGCAGTAAGGCAGGGAAGTTGTTTTCCCATTTCTCACTGAGCAGATTGTGAATATTTCCATATGGATTTTCTATGGTTAATGTTCCTCGGATTCTTGGTTTTAAAATAAAAATTCTGAATGTACACAACATCACGGGCTCATTATTTACTATTTGTCTTTCCTGTAACAACAAAATCAGCTTTAAATCCTGAGTTGGCTCCTCAGCAACTGTTGTGGCCTTGAGACTTGTATGAGACCCTCATACTCACTCGTACGAGATTGTTCTTAAGAGTCTCGTATGTAAGAAAAGAGTAGCGTGTTTATTATGCAGTTAAATGAAAAAGGCTTCATGCCTTGCTTTTCTTTTCTTTTTTTTCTTTGTTTTTGAGACTGAGTCTTGCTCTGTCACCCAGGCTAGAGTGCAGTAGTGGGATCTTGGCTCACTGCAGCCTCTGCCCCCTCCAGGTTCCAGCGATTCTCCTGCCTTAGCCTCCTGGATAGCTGGGATTACAGGCACACGCCACTGTGCCCGACTAATTTTTGTACTTTTAGTAGAGACGGGGTTTCACTATGTTGGCCAGGCTGATCTCGAACTCCTGACCTCAGATGATCTGCCTGCCTCAGCCTCCCAAAGTGCTGAGATTACTGGTGTGAGCCACCACGCCCGGCCACGTTGCTTTTCATACTTGATAAATTATTTTGCTTTATTTCCCCAGTAAGAACTAGTTGTGGTTTTTTTTGTTTTGTTTTTCTTGTGTTCTTTTCTACTTCCTTTGTCCTCCAGTTTTTTGTTTGTTTTGAGATGGAGTTTCGCTCTTGTTGCCCAGTCTAGAGTGGAATGGTGTGATCTCTGCTCACTGCAACCTCTGCCTCCCGGGTTCAAGCGATTCTCCTGCCTCAGCCTCCTGAGTAGCTGGGATTACAGGCATGTGCCACCATGCCTGGCTAATTTTATGTTTTTAGTAGAGACGGGTTTTCACCGTGTTGGTCAGGCTGGTCTCAAACTCCAGACCTCAGGCAATCCGCCTGCCTCAGCCTCCCAAAGTGCAGGAATTACAGGCTCAGCCACCGTGCCCAACTTTGTTTTTATTTTTTATTTTTTGAGACAGAGACTCAGCTCTGTTGCCCAGGCTGGAGTGCAGTGACATGACCTCGACTCACTGCAACCTCCACCTCCCAGGCTCAAACCATTCTACAGAATAGCTGGGACAACAGGCACAGGCCACCACACCAGGCTAATTTTTGTATTTCTAGTAGAGATGGGGTTTCACCTTGTTGGCCAGGCTGCTCTTGAACTCCTGACCTCAGGTGATCCGCCCGACGCAGCCTCTCAAAATGCTGGGATTACAGGCATGAGCCGTACCTGGCCCTTTCTCTTTTCTTTCTTTTCTCTCTATCTTTTCAGAGACCAGGTCTAACTAGGTTTTCCAGGCTGGGCTCAAACTCCTGTGCCTAAGTGATTCTCCTTCCTCAGCCTTTCAAGTAGCTAGGATTACAGATGCAAACCTCCGTACCTGGTTCAATATTTGACCTTTTGATTTTAATCAAAATGTGGGGTGGGGGCCAGGCACAGTGGCTCAAGCCTGGGATATCCAGCACTTTAGGAGGCCAAGGCAGGTAGATTGCTTGAGGCCAGGAGTTTGAGTCCAGCCTGTCCAACATGGTAAAACCCTGTCTCTACTAAAAATACAAAAATTAGCTGGGTGTGGTGGCATGTGCCTGTAATCCCAGCTTCTTGAGAGGTTTAGGCATGAGAATTGCTTGAACCCAGGAGGCAGAGATTTCAGGGAGCCAAGATCGCAACATTGCACTCCTGCCTGGGTGACAAGGCAAGACTGTGTCTCAAAAAAAAAAAAAAGTGGGTAGGTGTGAAATGATATCTTATTGTGGTTTTGATTTGCATTTCCTTGATGGTTAATGATGTTGAACCTTTTGTCATGTGCTTATTGCCCACTCTCGTGAAATGTCTATTCAAGTTCTTGTCTGTTGTAGTTGGATTGTTGGGTTGCATTATTTATTTATTTATTATTTTCGAGACAGAGTCTTGCTCTGTGGCACAGCCTGGAGTACAGTGGCAGGATCTTGGCTCAGTGCAACCTCCGCCTCCCAGGTTCAAGCGATTCTCCTGCCTCAGCCTCCCAAGTAGCTGGGATAGGCGCCTGCCACCATGCCCAGCTAATTTTTGTATTTCTAGCAGAGAACAGGGTTTCACCATGCTGGCCAGGCTGGTCTTGTGATTCACCTGCCTCGGGCTCCCAAAGTGCTAGGATTACAGGCATGAGCCACCGGCACTGGACCATTTATTTATTTATTTAAGACGGGGTTTCATCATGTTGGTCAGGCTGGTCTTGAACTCCCGACCTCAGGTGATCTACCACCTTGGCCTCCAAAGTGCTTGGATTACAGGCGTGAGCCACCATGCCCAGCCCTGAACCATTTATTTATTATTTCTATTATTGAGTTATAAGAGTTCTTTATATATCCTGGGTACATCTCTTGTCATAGATATGATTTGCAAATCTCATTTGGTGGGTTGTGTTTTTACCTTCTTGATAGCCTCCTTTGAAGAATGAAAGTTTTAAATTTTGTAGGTGGGATTACAGAATGGTGCCACAAGTATAAAAAAACAGTATAGAGGTCCTTGAAAAATTAAAAATAGAGCTACCATCTGGATCCAGCATCCCCACTTCTGGACATGGAGTCAAAAGAATTGAAAACCAGCCGGGCGCAGTGGCTCATGCCTGTGATCCCAGCACTTTGGGAGGCCAAGGCAGGCAGATCACCTGAGTTTGGGAGTTTGAGACCAGCCTAACTAACATGGAGAAACCCCATCTCTACTAAAAAATACAAAAAATTAGCCTGGCGTGGTGGTGCATGCTTGTAATCCCAGCTACTCAGGAGGCAGAAGACTTACTTGAACCCAGGAGGCGGAGGTTGCAGTGAGCTGAAATCACGCCATTGCACTCCAGCCTGGACAACAAGCGTGAAACTGTCTCAAAAAAAAAAAAAAAGGAATTGAAAATAGAGTTTTGAAGAGACGTTTGCACACCCATGTTTGTAGTAGCACTATTTTTTTTTCTTTTGAGACAAAGTCTCACTCTGTAGCCAGGCTGCAGTGCAGTGGTGGGATCTTGGCTCACGGCAATCTCTGCCTCCTGGGTTCAAGCGATTCTCCTGCCTCAGCCTCCAGAGTAGCTGAGACTACAGGCGCACACCACCATGCCCAGCTAAATTTTTGTATTTTAGTAGAGACAAGGTTTCATCATGTTGGCCAGGATGGTGTTGATGTCCTGATCTCATGATCCGCCTGCCTCCGCCTCCCAAAGTGCTGGGATTACAGGTGTGAGCCACAGCACCTGGCCTTTTTTTTTTTTTTTTTTTTATTTATTTATTGCATTTTAGGTTTGGGGGTAATGTGAATTTTTTTTTTTTTTTTTTTTAAGAGACGGAGTCTCTCTCTGTTGCCCAGGCTGGAGTGCAGCAGTGTGATCATAGCTCACTGCAGCCTCTAACTACCGCACTCAAGGGACCTCCCACCTCAGCCTTCTAAGTAGTTGGGATTTATAGGCATGAGCCACTGAGCTGGTATAGTAGCGCTATTCACAATAACCAAGAGGTAGAAACAACCCCAAAGTCCACTGACGCCTGACTGGAAAAACAAACTGTGGTATATACACATACAATGGAATATTATTCAGCCTTAAAAAGAAAGAAAATCCTGTTAAATGTGATAACACGGCTGAACTTTGAGGACATTTTGCCAAGTGAAATAAGCCAGTCACAAAAAGGCAAATACTCCATGATTCCACTTAGAGGAGGTATCTAAATTAGTCAAATTTGTAAGATAAAAAAGTTGGAAGATCTGTTTCACAACAGTGTGAATATTTAACATTACTGAACTGTTCCCTTTAAAATGGTAGGCTGGGTGCGGTGGCTCATACCTGTAATCCCAGCACTTTGGGAGGCTAAGGCGGGCAGATCACTTGAAGTCCAGAGTTTGAGACCAGCCTGGCTGACATGGTGAAACCCCATCTCTACTAAAAATACAAAATTAGCTGGCGTGGTGGCGGGTGCCTGTAATCCCAGCTACTCAGGATACTGAGGCAGGAGAATCGCTTGAACCCAGGAGCATCACTTGAACCCAGGAGCTGGAGGTTGCAGTGAGCTGGGTTTGTGCCACTGCACTCCAGCCTGGGTGACAGGGCAAGACTCTGTCTCAAAAAGTAAAATATAATAATTTTATGGAATCAAATGTATCTATTTTTTGTTTAACTTTTTTTTTTTTTTTTTTTTGAGACGGAGTCTTGCTCTGTCACTCAGGCTGGAGTGCAGTGGGCTTAATCTCTGCTCACTGCAGCCTCCGCCTCCTGGATTCAAGCGATTCTCAGCCTCCTGAGAAGCTGGGATTACAGGCATGCACCACAACACCCGGCTAATTTTTGTATCTTTAGTAGAGATGGGGTTTCACCATGCTACCAGGCTGGTCTTGAACTCCTGACCTCAGGCAATCCTGCCACTTTGTCCTCCCAAAGTGCTGGATTACAGGCATGAGCCACTGTGCCCAGCCCATGTTAACTTTAGGTTCAGTCATATGAGTTGAACTGGTCAACAGAATAAGGAATATCAGTTGTGAGCCTAGGTCTTAAGAATACTTGCTTGTACAAATGTCCAATGTGGAAAAAAAAAAAGAATACTTGCCACTTTTTACTTGCCCTGTAGCATATCTGCTTTTGCTAGGTAAGAGCTTCCTCTGGGTAACTGCTGCAATCTTGGCCTGGCCTCCAAAGTAAACAGGCAGAGATATCTTAGTACAAACCTCAGGGGAGAAGCCTAGCTCAGTTAGATCTGTAACTTGAAACAGAACCAATCCTAGCCTAGACCTAGTGACCCCCCGACCATTCACAGGTATGTCCAATCAATATGGGCAGGAGGATAGATGTATATGCCTTCTGTTTTACAATACTAGGTAGGGGAAGCATTCCCCAGTCAGACATGGTATCAGTACCCATAGTACGTTCAGGTAAAGGAGACACAATTGTTTCACATAAAATCTTTTCAAACAGACTAATTTCCATCCAAATGTTCACCTTAATCTTTTCAGTCTTTTGCACTCTTATATCCTACCAACTTTACTGTAGCCCCCTTAGACCTTCACCAACAGATCTTTGAACAACAGTCCATGGGGCTCCTGTGTCAGGAGTCCCAGAAATATCACTTCTCTACCTCTGACTATCTTAGTCATTCATGTGCATATGACTTTGAGTCCCCTACTGGAGGTCAGGCCAAGATATCCAGACTCTCTCATCAGTTCTTCTTTTGATTAAATTCCAGAACCATCATCCCAGGTGACTGGAGGTAAGATTTCTTTCTTTCTGTTTTTTTGGTTTTTTTTGTTTTTGAGACAGAGTCTCACTCTCTTGCCCAGGCTGGAGTGCTATGGCACGGTCTCAGCTCACTGCAACCTCCACCTCCTGGGTTTAAGTGATTCTCCTGCCTCAGCCTCTGGAGTAGCTGGGATTACAGGAGCCTGCTATCGTGCCCAGCACTTTTTTATATTTTTAATAGAGACGGGATTTCACCATATTGGCCAGGCTGGTCTCAAACTCCTGACTTCGTGATTTGCCCGCCTTGGCCTCCCAAAGTGCTGGGATTATGGGCATGAGCCACCGCACCTGGCCAGGCTTCTTTCTTTTTTTTTTTTGAGACAGAGTCTTGTTCTGTCGCCCAGGCTGGACTGCAGTGGCAAGATCTCAGCTCACAGCAACCTCCACCTCCCAAGTTCAAGCAATTCACCTGCCTCAGCCTCCGGAGTAACTGGGACTACAGGCGTCTGCCACCATGCCCAGCTGATTTTTTGTATTTTTAGTAGAGATGTGGTTTTACCATGTTGGCCAGGCTGGTCTCAAACTCCTGACCTCAGGTGATCCACCAGCCTGGGCCTCCCAAAGTGCTGGTATTACATGCATGAGCCACCACACCCGGCCTGGTCAGGTTTCTTGAATTACTTTTAACTAGGGTGGATAAGGTGGGTTTGTTTAAGGCCCTTCAATGCTGAGTGACTAGTAGGAGTCTCATCAGTACAGCAACTTCTTAGAGTGCTCCATTAAAGCCTCTGTTTTGGCCCCACCAATGTCTGCTTTATTGGTCAATTTCTTGGGGGGTTTCTTGTTTTGTTTTGTTTTTGTAGAGACAGGGTCTTGCTCTGTCACTCAGGCCAGAATGCACTGGTACAAACACAGCTCACTATATCCTCAAACTACTGGGCTCAAGTGATCCTCCCACCACAGCCTGCTGAGTAGCCAGGACTACAGGTGCTCATCACCACACCTGGCTAAGTTTTTATTCTTATTTTTTGTAGAGATAAGGTCTCACTGGGTTGCCCAGACTGGTCTCAAACTCCTGAGTTTAAGTGATCCTCTTGCCTTGGCCCTGCAAAGTGCTGACATTACAGGAGTGAGTCACCATGACCAGCCTGTTCATCCCTTTTATTTTATTTTATTTTATTTTATTTTTATTTTTATTTTTTTTGAGATGGAGTTTCGCCTTTTTTGCTCAGGCTGGAATGCAATGACGCCATCTCAGCTCACCACAACCTTCCCATCCCAGGTTCAAGAGATTCTCCTGCCTCAGCCTCTTGAGTAGCTGGGATTACAGGCATGCACCTCTGAGCCTGGATAATTTTGTATTTTTAGTAGACAGAGTTTCTCCATGTTGGTCAGGCTGGTCTTGAACTTCCAACCTCAGGTAATCTGCCTGCCTCGGCCTCCCAAAGTGCTGGGATTACAGGCATGAGCCACTGCACCTGGCTGTTTTGGTTTTTGTTTTTGAGAAGTCTCGCTCTGTCTCCCAGGCTGGAGTATAGTGATGCAATTTCACCTCACTGAAACCTCTGTCTCCCAGGTTCAGGTGATTCTCCTGCCTTCGCCTCCTGCGTAGCTAAGACTACAGGCACAGGCCACCACGCCTGGCTAATTTTTGTATTTTTAGTAGTGACAAGGTTTCACCAGGCTGATCTTGAAGCCATGACCTCAGATAATCCACCCACCTCAGCCTACGGAAGTGCTGGGATTGCAGGCATGAGCCACCACGCCCAGCCGCTCATTCCTTTTTTTTTTTTTTTTTTTTTTTGAGACAGAGTCTTGTTCTGTCGCCCAGGTTGGAGTGCAATGACACGATCTTGGCTTACCGAAACCTCCTCCTCTTGTGTTCAAGTGATTCTCCTGCCTCAGCCTCTGAAAGTAGCTGGGATTACAGGCATGTGCCACCATGCCCAACTAATTTTTGTATTTTTAGTAGAGATAGGGTTTCGCCATGTTGACCAAGCTGGTCTCAAACTCAGGGTATCTGCCCACCTGGGCCTCCCAAAGTGCTGGGATTACAGGCATGAGCCACTGTGAGCAGCCATTTTTTTTTGGAGAGGCAGTCTCGCTCTGTTGCCTAGGCTGGAGTGCAGTGAAGCAGTCTTGGCTCACTGCAACCTCTGCCCTTCAGGTTCAAGCGATTCTCCTACCTTAGCTTCCTGAGTAGCTGGGACTACACGCATGCACCATCATGCCTGGTTAATTTTTGTATTTTTAGTAGAGATGGGGTTTCACTTATGTTGGCCAGGCTGGTCTCGAACTCCTGACCTCATAATCCGCCCACCTTGGCCTCCCAAAGTGCTGGGATTACAGGCATGAGCTACGTGCCGGGCCCACTCATCCCACTTCTTTTTTTTTTAATTAATCATGCCACATGATTTTTAATTACACATAAAGATCTAACATATCACCCAGGGACCATTTCACCCACTGCTCTGTTTGGCTGCCAGTCTTTTGTCTCTCTCTTCAGCAATGGTGAGGCGGATACCCTTTCCTCGGGGAAGAGAAATCCATGGTTTGTTGCCCCTGCCAATAACAAAAATGTTGGAAAGTTGAGTGTCAAAGCTGTTGCCATTGGCATCTTTCACGTGAACCACATCGAAAGATCCAGGGTGCCTCTCTCTTAGTGATCACACCAATTCTTCCCAGGTTAGCACCCCCAGTCACCATACACAGGTTACCAGTGTCAAACTTGATGAAATCAGTAATCTTGCCAGTCTCCAAATCAACCTGAATAGTATCATTCACCTCGTTGAGGGGATCAGGGTAGCGGACGGTGCGAGCATCATGAGTCACCAGATGAGGGATTCCTTTTGTGCCCACAAAGATTTTTCGCACTTTGCACAATTTGTACTTGGCCTCCTCAGGTGTAATACGATGTACAGCAAAGCGACCCTTGGTGTCATAGATCAGACGGAAATTCTCTCCATCTCGTCAATGCTGATGACATCCATGAAACCAGCAGGGTAGGTTATATCAGTTCGGACCTTGCCATTGATCTTAATGTAACCGCTACATGCAAATCTTCTTTACTTCATCTCCTGTCAGGGCATACTTAAGTCTGTTCCTTAGGAAAATGATGAGAGGGAGACAGTCTCTCAACTTGTGAGGACCGGTGGATGGACGAGGAGCAAACACACAGGTCAATTTATCCAGCATCCAAAGCTTTGGAGCTGCCACCTGCTTCAGATGCTTCTTGGGACCATGAGCCATGGCTGCGTTAGGCAAGGAAAGAGGAGCTCCGTCTTCCGGTGAGCGTAGTTATCCCACTTCTTAATAACAGTTTGAGAATTGATGTACTGATGGGATGAGTATTTCCATATTCTTCCCATTTCTTTCCCCTTTGTTTACCCATGCTCACACAAATCATTCCAACCTTCTTGGCTATTTTTTGTTTTTGCCTAATTTTTTCCTTTGCAAGCAATTCTGGCTACCAGCTGTAACTCAAGCTGGCTGGAATCCAAGTTTGGCCTAGTGACAAGATTTGTCCCAATGTATTCCTCTGGTAGGCCCCCTGAGGACAGAGGCTAGAGTCCCACCGGGCCAAGATTCAAGCTAGGCTCACTGTCAGGATCCACCACCACAATTCCTTTTCACTTTTTTTTTTTTTTTTTGAGATGGAGTTTTGCTCTTGTTACCCAAGCTGGAGTGCAATGTCACAATCTTGGCTCACCGCAACCTCTGCCTCCTGGGTTCAAGCAATTCTCCTGCTTCAGCCTCCCGAGTAGCTGGGACTACAGGTGCACACCACCATGCCCAGCTAATTTTTGTATTTTTAGTAGAGACGGGGTTTCACCATGTTGATCAGGATGGTCTCGATCTCTTGACTTCATGATCCACCACCTCGGCCTCCCAAAGTGCTAGGATTATAGGCATGAGCCACCGCGCCTGGCCTCCTTTTCACTTTAACTTTTACCTGTTGGTAAGGGCCCTGAGGCTAGAGGCTGTAGTTCATTCTGGCCAAATCCAAGCTTGCCTAGCATCAGAATTCACTGCAACACTCTCCTGAAATTTTCATTTTAGATTTACATACAATAATAACCAAGGGATTATATATTTTGCTTGTTTCTTGTTACTTTGCATTTCCTTATGCATTTATTCTGTAAGCAAAGTTCCTGGAAGTTTGATCCATCATTTTCTTTTTTTGAGACAGAGTCTTGCTCTGTCACGCAGGCTGGACTATACAATCTTGGCTCACTGCAACCTCCACCTCCAGAGTTCAAGCAGTTCTCATGCCTGAACCTCCAAGTAGCTGGGACTACAGGTGAGCACCACCACACCTGGTTAATTTTTTGTACTTTTAGTAGACACAGGGTTTCACCAAGTTGGCCAGGCTGCTCTCGAACTTCTGACTTCAGGTGATTCACCTGCCTTGGCCTCCCAAAGTGCTGGGATTACATGCCCAGCCTGATCCATCATTTCTAAATTCCATTGGTAACTTTTCATTTCTGTAGCTGATTGCAGCACAGTTATATTTCCATGCCATGAATGCCCCTGTGGCCACCCAGGAATCAGTTTCATCAACTCGTTTGGGCATGGTGGCTCATGCCTGTAATCCTAGCACTTTGGGAGGCCAAGGTGGGCATATCACCTGATATCAGGAGTTCGAGACCAGCCTGGGCAATATGGTGAAACCCCGTCTCTACTAAAAATACAAAAATTAGCCAGGCACGGTGGCGCACACCTGTAATCCCAGCCACTGAGGAGGCTGAGGCAGGAGAATCGCTTGAACCTGAAAGGCGGGGGTTGCAGTGATTTGAGATTGTGTCATTGCACTCCAGCCTGGGCAACAAAGCAAGACTTCATTAAAAAAAAAAAAAAAAAAAGTTTCACCACCTCCCACCCTCTCATCCTTTCTTTTCCCAAACCACATGTTTTAGTAAGTCAGAGTCAAGCTAGCACATCCCATTTCTAACACCAACCTGGAGTTAGCCAGTCTGTGAGGTTAAGAGTACAATCCTCCTGACTGCCAAATCTGCCCAAGACTTTGACCCCAACTGCAAGGAGTTAGGGTCCAAATACAAAGTTAGAGGGAAGAGTCCACACAAGACCACCCTCAGTTCTGACACCAGTTGCAAGTTTGAGTGTTCCCAAAACGACCCTCAGGTTTGATAGTTCACTAAAAAGACTCACAGAACTCATGGAAACCAATTACAATTACAGTCACATTTATTGCAGGGAGAGGATACACTAAAATCAATCGAGGTAGGTTTCGCGAGGTGGCTCATGCCTGTAATCCCAGCACTTTAGGAGGCTGAGGCATGTATGTCACTTGAAGTCAGGAGCTCAAAACAGACCAGCCTGGCCAACATGGTGAAACCTCATCTTTACTGAAAACACAAAAATTAGCTAGGTATAGCAGTACACGCCTGTAGCCTCAGCTATTTGAGAGGCTGCGGCAGGAGAATCACTTGAGTCTGAGAGGCAGAGGTTGCAGTGAGACAACATCACACCACTGCACTCCAGCCTGGGCGACGAGAGTAAGACTCCATCTCAAAAAAAAAAAAAAAATCAACCAAGGGAAGACACACACAAGGTAGCATTCCAGAGTGTTCCAAAAGTGGAGCTTCTCTTGCCCTTAGGAAGTGTTATTCTTTTGGCATTGACGTACAACGGTATGCCCCCAGTACTGCCAAACCAGGAAGCTCACTTGAGCTTCGGTGTCTTTAGATCGTATTGGAGATTACTGATTGGTTGCCCATGTGATTGAACTCCATTTTCAACCCCTACCCCAAGCCCTCAGAGGTGGGGCTGATACCACATGGTACAAGGGGTCCACCATGAATAACACACACTTTTATCACTTGGGAAATGTCAAGGGTTTAGAGGTTACCTCCTAGGAGCCAGAAACAAAGGCCAGACCTCTTTTTGAGTGAATTCAAATTCCTTGGTAAATAGCAGTAAAGGGTAGCCTTGGAGGAACAAATTTCCCAAATTTACTACATTCATAACTTTTATCCCAAGTGAATGTTTTTTAATGAGTAAATTCATTAATAAAATTAAATAAATTAGGCCAGGCATGGTGGCTCACTTCTGTAATCCCAGTACTTTGGGAGGCCGAGGCGGGCAGATCATGAGGTCAGGAGTTCGAGACTAGCCTGGCCAACACAGTGAAACCCCATTTCTACTAAAAATGCAAAAATTAGCTTGGTGTAGCTGCTTGGGAGGCTGAGGCAGGAGAATCGCTTGAACCCAGGAGGTGGAGGTTGCAGTGAGCTGAGATCGTGCCACTGCATTCCAGCCTAGGCAACAGAGCAAAAGTATGCCTCAAAAAAATTAATTAATCAAATTAAATAAAATTGTATAATTAATAGAATCAAATAAATTGTATAATGAATAAATTAAATTTGTAAAAACTAAATTCAGGCAGGGCTTGGTGGCTCACGCCTGTAATCCCAGCAGTTTGGGTGGATCACCTGAGGTCGGGAGTTCTAGACCAGCCTGACCAACAGGGAGAAACCTCGTCTCTACTAAAAATACAAAATTAGTTGGGTATAGTTGTGCATGCCTGTAATCCCAGCTACTTGGGAGGCTGAGGCAGAAGAATCACTTGAACCTAGAAGGCAGAGGTTGTGGTGAGCCGAGATCGTGCCATTGTACTCCAACCTGGGCAACAAGAGCGAACTCCCTCTCAAAAAAAAAAAAAAAAAAGGCTAGGCGTGGTGGCTCTCATCTGTAATCCCAGCACTTTGGGAGGCTGAGGTGGGTAGATCACAAGGTCAGGAGTTCGAGACCAGCCTGGCCAATATGGTGAAACCCCATCTCTACTAAAAATACAAAAATTAGCTGGGCGTGGTGGCGGGTACCTGTAGTCCCAAAGCTACTGAGGAGGCTGAGGCAGGAGAATTGCTTGAACCTGGGAGGCAGAGGTTGCAGTGAGCTGAGATCACCCCATTGCACTCCAGCCTGGGTGACAGAGTGAGACTCCTTCTCAAAAAAAAAAAAAAGAAAGACACTTGTTCTAGGCCAGGTGAGGTGGCTCATGTCTGTAATCCCAGGACTTTGGGAGGCCAAGGCGGGTGGATCATGAGGTCAGGAGTTCAAGACCAACTTGACCAAGACGGTGAAACCCTGTTTGTACTAAAAATACAAAAATTAGCCAGGCATGGCAGTGAGTGCCTTTAATCTCAGCTACTTGGGAGGCTAAGACAGGAGAATCGCTTCAACCTGGGAGGTGGAGGTTGCAGTGAGCCAAGATTGCACCACTGCCCTCCAGCCTGGGTGACAAAGACTCTGTCTCCAAAACAAAACAAAACAAAACAAAACAAAAAATGGAAGACACTTGGTCCTCAAGCTATCCCCCCCTTTTTTTTTTTTTTTGAGACAGGGTCTCACTCTGTTGCCCAGGCTGGAGGGTAGTGGTGCAATCTTGGCTCACTGCAACCTCCACCTCCCAGGTTGAAGCGATTCTCCTGTCTTAGCCTCCCAAGTAGCTGAGATTAAAGGCACTCACTGCCATGCCTGGCTAATTTTTGTATTTTTAGTAGAGATGGAGGTTTCAACATGTTGGTTAGGCTGGCTGACACTATCACTTTTTTTTACAGAAACTTTTACTTTGGAGTAATCTTTGATTTAC
Organism: Ateles fusciceps; assembly: GCA_036589455.1. NCBI lineage: Eukaryota > Metazoa > Chordata > Mammalia > Primates > Atelidae > Ateles > Ateles fusciceps. The sequence continues at coordinate 1,456,667 of JAZHEH010001593.1, forward strand.
ATAAAGTTGCAAATGTATTTCAATGAGTTCCTGTATTCTTCACTCAGCTTCTCCCAATGTTAACATCTTAACCCAGAACATCACCATGGTACATTTGATAAAGCTAAGAAGTTAACATTGCTGCAATACTATTAACTACGGACTTTATTCAGATCTCACAAGTTTTTCCACTAATACTCTTTTTCTGTTCCAGGATCCAATCCAGAATGACACATTGTATTTCATCATCATTTCTCCTTAATCTCTTCTGGTGCACAAGGGTCTCATTCTTTCCTTGAGTTAGATGACTTGGACTCTTTTGAAGAGTACTAGTCAAATACTTTGTAGGAGGTCCCTTGGCTTCGGTTTGTCTGATGTTTCTCATATCAAAATGAGGTTTAGGGAAGAATACTACAGAAGGGAGGTATTCTCTTCACTTCTCAGATGACACATGCTATCAACATGAATAATCAGTAGTGATATAATGTTGATCACTTAGTGTCTACCAAGTTTCCCAACTACCAAGTTACTATTTTTCCCTTTCCATCCTGTATTCTTTGACAGTGAGTCACTAAGTCCAGTACATGTTCAAGGGCAGGGAACTAAATTCCACCTCTTGCAGCCAGGCGCTGTGGCTCATGCCTATAATCTCAGCACTTTGGGAGGCCAAGGCGGGTGGATCACAAGGTCAGGATTTCAAGACTAGCCTGACCAACATGGTGAAACTCCGTCTCTACTAAAAATATGAAAATTAGCTTGGGATGGCGGCATGTGCCTATAATCCCAGCTACTCAGGAGACTGAGGTAGGAGAATCCCTTGAACCTGGGAGGCAGAGGTTGCAGTGAGCCAAGATCTTGCCATTGCTCTCCAGCCTGGGCAACCCAGTGAGACTCCATCTCAAAATACAAAACAAAAGAAACAAACAAACAATACTTCCTGAAAGAAGATTTGAAATTCACCTATAAGACTTTTCCCTCCTCCATTAATTTGTTTACAGTCATTTATATCATTAAAACTCAGATTTTTGTTTCATTCTTTTGGGGGGAGCAGATATTTGTTTTATCTTTTTTTTTTTTTTTTTTTTTTTTGAGATGGAGTCTTGCACTGTTGCCCAGGCTGAAGTGCAGTGGCACAATCTCGGCTAACTGCAACCTCTACCTCCCGGGTTCAAGCCTCCTGAGTAGCTGGGATTACAGGGACCTGCCACCATGCCCAGCTAATTTTTTTGTATTTTTTTTTTCTGAGGTTCAATTTAGGTTTTTTTTTTTATTATTTTTAGTAGAGATGGGGTTTCACTATGTTGGCTACGCTGGTTTCAAAGTCCTGACCTCAGGATCCATGACCTTGGCCTCCCAAAGTGCTGGGATTGTAGGCGTGAGTCACTTCGCCCGGTCTTGTTTTATCTTTTTATATTGTACTATTATTCAAACTGTCCCAGCTTTGGCCATTGGGAGCTCCTTCAGGTTGGTTCTAGTGACCTTCACACATGCCAGCATCTTTTGTTTTTTCTTGAACGTTCTAGCTTTCCGATACTATAAGATGCTCCAGGCTAATCTTGTATTTTCCCTGCCCTTGACCTAGAATTAGCCATTTCTCCAAAGGTCTCTGGTTCCTTTTGTTGGAGAATGGTATTTAGAAAGCTACAATCTTAGTGGTGGGATCTTTCGCTTTTTTTTTAATCCCTCAAAAACGGTTTATTATACAGGTGAATTTTCACTATCATGATGGGGTTATTGGTGGGCTTATTTCTAGGATTTCTGGTAGCGAGCACGGGCACCAGGGCCTCCAAACTTTTTGGACTCCCAGCGACGAGGATCAGCTACCAGCAGGGTCCGGTCATACTGGATGAGGATGTCTTTGATCTCCTTCTTGGAAGCTTCATCCACATATTTCTGGTAATAGGCCACCAGGGCTTTGGAGACGGACTGAGGGATAGCATAAATCTAGGCCATGTGACCACCACCTTTCACGGGGACCGGTATGTCCACACCAGCAAATCGCTCCTTATGGAGAAAGTAGAACTGGCTCCAGCAGCTTGAATTTTAACCTGCGCGGCTCGATCATCTCCAGGGCCCTCCCCGGTCACCTTGATGAGGCCACTGCCGCGTTTGCAGTGCGCCACAGCTGTGGCTGTCTTCTTGTGTTCAAAGACCTGCACAGACTGCAGCGGGCCCTTGGACGACAGGGCTTTGAGTGTGCACTAAAGAACTTCACCGTGCAGCGCCGCACCCGGAAAAACGATCCTTCACTTTTTTAACATGTTCTCTCAGGAAGGAAAGATACCTGAAAAATAACGGTATTTTCTTTTCTTTATCTTTTTCTTTTTTTTTAATTGAGACAGTTTTTGCTCTTGTTGCCCAGGCTGGAGTGCACTGGCGGGATCTCAGCTCACCGCAACCTCCGCCTCCTGGGTTCAAGCGATTCTCCTGCCTCAGCCTCCCGAGTAGCTGAGATTATAGGCATGCACCACCAGGCCAGGCTAAATTTTTTGTATTTTAGTAGAGTCGGGATTTCTCCATGTTGGTCAGTCTGGTCTTGAACTCCCAAGCTCAGGTGATGTTCCTGCCTTGGCCTCTCAAAGTGCTGGGGTTACAGGTGTGAGCCACCGCGCCTGGCAATAATGTTATTTTCAAGTAAAGTCAAATTTTCCTCTTGACAAAATAACTAGAAGAAAAGATTCTGAATGTTCTTCCTACAAAGAAATGATCAACATTTGGCTGGGCATTACAGGCGTGTGCCACCACACCCAGGTAATTTTTGTATTTATTTATTATTATTATTTGCAGTAAGCCAAGACCAGCCAATTGCACTCAAGCCTCGGTGACAGAGTGAGACTCTGTCTTAAAAAAAAAAAAAAAAACAAACACAGAAATGATCAACATTTGAAGTTACGGATATGCTAAATACAATGATTTGGTCAATACACAATGTATACATGTATTTGAAACATGACACTGTACCCTGTATGTACAATTATTATGAGTCAATTAAAAGCAAACAATTTTTTCTTTTTTGAGACAGAGTCTCACTTTGTTGCCCAGGCTAGAGTGCAATGGCACAATCTCGGCTCACTGCAACCTCCACCCCCCCAGGTTCAAGGGATTCTCCTGCCTCGGCCTCCTGAGTAGCTGGGATTACAGGCGCCTGCCACCATGCCCCGCTAATTTTTTGTATCTGTAGTAGAGACAGGGTTTCACCATGTTGGCCAGGCTAGTCTAGAACTTCTGATCTCACGATCCGCCCGCCTCAGCCTCCCAAAGTGCTGGGACTACAGGCGCATACCACCACGCCTGGCTAATTTTTGCTTTTTTTTTTTTTTAAATGGTGAGAAGATACACATATATTTAGAATTAGCCAGCTCGACTCAGTTTAGACGATCCCAATTTTGTTGGCAACATCCAAAGCATCGTAATCAGGAGCCAGTGGAACACATGCCTTCTCTCCATCAGGCGAATCAGGGTGCTGATCTTGGCCACATCAGTGTCATAGAGCTTCTTCCCAGCCTGTGTGAGCTGGTGCTCGTTGGCTTTAACATCCACAGTGAACACAAGTGCGTTGTCGTCTTCTGTCTTCTTCATGGCGGACTCAGTGGTCAGCGGAACTTGATGACAGCATAGTGGTCAAGCTTGTTGCTCCTGGGGGCGCTCTTCCGAGGATATCTGGGCTGCCTCCGGAGTCGCCGTGTCTTGGGCCGCCGGGAGGTGGGTGACGTGCAGATGTTTTTTTTGTGTGGCTGTGGACACCTTTCAAAACTGAGTTCTTGGCCTTTAAAGCCTTCGCTTTGGCTTCGGCTTTAGGAGGGGCAGGAGCTTCCTTCTTCGCTTTCGGCGCCATCTTGTGAAAAGGGTCCCCAGTAAATTTTTAATGTAAAAACAAAAAATTCCTCCCTTTGGATTACTATCTCTTGCTAGTATCTAAAGTGTATTTTAATGCAAATAATTCCTAGTCCTGAGTTACTGTAATTTTTTTAATTAAATTTTATTTTTTTGAGACTGAGTTTCTCTCTTCTTGCCCAGACTGTAGTGCAACGGCACGATCTCAGCTGACCCCCAGCCTCGGCCTCCCGAGTTCAAGCGTTTCTCCTGCCTCAGCCACCCGAGTAGCTGGGATTGCAGGTGCCTGCCACCACGCCAGGCTAATTTTTTTTTTTTTTTTTTTTTGAGACAGAGTCTCACTCTGTTGCCCAGGCTGGAGTGCAATGGGACGATCTCGGCTCACTGCAACCTCCACCTCCTGGGTTCAAGCAGTTACCTCCCTCAGCCCCGACATGTAGCTGAGATTATAGGCGACCACCACCACGCCCGGCTAATTTTTGTATTTTTAGTAGAGACAGGGTTTCCCCATGTTGGTCAGGCTGGTCTCGAACTCTCAACCTCAGATGATCCGCCCACTTCAGCCTCCCAAAGTGCTGGGATTACAGGCATGAGCCATCGCACCCCACGTAATTTTGTAGTTGTTTTAGTGGAGACGGGGTTTCTCCATGTTGGTCAGGATGATCTTGTACTCCCGACCTCAGGTGATCCGCCCACCTCGGCCTCTCAAAGCGCTGGGATTACAGGCATGAGCCACTGCTCCCAGCCAATTCTACTTTTTTTTTTTTTTTTTTGAGACAGAGTCTCACACTGTTGCCGGGCTGGAGTGCAATGGCGCAGTCTCTGCTCACTGCAACCTCCGCCTCCCGGGTTCAAGCAATTCTCCTGCCTCAGCCTACCAAGCAGCTGGTATTACAGGTGCCCACCACCATGCCTGGCTAATTTTTTGTATTTTCAGTAGAGACAAGTTTCACTATTTTCGCCAAGCTGATCTCGAACTCCTGATGTCATGATCTGCCCTCCTCGGCCTCCCAAAGTGCTAGGATTACAGGCGTGAGCCACCATGCCTGGCCCCAATTCTACATTTTTAACAGACAGGATTGCCCAGGCTGGTGTACAATGGCACGATCATAACTCATTGCAGCATCTGCCTCCAGGGCTCAAGTGATCTTCCTGCTTCAGCCTCCCACAGTGCTGGGATTACAGGTGTGAGCCACTATGCTTCACCAAGTTACTACAAATTTTTTACAGATAAAAACATTATGATTGATATGGGTACAAATAAATAGGTACCTTCAGGCCTGGCACAGTGGCTCACACCTGTAACATGTGAGCACTTCGGGAGGCCAAGGCAGGCAGATCATTTGAGCTCAGGAGTTGCAGACCAGGCAACATGGCAGAACCCCATTTCTACAAAAAGTATAAAAATTAGCTGAGTATGGTGTGTACACCTATAGTTCCAGCTACTTGGGAGGCTGAGGGAGAAGATCATCTAATCCCGGAAAATCCAGGCTTCAGTGAGCCGAGATCACACCACTGCACTTCAACTTGGGCAACAGACAACAGAGTGAGACCCTGTCTCAAAAAAAAAGAAAAAAATAAAGAAAAGAAAAAAAAATAGGTGTTTTCGTATAACATTGGTGGAATTATAATTAAATAACAACTGTTCTGGAAAACAACTCTCTATACTTACCAAAATACTTTTTTTTTTCTTTGAGATGGAGTCTCGATCTGTTGCCCAGGCTGGAGGGCAGTGGCATGATCTCAGCTCACTACAACCTCCGCCTCCCGGGTTCAAGTGATTCTCCTGCCTCAGCCTCCCAAGTAGCTGAGACTACAGGCGCACACCACCATGCTTGGCTAATTTTTGTGTTTTTAGTAGAGATGGGCTTTCACTATTTTGGCCAGGTTGGTCTCGAACTCCTGACCTCCATTGTCCTTGGCCTCCCAAAATACTGGGATTACAGGTGTGAGCCTCCGCACCAGGCTCAAAATACTTTATTATTATTTTTTGTAAATTTTTGACATGCAGTCTAGCTCTGTCACCCAAGCTGGAGTGCAATGGCACAATCTCCATGCACTGCAACCTCTGCCTCCTATGTTCAAGTGATTCTTCCGTGTCAGCCTCCAGAGTAGCTGGCATTACAGGCATGCACCACCACGCCCAGATAATTTTTTTATTTGTTTATTATTATTATTTTTTGAAACAGAGTCTCACGCTGTTACCCACGCTGGAGTGCAGATAATTTTTTTGTTTATTATTATTATTTTTTGAAACAGAGTCTCACGCTGTTACCCACGCTGGAGTGCAGTGGAGCCATCTCAGTGCACTGCAACCTCTGCTTTCCAGGTTTAAGCCATTCTCTTCCTGCTTCAGCCTCCCAAGTAGTTGGACTGCAGGCGAGAGCCACCACGCCCAGCTAATGTTTGTATTTTTTAGTAGACACGGGGTTTCTCAATGTTGGCCAGGCTTGTCTCAAACACTTGACTCAAGTGATCCGCCCGCCCTGGCCTCCCAAAGGGCTGGGATTACAGGCGGGAGCCAACATACCCAGCCTATTAATCACTATTCTTGTGGAAGATGTGAGTGACATAAGAGGCAGAGTATTCTGACTTACAGAACTGTAAGAAAAGCAGCCGGGTGCGGTGGCTCATGCCTGCAATCCCAGCACTTTGGGAGACCGAGGTGGGTGGATCACTTGAGGTCAGGAATTTGAGATCAGCCTGGCCAACATGGTGAACCACGTCTCTACTAAAAACACAAAAATTAGCTGGGCATGGATGGTGGCAAATGCCTGTAATTCTAGCTACTGGGGGAGACTGAGGTAGGAGAATCACTTGAACCTGGGAGGCAGAGGTTGCAGCGAGCTGAGATTGCACCATTGCACTCCAGCCTGGGCAACAAGAGTGAAATTCCATCCCAAAAAAAAAAAAAAAAAAAGACTGTTTTTGGCCGGGCACAGTGGCTCATGCCTATAATCCCAGAACTTTGGGAGGCTGAGGTGGCCATATCACCTGACGTCAGGAGTTTGAGAACAGCCTGGCCAATACGGTGAAACCCCATTTCTATTAAATAATAAAAAAATAAAAAATAAAAATAAAAAAAAAATAACTGTAAGGAAAAAACATGTTTTTGGAGAAAGGCATAGTAAAAAGCCATTGATAAGAGTTAAGAATAAGGGGCCGGGCGTGGTAGCTCACACCTGTAATCTCAGCACTTTGGGAGGCCAAGGCGAGCGGATCACCTGAGGCGAAGAGTTGGAGACCAGTCTGGCCAACATGGCAAAAATCCGTCTCTACTAAAAACACAAAAATTAGCCAGCCATGGTGGCAGGCGCCTCCCAGCTACTCGGGAGGCTGAGGCAGGAGAATCTCTTGAACCTGGGAGGCAGAGGCTGCATGAGCCAAGATCGTGCCATTGCACTCCAGCCTGGGCAACAAGAGTGAAACTCTGTCTCAAAAAAAAAAAAAAAAAGAGTTAAGAAAAATGGGCCCGTCGCAGTGGCTCAGGCCTGTAATTCCAGCACTTTGGGAGGCTGACGCGGGTGGGATCACCTGAGGTCGGGACTTTGAGACCAGCCTGACCAACATAGAGAAACCCCGTCTCTACTAAAAATACAAAAATTAGCTGGGCATGGTGGTGCATGCCTGTAATCCCAGCTACTTGGGACACTGAGGCAGGAGAATCACTTGATCCCAGGAGGCGGAGGTTGAGGTGAGCTGAGATCACGCCATTGCACTCCGGCATGGGCAACAAAAGCAAAACTCCATCTCAAAAAAATAAAAATAAAAAAAAAGAGACTGGTCCGAGTGCAGTGGTGTTTACAACTAATTGATCACAACCAGTTACAGATTTATTTGTTCCTTCTCCACTCCCACTGCTTCACTTGACTAGCCTTAAAAAAATAATAAAATAAAAATAAAAAAAAGAATAATGAAATAATGATCATCTCTCTTATCCTGACAAACACTGATAAGGCTGGGCACAGTGGCTCACGCCTGTAATCCCAGCACTTCGGAAGGCTGAGGCAGGAAGATCACAAGGTCAAGAGATGGAGGCCATCCTTGCCAACATGATGAAACCCCATCTCAACTAAAAATACAAAAATTAGCAGGTCTTGGTGGTGTGTGCCTGTAATTCTAGCTACTCGAGAGGCTGAGGCAGGAGAACTGCTTGAACCCAGAAGGTGGCAGTTGCAGTGAGCCGAGATGGTGCCACTGCACTCCCTCCTGGGAGACAGCCAGACTCCATCTCAAAAAAAAAAAAAAAAAAAAAATGATAGGGCAGACACTTAAAACATGGGCTTTTTCCCCACCAATAGAGGGCAGCATCTGAGTAAATAAAAGGAGTTACTGTTATTGACCTAATGAGTTAGGAATTGACCCGGAACCAAGTGACCAGGAACCGTGTGTGATGGTTATGTGGACCACACTGAAGGAACTCACAGAGCCTTACACAGCTTGAAGGCTAAGTATGATTGCAGGCCGGGCGTGAGGGCTCACACCTGCAATCCCAGCACTGCCAGGAGTTCAAGACCAACCTAGGCAAAATAGTGAGAGCCTGTCTCTACAAAAAATAGAAAAAAAAAAAAATCGACCTGTGATCCCAGCTACTAGGGAGGCTCAGGTGGCAGTATCTCTTGGAGCCAGGAGGTCGAAGCAGCAGTGAGTAACATAGCAAAATGTTGTCTCAAAATGAAACAAAACTATGACTGTGGGATTACTGAGAGGCTGAGGAAGGACGAGACTTAAGAAATCAGATTTGGGAGGCCAGGTACAGTGACTCACTCCTGTAATCCCAGCACTTTGGGAGGCCAAGGCGGGCGGATCACTATGTCAGGAGTTCAAGACCATCCTGGCTAATATGGTGAAACCCCGTCTCTACTAAAAATACTAAAATTAGCCAGGCGAGATGGTGGGCACCTGTAATCCCAGCTACTTTGGGAGGCTGAGGCAGAAGAATCGCTTGAACCCAGGAGGTGGAGGTTGCAGTGAGCAGAGATCTTGCTACTGCACTCCAGCCTGGGTGATGGAGTGAGACTGTCTCAAAGAAAAAAAAAAGAAATGAGATTTGGGATTTAGGCGAGGCTAAATATTACGAGATTCGAGTTACAGAAAGAACGTAGACTGTATGGTAATCAGGTGCGATGCACATTTGCTGTATTGTCTGAAAATGTCCACCTTGGCTATGGAAGAGAAAACAAATGAAATTTGTATAACTCATAAGACATACTAATTACACGTAAATTGATAACTGGTAAGACAGACTAGACTTTGCTAAGCAGAACACATGTACACAAAACATAAAAAGGATGGAAGCAAGAGGCACCTAATATTTAGCCTAAACCTAAATATCCTATGGATACCTAAATATCCTATGGATACCCTATTGTGTGAAGCACACAACAGGGTAACTGTTGAATTGGCCACACGTTGAAGACACCCACTCCAGCCTTACCTGTATGCTGCCCAAACAATACAAATAAATTTCAAAGCTGCTCAATGAGCCAAGAATTACTTTTGTGGCCAGGAATACCTGCCCCTTTGTCTCTCTGGTAAGAGCACATTCACACCCGTGTGTCCAGGTACATCTGTCCTATTCTGCAGATCCCGGGCCCTAAGTGAATCTCAGATTCTCAACCTTGGTTCTCATCCTTAGCTGTTGTGACGACGCCAGTGTATCAGAGGGTGTATAAACACTGCTATCCTTTCTACCCCAGATGCACCTTATCCTAATGGGTTAATGTATCCCATCTTTTTGCCTGTGTTTTGTTACATGTGTTTAATTGATTTCATATGATTCTAGCATCTCAGTTTGATCTGAGAGCTTTTCCGTTTTGTAATAGCTTGCTTGGCAGTATTATTGGAGGTAGTGCTACCATTGCATTGAAGTAATTTCCCAGGTGTTTAACCTTTTAAAATTCTTAAGGACATTTTCTTCAAGCACCACAGAGTTTACACCAACTACCCAGAAGGCAGGAACAGCTTAAGGAGAGACTCACCACCAGCAGCTTCTTTTCAATCAAGTTTCCCTTCAACCTCACACCCAGGAACCCATTCAAATTCCTACATTTCGGTAGCCTTAGTCGAACTAACTTCCTGTGCCAGAAGCTTTTGTCTGTCCCAGTTGTCTTCTTTCTTTAACAAATTCCCTTCATCTCCTCCTTGAGTCAAAGCCCATGGGGGCCCCAGGAGGCATGCAATATTTACCAAGGGCCTCCCCATTTTCCTGCCTGTCTGGCATTTGTTTGCCTTTACTTTTAGGTTTGTAGTCGCAGCCTGTTTTTTTTACCTGTAGACACACCAGGTTTTCTGAATGGTAGGATTATTTAGAGTAGAATTAACCTTGTCCTTCACCCCGAGAACTGGGTGCTTGAAATTCACTAATCAAGTCTGTATTCCTCCCACTTCTGAGCTTTGAATTTATATTATGAAATTCAGAAAACCCTTGGGAGAATAACTCTCAAAAACAAGAAGAAAAAAAAAGCAATTCAGAAAACCCAAGCAAATCCAATCCATGCTTCTCTCCGTCAGGTACAAACTGAAATGGAAATGGAAGCTGAAAAATCAAGAAAATGAATTTTAAAAACTAAAATATGGTAAAATTACTAAAATATAATATTGTGAGTAACACACACCTCCTTTTGGGAAAAAAAATTTTTTCTAGAAGGAAGGAAGAGATGTGAAAAGGAGAGCCTGGCATGTGAGCATAATTTCCTTTTTGCTTAATCTCCTATTATTATATTTGTTTATATTTTTGGTGACCCTGAGACCCAAAAAGGATAAGTTGAAAAGCCTTAAATTAGGTTTGCACATCTCCAAGTTCTTATTGGCAACTTTTCAAGCCGTTTCTTAAGGTGGTTTATGTAGTGAATTTTGCTTTAATGTTTATTTCCTGATCTTTCACCTTCGTAGGCATTAAGTTTTTGGACCATAAAGACTATATAGAGCTTACTTTTTTTTTTCTGAGACAGAGTCTTGCTCTGTTGCCCAGGCTGGAGTGCAGTGGCGCAATCTCGACTCACTGCAACCTCTGCCTTCCAGTTCGAGCGATTCTCCTGCCTCAGTCTCCCAAGTAGCTGGGCCTACAGGCGTGCGCCACCATGCCCAGCTAATTTTTGTATTTTTAGTAGAGACGGGATTTTACCATGTTGGCCAGACTGGTCTCAAAATCCTAACCTAAGGTGATCTGCCTGCCTTGGCCTCCCAAAGTGGTGGGATTACAGGCATGAGCCACCGCGCCCGGCCTCAATACCGTTTTTACAAAAATAAGTAAAGCCTCCCAATCCCAAAAAATAGGAATATATCTTCATCACACCAATTTGTACTTTTATTTCTTACTAGATTCTAAACTCTAAAGATATTCACACTAGTATTAATTAGATCTACTTATCTATAGCCAGAGACAGCTTCTATCACGGTGTCCTTAACAGCCAAGGTTATTAAAATATCTTTTCTCCAGGAAGATCCAACAGGAAAAAACAAAGAAACATCTCTGATTAGGCTCCAACCATACCCCACCCTCCATTCAAACTGACTGGATAGGCATAATGCAAACAGAACACATGGTTTCCAAACAAGAAAAATCTTATGAGGGACGGGAGGAGGTGAGAGGAAGGATTCAGCCAATGCTCAGAGTGAAAATGAGTAATGTCAGTTTCACTCCTCTTCACACATCTTCAGGTTGCATGTTCATGCACACATGGAATAAATCCATGGTTTGTGCAGTACTCAAATACCTAGTAGTCTGCTGTATTACATTATGGCTTTGCCCAGCAGTTTCCAAGGCAGCCTCCAAGTCACTGGCAGGAGAATTTGGCTGGAACTGCATGCAGGACTGCAGAGGTTCCTCTCCACAGTTATAGAAGGGACTGTTCCAGGCCTGAGTGTTCCAGGACTGGGTGCACCAGGTCTGAGTGTTCCAGGAGTGGTTGGTCCAGGACTGGATGTTCCGGGTCTGGTTGCTCCAGGTTGAATTGCTCCAGGTCTGGTTGCTCCACATTGGAAGGTTCCCAGCCGTGTTCACCAGGCATCCCTGGTGGTAGGAAGAGTAGAGGCTGGGGTAGGTGGGTGCTGAGGCCTTCTGAAAGAGAAGGAGGGATTAACAGAAAGGGTACAAGGACAACCAGAGCTGTCTGTGACTGGAGCTGTGTGTTTCAGGGATGGGTAAGATTGAAAGATCGCTAAAAGGAAAGAACAGAATCAAGTCTCCTGTTACCTGAGTCACGTCATTGGTATTCTTTGGCCAGTTGTTTTTCTGCCACCTCTTAGATTTCATTCTCTGGTTCTGGAACCAGGTCTTCACCTGCAAGCAAAAGTGAGTGACAGAAATGGTAAAATATTAGTAATAGAGATGTACTTTGAAACAAAGAATATTGCTAACATTTTTTTTTTGAGACAGAGTTTAGCGAGATCTCAGCCCACTGCAACCTCCATCTCCCAAGTTCAAGCAATTCTCCTGCCTCAGCCTCTTGAGTAGCTGAGATTACAGGAGCCCACCACAATACCTAGCTAATTTTTTGTATTTTGTAGAGATGGGGTTTCTCCATGTTGGTCAGGTTGGTCTCCGTCTCCCGACCTCAGGTGATCCGCCTACCTCGGCCTCCCAAAGTGGTGGGATTACAGGCGTGAGCCAGGGTGCCCAGCACTAACTTTTTTTTTTTTTTGAGATGGGGTCTCGCTCTGTTGCCAGGCAAGATAGATTGCAGTGGCATTGAGGAAGGAGACCCAGGCATCTGGGATTCCATCCCCCTCTGTCATCCACTGTGCATCTCAGTAGAAGAGAGAGCAGGCCAGCTGGTGCCTCCTGAATCTCCTTCCTGAAAATAACACGGTTGGTCTTAGGAAAACTCTCTGGAAGATACTATTCTTACTTAAAACAAGATCAAACCAGAAATCTTTTCACATGTGAGTCCTAAAACTGTAAACCAGAACCCTTTCATATGTGATTCCTGAAACTGTAAACAGAGACCTTTTCACATGTGAGTCCTAAAACTGTAAACCAGAACCCTTTCATATGTGATTCCTAAAGATATAAACCTAAGATTCTTCCACGTGTAACATCTAAAGTATAAGCCTATATAAAGGCAGAACCTTCCTTTGTTAAATGAGCTGGGCTTTCCACAAATTACCCGCCTGGTCTCCCGGCCGATAAATTCTTCCCTCCTGTGTTTGGTGGTCGAGAGATCCGTTTCCTGTGGCCGCTCCTGCTACAGCGTTATCTAAACTCACTGCAACCTCCACCTCCTGAGTTCAAGCAATTCTTCTGCCTCAGCCTCCCTAGCAGCTGTGACTACAGGCTGGCACCACCACGCCTAGCTAATTTTTGCATTTTTAGTAGAGACAGGGTTTCACCATGTTGGCTAGGATGGTCTCGATCTCTTGACCTCGTGATCTGCCCACCTCGAATGTACTGGGATTATAGGTGTAAGCCACCATGCCTGGCCTGAGTATTGCTTCTTTTTTTTTTTTTTTTTTTTTGAGATGGAGTCTTGCTTTGTCACAAGGCTGGAGTGCAGTGGTGTGATCTCAGCTCACTGTAACCTCCACCTGCCGGGTTCAAGCAATTCCCCTGCTTCAGTCTCCCGAGTAGCTGAGACTAAAATATTGCTAACTTATTTCTGGCCAGGCACCATGTCTCACACCTCTAATAACAACACTTCGGGAAGCCAAGGTGGGTGGATTACTTGAGCCCAGGAGTTCCAGCCAGCCTTACCAAAATGGTGAAACCCCATCTCAACAAAAATAAAAATGGGGGTGGGGGTTGTGTGTGTGTGCACGCATGTAAAGAAAAGAAAAAATAAATAGGCCGGGCGCGGTGGCTCACGCCTGTAATCCTAGCACTTTGGGAGGCCGAGGTGGGTGGATCACCTGAGGTCAGGAGTTCAAGACCAGCCTGGCCATCATGGTGAAACCCCATCTTTATAAAAAAAAAAAAAAGAAAGAAAAAAAAAAAGAAAGAAAAATAAATAAATTACTAAAAATAATTACCCGAGCATCATGGTGTGTGCCTGTAGTCCCAGCTACTCAGGAGGCTAAGGTAGAGGATGGATCACTTGCACCTGGGAGGTGGAGGTTGCAGTCAGCCAAGATTGCACCACTGCAGTCCAGCCTGGGTGACAAAGAAAGACTGTCAAAACAAAAAAAGCCCAACATTTTGGGAGGTTGAGGCGGGCGGATCACCTAAGGTCAGGAGTTCAAGACAAGCCTGGCCAACGTGGAGAAATCCTGTCTTTACTAAAAATACAAAAAAATTAGCTGGGCGTGGTGGCAGGTGCCTGTAATCCCAGCTACTTTGGGAGGCTGAGACAGGAGAATCCCTTGAACCAGAGAGGCAGAGGTTGCAGTGAGCCCAGATTGCGCCATTGCACTCCAGCCTAGATGACAAGAGTGAAACTGTCTCAAAAAAAAAAAAAAAAAAAAAAAGATAGTTATGAAAGCATTTCCTCTTCATACTTAAATTATTTGCAAGAGGGGGATGTGCTGACACACAGCACACACATCCATGTGCTTCCACAGAGATCTTAGCCATGCAAATTAGCCTAATTTTTGCTAACCTTATTGAAATGACAAAACAATCCTACCTGTTTGTAGCTGAGGTTCAGGATGCTGGAAAGCTCTTGCATCTGCTGAAGGCTGAGGTATTTCTGTCTCTGAAATCTGTCATTGAGTACACACAGCTGGGTGGAAGAGAACACAGTTCTGCTCTTCTGTCTCTTGACCGGGACCTTGTCTTCCTTTGCTGTGGCGCTACTCTCTGCAGCAGTGGGTTGTTTGCCTTTGGGACTGGTGGAAGAATCAGGGCTGTCCTGAATAAGCAGATCCATGGAGGAAGGAAGGGGGGACACTGTTGGGAACAAATAAAAGGACGCTTTTCTTAGAACTTTTTTCAAATATTAAAATATTCTGTTAAAAAAAAGTTTTCAAAGTACTTTGTAATTCCCACAACCCAAGTTGTTTTTTTTTTCTTTTTTTCTTTTTTTTTTTTTTTTTGAGACAGAGTCTCACTCAGTCACCAGGCGCCAGGCTGGAGTGCAGTGGCGCGACCTTGGCTCACTGCAACCTCCGCTGCCCGGGTTCAAGCATTCTCCTGCCTCAGCCTCCCGAGTAGCTGGGACTCAGGCGCACACCACCACGCCCAGCTAATTTTTTTGTATTTTTTAGTAGAGATGGGGTTTCACCATGTTGACCAGGACGGTCTCGATCTCTTGACCTTTGATCCGCCCGCCTCGGCCTCCCAAAGTGCTGGGATTACAGGCGTGAGCCACCGCGCCCGGCCTCTTTTTTTTTTTTAAGACGGGGTTTCACCATGTTAGTCAGGCTGGTCTTGAACTCCCGACCTCAGGTGATCCGCCCGCCTTGGCCTCCAAAGTGCTAGGATTACAGGCGTGAGCCACCACGCCCGGCCCCACAACCCAAGTTCTAAGTAATAAGCATCTTCATTTATTTATTTATTTTGAGATGGAGCCTTGCTCTGACATCCCAGGCTGGAATGCAGTGGAGTGATCTTGCCTCACTGCAACCGTCACCTCCCAAGTTCAAGGGATTCTCGTGCCTCAGCTTCCTAAATAGCTGTGGTTCAGGCACATGCCACCATGCCAGGCTAATTTTTTGTATTTTTAGTAGAGACAGGGTTTCATCATGTTGGGCAGGCTGGTCTTGAACTACTGACTTTAAGTGATCCACCATGCCCGGCCATAAGCCCCTTCTAAACCAGCCCTGTACACTTCGGCAAGCTTTGTACTATATTAATCCAAGAAGTCTTAATCAGTGTCTCCACTTTGCACATAATGGACAGAGTTGGGAGAGATATGTAACGGCGTGGCCAATATCATTGCTAAGCAACCCTACCACATTTTACTTTAAACTGATGCTCAAAAGGTCATACACTGGCTGTTAATAGGTCAGAGTAGAGATCTACCAATTTCCACCTATTGCATCTCACCCTAAATCATCACCCTAAATCACTTTCTGTTTATGATCTTCATTGCCACCTACATAATTTTTTTTTCTTTTTATTGAGACGGAGTCTTGCGCTCTTGCCCAGGCTGGAGTGCAGTGGCGCCATCTCTGCTCACTGCAACCTCCACCTCCTGGGTTCAAGCGATTCTCCTGCCTCAGCCTCCTCAATAGCTGGGACTACAGGCAGGTGTCACCACGCCCAGCTAATTTTTTGTATTTTTAGTAGAGACAGAGTTTTACCATGTTGGCCAGACTGGTCTCAAACTCCTAACGTGACGTGATCTGCCTGCTTGGCCTCCCAAAGTGGTGGGATTACAGGCCACCATGACCAGCTAATTTTTGTATTTTTAGTAGAGCCAGGGTTTTATCATGTTTTTTTTTTCTTTTTTTTTTTTTAATTCACTATCCAATAATGGCTACAAACAAGGTTTCACCATGTTGGCCAGGATGGTCTCGATCTCTTTTTTTTTTTTTTTTTTTGCATAAATGGCAATCATTTTATTTTATTTTTTTATTGCATTTTAGGATTTGGGGTACATGTGAAGAACATGCAAGATTGTTGCATAGGTACACACATGGCAGTGTGATTTGCTGCCTTCCTGCCTATCACCTATATATGGCATTTCTCCCCATGCTATCTCTCACCAACTCCCCACCCCCTGCTGTCCCTCCCTTATTTCCTCCTGACAGACCACAGTGTGTGATGCTCCCCTCCCTGTGTCCATGTGTTCTCATTGTTCAACACCCGCCTATGAGTGAGAACATGCGGTGTTTGATTTTCTGTTCTTGTGTCAGTTTGCTGAGAATGATGGTTTCCAGGTTCATCCATGTCCCTACAAAGGACACGAACTCATCGTTTTTGATCGCTGCATAATATTCCCTGGTGTATATGTGCCACATTTTCCCTGTCCAGTCTATCATTGATGGGCATTTGCATTGGTTCCCAGGTCTTTGCTATTGTACACTGTGCTGCAATGAACGTTCGTGTGCATGTGTCCTTATAATAGAACGATTTATAATCCTTTGGATATATACCCAGTAATGGGATTGCTGGGTCAAATGGAATTTCTATTTCTAGGTCCTTGAGGAATCACCACACTGTCTTCCACAATGGTGAACTAATTTACACTCCCACCAACAGTGTAAAAGTGTTCCTATTTCTCCACATCCTCTCTAGCATCTGTTGTCTCCAGATTTTTTAATGATCACCATTCTAACTGGTGTGAGATGGTATCTCAATGTAGTTTTGATTTGCATTTCTCTAATGACCAGTGATGATGAGCATTTTTTCATATGTTTGTTGACCTCATGTATGTCTTCTTTTGTAAAGTGTCTGTTCATATCCTTCACCCACTTTTGAATGGGCTTGTTTGTTTTTTTCTTGCAAATCTGTTTTAGTTCTTTGTAGATTCTAGATATCAGCCCTTTGTCGATTCTAGATATCAGCCCTTTGTCAGATGGGTAGACTGCAAAAATTTTTTCCCATTCTGTTGGTTGCCAAGTTCACTCTAATGACTATTTGTTTTGCCGTGCAGAAGCTGTGGAGTTTGATTAGGTCCCATTTGTCTATTTTGGCTTTTGTTGCCAATGCTTTTGGTGTTTTAGTCATGAAGTCCTTGCCTACGCCTATGTCCTGAATGGTTTTGCCTAGGTTTTCTTCTAGGGTTTTTATGGTCTTAGGTCTTACGTTTAAGTCTTTCATCCATCTGGAGTTAATTTTAGTGTAAGGTGTCAGGAAGGGGGTCCAGTCTCTGCTTTCTGCACATGGCTAGCCAGTTTTCCCAACACCATTTATTAAACAGGGAATCCTTTCCCCCATTGCTTGTTTTTGTCATGTTTGTCAAAGATTAGATGGTTGCAGATGTGTTGTGTTGCCTCCAAGGCCTCTGTTCTGTTCCATTGGTCTATATCTCTGCTTTGGTACCAGTACCATGCTGTTTTGATGACTATAGCCTTGTAGTATAGTTTGAAGTCCGGTAGTGTGATGCGTCCCACTTTGTTCTTTTTGCTTAGAATTGACTTGGCTATGCGGGCTCTCTTTTGGTTCCATATGAAGTTTAAGGTGGTTTTTTCCAGTTCTGTGAAGAAGGTCATTGGTAGCTTGAAGGGGGATAGCGTTGAATTTGTAAATTACTTTGGACAGTATGGCCATTTTCACGATACTGATTATTCCTAACCATGAACACTGAATGTTTCTCCATCTGTTTGTGTCCTCTCTTATTTCATTGAGCAGTGGTTTGTAGTTCTCCTTGAAGAGGTCCTTTACGTTCCTTGTTAGTTGTACTCCCAGGTATTTTATTCTCTTTGTAGCAATTGTGAATGGCAGTTCATTCTTGATTTGGCTCTCTTTAAGTCTGTTATTGGTGTATAGGAATGCTTGTGATTTGTGCACACTGATTTTATATCCTGAGACTTTCCTGAAGTTGCTTATCAGTTTCAGGAGATTTTGGGCTGAGACGATGGGGTCTTCTAGATATACAATCATGTCGTCTGCAAATAGAGACAATTTGACTTCCTCCTTTCCTATTTGAATACCCTTTATTTCTTTTTCTTGCCTGATTGCTCTGGCTAGAACTTCCAGTACTATATTGAATAGGAGTGGTGAGAGAGGGCATCCTTGTCTAGTGCCAGATTTCAAAGGGAATGCTTCCAGTTTTTGCCCATTCAGTATGATATTGGCTGTAGGTTTGTCATAGATAGCTTTTATTGTTTTGAGATACGTTCCGTTAATACCTAGCTTATTGAGGGATTTTAGCATAAAGGCCTGTTGAATTTTGTCAAAGGCCTTCTCTGCATCATGATAATCATGTGGTTTTTGTCTTTGGTTCTGTTTATGTGGTGAATTACATTTATAGACTTGCGTATGTTGAACCAGGCTTGCATCCCTGGGATGAATCCTACTTGATCATGGTGGATAAGCTTTTTCATGTGCTGTTGCAATCGGTTTGCCAGTATTTTATTGCAGATTTTTGCATCTATGTTCATCATGGATATTGGCCTGAAGTTTTCTTTTCTTGCTGAGTCTCTGCCGGGTTTTGGTGTCGATCTCTTGACCTTGTCATCCACCCGATTCAGCCTCCCAAAGTGCTGGGATTACAGGCGTGAGCCACAGTGCCTGGTCAGCCAACTACATAACTTTTTAAATGACATGAATCTGGGGATCCTGTAAAACCAGCACTTCAGCCAGGTGCAGTGGTTCACACCAGTAATCCCAGCACTTTGGGAGGTGGAGGCAGGCCGATCAGTTCAAGTTAGGAGTTCAAGACCGACGTGGTCAACAATGGTGAAACCCCATAAGTTACAAAACTTAGCTCGGCGTGGGGGCACGAGCCTGCAATCCCACCTACTTGGGAGGCTGAGGCAGGAGAATCACTTGAACCCGGGAGGCAGAGGTTACAGTGAGTGGAGATTGCACCACTGCACTCCAGCCTGTGCAAAATGAGACGGTGTCTCAAGAAATAAAAAATAAAGCCAGCAACTCACTGCCCAGCTATCAATGCTAGGATCAGCAGGATATGTGAATTTGGATAGGCTTCTGTTTCATTCCAGGCCTTCCCTGTACTAGCTCGCTGACCTCATCTCCAAAATTATTCCTTCATTTGTTAAAATGAGGTAACCAATTAAAATGGTCTAGCATGCCTGGTGCAGTGACGCGTGCCTGTAGCTACTCAAGAGGCTGAGGATTGCTTGAGCCCAGGAGTTCTGGGCTGTAGTCACTATGCCCTTAGGGTGTGCGCACCAAGTTCGGCATCAATATGGTGACCTCCCGGGAGCGGGGGGACCACCAGGTTGCCTAAGGAGGGGTGAACCGGCCCAGGTCGGAAACGGAGCAGGACAGTAGTGGGATTGCGCCTGTCAATAGCCACTGCACTCCAGCCTGGGCAACATAACGAGACCCCTTCTCTAAAAATAAAATTAAAATAAAATAAAATGGTCTAGCATATACTGATTTTGTAACTAGAAATTAAATATTTTTTTTTTTTGAGACGGAGTCTCGCTCCGTTTCCGACCTGGGCCGGTTCACCCCTCCTTAGGCAACCTGGTGGTCCCCCGCTCCTGGGAGGTCACCATATTGGTGACCTGGCCAGAAATTAATTTCTTACACTACCTAGATTCAGTCTCACTTAAGTACGTATTTGCTCTGCGGTGATCCCAGGAGTCAACTCTCAATTAATACTGCCCTGCACTCACAGAGCAAATGGATAGGCTCCAAAACAGAAAAAAATCACAATCTCCTGCTTCTTGCAAGTAGATCTGGAAAGCAAAAAAGTCTTCAACTAATAACTAGAATTGAGGAAAATCCTAAATATTAGCCAACTATACAAACTGTTACTTGATGTGTGCTAAAGAAAACATGTGCACTTGCCCTTTAGCTGCCATCTTGCGTCCCCGCGTGTGTGCGCCTAATCTCAGCTGGTCCACCCGAGACCCCCTGAGCACCAACCCTAGTCTCCCGCGCGACCCCTTATCCGCTCCGACAAGATGAAAGAAACAATCATGAACCAGGAAAAACTCGCCAAACTGCAGGCACAAGTGCGCATTGGTGGGAAAGGAACTGCTCGCAGAAAGAAGGTGGTTCACAGAACAGCCACAGCAGATGATAAAAAACTTCAGTTCTCCTTAAAGGAGTTAGGGGTAAACAACATCTCTGGTATTGAAGAGGTGAATATGTTTACAAACCAAGGAACAGTGATCCACTTTAACAACCCTAAAGTTCAGGCATCTCTGGCAGCAAACACTTTCACCATTACAGGCCATGCTGAGACAAAGCAGCTGACAGAAATGCTACTCAGCATCTTAAACCAGCTTGGGGCAGACAGTCTGACTAGTTAAGGAGACTGGCTGAAGCTCTGCCCAAACAATCTGTGGATGGAAAAGCACCACTTGCTACTGGAGAGGAGGATGCTGATGAAGTTCCAGATCTGGTGGAGAATTTTGATGAGGCTTCCAAGAATGAGGCAAAGTGAATTGAGTCAACTTCTGAAGATCAAACTTGAAGAAGTTACTGGGAGCTGCTATTTTATATTATGACTGCTTTTTAAGAAATTTTTGTTTATCGATCTGATAAAATCTAGATCTCTAATATTTTTAAGCCCAAGCCCCTTGGACACTGCAGCTCTTTTCAGTTTTTTGCTTATACACAATTCATTCTTTGCAGCTAATTAAGCCGAAGAAGCCTGGGAATCAAGTTTGAAACCAAGGTTAATAAAGTTCTTTGCCTAGTAAAAAAAAAGAAAAAGAAAAAAAAGAAAACATGTGCACTTGCTCATTCCCAAACCCAGCCCTGTATTTTTATAGCATTTGAAATTATAAAGGCAAGAACAGCTGGGCGTGGTGGCTCACCCCTGTAATCCCAGCACTTTGGGAGGCCGGGAGGGGGGCGGATCATTTGAGGTCAGGAGTTTGAAAACCAGCCTGGCCACCATGGTGAAACCCTGTCTCTAAAAAAAAAAAAAAAAAAAGCCCGGGCGCGGTGGCTCACGCCTGTAATACTAGCACTTTGGGAGGCCGAGGTGGGTGGATCACCAGAGGTCAGGAGTTCAAGACCAGCCTGGCCATAATGGTGAAACCCCATCTTAAAAAATAAATAAATAGGCCAGGCGCGATGGCTCACGCCTGTAATCCCAGCACTTCGGGAGGCAGAGGCGGGTGGATCACAAGGTCAGGAGTTCGAGACCAGCCTGGTCAAGATGTTGAAACCCCTTCTCTACTAAAAATACAAAAATTAGCTGGGCGCGGTGGCACGCGCCTGTAATCCCAGCTACTCAAGAGGCTGAGGCAGGAGAATCGCTTGAACCTGGGAGGCGGAGATTGCAGTGAGCCAAGATCGTGCCATTGCACTCCAGCCTGGGTGACAGAGTGAGACTCCGTCTCAAAAAAATAAACACATAAAAATAAAAATAAAAAAATAAAGGCAAGAACATTAAAAAAAAGTTTAGAAAAACTGGGTGAATACCCAGGTGCAGTGGCTCAATGTCTGAGGCTGGAGGAGCGCTTGAGGTCAGGAGTTCGAGGACAACTTGGCTACAAAGTGAGACCCTGTCTCTACAAAAATAATTTTTAAATCAGCTGGGCATAGTGACACATGCCTCTAGTCCTAGCACTTGGGAGGCTGAGGCAAGAGGATCACTTGAGCCCAGGGTTTGAGGCTGCGGTGGTCTATGATCACACCCAGGCACTCCAGCCTGGATGACAGAGGGAGTCCTTGATTCTAAAAAGAAAAAAACAGGGTGACATTCAAATCTAAGACGCAAATATAGAATCGTGTTTACTTACTCCTTTTCCACCACCTACTCTTTACAACTGTAATCATAATGCAAATGCACTTTTTAAGCTATTTTATAGCATCAATTTTACCAGTGGCATTCTTGGTAAAGTTGGTTTATTTTTAAATTCTTTAAAACTACTGAAAAATTGATTTTCTCTTTTTTTTTTTTTTTTTTGAGATAGAGTCTTGCTCTGACACCAGGTTTGAGCGCAGTGGTGCAATCTTGGCTCACTGCAACCTCCGCCTCCCGGTTAAAGTGATTCTTCTGCCTCAGCCTCCTGAGTAGCTGGGACTACAGGAGCGTGCCACAACGCCAAGCTAATTTTTGTATTTTTAGTAGAGACAGGGTTTCACCATGTTGGCCAGGATGGTCTGGATCTCTTAACCTCGTGATCCACCCACCTCGGCCTCCCAAAGTGCTGGGATTACAGGCGTGAGCCACCACACCTGGCCCCAAGGATAAATTTATTTCTTACCAGTCTCTGTGTGAGCCATCTCGGCAGAAGACATTTGCAAGGATGGATAATTTTCTTCAGGCTCACAAATCACAGGCGTAGGTGAAGGTTCTTTACATTCGGATGCTTCGGAGCAAGGCAGGCTTTGTGGACAAGCTGGATCCATACTCATGTTGTTATTGGAGAAGAAGAGGGAAAAAATGTAAGACTTGGACTGGAAAAAGGCTAAGGTGGCTTTAAGACTTTTTTTCTGGAAGATCTTAGAGAAATATGACCTCCAGGGGTCGGGTGTGGTGGCTCACGCCTGTAATTCCAGCACTTTGGGAGACTGAGGCAGGTGGATCATCTGAGGTCAGGAGTTTGAGACCAGCCTGACCAATATGGTGAAACCCCCGTCTCTAATAAAATAAGTAAATAAATAAAAGAAATTTAAAAAAAAAGAGAGAGAGAGAAATATGACCTCCAGAAGCCAGGAAGTTGGGATGAAGTGAGTCGCCTCCACAATAACAGGAGGCAACCAGTTCAGTCCAGCAAAACCTTCAAATTCTGGAGTTTCTAGATTTAAAATGATGGCTCTATCACCCTGAGACCCGCCCCTCCTAGCAGCACACCTCCCACCAACCCACCTTTGTGAATTCTCAATTAATCCGGTCTACCAATCTCACCAAGGCTATTGTAATACAAAAGTAACAGACTAGGTGGGGGAACTAGAAAACCGGGCCACAGAACCTGAAGACAAACCCAGCAACCGATACTTCTAGGTTTACCACGTTTCCACCTTTTAAATCAGGAATGGTTCAACAGGAATGGGATAAAACTTTAATATTTTAAAAATAAAGAAAAAGAACAAAATCGGGGATGCATGCACCTTCAATTCCTGAGGTTATTGAAATTCTCATTAAGGCAATTTCTTGATTTGAGATCATTAGAGTCTCAAAATCTGTCTAGTTTGGGCAGAAATCTCAACTAGCTCCATTCTCCTCTTCATTCCCTCCAAGGTCATAGTAAAACACCACACAGGATGAAGCCAAGGCATCAGTTAATGTTCAGAATGGTACTTGTGTTCAGCGCCTACCTTAGTTCCCTTCAGTTTGCTGTCTTGTCTATCTCTCTTCCCAGGCAGTCGACTTCTGGCTTTTTCCCACTTGCTGTTTAGCTGCTTCTCAGGTCTGGTGATATTGTCATGTCTTTCAATATTACCCCATGCCCATCTTGTATGTTTTGTTTGGGTTTTTTTTTTTTTTGACTGGGAAGGGAGGTATGTTTTCCAAAGGCACAGTTTTTAGAGTTGGGTTCCAGCACTAACATTTATGGACATAAATAGTCTAAAGATTTCCATTTTCCACCAGGCGAGATGGGTGACGCCTGTAATCCCAGCACTTTGGGAGGCTGAAGCGGGCGGATCACAAGGTCAAGAGATCGAACCATACTAGCCAACATGGTGAAACACCATCTCTACTAAAAATGCAAAAATTATCCAGGCTTAGTGGCGTGCGCCTATAGTCCCAGCTACTTGGGAGGCTGAGGCAAGAGAATTGCTTGAACCCAGAAGACGGAGGTTGCAGTGAGCTGAGATAGCGCCACTGCACTCCAGTCTGGGCGAGAGTAAGACCCTGTCTCAAAAAAAAAAAAAAAAAAACAACATTAAGAAAGAAACCTAAGATTTCTTCCTCTTTTCCAATCTCCCACACCGAAGAGTAAGCTCTTAGCAAATCTCATTTTTCTTTTTTTGAAGACACAACTCTTTGACTCATTCTCCTCTGCACTCTGCCTCTGGGGTCTGTACCCGGAGCAGCTGGCTTTACTCCCACACAAGCTGACTTTTGTTCACAATGCAAAGACTCCAACGATTGAGAGTAGAAGTATTGCTTTGTGCGAAGCAAGGAGATGAAATGTGGTGTCATCTTTGTTATTCTCAGACCTCCATTCTGGAGAAGAGAAAGAATAGGGGGGTCGGGAGAGCAGTAAGTGCAACTAGATACATCATGCTTCAGTCAGGTAATGTGTCTCATTAGAAATAGGATGATTTGCAGTTTATTCCTGCTAGGGTGTTCAAAGGTCAGTGTTATAGAAATTCAGTATCTGGCATCGTTGGTTTTCTTGGCTTTGTGCTTGTTAAACCTGGTATTTCTATTGATACAGTATAAAAAATAAAAATAAAAATAAAAGAAATAGGATGATTTGTTTAAAAAAGGGAAAAACTTGCCTTCCTATCTTTTTTTTTTTTTTAAACAGGGTCTCACTCTATTGCACAGGCTGGAGTGTAGTGGCACAATCTCAGCTCACTGCAACCACCACCTCCCAGGTTCAAGCAATTCTCCTGCCTCAGCCTCCCAAGTAGCTGGGATTACAGGCACTCGCCGCCATGCCCGGCTAATTTTTGTATTTTTAGTAGACACAGGGTTTCACCATGTTGGTCAGGCTGGTCCCGAACTCCTAAACTTGTGATCCGCCTGCCTCAGCCTTCCAAAGTGCTGGGATTACAGGCCTGAGCCACTGCGCTAGGCAGCCTTCCTGTCTTTCTTAATCAGCACAGTTTGGTAAGTGGGGGCTGTCAAAAGCCACCAAGACTCACCAAGGCTGAGTTCGCCCGAAGCTCTGGACAGGGCAGGTACCAGAAGCTTTGTTCTTTGCAGAATTGGGTCTTTGCATAAAAGCCTGAGCTGAATTCCCCCCGTTCCCCATTCCCTGTTTCATTATGTCCAGGGTAAGAGCCTCTCCAGTGAAAGACCAAAGGGAAGAAAGCTGGTGGCTGGAAGGCCAACTTACTACATTCTTCGCCAAGAAAAGCAATTTGAATGAAGTTGAGGTTTACGAAGCTCTGACTTTGGATTTGCTGTAACAGGCTGGCGTAAGGATGTGTTAAAATGAGCTAACAATTGGCCGGGCATGGTGGCTCACACCTGTAATCCAAGCACTTTGGAGGCCAAGGCGGGTGGATCACCTGAGGTTGGGAGTTCAAGACCAGCCTGACCAACATGGTAAAGCCCCATCTTTTAAAAAAAAAAATTAGCTGGGCGTGGTGGCACCTGCCTGTAGTCCCAGTTACTCAGCAGGCTGAGGCAGGAAAATCACTTGAACCCAGGAGGTGGAGGTTGCAATGAGCCGAGATCACACCACTGAAGCCTGGGTGATAGAGCTGAGACTCCATCTTGGGAAAAAAAAAAAGAATTGATAAGACAGAACTTATTTGATGTAAGTAGCAAGAGGAATGAAGGTCTCTAGGATACCTTTTCTTGCTAGAGTGCTAGAGAGGATAGTAGTGCCAACCACTACATTTTAAATTATTATTAATCTTTTTTTTTTTTGAGACGGAGTTTTACTCTTGTTGCCCAGGCTGGAGTGCAATGGCGCGATCGTGGCTCACTGCAACCTCTGCCTCCCAGATTTAAGTGATTCTCCTCCTTCAGCCTCCCGAGTAGCTGGGATTACAGGCATGCACCACCATGCCCGGCTACTTTTGTATTTTTAATAGAGACAGGGTTTCTCCATGTTGGTCAGGCTGGTTTCGAAGTCCTGATCTCAGGTGATCTGCCCACCTCGGCCTCCCAAAGTGCTGGGATTACAGGTGTGAGCCACCACAGCCGGCCTAAAAACTTCATCTTTTTTTGTGTGTTTTTTTTTGTTTGTTTGTTTGTTTGTTTTTTGGAGATGTCACTCTGACGCCCAGGCTAAAGTTGCAGTGGTGCCATCTCGGCTCACTGGAACCTCCACCTTCCAGGTTCAAGTGATTCTCCTGCCTCTGCCTCCCTAGTAGCCGAGATTACAGGCAGGAGGCACCATGCCCAGCTAATTTTTTTTCATTTATAGTAGAGATGGGGTTTCACCACGTTGGCCAGGCTGGTCTTGAACTTCTGAGCTCAAGTGATCCTCCTGCCTTGCCCTCAGAAAGTGCTGGGATTACAGACGTGAACCACCATGCCCGCCTTAAAAACTTGTTCTTTATTTGTATTTATTTATTTGAATTTCGCTCTTGCTGCCCAGGGTGAAGTGCAGTGGAATGATCTCGGCGCAATGCAACCTCCACCTCCCAAATTCAAGTGATTCTCCTGCCTCAGCCTCCCAAGTAGCTGGGATTACAGGCCCCTGCCACCATGCCTGGCTAATTTTGTATTTCTGGTAGGGACAGGGTTTCTCCATGTTGGTCAGGCTGGTCTCAAACTCTTAACCTCAGGTGTTCAGCCCGCCTTGGCCTCCCAAAGTGCTTGGATTACAGGCATGAGCCACCACACCCGGCCAAAACTTGTTCTTTTTATGTTCTAGAATCCCATCCAGGATATCTTCTTCCATTTACTCATCACGTCTCCTTGGCTCCTCTCAGCTACCACGGTTGGTCTGTTGTATGGTATGGACTCCCATTTCACCCTCGGCCTCACCTATTCTAGCATTCAGCCTCCTGTTTTTTTCCCTTTTCCTCTATCTGTACTTACTGCCTACCCTCTGAAGACAGAATTTGTTTCATACCCACTGCTCTTAAAAGCATTGTCTTTTTTGAAGATCTTTGTTCTCATTTGGATAGCATGTGTTCTCTAAAAGGATATAACTAAAAAAAGTGAGGATTCTAAGGTCACAGTAGATAGATAGAATTTTTGGTATTCCATTTTCCTTTTGCAAAATTCTCTCAGATTAATCCCATTCTTCTACTGTAATGCTTACGAATTACAAATAGTAATTTATAATAGAGATCTAATTTTTTTTTTTTAATTTATTTATTTATTTTTTTTTAAGACGGAGTTCACCATGTTGGTAGGTTGGTCTTGAACTCCCGACCTCAGGTGATCCACCCGCCTTGGCCTCCAAAGTGCTTGGATTACAGGCGTGAGCCACCACGCCCGGCCTAATTTTTTTTTTTTTTTTTTTTTAGATGGAGTCTCACTCTGTCTCCCAGGCTGGAGTGCAGTGGTACGATATAGACTCACTGCAATCTCCACCCACTCCCCGATATCCAAGCAATTCTTCTGCCTCAGCCTCTGCAGTACCTGGGATCACAGGCGTCTGCCACTGTGCTCAGCTAATTTTTGTATTTTTAGTACAGATGGGGTTTCTCCATGTTGGCCAGAGTGGTCTCAAACTTCTGACGTCAGGTGATCTGCCTGCCTGGGCCTCCCAATGTGCTGGGATTACAGGTGCAAGCTGCCACATCTGGCCAACCATCTAAAACTCTTTTTTTTTTTTTTAAAGATGGGGTTTCACCATGATGGCCAGGCTGGTCTTGAACTCCTGACCTCAGGTCATCCACTCACCTCGGCCTCCCAAAGTGCTAGGATTACAGGTGTGAGCCACCGCGCCCAGCAAAGGTCAATGACAATGACTAAAAATCTTTAAAACTGACTGGGCAGGGTGGCTTATGTTGCAATCCGAGCAGGTTGGGAGGCCTCAGTGGGCAGAGCCTCTGTGTTTGTGCCACTGCACTCCAGGCTGGGCAACAGAGCAAGACTTTGTCTTAAAAACAAACAAATAAAAACAAACAAAAAGGCTGGGCATGGTGGCTCATGCCTATAATCCCAGCACTTTGGGAGGCCGAGGCTGGTGGATCACCTGAGATCAGCAGTTTGAGACCAGACTGGCCAACGTGGTAAAACCGCATCTCTACTAAAAATACAAAATTAGCTGGGCATGGTGGGAAGGTGTCTGTAATCCCAGTTACTCAGGAGGCTGAGGCAGGAGAATTACTTGAACCTGGGAGGCAGAGGTTGCAGTGAGCCGAGACCGCGCCACTGCACTCCAGCCTGGGCAACAAGAGCAAAACTGTCTCAAACAAGCAAACAAAAACTCCCAGTATTTAGGTAAAAAGTAAAGAAGTGTGAAGGAATGAGATACAACATTCATGTACGTTTTGAAAACATGCAATACAGGCATGGCACACTGGCTCATGCCTGTAATCCCAGCACTTTGGGAGGCCAAGGCAGGCGGATCACTTGAGATCAGGAGATTGAGACCAGCCTGACCAACATGGAGAAACCCCGTCTCTATTAAAAATACAAAATTAGCCGGGCATGGTGGTACATGCTTGCAATCCCAGCTACTCAGGAAGCTGAGGGCAGGAGAATCGCTTGAACCCGAGAGGCAGATGTTGCAGTGAGCTGAGAGCGTGCCATTGCATTCCAGCCTAGGCAACAAGAGCAAACTTCGTCTCAAAAAACAAAAACGTGCAATACAGTATCATATATTGCTTCCGAAGGTATGCGGCCATAGTAAAATGTTAAGTGTGTGGAAATGCTAAATACAACATGCAAGACAATTTTATTCTTAAGGCCTGGCTCGGTGGCTCACACCTGTAATCCTAGCACTTTGAGAGGCCAAGGTGGGCAGATCATGAGGTCAGCAGATCAAGACCATCCTGGCAAGCATGGTGAAACCCTGTCTCTACTAAAATACAATAAAATTAGCTGCGCGAGGTGGTGGGCACCTATAGTCCCAGCTACTTGGGGGGCTGAGGCAGGAGAATCGCTTGAACCCGGGAGGCAGAGGTTACAGTGAGCTGAGATTGCACCACTGCACTCCAGCCTATCAACAGAGTGAGACTCCATCTCAAGAAAAAAAAAAAAAATTATTCTTATGAGAAAAGAGGGATGTTTTCAGGGAAGTATAAATAGAAGGCTTCGGGTCAGGCACAGTGGCTGGTGTCTGTAACCCCAGTACTTTGGGAGGCCAAGGCAGGTAGATCACCTGAGGTCAGGAGTTTGAGACCAGCCTGACCAGCACGTGAAACCCCATCTCTACTAAAAATACAAAAATTAGCCGGGCATGGTGGCACACGTCTGTAATCTCAGCTACTCGGGAGGCTGAAGCAGGGAGAATCTCTCTCTCTCTTTTTTTTTTTTTTTTAAAGAGATGGGGTTTCACCATGGCCAGGATAGTCTCGATCTCTTGACCTCGTGATTCGCCCGCCTCGGCTTCCTAAAGTGCTGGGATTACAGGTGTGAGCCACTGCACCCGGCCCAGGGAGAATCTCTTGAACCCAGGAGGCCAAGGTTGTGGTGAGCTGAAATCAGTCCATTGCACTCTGGCCTAGGCAACAGAGGGAGACTCTGTCTCAAAAAAAAGAAAACAAAATCACCTTTTCAGGAGCATAATCAGGTTTGTAGAGAAATGTCATGTTTGGAGGGAACGTTTATTTAATTAATTAATTTATTTATTTAGAGAGTTTCTCTCTTGTCCAGGCTGGAATGCAATAGCATGATCTCCGCTCACTGCAACCTCTGCCTTCTGGTTTCAAGCAATTCTCCTGCCTCAGCCTCCCAAGTAGCTGGGATTACAGGCATGTGCAACTATGCCCAGCTAGTTTTGTATTTTTAGTAGAGACATGGTTTCACCATGTTGGTCAGGCTGGTCTCGAACTCCAAACCTCAAGTTATCTTCCTGCTTGGCCTCCCAAAGTGCTGAGATTACAGGCATGAGCCACTGTACCTAGCCTGGAAGGATATATTGACAAGTTGCAGAATGCACTGAACCCATTAGTTTTGTTTTTTTTTTTTTTTTTTTAAACGACAGGGTTTCACCATGTTGGTGAGGCTGGTCTTGAACTCCCGACTTCAGGTGATCCGCCCGCCTTGGCCTCCAAAGTGATTGGATTACAGGCGAGAGCCACCACGCCCGTTGTGAACCCATTAGTTTTTACAGTGGATTTCCCTTTCAGTCTCAAGACATTTCCAGAGGTTGGTGATTTCTTTATTGATTTTTTTCTGAAATAAAATCAATTAACATCCATTATAAAAACTTTAAAACCATAGTAGTGTAAAAATAGGATATATAGGAACTCCTTTGCACTACCCTCATTTAGTTTTACTCCTCGGAATTAAAGATTGTTAATATTTTCTTGTTTATTCTTTCAGAACTCCATTTATTGGTGAGAATGGTGTCGTATAAAACGTCTGAGATTCCACCACTGCACTCCAGCCTGGGCGACAGAGCCAGACTCTGTCTCAAGTTTAAAAAAAAAAGAGGCTGGGCATGGTGGCTCCTGCCTGTAATCCCAGCACTTGGGAGGCTGAGGCAGGCAATCGCCTGAGTTAGGGAGTTTGAGATCAGCGTGGCCAGCATGGTGAAATCCCGTCTCTACTAAAAATACAAAAATTAGGTTGGCATGGTGGCAGGCAGCTGTAATCCCAGCTAATCGAGAAGCTAAGGCAGGAGAATCGCTTCAACTGGGGAGTCAGAGGTTGCAGTGAGTTGAGATCGTGCTATTGCACTCCAATTCAGACAGAGCAAGACTCTGTCTCAAAAAAAAAAGAAAGAAACAAAGGAAAAAGAGCCCATGTGACCTGTGGTGGCTTATTGCTTCTGTGTGGCTACCTTTCCCTGTGGCAAGCGCAGTGCACCAGAGTAGTACGCATAGCCAATTTCCCTGCATTGGCTGCCAGGAAGCTGATCTTGCTCTGTGAGTAAAGCGTTGCTGCACCCACGGCTTGACTGCATTGTTTTTGCACAACTCTGATCCCAAGGTGCATGGGGTGGAAGCATTTGGACTTCTATTCCTGTCGGTTGGCACAGTGATGATCTTTGCCGTCCTCCATGTGGTGGGAGGCATCTCCTGGGTGATGGTAACCAGTGTTTAGTGTTCTGCTCTCCTGGGATTGATAACCGGGTGAACCATATTTTGCTTAACAATGATCAAATGAGGCCAGGCTAGGTGGCTGACGCCTATAATCCCAGCACTTTCGGAGGGTGAGGCAGGCTGATCATCTGAGGTCAGGAGTTCAAGACCAGCCTGGTCAACATGGTAAAACCTGGTCTCTACTAAAAATACAAAATCAGCTGGGCATGGTGGCACATGCCTATAATCCCAGCTACTTGGTAGGCTGAGGCAGGAGAATCGCTGAACCTGGGAGGCGGAGGTTGCAGTGAGCCGAGATTATGCCATTGCACTCTAGCCTGGGCATCAAGAGAGAAACATAGTCTCAAAAAAAAAAAAAGCTGATATTTTCCTTAATTCCTTCTAAAAATCATATGAGCTTC
Organism: Ateles fusciceps; assembly: GCA_036589455.1. NCBI lineage: Eukaryota > Metazoa > Chordata > Mammalia > Primates > Atelidae > Ateles > Ateles fusciceps. The sequence goes on from JAZHEH010001593.1 coordinate 1,488,101, forward strand.
TGCCAATACCTAGAGTGGAAAGACAATCAGATATATTTAGCATTGGAGGAACAAAAAGGACAAAATTATTAATTCTGTGCCACAATCAATAAAAAGCTAATGTCTATATTTGTACATTTGGTAATACATGTTAAGTGGTGGTATGTTAAATGGTGGCATGTGTATGTGTGTGCCTGTGTGTGTTTTGAGTACAGTGAAAAATAAGGCAGTAAGTGGTTTTTCTGTCACTGGCTGGAATGTGAAAAAGTTTATAGGCGCACCCAATAATGATGGAAAGACAGGCCATCTCCGGAAATCAATATATTTTTTTCTTTTTCTTTCTTTCTTTTTTTTTTTTTTAATAATAAAGACGGGGTTTTACCACGTTGGTCAGGCTGGTCTTGAACTCCCAACCTCAGGTGATCTGCCCACCTTGGCCTCCAAAGTGCTTGGATTACAGGTGTGAGCCACCACGCCCGGCCGGAAGTCAATATATTCCTTCTACTTCCTTATATTTTACAAGAAACATTTTCTTACCTCATGTTTTTCCTTATGCTTTCTCTTGGACATTTCTTTATTACATTTCTTCCTCTTTTTACAAAACCACTGACTTATCTGCAAAAAATGAGGTGTGGGAGGTGATTAATACAGGAATAAGGATATTGGTCTGTATGGGTAATGGTACTACACAAGTGACTTTGTCTGTCAATGAAGAAATGTCTGTTAATGCTGTCATACCTGCTTATGTGTCATGCCAAATTCAAATGAGAGTGACAGACGCTCTTGTATTGTGGGGCACCTGTTTAACTTAAACTTTGCCCACAGAGTGTCCATGAGGGATTTACTCACTAATCTTGTCTTGGGATGCTGTTTCTCATTTTCCCTTTTCCTTTTTACTTCCTGTTCATCTTCCATCTCCTTTTCATTTTCCTCTTGTTTTTCTTGCTCTCTCTTTCCGCCAGCTTCTCCTCCTCCTTCTCTTGATTTCTGCTTTCCCTTTTGTTCATCTTCACTGTAATTTCCATTTGATTGTTCTGGATTTTGATCCCAAGGCATAGCTGGTTGTTTCTGTATAAGATCTGTGGAATAAAATCAAGCTGAAGTGAAATTTGACTTTCAGATCATAGTCAACAATCTTCCATCTGAGAATATATTTGATTTTCCTAAGTTAGCAATATTGTACATTGGTGGAAAACCTAGAGCAAAAGAAAAGAAAACTTATTGGCCAGGCATGGTGGCTCATGCCTGTAAACTCAGCCCTTTAGGGGGTCGAGGCGGGTGGATTACCTGAGGTCAGGAGTTTGAGACCAGCCTGGCCAACATGGTGAAACCCCATCTCTACTAAAAATACAAAAATGTGCTGGGTGTAGTGGCACGCGCCTGTATTCCTAGCTACTCAGGAGGCTGAGGCAGGAGAATCACTTGAACTCGGGAGTTGGACGTTGCAGTGAGCCGAGATCATAGCATGTACTTAGAAAAAAAAAAAAAAAAAAAGTAGCCAGGCGCGGTGGCTCACGCCTGTAATCCAACCACTTTGGAGGCCAAGGCGGGTGGATCACCTGAGGTCGGGAGTTCAAGACCAGCCTGACCAACATGGTGAAACCCCATGTATAAAAAAAAAAAAAAAAAAAGTAAACTTACCAAAACGTAGTGACATTTTCACGAAAAGAACAGATTAAAAATAATTTCCCAGCCTGGTGCAGTGGCTCATGCCTGTAACCCCAACTCTGGGAGGCTGAGGCAGGTAGATCACCTGAAGTCAGTAGTTCAAGACCAGCCTGACCAACATGGTGAAACCCCATCTCTACTAAAAATACAAAAATATTAGCCGGGCATGGTGACAGGTGCCTGTAATCCTAGTTTCTCACGAGGCTCAGGCAGATAATTGCTTGAATCCAGCCTGGGCGACAGAGAGAGACTCCGTCTCAAAATAACAATAATAATAATAATAATAATAATAGGCCAGGTGTGGTGGCTTACACCTCTAATCCCAGCACTTTGGGAGGCGGAGGCGGGCGGATCACGAGGTCAGAAGTTGAGGCCAGCCTGAGCAACATGGTGAAACCTCATCTCTGCTAAAAATACAAAAGGTAGCCAGGCGTGGTGGCACATGCCTGTAGTCCCAGCTATTCAGGAGGCTGAGGCAGGAGAATCGCTTGAACAGGGGAGGCGGAAGTTGCAGTGAGCCAAGATCATGCCACTGCACTACAGTCTGGGCAACAGAGCAAGATTCTCTCTCAAAATAATAATAATAATAATAATAATAGGTTTGGTCATGGTGGCTCATGCCTGTAATCCCCGCACTTTTGGAGGCCGAGGTGGGCGAATCACCTGAGGTCAGGAGTTTGAGGCCAGTCTGGCCAACATGGACATATCCCATCTCTACTAAAAATACAAAATTAGTCATGCATAGTGGCACATGCCTGTAATCCCAGCTACCTGAGAGGCTGAGGCAAGAGAATCGCTTGAATCCCATAGGGGGAGGTTGCAGTAAGCTGAGATCACACCGTTGCACTCTAGCCTGGGCAACAAGAGCAAATCTCCATCTCAAAAATAAATAAATAAATAAATAAAAGTACAAAAATTATGGAGAAACCCCGTCTCTACTAAAGATGCAAAAACTTAGCGGGGTGTGGTTGGCCCATGCCTGTAATCTCAGCTACCTGGGAGGCTGAGGTAGAATAATTGCTTGAACCCAGAAGGTGGAGGTTGCAGGGGAGCTGAGCTCGCGCCATTGCACTCCAGCTTGGGCAACAAGAGCAAAACTCCAATTCAAAAAGAAAAAAACATTAGTCGGGCGTGGTGCCTAGCACCTGTAATTCCAGCTACTCCAGAGGCAGAGGCAGGAGATTTGCTTAAACCTGGTAGGCAGAAGTTGCAGTGAGCCCAGTATGGCATTGCACTCCAGCCTGGGCAACAAGAGCAAAACTCCATCTAATAATAATAATAATTTCCTGCTCAGTACAGTGCCTCATGCCTGTAATCCCAGCACTAGACGCCAAGGCAGGTGGATTGCTTGAGTTCAGGAGTTTGAGACCAACCTGGGCAATATAGCGAGACCTCATCTCTACTAAAAATTAAAAAATTAGCTGGGTGTTGTGGCATGCACTTGTGGTCCCAGCTACACGGGAGACTGAGGTGGGAGGTCAGCGTGAGCTCAGGAGGTTGAGGTTGCAGTGAGCTATGATCACACCACTGCACTCCAGTCTGGGTGCCCAAGTGAGACCCTATCTCCAAAAAGAAACAAAAAAAGGAAAAGAAAAGGAGACCAGGTACAGTGCTCACACCTGTAATCCCAGCACTTTGGGAAGCCAAGGTGGGCAGATCACAAGGTCAGGATTTGGAGACTAGCCTGGCCAACATGGTGAAACCCCATCTCTACTAAAAATACAAAAATTCACTGGGCGTGGAGGCACACACCTGTAGTCCTAGTTACTTGAGAGGCTGAGGCATAAGAATCGCTTGAATCCGGGAGGTGGAGGTTGCAGTGAGCTGAGATCGTGCCACTGCACTGTTGCCTAGGTGACAGAGCAAGATTCAGTCTCAAAAAAAAAAAAAAAAAGAAAAGAAAAGAAAAGAAAAGAGCTATCTGTTGAAATTAATAAATTTCCTTGTGATGTAACGAGGAAATGACATTTAAATGAATAAATCATGAGATGCAACAAATTTACAACAAACTTCAGAGTGAAATGAGAGACAATCAACAAAGCCAAAACTTGGTTATTTGATGAAATTAATAAAATCATCTGAAAAGACTGATCAAGTAAAAAGAATGCACACATAAATAATATTACCATGAAGGAAATATAAGTTTATTGCACTTTTATCTTTAATGGACATATTTCTTTTTTTGTTTTTTTGTTTTTGAGACAGAGTCTTGCTCTGTTGCCTAGGCTGTAGTGTAGTGGTGGGGTCTTGGCTCACTGCAACATCCCCCTCCCATGTTCAAGCGATTCTCCTGCCTTAGCCTCCCAAGTAGCTGGGATTACAGATGCCTGTCACTTCTCCTGGCTAATGTTTTGTATCTGTAGTAAAGATGGGGTTTCACCATGTTGTCCAGGCTGGTCGGGAACTCCTGAGCTCATGATCTGCCTGCCTTGGCCTCCCAAAACACTGGGATTACAGCCGTGAGCCACTGAGCCCAGACCTAATGGACGTATTTCTAAAATTACACACCTTACCAAAACTGACTCAAGAACTAGAAAGCTTAAATAGTCCTTTACCTAGGTGTCCACATGTTACAGTGTGCCTTGGATAGTTCTGAAAATGTTCCCGCCCTGGCATAATCATTAGTAATACCCCCTGGTACCATATGGTACTCTGATTTAAACCACATATTATATGGTTTCTCTACTTAAGATCCTATAAACAAATCTGGAGACAAGTCACATATCTAAGAAACTACATGTAACAGATATAATTGAAAAATTATTGGTATTGGCCAGGTGCAGTGGCTCAGTAATCTCAGCACTTTGGGAGGTTGAGGTGGGCAGATTATTAGGTCAGGTGATTGAGACCATCCTGCCCAACATGGTGAGACGTTCAAACAGGCAGGTAAATATAGTGTACAGATCTAGAACTGGAAACAGAAGGTGTAGGTTGAAGATATAAACAAGAATTATGGGCTTGGCACAGTGGCTCATGCCTGTAATCCTAGCACTTTGGGAGGCCAAGGCAGGTGGATCAGTTGAGGTCAGGAGTTTGAGAACAGCTTGGCCACATGGTAAAACCCAATCTCTACTAAAAATACATTAAAAAGTCAGGCATGGTAGTGTGCACCTGTAATTCCAGCTACCCAGGAGGTTGAGGTGGGAGGATTGCTTGAACCCAGGAGGTGGAGGTTGCAGTGAGCCAGGATCGTGCCACTGCACTCCAGCCTGGCGATAGAGCGAGACTCTGTCTCAAAAAAAAAAAAATAAATAAATAAGTGAATAAAATAAACAAGAATTATGATATATATAGTAGGCCCCCTTATTCACAGTTCTAAGACCCCTTAGTGGATGCCTGAAACCACAGATAGTATTGAAACTAATATAAACTGTGTTTCTTCCTGTATATACATACATACCTCTGATAAAGCTTAAATTTATAAATTAGATACAGTAAGATATTAACAATAATGAATAAAATAGAATAATTATAACAATATACTGTTCACAATTTCATAGGTAGAATCATTCTTTTTTTTTTTTTTGTGAGATGAAGCCTTTCTCTTGTTGCCCAGGCTGGAGTGCAATGGTGTGATCTTAGCTCACTGCAACCTCTACCTCCAGGGTTCAAGTGATTCTCCTGACTCAGCCTCCCGAGTAGGTGGGATTATAGGCGCCCGCCACCATGCCCAGCTAATTTTTTTATTTTTAGTAGAGACGGGATTTCACTATGTTGGTCAGGCTAGTCTGGAACTCCTGACCTCAGGCGATCCACCTGCCTGGGCCTCCCAAAGTGCTGGAATTACAGGCATGAGTCACCGTGCCCGGCCGATAGACTCACTCTTACCACAAATCTTAGCAACCTCAGCATATGATTGATTATTTCCTTCATTGAAACTTTTTACCTTTTCACTTAAAGGGAGCACTTCATAGCTTCTCTTTGGAATATGTGAATTACCGGCTGGGCGTGGTGGCTCATGCCTATAATCCCAGCACTTTGGGATTATGAGGTGGGTGGATCATTTGAGGTCAGGAGTTTGAGACTAGCCAGGCCAACATGGTGAAACCCCGTCTCTACTAATAAGACCAAAAACAAAAACCAAAACTGGGCATGGTGGCACACCCCTGTAATTACTTCAACTGGGGAGGTAGAGGTTGCAGTGAGCCAAGATCGCACTATTGCACTCCAGCCGGGTCAACAACAAAAAAGAATATCTGAATCACCAACACCACTATTCTTGCACTTTGGAGGGTTCCTTGAACACAGGCACTGTGATACCATGCAAATCTGATAACCGAGACGGCAATGTGTGTGTGTGTGTGTGTGTGTGTGTGTGTGTGTGTGTGTGTTCTGAGACAGACTTTTGCTCTTGTTGCCCAGGCTGGAGTGCAATGGGGCGATACCAGCTCACTGCAACCTCCACCTCCCTGGTTCAAGCAATTCTCCTGCCTCAGCTTCCCAAATAGCTGGAATTACAGGCATGTGCCACCACACCCAGCTAATTTTGTATTTTTAGTAGAGACCTGGTTTCTCCATGTTGATCAGGCTGGTCTCCAACTCCTAACCTCAGGTGATCTGCCCGACTCGGCCTCCCAAAGTGCTGAAATTAGGCCAGGCACTGTGGCTCATGCCTGTAATCCCAGCACTTTGGGAGGCCAAGGTGGGTGGATCATGAGGTCAGGAGTTCAAGACCAGCCTGGCCAACATGGTGAAACCCCTTCTCTACTGAAAATCCAAAAATTAGCCGGGCATTGTAGCAGGTGCCTCCAGCTACTCAGGAGGCTGAGGCAGGAGATTCAATTGAACACGGGAGGCAGAGGTCGCAGTGAGCTGAGCTCGTGCCATTGCACTCCAGCCTGGGTGACAAGAGCAAGACTCCATCTCAAAGAAAAAAAATATTTATTTTTAAGAGATGGCAGGGAAGATGGGGGGAGATGGCATGGTAGTTCACTGTGCCGTTGTTTCTCCTGCAATCCTGAGCTCAAGTGATCCCTCTGCCTTGACATCCTAAACTGCTGGGATTATAGGCCTGAGCCACCACACAAAGCCAAAAATTTTCTTTTGTTAGAAAAAAAAATTTATCTTGAAATCCACATCTTTCTCTCCCTACCACTCATCATTTTCTTTTACAGAATGTGATAAAGTGTAAGGAAATTTCTGACATTCCTCTAAAGAGTTCTCTGTATTGGTTCTGTGCCTGTTGGTGATTTTTGTCCCCTCATTCTCTCTCTCTCCCCGCCCCCTCCACCCCATTCCAATGCAAGTCACTTCATTCTCTCTTGACTATTCTCTAATTAGGTTTTCACATCCTACTTCCACACACTCCTCTTCTGAGTCATACATTAATGACCTTAACATTGCAAAATAATAAAATGGCCGTTGGGCATGGTGCTTCTCGCCTGTAATCCCAGCATTTTGAAAGGCTGAGATGGGCAGGTCACCTGAGGTCAGGAGTTCGAGACCAGCCTGGCCAACATGGCGAAACTTCACCTCTACTAAAAATATAAAAGCCAGGCTTGGTGGTACACACCTGTAGTCCCAGCTACTTGGGAGGCTGAGGCAGAATTGCTTGAATCTAGGAGGCAGAGGTTGCAGTGAGCAGAGATTACCCCGCCACTGCACTCTAGCCTGGGCAACAGAGTGAGACTCCATCTCAAAAAAACAAAACAAAACAAAAACAAAAACAAAAAAATGCCGAGAGTGGTAGGAGGCCGAAGCAGGCAGATCACTTGAGGTCAGGAGTTCAAGACCAGCCTTGCCAATGTGGTGAAACCCTATCTCTACTAAAAATACAAAAATTAGAATGACGTGCTTGCTTGAACCTAGGAAGCAGAGGTGTCAGTGAGCACATATGGTGCCACTGCAATCTAACCTGGGTGATGGAGAGAAACTCCGTCTCAAGAAAAAGAAAAAGAAAAAGAAAAGAGAAGAAATCAAATGGCCAATTTCCAATCCCCATTTTTTTTTTAAGGGTATCATGGTGGTGGGATAGGGGTTTGGATTCTTTTGGTTTACTTTTATTTTTTTGTTTGTTTTGTTTTGATACAGAGTCTTGCTCTGTAGCTCAGGCTGGAGTGCAGTGGCGTGATCTAGGCTCATTGCAACCTCTGCCTCTAGGGCTCAAATGATTCTCCTGCCTCAGCCTCCCAAGTAGCTGGTACTATACTCGTACCTCACTAAGCCCTGCTAATTTTTGTATTTTTGGTAGAAACGACGTTTCATCATCTTGGCCAGGCTGGTCTTCGACTCCCAAGCTCAAGCGATCTGCTTACCTCGGCATCTGAAAGTGCTGAGATTACAGGCATGAACCACTACACCCCACCTAAATATATTTTAAAATACTCAACTCAAAGGCCAGACTGAGATGAACATTTAGTACCTACTTTTTGGTGAACATATGCATGCATTTCTGTTGAGTGTATACCTAGGAGTGGAATTGTTGGCTCAGAGCTAGGTATGTGTTCTAATAACCACTGCCAAACAAATTGCCAATTTATACCCCATTAACAAATGTGTGAGAGTTCTGAATACTCCACATTCCTCAGGTTTGGCATTCACTTCCTTTTTTCTTCACACCCCCACCCCTGCCTTTGTTTTAGCCATTCTAGTGGGCAAGAACTGGTATCTCATGTAGTTTTAATTCGAAGTTCCCTGAACAATTCAGGTGCACGCCTTTTGACGTGTTTATTGTTGGCTGGGATAGTCTCACGTGAGAAGTGGAGTATAGACCCTTTTAATAGCCCTTGTTTGCTACTGACTTATCAATCCTTTACTGAAAGATCCACCCTCGTGGTGAGGCTCCAGGTAATTCCAGGGTAAGCTTTATGCTTGGGCTAGGGGAGAACACTCTCTCAAAAACACCTTTGTGCTGTCCATAGAGGCTTTACACTGGTTGGCACCAAGGAGACAGCAAGGATAATCTTTATTCCTCCAAAGCCCAAAACCCTAGAGTCTTTTCCAGGAGGTGGAGAGAACGACTGCAGGGCTTTTCATCCAAAAAGAACTCCTGAGTCCGAAAGCAGTGCAATGGCGGGAGTTCGGCTCATTACAACCTTCGCCTCCTCGGTTCAAGCGATTCTCCTGTCTCAGCTTCCCAAGTAGCTGAGACTACAGGCACCCACTACCACGCCCAGCTAATTTTTGTATTTTTAGTAGAGACCGGGTTTCGCCATATTGGCCAGGCTGGTCTCGAACTCCTAACCTCAAGTTATCCGCCCTCCTCGGCCTCCAAAAGTGCTGGGATTACAGGTGCGAGCCACAGCGCGCGGCCTGAAAGGACTCTCTAGCCCATCTCACCTAGGGCGTTCCCAGCCCCGCCGACCAGCCCGCGGCGACATCCGGGGCACCACTGCCCGGCCGGGGTCGAAGGGCAGGGGGTGAGGGGTGAGGGGCTCCGGTATCTCTTAAGGCAGAAATGTTCACACCCTCCTAACGGCGGCGCCCAGGGGTGGTGGGGCGCGGGACTGTTTCCCCTTAAAGGGTTCCACCCGCCCCGGTCACAGGGGGACGCCGGAGGGGGGCGCCCTGAGGGACCCCCAGCAGCCGCCCGAGCAGGACTCTGTGGTGCGAAGGTGAGAACCCGGGCGGGGCCAGGCGACCGCGAGCGGGACCCTTCTCGGACCGCGGGTGGGCGCTTATCGTGCTTACGGAGGGCGCCCGAAGAACCGAGTCACGTTTTGCGACCACATTAACGGACAATTCAAAGTCGAATCCTAGGCTTTTCAAGGCAGTTAGTGGGTCCCAACGGCTGCGTGCGGGGCCGTCGGGAGCGCTGCGGCGCTGTTGCTGTCACTGCTGGGCGCGGCGGCGGCCTGGGGCCAGCGCAGAGGCGCAGCGGCCCGGGAGGCGCGCGGTTGAGCGAAGCCGCGGGGCCCAACCGTAGTTGCGGGTTTTGGGAGGTGGGTGCACCGCGCGGTCCCCCGCGGCCGGGGGTTGGGGGAACCAGGACCCGAGCTGCGGTGGAGTAGAGGTGGGCGGGTACTCGGAGGTGGGCTGGCCTAAGAGAGAAGGGTCCTGCGGCTCTGGGAAACTCGCCTCGGAGCCTTGGAGAGGAGATGCGTGGTTTGCTGAGTACCTACTATATCCCGGACCCCGCTCTAGGTGCTGGGATCCCACAGCAAACGAAGCCACCCCAGCCCTTGCCTTCCTAGACTGTATATTTTAGGAAAGAGATAGACAAGAAAATGCATACATATGGCCGGGCGCGGTGGTTCAAGCCTGTAATCCCAGCACTTTGGGAGGCCGAGGTGGGTGGATCACGAGGTCAGGAGTTCAAGACCAGCTTGGCCAAGCTGGTGAAACCCCGTCTATACTAAAAATACAAAAATTTAGCTGGGCGCGGTGGCGGGCACCTGTAATCCCAGCTGCTTGGGAGGCTGAGGCAGAGAATTGCTTGAATCCAGGAGGCAGAGGTTGCGTTGAGCCGAGATTGCGCCACTGCTCTTCAGCCTGGGGGAGCAGATTAAGACTCCGTCTAGAAAAAATAAAATAAAATACATAGATATGTAACAGAATGCCGTAAATCTGTAGTAGGGCTAGGAAGTGGGGGTGGGGACTGTATGTTAGGTTGGAATTGGGGGAAGGGGTCAGTCTGAGAGGCCTTTGTAAGGAGTGTCTTTTGGCAGGAGACCCGAAGGAATTGAGGGAGCCTTGGGAGCACGATCCCGGCGGAGGTAACTGGACTCGGGAGGTGGAACCGCCTTGGCCTTGAAAGAAACCTACCAGGAGTTTAAGTGCTGTGGGGGTGGGATCAACTTTGTTAGATTTCTGCAAGATGACAATTGGAATTGTCTTAGGAAATTACAGATCATTCATTTATTCAGTGCTGGATTCATTCAATGATTGATATCTGAAGTGTGAGAGAATGGGAGTAAGGCTAAGTGTCCTTGGCAAAATACTGTTGTTAGTTTTGTCCCAGTTTAATACACAGACTAAATTTAGAATTTGCATTGATTTTCTTTTTTTTTTTTTTTGAGACGGAGTCTCATTCTGTTGCCCATGCTGGAGAGCAATGGCACTATCTCGGCTCACCACAACCTCTGCCTCCCAGGTTCAAGCAATTCTCCTGCCTCAGCCTCCCGAGTAGCTGGGATTACAGGCAAGCGCCACCACGCCCGGCTAATTTTGTATTTTTAATAGAGACGGGGGTTTCTCCATGTTGGTCAGGCTGGCCTCGAACTGCTGACCTCAAGTGATCCACCCAGCTCAGCCTCCCACAGTGCTGGGATTACAGGCGTCAGCCACCTCGCCTGGCTGAATTTCCATTGATTTTTAAGAAGTGTTAATTTGAGTTTATTTTACAGATTAGTAAACAGTACCTCACTTTTTGTTTTTTCAGTGCTCAGCCCTCTATTGGAGATTCTGCCTCCCCTGGGACAGATGTCTTCTTGAGCACAATCCCAAGGTGGGTGGCTGCTCTAGGTGGGGGGTGCACTGGTGGCCTGACAGGGTGTAGGGGGAGGGGTCTGACGTCCTGTCCTCCGAGAGGGGACTCTGGTGAACTTGGGTTTGGGTGGGGATGCATGTGAAGTGGTACTGGATCCCACGACTAAGGGTCCCTTCCTCCTGGAGGCACACAGGGCCCCTTCCTCCTTGGGGGAGCAGCCTAGGAATGGGCTCTCTTGGGGGCCTTCCCTCAGTGCCACCAGGTCCTGCCCTCCGGCCCATCTCTTCAGAAGGCCGTCTTTCCTTGGAGGGGTCAGAGGTTCCAGCCCAGCGCTCTAGGGTCATTTTTTTTTTTCAGTGTGAATTTCTACCTCAGTCCTGCACTGAACTTCTCTTGGCCTGATTTCTCCACTGGGAGCTGGGATTCTAAGCCCTCAAAGGGAGGATCCTCTGAGAGAGGCCCATGGGCAGGGAGCTGGTACAGAGGAGTGTGCGCTGGGAGGGGTGACTGGTGGGAGTAGGGGGCCAGGGCGTTGGGAGGGCTGGGGTGTCCTAGTCGTCTTTGTCCTTGGAGCCATGTTTGAGGATGCGGGGTGAACTCCACCTAGTTGAACTTGCCCTTCTTATCATTGGGCGCCTCCCGGTACGTCTCATCCTCATCCGCTTCCTCGTCTGTGAAGCTGTCACCTCTGGTGGTGAGCAGCTCCCAGAGGTGGTCCTCACGGATGAAACCTGAGGCGTCCTGGTTGAAGCAGGTGAAGGCGTTTTGGATCATATCCTGGGGGTCCGTACGGTTCAGCTTCTCCCCCAGACATGGTGAGGAAAGTGGTGAAGTTGATGGGCCGTGGGGGCCTTGCTTATTATACTCTCCAGGTATTCATTCTTGGGGTTCTTCCCCGGCCAAGCCAGCTTGTCCTGCAGGCCCCCCTTGTCAGCGAAGCCTTCACAGTTCTGGTCAATCATGTTGAAAGCCTTCTTAAACTCCTGGATGTGGAACTGGTCAAACATCGCGAACACATTGGATGTGGCTCGCTGTGCCCGCTTCGTGGTGGTCTTGGCTTTGGCCCACTTGCTGGACATTTTGGCTTCAGGTGGGTGGGGGCTTCACTGGGTGCTTGGAGCTGGGCTGGTCATAGTACCTTAGTTTTTTCGAAAAGTATATTTATTTGAGTTAAATGAGTTGTGAGGTTTTTGGTTTGACTTTATTTGTTTTTCCCAAGTGAGAATGACCTAGAAGATAAGAACTAGCTGACAGAGGAAGAAAAAGAGTGAGGTTGGGAGTGGGAAGGTAGCAGAGAGAAAAGAATACGGAATAAGGAGGATGCGGAACAGTGAAAGGGACAGTCTGTCCTAATTCTCCTCCTCCTCCTAATACACTCAGGAAATAATACAGGTGTTCAGCAGAACATATCTCAGCAGACCCTCAGAAGTATCAGCCCAAGTCAGGAGAGCTGGTAGAGGAGGAAACAGACTCAGATTTGATAACCGGTTAAGCGGAATCATGATTTCCAATTTCACGGTGGCTCACTGAAGCAGTTTAGGCTAAGGTGATGCTGTGAGGAGAGGTGGCTTGTTCTAAGTGTTTTAAATTTTATATGGCAAGGTAAACCACATTAAATCACAGAATTTTATGACGGCAAGATTGCCTAATCCAATCCCTGCTCATTTTGCAGATGGGGAAACTGCTAGTTGGTGACAGAGAAACGACTCAAAATATACGAGGCATGTTTTTACCTTACCTTCAGCTGTCTCTCCTCTTACTTGATAAAATGCTTCTCACTGGCTACTAGAATCAGCTTTATTGAGGATCCCAGAATTGAGTTTATCTAAAACATCATTAGAATTACATGAATTTTCACTTTCTTCCATAAGTATTTATTGGAGTGCCCACTGGCCAGGGAGTAAATCACAGCCTCTTCCCTCAAGGTGCTTAAGTAGATGGAGTGAATGAATAACTAGCCAATTACAATTTACAGGAAGCAGTACCTTGAAGAGAAATTGGAGAGAGTGTCAGTTCCTACGATAGCAGAGAGATGGACAACAGACAGAATGTGAGTATTAAAACTGATGTCAGTGCCGGGCGCAGTGGCTCACGCCTGTAATCCCAGCACTTTGGGAGGCCAAGGTGGGCAGATCACCTGGGGTTAGGAGTTCGAGACCAGTCTGGTCAACATAGTGAAACCCCGTCTCTACTGAAAATACAAAAAATTAGCTTGGCATGGTGGTGGGCGCCTGTAATCCCAGCTGCTTGGGAGGCCGAGGCAGAAGAATCACTTGAACCTGGGAGGCGGAGGTTGCAGTGAGTAGAGATTGCAACACTGCACTTCAGCATGGGCGACAGTGCAAGACTTCATCTTAAAAAAAAAAAAAAAAAAAAGAGCTGGGCGCAGTGGCTCACGCCCGTAATCCCAACACTTTGAGGGGCTGAGGTGGGCGGATTATGAGGTCAGGAGTTTGAGACCAGCCTGGCCAACATGGTGAAACCCTGTCTCTACTAAAAATACAAAAATTGGCTGGGTGTGGTGGTGCACGCCTGTAATCCTAGCTATTCGGGAGGCTGAGGCGAGAGAATTTCTTGAACCCAGGAGGTGGAAGTTGAAGTGAACTGAGATCCTGCCACTGCACTCCAGCCTGGGCGACAGAGTGAGACTCTGACTCAAAAAAATAACAAAAAAAATAATAATAAAAAAAAAAAACTAATGTCAGATATCAATATAACACTTGTTATATTCCCCCAATTCTTTTTATTCGTAAGTAATTATTATTTGCCATTTGTGGCCTTTTGTGCTTTAATGTTATCTGAAGAATAAGAATGATAAAATATTGGCTGGGCACGGTGGTTCAGGCTTGCAATCCCAACACTTTGGGAGGCCGAGGTCGGTGGGTCACCTGAGGTCAGGAGTTGGAGACCAGCCTGGCCAACATGACAAAACCCAAAAAAAAATAGAAAATTTAGCTGGGGGTGGTAGCGGGTGCCTGTAATCCCAGCTACTCTGGGAGGCTGAGGCAGGAGAATCGCTTGAACATGGGAGGCGGAGGTTGCAGTGAGCCGAGACTGGGCCACTGTACTCCAGCCTGGGCAACAGAGTGAGACTATGTCTCAGAAAAACAAAAAATGATAAAATATTTATGATCAGCATTGTAATTGCAAATGGGCCTCAGTAAAAATCATACACAACTGATTTTGAGGGAATTTCCTTGTGAAGAACCACGACTATATAGGTGTGAAGAGTAACATAGAGTAATATATAAATGAACACAATAATCACTTTTTATACAACAGACTATAGAGTGTAACTGAGGCACTGTACTTGCAAACGGTGGTAAAGATCCAGAAAATATATTCAGCAACGTATGAGACTTTGGATCAGGTTGCAGGTTCGGATAGGCAGCATCTGGTGGTTAAATTACATGATGCCTGAAGTGAAGAGTTTGCCACATGTGATCACCTCTGGAAAGACTTTCACTAAGCTTGTTTACTGGGAACTCACTGGCATCTTGAATGCCTTACATCTCAGACTCTCAGATTTTTTTCTGAACATTTTTTTTTTTGAGACGGAGTTTCTCGAATTAATTGCTTAATTTTCCAGAAAAAAAAAAAAGAGATGGAGTTTTGCTCTTATTGCCCAGGCTGGAGTGCAGTGGCTCGATCTCGGCTCTCTGCAACCTGTGCCTCCCGTGTTCAAGCAATTCTCCTGCTTCAGCCTCACGAGTAACTGGGATTATGGGCACCCGCCACAACATCCAGCTAAGTTTTTGTATTTTTAATAAAGACGGGGTTTCACCATGTTGGCCAGGCTGGTCTTGAATTCCTGACCTCAGGTGATCTGCCTACCTCGGCCTCCCAAAGTGCTGGGATTACAGGTGTGAGCCACTGTGCCTGGCCTTCTGAACATTTTAATAATCACACTTAGAGAAGCAGAGCATCTTTAGTGAAGGGAAGCAGTTGCTCTTGGCACATTTTCCAAAGGATGCATCTTTTGGAAAATCTAGAAGTCAACACATTTTTAAAGATGATATGTTTATATGACAATTGTTAAGACTGGTTTTGGGGGCCAGGCACGGTGGCTCACACCTGTAATACAAGCACTTTGGAGTCCAAGGCGGGCGGATCACCTGAGGTTGGGAGTTCAAGACCAGCCTGACCAACATGGTGAAATCCCTTCTTTAAAAAAAAAAAAAAAAAAAAAGACTGTTTTGGGAGGATGTTAGAGGAAGCACTGTAAAAGCAAGATATGAGGCACAGAAATCAGTCAAAGAATTATCCCCTTTTTTGTGTGTTTATTCCTTCTACCAACCAAGAAGGAATCTGCTGTGCACCCCACCCCCCACCCCCAGTTCCCCACCCACCTCCCCCTACTGCAGAACCTGGCTGTGCCTCCCATACTTATTTAACAATTAGATTTTACTGCTTAAGACTAGAAGTTACTTTGTTTTTTTCTGTTTGTTTGTTTGGTTTTGAGACAGAGTCTCTGTGCAGTCTTGGCTCACTGCAACTTCCTCCTCTTGGGTTCAAGCCATTCTCCTGCCTCAGCCTCCTGAGTAGCTGGGATTACAGGTGTGTGCCATACCACCTGGCTAATTTTTGCATTACTTTTTTTTCCATCTCAAATACCGTATGATAGTCTGCCATTGGTATCTGTGGGCTTCCTTATTATGCCAACCGCATCAATATTACAGTGTCATAGATTATCATTGTTTTCTTTTAAAATAAATGAAACTGTGAAATATTTCAGTAATTCAAAAATGAAGAAACAGCCCGGGCATGATGGCTCACGCCTGTACTCCAGCACTTTAGGAGGCCGAGGTGGGCGGATCACTTGAGGTCGAGAGTTCAAGACCAGCCTGACCAACTTTGGAGAAACCCTGTCTCTACTAAAAATACAAAATAAGCCGGACGTGGTGGTGCATTATTGTAATCCCAGCTACTCGGGAGGCCAAGGCAGGAGAATCACTTGAACTCGGGAGTCAGAGGTTGCGGTGAGCCGTGATCATGCCATTGCACTCCAGCCTGGGCAACAAGAGCGAAACACCATCTCAAAAAAAAAAAAAATGAAGAGACAAAGTTCCCTGATATTTGATAGGAATTAAGGATAAATAAATGTTAAAAATGTTTGTTGCTTTTGTTACTGGTAATTGAAAACAATTATTTTATTCACACTAGTTTAAATTCAGGAGGAATTGGGAGAAATAGGTTATAGTGTCAGAAGTATAACCTATAATGTTATTTACCCACTGGATTTCAGTTTAGGTTCAAGAAGGGATTAGGAAGGAATACAGAGTTAAAATTTAAGTCTTTCAAACATCCTTGCTCTTTGGCCCTTTGTATAATAACTCATCAGCTTAATGCGTTTGGTATAACATGGAGGTACATTGACAGATAAATATCACTTATAGAAATCATAATGGAATTAGACATTTTTTTTTTTTGAGATGGAGTTTCGTTCTGTTGCCCAGGCTGTAGTGCACTGCTGTGATCTCAGCTCACTACAACCTCTGCCTCTCAGGTTCAAGCAATTCTGCCTCAGCCTCTTGAGCAGCTGGGACTACAGGCGCATACCACCACGCCTGGCTAATTTTTGCTTTTTTTTTTTTTTTTTTTTTTTTGGTGAGAAGATATACATATATTTAGAATTAGCCGGCTGGACTCAGTTTAGACGATCCCAATTTTGTTGGCAACATCCAAAGCATCGTAATCAGGAGCCAGTGGAACACACGCCTTCTCTCCATCAGGCGAATCAGGGTGCTGACCTTGGCCACATCAGTGTCATAGAGCTTCTTCCCAGCCTGTGTGAGCTGGTGCTCGTTGGCTTTAACATCCACAGTGAACACAAGTGCCTTGTCGTCTTCTGTCTTCTTCATGGCGGACTCAGTGGTCAGCGGAACTTGATGACAGCATAGTGGTCAAGCTTGTTGCTCCTGGGGCGCTCTTCCGAGGATATCTGGGCTGCCTCCGGAGTCGCCGTGTCTTGGGCCGCCGGGAGGTGGATGACGTGCAGATGTTTTTTGTGTGTGGCTGTGGACACCTTTAAACACTGCGTTCTTGGCCTTTAAAGCCTTCGCTTTGGCTTCAGCTTTAGGAGGGGGCAGGAGCTTCCTTCTTCGCTTTCGGCGCCATCTTGTGAAAAGGGTCCAATTTTGGCATTTTTAGTAGAGACTGGGTTTCACTATGTTGGCCAGGCTGGTCTCTGTCTCCTGACCTCATGATCCGCCTGCCTAGGCCTCCGAAAGTGCTAGGATTATAGGCGTGAGCCACCGCGCCGGGCCTCTTTTTTTTTTGAGATGGGTTTTCCCTCTTATCACGCAGGCTGGAGTACAGTGGCGTGGTCTTGGCTCACTACAGCCTCCACTTCTGGGTTAAGCGATTCTCCTGCCTCAGCCTCCCAAGTAGTTGGGATTACAGGCGTGAGCCACTGAGACTGGCACAAGTTTTCATCTTTTTTTTTTTTTTTTGAGATAGAGTCTCACTCTGTCGCCCAGGCTGGAGTGCAGTGTTGTGATCTCGGCTCACTGCAACCGCCGCCTTCAGGTGCATATGACCATGCCTGGCTAAACTTTGTAGATCATTTAATTTTAGTAGAGACAGGATTTCGCTATGTTGGCCAGGCTGGTTTTGAACTCCTGGCCTCAAGTGATCCACCTGCCTCAGCCTCACAAAGTGCTAGGATTACAAGCATGAGCCACCGCGCCTGGCTTCTTTTTCATTTATTTTTTAATTATTTATTTTTCAGGTAGGGTCTGACGCCCTTTGCCCAGGCTGGAGTGCAGTGGGGTGATGACAGCTTACCGCAACCTCAACTGACCAGGCTCAAGTCGTCCTCCCACCTCAGCCTCCCAAGTAGCTGGAACTATAGGTGCCTGCCACTATGTCCCACCCCTCTCCTGACCTAATTTTTTTTTTTATTTTTAGTAGAAACAGGGTTTCACCATGTTGCTCAGGCTGGTCTCAAACTCCTGGGTTCAAGCCTAGCTTGGACCTAAGAAAGCTGTCATTTCAGTGACACTGTCTCTGCCTCCCAGTTTTGGGATTACAAGAACGAGCCACTACGCCCTGCCACAAACGTTCTCATCTAGAATAGTGAATCCTTTCCAGAAGATTTTCAATTTACTTTGCCCAGATCCATCCCAGGAGTCACTATTGATGGGTATAAGCCATACGAAATATATTTCTGAACTAATAAGACTTGAAAGTCAGAATTATTCCTTGGTCTTTTGGCTGCAGCGTGGATGCAGTGTTAATAGGTACAAAAACAACATGAGTCTTGGGTGAGTATGGGTGTTGCCAATAAGCAGTAATATTTTGAAAGGAAACTTTTTCTGTGAGCAGTTAGTCTCAACAGTAGTCTTAAAAAATATTCCACAGGGCCGGGCATGGTGGCTCACTCCTGTAATCCTAGCACTTTGGGAGGCCGAGGTGTGTGGATCACCTGAGGTCAGGAGTTCAAAAGCAGCCTGGCCATCATGGTGAAACCCCATCTTTAAAATAAATAAATAATTAATTAATTCCGTAGGGCCAGGCGCGATGGCTCACACCTGTAATCCCAGTATTTTGGGAGGCTTAAGTGGGTAGATCACCTGAGGTCAGAAGTTCGAGACCAGTCTGACCAACATGGTGAAACCCTGACTCTACTGAAAATACAAAAAAATTAGCTTGGTGTGCTGGTGGGCACCTGTAATCCCAGCTACTCAGGAGGCTGAGGCAGGAGAATCGTGCTGTTGCACTCCAGCCTGGGCAACAGGAGTGAAACTCCCGTCTCAGAAACATAAAAATTAAAAATGTATAGTTGGAAAGTTTGTAACACAGGGATATCATAAATGCTTGATGTGATAGATACCCCATTTATTCTGATGTGATTATTACACATTGTTTATTTGTATCAAAATATCTCATGTGTCCCATAAATATACGTACCTAGTATATACCCATAGAAGTTAGTTTTTTTAAGAGATGGGGTCTTGCTGTGTTGCCCAGGCTATTATTGAATTCCCGGGCTCAGGCAGTCCTCCCGTTTCAGCCCTCCAAAGTGCTGGGAATACAGGTATAAGCCACCATGCCCAGCTAAAAAGTTAAAAATTAAAAAACAAAAATTAAGTAAACCATGCTGTAAACAGATAATGCTGTCATCCAGGCTTTGTTGGTTCCATTTATAGGGCACAGGCACAGCAGATTCACATAATGATGCTAATGCTGCTGAAAAGAGAGCCTGTCCTTTGAAGCTTTGAAACCAGTCATTGACGTCTCTCTGGCTATGAAAGTCCTGGGTGGCATCTTCCAATATAAGGCTGTTTAATCTACACTGAAAACCTATTGTTAGTATTGCCACTTTTATCAGTTATCTTAGCTAGATCTGGATAACTTGTTGCTTCTTCTGTATTGGCACTTGCTGCTTCATCTTGTACCTTTAGCTTATAGAGACACTTCTTTCCTTAAACCTCATGAACCAACTTCTGCTACCTTTGTGGTGGTGGTGGTGGTCGTTTTTTCCAGATGGAGTCTCACTCTGTTGCCCAGGCTGGAATGCAGTGGCATGATCTCTGTGCTCACTACAACCTCTGCCTCCTGGGTTCCAGCGATTCTCCTGCCTCATCATCCCGCGTAGCTTGGATTGCAGGTGGCTGCCACCACGCCCAGCTACTTTTTTTGTATTTTTAGTAGAGATGGGGTTTCATCATGTTGGCCAGGCTGATCTCGAACTCCTGACCTCAGATGACCTGCCCGCCTCAGCCTCCCAAAGTGCTGGGATTACAGGCGTGAGCCACCATACCCAGCAACTTCTGCTACCTTCTAATTTTTCTTCTACGGCTTCCTCACCGCTTTCAGCCTTCATAAAAATGAAAGAAACTTGTCTGGGCACAGTGGCTCACGCCTGTAATTCCAGCACTTTTTGGGAGGCCAAGGCAGGTGGATCACCTGAGGCCAGGAGTTCGAGGACAGCCTGGCCAACACAGCAAAATCCCATCTCTACTAAAAAATACAAAAATTAGCCGGGCATTGTGGCGGGTGCCTGTAATCCCAGCTACTGGGGGAGGCTGAGGCAGGAGAATCACTTGAACCCGGGAAGCGGAGGTTGCAGTGAGCTGAGATAGTGCAACTGTACTCCAGCCTGGGCGACAGAGGAAGACTCCATCTAAAAAAATTAAAAATAGTCCGGGCGAGGTGGCTCACGCCTATAATCCCAGCACTTTGGGAGGTTGAGGTGGGCGGATCACCTGAAGTTGGGAGTTCTAGACCAGCCTAACCAACATGGAGAAACTCCCTCTACTAAAAATACAAAATTAGCTGGGCGTGGTGGCACATGCCTGTAATCCCAGGTACTCGGGAGGCTGAGACAGGAGAATCGCTTGAACCGGGGAGGCAGAGGTTGCAGTGAGCCGAGGTCACACCAATGCATTCCAGCCTGGGCAACAAGAGCGAAACTCCATCTCAAAAAAAAAAAAAAAAAAAGTAAAGAAAGTTAGGGCCTTGTTTCACTTAAGAGAATGCTTAGTGATCCATCCAGGCCACTAAAAATTTCTCCGTATCAGCAGTACATCATTTGTGTGTTCACTGGAATAGCAGTTTTAATTTTTTTTTTTTTTTGAGTTGACGTTTTGCTCTTGTTGCCCAGGCTGGAGTGCAATGGTGCAATCTTGGCTCACCATAACCTCTGCCTCCCGGGTTCAAGCAATTTTTTTGCCTCAACCTCCCGAGTAGCTGGGATTACAGGCATGCGCCACCATACCTGGCTAATTTTGTATTTTCTGGAGGGGTGGGGTTTCTTCATGTTGGTCAGGCTCCTCTCGAACTCCCTACCTCAGGTGATCCACCCGCCTCAGCCTCCCAAAGTGCTGGGATTACAGGCGTGCGCCAACGCACCCAGCCCGCACTTTTAATTTTCCTCAGTAACTTTTCCTTTGCATTTACTGTTTGGCTGGCTTAGTGATCCATCCAGGCCACTAAAAATTTCTCCGTATAGCATCTTTCTCATCATTTGTGTGTTCACTGGAATAGCAGTTTTAATTTTTTTTTTTTGAGTTGACGTTTTGCTCTTGTTGCCCAGGCTGGAGTGCAATGGTGCAATCTTGGCTCACCATAACCTCTGCCTCCCGGGTTCAAGCAATTTTTTTGCCTCAACCTCCCGAGTAGCTGGGATTACAGGCATGCGCCACCATACCTGGCTAATTTTGTATTTTCTGGAGGGGTGGGGTTTCTTCATGTTGGTCAGGCTCCTCTCGAACTCCCTACCTCAGGTGATCCACCCGCCTCAGCCTCCCAAAGTGCTGGGATTACAGGCGTGCCGCCAACGCACCCAGCCCGCACTTTTAATTTTCCTCAGTAACTTTTCCTTTGCATTTACTGTTTGGCTGGCTTCGTCACCAAGCTCAATCATTTCCAGCTTTTGATTTAAAGTGGGCTATGTTTGACTCTTTCTTTCACTTGAATACTTGGATGTTATTTAGGGTTATTAATTGGCCTAATTTTCAATATTATTGTCTCGGGAAATAGGGAGGCTTGAGAAGAGAGAGAGGGATAGTGAAACAAGGAATAGCCATTTAGTGGACCAGTCAGAATGCACACAATGTTTATTGATTAGATTCGTTGTCTTATATGGGTGTGGTTCATGCCAAAACATTGACAATATTGATATCAAAGGTCACTGATCACAGATCACCATAACAGATATAATAATAATGAAAATGTTTGAAACATTGCAAGAATTACCAAAATGTGGCAGAGAGACTCAAAGTGAGCTCATGCTGTTGGAAAAATTAGGCCAATAGACTTGCTTAACATAGGATTGCCACAAACCTTCAATTTGTAAAAAAGTGCAATAGGTGCAAAATGCAGTGAAGCAAAGTGCAATAAAGCAAGATATGCCTGTAGTGTGGTCAGGGAAGGCTGCTTTACGGTAAATTTGAGCGGAAACCAGAATGACATAAAGAGCTGGCCATGAGGAGATCTGGAGAAAGAGTGTTTCAGATAGAGGGAACAGCATATGTAAATATCCTAGGAGTATGAAGTGGGTCAGCCAACTCTTTCTGTGAGGCTTTGTGGGCTATAGTGACTCAGTCACCACTACAGCTACTCAGATCTAATGTCACAGTATTTAAGTAGCCATGTTCGTTACTTAAACAAGTGAGCATGACTGTTATAGTAAAAGAGACTTAACAGTAAAAGCTCGGCCAGGCACGGTGGCTCATGCCTGTAATCCCAGCACTTTGGGAGGCTGAGGCGGGCAGATTAACATGGTGAAACCCCGTCTCTACTAAAAATACAAAAAAATTACCTGGGTGTGGTAGCGTGTGCCTGTAGTCCCAGCTATTCAATAGGGTGAGGCAGGAGAATCGCTTAAACCTGGGAGGCAGAGGTTGCAGAGAGATGAGATCACTTCACTGCACTATAGCCTGGGGGACAAGAGCAAAACTCCATCTCAAAAGTAATAATAATAATCATATCATTGTAAAAAAAAATTCAGAATGACACAAATGGAACAAAATAAGACATTCTCAGCATGCCTATCCAATTTCAAGTTTAACTGTGGCTAACAAGTTTGAGAACTGGCTGACCACAATAGCTCACGCCTGTAATCCAAGAACTTTGGGAGCCTGAGGCAGGAGGATCACTTGATGCCAGGAGTTCTAGAACAACCCGGGCAACAGCAAAATTTCATCTCAGGTGTGGTGGTGTGTACCTGTGGTCTCAGCTACTAGGGAGGCTGAGGTAGGAGGATGGCTTGAGCCTAGGAGTTTGAGGTTGCAGTAAGCCATGATTGTACCACTGCACTCCAGCCTAGGCGACAGAGAAAGATCCTGTCTCAAAACAAAACAAAAAACAAATTTTTGAGTACGTGTATACACATGTATTGGCACACATATTATGTAACGTATGCACATTATAGATGAATATAGACACATACTCTTTGCTTGTGTACATGTATAATTTTACAAAATGACATTATATGAACATACGTATCATTTCAGCATTTTGATGTTTTTCTCACCCAACAATATATTATGAACATTATTTACATTAGTACATTCAGATATGCTGCACAATGGTGTGTAATATGGTAGGGAACACTATAATTTGCTATCCATTTAGGTTGCTTTGCTATTGCAAATAATGCTGCAGTAAGCATACTTGTGCATTTATCCTTGTGAATTTCTTTTATTTATTTGTTTGTTTGTTTGTTTGTTTTGAGATGGAGTCTCTCACTCTGTCACCCAGGCCGGAGTCCAAGCGGCGCAATCTCAGCTCACTGCAACCTTTGCCTTCTGAGTTCAAGCGGTTCTCCTGCCTCAGTCTCCTGAGTAGCTGGGATTACAGGTGTGCATCCTCACTCCCAGCTAATTTATCTATTTTTAGTAGAGACAGGGTCTCACTATGTTTTCCAGTCTCAAACATTCAGGATTAAGTGATCCTCCTGTCTCAGCCTCCCAAAATGCTGGCATCACAGGTGTGAGCTGCTGTGCCTAATCTCCATATCCTTGTGAATTTCTGAGGTCATTTTGTAGAAAAAAACATACAGATATGGAATTGCTACTTAAAATGTATGTATATTTTCAATTTCGAAAAGAAGGCCGGGTACGGTGGCACACGCCTGTAATCTCAGCACTTTGGGAGGTTGAGGCAGGTGAATCATGAGGTCAGGAGTTCGAGGTCAGCCTGACCAACATGGTGAAGCCCCATCTCTACTAAAAATACAAAAATTAGGCCAGGCGTGGTGGCTCACGCCTGTAATCCCAGCACTTTGGGAGATTGAGGTGGGCGGATCACAAGGTCAGGAGATTGAGACCACCCTGGCCAACATGGTGAAACATACTAAAAAACGCAAAAAAAAAGTAGCTGTGTATGGTAGCACATGCCTATAGTCCCAGCTACTTGGGAGGCTGAGGCAGGAGAATCTCTTGAACTTGGGAGACAGGTTGCAGTGGGCTGAGATCATGCCACTGCACTCCAGCCTGGCAAAAGTGAGAATCAGTCTCAAAAAAAAAAAAAAACCAAAAAACAAAAATTAGCCAGTCGTGGTGGCACGTGCCTATAATCCCAGCTACTCAGGAGGCTGAGGCTTGAGAATCACTTGAACTTGGGAGGCGGATGTTGCAGTGAGCTGAGATCATGCCACTGCACTCCAGCCTGGGCGACAGAGTGAGGCTCTATCTCAAAAAAAAAAAAAAAAAAAAAAAAGAATTGCTAGATTGCCCTCTCTTAAAGAACTAATTTTTATTCCCGCTATTATAATTATAAAGAGTACTTTTTTGTTAGAGCCCTGCCAAAACTAATATTAATCTTTTTAATTTGTGCAAGCTCATAGGTGAAATAGAATCTTACTTCTATGTTGATTATTAGCAAAGTATATTCACACATGTTCATGTTTTGCTATGGTTGATAATACTTGCGTTGTCTGCTTCCTCATACAAGATACCATTACTTCAAAAAAGGTGGTGGCAAAAGCGTTTAGAATGATCTAATTTTTTTTTTTTTTTTGAAACAGGGTCTCAGTCTGTCACCCGGGCTGGAATGCAATAGCATGATCTCAGCTCACTGCAGCTTTGACTTCCTGGGCTCAAGCGATCCCCCCACCTCTTCCTCACCAGTAGCTAGGACTACAGGTGTTCACCATCATGCCCAGCTAATTTTTGTATTTTTTGTAGAGGCAGGTTTTCACCTTGTTGCCCAGACTGGTCTCAAACTCCTAAGCTCAAGCGATCAGCCACCTTGGCCTCCCAAAGTGCTAAGATTTCAGGTATGAGCCATTGTACCAGTCCTAATTATTATTATTATATTTTTTGAGACAGAGTCTCTCATTCTGCCACCATGCCTGGCTAATTTCTGTATTTTTAGTAGAGATGAGGTTTCGCCATGTTGGCGAGGCTGGTCTTGAACTGAACTCAGGTGATCTGCCTGCCTCGGACTCCCAAAGTGCTGGGATTATAGGTGTTAGCCACTGCACCTGGCTGCCCCTAATTCTTTTTTTTTTCTTTTTTTTTTTTTTGAGACAGAGTTTCACTCTTATTGCCTTGGCTGGAGTGCAATGGCATGATCTCAGCTCACCGAAACCTCTGTCTCCTGGGTTCAAGTGATTCTCCTGCCTCAGCCTCCCAAGTAGTTGGGATTATAGGCATGCACCACCACATTTGGCTAAGTTTGTATTTTTAGTAGAGATGGGGTTTCTCCATGTTAGTCAGGCTGGTCTTGAACGCCTGACCTCAGGTGATTCACCCGTCTCAGTCCCCCAAAGTGCTGGGATTGCAGGTGTGTGCCGCTGCACCCAGCCTTAATTCTTATAATAAATAAATGAATTATTAAGAAATGCATACATA
Organism: Ateles fusciceps; assembly: GCA_036589455.1. Classification (NCBI taxonomy): domain Eukaryota; kingdom Metazoa; phylum Chordata; class Mammalia; order Primates; family Atelidae; genus Ateles; species Ateles fusciceps. The sequence goes on from JAZHEH010001593.1 coordinate 1,513,418, forward strand.
CATGCACATGTGCACAGGAAAAAAAATGAAGCATTATACCAAACTATTAATAGTGGTTAACTCTAATAAGTGGGATTATAGTAGCCTTTCACTTAATCTAATTTTTTTTTCTTTTAGAGACAGAGTTTTGCTCTTGTCACCCAGGCCGGAGTGCAATGGTGTGATCTTGGCTCACTGCAACCTCTGCCTCCTGGGTTCAAGTGATTCTCCTGTCTCAGCCTCCTGAGTAGCTGGGATTACAGGCATTCACCACCCCACCCAGCTAATTTTTGTATTTTTAGTAGAGACAGGGTTTCTCAATGTTGGTCAGGCTGGTCTCAAACTCTTGAACTCAGGTGATCCACCCGCCTCAGCCTCCCAAAGTGCTAGGATTACAGGCATGAGCCACCGTGCTCTGCCTTTTCTTTCTTTCTTTTTTTTATTTTTGAGAAGGAGTCTCCCTCTGCAGTGGCGTGATCTCTGCTCACCTCAACCTCTGCCTCCTGGGTTCAAGCGATTCTTCTGCCCAGCCTCCCAAGTAGCTTGGACTGCTGGCGTGCACCACCATACCCAGCTAATTTTTTTGTATTTTTAGTAGAGACGGGGTTTCACCATATTGGCCAGGCTGGTATTGAACTCCTGACTTTTGTAATCCGCCCACCTCGGTCTCCCAAAGTGCTGGGTTTACAGGCATGATTCACCTCGCCCCGCCTGGTTTTCTTAAGAATGCGACTTGCCAGAAATACTGGTGCATGCCTGTAATTTCAACTAGTTAGGAGGCTTAGGAGGGAGGATCACTTGAGGCCAGCAGTTCTGGGCTGAAGTGCGCTTTGCATATCAGGTGTCAACACTAAGTTTAGTATCAATATGATAATCTCCCATGAATGGGGAAGCACAAGGTTGCCTAAGGAGAAGTGGTCCAGCTTCTCCACAGAGCATGTCCCATGTAAGTCCTGTACTGATCCGTAGGGGGTTGCCACCTGTGAATAGCCAGTTATTGAACTCCAGCCAGAGCAACATAGCAAGACCCTATCTCAAAAAATAATGTGCTTGGTTTACTCATTTTTCTTTTCTACTTTTCACTACTTTCTCCTACTTTGCAAAAGAGAAGCTATCTCTAATCAATCTTAAACTTTTACTGAGGTGCAAGATGCACAATTTAAGAGTGCATAGCTGCTGAGGAAGAGCACTATGACAGCACCGATGGATATTATTAAATGGAGCAGCACTTGTATAAATTACTTTATACAAGTGTGATTGTCCATGGATGAATAAAATCAGCATCTTCAGGGAGTCTGTTAGACATGCAGATTCTCAGCTCCACACCAGACCTGCTGAGTCAGAATCTCAGCAAAGTGGGATCAGGAAATCTGTATTAACGAGGCTTTGAAGTGATTCTTAATGAGTGCTAAAATTTTAGAAGCATCAGTTGGTAAACAAACCCTAAGCAAAGTTCCAGAATATATCTGTTTTAGAATGAAGAAGATGGGCCGAGTGCAGTGGCTCATGTGTGTAATTCCAGCACTTTGGGAGGCCTAGGGGGGCGGATCATGAGGTCAGGAGTTCGAGACCAGCCTGACCAACATTGTGAAACCCCATCTCTACTAAAAATACAAAAATTAGCCAGACGTGGTTGCACACGCCTGTAGTCCCAGCTACTCGAGAGGCTGAGGCAGGAGATCCCTTGAACTTGGGAGGCGGAGATTGTGGTGAGCCGAGATCACGCCACTGCACTCCAGCCTGCGTGACAAAGGGAGACTCCATCTCAAAAAAAAATAAATAAATAAGAAGATGATTGGACCAGGTGCTGTGGCTCATGCCTGTAATTCCAGCACTTTGGGAGGCCAAGGTGGGCAAATCACCCAAAGTCAGGAGTTCGAGACCAGCCTGGCCAACATGGTAAAACCCGTCTCTACTGAAAATACAAAAATTTGCCTGGCAGGGTCGCAGGCACCTTTGTAATCCCAGCTACTCTGGAGGATGAGACAGGAGAATTGCTTGAACCTGGTAGGCAGAGATTGCCGCGAGCCGAGATCACACCATTGCGCTCCAGCCTGGGTGACAAGAGCCATCTCAAAAATAAATAAATAAATAAATAGACAAGATGGTTGATATAGAGACATATATTAACGTAACATTTTTCTTTGAAATTAAAAAAAAAGGAAGTCAGGCTTTTGGCTTCCAAAGTCAAAAGATTTGGCTCATGGGTTTGCTTATAAACAGTAGCTTTGTCATTTAGTTTATATGTCCATAAACTGAATGACCTATGTTTAGTCCAAGGTGTGTTTGTTTTTGAGATGTCTTGCTCTGTTGCCCAGGCTGGAGGGCAATGGCGTGATCTCAGCTCATTGCAACTTTGGGCTCCTGGATTCCAGCGATTCTCCTGCCTCAGCCTCCCAAGTAGCTGGGATTGTAGGCGTGCGCCACCACACCTGGCTAATTTTTGTAGTTTTAGTAGAGACGGGGGTTTCACCATATTGGCCAGGCTGGTCTCATACTCCTGACCTCAGGCAATCCGCCTGTCTCAGCCTCCCAAAGTGCTGGGATTATAGGCATGAGCCACTGCGCCTGGCCTGTTTCTTTGTTTTTTAAGTTAAAGTTTACAAAGCTTTTGTGTATGGTTTGTATAGTTTTTGGGACAAGTGGAGGGCTGAAACTGAGTTGTGCAGTTTTGTGGGAATAAGTAGAGGCTGAAATACAACCTGCAATCCACTGGCCGGACTCTACTCCTCATCCAGAGCAAGGGGCACATTTTTCTTTATGCAAGTCTACCATGCCTAGAAAACCTGCTTTTCCCGGAAGGGCACCTTTGCACAAAGGCACTGGAAAAGCTAGCAGTGGTCCTGAAAGCATGTATACCAAATACTAGACAGCAGAAATTAATCCCTGGAAGCTACTTAAACAAAAAAAATTTTCTTAGATGTCAACTTAGAAATGTGTAGAGGAAATACATAGTTTTTGAAAATTATTATGGGGAGTAAACAAGCCAAAAAAAAAAAGAGAGAAGACCATTGCTCCAAACTCTCTTTCAGTGGTGCCTATTCGTTTTGCAATGCAGTTCTGCATGTCCCCCATTTCTCTTCGTTCTTCCTTTTGTCAGCTGCTTTCTTTAAACAACTGATAATTTATGGAAATAGTTGACCCCGGTGCGATGGCTCACTCCTATAATCCCAGCACTTTGGGAGGCTGAGGCGGGCAGATCAAATGAGGTCGGGAGTTCAAGACCAGCCTGACCAACATGGAGAAACCTGTCACTACTAAAAATACAAAATTAGCTGGATGTGGTGGTGCATGCCTGTAATCCCAGCTACTCAGGAGGCTGAGGCAGGGGGAATCACTTGAACCCGGGAGGCGGAGGTTGCCATGAGTGGAGACTGCACCATTGCACTTCAGCCTGTGCAAGAGCAAAACTCCGTCTCAAAAAAAAAAAGTGGACAAGCAAGTGCAGTGGTGAGCAGCCTCAACTCCTGACTCAATAGTGATGGAAGCAATCTGTTTAACAACCTCAGAAGGACTGTGTGAGGCAGTGAGTCATCTGTGAATTCTTGTCTGGAAATGATCCTAAATCTTAGAATCTTCACCAAAAGGCGTTTTTCTTGCAGTAATTCTTGGAGTCCTGGCATCCGAACTAGTTCTTCAAGCTGGGATTCTTTTCCTTTGGGTCTTGATCAAGTTGGCACACACCTTCTCCAAGGATTTAACATTGTGGCTGATTGGGGTAGTCCTCAAATCCTCATTCAGTGAATCACCTCTGGTTCCCAGGGTGTATTTCCTGAGTTTTGAAAAGCCTAGGGAGGCGTGGCTATCCTGACCAACTATTTCCTCAAGGAATGGCCAGGAGGACATGGGTCTCCCTCCAAGAGCCCTCTACTACTTTCTAGACCTCATTATGCTCTTGCCCTGAGGCAATTTCCTTTCATTTTCTCCCTGATCTTTTCCCTAAATGTTCCCAAATTTATCCTCTTCTCCCAAGGGCTTTGCCTCTTCAGGCCTAACTAAATACGCAATCTACAAGCCACTGGTCTCACCTCAGCTATACCTATGCTAATTCTCACTTCCAGTTTTTCTCCAGGGCCAGTATTGGGAGGGATGGCACAAAGATAGGCACTGCCACCTGGTGGCCTACTGCTAAACAGATCTGGCAATACCAAGGATGCTTTTAGCACCATAGCAACGGGCGCTGGAGGCGGATTTGCAAAAGCACCAGGTGTGGGCAGAGCAGTGTCAGCTCCTTCTTTGGTAATAGCATTCTCTCCACCTGGAATTATCTTTTGGAAGTAGCTGGGACTACAGGCGCCCGCCGTCATGCCCGGCTAATTTTTGTATTTTTAGTAGAGACGGTTTCACCATGTTTGGCCAGGATGGTCTCGATCTCTTGATCTCATGATCTGCCCCCTTCAGTCTCCCAAAGTGCTGGGATTACAGGCATGACCCACCTCACCCAGCTGAAAAATACATATTTTTCTCAGCACATCAAATATTGGAAGAAAGTTATCACATTCTCTTCCAACATCTTTTATTTTCTGAGCTAAACAAACAATCCTAGTTTCTCCAGCTCTTCTTCATGACTCTATTTCCAGACATGTCATCATCCTGGCTGGTCATATGCCATATAAGGTAGGATGCCAAGGACTAATGTGACCAGAGTAATCATACACAAAATGTAGCACTATGATCCCTCGGATTTGCCATTCTTTCAGAACTATGTTTGCCTTTTATAATGTATCTGTTTTCTTTCTTTATTTTTGTTTTATTTTTTAGTTTTTTCTTTTTGCGCTCCCCTCCCCCCGTTTTCTTTCTTTTTCTTTTTTTGAGATGGGGGTCGAGCTGTGTCACCCAGGCTGCAGGATAGCGGTGAGATCTCAACTCACTGCAACCTCCATCTCCTGGATTCAAGGGATTTTCCTACCTCAGCCTCCTGATTAGCTGAGACAACAGGGGTGCCACCACGCCTGGCTAATTTTTATATTTTTAGTAGGTAGGGTTTCACCATGTTGGCCAGGCTGGTCTCAAACTCTAACCTTACGTGATCCACCGGCCTCGGCCTCCCAGTGTTGGGATTACAGGCATGAGCCACCATGCCCGGCCCTATTTTCTTTCTGTCATTAGTATGTCAGTGTTCCTACCTGTGGTATACAGTGTATCTTAGTTTCATCTAATCCGTTGTTGGATTTGGAAATTAAATACCAACTTAAGCTATCAGATATTAACATTTTGCTTTGTATGTTTGGGATATTTTGTAATAATTTAAAAGGAGAGATAGAGTATGTGCTTCCTGAGAGGGACCAAAGCCTTCCTATGAGTTATGCTTTGAATTCTAGTGAAAAAACCTTTTTCCCTTCTTTGTTTCCTCTTGCCTATATTAAAAATAAATGAGTTTCCCAAACGGTGTCAGATGGGTGAGGTATTGCAGCCTTTTGCACAGGATCTCATTGGAGATTTTCTGAGACGACTTGCTGAAATCAAGGTGCATGGTGTGTAAGGCAGTGGGTCTCAAACAGTGGTGATTTGCTCCCAGTGGACACTGGCAATATCTGGAGATATTTTTGTTGTCATGACTGCAGGAAAGGGACCACTTGCTCCTAGTGGGGAGCGGCCAGGCATGTGGCTAAACATTCCGTAATGCATGGGACAAGCCTCTGCAACAGATAATTGCCTGACCTCAAATGTCAGTAATACCCATATTTAGGACCATGGTATTTCTCTGATTTTTATTAACTTTATGGGGAAAAAGTTAGACAAGTTTTAAACTTAATGAAATAATTCTGCTTCCAACTCATCACTGCTCTCTTCTTTTATGGCATACAAATTTTCTGTGAATAATCTTTGTAGACTCTAGTGGGAAAATAATGAAGCACTGCTTTTTTTCCACTTTTGTAAAATGGAAAAGTTTGCACTTTTCTGTTACCATTCTCATCTCCATAATTTTTTTAAAATATTAACAGTGCCCAGTGATTGAATTTGGACACTATTTTCATATAGCGTTATTTAAAAAAAAATTATATTCTCACCATATCTCATTGTCCTTGTGGCCTTTTGTTTCTGTTCCCCATGTTTATTCATTTGTTACAGTTGTAAGGTTTTTCTTGAGGAGGTAAGTAATCCTCCTTCTCTTCTGTCATCTCTAAAAACTAAGTAAATACAATGGAATTTAAGCTAGAAACTCTGTTCTTTTAGGAACCCTTGTGAGACATGTAGCTGTTTTGGAATGAGGCTATTCTCATAATGTTGACTAGTTACTTATTAGTGAGAGAGATGGGGCCAGAAGTCACTGTCCTGTCACCAGGTAGATAAGAATGTGGGAGACAAAGAAAAATGCTGTTCTCTGCAAGTCCTCCATGTGGGAACTGGGAGTCTTTTCCTGGGGCTGTTGTATTTCTTTGTATTGATTGCACTGTCAAGATCAAAGAAGAAATAATGAGACAGAAGTAAATAGCTTCATTCTCAGGCTACCTGAAAGGAGCAAGGTCTGATGCAGATTAAAAGATGAAAGGGGGAGAAAGAAATTCTTTCTCACCCACACCCAGATACAACTGAGTCTCTCTTCTCACATGCTTCTGATTTTTCAAATTCTGTGTTACCGCTTAGAATCTTTTCCCAATGCTTTTTTACTTATTACATTTTTATTATTTGTTTCCTGACCTCAGTGCTTTTATATTTAGAGCTAGAGGTTTATTCAGTCAGCAGATCACAGTTAGTAGTTGAAATACTTATATTTTCACCTTTCTTCTGGGGTAATGAATCACGAAGCATTTGTTCGGACAGCGTATCTGTAGAATCCTTGAGACTACACAGGATAAAATAGCTAGTATCCTCCTTCAGCCATAAGACCATCTTCTAGAATTTAGAGAACTGAGACACAGGTTTAATGACTTAAATTTTTAGTGCAGTCTGTGCTGATACCTAGGTTTTCTAACTTCCAACCTTGTCTGTTCTAAAAACAGAGGTGAGAGAAGATTGCTTGCAGAAAACGCTCTTCACCATTGTACCAAGTATGTTTCTATCCAGAAAGCCTCTGAAGCAACCAAGTTGAGGTTCAGGGTTGTGGTCGAGGAAAACAGTGGGAAAGTGAAAGTAAAAAAAGCACAGACCAAGAAAAACATTTTAATTGAGGCAAAGCATCTAGGATAAAAGAGATACATTTGATGTATCTGGAATAGGAGTAGTATGTGGGTGCTGTGACAGGGGAAAAAAAATGCTCTAGATTTTACTTCATAGCTGGTCTGAGTGCAGTGGTCTTTACAACTAATTGATCACAACCACTAACACATTTATTTGTTCCTTTTCCATTCTCACAGCTTCACTTGACTAGCCTTAAAAATAAATTAATAAATAATAAAAATTTAGTTCATTCCTCACCTGAGGGCTTACACTTGAAGTAGCACCACTGGTATTCAAAGACTGCTGCAGCATCCCCAAACTTGCTTTTCCAGCATTCTAGACTCCTTAAGTGCCTTATTCCTCAGCTAAACTGGATTAAACATCATTCCCCAGCCTTCCCACAAACTGCCTACCACCAGACATGTGCCCAGGCCATTCCACCTTACTGAAATGCTCTTTTTGTTTTGTTTTGTTTTTTGTTTTGAGACAGAGTCTTACTCTTGTCGCCCAGACTGGAGTGCTGTGGCATGATCTCAGCTCACTGCAACCTCCACCTCCTGGGTTCAAGCGATTTTCCTGCCTCAGCCTCCTCGGTGGCTGGGATTACAGGTGTCCACTACCACACCCAGCTAATTTTTGTATTTTTAGTAGAGATGGGGTTTCACCATGTTGGCCAGGCTGGTCTCGATATCCTGACCTCAGGTGATCTGCCTATCTCGGCCTCCCAAAGTGCTGGGATTACAGCATAAGCCCCTGCACCTGGCCTGAAATGCTCTTTTCTTTCTTTTTTCTTTTTTTCTTTTTTTTTTTTTTTGAGACAGAGTCTCACTCTGCTGCCCAGGCTGGAGTGCAGTGGCCTGATCTCGGCTCACTGCAACCTCCACCTCCCAGGTGATTCTCTGTCTCCTGCCTCAGCTTCCCAGGGAGCTGGGACTGCAGGTGCACACCACTACACCCGGCTAATTTTTTTTTTTTTTTTTTTTGTATTTTTTAGTAGAGACGGGATTTCACCAAGTTGGCCAGGCCAGTCTCAATTTCCTGACCTCGTGATCCACCTGCCTTGGACTCCCAAACTGCTGGGATTACAGGCGTGAACCACTGCACCCGGCCTAGGCTTTTTCAATATATATCTATATACATTTTAATTTTTTTCATTACCTTTAAAAAAAAACTCCTTCAATTCTTTCTGGATTTAGGAAATTGTTTTTTTCTTGACTTATTTATGTGTATATGTGTAACAGTCTTGCTTTCTTGCCCAGGGAGGAATGTAGTGGCATGATCATGGCTCACTGTAGCCTCAACCTCCAGGGTGTGAATGATCCTCCTGTTAGGATCACAGGTGAGTGCCAGCACACCTGGCTAATTATTTGTATTGTTTGTAGAGATGAAGGTTTGCCATGTTGCCCAGGCTACTCTTGAACTCCTGGACTCAAGCATTCCTCTCACCTCCGCCTTCCAAAGTGCTGGGATTACAGGCATGAGCCACCATGCCCAACCTCTGGATGTTTTTTATCAAGATGTTATCTTGTCTGAAGATTTAGAGGTCCAAGTAAGAACTCAGTTAAAGCAGGCACGGTGTCTCAGGCCAGCAATACCAGCACTTTTGAAGACAGAGGCAGTGGGAGGCAGGCTGATCACCCTGAGGTCAAGAGTGCAAGACCAGCCTGGCCAACATGGCGAAACCCCGTCTCTACTAAAAATACAAAAATTAGCCGAGCATGATGGTGGGTTCCTGTAATCCCAGCACTTGGAGCCTGAGGCAGGAGAATCGCTTGAACCCGAGAGGCAGTTTTCAGTGAGCCCAGATCATGCCACTGCACTCTAGCCTGGGAGACAGAGCGAGACTCTGTCTCAAAAAAAAAGAATGTAACTGGAAGAAGCAAAATTTTTGGCTGGGCAGGGACAAAGATGACTAGGGTAGTAGAGACTGGAAAAGAAAATGGGATATACATAAGCAGCATTCAGTTGGTGGCTACGTGGGGCAAATGGAGAAAGGAAAAAAAAAGAACAAGAAAGGCAATTGTGAAAAAAAAAAAAAAAAGCTGCCAGGCGCAGTGGCTCATGCCTGTAATCCCAGCACTTTGGGAGACTGAAGAGGGCAGATCATGAGGTCAGGAATTCGAGACCATCCTGGCCAGCATGGTGAAACCCCATCTCTACTAAAAATACAAAAATTACCTGGATGTGGTGGCACGCACCTGTAGTCCCAGCTACTTAGGAGGCTGAGGCAGGAGAATTGCTTGAATCCGGGAGGTGGAGGTTGCAGTGAGCCGAGATCGCACCACTGCACTCCAGCCTGGCGACAGAGTGAGACTCCATCTGGAAAAAAAAAAAAAAACTGACAAACTGAGATACGAATATTGAAGAGCTACAAGGAGAACAGTCAAGACATAAGAGTTGTGACTAAGGGAAATATTTCTAGGTTTTAGTTGTCCTAGGGAGGTTTCTTTCTGTGCATGTCAGAAGATCAGAGGCAAGAAAAGAAAGCGGAAACAATAAGGAAGTGAAGGTAACTCCTTTATAACTCCCACTGGTTCATTCTTGGGAAATAGAAATGACTCAGGGAGGCAGATGAGGATAAATAAACACTGCCTTGAAACTGTCTCTATGCTCAGCTGGATTCTGTCTGCAGCTGCTTTCTGCAGAATCCTGTAAATGGGGTTTGTCATCTGACCACATCTCTCTCCTCCTGTGTCTCTATATATATTTCAGGTCCCTGGGTTTGCTTATGTCTGTTGCCTTGGTTCCTCTGCTGTGTTCCTCTAACTGTGGGCAATGCCTCCATCCATTTCTGCAAGTAAATGTGTTGATGGCATTTTATCACCTGTGTAGTTCCTTTTGACTGAATTCTCACCTATGTCTCTGCCTATTGTTTTTACCTTAGTCTTTTATTTTTCTTTCTGCTTCTATCACTGCTTCTCTCTACCAGCTGGTTTTCTATGATGATGCCATCCCCATAGCAACCTCTCTCTGGGGAAGAATGAGGGGAAGGAAAGAGAGAGCTAGAATAGATGGGCTAAGAGAAGCCAGATTGGAGTTGGAGGGTGACCTTTTGGATTGAGTCCTAGAACAGAGTATAGACAAACTATGTAGACTGATAACAGCCAAGTTACACAAAACCCTAAGAAAACACAAATTAGGAGCCCAAATCCAGTCCCTGCTGGCAAAACTCATTCAGCGAATCTTTTCTGTTGAAAATTAATCTGTCGTCTGTTTTCCCTTCCCTGTGATTCAGATTAACTATTCTTTCTTCCTTTCTTTCTTTCTTTTCTTTCTTTCTAGGGCTCATGATTCTGAAACATGTATAGTTCCTTTCTTCTTTTTAAAGCTAGTCAAGTGAAGCGGTATGAGTGGAAAAGGAACAAATAAATTCATAACTGGTTGGGATCAATTAGTTGTAAACACCACTGTATTCAGACCAGCCACATGTATATTTTCTTTTAAAATTTCCGAATATTTGGGCTGGGCACTGTGGCTCATGCCTGTAATCCCAGCACTTTGGGAGGCCGAGGCAGGCGGATCACGAGGTCAGGAGTTTGAGACCAGCCTGGCCAACATGGTGAAACCCTGTCTCTACTAAAAATACAAAAATTAGATGGCTGTAGGTGTGGTGATGGCTGCCTCTAATCCCAGCTATTCAAGAGGCTGAAGCAGAAGAATCTCTTGAACCCAGGAGGCAGAGGTTGCAGAGAGCAGAGATTGTGCCATTGCTCTCCAGCCTGGAAAACGAGTGAGACTCCACCTCAAAAAAAAAAAAAGAAAAGAAAAGTAAAGAAAAAAAGAACACAGACTGAGTAATTTATAAATAGCAGAAATGTATTTCTCACAGTTCTGAAGTCTGGGAATTTCAAGATCAAGGTGTCTTCGGGTTTGATGTTTGGTGAGGGCAGCTCTCTGCTTCCAAGATGGTGCCCATTGCTGCCTTCTCAGTAGGGGGACGAATGCTGTGTTCTCACATGGTGGAAGGCAGAAGGGCAAAAAAAAAGGAGCAAACTCTCTGAAGCCCCCCACCCACCCTTTTGTTTTGGTTGGTTTGTTTTGTTTGTGAGACAGGGTCTGGCTCTGTCTCCCTGGCTGGAGTGCAGTGGTACAATCACAGTTCACTGCAGGCTTGACCTCCTGGGCTCAAGTGATCCCCCCACCTCAGCCACCTGAGTAACTGGGACTACAGGAGCAAACCACCATGCCCCGCTAAATTTTTGCACTTTTTTTTTTTTTTTTTTTTTTTTGTAGAGACAGGGTCTCCATGTGTTGCCCAGGGTGGTCCAAAAGGGGGAAATAAGAACTCCTGGACTCAAGTGAACCTCCTGCCTTGAACTCCAAAAGTGCTGGGATCATAGGCATCAGCCACTGCGCCTGGCTTCTGAAGCCCCTTTGATATGGGTATTAATCCCTCCATGGAGGCAGAGTCCTCATGACTTAGTCACTTCCCAAAAAATCCCACCTCTTAATATCACCACAATTAGGATCAAGTTTCTGCATGAATTTTGGAGAGAGCACACATTTAAACCACAGCACCCTCCTTCAGCTCTTCTCCATTCAACAGCACATACTTTTTTTAAAACACCATTCATGTTATGCTTCTCAAAAAACTAAATGGCTTTTTAGCTTCCTGGCTGTCTGTCACATTTAGAACATAATCCAGAACGTTCGTGACTGCTTGCAGTGTCTGCATGAGCAGACTCCTAGCTGTCTTCAGCATCATTTCTCCTGCCACTCTGCCCTTACTTCACTCCACTCCTGCCAGATCTGCCTTTTGACACCCTGCCAAGCATGAGTCCTCCTTTTGGTGTCTGCGTTTGAAATGCCTTCTGTTTGAAATGCTGTTTTCAGATACTCCCAAGGTTGATTTCCTCTTGTGATTCAGGTTTCTGTTCAAGTGTCATCTCTATTGAGAGAGGAACCCTAACCACTCTATCTTAATCTTCCCCACCCCCTAACCCTTTATCACCTTGCCTTAATATATTATCCTTTAAAATGTCCCCTTGACATTACATATTTATTGTCTGCTAAGGCTGCCATGACAAAATACCACAAACAGGTGGCTTAAACAGCAGGAATGTGTTTTCTCATAGTTTTAGTTGCTGGACATCCAAGATAGAGGTGCCAGCAGGGTCCGTTTCTCCTGAGACTCTCCCCCTTGACTGTCTTGATTGATGGCTGTCTTCTCAGTGTCCTCACATGGCCTTTCCTCTATTCACAGGCCTTATGCCTCTTCCTCTTCTCATAAGGACACCTGTCCTATTGGACTAGAGCCCCACCCTTGTGACCTCATTTAACTTTACCTCCTTAAAGTCCCCACCTCCAAATAGAGTTCCATTCTAAGGTACTAGGGGTTAGGGCTTCAACATGTAAGCTTTAGGACACAATTTAGTCCATGACACTTTGCCCTCTGGTCCCCCAAAATTTGTTCTCACATGCAAAATACATTCATCTCTATCCCAGCAGGCCCCAAAGTCTTAACCCATTCCAGCATCAGTTCCAAATGGAAAATTTCATCTGAATATCATCTAAATTTGGTATAGGTGAGACTCAAGGTATGATTAATCCTGAGGCAAATATTTTTCCAGCCTGAGCCTGGGAAACCAGACAAGTTATGTGCTTCCATAATGGTGGGACAGGCATAGGCTAGACACTACCATTCCAAAAGGGGGAAATGGGGGGAATAAGAATGAAGAAAGGGGTACATGGTCTTCTAAGTTCAAAATTCTAGCAAAGCAAATTCCACTTTTTTAAAAATTGTGGTAAAAACACATAATAAAAAAAATGGTTACCATTTTAACCATCTTTTAATACTTTATCTTACATTTGTTTTGTTACAGTTTTAGAAGTATCTTTTCAGCTTTATTGAAGTATAATTACAAACAAAGTTGTATACATTTAAAATATGTGCACATGATGTTTTGATATACATGTATATTGTGAAATTATAATCACAACCAAATTAGTTAACACATTAACCTTTTATTTCTTTGAGATAGAGTCTTGCTCTGTCTCCCAGGCTGGAGTACAGTGGCGAGATCTCAGCTAACTGCAACCCCTGCCTCCTGGGTTCAAGCAATTCTCCTGCCTCAGCCTCCTGAGTAGCTGGGACTACAAGTGCATGCTACCATGCCTGGCTAATTTTTTTTGTATTTTTAGTAGAGATAGGGTTTCACCATGTGAGCTAGGATGGTCTCGATCTCCTGACCTCATGATCCACCCTCCTTGGCCTCCCAAAGTGCTGGGATTACAGGCGTGAGCCACCACGCCTGACCTTTTTTTTTTTTTTTTTATTGAGACGGCGTTTCACTCTTGTTGCGCAGGCTTGAGTGCAATGTCGCGATTCTCCTGCCTCAGCCTCCCAAGTACCTGGGATTACGGGCGCCCACCACTACCCCCAGTTAATTTTTGTATTTTTAATAGAGACAGGGTTTCACCATTTGGTCAGGCTGGTCTCAAATTCCTGACCTCATGATCCTCCCAAAGTGTTGGGATGACAGGTGTGAGCCACGGTTTCCGGCCAACCGTTTAAAAGTATTCAGTTCAGTAGTGTTAAAATATATTCATATTGTTGTGGACTTTTTTTTTTTTTTAATTCACCTGGGTGCAGGTGGGCTAAGGCCGAAAAGGGCGTCAACCTTTTTTTTTTTTCAAGACAGTGTCTCACCCTATCACCCCAGCTGAAGTGCAGTGGCTCGATATCCGCTCCCTGCAATCTCTGCCTCCCTGGTTCAAGCGAGTCGTGATTCTCAACCTCAACCTTTCATAGCTGGGACTACAGGTGCCTGCCACCACACCCAGCTAATTTTTGTGTTTTTACTAGAGATGGGTTTTCACCATGTTGGCCAGGCTGGCCTTGAACTCCTGACCTTGAGTGATCCACCCATTTTGGCCTCCCAAAGTGCTGGGATTACAGGCATGAGCCACTGTTGTGTTTCTATCCAGAAAGCCACTGTGCCCGACCCAGAACGTTTTTATTTTGCAAATCTGAAACTCTGTACCCATTAAACCCAAGCCCATGGAAATTAGTATTCTACTTTATGTTTCTATGAGCTTCACTACTTTAGATACTTTATATAAATGAACTCTACGGTACTCATCTTTCTGTAACTGGCTTATAAATTTCACTTTGCATAATGTCCTCACAGTTCTGCTACATTGCAGCATGTGACAGGATTTTCTTCTTTTTTATGGCTAATATTCCATTGTATGTACGTACCACAGTTTGTTTATGTATCCATGGGATCAGTGGACATTTGGGCTGCTTACACCTCCTGGCTATTGTGAATAGTGCTGCTGTAAACATGCGTGTGCAATTACCTCTTCAAACCTTGCTTCAGTGCTTTTGGGAACGTACTCAGATGTGGGATTGCTAGATCATACGTAATTCTGTTAACATTTTTGAGGGCCCTCCATACTGTTCCACAGCAGTTGCACCATTTTACAATCACACTAATGGTGCACAAAGGCTCCAGTTTCCACATTTTCCACATTCTCACTAAGACTTACTTTCTGTTTTTTTAAATAGGAGCCATGCTAATGAGTGTGTTATTTCATTGTAGTTTTGGCTTGCATTTCTTAGCTTATTAATAATGCTGAGCAATTGTTTGTATGCTTATCAGCCAATTGTACGTCAACTTTAAAGGAATGTCAAGTTCGTTGCCCATTCTTTCTTTAATTGGGTTATTTGATTTTTTATTGAATTGTAGGGATTATTCCTATACTCTAGATATTAACCTTTATCAGATATATGATTTGTAAATACCTTCTTTTATTCTGTATGTTGTATTTTCATGCTTTTGATTGTGCCCTTTGATACACAAAAGTTTGTGAGTTGATGTATTTCCATTTATCTATTTTTGCTTATTGTCTGTCCTTTGGTGTCAAGTCCAAGAAGTCAATATCTCATTCAATTTTCCGGCTCAGGAATAGTCGTTTATGGTTAGATACTCTGCCCTCCAGCAGCCTGGCCCACAGAAACTGAGGAAGAGGCAGTGTAGAATGCCAGTAGTCTAACAGCTTTCCTTCATTTTGTCCTGTCTCTGGCTCTGTAGTCCATGTGGGGAGTGTTCTTTTTGGATAACCCATCTCTAGTCCTGGCTTCTGCTGAGATGGTTGATTAACTTCATGAGTTGCACCCATAATTTCTTTATCACATGGTTTTCTAGCCACATTCTCAGTATTCTTTCCAGAACATGCTTTCTCAGTACCTTGTAATATGGATAGGCCAAGAATTTTCCTATCTTCAATTAATGGTTCCTTTTTGCTTACAATTTCTCATTCCGTTTATCTCTTCTTCTCACGTTACTATAAGAAGTAAGGAGAAACCTGGCCATACTCTGAACATTTTGCTTAGGAATCACCTCAGCTAAATGTGCATTTCATCACAAACAAGTTATTTTATTTATTTACTTATTGGTTTTTATTTTATTCATTTATTTATTTTTGAGATGGAGTTTTGCTCTTGTTGCCCAGGCTGGAGTGCAATGGCGCGATCTTGGCTCACTGCAACCTCCCGGGTTTAAGCGATTCTCCTGCCTCAGCCTCCTGAGTAGCTGGGATTACAGGCATGCCACCATGCTCAGCTAATTTTGTATTTTTAGTAGAGACAGGGTTTCTCTATGTTTCTCCATGTTGGTCAGGCCGGTCTCAAACTCCCAACCTCAGGTGATCCGCCTGCCTCTGCCTCTGCCTCCCAAAGTGCTGAGATTACAGGCATGAGCCATGGTTACCGGGCCTATTTATTTTTTTGAGACGGAGTCTTGCTCGGTTGCCCAGGCTGGAGTGCAGTGGCCCAATCTCAGCTCACTACAGCCTCCACCTCCCGGGTTCAAGCAATTCTCCTGTCTCAGCCTCCAGAGTAGCTGGGAGTACCGGCAGGTGCCATCAGCCCAGCTAACTTTTTGTATTTTTAGTCGAGACGGGATTTCACCGTGTTAGCCAGGATGGTCTCGAACTCCTAACCTGGTGATCTCGGCCACCTCGGCCTTCCAAAGTGCTGGGATTACAGGTGTGAGCCACCATGTCCAGCGACAAGCTCTTTCCACAAAACATTGGCACAATATTGAGCCAAGTTTTTTTTTTTGCCACTTTATAGCATGGATTGCCTTTTCTTCATTTCCAATAACATGTTCCTCATTTCCATCAGATTTTTTTGTATATTTATTTTCAGACGGTCTCATGAAGAAACAATCACTTTTAATATTGATTACCAATAATCTCTTCAAGGCAATCTAGGCTTTTTCTAGTATTTACCTCCAAATTCTTCCAGCTGCTACTCATTACCCAGTTCTACAGCCATTTCCACATTTTTAGGTATCTGTTATGGTAATACCCTACTTTTTAGTACCAAAATCTGTATGAGTTAGGGTTCTCCAGACAGAACCAATAGGGCGTGTGCATGTGTGTGTGCACAGGTGCATGTTTGCGGGTGTAGAGAGAGAGAACTTTTTTTTTTTGAGACAGAGTCTTGCTCTGTCACTCAGGCTGGAGTACAGTGGTGCAATCTCGGCTCACTGCAACCTCCGCCTCCCAGGTTCAGGCAATTCTCCTGCCTCAGGCTCCCGTGTAGCTGGGACTACAGGCATGTGCCACCACACCGAGCTGATTTTTTGTATTTTTAGTAGAGATGCGGTTTCATTGTGTTAGCCAGGATGGTCTTGATCTCCTGACTTTGTGATCCGCCTGCCTCAGCCTCCCAAATTGCTGGGATTACAAGCATGAGCCACCGTGCCTGGCCAATAAATTATAATATTAAAGTTAATATGATTAGTTTTATTTTTTTAATGTGGCTACTGAAATTTTCTTTTTTTTGTTTTATTTTTTTCTTGAGACAGAGTATCCCACCATCACCCAGGCTGGTGTGTGGTGGCATGATCTAGGCTTACTGCAACATCCGCCTCCCGGGTTCAAATGACTTTCATGCCTCAGCCTCCCAAGTAGCTGGGATTACAGGCATGTGCCGCCATGCCTGACTAATTTTTTTTGTATTTTCAATAGAGATGGGGTTTCCTGATGTTGGCCAGGCTGGTATTGAGTTCCTGACCTCAAGTGAGCCACCCGCCTCAGGTGATCCACCCACCTTGGCCTCCCAAAGTACTGGGATTACAGGTGTGAGCCACTGTGCCCAGCAGAAAAATTTTAAATTACGTATGTGGCTCACATTATATTTCTATTGGACAGTACTGGTCTAGACTTTATTCAGTAATCACTGAAGAAATCTGAGTAGGAAATTGACACAATTCAAATTTTGATTTAGGATAATTCACCTCACACTGATTGTGGAATGGATTCACTTTTGAAGAAGGAAGAGGGAGGAGGAGGGATAACCTTTCAAAGGTGGTAAGGGCCTGGGAGCTGGGATTAGGCCCTTCAGGGTCAGAGGGAGTGTTGGATGGATGCTTTAAACCCAGTTTAGACAGGAAAATCAACATTTCTCAAATGTTTTTTTCTTCACCCTCAGGACTTATTTTCTACAGTGTTTTCAAATTCAAAGCAAACTCTGCCTACACTAACCTAATAAAGGAAGATTAAAAAGTAACATGCCGCCGGGGGCAGTGGCTCACACCTGTAATCCCAGCACTTTGGGAGGCCGAGGTGGATGGATCACCCAAGGTCAGGAGTTCAAGACCTGCCTGACCAACATGCTGACCAACATGTGAAACCCTGTCTCTAATAAAAATACACAGATTATCCAGGCATGGTGGTGTGCTCCTGTAGTCCCAGCTACTCAGGAAGCTGAGGCAGGAGAATTGCTTGAACCTGGGAGGCAGAGGTTGCAGTGAGCCGAGATAGTGCCACTGCACTCCAGCCTGAGTGACAGAGCGACACTCCATCTCAAAAAAAAAAAGTAACATGCTTTAACAAAAGTTGTTCTTTATGAGGAGATACTACAGATACAAGCAAAGTTTCAGAGCAGTAACTAGCTTTGTGTGTGTGTCTTGAAATGCCCTTTACATTGTTTTATGAAAAGAGTTTGCCCTGTCTTTACTTCAGTGTATTTAAAGCCTTGTGTTCCTTGACTGTAGAGTTTTATGTTTGTTTTCCACTTGGTTATCATACCAGCAAGCATCCATCCCACAAAGTTGTATAAAACTAGGATTGAGATTTACATTCTGCAGATTACTGGCTGTGGAACTAAGAGGCCTCAGACAATTATTCTATTTATTCCTTTTCTTCTAAGCAGACTTACATTAAAGCATTAGGTGTAAATTTTTGTTTGTTTATTTGAAATGGTGTCTTACCTTAATGCCCAGACTAGAGTGCAGTGGTCCAGTCGCGGCTCACTGCAGCCTTTCCTCCTGGGTTCAAGCAATTCTCCTGTCTCAGCTTCTCTAGTAGCTGGACTACAAGTGCCCGCCACCACCCAGGTTAATTTCTGTATTTTTAGTAGAGACAGGGTTTCACCATATTAGTCGGGCTGTATGTATAAATTTTGTAACATTCTCACTAGCTTATTCTGCTTGGAAATTTACCCATCACACATCACATTTTGTCTTTTCTTTATTTTAAAATAAAGATTTAAATAGGAAGCAAATGACACAGCACAGGTGTTTAGGGCATCCAGCCTCACTGGCCCATCCTGACATACTTAATCCCTCATGCTTCATCACCAGTGTTGTGACTGTGACTGTGCGAGGCTCATCCTAAAGTACACTGAAGACCCAGCTCGACCAACCAATCTCTTCAAGCACATCAGCAAACAGTTATATTGAGCGACTCTTCTCTAGGGGCCAGACTGAAGGATTATCTAGCTTGGACATCTCTGTTGCTTTGGAGACCAGCCGAGTCCAGAACTGGTTTCTGAGCATCAGCTTCCTCTTACGTCCCGCTTGCTCAAGGAACGGTTGTCTCAATATGATTGACAAACTTATTAAGTTATAAGATTGTAAACCCAGCGTATAATAAAAAAATAACTCATGGCTAGGCGTGGTGGCTCACGCCTGTAATCCCAGCTCTTTGGAAGGCTGAAGCGGGTGGATCACCTGAGGTCAGGTGTTCGAGACCAGCCTGGACAACATGGTGAAATCCTCTCTACTAAAAATACAAAAAATTAGCCAGGCGTGGTGGCACGCACCTCCAGCTACCCAGGAGGCTGAGGCAGGAGAATTGCTTGAACCCGGGAGGTGGACGTTGCAGTGAGCCGAGACCACGCCACTGCATTCCAGCCTGGGTGACACAGCGAGACTCTGTCCCCAAAAAGAAGAAAAAAGGCTCTCAAAGATAGCAAATGACAAGAGGAGAAAGAAGGGATTTTTTTTTTTCAGACAGTCTCACTCTGGAGTGCAGTGGCGAGATCTCGGCTCACTGCAACCTCCACCTCCCGGGTTCGGGTTCGAGTGATTCTCCTGCCTGAGGCTCCTGAGTAGCTGGGATTACAGGCGCTTGCCACCACGCCCGGCTAATTTTTTGTGTTTTTAGTAGAGACGGGGTTTCACCACCTTGGCCAGGATGGTTTCAATCTCTTGACCTTGTGATCCGCCTGCCTCTGCCTCCCAAAGTTCGGGGATTACAGGCTTGTGCCACCGCACCCGGCCTATTTATTTATTTTTTAAGATGGGGTTTCACCCTGATGGCCAGGCTGGTCTTGAACTCCTGACTTCAGGTGATCCACCCACCTCGGCCTCCCAAAGTGCTAGGATTACAGGCATGAGCCACTGCGCCCGGCCTTTTTTTTTCTTTTTTAAGACAGAGTCTCACTTTGTTTCCCAGGCTGGAGTGCAGTGGCACAATCTCGTCCCACTGCAGCCTTAGCCTCCTGAGTAGCTGGGATTCCAGGCGCATGCCACCACACCCACCTAATTTTTGTATTTTTAGTAGAGATGGAGTTTCACCATGTTAGTTAGGCTGGTCTTGAACTTCTGACCTCGTGATCCATCTGCTTCAGCCTGCCAAAGTGCTGGGATTACAGTTGTGAGCCACCGCGCCTGGCTGAAGAAGAGATTTTTACTAAAAGGAAAAATTTAACAGAGAGCATTGTACTGGCAGGGTCCTCCAGGGTACTTACGCTTAGTTGTGACTGAGATATCTGGGAGGCTGCAGACAAGGTCAGTTCACCTACTGAAGCTGCCAGCCTGCTACCTACCCTATCTGACCTGAAAGGAAAGGAGTTTAAGATAGGAAAGGTTGAAGGGATTGGGGGGTTGGGCAGGGAAAGGCCTCAGGTATAAACATTGAGCTGCCTGCCCCCAGGTGGAAATCTAAAATAATATCCACTTGCCCAGCTGAATTATTACAGGTAAGGTGAAGACGACCAGCTCCCATCACTAAGAAATGTCTGTTATATGTTAGCTTTGTAGTGAGCTGAGTGTTGTTTCTTCCCCCGCCCGGGGGTTAGGGATAGCAGAACAGTATTTAATAAACGGAAGACTCAGATGGGGCCAGGATGCAGTGGGTAGATCCAGTAGGTTACATGACCCTGAGAGATGAGAGACTCAAAGAGCAGCCCAGCAGTGAAGACACACACTACCACCCCCACCACCACGCGGGCTTCCGTGGAGTCTAGGGTACAGATCAGACTACGCCGTATTTGTTTCCAGAATAACCAGTTCTTAGTCATCCCACCCAAGCCTGTGCTTTCCTCTGCCCTCCCAGCTCTTGAGTGGAATTCTATGCCTACCTGTACCTGGTGCAGGTTTTTAAATGTTTCCAAACTGACTAACCCAGTTTCTCTTAACTTCTTCCAGAGAAAAGAAAAAAAAAACTTCTTCCTTCCCCCAATTCTCTTGCCACTTGTACCAAGTTAACTTCACATCCTTACCTCCAGATAAGTTCTTTAGTATAATCTATTCCTTGGTCTGGCCAATTAATCTCCAAAATCTCATTTGATTTTTATCTTTTTCATACCACTCATAGGTCAAATTCTCCTAATAGAGCTCCATAATTAATAAGAAACAGTCGTCAATCACAAGCTATAAGGACTATTCTCTCCTTTGTCTTCCCTCCCTCCAGGTCACCCCAGCTCTGATCTTTGCCATCACGGTTGCTACAATCGGCTCTTTCCAATTTGGCTACAACACTGGGGTCATCAACGCTCCTGAGATGGTGAGTGCAAGGCCACAAGAATTAGAACCTGGAATATGGAAGTTAATCCTTTAAGTAGAATCTTAAGAATTCAGAATTTAAGGCCCAAGTTGGCACCCGCCTGGAGTCCCAGCTACTCCAGAGGCTGAGGCCTAAAGATTGCTTGAGCCCAGGAGTTAAACACCATACTGGGCAACACAGTTAGTGAGGGCCCTCCCTCCACTAGGGGAATTTGAGAAACTTTGTATCTATCCTGGCCAAGGCTGAAGACGGAGACAATATTGGTGGGAAATCTAGTGCGGGGACACCCACTTACTCCCTGTACCCTGGAAGGTGCTGGTCTTCCTCCCACTTTCTCACCCCATAGTGACACACTTCCTATATCATCCCTTAGGGGTTAGTTACAAAGAAGCTGGGTCCACTTACTGGAGGGCTGAGGTGAACATCAGTGCTGCCCCTCTACTGGGATTTTTAGGATAAATGAAAAATTACTCTTCCAGAGAGAGTTAACATTAATTCACATATGTTATCTGCCTCTTCCATTCGCATCTATTTATTCCCTTGATTCTCTAGGGAGGAATTTATCCCTAATATTTGTGTGTGTGTGTGTGTGTGTGTGTGTGTGTGTGTTTTGAGACTGAGTCTCACTCCATCACTCAGGCTGGAGTGTAGTGGCACGATCTTGGCTTACTGCAAACTCTGCCTCCCAGGTTCAAGTGATTCTCCTGCCTCAGCCTCCCGAGTAGCTGGGATTACAGGCACCCACCACCATGCTTGGCTAATTTTGGATTTTAGTAGAAATGGGGTTTCACCATGTTGGTCAGTTGGTCTTGAACTCCTGACCTCAGGTGATCTACCCGCCTCAACCTCCCAAAGTGCTGGAATTACAGGCGTGAGTCCCCGTCCTCCGCATGTTTGTGTCTTTTGTTCTCATCCAACTGCACCAGTCTGTCCTCCCAACAACCCTTTTATTTTGCAGATCATAAAGGAATTTGTCAATAACACTTTGAGCAAGAAAAATGCCCCTCCCTCTGAGATGTTGCTCACGTCCCTCTGGTCCTTGTCTGTGGCCGTATTCTCCGTTGGTGGTATGATTGGCTCCTTTTCCGTCGGACTCTTTGTCAATCGCTTTGGGATGTATTAACTAGAAACCGGGCAAGGAAGTGGGCTCTACCAGCTGCACTGAGGACAAGCATGGAGACTTAGGGCAGGGAGGTGATGATGCCTTTGAATCTGAACACCTTGAATTCTAATCAAGGGAAACCTAGTCCAACTGGCCCCGAATATGACTGCCCTTGCTTGGAGCTCTACTACCCTCCATAGCTCCCACCTAGCTGTGCAGGAGGTGAGCTGTGTGAGTGACTGGCTTTACAGTCCAGCTAGGGCTAGTTCAGAGTTATTCTCTAGTAAGCTCAACTGTGGGGTTTCCAGAAACATCCTTAATTCTCAAGGTCCGAAGTTGTTTACTTTCCTAAAAAAAAAAATTGGGGTTTCATATAAATGTTTTTATTATTTTACACAGGATTGGTAGGAATTATCTTTGTAATTTTTAGTCTATGGCAAATGAGGATAATGGCCAAAAATAAGAAAATTGAATCTTCTTATTTTATACTAGCTTAATAATATGTTTTAGAAGGTAGAATATATTTTAGTTACGACTGAAGAAGGAAGTGTTTTATTTTATTTATTTATTTATTTTTTTTTTTTTAAAGACAGGGTTTCACCAGGCTGGTCTTGAACTCCTGGCTTCAGGTGATTCGCCTGCCTCAGCCTCCCAAAGTGCTGAGATTACAGGCGTGAGCCACCACACCCAGCCAGGAAGTGTCTTAATTTGCCAATTAGATATTCTAGAAGTGCAAGTGGAATTCACATTTAAAAACTGATAAGGCAACCTATTTGATAATGTTTCCCCCCACACTCTCTCCCCTTTGCCCAAGAAGCCGGGTCTTGCTGTGTCACTCAGGCTGGAGTGCAATGGCCCAATCATAGCTCACTACAGCCTCAATCTCCCACCTCAGCTCCCTGAGTAGCTGGGGGACCATAGGCGGGCACCATCATGCCTGGATCCCCAACTAGAAATGTTCTTACAATAGAAAGTGAAAAGGAAAAATTAGACCAAAAAGGAGAGGATATGAACCTGGAGAACAGCAGAATAATGAGGACAGGAGAGGAGAGATTAGGAGCCTCTCGCTTTGCTAACCCCACACCTTACAGGCGCAATTCAATGCTGATCGTCAACCTGCTGGCTATAGCTGGTGGCTGCCTTATGGGACTGTGTAAAGCAGCTGAGTCGGTTGAAATGCTGATCCTGGGCCGCTTGGTTATTGGCCTCTTCTGCGGACTGTGCACAGGTTTTGTGCCCATGTACATTGGAGAGATCTCGCCTACTGCCCTGCGGGGTGCCTTTGGCACTCTCAACCAGCTGGGCATCGTTGTCGGAATTCTGGTGGCCCAGGTACTGTAGAAGTTCTCATACCTGATGAGTGTTAGTTTCATGGGTCATTTAAAAAGTTAACATAGTTAAAGCACTGAAGAATATCTGGCACATGTTCGATTATATATGGAAGTTTTAGATATTGTTACTGTAGCTCACATACTAGCTGAAGAAGCAGGCTGAGTAGAGAAAGGAAAAGAAACACAATTTCTTTTTTCTTTTTTTCTTTTTTTTTTCTTTTGGCTTGTCAGTCAACTTTTTTCTTTTCTTTTTTTTTTTTTTTTTTGAGACAGAGTCTCACTCTGTTACCCAGGCTGGAGTGCAGTAACTTGATCTCGGCTCACTGCAACCTCCGCCTCCCGGGTTCAAGCGATTCTCCTGCCTCAGCCTCCCAAGTAGTTGGGATTACAGGTGCGCACCATTATGTCAAGCTAATTTTTGTATTTTTAGTAAAGACAGGGTTTCACCATGTTGGCCAGTCTGTTCTTAAACTCCTGACCTCAGGCGATCCACCCACCTTGGCCTCCCAAAGTGCTGGGTTACAGGCGTGAGCCATCACGCTCGGTAATTTGTTTATTTTTTCCCATGGTAAAAGAATGTATGGTTTTCTGAGCTTTTTGTTTTTTAATGAACTTGTAGCCTATGCAGTATGGGGTTTATGGCATTATCTTGTGTGGTTTCTAGATCTTTGGTCTGGAATTCATCCTTGGGTCTGAAGAGCTGTGGCCAGTGCTGCTGGGCTTTACCATCCTTCCTGCTATCCTACAAAGTGCAGCCCTTCCATTTTGCCCTGAAAGTCCCAGGTTTTTGCTCATTAACAGAAAGAAGAGGAGAATGCTACACGGAGTGAGTATCCTTCACACTTCAGTATATGAAGTATATGGTTGTGGTTTGTTTTAAGGAGGAGGGTACCGGACCTATTTTCTGTGATACCCTTTCCCCTGCCCCTTGGAATTCAAGTGAAGAGGATTCTGATTACTCTTTTTTTTTTTTTTTTCCCCCAAGATAGAATCTTGCTCTGTCACCCAGGCCGTAGTGCAGTAGTGGGATCTCGGCTCACTGCAACCTCCACCTCCCAGGTTCAAGCAATTCCCCTGCCTCAGCCTCCCGAGTAGCTGGGATTACAGGCGCATGTTACCACGCCTGGCTAATTTTTTTGTATTTTTAGTAGAGACGGGGTTTCACCATGTTGGCCAGACTGGTCTCAAACTCCTGACCTCAGGCAATTCACCTACCTTGGCCTCCCAAGGTACTGGGGATTACAGGCATAAACCACTGTGCCCAGAGGTTTTTTTCTTTTTTTTAAGATAGAGTCTCGCTCTGTTGCCCAGGCTGGAGTGCAGTGGTGCGATCTCTGCTCTCAACCTCCGCCTCCTGTGTTCAAGCGATTCTCCTGCCTCAGCCTCCGGAGTATCCAGGATTATAGGCATGCACCACCACACCTGGCTAATTTTATATTTTTATTAGAAATAGGGTTTCACCATGTTGGCCAGGCTGGTCTTGAACTCCTGACCTCAAGTGATCCACACGCCTCGGCCTCTCAATGTGCTGGGATTACAGACATGAGCCACTGTGCTGAGCCCTGATTATTCTTGAGTAAAATTTTCAGCCCCTAAAGAATAAGGTGAGAAGGCAGGTACAAGAACGGATGCTATTGATCACCTCATCTCCTACGGCCCTTTCCTAGCTGCCTTACAGGAAGAATGAATTTGGGACATTACATTGTCTTTATCCTTTCCTCTTTATTCTTTTTACCAGTCCTCCAGAGGATGTGGGGCACCCAGGATGTATCCCAAGACATCCAGGAGATGAAAGATGAGAGTGCAAGGATGTCACAAGAAAAGCAAGTCACCGTGCTGGAGCTCTTTAGAGTATCCAGCTACCGACAGCCCATCATCATTTCCATCGTGCTCCAGCTCTCTCAGCAGCTCTCTGGAATCAATGCTGTGAGTATGATACCTTAGGGTCAAAGGTGTCTTACAATATTTCACTTAAAATGCCGGGTATAGTGTTGGTGTGCCTGTGTAGTCCTGGCTACTAGGCCTCAGGAGGCTGAGGTAAGAGGATCGCCTGAGCCCGGGAGTTTGAGGCTGCAGTGAGCTATAATTATGCCACTACACTCCAGCCTGGGAGACAGAGTGAGACTCTTTCTCTGAAATTTAAAAAAAAAAAAAAAAAGCCTGGCACAGTAGCTCACGCCTATAATCCCAGCACTTTGGGAGGCTGAGGAGGGTGGATCATCTGAGATCAGGAGTTTGAGACCAGCCTGGACAACATCGTGAAACCCCATCTTTACTAAAAATCCAAAAATTAGCCGGGTGTGCTGGCAGGCACCTGTAATCCCAGCTACTTCGGAGGCTGAGGCAGGAGAATTGCTTGAATCCGGGAGATGAAGGTTGCAGTATGCTGAGATCATGCAACTTCACTCCAGCCTGGGCGACAGAGTGAGACTCTGTCTTAAAAAAAAAAAAAAAAAAAAAAAGACAAAGATTAGTTGAGCGTGGTGGCACGCACCTGTAATCCCAGCTACTCAGGAGGCTGAGGCAGGAGAATCGCTTGAACCCGGGAGGTGGAGGTTGCAGTGAGCCAAGATTATGCCACTGCACTCTAGCCTGGGCAACAGAGTGAGACCCCATTACAAAAAAAAAAAGAGCCTGGAAGGACACTGGCAACTTCAGACTGAGTTGCTTTTACCAGTCTATATGTTTTTTTTGTTTGTTTTTTTTGAAACGGAGTCTCGCTTTGTTGCCCAGGCTGAAGTGCAGTGGGGCGATCTCGGCTCACTGCAACCTCCACCTCCTGGGTTCAAGCAATTCTCCTGCCTTAGCCTCCTGAGTAGCTGGGATTACAGGCATGTGCCACCACACCTGGCTAATTTTTGTATTTTTAGTAGAGACGGGGTTTTACCGTGTTGGTCAGACTGGTTTCGAACTCCTGACCTCATAATGCGCCGGCCTCGGCCTCCCAAAGTGCTGGGATTACAGGCATGAGCTACGCACCTGGCCACTAGGCTATATGTTTTTACAACTAGAATAGAGAGCATGATAGTTTAAAGAGGGCGGCAAAACGGAAGCTAGCATTTGGCAGATAGCCCTTGTATTCCATGCAAATATCAGCTTCCTGCTGTTGAGTGTAGAGTGTGGGAAGAGAGTGTTCCTGTAACTTCTAGTCAATTGTGGATAAAATATGGATATGAAGAGCACTCTGTGCTTCATCCCCTGAGGCTCTTCCATTAGTCTTGATCAATAAGATTAAATCATTTTGTAACAAAGCATTTTGCAAAACTTACTATTTTGAGCATTTTGATGTTCAAAATAGTAAGTTGGTTCTTGGCCTTTTCTCCTACCTAACATACCAGGACATTTGTATTTGAAATGGCAGTGCTTCTTGTGATGGGTTAGAGGCCGTTTTATCAGAACGTAGGAGGAGCCAGGTGTGGTGGCTCTGCATGCCTGTAGTCGCAGCTACTACCTGGGAGGCTGAGGTGGGAATATCACTTAAGCCCAGGAGTCAAGCCTGAGAAATATTACTTGACCCTGTCTTTAAAAAAAAAAAAAAAACAAGAAAAGAAAAGAAAACTTGGGAGGAATACAGAGTAGTTTGAAAAAGCCTCCTTGGTGATTCTGATGAATCCCATTCTCAGATTTCCTCATTTGGAAATGATAATGTAGGCCACACATATTACAGGAGACAAATATGCTCTGAGACTTTCCAGAGCAGCAGAGCTGGGACTAGGCAGGTGAGGTAGCTACGTGCAAATGTAGCCCTAAGAATGAGCACCTCTTTAAAAAATGTACCTTGCATTGGTCTGTGCCTATTTAAAAAAGAAAAAAAGAATGCACCCGAGGCAACTCCCTAGCTGCCTCACCACAGTCCGGGGCCCCACAAAACAGGATCAGGAAAGGATCACCTGTGAGAAATTACAGACATCCATGAGCACTCTGATAAAAGATGACCTGTAAGGAATTACAGAAGATCCATGAGCACTCTGATAGACAGACTCCTCCCACTTCAGAGTATGCTATGTAGTACATTCTTTCTCTCTCTCTTTCTTACTTTTTTTTTTTTGGAGACATAGTTTTGCTCTGTCACCCAGGCTGGAATGCAGTGGTGCAGTCTCAGCTCACCGCAACCTCTACCTCCCAGGTTCAAGTAATTCTCTTGCCTCAGCCTCCCAAGTAGCTGGAATTCCAGGCAGGCGACACCACACCCAGCTAATTTTGTATTTTTAGTAGACATGCGGTTTCACCATGTTGTCCAGTCTGGTCTTAAACGGCATGGCCTCAAGTGATCCACCTGCCTAGGCCTCCCAAAGTGCTGGGATTTGTACATTAATTATTGCTGGACTAAGGTGGCTCGTAATTTAGTCAGTGAACAGATTTTGCTCCACGTATAATCATTATCCAAAGCTGGCTACACCAGAATTATGGGGGAGAGAGAGCAAGAATCCATCTATAAATCAATCAGTCGGCCTGGTGTGGTGGCTCATGCCTATAATCCCAGCGCTTTGGGAGGCCGAGGCAGGTGGATCACCTGAGGTCAGGAGTTTGAGACCAGCCTGGCCAACATGGAGAAACCCTGTCTGTACTAAAGATACAAAAAATTAGATGGGCATGGTAGCACATGCCTGTAATTCCAGCTACTGGGGAGGCTGAGGCAGGAGAATCACTGGAACCTGGGAGGCAGAGGTTGCAGTGAGCTGAGATCGCACCATTGCACTCCAGCCTGGACAACAAGAGTGAAACTCCATCTCAAAAAAAAAAACAAAAAGCAGACTATAGAAAAGTCAATTAATCAATCTGATGCAGGCTTAGAAATCACTTTTCCAACCTAAGTTTGTGCAAATGATGTTTTTCTAATTTCCCTTATGGACAGATGGGTGAGAGGTTGCATAGTGTTTACCTAGAAGAGTAAACTGTTTTTAGGTGAGATGATTTGGGAGTTAGCTTACCTAGCTTGATGGCACTAGATAGCAAAGTCATTTTACTGGAAGAAATTTTATTTTATTATTTTTTTAGTTTTACTTTTTATTTATTTATTTATTTATTTTTTTGAGACAGAGTCTCGCCCAGGCTGGAGTGCAGTGGCTCGATTTCAGCTTATCACAATCTCTACCTCCCGGGTTCAAGCAATTCTCCTGCCTCATCCTCCCAAGTATCTGAGATTATAGGTGTACACCACCACACCTGGCTAATTTTTGTATTTTTAGTAGAGACGGGGTTTGAGACTAGCCTGGGCTATAACACAGTGAGTTGCTGTTTCAACTTATAAAAAGAAACCACTTAGTAGGAATTACACCTTCATATAAATTAGTGAAGTATAATTCCAGAACTCTGGGAAACCTGTAATCCCATAGTTAAAAGAAACAATGGAAATGAGTAGCTAAAATTGAGAACATTTAAAAAGAGAAAGGAAGACCAGGTACAGTGGCTCATGTCTATAATCCCAGCACTTTGAGAGGCTGTGAGTGGGTCAGGAGTTCGAGACCAGCCTGGCCAACATGGCAAAACCCCTTCTCTGCTTAAAATACAAAAATTAGTTGGGCATGGTTGCGGGCTGTTGTAGTCCCAGCTACTTGGGAGGCTGCGACAGGAGAATCGCTTGAATCTGGGAAGTGGAGGTTTCAGTGAGCCGAGATCATGCCACTGCACTCCATCCTGGGTGACAGATCAACACTTCATCTCAAAAAAGAAAAGAAAAAAGAAAGAAAGAAAGGAAATAAGATACAGAAGGTAACTCATTTGCAGAAGCGGTATCAGGATTGAACAAAAACCCTAGAAAAAGGACTTCTTACTTCCTGGGACTTTTAAGTGTTTTTTTTCATTCTATTTTATGGAGACAGAGTCTTATTCTGTCTGGCCTTTCAAGTAGCTGGGACTATAAGTGTGCGCCACCCCCACACCGGCTAATTTTTGTTTTTTTGTTTTGTTTTGTTTTTTGTTTTTTGGGGGTTTTTTTTTGAGACTGAGTTTCGCCATTGTTGCCCAGGCTGGAGTGCAATGGCACAATCTCGGCTCACTGCAACCTCTGCCTCCTGGGTTCAAGTGATTCTCCTGCCTCAGCCTCCCAAGTAGCTGGGATTACAGGCATGCACCACCATGCCCAGCTAATTTTGTGTTTTTAGTAGAGACGGGGTTTCTCCATCTTTGTCAGGCTGGTCTCGAACTCCGGACCTCAGGTGATCCACCTGCCTCAGCCTCCCAAAGTGCTGGGATTACAGGTGTAAGCTACCATGCCTGGCCTAATTTTTGTATTTTTAGTAGAGATGGGGTTTCACCATGTTGGCCAGGCTGGTCTCAAACTTCTAACTTCAAGCAATCCTCCTGCCTAGGCCTCCCAAAGTGCTGGGATTACAGGCCTGTCCACCATGCTTGGCCTTAAGTATTTTTTGAAGGTTCTGTTTAACTGGTATACAGAATTGTATCAAAGTTACATGTTTTGTTTTCTACTAGGTGTTCTATTACTCAACAGGAATCTTCAAGGATGCAGGTGTTCAAGAACCTATCTATGCCACCATCGGCGCGGGTGTGGTTAATACTATCTTCACTGTAGTTTCTGTAAGTTGGATGGTGTGATAATTTTGGGAGGAGAAAAGAATCCTTGCTACAGATGTTCAAAGATGGATTGCATGGCTCTACCGTCATTTAGTTACACCTTTTTTTGTTGTTTAATTTTTTTTTTGAGACAGAGTTTCGCTCTTGTTGCCCAGATTGGAGTGCAATGGCTTAATCTTTGCTTACCGCAATCTCCGCCTCCCAGGTTCAAGTGATTTTCCTGCCTCAGCCTCCTGAGTAGCTGGGATTACAGGCATGTGCCACTACACCCAGCTAATTTTGTTTAAACTTATTTTTCCTCTGTTTTTACCCTAAAACAACAACAATAATAGAAGATTTCCGTGACCCCCAAAATACATGAGGATTTTTCCCCATCAAGTAAGCAATCACTTCCGTAGTGGACACCATCTAGGTGTCCTCTGATTTAATTCTGACACTGTCTAGTATCGACAGGGTTTCTCCATGTTGGTCAAGCGGGTCTCAAACTCCCGACCTCAAGTGATCTGCCCACCTCAGCCTCCCAAAGTGCTGGGATTACAGGCGTGAGCACCGTGCCTGGCTGGTGCTACCACTTTTTACTTCGCCTGCCCAAGTAGCTGGGACTACAGGTGTGCGCCACCACGCCCGACTAATTTTTGTATTTTTAGTAGTGACAGAGTTTCGCCATGTTTGCCAAGCTGGTCTTGAATTCCTGAACTCAGGTGATCCGCCCACCTCGGCCTCCCAAAATGTTGAGATTATAGGTGTGAGCCAGCGTGCCCAGATGGTTTAGTTGCCCTTTGGAATAAAGAGATATATATTCAATGCTGGGTGTAGTCTTCACTCTTCAAGCAAATATGGGTTGGATGGGAAAGGAGGAAGTATACAAGGAACTATATAGTATGCTTTCAACTTGAAATTGGAGGAGAGGTGTTTGGAAAAACTCTCGAACTGTGTCTTCCTGTTTTTGCACTAAAACAACAATGTAACAGAAGATTTCCGTGACCCCGCAAAATATGTGAGGATTTTCCCCATCAAGTAAGCAATCAGTTCTGTAGTGGACACCATCTAGGTGTCCTCTGATTTAATTCTGACACTGTCTGCCTGGAGATAGCATCACATGTCACAGGTTGATGGCCCAGTTCCCAAGACGGCCCCACTCCTAATGCCAATCACAAGCTCCAGGCTGTCTGACCTGTGCTTCTGACCCACAAGCTAGAGATCTAGGATTCCCACGACGCCCTCTTTGGGTTTGAGTAATTTGCTACAGTTGGTCACAGAACTCAGGGAAATTGTTTCCTAGTTTGTTTTAAAGGATATTTTAAAGGACAGAAATAAACAACCAGATGAAGAGATTCATAGGGGGAGGTCCGGAGGGGTCCTGAGCATGGGAGTTTCTGTCTCCGTGGAGTTGGGGTGCACTCCTAGCACATAGATGAATTATTGACCTTCCTGTCAGCTTCCAGGGGTTCAGATATCTGGAAACTCACCACACTCTGCCTTTTGGGCCTTTTATGCAGACTTCATTGGTTCTGCGTGATTGAAGCATGGACAAAGATTCTGAAATGTGATTGGACAGAAAGGGTATGATCTGAACCCAGCAAGGCCTGTCTGTTGAGATTATTTGTTGGCCTCTGTGTAGTATTTCTTCCTCTAGGGTGTGGGGCAAGAGCCTCTCTGAAATGAGAGTTTTATGCCCCACAGTCAGATTAGAGTCCCGCCAAGTGGGAGAGAGCAGGAGAAAGTAGAGAAGAATTCTATTTTCTGAGGCCGGCTCCTGAGGCCCAAAGCATCCCAACATTATAGCAAAAGACTGTAGCAAGGGCTGTGGGGATTTTGAGCCAGGACCTGTGGATGGAAAGCAATATGTATCTATATTAAATCAAAAATCAGCCGGGCACGGTGGCTCACGCCTGTAATCCTAGCACTTTGGGAGGCTGAGGCGGGCGGATCACCTGAGGTCAGGAGTTCAAGACCAGCCTGACCAATATGGTGAAACCTGTCCTTAAAAAAAATAATAAAGAATAAAATAAAATAAAAAATCACAGGAGGTGTATGTATAACAAGTGTTCTGTGTTAGTAAGGCAGATTTCAAGTAGCTCCGACACTGTTTTCATGGGAAGGAAAACCAAAGTTTCATGTCATATTCTTCCTCTTCTAGCTATTTCTGGTGGAGAGGGCAGGAAGAAGGACTCTGCATATGATAGGCCTTGGAGGGATGGCTTTTTGTTCCCTACTTATGACTGTTTCTTTGTTATTAAAGGTGAGTGCTCTTGAGTGAAGAAAAGCAAGGGAGGGGGGAGGGAGAGGTTACTGTTGACTTCTGTGACTCAGGGGGTGGGTTGTTAAGGTTGAAGTTTGTCAATAAAGTCAGAAGAGAAGCAAGATGCCCAGAGTTTTAAGAAAGGTGGGTCATTGGAGAACTGGAGGTAAACTGTTAGAATCCTTACAATTTATAGAACATTACTATAGCTTATAAATTATCTAATTTAATTCTTAAAATAATATCAAGATGGCCAGGTGCGGTGGCTCATGCCTGTAATACTAGCACTTTGGGAGTCTGAGGCAGGCGGATCAGAGGTCAGGAGTTCAAGACCAGCCTGACCAACATGGTGAAACCCCATCTCTACTAAAGATACAAAAAAAAAAATTAGCTGGGCATGGTGGCACCTGCCTATAATGCGAGCTACTTGGGAGGCTGAGGCAGGAGAATTTCTGGAACCCAGTAGGCGGAATTGCAGTGAGCCAAGATCCTGCCATTACACTCCAGCCTGGGCAGCAGAGCAAAACTCCGTCTCAAAATAATGATAATAATAATATCAAGGTAATCACACTTTACTGATGATGACATGGTCTCTGCACAAAGTGACATATATGAGATCACATAGATGGAATTCAAAAATCCAAGTCTGGCTGGGCGCAGTGGTTCATACGTATCATCGCAAACTTTGGGATGCCAAGGTGAGAGGATTACTTAAGCCCAGAAGTTTAACACCAGCCTGGGCAACATGGCAAGAAACTGTCTCCACAAAAAAAAAAAAAAAAAAAAAGTTTTGTTTTTGTAGTTGCTGTTGTTTTTTGAGATAGGGTCTTGCTATGTCACCCAGGCTGGAGTGTAGTGACGCGATCTCGGCTCACTGCAACCTTCTCCTCCTGGGCTTAAGTGATTCTCCTGCTTCAGCATCCAGGGTAGCTGGGATTACAGGCACGTGCCACCACACCCAGCTAATTTTCACATTTTTTAATAGAGACAGGATTTCACCATGTTGGCCAGGCTGGTCTCCAACTTCTGACCTCAAATAATACACTCGCCTCACCCTCCCAAAGTCCTGGGATTACAGGTATGAGCCACAGAGCCCAGCCAAAAAACAATTTGTTTTTTAATTAGGGTGTGGTGGCACATCCCTCTACTCCCAGCTATTTGAGAGGCTGAGGTGGGAGGATCGCTTAAGCCGAGGAGACTGATGATGCAGTGAGCTGTTACAGCGTCTTGCACTCCAGCCCGGGCAACAGAGCAAGACCCTGTCTCAAAAAATAAAAATAAAAATAAAAATAAAAATAAATCCAAGCCTTTTGACTTGACAGCCACTTTCTGTACTGTAGGCCAGGACAGTAGGAGATTGCCATTAGTTGTGTCTGGGAACCTAGATCCTAGGTCATGCTGTCTTTACATTTAATTTTCTCTGTTCCTTCCTCTTACAGGATGACTATAATGGCATGAGCTTTGTCTGTATCTGGGGCTATCTTGGTCTTTGTGGCCTTCTTTGAAATTGGACCAGGCCCCATTCCCTGGTTTATTGTGGCTGAACTCTTCAGCCAGGGCCCCCGCCCAGCTGCGATGGCAGTGGCCGGCTGCTCCAACTGGACCTCCAACTTCCTAGTCGGATTGCTCTTCCCCTCTGCTGCTGTAAGTAAACTCACCTTATCTTAAAACCAGCCTTTGCTGCATGCGCAGTGGTTCACGCCTGTAATCCCAGCAATTTGGGAGGCCAAGGTAGGTGGATCACTTGAGGTCAGGATTCAAGACTAGCCTGACCACTATGGTGAAACCCCATCTCTACTAAAAATACAAAAATTAGCCAGGTGTAGTGGCACAAGCCTGTAGTCCTAGCTACTCAGGAGGCTGAGGTAGGAGAATCGCTTGAACCCAGGAGGTGGGGTTCATGGTGAGCCAAGATCACGCCACAGCACTCCAGCCTGGGAGACAGAGTGAGACTCCATCTCAGAATCAAAACAAACAAACAAAAATTTTACTAAGAAAGATGGGGTCTTGCTATGTTGCCTAGGCTGTTCTCAGACTCCTGGGTTCAAGTGATCCTCCCACCACAGCCTCCCAAAGTGCTGGGATTACAGGCATGCGCCATTGCGCCCAGCCTAAGAATGTCTCTTTTGTCCATAAAATTGTGAAGAAGAAAAAAGAGGTGGCCGGGCGCAGTGGCTAACACCTGTAATCCCAGCACTTTGGGAGGCTGAGGTGGGCAGATCAGCTGAGGTTAGTTCAAGACAAGCCTGACCAATATGGTGAAACCCCGTCTCTACTAAAAATACAAAAATTAGCCAGGGGTGGGGCGTCTGCCTGTAGTCCCAGCTGCTTGGGAGGCTGAGACAGGAGAATTGCTTGAACCCGGGAGCTGGAGGTTGCAACGAGTGGTTATTGCATCACTGCATTCCAGCCTGGGCAACACAGCAAGACTGTCTCAAAACAAAAAAAAAAAAAGGAGAAAAAGGCTGGGTAAGGTGGCTCACACCTGTAATCCCAGCACTTTGGGAGGTTGAGGTGGGCGGATCATGAGGTCAGGAGTTCTAGACCAGCCTGGCCAACATGGTGAAACTCCATCTCTACTAAAAATACAAAAATTAGCTGAATGTGGTGGCATGCATCTGTAATCCCAGTTACTCGGGAGGCTGAGGCAGAAGAATCGCTTGAACCCAGGAGGCAGAGGTTGCAGTGAACTGAGACTGTGCCGTTGCACTCCAGCCTGGGTGACAGAGCAATACTCCATATCAAAAGAAGAAAAAGAAAAAAAGTGATAAAAAGAAAAAAGAAAAGAAGAAGAAAAAGTAAAAAGGAATTTGTGCTAGTTTTGCTGTCACACCGCGAACTGCAAGGATTACAGCCACAGTGCCTGCTAAGTGCTTAGTTAAGATGGAAGAAGCGTAAGATTTATAGGTGGAAAACATTATCAGAAACACGTTCTGGTTCACAGCAATGGGGTTCATAGGTGTCTGCAGTTTCAGGCATCCACGGGGGGTCTTGGGACTTATCCCCCATGAATAAGGGAGGTCTAGTTCAGGGGGATGTATCATTCCAAGACAGCTAGTGGATGTCTGATATCTTGGATTGTACCCAAACCTGTATACCTGCATGTACGTCACTGTTTTTTCCTATACATACATACCTATGATAATGTTTTATTTTTGGCCGGGCGTGGTGGCTCACGCCTGTAATCCAAACACTTTGGAGGCCAAGGCGGGTGGATCACCTGAGGTCGGGAGTTCAAGACCAACCTGACCAACATGGTGAAACTCCGTCTTTATTTAAAAAAAAAAAAGTAAAAAAAAATAAATAAATAAAAAGATAATGTTTTATTTTTGAGACAGAGTCTCACTGTGTTGCCCAGGCTGGTGTGCAGTGGTGCAATCTTGGCTCACTACAACCTCTGCCTCCCAAGTTCAAGCAATTCTCCTGCCTCCCAAGCAGCTGGGACTACAGGCTTGTGTCACCACTCCTGGCTAATTTTTTGTATTTAGTAGAGATGGGGTTTCATCCTGTTAGCCAAGATGATCTCGGTCTCCCAACCTCGTGATCTGCCCACCTCAGCCTCCTGTGTTGGGATTGCAGGCATGAGCCACTGTGCCCAGCTGATAATGTTTAATTTATAAGTTACTCACAACCAAAGATTTTTTTTTTTTTTAGACAGTCTTGTTCTGTTGCCCAGGCAGTAGTGCGATCTCTGCTCACTGCAACCTCCGCCTCCCAGGTTCGAGCAGTTCTCCTGCCTCAGCCGTTTGAATAGCTGGGATTGCAGGCGTGCATCACCACACCTGGCTTATTTTTGTATTTTTAGTAGAGACAGGGTTTGACCATGTTGACCAGGCTGGTCTCAAACTTCTGATGTCAGGTGATCCGCCCGCCTCAGCCTCCCAAAGTGCTGGGATTACAACTGATCTCTCTTGCTCGCTCTCTTCCGCTCTCTCTCTCTCTCTTCCTCCCCTGACCCCTCCCTTTCCCTCTTCTTCTCCCTCTCCTTTGCCCTTTTCCTCTCTCTATCAAAATATCTTATTGTACTCTATTCACCCTTCTTGTGATCTGTCAGTCTAATGACCAAGATGGCTCCAAAGTGACTAACAGGTGGGTAGCATATATGGCATATACGGCATGGACAAAGGGATGATTCATGTCCCATGCAGGACAGCGTGAGATTTCATCATACTACTCAGAATGGCAGGCAGTTTAAAACTTATGAATTATTTATTTCTGGAATTTTCCATTTAATCTTTTTGGACTGTTGGTAACTAAAACTGTAGAGACTATATAACTGTGGATATTGGCCAGGCACGGTGGCTCACACTTGCAATCCCAGCGCTTTGGGTGGCCGAGGGGAGCAGATCACGATGTCAGGAGTTTGAGACCAGCCTGGCCAACATGGTGAAACCCTATCTCTACTAAAAATACAAAAAAATTGGCCGAGTATGGTGGCAGGTGCCTATATATAATGCCAGCTACTCAGGAGGCTGAGGCAAGAGAATCACTTGAACCCAGGAGGCGGAGGTTGCAGTTAGCTGAGACCACGTGCTGCACTCCAGGCTGGGCAGCACAGCAAGACTCTGTCTCAAAAACAAACAAACGAAAAACTGGATAACTGAGGACTACTGTAATTACTGATGCCATGAAAGATTACACATCGACCAGGTGTGGTAGCTCTTGCCTGTAATCCCAGCACTTTGGGAGGCCAAGGCAGGTGGATTACCTGACTTCGAGACCAGCCTGGCTAGCATGGTGAAACCTCGTCTCTACTAAAAATACAAAAATTAGCCGGGCGTGGTGGCAGGTGCCTGTAATCCTAGCTACTCGGGAAGCTGAGGCAGAAGAATTACTTGAACCCAGGAGGCCGAGGTTGCAGTGAGCCAACATCAAGGGCTATAAACCAGATTTTCCCTACTCATTTTCCTTTTTTTTTTTTTCTTTTTTAACTTTTTTTTTTTAAGACGAGGTTTCACCATGTTGGTCAGGCTGGTCTTGAACTCCTGACCTCAGGTGATCCGCCTGCCTTGGCCTCCAAAGTGCTTGGATTACAGACGTGAGCCACCACGCCCAGCCTCATTTTCATTTTCAACAACACAAAGGAAAAAAATGACGGCAAAAAAGATTGAAATGAGAGGGCAAAACTGGGAACTTTATATATTTATTTATTTATTTATTTATTTATTTATTTATTATTTTATTTGAGACAGAGTTTCCCTCTTGTTGCCCAGGCTGGAGTGCAATGGTGCAATCTTGGCTCACTGCATCCTCCGCCTCCCAGGTTCAAGCAATTCTCCTACCTCAGCCTCCCAAGTAGCTGGGATTACAGGCATGCACCACCATGCCAGTCTAGTTTTGTATTTTTTGGTAGCGATGGGGTTTCTCCATGTTGGTCAGGCTGGTCTTGAACTCCCAATCTCAGGTGATATCCCGCCTCGGCCTCCCAAAGTGCTGGGATTACAGGCGTGAGCCACCACGCCTGGCCTATTTATTTATTTTTGAGCCACAGTGTTGCTCTGTTGCCTCGGTGGAATGCTGTGGTTCTCTTGGCTCACT
Organism: Ateles fusciceps; assembly: GCA_036589455.1. Classification (NCBI taxonomy): domain Eukaryota; kingdom Metazoa; phylum Chordata; class Mammalia; order Primates; family Atelidae; genus Ateles; species Ateles fusciceps. The sequence goes on from JAZHEH010001593.1 coordinate 1,551,270, forward strand.
GCAAATTCCGCCTCCTGGGATCAAATGGTTCTCTGGCCTCAGCCTCCTGAGTAGCTGAGATTACAGGCGCCACCACTCCCAGCAAAATTTTTTTTTGTATTTTTAGTAAAGATGGGGTTTCGCCATGTTGGCCAGGATGGTCTCGAACTCCTGGCCTCAAGTGATCCACCTGCCTCAGCCTCCGAAAGTGCTGGGATTACAGGCATGAGCCAACATGCTCAGCTCAGAAACAGAGATTTTAAAAATAATACTCAAAAGTCCAAAAACACTGAGTAGACATTGGAAACATATAACTCTAATGTAAAGGAATGACAAAAAGAAAAATACAGAGAAATATAATAAGTTAGCAATGGAATCTTAAGTGAATCTCTGAAAAACCTTTCTGTTTTTATTAAATATGAAAGAGTTTTAGCTTGAAGCCTGTTGGAAATGTGAATGTGAAGGAAATTGAGTTTGTCAATGACCAGATTTTTATGTCAACCTTCCTTTTTTCTGTCCTTTCACTAGTACTATTTAGGACCCTACGTTTTTATTATCTTCACCGGCTTCCTCATTGCCTTCTTGATCTTCACCTTCTTCAAAGTCCCTGAGACCCGTGGCAGGACTTTTGAGGATATCACGCGGGCCTTCGAAGGGCAGGCACATGGTGCAGATCGATCCGGGAAGGAAGGCGTCGTGGAGATGAACAGCATCGAGCCTGCTAAGGAGACCACCACCAATGTCTAAGTCATGCCTCCTTCCACCTCCCTCCTGGCATGGGAAAGCCACCTCTCCCTGAACGTCGGAGAGACCTCATCAGGATGAACCCAGGACTGCTTCTGAATGCTGCTACTTGATTCCTTTCCTATCCCGTGCACTCCATGAGCACCCCACGGCTGGGGTTTGTTGGATTTTTAATAGCTTTTAAAATATTTTGTTTCCTGGACATTCTCTTCTGCTTAGGAGAGACTGAGTGAACCTACCTTCATTTCAGGAGGGATTGGCCACTTGGCATGTGACAACTTTGCCAGCTTTTCCTCCCTTGGGTTCTCATATTGCCCCACTTAGGGGATATAGGAGAGGAAAAGTAAGGTGCAGTTCCCCCAGACTCAGACTCATCAGGAAGCAGATACGCATATGAGTGTGGAAGGCAGAGGGGGGTTTATGTAAGAGCACCTTCCTCACTTCCACACAGCTCTACATGGCAGGTCAACTTGAATTTTATTTATTCTATCCTCTGGTTTAATTACATAAATATTTATTTTTTTAAGTGTAATTTTGCCAAATAGTAAAAACAGAAGGAAATTGTGGTTAGAGGGAGGAGTTTAAAGAGGGGTTATAGAGTAGAAGATTTGATACTGGAGAGGTTAAGGTGCAATAAGGCTGGGGGAGAAATGCAGTTCATTATTGGAGGGTAGATGATGTGGTGGCTGAGGTCTGCACGTTACCTCTTAACAATTTGTCCCTCAGATGGAAACTCTTGAGTTTAATTTCTCATAAAAGTCGTATGCCTATACAATAAAGCTACTGATTTCCTTTGGAACTTTATCTTTAAGATTATAGTTTACATGTAGTAGTACTTGAAATCTAGGATTATTAACTAATATGGGCATTGTAGTTAATGGTGGTTGATGGGTTCTAATTTTGGATGGTGTCCAGGGAAGGGAAAGTTATTTCTAGAAAGCCTGTTCCCCTCGCTGGACCAAACAACTCCTCCTTGTAGTGGACTCGTTACATTTGAAGTAATCCCACCACCTACCTGGTGGGAGAGCCATCCAAATGAGAAACCTACAGTAAGTGGTTCTTGGTAGAGAGTCAGGATTTCTCCACTTTGTTCTTTAGGATATTTTAGGTGTTGATTTTTGTTTTATTTTAACTCATACCATCAAAGGAATTCCCCAAAGAATGTTTATAGCTAACTTGGAATTTGTAACCTCAGCTCTGGGAGAGGATTTTTTCTGAACGACTATTATCTGAAGTGTGTTGTTGCTTTAGGGTCACGGCTGGCTTGTGTGTGTCTGTTACCACGTCACTGTGGTCCTGTGCCGAGTGCCCTTAGGGGACCTGAATCTTCCCAGTAGACCGTGTTTGAGATAGTATGAGCCACTGCGCAGTGTAGCCCACACTGAGGATGAATGTACGTGCACTGTCACTTTGCTCTGGGTGGAACTAGGTTAGTTTGTTGACTTGTTTTCTCTGTTTGTTCCTACAGCCCCTTTTCATATGTTGCTCCCTCTCCCTTTCCCTTGGTGCTTACACATCTCAAACCCTTTGGCCAAACCCTTGCCAATGACAGTATTTTGGTTCTCAGTTCTCACTGTTCCCTCTGGTCGTGGAGCCTTTGAATAAAAATGCACGTAGCTATGGAGTGGGGTTTAGCTGGAAAAGGTGACCTTCCAACTTCACGCCAACTTCTGGCTCAGGCGGTAGGCTGGCGGTAAGGCAGGGAAGTTGTTTTCTCATTTCTCACTGAGCAGATTGTGAATATTTCCATATGGATTTTCTATGGTTAATGTTCCTCGGATTCTTGGTTTTAAAATAAAAATTCTGAATGTACACAACATCACGGGCTCATTATTTACTATTTGTCTTTCCTGTAACAACAAAATCAGCTTTAAATCCTGAGTTGGCTCCTCAGTACCTGTTGTGGCCTTGAGACTTGTATGAGACCCTCATACTCCTACGAGATTCTGTTCTTAGAGTCTTATACATAAGAAAATAGCAATATGTGTTTATTATGCTGATTAAGTGAAAAAGCCTTCATACCTTGCTTTTCATACTTGATAAATTATGCTGCTTTCCCTAGTGAGAACTAGTTCTTTTTTTTTTTCTGTTTTTTTCTTATGTTATTTTCTAATTCCTTCTTCCTGCAGTCTTTGCTCTTTAAAATTTATCCCACACTGCTGTCAGGGCATCCATGTGACATATAGTAGTCCCTTGCTGTCCCCGGGGGATTGGTTCCTGGACCCCTTCTTAGATACCAAAATCCAGGGATACTCAAGCCCTTTATATAAAATGCATGTAATTATTATTGTGATGATTTAAATGCAAATAATTTACACACATCATTTCATGCACTTTAAAACATCTCTAGATTACTTTTAATACCTAATACAATGTAAATGCTATGTAAACAATTGTTAAACTGTATTTTTTTATTGTATTATCTTTTTTTTTCTTCCAAATATTTTCCATCTATAGTTCTTTGCATCTGCAGATACAGAGGGTGGATTGTATATCACTATCCCACTTACAATTTTTCAGTAGCCTCCATTCAACTGCAGAAAAAACTTAAGGCTGGGTGCGGTGGTCACGCCTGTAATCCCAGCACTTTGGGAGGCCAAGGCAGGCGGATCACTTGAAGTCAGGAGTTCAAGTCCAGCCTGACCAACATGGAGAAACTCTGTCTCTACTAAAAATAAAAAATTAGCCAGGCATGGTGGCCCATGCCTGTAATCCCAACTACTCGGGAGGTTGAGGCAGCAGAATTGTTTGGACCTGGGATGCGGAGGTTGTGTGAGCCAAGATCACACCATCGCGCTCCAGCCTGGGCAACAAGAGTGAAACTCCGTCTCGAAAACAAAAAAAAAACAAACTTAAGCCCCCTAGTGGATCGTGTAATCCCTGTAAGAAAAGATCTCTGCTACCTCTTCAGTTTGACTTATACCATTTATTTCTTAGCTCCTATTTATACAAAAGAGCTTCCCGGCTGGGCACGGTGGTTCATGCCCATAATCCCAGGCCTTTGGGAGCCCGAGGTGGGTGGATCACCTGAGGTCAGAAGTTCAAAACCAGCCTGGCCAATATGGTGAAACTGTGTCTACTAAAAAAATACAAAAAAAATTAGCCGGACATGGTGGCATGTGTCTGTAATCCTAGCTATTTGGGCGACTGAGGCAGGAGAATTGCTTGAATCTGGGAGGTGGAGGTTGCTGTGAGCCAAAATGACACATTGCACTCTATCCTGGGCAGCAAGAGCAAAACTCTGTCTCAAAAAAAAAAAAACACAAAAAACACATTTATTCATACCTCCATGCCTTCATTTATAAGTTCTGACATTCCACACAGTGAATATATTTCAGGAGCCACTTTCTCTATTTCTATTTATCCCAGTCATGTGCTCCATAAAGCCTTCCGTATTCCCAAAATGTTCCTTACACTGTGAAATTGTGTATATTAGAGAGAATGAGGTCAGCGAGGTCGCTCATGCCTGTAATCCCAGCACTTTGGGAGGCCAAGGTGGGCAGATCACCTGAGGTCGAGAGTTTGAGACCAACCGGATCAACATGGAGAAAACTCGTCTCTACTGAACATACAAAATTAGCCAGGCGTGATGCCCATGCCTTTAATCCCAGCTACTGGGGAGACTGAGGCAGGAGAATCTCTTGAACTCGGGAGGCGAAGTTTGCAGTAAGCTGAGATCATGCCATTGCACTCCAGCCTGGGCAAAAAGAGTGAAACTCCATCTCAAAAAAAAAACAAAAAAAAGAATAAAAAGATGAAATACCCTAACTGTCCCAAAAGGGCCTGGTGAGTATACAATTGTTTTTTGTTTTTTGGTTTTTTTTTGAGACAAGGTCTCATTCTATCACCCTGGTTGGAGTACAGCATCATGATTACAGTTCACTGGCAACCGTTACCTCTTGGGCTCAAGGGATCCTCTTACCTCAGCTTCCCCATTAGCTGGGACTACAGAGGAGTACCACCATACCCATGGCCAGCTAATTGAATTTTTAGTAGAGATGAGGTCTTGCTATGCTGCCCAGGCTGGTCTAGAACCACCTGAGCTCAAGTGATCCTTCCACTGGCTTCCCAAAGGGCTGGCATTATACACGTGAGCCACTGTACCTGGCCTCTCCATAATTGTCATAGCTCCCTTTTTTCTACCATTGCTTTCATATAATTTATTCTTTGTATACCAGATTTTTTTTTTTTTTTTTTGAAATGGAGTCTCGCTGTGTCACCTAGGCTGGAGTGCAGTGACAGGCTCTTGGCTCACTGCAACCTACGCCTCTGGGGTTCAAGTGATTTTCCTGCCTTAGCCTCCCGAATAGCTGGGACTACAGGCATGTGCCACCACGCCCTGCTAATTTTTGTATTTTTATTAGAGATGGGGTTTCACCATGTTGCCCAAGCTGGTCTGCAACTCCTGACCTCAAGTGATCCCCCCATCTCAGCCTCCCAAAGTGCTAGGATTACAGGCGTGAGCCTCCTCACCCAGCCCAGAGTGATCTTTTAGAATTGAATCATGTCACTCTCTGCTTAAAGCCTTCCAATTGCATCTTACCACTTAAAATTATATCCAGATTCCTTCACCATGACTAACAAATCTAGTGACCATAGGTCCCAGTTTAAATAGCCTTGATTCATTTTCAAAATTGCCCTGTTACAGTTAATCTACCTAAAGGCTTGCCTCTTCAGTTTCATCTCTTGTTATCCTCCTTGTATACCTAGTCAGCCCCACTGGTCTTTCCCATGGTCATATACATCAAATTCATTATCACTTAGGTTATTTTTGCACTTGTCCCCTAGTGCGTGGAATATTCTGCCTCAGTTTTTCCTGACTGAATCTATCTTGGGAGTTAGGTCTTAGTTAACAACTTCTGTAAAATATAAGCATCATAAGAAGCATACTTTGTCTGTCTTGTTCGTGCCTAGAACACTGCCTAACACTTAATTGACTTTTTTTTTTTTGAGACAGAGTTTTGCTCCTGTTGTCCAGGCTGGAGAAAAATGGTGCGATCTTGGCTCACCACAACCTCCGCCTCCCAGGTTCAAGTGATTCTCCTGCCTGAGCCTCCCGAGTAGCTGGTATTACAGGCATGTGCCACCATGCCTGGCTAATTTTGTATTTTTAGTAGAGACAGGGTTTCTCCAAGCTGGTCAAGCTGGTCTTGAACTCCCGACCTCAGGTGATCCACCCACCTTGCCTCCCAAAGTGCTGGGATTACAGGCATGAGCCACTGCACCTGGCCTAATTGACTTTTTTTGTGTGGTTTTTGTTGTTGTTGTGTTTTTCATTTGGGGTTTTTGGGTTTTTTGAGACAAGAGTCTCATTGTGTGGCCCAGGCTGCAGTGCAGTGGCGTGATCTTGGTTCACTGCAACCTTTGCCTCCCAGATTCAAGAAATTCTCCTGCCTTAGCCTCCCGAGTAGCTGAGACTACAGATGCCACCCATCAAGCCTGGGTAATTTTTGTATTTTTAGTAGAGAGGGAGTTTCACCATGTTGGCCAGGCTGGTCTCAAACTCCTGACCTCAGGTGATCCACCCACCTTGGCCTCCCAAAGTGCTGGGTTTACAGGCATGAGCCACCATGCCCAGCCCTATTTGATGGTTTTTGGTTGTTTTTTTGAGACGGAGTCTCACTCTGTCACCAAGCTGGAGTGCAGTGGCATGATCTCAGTTCACTACAACCTCTGCCTCCCAGGTTCAAGCGTTTTCCTGCCTCAGCCTCCGGAGTAGCTGGGACTACAGGCGTGCAGCACCACGCCCAACTAATTTTTTTTTCTTAGAGATGGGGAGTCTTACTCTGTCGCCCAGGATGGAGTACAATGGTGTAATCTCAGCTCACTCCAAACTTTGCCTACCAGGTTCAAGCGATTCTCCTGCTCACCCTCCTGAGTAGCTGGGATTACAGGCACCGATCACCACGCCCAGCTAATTTTTGTATTTTTAGTAGAGATGGGGTTTCGCCATGACGATCAGACTGGTCTCCAACTCCTGACCTCCTGATCTGCCCGCCTCAGCCTTTCAGAGTGCTGGGATTACAGGCGCAAATCACTGCGCCCGGCCTAATTTTTTTTATTTTTAGTAGAGACAGGATTTCACCATGTTGGCCAGGATGCCAACAATCTCTTGACCTTGTGATCCACCTGCCTCGGCCTCCCAAAGCTAAGATTACAGGCATGAGGCACTGCGCCTGGCTTAATTGATGTTAATTAAGTGCATCAGTCTGAGTCCTAGCAGAAGACAAAAATCTGGCCAGGTACGGTGGCTCATGCCTGTAATCCTCGAACTTTGGGAGGCTGAGGCAGGCAGATCACCTGAGGTCAGGAGTTCGACACCAGCCTGATCAACATGGTGAAACCCTGTCTCTACTAAAAATACAAAACTTAGCCGGGCATGGTGGTGCATGCCTGTAATCCCAGCTACTCAGGAGGCTGAGGCAGAAGAATTGTTTGAGCCCCGGAGGAGGAGGTTGCAGTGAGCTGAGATCACGTCACTGCACTCCAGCCTGGGTGACAGAGACAAGACTCTGTCTCAAAAAAAAAAAAAAAAAAACAAAAAGACAAAAATCACACATTTTTTTTACAGGGAGAGGTAATATAAAGAATATCAAGCTGTAATAAAAGTAACTGTAAGATGTAAGAGAAAATGCTGTTTCCTAGGGCTGATGGAGATTATCCAAGAAAGGACGTACTTGGAAGGAAGGCCACTGCCATCTCTTCAAAACTGAGGTGCACACTGTACTGGAGAATGTAGAGAGTCGCAGGCCACTAGACAGCAGAGAAGTTTGGAGGTTTGCCCAGGCCAGTGCTGGTGTGTAGTCCCTGGGCAAGCAGGGAACACACAGCTGGTGACCAGACATGCATATGTGCAGAGGGAGTCCAGGCACAGAGGGGTAGGAGGCCTGGAGTGTAGCGTCCCTGTGGAACGTGACTGCCAGGCCAGGGTGTGGCTGGGGCAGGTCACCACCAAATTTCCTCTCATCTACACTGTTGACCTACAGTGCAGCCACCGGAACCAGCAATAGAATCTCCCTTCATCCTGCAATATCCTTCCAGACCAAGCATTGTTCTTAGTACTCTAAAAAGGAAATGCTTAAAGGAATTCCATTCATTTAAAAGGAGGTATTGAGGGATGAATTTGGAGCTGACAGACAATATATTGATAACTAGCACAATAAGTGTGAGATGGCTGGGTAGATAACAGTTTTGGTTGAGAGGCTGTCCCCCTTCCACACCGCCCAAAGCCACCTGGGCTTTTAGAGAAAATTGAAGTTAAAACTTGTCCCCGTGCTCACGCCTGTAATCCCAGCACTTTGGGAGGCTGAGGTGGGCAGATCACCTGAGGTCGAGAGTTCAAGACCAACCTGACCAACATGGAGAAACCCCGTCTCCACCAAAAATACAAAAATTGGCCGGGCGTGGTGGTGTATGCCTGAAATCCCAGCTAATGGGGAGGCTGAGGCAGGAGAATCGCTTGAACCCAGGAGGCGGAGGTTAGGGTGAACCGAGATTGTGCCATTGCACCTCAGCCTGGGCAACAAGAGTGAGACTCCGTTTCAAAAAAAAAACTTGTCCCCACCCCCGACACCCACCCCTCCTTTTGTGTGTGTGTGTGTGTGTGTGTGTGTGTGTGTGTGTGTGTGTGTGTGTTTTGGAGTCAAGTGTTGGTTGAAGAAACTTAGCCAAGTTTCCAAGTGGAGGTTCAGCTAGGGGTCACCTGCCGAGTGGGGGGTCAAGCGAGACCAAAAAAAAATAAAAGGTGGAAGGAGCGCCTCTGGGCCTGGCGTGTCATAGCCGCAAGATGCTGTCGCAGCCAGACTGCAGGTGAGGCTTGTGCAGCCCTCTCCGACTTCAGCTCTGGCCCCGCGCTGCAGGCCTTTATCACACTGTCCTCCATCACGAGCTGTGGCTACCCAAAGAATGGCACCTATGAATCATCTAGTAACAAATCTGTCTTTTTAATCAGGGGCCTTCCATGCACTGGCGTGGCTGAAACTGCAGTTCTCAGCAACCTTCACCCTCTTCCTCCCCTTCACCGCCCTGCCCCCAGTGAGCACCGTGGAGCCCAAGCCCAGCAGCCCCAGATTTGGAGACCCTGCAAAAGGCCGGGCCTGGCCAGGTGCCGTGGCTCACACCTGTAATCCCAGCACTTTGGGAGGCTGTGACGGGAGGATCACAAGGCCAGGAGTTCAAGACCAGCCTGGCCAACACGGTGAAACCCCATCTCTATTAAAAATACAAAAATTAGCTGGTCATGGTGGCACATGCCTGTAGTCCCAGCTACTCAGGAGGCTGAGGCAGGAGAATCGCTTGAACCCGGGAGGCGGAGGTCACAGTCAACCGAGATTGCAATGCTGCACTCCAGCCTTCGTGACTCCGTTTCAAAAAAAAAAAAAAAAAAAGGGAGCCTCGGTGGCTTGTCCTGGCACTTGAGGAGGCAAGGCTATGCGTTTGAGGCCAGCCTGGGCAACATAAGAACCTCTCATTCATTAAAACAAATAAATAAATAATAGTAAAAAAATAAAATAAAAAGGCAGGGCCTGGGCCACGCTGGCTCCCCCTCGAGTCCCCTTCACTGCTCAGGCTTGGGCAGCCGCAGAACCCCGTCATTCTTACATGGTTTTGCTCATGATTACCAATATTCTTTGCTAATACCCAGGATATACCTGGAACCCAGCGACCTTGACCTACTTTCAAATGCAGCCTTCAAATTCAGGTAAGTGAGTATAACTGCCCATTCTGAATTGCTCTAGGTTATGTTACTTGATGGAGTTGAATGCTGAATTGGGATACATTTCAGGGATTACATTCAAATTTACTTATTTTTTTATTCCTTCTTTCTTTCTTTTTTTGAGATGGAGTCTCGCTCTGTCGCCAGGCTGGAGTGCAGTGGTACGATCTCGGCTCACTGCAACCTCCGAGCTCTCTGGTTCAAGTGATTCTCCTGTCTCAGCCTCCTGAGTAGCTGGATTACAGGCACGAGCCACCGCGCCCAGGTAATTTTTTTTTTTTTTTTGAGACGGAGTCTTGCTCTGTCACCAGGCTGGAGTGCAGTGGTGCAATCTCGGCTCACTGCAACCTCCACCTTCTAGATTCAAGCTATTCTTCTGCCTCAGCCACCCGAGTAGCTGGGACCACAGGCGCCTGCCACCATTCCCGGCTAATTTTTTTTGTATTTTTAGTAGATGCAGGGTTTCACTGTGTTGACCAGGATGGTCTTGATCTCTTGACCTCGTGATCCGCCTGGCTTGGCCTCCCAAAGTGCTGGGATTACAGGCGTGAGCCACCGAGCCTGACCAAATTTCTTTTTTTTTAATTTTTTTTTTTTAGTAGAGATGGGGTTTCACCATCTTGGCCAGGCTGGACTTGAACTTTTTTTTTTTTTTTTTTTTTTTTTTTTGAGACAGAGTCTCACTCAGTCACCAGGCGCCAGGCTGGAGTGCAGTGGCGCGACCTTGGCTCACTGCAACCTCCGCCGCCCGGGTTCAAGCATTCTCCTGCCTCAGCCTCCCGAGTAGCTGGGACTACAGGCGCGCGCCACCACGCCCAGCTAATTTTTTTGTATTTTTAGTAGAGACGGGGTTTCACCTTGTTGATCAGGACGGTCTCGATCTCTTGACCTCGTGATCCGCCCGCCTCGGCCTCCCAAAGTGCTGGGATTACAGGCGTGAGCCACCGCGCCCGGCCCTTGGACTTGAACTTCTAACCTTATGATCCATCCGCCTCGGCCCTCGGCCTCCCAAAGTGCTGGGATTACAGATGTGAGCCACTGCGCCCGGCCCAAATTTCATTTTTTAAAATGAGGAAATTGCTCAGGCTTGAGCCTGTCATCCCAGCACTTTGGGAAGCTGAGGCAGGAGAATGGCTTGAACCTGGGAGGTGGAGGTTGCAGTGGCCCAAGATCGTGCCATTGTATGCCAGCCTGGGTGACAGACGGAGACACCGTCTCAAATAAATTAACAAACAATCAAAAACAAACAAAGTGAAAGAAGCCAGTCATAAAAGACCACATATTATATTACTCAATTTATGTGAGATTTCCATTATAGGCCATTCTACGGTGAGAAAGAAGATAGATTTAGTGGTGGTCTTGGAAGGGAAGAGGAGGCAGTGAAAACACAGGGAGGGCCAAGTGTGGCGGCTCACGCCTGTAATCCCAGCACTTCAGGAGGCTGAGGCAGGAGTGTCACTTGAGCCCAGGAGTTCAAGACCAGCCTAGGCAACATAGGGAGACCCCCATCTCTACAAAAAATTTAAAATTTAGCCAGGTGTGGTGGAACATGCCTGTGGTTACAGCTACTGGAGAGGCTGAGGCAGGAGGATTGCTTGAGCCCAGGAGGTCAAGGTTGCAGTGAGCCGAGGTCACACCACTGCACTCTAGCTTGGGTGACAGAAGGAGACCCTATTTCAAAATATAAAAGAAAAGATGTAAAACCAAAATATCCTCTGATAGGAAATTGGTAAACATAAATTTTTAAACATTCATGTACTATAGTACTATGCAGATACTCTGCATAATTAGGTAGATATTTTGTGCTGCTATGTTATAATATTTACATCACTGAGTAAAGAAAACAAGTTAGAGAATAAGTCTTCAATATGACCCATTTGTTAAAATAAAAAAAGAAGGAAGATAAGAAAGGAATCTTACTTATGTAGGCTTAGGTAAGCTTGGAGCGTTTCTGGAGGGATATTGAATAAATGGTTAATAATGGTTACCTCTGAATAATGCAAAGGAATCTTACTGAAAAGACCTTTACTTTTCAATTTTTTCCATCTTGTGTTTTTTAAATATTTTCCGTGAGCGTATTCTACTTTTGAAAATGTACCTACACACAACAAAAATTTAGAAAATTCTCAATCATCTGTTGATTGATTGATTGATTGAGATGGAATCTCGCTCTGTTGCCCAGGCTGGAGTGCAGTGGCGCAATCTCAGCTCACTGCAACCTCTGCCTCCTGGGTTCAAACAATTGTCCTGCCCCAGACTCCTGAGTAGCAGGCACGCATCACCATGCCCGACTATTTTTTTTGTATTTTTAGTAGAGATGGGGTTTCACCATTCTGGCCAAGCTGGTCTCAACTTCCTGACCTTATGATCCACCCAATCAGCCTCCCAAAGTGCTGAAATTACAGGCGTGAGCCACTGCGCTCGGCAATTATCTCTCTTTTTAAAACACTGTAGCTTTTTCCTTCTTCACGTATTTGGGAAGTTTCATTAATCTTGGACTTTTCCCAGGAAGGCTTCACAGAGCATGGAGGCTGAAAGATAAAGTCTAGGTAGTCTAAAAGGAGATCCCTGCATGAAGGATGAATAAAAGATACACTCATGGTTCAGAAGAAGGCAGCAGTCCTCTTTTGCTTTTTGACTTTGGTGCTGGACAGAGAAGGAAAAAAAAAAATCTCACTAAGAATTCTTTTTTTTTTTTTGGAGATGGAATCTCACTCTGTCTCCCAGACTGGAGTGCGGTGGGCGTGATCTCGGCCCGCTGCAACCTCCACCTCAGGATTCAAGCAATTCTCCTGCCTCAGCCTCCTGAGTAGTTGGGATTACAGGTGCGTGACACCACGCCTAATTTGATTTTTGTATTTTTAGTAGAGACGGGGTTTCACCATGTTGGTCAGGCTGGTCTCGAACTCCTGACCTCGTGATCTGCCCCCCCTCAGCCCCGCTGGAGTGCAATGGCTCAATCTTGGCTCACTGCAAATTCTGCCTCCCAAGTCCAGGCAAGTCTCCTGCCTCAGCCTCTGGAGTAGCTGAGATTACGGGCACCCGCCACGAAGCCCGGCCACTTTTTGTATTTTTAGTGGATACAGGGTTTTACTGTGTTGGCCAGGGTGGTCTCGAACTCTTGACCTCAGGTGATCCGCCCTCCTCAGCCTCCCAAAGTGCTGGGATTACGGGCATGAGCCACCGTGACCGGCCCAAGAATTCTTAGCTACACATTGAGCCTCATGCAGTTTTGTTGTCTGATTTGATGCTACCGGTGTGACTAAAAACTACAAATGGAAAATATAACTTAAACCAGTTCTAGGTTAGTACAGGTCCTAAACAATCAAGATGCAAATGTAAATCTTTTCTGGAGGAATGCAAGTTCAACTCAAGAGTTCAAACTAGTCAAAATTATGAAATAAGAGACGAGGCACCGTGGCTCTTGTCTGGAATCCCAGCACTTTGGGAGTTAGAAGTGGATGGATCACCTGAGGTCAGGAGTACCAGACCAGTCTGGCCAATATGGCAAAACCGGTCTCTATTAAAAATACAAAAAAATTAGGCTGGGAGCGGTGGCTCACGCCTGTAATTCCAACACTTTGGGAGACTGGGGTGGGTGGATCACCTGAGGTCAGGAGTTCGAGACCAGCCTGACCAACATGGAGAAACCCTGTCTCTACTAAAAATACAAAATTAGACAGGCATGGTGGTGCATGCCTGTAATCCCAGCTACTGGGGAGGCTGAGGCAGGGGAATCGCTTGAACCCGGGAGGTGGAGGTTGCAGTGAGCCAAGATGGTGTCATTGCACTCCAGCCTGGGCAACAAGAGCTCCATCTCAAAAAAATTCCATCTAAAAAAAAAAAATTTGACCAGGCTTGGTGGCTCACACCTGTAATCCCAGAACTTTGGGAGGCCAAAGCGGATGAATCACTTGAGGTCAAGAGTTTGAGACCAGCCTGGCCAACATGGAGAAACCCCATCTCTATAAAAATACAAAAATTGGCCTGGGCACTGCTCACACCTGTAATCCGAGCACTCTGGAAGGCCAAGGTGGGTGGATCGCCTGAGCTCAGGAGTTCGAGACCAGCCTGGGCAACATAGTGAAACCACGTCTCTATTAAAATACAAAAAATAATTATCCAGGCGCAGTGACATACACCTGTTGTCCCAGCTACTCAGGAGGCTGAGACAGGAGAATGGTTTGAACCCAGGAGGCGAAGGTTGCAGTGAGCCGAGATCATGCCACTGTACTCCAGCCTAGATGACAGAGTGAGACTCCATCTCAAAACAAACAAACAAAAAATACAAAAAATGAGCTGGGCGTGGTGGCATGCACCTGTAATCCCAGACACTCAGGAGGCTTAGGCAGGAGAATCCCTTGAATCTGGGAGAAGGAGGTTACAGTGAGCTGAGATTGCATTACTGAACTTCAATCTGGGTGACAGAGGGAGACCCTGACTCAAAAAAAAAAAAAAAATTAGCTGGGTGTGGTGGTGTGCACCTGTAATTCTAGTTACTCAGGAGGCTGAGACAGGAGAATCACTTGAATTCAATCACTATTAAATGAATAAGCCTTAGAAATGATAAATTCCAACTATTTCACATGGGGAAAAAAATGACTATGTAAAAAAAGCCAAACCAACCAGCTTTTTTGTTTGTTTGTTAAGAGATGGGGTCTCACCATGTTGCCAAGGCTGGACTTGAATTCTAAGCTCAAGCAATCCTCCTGCCTCAGCCTCTTGAGTAGCTAGAATTACAGGCACACACCACACAACCAGCTACCTTTAAAAGAGCAGAGAAGGGGTTAGAAAGAGAAGAAAGACAGAAAAAGCAATAGATAGAAACAAATCTTATATAAGCAATAACAGATAATGGAATAAGCTTTTCAAAAGAAAAAGATGATCACGTTCAATTTTTATTTTATTTACTTATTGTTAATTTTTTTTGAGATGGAGACTCACTTTGTCACTCAGGCTGAAGTGCAATGGTGGGATCTCCACTCACTGCAACCTCCGCCTCCTGTGATCAAGCAATTCTCCTGCCTCAACTCCCCCAAGCAGCTGGGATAACAGGCACCTGCCCTCATGCTCTGCTACTTTTCACATTTCTGTAGAGACGGGGTTTCACCATGTTGGCCAGACTGGTCTCGAACACCTGGCCTCAAGTGATCCATCCACATGGGCCTCCCAAAGTGCTGGCATTACAGAGGTGAACCACTGTGCCCAGCCAACTGTTTTCTTATTATTGAAAGGTAGGAATACTGAGAAAAGCAGGGAAAGAGTAGGACCTTCATTGTAGGAGCAGAAATCCATAAATTTAGACAGGGTAAAGCTTCATAAATCCTATAATGAGGCCAGGCACAGTGGCTCGCACCTGTAATCCCAGCACTTTGAGAGACCAAAGTGGACATATCACTTGTGCCCACAAGGTCTAGACCAGCCTGGGTAACATGGAGAAACCCCATCTCTACTAAAAATATAAAAATTGGCTGGACTTGGTGGCTCACACCTGCAATCCCCTGCACTTTGGGAGGCCAAGGTGGGCAGATCACGAGGTCAGGAGATAGAGACCATTCTGGCCAACAAGGTGAAACCCCATCTCCACTAAAAATACAAAAATTAGCCAGGTGTGGTGGTGTGCCCCGTAATTCCAGCTACTCAGGAGGCTGAGGCATGAGAATAGCTTGAACCCAGGAGGAAGAGGTTGGGGAAATCCAAGATCACGCCACTGCTCCTGGCGATAGAGTGAGACTCAGTCTCAACAAAACAACAACAACAACAAAAATAGGGCTTTTGCCTTCACAGAAATCACAGGGTAGCTGGTGAAAATGTTTTATAAGCATAAGCCATAGAAGTACAATTCAACAAATGTAAGTGAAATACTTTCCATAAACCAGGTAACTTCGTGGATACATGGAGATAAAAAGTGTCTGTTCTCCAAGCACATGTAATCTAATGGGGAAAATTATATGTTCCCCATATAACATGCCATCATATCATGAGGCAGTCACGCAGAAAAAAAGGAAAAAAAAAAGAATAAAAATTAATTTTAAAAAAAAAGAAAAAAAATTTAAAAATTAAAAAAAAAAATACAAAAATTAGCCAGGTGAGGTGGCACACACATATAATCCCAGCTACTCAGGAGGCTGAGGCAGGAAAATCACTTGTACCCAGGAGGCAGAGGTTGCAGTGAGCCAAGATCACCACACTGCACTCCAGCCCAGGCGACAGTGGGAGATTCAGTCTAAAAAAAAAAAAAATTAGCTGGGCATGGTGGTGCACGCCTATAATCCCAGCTACTCAGGAGGCTGAGGTGGGAGGATCAGGGGTTGGAGGCTGCAGTAAACTATGATAGCACCACTGTACTCCAGTCTGGGAAAGGAAAAAAAAAAGAATAGACTAAGTTTGGACTGGCCCATGTCACTCATGCCTATAATCCCAGCTCTTTGGAAGGTCAAGGCAGGACAATAGCTTGAGGCCAAGAGTTCAAGGCCAGCCTGGACAACACAGCAAGACCCCAGTCTCTACAAAAATAAATAAATTATTTCATAAAAACATCAGTGTGATGGTGCATGTAATTCTAGCCACTGGAGAGGCTGAGGCGGGAGGATAACCTCAGCCCAGGAGTTTGAGGTTGGGGTGAACTATGATCACACCACTGCACTCCAGCCTGGGTGACAGAGCCAGACCCTGTCTCAAAATAATAATAATAATAATAATAATAAAATAAAATTTAAATGCTCATGTAAATGTAAAATGAAAAAAAGAAAAAATAAAAATAAGTAATGATAAAAAATACTATGATTTAAAAGCTGAATGTATTCCTCACTCCTCCATAGCCTACAGAAAACTGAAATCTTTTTTTTTTTCTTTTGGTGGTGGTGCTAAGGAATGAACCCAGGGCCTTGTGCAGAAAGCTCAAATTTTTTGGCTGGAAGTGCCCAAGACCAACAGAGCAGTTTGCAATTAGGAGTGAATCTTACCAAAAACAACTGAAAAGGTGGTGGGTGGGGGGAACATAGAGAGAGTAATTCCTAAAAGTCTGATCATATTTTCTGCCAAAATTCCTGGCTGACCAGCGAATTTTGCAGGCACAGTTAAGTCCGAGGGCCAAAAAAGCAGCAGAGGAAACCACAGATCAGGATAGAGAGATCAGCTGTTGCACGCTGCTGGGAAGATAACGTTTATGCCTACTAGAGCAAAAATACAAAATCCCCAGAAGAACACAACAGATCCAGAATTTCTACAACGTAATATTTACATCAAGCTTTTCAACCCAAAATGACTAGCTCATGTCACCCCCCACAAGTGTTGGACTGTGAACTATTTCTAAAGACTGGAGGTAGGGCCGGGCGCGGTGGCTCACACCTGTAATCCCAGCACTTTGGGAGGCCGAGGTGGGCAGATCATGAGGTCAAGAGATCGAGACCATCCTGGCCAACATGGTGAAACCCTGTCTCTACTAAAAATACAAAAATTAGCCGGGCGTGGTGGCACGCGCCTGTGGTCCCAACTACTCAGGAGGCTGAGGCGGAAGAATCGCTTGAACCCAGGAGGTGAAGGTTGCAGTGAGCCGAGATTGTGCCACTGCACTCCAGCCTGGCGACAGAGCAAGACTCCGTCTCAAAAAAAAAAAAAAAAAAGACTGGAGGTGGATCTCGGGAGCCAACCTCCCTGGTGCTGTCTTGCTGAATGCCCCACATCTGTCCCATACTATAGCTGTGCTAGATGTCCTGATTCTAATAAAGTCTGAATTTTCCTCAGCTAACACATGACCTTGACCATGAATCTCCACAAACACCTCTTATAAACCGTCAGGGAAACTGAAGCCAATCCTATGACTTCAAAACTCTGTTCAGCTTATCTTCTGTTAGTCTTTGTTCAACTGTGGCCCTGTTCATATATACCTATGGGCTTGCTACCCAATTTTCTAAAGCTAAATAGGTGACAAAAGAGAAAGAGAAACAAGAGAACAAGTAATACAAAAATTGGAGGGCTGGGCACTGTGAATGCTGAGTGGGAGGATTGCTTGAGTCCAGGAGTTAGAGACTAACCCTAGCAACATAATGAGATCCCGTCTCTACGAAAAGAAAATTAGCCAGGCATAGTGTCTCACATTTGTGGTCCCAGCTACTCAGGAGGCTGAGGTGGAAGGATCCTTGAACCCAGGAGGTCAAGGCCATAGTGAGCTGTGATTGAACCACTGTACTCCAGCCTGGACAATAGAATGAAATGGAAAGAAAGACAGAAAGAGAGAGAGAGAGAAGGAAGGAAGGAAGGGAGGGAGGGAGGGGAGAAAAGAAAGAAAGAAGAAGAGAAAGGAAAGAAAGAAGGAAGGAAAGGAAAGAAAGAAGAAGAAAAGAAAGGAAAGGAAAGAAAGAAAGAAAGAAAGAAGGAAAGAAAGAAAGGAAAGAAAGAAAGAAAGAAAGAAGGAAAGAAAGAAAGGAAAGAAAGAGAAAGTGGTGGCTCACGCCTGTAATCCCAGCACTTTGGGTGGTCGAGGTGGGCAGATCACCTGAGGTTGGGAGTTCGAGACCAGCCTGGCCAACATGGAGAAACCCTGTCTCTAGTAAAAAATACAAAATTAGCCGGGCGTGGGGGCGGATGCCTGTAATCCCAGCTACGCAGGAGGCTGAGACAGGAGAATCGCTTGAACCCCGGAGGTGGAGGTTGCCGTGAGCCGAGATTGCACCTTTGCACTTCAGCCTGGGCAACAAGAGCAAAATTCTGTCTCAAAAAAAAAAAAAAAGAAGAAAGACAGAAAAAGATCCTGCAGCAAACAATGCTTCATAAATATTTGTCAAGTAAATGAGTGAATTAACGGCATTAATTAATATGGAACATGCTGGGGAGGGAGTGGCTGGTCATACTCTCCCCTGTACTTTTTGGAATAGAACATTTGGGTTTGTTTTATTCCTTACTTCTTCTCTCTGCTCTCCTCCCACCTCCTCCTCCTTGATACACTGAAATAAGATGAAAGAGACTGGGCCGGGTTCGGTGGCTCAAGCCTGTAATTCCAGCACTTTGGGAGGCCGAAGCAGATGGATCATCTGAGGTCAGGAGTTCAACACCAGCCTGACCAGCATGGTGAAATCCCGTCTCTACTAAGAAATACAAAAATTGGCTGGCTATGGTGGCGGGTGCCTGTAATCCCACCTACTCGGGAGGCTGAGACAAGAGAATTGCTTGAACCCGGGAGGGGTTTGCGGTGAGCTGAGATCACGCCATTGCACTTCAGCCTGGGCAACAAAGCAAGACTCCATCTCAAAAAAAAAAAAAAAAAAAAAAGATGAAAGAGACTGATTACTTTTAGTTAAACCCCACAGCAACAGATTGATTTTCGCTTTTTTTCTTTTCTTTGAAGCAGAGTTTCAATCTTGTAGCCCAGGTTGGAATTCAATGATGCTCTCGGCTCACCGCAACCTCCGCCTGCCAGGTTCAAGAAATTCTGCCTCAGCCTCCCAAGTATCTGGGATTACAGGCATGCACCATCACGCCCAGCTAATTTTGTGTTTTTAGTAGAGATGGGGTTTATCCATGTTGGTCAGGTTGGTCTTGAACTCCCGACCTCAGCTTACCTGCCAGCCTCAGTCTCCCAAAGTGCTGGGATTACAGGCGTGAGCCACGGCGCCCGGCCCAGATTTCTTTTCTCAATGTCCTCAGCAAATCTGTGTCTTTCTTGTTGTTGTTAGCAAATCTGTATCTTTATTACAATACCTAAACACACTCTTCCAAGAACATTTCCATGTCTGCCTCCTGGCTTGGTTTATAACCACTATGACTCACCTGAAAAAGCAGTGTCGCTTGTGTGCTTGTTCGGTGCGGACCTGGTACCTCTTTTGTCAAGCGGCAGCTGAGGAGACTCCGGTGCTCGCCGTGGCCGACGAAAAGCCCAGGGAAGGAGTCAAGACTGAGAACAACGATCACATTAATTTGAAAGTTGGGGGGGCAGGATGGTTCTGTGTTGCAGTTTAAGATTAAGAGGCATACACCACTTAGTAAACTAATGAAAGCCTATTGTGAACGACAGGGATTGTCAATGAGGCAGATGAGATTCCGATTTGACGGGCAACCAGTCAATGAAACAGACACACCTGCACAGTTGGAAATGGAGGCTGAAGATACAATGGATGTGTTCCAACAGCAGACGGGAGGTGTCTACTGAAAAGAGAACCCTGCTTCTTTACTTCAGAGCTCTGTTCTTTAAAGACCAAGGTTACATTCTCAATTAGAAATTGCAATCTGGTTCCACCACACCCTGACTACTACAGTATCGTTTTCTCTATTCTTTCATTTTCCCCTTCCCCATTCCTTTATTGTACATAAAGTAACTGGTATATGTGCACAAGCATATTGCTTTTTTTTTTTTTTTTTAACAGTCAATGGTATGTTTTGATTGACATCAAGTGGAGACGGGATGGGGAAAAATACTGATTCTGTGAAAATATCCCCTTTCTCCATTAGTGGCATGCTCATTCAGCTCTTATCTTTATATTCCAGTAAGTTATTTTGCTCTCACTGTTTTAACCAAAAAAAAAAACATAAAAATCCTTGCATACCTTGTTTGATTGGAGACTTTTAATGTTTTTCATTTATCATTGTAAAACCAAGGACAATTTTATAACTTTTTTGTACGTAGCTGTTACATGTAGGGCAATCTGTCTTTAAGTAGGGATAAATTACTCTAAAACAAAAGAAAAGAATCCTAGAGAGTTTTCCCTTCAAGTCAAGCGTCTCGTTGTTTAAATAAACTTCTTGTTTAAAAAAGAAAAGAAAAAGAAAAAGCAGTGTCACTTATTCCGCTAAGGTTTTCAAGCCCTTTTTTTCCTCAGGGCCTCCAGTTTATTCCATTTAGAGGACCTCCGACTTCATCAAGTACATCTGAGTATATCTAATCCATCACTGTACATTGATTTCTATCTTAAACCACATGTAATTGAATAATATGTCTGGGTATCTATTCCCTTGTCCCTGAACATGAGATGGTTAAGGGAAGTTCCCTAACACTGTAAAACAGTTGGAAGAGTCCAGTACAATGGTTGACCACTAGGGGGGTGTGACTCTGTAAGTGAGCTTAACATTGGTTTATGGCTTTGCCCAAAAAGAGTCTAATCTGTGTTTCAAAAGCCAAGAGTTCCAGTATTCTAGCTTTTCCTAAAAGTATTAGTACAAGTACTTGAGTTATTTTCATATTTCAAAAATATTCATGGAAATGTTACTTTTACTACCAATTATTTATTTCCGTTGAGGCTACTTTTACGATTTCCAAATAGATATATCTTTTATTTTTGTCTGATATGTTCTAAAAAATGTAATAGAGAGAAAGCAAAAATTGCCTCCTAATTTTATTTCCTAGAGATAACTATTACTTTTATTTCTTTTCTTTTTTTTTTTTTTAAGATGGGGTTTCACCCTGATGGCCAGGCTGGTCTTGAACTCCTGACCTCAGGTGATCCACCCACCTCAGCCTCCCAAAGTGCTAGGATTACAGGCATGAGCCACCACACCTGGCCTATTACTTTTATTTCTATATCTGTATCTATCTTTCCACACTTAGCTTATCTCTGTATATGACATGAATATGAATGGGATCACCTTAACCTATAAATGAATCTGCTTAATAAATAATGGAATTTTCCCCATACATTTAAATTTGCCTCATCCTTTTTTTTTTTTTTTTTTTTTTTGGAGACAAGGTCTCTCACCATGTTGCCCAGGCTGGAGAGTAGCGGCTCGATCTCGGTTCACTGCAACCTCCACCTCCCAGGTTCAAGCAATTCTCCTGCCTCAGCCTCCCAAGCAGCTGGGATTAGAGGCACTCACCACCGTGCCTGGCTAATTTTTGTATTTTTAGTAGAGACAGCGTTTCGCCATATTGGTAAGGCTGGCCTCGAACACCTGACCTTGTGATCTGCCCACCTCAGACTCCCAAAGTGCTGGGATTACAGGCGAGAGTTACGGCTCCCAGCCATCTTTTTTGGTTTTTATAGCTACGTAAGTACTCCAATATATGAATATATCAGAGCACATTTAAGGAAAGTCCTATTGATGGACATTTAGATTTAATTTTTTTTTAATTTATTTTTTTAAGACGGGGTTTTCACCATGTTGGTCAGGCTGGTCTTGAACTCCCGACCTCAGGTGATCCACCCGCCTTGGCCTCCAAAGTGCTTGGATTACAGGCGTGAGCCACCACGCTTGGCAATTTTTTTTTTTTAAATGGAGTCTCGATCTGTTGCCAGGCTGGAGTGCAGTGGTGCGATCTCGTCTCACTGTAACCTCTGCCTCCCCAGTTCAAGTGATTCTCCTCCCTCAGCCTCCCGAGTAGCTGGGACTCCAGGCGTGCACCACTATGCCCAGCTAATTTAAAAAAAAAAAAACAACTTTTTTTTTCAGCTATTACCAACATGCTGTAATGAGTATCTTTATGTGGTTATTGAATTAATGCCTTGGCATAGATTCCTAGGAGTGTGTCAAAGAATGGTCACATTTTACATTTCCATTCAGGTAACTGACATTAATTGTATAATTTCTGTGAGCTAGACAGAATACATATTAGATGACAGAAATTGCTTCAAGTATTATTTCTATTTACACACAAGGTAAGACCTAAAAGTCTGCGAAATAATTTGCCCAAGGTCATAAATGGTGGAGCTGGGATTTTAATATGTGTATTTTCTTTTTTCTTTTTTTTGAAACAGTTTTAAACCTGTCGCCCAGGCTGGAGTGCAGTGGTGCAATCTTGGCTGACTACAGTCTCTCTGCCTCCTGGGTTCAAGTGATTCTCCTGACTCAACCACTCAGGCTGGAGTGCAGTGGCACAATCACGGCTCACTGCAGCCTCAACCATCAGGCTCAACTCTGGTTCTCCCTCCTCAGCCTCTCGAGCAGCTGGGACTACAGGCAAGTGCCACCATGTCCAGCTAATTTGTTTCATTTTTTGTAGAGATGGGAATTAGCTATAAAATAAATCATTCATATGGCTTTCTGCCTTTCTTTTCTTTCTTTTTGTTTTTTTGTTTTTGAGACGAAATCTTGCTGTGTTGCCCAGGCTGGAGTGTAGTGGCACAATCTCAGCTCACTGCAACCTCTGCCTCTTGGCTTGAAGCGATTCTCCTGCCTCAGCCTCCCAAGTAGCTGGGATTACAGGTGCCCACCATTGTGCGCCACTAAACAAGAGCAAAACTCCATCTCAAAAAAAAAAAAAAACTTGCAGGGCTCGGTGGCTCACGCCTATAATCCCAAGAACTTTAGAAGGTCAGGAGTTCAAGACCAGCGTGGAGTGCAGTGACCCAATCTCAGGCTGATTGCAGCCTCTGCCTCCTGGGTTCAAGTGATTCTCCTGACTCACCCTCCCAAATAGCTGGGACTACAGGCATGCACCACCACACCCAGCTAATTTTTGTATTTTTGGTAGAGATGGGGTTTTGCCATGTTGGCCAGGCTGGTCTTAAACTCCTGACCTCATGATCCACTCACCTCAGCCTCCCAAAGTGCTGGGATTACAGGCATGAGCCACCACGCCTGGCCTGTTTTACTAACTAATAATATGTGATCTAAACTAAAGTTGGCTATTATTTTTTAAGAGATAGGGTCTCCCTCTGTCACCCAGGCTGGAGTGCAGTGGTGCAATCATAACTCATTGCAATCTCAAACTCCTGTGCTCAGGCAATCCTCTTGTCTCAGCCTCTTGACTGGCTAGGACCAAAGCCACACACCATCACACCTGGCTAATTTTAAAAATTTTTCTGTAGACATGGAATCTTATTATGTTGACCAGGCTGGTCTTACGCTCTTGGCCTCAAGTGATCCTTCAGCCTTGGCCTTCCAAAATACTGGGATTACAGATGTGTGCCACTATACCCAGCTGTGGGAGGTAAATTGTGATGATCGCATTTGCTTTGCCAAATTGTTAGTTTAACCATGGGCTTACGTTAATTTTGGATAATATGTGAGGTGAAGTTGCAGAGACTTCTGAGATTTTTCTGGCTTTTCAATTTTCTGCACATAAAGCCAGTATCTGCAACTGCCCTTAATCATAGCAACACCAGTGACCAGTTTTGGTCTGTAAATATCATTCCTTGCTAAAAGTAACCAGGGCTTCTTGGAGAAATGGCCAATTCCAGAGGAATGTGAAAAGTGGGCCAACAACCAATTGTACAAAAACAAAATGAGCTGGGCGTGCTGGGGGGCACCTATAATCCCAGCCACTTGGGAGGCTGAGGCAGAAGAATAGCTTGAATCCCAGGAGATGGAGGTTGCCGTGAGCCAAGATGCAGCCACTTCACACTAGACTGAGTGACAGAGAGAGAAGCTGTCTCAAAAAAAAAAAAAAAAAGACCAGGCACGGTGGCTCATGCCTGTAACCCCCCCCAGCACTTTGGGAGGACGAGGTGGGTGGATCATGAGGTCAGGAGTTCGAGACCAGCCTGGCCAACATGGTGAAACCCTGTCTCTAGTAAAAGTACAAAAATTAGCTGGGCATGGTGGTGTGTGCCTGTAATCCCAGCTACTCGGGAGGCTGAGGCAGGAGAATAGCTTGAACCTGTAATCCCAGCTACTCAGGAGGCAGAGGCTGCAGTGAGCCCAGATCACACGACTGCATTCCAGCCTGGGAACAGAAGTGAAACTCCCTCTCAAAAAAAAAAAAAAAAAAAAAATAGGCTAGATATGGTGACTGTGGCTCATGCCTGTAATCCCAGCACTTTGGGAGGCCAAGGTGGGTAGATCACCTGAGGTCAGGAGTTCAAGACCAGCTGGCTAACATGGTGAAACCCCGTTTCTACTAAAAATACAATAAATTAGCTGGGCGTGGTGGCATGCACCTGAAATCTGAGCTACTCACCTGTAATCTGAGCTACTCAGGAGGCTAAGGCAGGAGAATCGCTTGAACCTGGGAGGTGGAGGTTGCATTGAGCCAAGATCACACCATTGCACTCTGGCTTGGGTAACAAAAGCAAAACTTTGTCTCAAAAAAAATTTTTTTTTTCTAAATAGAGATGGGGGTCTTGCCATGTTGCCCAGCCTCCTCGACTCAAAAATCCTCCCACACTGGCCTCTCAAAGTGCTGGGATTACAGGTGTGAACCACCACACCCAGCCAATTTCAGTAGACCTTATGGTCATGAAAATGAATTTAAAATTTTTTCAACAGGCTTTTGATTCTGATTTTACTGTGCATAAGTATTGTTTGTGTACTTGTAAGAAATTCATATTCTTGGGCCCTGAAACTCAGAGATTTTGATTTTGTATATAGTAATTATGATTTCTTAGAATATGCATGTAAAGACCTGGTGCCGTGGCTCATGACTATAATCCCAGCACTTTGGGAGGCCCAGGTGGACGGATCACCTGAGGTCACTTCGAGACCACCCTGGCCAACATGGCAAACCCCATTTCTACTAAAAAGACAAAAAAAATTAGCTGGGCATGGTGGCATGTGCCTGTAATGCCAGCTACTCGGGAGGCTGAGGCAAAAGAATCATTTGACTCCAAGAGGCTGAGGTTGCAGTGAGTGGAGATCTCGCCACTGCACTCCAGCCTGGGCAACAGAGCAGGACTTCATCTCAAAAAAAAAAAAAAAAAAATCTGCATTAAAAAAAGAAAAAACTTGCCGGGCGCGGTGGCTCACACCTGCAATCCCAGCACTTTAGGAGGCCGAGGCAGGCGGATGATGAGTTCAGGAGTTCGATACCAGCCCGGTCAACATAGTGAAACCCCGTCTCTACTAAAAATACAAAAATCAGCCGGGCATGGTGGCGGGCACCTGTAGTCCCAGCTACCCAGGAGGCGGAGGTTGTGGTGAGCCAAACTCTCGCCATTGCACTGCAGCCTGGGCAACAAGAGCAAAACTCCATCTCAACAACAACAACAACAACAACTTGCCAGGCACGGTGGCTCACGCCTGTAATCCCAGAACTTTGGGAGGCCAAGGCGGATGGATCACGACATCAGCAGTTGGAAATCAGCCTGACCAACATGGTGAAACTCCGTTTCTACTAAAAATACAAAAATTAGCCGGGCATGACGACATGTGCCTGTAGTCCCAGCTACTCAGGAGGCTGAGGCAGGAGAATCGCTTGAATCTGGGAGGCGGAGGTTGCAGTGAGCTGAGATCCACCATTGCACTCCAGTCAAGGCGACAGACTCCGTCTCAAAACAAAACAAAACAAAACTTCAAGATATCTAACATAGTTGTTGAAGAAGAAGAAGAAAAAACCTCCAAATATCGTTTTGATTAGGGTGATTGAGCCAGGCACAGTGGCTTATATCTGTTATCTCAAA
Source organism: Ateles fusciceps (assembly GCA_036589455.1). NCBI lineage: Eukaryota > Metazoa > Chordata > Mammalia > Primates > Atelidae > Ateles > Ateles fusciceps. The sequence continues at coordinate 1,576,974 of JAZHEH010001593.1, forward strand.
ACTTTGGGAGGCCAAGGCAGGTGGATTGATCGAAGCCAGGAGTTTGATATCAGCTTAGCCAACATGGCAAGACCTGTCTCTACAAAAAATGTAAAAGTTAGCGGGGCATGGTGGTATACATCTATGGTTGCAGCTATTTGAGAGGCTGAGGTGGGAGGATCGCTTAAACCATGTTTGCGTCACTGCACTCTAGCCTGGGTGACAGAGAAAGCCCCCCAACCGTCTCAAAAAAAAAAGGTAGGGGGAGGATGGTATAAGATAGTAAACTAGAGAAACACTAAAATAGGAGAGGCAAATGTGAGCCTTTAAAAGCTTTGAGGAGTAACATAATTAAATTTGCATTTTAGATTGCTGTCCCTGTACTAAGGGAAGAAATTGGAAGGGAGCAAGACCGGAGATTAGTCTTTGTAATGATTATGCCTATTTATAAAGGCCTAGATTAGGATTCATTGGGAAACAGTGTATTGCAAATGACAGAAATAAGGAGATGATCAAAGTATGATTTCACAGCCAGACCGGTGGCTCATGTCTGTCATCCTATAACTCTGGGAGGTCTAGGCGGGTGGATCACTTGAGGTCACGAGTTTGAGACCAGCTTGGCAAATAATGTAAACCCCCGTCTCTACTAAAAATACAAAAAAATTAGCTGGGCATGGTGACGGGCGCCTGTAATCCCAGCTGCTCAGGGGACTGAGGCAGGAGAATCATTTGTTTTTTGTTGTTGTTGTTGTTTATTTAATTAATTATTATTATTATTTTTTTTTTATAAAGACGGGGGTTTCACCATGTTGGTCAGGCTGGTCTTAACTCCCGACCTCAGGTGATCCGCCCGCCTTGGCCTCCAAAGTGCTTAGATTACAGGCGTGAGCCACCGCGCCCGGCCTAATTAATTATTTTTAAATTTTATTTATTTATTTATTTTGAGACGGAGTTTCGCTCTTATTACCCAGGCTGGAGTGCAATGGCGCAATCTCGGCTTACTGCAACCTCCGCCTGCTGGGTTCAAGCAATTCTCCTGCCTCAGTCTCCCGAGTAGCTGGGACTACAGGCGTGCGCCACCATGCCCAGCTAATTTTTGTATTTTTAGTAGAGACGGGGTTTCACCATGTTGATCAGGCTGGTCTCGATCTCTTGACCTCGTGATCCACCCGCCTCGGCCTCCCAAAGTGCTGGGATTATAGGTGTGAGCCACCGCGCCCGGCCAAACCCCATTTCTTTCTTTCTTTTTTTTTTTTTGAGACAGAGTCTCACTCAGCCTGTCACCCAGGCTGGAGTGCAGTGGCGCGATCTCGGCTCACTGCAACTTCCGTTTTCCGGTTTCATTTGAACCAGGGAGGCAGAGGTTGCGGTAAGCAGAGATCTCGCAACTGAACTCCAGCCTGGGCAGCAGAGCGAGACTCCATCTCAAAAAAAAAAAAAAAAGTATGATTTCATGAATCATATCCAAAGATAATTTTTTCTTTTCCTTTTTTTTTTTTTTGAGACGGAGTTTTGGTCTTTCTCCAAGGCTGCGGTGTGGTGGCGCCATCTCTGCTCACTGCAATCTGTGCCTCCCAGGTTCAAAGGATTCTCCGGCCTCAGCCTCCTGAGTAGCTCGGATTACTTGCAGGTATGCACCACCACTGCCTCACCCCCCAGCTAATTTTGTTTGTATTCTTAGTAGAAACGGGGTTTCACCATGTTGGCCAGGCTGGTCTCCAAGACCTGACCTCAAATGATGCATCCACCTACCTCAGCCTCCCAAAGTGCTGGGATTTACAGGCATGAGCCAACAGCCTAAAGAGAATTTTTTTCTTAGGTTCACAATGTTTTTAAAGAGGGAGAATAATGTGAAGAAACCTGACAGAGAATGTACTCAATAGTCAATTGATGTTGAAGCATTAATATCTTTAAATAGATAAGGTACATTAGTCCCATAGTGAGTGAGTTCGAAAATTATTATTCATTTTATTCCTTTTTTTTTTTAGTTCCAAAATTATTAAAGTCCAGTTGCTCAATTAGGATGGAAGCAGGCCTCTTGCAAAGTCAAGTCTAATCAACATTTGAGTTATATACCTTAATATGAATGGTCCTAGGGAGAAATTAGCTTGACCACCCCAGTGGAGATTCCAGATGACAAGTGAAGCCTCTTAGAGCAAAGAGCGATGCCCATGTCACAGGCCAGGCTTGAAAGATTAGCTGCGGACCAGGCACAGGGGCTCATGCCTGTAATCCCAGCACTTTGGGAGGCCGAGATGGATCACCCTAGGTCAGGAGTTTGAGACCAGCCTGGCCAACACGGCAAAACCCCATTTCTTTTCTTTTTTTTTTTTTTTTTTTTTTTTTTTATTTTTTTTTTTTTTTTTTTTTTTTTCTTTTAATAGAGAACGGTGTTTCTCCATGTTGGTCAGGCTGGTCTCAAACTCCCGACCTTGGGTGATCCGCCTGCCTCTACCTCCCAAAGTGCTGGGATTACAGGCGTGAGCCACCGCGCCCAGCCAAAACTCCCTTTCTTTCTTTTTTTTTTTTTTTTTTTTTTTTTTTGAGACAGAGTCTCACTCAGCCTGTCACCCAGGCTGGAGTGCAGTGGCGCGATCTCGGCTCACTGCAACTTCCGTTTTCCGGTTTCAAGCAATTTTCCTGCCTCAGTCTCCCGAGTAGCTGGGACTACAGGCACCCACCACCACGCCCGCCTAATTTTTTGTATTTTTAGTAGAGACAGGGTTTCACCATGTTGGCCAGGATGGTCTCGATCTTTTGACCTCGTGATCCGCCTCCCATGCTGGGATCACAGGCATGAGCCACCGTGCCCAGCCTCGAAACCCCATTTCTACTAAAAATACAAAAATTAGCTGGGTGTGGCGCACACCTGTAATCCCAGCTACTCAGGAGGCTGAGGTAGGAGAACTGCTTGAACCTGGGAGGCAGAGGTTACAGTGAGCCACTGCATGCCAGCCTGGGAAGACAAAGGGAGACTCCATATCATTAAAAAAAAAAAAAAAAAAAAAGGCCCAGCACAATGGCTCACACCTGTAATCCCAGTACTTTGGGAGGTTGAGATGGGCAGATCTAGAGGTCAGGAGGTTGAGACCAGCCAGGCCAACACGGTGAAACCCCATCTCTACTAAAAATACAAAAATTAGCCAGGCATGGTGGTGAGCGCCTGTAATCCCAGCTACTCGGGAGGCTGAGGCAGGATAATCTCTTGAACCTGGGAGGCAGAGGTTGCAGTGAGCCGAGACATGCCATGGCACTCCAGCCTGGGCAACAGAGCGAGACTGTCTCAAAAATAAAAAGAAAAAAAAAAAAAAATCTGGGCCTGGTGGCTCAGGCCTGTAATCTTAGCACTTTGGGAGGCAGAGGCAGGCGGATCACGAGGTCAGGAGTTCGAGACTAGCCTGGCCAACATGATAAAACTATGTATCTACTAAAAATACAAAAATTAGCCAGGTGTGGTGGCATGCGCCTGTAATCCCCAGCTACTCAGGAGGCTGAGGCACAAGAATTTGTTGAACCCGGGAGGTGGAGGTTACAGTGAGCCAAGATCGCACCACTGCACTCCAGACTGGGTGACAGAGTGAGACTGTCTCAAAAAAAAAAAAAGAAAAAAAAAGATTAGCTTAGAGGCTAACAGAGTATCTTCCTATTGCAGCCTGAGCTCTCAGGGGCTGCAAGAGGGCTGAGAGCAGAGTGCAGCATGTTAGAGTACACACTCATTAAATGAACAAAAACAAAAGAACAAAAAAAAGAGGCTTCCTCTGTTGCACAGGCTAGAGTCCAGTGGTGCAATCACAGCTCACTGCAGCCTCCAAATCCTGGGCTCAAGGGATCACCCTGCCTCAGCCTTCAGAGTAGCTAGAACTACAGGTGTACACAACCACACTTGGCTATTTTGTGTTTGTGTGTGTTATTTTTTGTAGAGCTGGGGCCTCACAATGCTGCCCAAGCTGGTCTCAAGCAATCCGCCTATCTGGGCCTCCCAAAGTGTTGGGATCACAGGCATGAGCTACCTCGCCCCTCCTATAGCATGCACTCTTGATCTTCTGAGAAGCAGTCAACAAAATGTAACTCTGCTACTGCCTAAGCTCTCAAAGTGTCTGTAAAAGTCTTGAGTTTGTATGTATTTTTGAAGTTCAGTAGTTGAGGTCAAAATGCCCGCCTTTGGGATTGGGTCTGATCAAGTTTGATGTTAACATTTTTGAGGGAAACGAGGGGTTCACTCCAAGTTCTCACATACGGGGTCTGGTAAGACATCAGACTCAAAGAGGGGAGTTCACTCCGCATCAAACTACATATTATTTCAAACCTATATAACATAGTGCAACAGAGAAAAATATCTGGAGCTTTGGGGTCAAGCAATTAAGGGATTGAATCCAGATTTTACCACATACAGTCACAACCAGTATCACATTTGGCATGCTGTGTAAGCTCCTGCGGCTCACTGCAACCTCCACCTCCCAGGTTCAAGTGATTCTCCTGCCTCAGCCTCCTGAGTAGCTGGGACTACAGGCTCGAGCTACCATGCCCAGCTGATTTTTGTATTTTTTTTTTTTTTTTTTTTTTGAGACAGAGTCTCACTCAGTAACCAGGCGCCAGGCTGGAGTGCAGTGGCGCGACCTTGGCTCACTGCAACCTCCGCTGCCCGGGTTCAAGCATTCTCCTGCCTCAGCCTCCCGAGTAGCTGGGACTACAGGCGCTCGCCACCACGTCCAGCTAATTTTTTTGTATTTTTAGTAGAGACGGGGTTTCACCATGTTGACCAGGACGGTCTCGATCTCTTGACCTCGTGATCCGCCCGCCTCGGCCTCCCAAAGTGCTGGGATTACAGGCGTGAGCCACCGCGCCCGGCCGATTTTTGTATTTTTAGTAGAGACAGGGTTTTTACCATGTTGGCCAGATTGGTCTGACTCCTGACCTCAGGTGATCCGCTGGCCTCAGCATCACAATGTGTTGAGATTACAGGCATGAGCCACCGAGCCCGGGCCGAGTTTTAGATTCTTACCACACAAATGGTAGTTAACCTCAGATTATAGCTTAAGGTTCAAGTGAAGTACAGCTTATATTTTCCCATGTAATTGAGTGCTGTGTAAATCTAAAGTACTCTTAAAGATATTTACTTCCAAATTGGAACCTTTTTTTTACTATTCTTTTTGTTTTCTTTTTTTTTTCTTTTTTAATATTTTTTTCTTTTTTTTCTTTTACATTGGACATTTGTACAATATTCTTTTTATTTTCTTTTGGAGACAGGGTCTTGCTGTTTCCTAGCCTGGAGTGCAATGGTGCAATCTCGGCTCACTGCAACGTCCGCCTCCCAGGTTCAAGCCATTATCCTGCCTCAGCCTCCTGAGTAGCTGGGATTATAGGTACCCACCACCACGCCTGACTACTTTTTGTATTTTTAGTAGAGATGGGGTTTCACTGCGTTGGCCAGGCTGGTCTCGAACTCCTGACCTCAGGTGATCCACCCGCCTTGGCCTCCCAAAGTGCTAGAAATACAAGCATGAGACACCATACCTGGCCTGCAAATAAATTTCGTAGCTGCTCAATGGACCAAGGAGAACTACTTTTGTGGCCAGGAATACCTGCCCCTTTGTCTCTCTGGTAAGAGCATATTTACACCCATGTGTCCAGGTACATCTGTTCTGCAAATCCCAGGCCCTAAACAAATCTCAAATTCTCATCCTTGGTTCTTATCCTTAGCTGTTGTGACTCGGAGAACATATAAACACTGCTACCCTTTCTACCCCACATGCACCTTATCCCAATGGATTAATGTATTCCATCTTTTCGCCTGTGTTTTGTTGCATGTGTTTAATTGATTTCATACAATTCTAGCATCTCAATTTGATCTGAGAGCTTTTCCGTTTTGTAATAGCTTGCTTGCTAGTATCATCGGAGGTAGTGCTACCATTGCATTGAAGTAATTTCCCAGGTACTTACCCTTTTAAAATTCTCAGGGACATTTTCTTTGCCTACCTAGTTTACACCAACTACCCAGAAGGCAGGAACAGCTTAAGGAGAGACTCACCACCAGCAGCTTCTTTTCAATCAAGTTTCCCCTTCAACCTCACACCCAGGAACCCATTCAAATTCCTACATTTCGGTAGCCTTAGTCGAACTAACTTCCTGTGCCAGAAGCTTTTGTCTGTCCCAGTTGTCTTCTTTCTTTAACAAATTCCCTTCATCTCCTCCTTGAGTCAAAGCCCACGGGGGCCCCAGGAGGCATGCAATATTTACCAAGGGCCTCCCCCATTTTCCTGCCTGTCTGGCAGTTGTTTGCCTTTACTTTTAGGTTTATAGTCACAGCCTGTTTTTTTACCTGTAGACACACCAGGTTTTCTGAATGGTAGGATTATTTAGAGGAGAATTAACCTTGTCCTTCACCCCGAGAACTGGGTGCTTGAAATTCACTAATCAGGCTCTGTATTCCTCCCACTTCTGAGCTTTGAATTTATATTTAGAAATTCAGAAAACCCAAGCAAATTTAATCAATGCTTCTGTCAGGTACAAACTGAAATGGAAATGGAAGCTGAAAAATCAAGAAAGTGAATTTTAAAAACTAAAGTATGGTAAAGTTGCTAAAACATAATATTGGAAGTAACACACACCTCCTTTTGGGAAAAGAACGAAGAAAGCAAAATTTTCTAAGGGAAAGGAAGAGATGTGAAAAGGAGAGCCTGGCACATCAATTTATACTATTGTTTTTGCACGATCTCCTCTTACTATATTTATTTTATTCTGAGACAATGTCTTGTTCTGTCACCCAGGCTGGAGTGGGGTGACATCTCAGTTTACTGCAACCTTCTCCTCCTGGGTTCAAGCAATTCTCCTGCCTCAGTCTCCGAGTAGCTGGGATTACAGGTATGGGACACCATGCTGGACTGATTTTTGTATTAATATGTATTTTTTTCTTTAAAGGTTTTGGCCATAATACCAGCTAGACAGGAGCAGTGGCCAGAAAATGTATTAATATTTTTTAATTTTTTTTTTTTTTTGAGAAGGAGTTTTGCTTTTTTTGCCCAGGTTGGAGTGCAGTGGCACAATCTCAGCTCACTGCGACCTCTACCTCCCAGGTTCAAGCAATTCTCCTGCCTCAGCCTCCCGAGTAGCTGGGATTACAGGCGTGCACCACCACCAGCACCAGCTATTTTTTTTTGTATTTTTAGTAGAGACGGAATTTCTCCATGTTGGTCAGGCTGGTCTCGAACTCCCAACCTCAGGTGATCCGCCTGCCTCAGCCTCCCAAAGTGCTGGGATTACAGGCGAGAGCCACTGCACCCGGCTGTTTAATTTTTTTTAAACAGTCTCAATGTGTTGCCCAGGCTGGAATGCAGTGGTGCGATTTCAGCTCACTGCAGCCTCTGCCTACTGGGTTCAAGCGATTCTCCTGCCTCAGCCTCCCGGGTCCAAGTGATTCTCCTACCTCCTGCCCCTTGGTCTTCACCTTAACTTTAATATTCACCTATTGGGTATAGAAAGCAAGTCATATTTGCATTAATGGTTAATTTCCAAAAGCAAATTAAACAACAAATGAAAAAGCAAATTAAACAGCAAAGGGACACAAACCAATAATTTTTTTGAAATATTAGTGACAGTGAGGTGTGGTGGCTCATGCCTGTAATACCGGCACTTTGGGAGGCCGAGGCAAGCAGATCACCGTAGGTCAGTTCCAGACCAGCCTGACCAACATGTTTAAACCACTTCTCTGCTAAATACAAAAAAATTAGCCGGGCATGGTGTGCATGCCTGTGATCCCAGCTACTTGAAAGGCTGAGGCAAGAGAATCGCCTGAACCCAGGAGGTGCAGGTTGCAGTGAGCAGATTGTGTCATTGCACTCTAGCCTGGGTGACAAAACGACATTCCATCTCAAAAAAAAAAAAAAAAAAGAAGAAAAAAAGGTTAGTGACACACCATCTTTAAAAAAAAATCCTGGCTGGACACTGTCTCATGCATATAATCCCAGCACAGGGACAAAGTGAGAGTCATCTCAAAAAAAAAAAAAAAAAAAAAAGCCAGGTGCAGTAACTCATGCCTATAATCCCAGCACTTTGAGAGGCCAAGGCAGGTGGGTCAAGAGTTCCAGACCAGCCTGGCCAACATGGCAAATCCCCGTCTCTATTACAAATACAAAAGTTAACTGGGCATGGCGGTGCACACTTGTAATCCCAGCTACTAGAGAGGCTGAGGCAGGAAAAAATCAGTTAACTGGGGAGGTAGAGGTTGCAGTGAGCCCAGATTGCGCCAATGCACTCCATGCTGTGCAACGGAGTAAAACTCTGGCTCAAAAAAAACAAAAAAAATTGTGCCACTGCACTCCAGCCTGGACAATAGAGCGGACTAAAATCAAACAGTAAAATAAATATATACATACACACTTGCAACTGTCCCTAACTTCTTTTGGCCAACATCTAGACAATTAAATTGGATAGCCTTAGAGAGTAACACTGGACATCTGGGGAAATAACGAGCAAGAAGACTGGAAAAAACCCATTTGGTCATCCTCTGCCTCATGCTGCTTCAGAGTGAAGGGAAGTGCTCCCAGATCAGATGCATTTAGGGCAGGGACAAGATGTGAAAAGAACGGCTAAGGATTGTAATTCATAGATGCCTGCATAGTTGCTCTTAAGGTGAGAACACAGATCTATTACAACTTATATATTGGCCTCTGATGAAAACTTTAAATGTTAACATTAATCATATTCCTATAGTGAAATAACCCATTATATTTGTAGTACCCCTTAAAAAAAAAAAACTGGCAGATTTATTTATTTTCAAGAGAGTTTGCTATTGTTGCCCTGGCTGGAGTGCAATGGCGCCATCTCGGCTCACTGCAACCTCTGCCTCCCGGGTTCGAGGGATTCTCCTGCCTCAGCCTCACAGGTAGCTGGGACTACAGGCCTGGGCCCCCCACACTAAGATGTTTATAAGATAGCAGGCTTCTCAGCCAATTTCTTCCTTCACCCCCAACCAAAAATGTAACAGACTTATGTTTATGCTGTATTTTTACTCATTGAAACACTAGGTGAGATCTGGGTAAAGTCAATTAAAGGAAAAATGGTTGTTTCATTCATTTGTACTTAAACCAGCCAAAGTAGTACTAATGTCATTATGATTCAGCAAATATAAGACCTCTTTCTTTTTTTTTAAGATGGGGCTTCACCATGTTGGTCAGGTTGGTCTTGAACTCCCAACCTCAGGTGATCTGCCCGCCTTGGCCTCCAAAGTGCTTGGATTACAGGCGTGAGCCATCACGCCAGGCAAGACCTCTTTCTATAAATATTAGCATACCAACAATTCAGGGAATATAGTAAAACAGAGCCAAAAAGGGTTAGGAAATCAATAAAGTATGTTATAGCTTAACACTTTACCTCAGAGTCCTTAAATTTTTTTTTTTTTTTAGAGACAGGTTTTCACCAAGTTGGCCAGGCTGACCTCAGGTGATCCGCCTGCCTCGACCTCCCAAAGTGCTGGGTTTACAGGAGTGAGTCAATGTGCCTGGCCCTACCTGTTTTTAAAAAATAAGTAAAGCCTCCCAATCCCAAAAAATAGGAACATATCTTCATCACACCAGTTTGTACTTTATTTCTTATTCTTGAGGCTAGATTCTAAACCCTAAAGATATCCAAACTAGTATTAGATCTACTTATCTATAGCCAGAGACAGCTTCTATCACGGTGTCCTTAGCAGCCAAGGTTATTAAAATATCTTTTCTCCAGGAAGATCCAACAGGAAAAAACAAAGAAACATCTCTGATTAGGCTCCAACCATACCCCACCCTCCATTCAGATTGACTGGATAGGCATAATGTAAACAGAACACGTGGTTTCCAGACAAGAAAAATCCTGAGGGACGGGAGGAGTGGAGAGGAAGGATTCAGCCAGTGCCCAGAGTGAAACTGAGTAATGTCAGTTTCACTCCTCTTCACACATCTTCAGGTTGCATGTTCAAGGAGTAGTTGAGGAATAAATCCATGGTTTGTGGAGTATTCAAATACCTAGCGGTCTGCTGAATTACATTATGGTTTTCCCCAGCAGTTTCCAAGGCAGCCTCCAAGTCACTGGCAGGAGAATTTGGCTGGAACTGCATGCAGGACTGCAGAGGTTCCTCTCCACAGTTATAGAAGGGACTGTTCCAGGCCTGAGTGTTCCAGGACTGGGTGCACCAGGTCTGAGTGTTCCAGGAGTGGTTGGTCCAGGACTGGATGTTCCGGGTCTGGTTGCTCCAGGTTGAATTGCTCCAGGTCTGGTTGCTCCACATTGGAAGGTTCCCAGCCGTGTTCACCAGGCATCCCTGGTGGTAGGAAGAGTAGAGGCTGGGGTAGGTGGGTGCTGAGGCCTTCTGAAAGAGAAGGCGGGATTAACAGAAAGGGTACAAGGACAACCAGAGCTGTCTGTGACTGGAGCTGTGTGTTTCAGGGATGGGTAAGATTGAAAGATCACTGAAAGGAAAGAACAGAATCAAGTCTCCTGTTACCTGAGTCACGTCATTGGTATTCCTTGGCCAGTTGTTTTTCTGCCACCTCTTAGATTTCATTCTCTGGTTCTGGAACCAGGTCTTCACCTGCAGGAAAAAAAATGACAGAAATTGTGAAATATTAGTAATACATAAATACTTTTATTCCTGCCCGCACCATGTCTCATGAGTATAATCTCAACACTTTGGAAGGCCAAGGTGGGCAGATTGCTTGAGCCCAAGAGTTCGGGCCAGCCTGGCCAGCATAAGGAAACCTGTCTCTACAAAAATATAAAAAATTAGCTGGGTGTAATGCTGCATGTCTGTGGTCCCAGCTTATCCGGAGTTTGAGGTGGGAGGATCACTTGCACCCGGGAAATAAATGTTGCAGTGAGCAGAGATTGCACCACTGCACTCTAGCCTGAATGACAGAGCAAGACTGTCTCAAAAAAAAAAAAAAAAAAAAAAGAACATTTGGATAGAAATAAAGGCTAGGGCCAGGCATGGTGGTTCATGGCTGTAATCCTAGTGCTTTGGGAGGCTGAGGCAGGTAGATCACTTGACCTCAGGAGTTGAAAACCATCCTGGCCAACATGGTGATACCCAGTCTCCACTAAAAATACAAAAAAATTAGCCAGGTGTAGTCGTGGGCGGCTGTAATCCCAGCTACTTGGGAGTCTAAAGCAGGAGAATCCCTTGAACCTGGAGGTGGAGGTTTCTCATTCATTCGTACTTAAACTAGCCAAAGTAGTACTAATGTCATTACGATGTCTCATTATGCTGAATTATGACACCACTGCACTCCACCTTGGGCGACAGAGGGACACTCGTGAGAAGGAAATAAAGGCCAGAAGAGGATAAGCCAATTAATGAAAGAAAATGGCCAATAAGTAATGAACAGTGATTGACCTTATTAGCAAGCAAATGCACACGATAAAAACAAAACAAGCTGGAGGTTGCTGGCAGAAAGAAAAAAAAATTATTTTAATGAGAACCAGTGTGAGTACAGACTCTCCTAACCTGGAAAGTGGAGTTTCATGCTTCTTTTTGATTAAGAAAACATTGGGCCGGGCGTGGTGGCTCACGCCTGTAATCCCAGCACTTTGGGAGGCCAAGGCAGGTGGATCGCCTGAGGTCAGGAGTTCGAGACCACCCTGGCCAACGTAGTGAATTCCCATGTCTATTAAAGCTACAAAAAATTAGCTAGGCCTGGTGTCGCGTGCCTGTAATCCCAGCTACTTGGGAGGCTGAGGCAGGAGAATCGCTTGAACCCGGGAGGCAGAGGTTGCAGTGAGCAGAGATTGTGCCATTACACTCCAGCCTGGGCAACAAGAGTGAGAGTCCATCTCAAAAAAAAAAAAAAAAAAACAAAAGAAAGAAAGAAAATGTTAGTAAGATTTTCACAATATTGGTCTATGCAAGAAAAGATTGGTTAAATTATGTCACATTCACATATTTAATGAAATAAGGAGGTGAAGAAAGTTACAAAAGCATTTCCTCTTCATACTTAATTGCAGGAGGGGGATGTGCTGACACACGGCACACACATCCATGTGCTTCCACAGAGATCTTAGCCATGCAAATTAGCCTAATTTTTGCTAACCTTATTGAAATGACAAAACAATCCTACCTGTTTGTAGCTGAGGTTCAGGATGCTGGAAAGCTCTTGCATCTGCTGAAGGCTGAGGTATTTCTGTCTCTGAAATCTGTCATTGAGTACACACAGCTGGGTGGAAGAGAACACAGTTCTGCTCTTCTGTCTCTTGACCGGGACCTTGTCTTCCTTTGTTGTGGCGCTACTCTCTGCAGCAGTGGGTTGTTTGCCTTTGGGACTGGTGGAAGAATCAGGGCTGTCCTGAATAAGCAGATCCATGGAGGAAGGAAGGGGGGACACTGTTGGAACAAATAAAAGGATGCTTTTCTCTAGAACTTTTTTCAAATATTAAAATATCCTGCTAATAAATTTGTTTTTAAAGTACTTTAATAATCCCCCACAACCCAAGTTCTAAGTAATAAGAAGAAGCACCTTCTTAACCAACCCTGAACACTTCGTGGCAAGCTTTGTACAGTATTAATCCAAGAAGTCTCAATATCTCCATTTTGCATATAATGGACTGAGTTGGGAGAGAGATCTATAATGTCGTGCACGACGATACCATTGCTGAGTGGTGCTACCACTTCTTTTTGTTGGTGAGTTGCAGTTTTCCTCTTGTTGAGGAGGCTGGAGTCTACCGCAACCTCCGCCTCCTGGGTTCAAGTGATTCTCCTGCATCAGCCTCCTGAATAGCTGGGACTACAGGCATGCGCCACCACACCGGCAATTTTTAGTAGAGACAGGGTTTCTCCATGTTGGTCAGGCTGGTCTCAAACTCCTGACCTCAGGTGATACACCCGCCTTGGCCTCCCAAAGTCCTGGGATTACAGGCTTGAGCCACCCTGCCCTGCTGGTGCTACCACTTTTTACTTTCAACTGATGCTAAAAAGCCCCCACATTGGCTGTTAACAGGTCAGAATAGAGATCCACCAATTTCCACCTACTGCATCTCACCCTGAACACTTTGTTTAATGATCTTCATCACCACCTACATGATTGTTAAATGACATGGTTGGTGTAGTGGCTCACGCCTGCAATCCCAGAACTTTGGGAGGTCAAGGCAGGCAGATCACTTGAGGTCAGGAGTTCAAGACCAGCATGGCCAACATGGCAAAACCTCATCTCTACTAAAAATTACAAAAATCAGCCGGGAGTGGTGGCAGGAGCCTGTAATCCCAGCTTCTGGGCAGGCTGAAGCAAGAGAATCGCTTGAACCCGGGAGGTGGTGATTGCAGTGAGCCGAGATTGCATCACTACACTACAGCCTGGGCGACAGAGTGAGATTGTGTCTCAAAAATTAAAAATAAGAGGGGTGAGCGGAGCAAAAAATTAATTAAAATTAAAAATAAAAACCCAAAGGAGCAACTGACTGCCCAGCTCGCAATGCTAGGACCAGCGGCAGATGTGAATTTGGATAGGCTTCTGTTTCAATCCCTTTACTATCTGACCTCATCTCCAGCATTATTTATTAAAATGAGGTAACCAATTAAAATTGTCTAGCGGGGGTCTGGCATATACTGATTTTGTAACAAGAAATTAATTTCCTACAGTACCTAGACTTAGTTGTCACTTAAATACTTAATTTCTCTGCAGTGATCCCAGGGTTCAACTCTCAATTCTATACTACACTCATAGAGCAAATGGACAGGCTCTAAAACAGAAAAAAGTCAATCTCCTGCCTCTTACAAGTAGATCCGAAAAGCGGAGGAAGTCTTCAACTAATTATTAGACTTGGGGAAAATCCTAAATATTAACTAGCTATACAAACTGTCACATGATGTGTGCTAAAGAAAACACGCCCACTTGTTCATTCCCAAACCCAGCCCTGTATTTTTAAACTTAACACTTTAAATTATAAAGGTGACCAAGTGCAGTGGCTCAAGCCTGTAATCCCAACAACTTGGGAGGCCGAGGCAGGCGGATCACGTGAGGTCAAGAGTTTGAGACCAGCTTGGACAGGCGAAACCCTGTCTCTACTAAAAACTACAAAAACTTAGCCGGGCATGGTGGTGCATGCCTGTAATCCCAGCTACTCGGGAGGCTGAGACAGGAGAATCACTTGAACCTGGAGGCAGAGGTTGCAGTGAACGAAGATTGAGCCATTGTGCTCCAACCTGCGCAACAAAAGCAAAACTCTCTTTAAAAAAAAAAAGAGAGAAAAACAAGGTGACATTCAAATCTAAGGCGCAAATATAGCAATTGTGTTTACTTATTCCTCTCCCACAACCTACTCTTTACAACTGAATTCATAATGTAAATGCAGTTTTTAAGCTGGTTATTTATTTATTTATTTATTTATTTTTTAAAGACGGAGTTTCACCATGTTGGTCAGGCTGGTCTTGAACTCCCGACCTCAGGTGATCCGCCCGCCTTGGCCTCCAAGGTGCTTGGATTACAGGCGTGAGCCACCGCACCCGGCCTAAACTGGTTTTTTTGAGCGCCCCCCCTCCACCCCGCATTTTTACGCTATTTCTTTTTTTTTTTTTTTTTTATTTTATTTTTTTTTAAGACGGGGTTTCACCATGTCGGTCAGGCTGGTCTTAACTCCCGACCTCAGGTGATCCACCCGCCTTGGCCTCCCAAAGTGCTTGGATTACAGGCGTGAGCCACCGCGCCCGGCCTTTTACGCTATTTCATAGCATCAGTGTTACCAAAGGCATTCTTGGTGAAGTTGGTTCACTTTTAAATTTTTTTAAAACCACTGAAAAATTGATTTTCAAGAAAGTGGTAGCAGTTTTATGAGAATTCCTCACCCATTGCTGCTACCATCAGAAGCATGAGTACTAGGCACAGGTCTTGAAGTCAAATTGGAATTCTAGCTAAGTCCTATTTGAGTGTCAGTAGATTAAACTTTCTGGAATTAATATTTACCAGAAAGTTGGGTCAACACTTCCCAGGGACTCAGGAGAAGTAAACATGGGAGGTGCTCCCAAACTCAGAGCTGTCCAGTAACTTCCACAAACCCAGAGAATAGAGAGACAGATGTTACAGACACAGAAAGAATGTAATTACATAAATTACATATTAATTACATAAATCTCATCGGATTTCCCTTGCCATTTTTGGCAAAACAAAAACATGATGCTCATCCCTGAACTGTGATGTCAGGTCTTCTGGTTAATTAGCAATAATATCTGCTATAACTGTGTGCCCAGTGTTATGTGAAGATAGACGCATCACCCTCATTTAACTATGATGATACATTTTTGTTTCCACCATGACTTAAGCCCATAGGTGCTCATATTTACAGTACACTGCTCAGCTGCCGAATTCTGTCCTTCAACTCAGTGCACACTCCTGAGACCTGGGACATAGTTCAAAGGGCAGGTGCCACCAAGTTACAATCGAAAAGGGGGTTTCCAGAGGACTGGTTTATAGTATCACTTGCTTATTAGTAATGGGGTATCATTGCTCAAGAGGAAAATGATCTCTTAATCCTCTCCTTCCCTTTTCCCTTAAGGAACTTGGCCTTTCAAGGATAAATTTGTTTCCGCCAGGTGGGGTGGCTCACCCTGTAATCCTTGAATTTAGCACTTTGGGAGGTTGAGGTGCATGATCACCTGAGATCAGGAGTTCGAGATCAGCCTGGCCAACATGGCAAAATCCCGTCTCTATTGAAAAAAAAAAAAGATAAATTTGTTTCTTACCAGTCTCTGTGTGAGGCATCTCAGCAGAAGACATTTGCAAGGATGGATAATTTTCTTCAGGCTCACAAATCACAGGCGTAGGTGAAGATTCTCCACAGTCGGATGCTTCGGAGCAAGGCAGGCTTTGTGGACAAGCTGGATCCATACTCATGTTATTATTGGGGAAGAAGAGGAAAAAACGTTAAGACCTGGACTGGAAAAAGGCTAAGGCAGCCTTAAGACTTTTTTCTGGAAGATTTTTAGGGAAATATGACCTCCAGAAGCAAAAGTATCAGGAAGTTGGGATGAAGTGAGTCGCCTCCGCAGTTAACTGGAGGCAACCAGCTCAGTCCAGCAAAACGTTAACATGCTGGAGGCTCTGGGTTTATAATGAAGGCTCTATCACCTTAGACCCACCCCCTCCTGGCAGGCACACCCCCCTCTGACCCACCCTTGTGAATTCTCAGTTAATTCCGTCTGCCAGTCTCACCAAGGTCATTGTAATGCAAAAGTAACGGCGCAGTAACCCAGACTAGCGAGGGAACTGGAAAAGCGGGCAAAGGGGACCCTGAAGACAAACCCGGCAATAAATACTTCTAGGTTCACCACGTTTCAACCTTTTAAATGAGGAATGGTTCAACAGGAATGGGATAAAACTTTAATATTTTAAAAATAAAAAGGCCGGGCACGGTGGCTCACGCCTGTAATCCCAGCACTTTGGAAGGTCGAGGCAGGCGGATCACGAGGTCACAGGTCGAGACCATCCTGGTCAACACGGTGAAACTCCGTCTCGACTAAAAACACAGAAGTAGCCGGGCTGGTGGGGGGCGCCTGTTGTCCCAGCTATTCGGTAGGCTGAGGCAGGAGAATAGCTTGAACCTGGAAGCAAGAGATTGCAGTGAGCCGAGATCACGCCACTGCCCTCCAGCCGGGCAACAGAGCGGGACTTACGTCTCAAAAGGGAAAAAAAAAGGATGAGTGCACCTTCAGTTTCTGAGGTTACTGAAATTCTCATTGGGGGAGATTTCTTGATTTGAGATAACTTGGTGTCTCAAAGTCTGGCTAGTTTGGGCAGAAATTTCAACTAGCTCCATTTTCTTCTTTGATTCACTCTGAGGTCATAGTAAAACACAACATAGGCATCAGTTAATGTTCAAAATGGTACTTGTTTTCAGCCCCTACCTTAGTTCCCTGCAGTTTGGTCTCTTGTCAATCCCTCCTCCCAGGCAGTCGACTTCTGGCTTTTTCCCTCTGGCTCTTTAGCTTCTTCTCGGGTCTGGTGATATTGTCATGTCTTTCAAGACTACTCCATGCTCATCCTGTGCTTGGGTTTTATTTTGTTTTGTTTTTGCAGGGCGAAGGGAGGTATGGTTTCCAAATGAACAAAGTGTTTAAAGTGGGGGTTCCAGCACTAACATTTGTGGACAAAGCCTGCAGTTTTCGATTTTCCTTCCTGTTCCCAAACCCAACATTTAAGAAACCTAAGATTTCTTCCTCTTTTCCAGTCTCCCACCAAGAATGTAAACTCTTAAGCAAATCCCGATTATGTAATTTTTGAAGACACAACTCTGACTCTTTTCCTCTGCACTCTGCCTCTGGGGTCTGCACCCGGAGCAGCTGGCTTTACTCCCGCACAAGTTGACTTTTGTTCACAATGCAAAGCCTCCAACTATTGAGAGTAGAAGTATTGCTGGCTGTGAAGCAAGGAGATGAAATGTGGCATAATCTTTTTTCTTCTCAGAACTCCATTCTGGAGAAGAGTAAGACAGGGGTGTCAGGGAGCAGGTAAGTGGAACTAGATACATCATGCTTCAGGCAGATAGTCTGTGTCTTGTTAGAAATAGGATGATTTGTTTAAAAAAGGGAAAAACTTGCCTTCCTTTCATTCTTAATCAGCACAGTTTGGTAAGTGGGGACTATCAAGGCCACCAAGACTCACCAAGGCTGAGTTTGCCCGCAGCTCTGGAAAGGGCAGGTACCAGAAGCTTTGTTCTTTGCGGAAGGGGGTCTTTGCATAAAAGCCTGAGCTGAATTCCCCATCCCCCACTTTCTGTCCCATTGTGTCTAGGGTAAGCGCCTCCGGAGTGAAAGACCAACGGGAAGGGGGCTGGTGGCTGGAAGGCCGACTTACTACATTCTTCGCCAAGGAAAGCAATTTGAATAAAGTTGAGGTTTAGGAAGCTGTCCGATTTCGGATTTTTGGAACAGGCTAGCATAAAAAGGTGTTAAAATGAGCTAATAGGCCAGGCACAGTGGCTCACTCCTGTAATCCTAACACTTTATGAGGCCCGAGGTGGGTGGATTAGGAGTTCAAGACCAGCGTGGCCAACATGGTGAAACTCTGTCTCAACTAAAAATTCAAAAATTAACTGGGCGTCGTGGTGCATGCCTGTAATCCCAGCTACTAGAGAGGCTGAGACAGGAGAATCACTTGAACCCGGGAGGCGGAGTTTGCAGTGAGCCCAGATTGCACCACTGCACTCCAGCCTGAGCAGCAGAATGAGACCCTATCTCAAAAAAACAAAACAAAACAAAACAAAAAAACTGATGGCTGGGCAAGGTGGCTCACGCCTGTAATCCCAGCACTTTGGGAGGCCGAGGCGGATGGATCACCTGAGGTTGGGAGTTTGAGACCAGCCTGACCAACATGGAGAAACCCTGTCTCTAAAAAAAAAAAGTGCTAACAATTTAGTAGAGTAGATCAAATAGATGAAAAAAAATTATAACATTAATTATAATGATAATGTTGTGTAGTAAGTACTGAAAAAAAAATGCACTGGATGCTAAGAGAGTAGAAATAATGGAGGTGGGGTCGAGGAGGGATGGGCAGGGAGGACTGGACCATCTTCAGTGATGTGAGAAGGAAAAATGTGGAGAGAAGGGAATTGCAGAAAATTAACAGTTTGGGTAAAGGCATGAGAGAAAATGATGGGTTCTAATACTTGCTTAACAGGACTCAAAGGCAGGGGTGCAACAGGAGGGGGAGTTACCAGAGAGAACACAGCACCTAACACTCAGTGAGGATCTTCCTATCAGACATGTGAACCAGAACATCTCCGTCTTAAACAGGAGCTGGGTAAAATGAGGATGAAACCTACTGGGCTACATTCCCAGACAGTCAAGGCATGATAAGTCACAGGATGAGATGGGAGGTCAGCACAAAATACAGGTTATAAAGGCCTTGCTGATAAAACAGGGTACAGTAAAGGAGCTGACCTAAACCCACCAAAACCAAAAGGGGAGATTTTTTTTAATAATTCAAGTAATAGGATTTGGATAGGGCAATAGGCAGCCTTGAAGATAATTAGAAAAGGTCAAGTGGGCTGGGCGTAGGGGCTCATGCCTGTAGTCTCAGCAGTTTGGGAGGCCGAGGTGGGTGGATCACAAGGTCAGGAGTTGAAGACCAGGCTGGCAAACATGGTAAAACCCCATCTCTACCAACAATACAAAAATCAGCTGCTCGTGGTGGCAGGCACTTGTAATCCTCGTTGCTGGGAGGCTGAGGCAGGAGAATTGCTTGAGCCCGGGAGGCGGAGGTTGCAGTGAGCCGAGATTGCACCACTGCACTCCAGCCTGGGCGACAGAGCAAGACTCTGTCTCAAAATAAAAAAAAAAAAAAAAAAAGGCCTGCGTGGTGGCTCATGCCTGTAATACAAGCACTTTGGAGGCCAAGACGGGCGGATCACCTGAGGTCAGGAGTTCAAGACCAGCCTGACCAACATGGTGAAACCCCGTCTTAAAAAAATAAATAAATAAATAAGAAGAAAAAGGTCAGGTACAGCTTGGGTTGACACACAAGCCAAATGTGAACATACTCTTTGTCCAGGTGACACAGGTAATATACATTCTATCTATCTATCCGTCTGTCTACCTACCTACCTACCTACCTACCTACGTATCTGATTTATCTCCCTACTACCACTAGAATGTAAGCTCTGTGAGAGGAATTTTTTTGTTGTCTGTTAAGATGGTGTTTCGCTCTTGTTGCCCAGGCTAGGGTGCAATGGTGCAATCTCCGCCTCCCGGGTTAAAGCAATTCTCCTGCCTCAGCCTCCCAAGTAGCTGGGATTACAGGCACACACCACCATGCCCAGCTAATTTTTTGTGTGTCTTTAGTAGTGACGGGTTCGCCATGTTGGCCAGGCCGGTCTCAAACTCCTGACCTCAGGTGATTCACCCACCTCGGTCTCCCAAAGTGCTGGGATTACAGGCGTGAGCCACCAAGCACAGCCTATTTTTATTTTTTGCCTGTTTTATTTATTGTCTTATCTGCAGCCCTAGAGAGTATGTATGGTTCATTCACCAACATCTTCAGCACCACCTGGGAGCTTGTTAGAGATGCTGATTGACGGGCTTCACCACTGAGTAGGAATCTTTGGTGGGAGGGACTGGGAATCTGTGTTTTAAACTTCTCCCTGTGATTTTTGTTTTTTTCATGACAGCCTACCATTGAAACCAGGTGATTTGAATGCTATTTTTTAAGAACTACTCTTCTAGAGAGAACCAGGCAAAAAGTAGAAAATCATGATTTGTTGATGAAGGAATGGGCTTAAATGAGAACTAGGGTTTTGTAAACAAATAGAGTTTAGGAGGCATTTCCTGACGTTTAAATATTGAACTGCACATCAATGTGATATACAAAATGACTCTTAAAAACAACAATGCTCTTTGCCTCAGGTCCTCTAAACTGACAATTCCATGAGCCTTGAACAATGAGTCTTTCATTTACAACAAACAGTCCTCCTTCCTCTGGGAGGTAGAGTACTGTCCAATTACCAGCGATGGAAAGGTGAGCAGCACAGCTACTGAAACTGCTAGTTTAGAGATTACAAATGGAATTATACAGGATATTCTTCACTTATTTTGCCTGTTATACCTATAAGAACACAAGAAGCTGGGCGGGGTGGCTCAAGCCTGTAATTCCAGCACTTTGGAAGGCTGAAGCAGATGGATCATGAGGTCAGGAGTTCGAGACCAGCCTGACCAACATGGTGAAACCCCTGTCTCTGCTAAAAATAGAAAAATTAGCCAGGCATGATGGTGCGGGCCTGTAATCGCAGCTACTCAGAGTCTGAGGCAGGAAAATTGCCTGAACCCTGGAGGTAGAGTTTGTGGTAAGCTGAGATCATGCCATTGCACTCCAGCCTGGGCAACAACAGTGAAACTCCTTCTCAAATCAAAACAAAAGAAAACAAACCAACAAGACCCCAACAAATTTCTTTTTTTATTTTTAAATTTTATTATTGTTTTTTTTACCTATGGTGCTGGGAAAAAATTTCTGACTCATGGTTCAGCTTTGAATTTGTCAGATCTTACTCTACCTAAAGGTTTTTAATATTCAAGGACTGAATTACTATGTATACCAAATTCTAAGGTCTACTGTAGAGTTCAGAAGACTAAACCATCAAAGCGAATTATCAAAAATAGTCCTGACTGGCCTGGCTCGGTGGCTCATACCTGTAATCCCACCACTTTGGGAGGCTGAGGCGGTCGAGATCACCTTAGGTCAGGAGTTCGAGACCAGCCTGACCAAAAAGGAAAAACTCCATCTTTACTAAAAATACAAAATTAGCCGGAATGGTGGCACATGGCTGTAATCACTGCTACTCAGGAGGCTGAGGCAAAAGAATCCCTTGGACCCGGGAGGCGGAGGTTGTGGTGAGCCACGATTGCGCCAATGTACTCAGCCTGGGCAACAAGACCGAAACTCTGTCTCTAAAAGAAAAGAAAAAAAAAGTCCTGATCGTTTTTTTTGGTTCCTGAAAAATAAGAGAGGGGGTGGGGGAGTCTTGGCCTTGAACAACACTGTTGTTACCAGGGTATTGATGACTTCCTCTTCCCACCCTACCCTCAGGGGATCTTTAACCCAATGTAAAAGGGATTTCTTTGTAACCCCTAATAAGTCGGGCCGCAGGGAGAGGAGGAATATCTAAGAATCCCTTTCAAAGTTTAGCAAACATAGAACCTTGCTCTGGAACAGTATAATATTATTGGCCAGAAGAGAATCGCCTTTTCAATTTCTGGGTAGGTGTTAGAAGAGGAGGAAGAAGAACTTGTGGAAGGAGATGAGGGAGGTGCAGTGATGACGATGGTGTTGGGGGAGAGAATAGTGCAGCACCTGTGACAATTCTGTTATCTTGACCTTCGCTGTTGATCCAATTAGCTGCTGTGAGATGAAATAAAACTGTTGATTCTAATAATACAGCATCCAAATAGTGAATTATCTAGATAGTGAGTTATCTAATTGTTCAGGGTCAGTTACAGATCAAACTCCTTGCTCTACTCTTCCTCCCTTGTCACTACTGATCTAGACTAGTATTAAAAGCTTTTTACAAAAAGAAATAAATATTATATTTACAATATTGTAGGACATCAGAGTATTTTAGTTATTTTAAAGGGGTTGGAGGAAGAGGGGAGCAAGAGGTCCCTGCCTCCAGGAGTAAATAAATCTATGTGAAATAAAGAGTTCAGCCCAGTGCGGTGGCACCAGCCTGTAATCCCAGCACTTTGGGAGGCCAAGGTGGGTAGATCACAAGGTCAGGAGTTCAAAACCAGTCTGGCCAAATGGTGAAACCCTGTCTCTACTAAAAATACAAAAATTAGCTGGGCATGGTGTAATCCCAGCTATTCAGGAGGCTGAGGCACAGAGTTGCTTGAATTTGGGAGGCAGAGGTTTCAGGGACTCAAGATCGTGCCACTGCACTCGAGTCTGGGGGACAGAGCTAGACTCTCTCTCAAAAGAATGAAAAACAACAAAAGCACAAAGAGTTCAAAGCTAGGACACATAGTGTAATGTTGAAAAGGAAATTCAGGCCGGGCGCGGTGGCTCACGCCTATAACCCCAGCACTTTGGGAGGCCGAGGCGGGAGGATCACAAGGTCAAGAGATCGAGACCATCCTGGCCAACATGGTGAAACCCCGTCTCTATTATATAAAAAAAATATTTAAAAAAAAAGAAAAGGAAATTCAGATTCAAGAAAGCATTTGTTAGGCCAGGAGCAGTGACTCATGCCTGTAATCCCATCACTTTGGGAGTCCGAGGCAGGTGGATCACCTGAGGTCAGGGGTTCAAGACCAGCCTGGCCAACATGGTGAAATTCTGTCTCTACTAAAAATACAAAACTAGCTGGGCATGGTGGCAGGCGCCTATAATCCCAGTTTACTCAGGAGGCTGAGGCAGGAGAATCACTTGAATCCAGGATGTGGAGGCTGCAGTGAATGGAGATTGTACCACTGCACTTCCAGCTTGGGAAACAGAATGAGACTCTGTCTGAAAAAGAAAAAAAAATGCCGGGCAAAGTGGCTCACGGCTATAATCCCAGCACTTTGATAGGCTGAGGCGGGCGGATCACAAGGTCAAGCGTTCGAGACCAGCCTGACCAACATGGTGAAACACCGTCTCTATTAAAAAAAAAAAAAAAGGGGGAAATCATTTGCTAATTATACTAGTTTTTTTCTTAAATTTGAATTGAGAAACAACTTCCATATGGTGAACAAAACTCAAATAAATATCTTTTATTAGAAACAGAGCCTCACTTGTCACCCTGGCTGGAGTGCAGTGGCTGGGTTTCTGCTCACTGCAGCCTCAGCCTCCAGGTTCAAGTGATTCTCCTGCCTCAGCCTCCCAAGTAGGTGGGATTACAGGCACTCACCACGATGCCCAGCTAATTTTTTCTATTTTTAGTAGAGACAGGGTTTCATTATGTTGTCCAGGCTGGTCTTGAACTCCTGACCTCAGGTGATCCACTCGCCTTGGCCTCCCAAACTGCTGGGATTACAGTTATGAGCCACTGCACCTGGCCTAAATAAATCTCTTCTTTTTTTTTTTTTTTTTTTTTTTTTTGAGACCAGAGCTTGCCCTGTCGCTCAGGCTGGAGTGTACTGGCATGGTCTCGGCTCACTGCAAACGCTGTCTTCTGGGTTCAAGCAATTCTCCTGCCTTAGCCTCCTGAGTAGCTGAGATTACAGGCACATGCCACCATGCCCGGCTAATTTTTGTGTGTTTTTTTTTAGTAGAGACGGGGTTTCACCATGTTCGCCAGGCTGGTCTCGAACTTCTGTCTTGCTCTGTTGTCCAGGCTGGAGTGCAATGGCGTGATCTCGGGTCACTGCAACCTCTTCCTCCCGGGTTCAAGCTATTCTCCTGTCTCAGCCTCTTGAGTAGATGGGACTGCAGGCTACTATGACTGGCTAATTTTTGGTATTTTTAGTAGAGATAGGGTTTAATTGTGTTGTTCAGGCTGGTCTCGAACTCCTGACCTCAGGTGATCCTCCCGCCTCGGCCTCCCAAAGTGTTGGTATTACAGTCGTGAGCCACCTTGCCTGGTCTCAAATTCTGTTATGTTTTAGTCATCGAGTCAGACACCTTGAATTTGGATTCTACTTCCTTCCATTTCCATGCACTAGTTACGTGACCAATAGTTTCCTTTTTTTGGAGACAGAGTCTCACTCAGTTGAGCAGGGTGAAGTGCAATGGTATGATTCAGGCTCACTGAAACCTCTGCCTCCTGGGTTCAAGCAGTTCTCCTGCCTCAGCCTCCCTAGTAGCTGGGATTATAGGTGCCCACCACTCCCGGCTAATTTTTGTATTTTTAGTAGAGACAGGGTTTCACCTTGTTGGTAAGGCTGGTCCCAAACTCCTGATCTCAGGTGATGCACCCGCCTCAGCCTCCCAAAGTGCTGGGCTTACAGCCCTGAGCCACTGTGCCCAGCCTAATTTTTGTATTTTTTAGTAGAGATGAGGTTTCACCATATTGGCCAAGCTGGTATTGAACTCCTGATCTCAAGTGATCCCCCCGCCTCACCCTCCCAAAGTGCTGGGTTTACAGGGGTGAGCCACCATGCCAGCAGTGATTCACAACCTTAAAGCAGCAAGGAATGAGCAAAACCAGTCTACATTCCATGTTGAGCCCTTAATCTGGACTCAATTTGTAGGCTGCCTTTTTGGGATCTGGTGTGGTGGAACATGCCTGTAGTCCCAGCTGCTCAGGAGACCAAGCTGGGGGGACCACTTGAGCCTAGGAGTTTGAGGCCAGCCTTTGCGATATACTGAGATCCCCCCCATCTCTAAAGTTCAAGAGGGTAGAATCATGGGAATACATATTTTTTAATTATCTAGAACATAGAAATAGGGAAAAGAGTACTTCCTACTCTTTCAGTGTCACACTAGTGGGCTAGGAATCCTCATCCTAAGTGTCATCTGATATCTGGGGAAGGTAATTTTGCTGGATATATTAGGGATGTGGCCAATGGTTTGGCTGGAGGTTCAGGAACTAGAAGGAATGTGATTGGGAAACTGATTACAAGGAAGTCTGAGAAAGAGATATGTGGATAGACCTCTCTGAATGGTAAAAAAAACAGAAATTTTTTTTTTTTTAATTTTTGTGAGACAGAGTCTCACTTTGTTGCCCAGGCTGGAGTGCAATGGCTGGATCTCAGCTCACTGCTACCTCCACCTTCTGGATTCAAGTGATTCTCCTGCCCCAGCCTCCTGAATAGCTGGGATTTCAGGCACCTGCACTTTGCCCAGCTAATTTTTCTATTTTTAGTAGAGATGTTGGTCAGGCTGGTCTCAAATTCCTGACCTCAAATGATCCACCCGCCTCAACCTCCCAAAGTGCTGGGATTACAGGTGTGAACTGCCCCCAGCTAAAAAAAACAGAGAGATACTTATATTCTACGTGAATACACACCGACAGATGACCTCAGCAAAGGATTTCAATAATCAAGTGATCGAATGTCCTGTTCTATAGATACCAGTCAGCTTCATTCTCTACCCATCTCTGTTATCACCTAACTAATTGGCTCATGATCAAAGTGGCCATGGTGGCAGGGACGGGGGTTAGGCATGGACTCAAGCAACATGGACTTCCACTCACCAGGGCTGCCCTGGCTATAGCCACTGCTGAGTGGCCAGTCTGCCAGCAGCAAAGACCTACAGTGCTTACCCAATGGTCCCATTCTCTGGGGAGGATGAATCAGCCAGCTGCCTAGTGGCAGGTTAATGACATTCTGCCATGGAAGGGGCAGTGTTGTTATTGGAATAGACACTCTGGATATGGATTTGCCTTCCTTGCAAGCAATGCTTATTTGCCAACATGGTATTCTATACAGCATTGTTTCTGACTGAGGTGCTCACTCACTGCAAATGAAATGCAGTAATGGACCCACGCTTATGAAATCCACTGGTCTCACAATGTTCCTCATCATCATAAAGCAGCTTAATAGAATTTCTTTTTTTTTTGAAACAAGTCTCGCTCTGTCGCCCAGGCTAGAGTGCAGTGGCTCAATATCGGTTCACTGTAACATCCGCCTCCCAGATTCAAGCAATTCTCCTGCCTCAGCCTCCCAAGCAGCTCGGATTACAGGTGCCCACTACCATGCCCAGCTAATTTTTTGTATTTTCAGCAGAGATGAGGTTTCACCATGTTGGTCAGGCTGGTCTTGAACTCCTGACCTCATGATCCGCCCAATTTGGCCTCCCAAAGGGCTGGGATTACAGGCCTGAACCGCTCTACCCAGCGAGTATTTCTTTTATTTTTTTATGAATGTGTATGTTTTTTTCTTTCTCCTTTTATCTCCTTATCATCTAACATAAGATGTATTAATTTAAGTCACTGCTATAAGGAAAGAAGGAAAAAAAGATGTATTAATGATTACCTTTACATTACAGTATTTAAATTACAGTATATCAAGAAGAGTGAACATGACCCAAGGACTTGACAACTTCTATTCTTGTTTTTTTTTTTTGAGATGGAGTTTCGCTCTTGTTGCCCAGGCAGGAGTGCAATGGGGCGATCTCTACTCACCACAACCTCTGCCTCCCAGGTTCAAGCAATTCTCCTGCCTCAGCCTCCCTTGTAGCTTGGATTACAGGCATGCGCCACCACGCCCAGATAATTTTTTGTATTTTTAGTAGAGACAAGGTTTCTCTATGTTGGTCAGGCTAGTCTCGAGCTCCCAACCTCAGGTGATCCACCCGCCTCAGCCTCCCAAAGTGCTGGGAGCACAGGCATGAGCCACCGCACCCGGCTCTTCTATTCTTTTTAAAGAGTCGACATCTTGCTCTATTGTCCAGTCTGGAGTGCAGTGGTGCTATCATAGCTCACTGCTACGAGCTATGGTTTGTCGAATTGGCATTCATTCTTACCAAGATTCTTCTTTTTATTTAGTTTAAAACAGTTTTCCTTTTTTTTCCCCTTTCTTTTTCTTTTTGGAGACAGGGTCTCCCTGTGTCACCCAGGCTGGAGTGCAATGGTGTGCATGATCCATGATTGTGGCTCACTGCAGCCGCCACCTCCTGGGCCCAAGTGATCCTCCCACCTCAGCCTCCCAAGTAGTTGGGACCACAGGCGTGTGCCCTGGCTAATTTTTTTATGTTTTGTAAAGATGGAATCTTGCTATGCTGCCCAGGCTGGTCTCAAATTTCTGGGTTCAATCGATCCTCCCACCTTGGCCTCCAAAAGTGTTGGGATTATAGGAATGAACCACCGTACCCGGTTAATAAATTTTTTTTTTTTGAGACAAAAGTTTTTGCTCTTGTCGCCCAGGCTGGAGAGTCAGGTGATCACAGCTCACTACAACCTCCATCTCCTAGGTTCAAGCGATTCTCCTGCCTCAGCCTCCTGAGTAGCTGGGACTATTACCACGCCCAGCTAATTTTTATATTTCTTCTTTTTTTTAAAGATGGGGTTTCACCATATTGGTCAGGCTGGTCTCGAACTCCTGACCTCAGGTGATCCGCCCACCTCAGCCTCCCAAAGTGCTGGGATTACAGGCATGAGCCACCGTGCCCGGCTTCTTTTTTTTTTTTTTTTAAGACAGAGTCTTGCTCTGTCACCAAGGCTGCAGTGCCATGGTGCAATCTTGGCTCACTGCAACCTCCGCCTCTTGGGTTCAAGGGATTCTCTCCTGCCTCAGCCTCCTGAGTAGCTGGGACTATTACCACGCCCAGCTAATTTTTGTATTTCTTCTTTTTTTTTCTTGTAGAGATGAGGTCTTGTTAGGTTTTCCCGGGTGGTCTGGAACTCCTGACCTTAAACAATCCTCCTTCCTGGGCATTCCAAAATATTATCATTACAGGTGTAAGCTACCATGACTGGGCTAGAAATGTTTAAAACAGTTATCCATGGTTCCAAGTAAATTCCCAAATCCTCAAATGTCCTGTGCTCTACTGTCTTTATTCATACTATTACTGGGAACTATAAGGTATTGGGAATTGATTTTTTTTTCCTGATCCAATTTCCATATTAATACATTCATTTTACTTAAGAAAGATATTTAACTATGTTTTAATTTTTTTCTGGCAAAATGTTAGCAAGAGTAAAAATATACACCCACAATATATACTTTAACAATCCAAAAATCATTAAAACTGGCTGGGCACAGTGGTTCACACCTGTAATCCCAGCACTTTGGGAACCCTAGGAGGGCAAATCACTTGAAGTCAGGAGTTTGAGACCAGCCTGGCCAACATGGTGAAACCCCGTCTCTACAAAAAATCCAAAATATTAGCCAGGCGTGTTGGCAAGTGCCTGTAATCCCAGCTACTGGGGAGGCTGAGAAGCCCAGAAACGTGCCATAGCCAGAATGGTGGGGATTGCTTTAAGGAAGGGAGGTAGGGCCACTGCGCCCGGCCTCTGACTTCTAAGATACAGCTCTCCTCATTGGCCACTCCTTCTTGGTCTTCCTGATCCTCTTCTCCAAGGCTACAAGTGGCACACCCCAGGCTTTTTCCTGTTTTTTTGTTTTTATTTTGAGACAGGCTCTGGCTCTGTCACCCTGGCTGGAGTGCAGTGGTATGATCAGAGCTAACTGCAACCTCCACCTCCCAGGTTCAAGCGATCCTCTTCCCTCAGCTTCCTGAGTAGCTCGTATTACAGGCATGCATGACTATGCCCATCTATGCTCTCTCTGTTACCCACACTACTGTCAAACTCTTGGCTTGGACCCATCCTCCACCTCGTCCTGGCTCTGTTATTTTAGAGACAGGATCTTGCTTTGTCACCCATGCTGGAGTGCAGTGGTGTAATCATGGCTCACTGTAGCCTCAATTTCCTTTTTTTTTTTTTTGAGACAGAGTTTCACCCTTGTTGCCCAGGCTGGAGTGCAATGGCAGGATCTTAGCTCACTACAACCTCCGCCTCCCAGGTTCAAGTGATTCTCCCACCTCAGCCTCCTGAATAATTGGGGCCTCAGGTGTGTGCAACCAGGTTTGGCTATTTAATTTTTGGTAGAGATGGGGTCTTGGCCAGGTGTGGTGGCTCACGCCTGTAATCCTAGCACTTTGGGAGGCAGAGGTGGGTGGATCACCTGAGGTCAGGAGTTCAAGACCAGCCTGGCCATCATGGTGAAACCCCATCTTAAAAAAAGAAAAAAAAAAAAAAAAAAAAAAGAGATGGGGTCTCATAGCCTAGGCAACATGGTGAAACTCTATCTCTACAAAAAGTACAAAAAAATAGCTGGGCGTGGTGGCGTGCGCCTGTGGTCCCAGCTACTTTGGGAGGATGAGGTGGGAGAATCACCTGAGCCTGGGGAGGTCAAGGGTGCAGTGAACAGTGATTGCACCATTGCACTTAAGCCCAGGTGACAGAGTGAAAGACTGAAGAAGAAAAGAAGAAAAAAAAAAGAGAAAACAAGAGTACATCAAGAAAGAAGGAATGGTCAATTGTTCCAAATGATGCTGAGGATAGTTACATGATGACTGAGAAGCCCAGAAATGTGCCATAACTGGAATGGTGGGGAGTGCTTTAAGGAAGGGAGGTAGGGCCAGGTGTGGTGGCTCATGCCTGTAATCCCAGCACTTTGGGAGGCCCAGGTGGGTGGATCACCTGAGGTCAGAAGTTCAAGACCAGCCTAACCAACATGGTGGAACCCCGTCTCTACTAAAAATATAAAATTAGCAGATGTGGTGGTGCATGCCTGTAATCCCAGCTACCTGATAGGCTGAGGCATAGAATCGGCTTGAAACTGCGAGGCGGAGGTTGCAGTAAGCTGAGATCGTGCCATTGCACTCCAGCCTGGGCAACAAGAGTGAAACTCTGTCTCAAAAAATAAATAAAATAAGTAAGGGGTACAGGTACAGATGAGCCAGTTGGTATAATTGGTACTTGGAAGATGAAGTTTTGCTTTGCTTTGCTTCTACTCTGTAAGATATATAAAGAGGTCATCAGCCAAGAGTGAGAAGATAGAAGAGATGTTGAATGTTGGAAGAGAGAAAAAGGGTGAAAGTGGAGAATGAATGACTTGGGGAAATATAGTAGGTTTAGAAGGCAATAGTGAGGGTTGTGGTCATACATTTAAAATGAAATCAGCCAGTCTTCTGTTTAACTGTTCAGGTGAAATGTGAAATGAGTGGAGTTTAAAAAGGGCTGTGGCTTTGCAAGGTGAATTTGAAGAAACAGGCCGGGAGAGGTGGCTCACACCTATAATCCCAGCATTTTGGGAGGCCGAGGCAGATGGATCACCTGAGGTCAGGAGTTTGAGACCAACCTGACCAACATGGAGAAACTCTGTCTCTTCTAAAAATACAAAATAAGCTGGGTGTGGTGGTGCATGCCTAGAATCCCAGCTACTCAGGAGGCTGAGGAAGGAGAA
Organism: Ateles fusciceps; assembly: GCA_036589455.1. Lineage (NCBI taxonomy): Eukaryota > Metazoa > Chordata > Mammalia > Primates > Atelidae > Ateles > Ateles fusciceps. Next base: position 1,607,221 of record JAZHEH010001593.1, read on the forward strand.
TCGCTTGAATGAGGGAGGCGGAGGTTGTGGTGAGCAGAGATCGTGCCATTGCACTCCAGCCTGGGCAACAAGAGCAAAACTCCGTATCAAAAACAAAAACAAAACAATTTCATATATTACTAGTGAAAGAATAAGTTGTGAAATCTATTTTATAGAGCTACATGGAAAAAAAATTTTTTTTTTTTGAGATGGAGTCTCACTGTTGCCAGGGCTAGAGTGCAGTGGCGTGATCTTGGCTCACTACAACCTCCCCCTCCCGGGTTCAGGTGATTCTCCTGCTTCAGCCTCCCAAGTAACTGGGATTACAGGTGCCTGCCCTTATGCCCAGCCTCCCAAGTAGCTGGGACTACAGGCATGAGCCACCATGCCTGGCTAATTTCTGTATTTTTAGTAGACGAGGTTTCACCATGTTGGCCAGGCTGGTCTTGAACTCCTGGCCTCATGTGATCTTCATGCTTCGGCCTCCCAAAGTCCTGGGATTACAGGTGGGAGCCGCCGTGCCTGACCTCTGATTTTTAAAAAACCAAAGTTTACCAACCACACTGGTATAGGAGCATTTGGATACTCACAAAACACTAACATTGGCCGGGTGCGGTGGCTCAGGCCTGTAATCCTAGCACTTTGGGAGGCCGAGGTGGGTGGATCACCTGAGGTCAGGAGTTCAAGACCAGCCTGGCCATCATGGTGAAACCCCATCTTTAAAAAATAAAAATAAAATGAATAAATAAATAAATAAGGCTAACATTTTTGCCAGCTGTGCAAAAGGACAAATGGGCAAGAGAACAAAGGGAATCGAGGATGTTGGTGGGATAGTGATTCAAGGTATTAACTACCTAGTCCAGACTTTAGAACTGAATAAGGCCAGAATGGTGCATTAGATCAGAACAAACGGGGACATCAAAGCCTAAACTCTCTATGAGGTGGCACTGAAGTATGAAATAGCTAAAAGGACAGAGAAAAGTTAGGTAAGGGAATTTTGGAGTTTGAGATTTCTGGTGTGAAATATACCAGATAACAGGGTCTAAAGGCCGGGCGAAGTGGCTCACGCCTGTAATTCCAGCACTTTGGGAGGCTGGGGCAGGCAGATCACAAGGTCAGGTGTTCAAGACCAGCCTTGCCAACATGGTGAAACCCCATCTCTACTAAAAATACAAAAATTAGCTAGGCATGGTGGTGCATGCCTGTAATCCCAGCTACTTGGGAGGCTGAGGCAGGAGAATGTTTGAACTTGGGACCCAGGAGGCGGAGGTTGCAGTGAGCCAAGATCACGCCACTGTACTCCAGCCTGGGCTACAGAGCGAGACTATCTCAAAAACAACAACAACAAAAAAAAAAAAAAAAAAACAAGGTCTAGATGTTGGCTGTAAAGGGGTGAAGGTCAGTGAGTTTCACAAAGTTCAAGAACTCTAAGACTTGGGTGGGTGTCAGATGGTTTACTCATATCAATTATGAAAGCCATGTCAATATCAAAATCTTTGATGAAATCTGGGGAGTGACCAGGGCAGTGGCAGATAACTATGATCTGAAGTTCCTTTATCAATCATTTTCCATACTCTTATTTGACCTCTAACTTATTATCTGTCATTCTCATGTCCTTTGGTGTCATCTTCTTGTCTTCACTTCCTTCTTTGTCCCATTCAATCAATTGCTCTCAAAAAAAAAAAAACTAAATGACCTTAGTCCTCTGACTCAAGTCACATACTAGTCACATACTTGGCCAGGCACTGTAGCTCACGCCTGTCATCTCAGCTACCTGGGAAGCTGAGGCAGGAGAATCGCTTTAACCCAGGTGGAGGTTGTGTGAGCCGAGATTGTGCCACTGCACTCCAGCCTGAGAAACAGAGCAAGACCCTATAACAACAACAAATTGCCCTTCCAGAAGCATAATCACATTTGTAGAGAAAAGTCACGTTTGGAGGATATGTTTAGAGATATGTTGACAAGTTGCAGAATGCACTGAATCCATTAGCTACTATAATGGATTTCCCTTTCAGTCTCAAAACATTTCCAGAGGTTGGTAATTTCTTTGTTGATTTTTTTTTTTAAATAAAATCAATTAACATCCATTATAAAACTAAACGTACAGTAGGGTAAAAATAAAATGTATAAAAACTCCTTTGCACTCCCCTCATTTAGTTCTACTCCACAGAATTAACAATTATTAATATTTTCTTGTTTGTCCTTACAGAATTCCATTTATTGGTAAGAATGGTGTCATATAAAACACGTTAGCCAGGTGCAATGGCTCCTGCTTGTAATCACGGCATTTCCGGAGGCCAAGGTGGCAAGATTGCTTGAGGGCAGGAGTTCAAGACCAGCCTCGGCAATACAGAGACCCCATCTGTAAAACAATTAAAACAAAAAAAAGTTTCACAACACAGTCTCTCTCTATATATATTTATTTATTTTTTCAGATGGATTTTCGCTCTTGTCACCCAGGCTGGAGTGCAATGGCATGATCTCAGCTCACTGCAACCTCCACCTACTGGGTTCAAGCAATTCTCCTGCCTCAGCCTCCCAAGTAGCTAGGATTACAGGCAGCCACCACCACACCCAGCTAATTTTTTTTTTTTGTATTTTTAGCAGAGATGGGGTTTCACCATGTCAGCCAGGCTGGCCTTGAACTCCTGACCTCAGGTGATCCGCCTGCCTCCACGCCTCCCAAAGTGCTGGGATTATAGGTGTGAGCCACTTTGCTCGGCCACAGTCTATATATTTAATAAATACATCAAAATATGTTAAATCTAGAAAACAATTCTCACTAAAGGACAAAGTAATCTTTCTAAAATATATTTTAAAATTTCAAAGGGGTAAGAAAGTTATGGAGGCAGAAATGGTGCAAGAACATTAGAAACACCTTCACACTGGGCAGGGCATGGTGATGTGTACTTGTTTTTTTGTTTTTGAGATGGAGTGTCGCTCTGTCCCCCAGGCTGGAGTGCAGTGGTGCGATCTCAGCTCACTGCAACCTCTGCGTCTGGGTTCAAGCGACTCTCCTGCCTCAGTCTCTTGAGTAGCTGGGACTATAGGCATGTGCCACCATGCACAGCTACGCCCAGCTAATTTTTTTTGTATTTTTATTGGAGACAGCGTTTCACCGTGTTAGCCAGGATGGTCTCAATCTCCTGACCTTGTGATCTGCCCACCTCAGCCTCCCAAAGTGCTGAGATTACAGGCATGAGCCACCACACCCAGCAACAGGTAATATGCACTTGTAATCCCAGTTACTCGGGAGGCTGAGGTAGGATCGCTGTAACCCAGGAGTTTGAGATCCCCTTCTCTTAAAAAAAAAAAAAAAAAAAAAAAAAAAAAACTGGGCACAGTGGCTCATGCCTGTAATCCCAGCACTTTGGAAGGCCCAGATGGGTGGATCACCTGAGGTCAGGAGTTCGAGACCAGCCTGGCCAACATGGTGACACCCCATCTCTATAAAAAATAATAATAATACAAATAAAAAAATAAAAAATAAAAAAACTATCATAGCGGGATTTCAATAGAGGACACTAAGAGTATACAAACACTACATATGAAATAAATTGATAGAGCCTTGACTATGTCTCAAGTTATAACTGAAAATACACGGCTTAAGAAACTAACACATGACAGTACAAATTCAGGCTGATAGTCAGGAACTGTTATTTATTGATGAAATCATGTTATTTCCCAGCAATTCAGCTTCCTCATTTATAATTTAGCATAATGATTGCTAGGAAATGCAGTCTCATTCATGCAGTCTTTTAATCCCCACTTGGCCTCATAAGAATAGACCGTAGACCTGGAATACTTTCTTACCAAGAGATCAAAGAGCCCAGACAGGTGCAGTGGCTCACACCTGTAATCCTAGCACTTTGGGAGGCAGGCAGATCACTTGAAGCCAGGAGTTTGAGGCCAGCCTGATCAACATAGTGAAACTTCATACATACTAAAAATACAAAAATTAGCTGGGTGTGGTGGTACATATCTGTAGTCCCAGCTACTAGAGAGGCGGAGGCACGAGAATTACTTGAACCTGGGAGGTTGCAGTGAGCCAAGATTGCCCCACTGTACTCCAAGCCTGGGCTACAGACCAAGACTGTCCCAAATTTAAAAAAGCAAAAAGAGCCCATGTGACCTGTGGTGGCTTATTGCTTCTGTGTGGCTACGTTTCCCTGTGGCAAGCGCAGTGCACCAGAGTAGTACGCATAGTCAATTTCCCTGCACTGGCTGCCAGGAAGCTGATCTTGCTCTGTCAGTAAAGCGTTGCCGCACCCACGGCTTGACTGCATTGTTTTTGCACAACTCTGATCCCAAGGTGCATGGGGTGGAAGCATTTGGACTTCTATTCCTGTCGGTTGGCACAGTGATGATCTTTGCGGTCCTCCATGTGGTGGGAGGCATCTCCTGGGTGATGGTAACCAGTGTTTAGTGTTCTGCTCCCCTGGGATTGATAATCCGGTGCCCCATATAATACTTAACAATAATCAAGTAAGATAACATTTCAGCGTTTCTACATAAATATACATAAATAATATATTAAAATTCTATATACAGTCTAGTGCTGCTAAAAATGTTAATATTGTCCTTATTTCCTTCCAAAAATCACATGAGCTTCTGCCAACAACTAGAGAGGAAAGACAATCATCAGACATATTTAGCAGGAACTAAATTTGTTCCTATTTAGAAGGAACAAATAGGACAAAATTATCAATTCTGTACCACAATCAATAAAAAGCTAATGTCTATATTTGCTCATTTGGTAATATGACTACCTGTTAAATGGTGGCATGTGTATGTAAGTGTGTGCCTAAGTGTGTTTTGAGTAGAATGAAAAATAAGGCAATAAGTGGTTTTTCTGTCACTGGCTGGAACGTGAAAAAGTTTATAGGCGCACCCAATAACGATGGAAACGCGGGCCATCTCCGGAAGTCAATATATTCCTTCTACTTCCTTATATTTTACAAGAAACACTTTCTTACCTTTTATGTTTTTTCTTATGCTTTCTCTTGGACATTTCTTTATTATATTTCTTCCTCTTTGTACAAAACCACTGACTTATCTGCAAAAAATGAGGTGTGGGAGGTGATTAATACAGGAATAAGGATATCTTTGTCAATAAAGAAATGTCTGCTAATGCTGTCATACCTGCTTATGTGTCATGCCAAATTCAAATGAGAGTGACAGACGCTCTTGTATTGTGGGGCACCTGTTTAACTTAAACTTTGCCCACAGAGTGTCCATGAGGGATTTGCTGACTAATCCTGTCTTGGGATGCTGTTTCTGTTTCTCATTTTCCATTTTCCTTTTTGTTTCCTGTTCATTGTCCATCTCCTTTTCAATTTCCTCTTCTTTTTCTCGTTCTCTCTTTCTGCCAGCTTCTCCTCCTCCTTCTCTTGATTTCTGCTTTCCCTTTGTTCATCTTCACTGTAATTTCCATTTGATTGTTCAGGATTTTGATCCCAAGGCATAGCTGGTTGTTTCTGTATAAAAAGATCTGTGGAATAAAATCAAGCTGCAGCTAAATTTGGATTTCAGTTCATAGTTAACAATCTCCAATGTGAGAATATATTTGATTTTCCTAAGTTAGCAATGTAGTACATTGGTGAAAAATATAGAACAAAGAAAAAGTGAACTTGATGCCTGCCTGGTGGCTCATGCCTGTAATCCCAGCACTTTGGGAGGCCAAGGCGGGTGGATCACGAGGTCAGGAGATGGAGACCATCCTGGCTAACACGGTGAAACCCCATCTCTCCAAAAATACAAAAATTAGCTGGGTGTGGTGGCACATGCCTGTAGTCCCAGCTACTTGGGAGGCTGAGGCAGGAGAATCGCTTGAACCCAGGAAGCTGAGATTGCAGTGAGCCCAGATCATACCACTGCACTCCAGCCTGACAACAGGGTGAGACTCCATCTCAAAAAAAAAAAAAAAAAAACGCCGGGAGCATGGCTCACGCCTGTAATCCCAGCACTTTGGGAGGCACAGGTGGGCAGATCATGACGTCGGGACTTCCAGACCAACCTGACCAATATGGTAAAACCCCATCTCTACTAAAAATACAAAAATCAGCTAGGCATGATGGCGGGTGCCTGTAATCCCAGCTACTCAGGAAGCTGAGGCTGGAGAATTGCTTGAACCCAGGGACGCTGCAATGAGCCGAGATCACGCCACTGCACTCCAGCGTGGGCGACAGCGTGAGACTCTGTCTCAAAAAAAAAAAAAAATTATTTGAACTCTAAGGGTCAAATCTGCCAAGTTAAAATTCATGTATTAGCCTACAGAATATAATGCAGTCCAGGCAAGGTGGCTCACGCCTGTAATCCCAACATTTTGGGAGGCTGAGGCAGGCGGATCACCTGAGGTCAGGAATTCGACCAACATGACCAACATGGAGAAACTCTGCCTCTACTAAAAATACAAAATTATCCGGGCCTGGTGGTGCATGCCTGTAATCCCAGCTACTCAGGACTGAGGCAGGAGAATCGCTTGCACGCAGGAGGCAGAGGTTGCGGTGAGTCGAGATGGTGCCATTGCACTCCAGCCCAGGCAACAAGACCGAAACTCCGCCTCAAAAAAGAATATAATGCAGCAGTTTTTAAAAAAGTATGAAGTAGGTCAATAAATATTAACATGGAACGATGCCCCAGACATATTTTACATACAAGAGCAATTTTACATTCACATACAGAGGAGTAAATTTCTTCGATTGAAAAATCTTAAAAATGTTCACATAACCAGATGGCTTCACTAGTGAATTCTACCAATGTTCATACAAGAATTAAACCTTTCACAAAGTCTTCCAAAAAATAGGAAAGAACATTTCCCAACTTATTCTATGAGATCAGTATTTTTACCCTGCATATCAGTCACAGTTCAACTGGAAAAAGATAACAATATCTTTATCAGTAGCGAATATACATTAAGAAATTCATTGCAGGGAACTGGCTTACACAATTTTGGAAATGCCTCGGCAAGTCGGAAAGGATGGCTGGAACCCTTCAGTGTGAGATGAAGCTACTCTCCCTAGGCAGAATTTCCTTTTAAAGCCTCATCAGATTGAATTAGGTTTACTCAGATTATAATCCCTTTTACTTAAAGACAGTTGAGATGGATTTTAATTACATCTAAAATGCCAGTAGCAAGGCGTGATGGCTTGCACCTGTAATCCCAGCCACTGCCCTGCAGCCTGGGCAACAAAGCAAGACTGACTCCATCTCAAAATAAAATAAGTATGCCAGTAGCACCTAGTGTTTGATTGAATTACTGGGTCTATAGCCTACCCAAGTTGCCACATTAAAGGCCATTATCACACTGATACTCAAACCGGACAGACACCTCCCCCAAAAAAGTATAGATTAATGTCCCTTATGAAAATGGAGGCGAAAACGTCAACAAAATGTTAACAATTCAAAATCCAGCAACATAGTAAAAGGATGATGCCCCATAACCAAGTGAAATTTATTCTAGAAATGTGTGATTGGTTCAACATAGGAAAATCAATGTAATACATCATAGGAATAGAATAAAGGGAAAAAACCATGTGATCATCTCGATAGAGGCAGGCAAGACTGTTTCTCTAAAATTTAAACAGAGTGACCATATGACCCAGCAATTGCCCCCTTAAAACAAAATACATTATATCTATACAGTAGACTATTATTTAGCCACAAAAAGAAATAAAATACTGATTAATGCTCGACATGGGTGAATATCAAATGCAAGCTAAATTGAGGGGCCAGGTGTAGTGACTCACGCCTGTAATCCCAGCACTTTGGGAGGCCAAGGCGGGTGGATCACTAGGTCAGGAGATGGAGACCATCCTGGCTAACACGGTGAAACCCCATCTCTCCAAAAATACAAAAATTAGCTGGGCGTGGTGGCACATGCCTGTAGTCCCAGCTACTTGGGAGGCTGAGGCAGGAGAATCGCTTGAACCCAGGAGGCTGAGATTGCAGTGAGCCCAGATCACACCACTGCACTCCAGCCTGACAACAGGGTGAGACTCCATCTCAAAAAAAACACCGGGAGCATGGCTCACGCCTGTAATCCCAGCACTTTGGGAGGCACAGGTGGGCAGATCATGACGTCGGGACTTCCAGACCAACCTGACCAATATGGTAAAACCCCATCTCTACTAAAAATACAGAAATTAGCTAGGCATGATGGTGGGCGCCTGTAATCCCAGCTACTCAGGAAGCTGAGGCTGGAGAATTGCTTGAACCCAGGGACGCTGCAATGAGCCGAGATCACGCCACTGCACTCCAGCGTGGGCGACAGCGTGAGACACTGTCTCAAAAAAAAAAAAAAATTATTTGAACTCTAAGGGTCAAATCTGCCAAGTTAAAATTCATGTATTAGCCTACAGAATATAATGCAGTCCAGGCAAGGTGGCTCACGCCTGTAATCCCAACATTTTGGGAGGCTGAGGCAGGCGGATCACCTGAGGTCAGGAATTCGACCAACATGACCAACATGGAGAAACTCTGCCTCTACTAAAAATACAAAATTATCCGGGCCTGGTGGTGCATGCCTGTAATCCCAGCTACTCAGGACTGAGGCAGGAGAATCGCTTGCACGCAGGAGGCAGAGGTTGCGGTGAGTCGAGATGGTGCCATTGCACTCCAGCCCAGGCAACAAGACCGAAACTCCGCCTCAAAAAAGAATATAATGCAGCAGTTTTTAAAAAAGTATGAAGTAGGTCAATAAATATTAACATGGAACGATGCCCCAGACATATTTTACATAAAAGAGCAATTTTACATTCACATACAGAGGAGTAAATTTCTTCGATTGAAAAATCTTAAAAATGTTCACATAACCAGATGGCTTCACTAGTGAATTCTACCAATGTTCATACAAGAATTAAACCTTTCACAAAGTCTTCCAAAAAATAGGAAAGAACATTTCCCAACTTATTCTATGAGATCAGTATTTTTACCCTGCATATCAGTCACAGTTCAACTGGAAAAAGATAACAATATCTTTATCAGTAGCGAATATACATTAAGAAATTCATTGCAGGGAACTGGCTTACACAATTTTGGAAATGTCTCAGCAAGTCGGAAAGGATGGCTGGAACCCTTCAGTGTGAGATGAAGCTACTCTCCCTAGGCAGAATTTCCTTTTAAAGCCTCATCAGATTGAATTAGGTTTACTCAGATTATAATCCCTTTTACTTAAAGACAATTGAGATGGATTTTAATTACATCTAAAATGCCAGTAGCAAGGTGTGATGGCTTGCACCTGTAATCCCAGCCACTGCCCTGCAGCCTGGGCAACAAAGCAAGACTGACTCCATCTCAAAATAAAATAAGTATGCCAGTAGCACCTAGTGTTTGATTGAATTACTGGGTCTGTAGCCTACCCAAGTTGCCACATTAAAGGCCATTATCACACTGATACTCAAACCGGACAGACACCTCCCCCAAAAAGTATAGATTAATGTCCCTTATGAATATGGAGGCGAAAACGTCAACAAAATGTTAACAATTCAAAATCCAGCAACATAGTAAAAGGATGATGCCCCATAACCAAGTGAAATTTATTCTAGAAATGTGTGATTGGTTCAACATAGGAAAATCAATGTAATACATCATAGGAATAGAATAAAGGGAAAAAACCATGTGATCATCTCGATAGAGGCAGGCAAGACTGTTTCTCTAAAATTTAAACAGAGTGACCATATGACCCAGCAATTGCCCCCTTTAAACAAAATACATTATATCTATACAGTAGACTACTATTTAGCCACAAAAAGAAATAAAATACTGATTAATGCTCGACATGGGTGAATATCAAATGCAAGCAAAATTGAGGGTCCAGGTGTAGTGACTCACGCCTGTAATCCCAGCACTTTGGGAGGCCGAGGCGACAGGACTGCTTGAGGCCAGGATGGAAACCAGCTCGGCAATATAGTGAGATCTCCTCCCCTTAAAAATAAAAAAAATGAGGCCAGGCACGGTGGCTCATGCCTGTAAGCTCAGCATTTTGTGAGGCTGAGGCAGGCGGATCACAAGGTTAGGAGTTTGAGACCAGCCTGGCCAATATGATGAAACCCCTGTCTCTACTAAAAATACAAAAATTAGCTGGGCATGGTAGCTCATGCCTGTAATCCCAGCTACTGGGCAGACTGAGGCAGGAGAATCTCTTGAACCCAGGAGGTGGAGGTTGCAGTGAGCCGAGATCGTGCCATTGCACTCCAGGCCTGGGCAACAAGAGTGAAACTCCATCTCAAAAAATAATAATAATAAAATAAAAATTAAAAAATTAAAATTAAACAAATGAGGTGAGAGGATCACTTGAGCCCAGGAAGTTGAGGCTGCAATGAGTCCTGATCACGACACTATATTCCCACCTGGGTGACAGAGTGAGGAGACCCTGCAGCAACAGGAAGAAAAAAAAAAAAAGAACAAGTTAAGTGAAAGAAGACAGATGCAAAAGTCATACATTGTATGATTCTGTTTATATAAAATGTCCAGCATAGGCAAATCTACAGAGACTGAAAGTAAATTAGTGATTATCAGAGATTAGGGTGGGATAAAATTTGGAGTGTCTGCTAATTGGTGTAAGTTTTCTTTAAAAAAAAAAAATTTATTTTTAAGAGACGGTGGCGTGGCACTTCACTATGCTGTTATTGGTCTTGAAATCCTCAGCGGCTGGGCGAGGTGGCTCATGCCTGTAATCCAAGCACTTTGGAGGCCAAGGCGGGCGGATCACCTGAGGTTGGGAGTTCAAGACCATCCTGATCAACATGGTGAAACCCCGTCTTTAAAAAATAATAATAAATTTTAAAAAAATTAAAATAAAATTAAAAAAAAAAAAAAGAAAGAAATCCTCAGCTCTAGTGATCTGTCCGCCTTGGCATTCCAAAGTGCTGGGAATTACGGGCGTGAGCCACTGTGCCCGGCCTGTCCCCTTCTTACTTACTTGAATCATCAGGGGCTTCTGAAGTATCAGGATCTCTCTCCATGTTAATAAAGTGTATTCTCCCACTTCCTGGACACCATCCCTTCCTGGGCTTGAGTCAATGGCTGGTCTTTCAAAGCTTTCTTTCTTGTTCCTCTTTCCCCTACTGCTTTCTTTCTGACCCTGTGCTCTTTGAATCACATTCAAGGTTAAATCCCTTCACCTCTTATCTCGGCGCTAATCCAGGTCATCCAATCTCATGGTTTTTAATGCCGCCCAAAAAGGGAGATTACTTTCAGTTTTTTTTTTTTTTTTTTTTTTTGAGAAGGAGTCTCACAGCGTCACCAGGCTGGAGTGCAGTGGCTCCATCTCAGCTCGCTGCAACCTTCGCCTCCCGGGTTCAAGCAATTCTCCTGCCTCAGCCTCCTGAGTAGCTGATACTACAGGCGCACGCCACCACGCCCAGCTAATTTTTGTATTTTTAGTAGAGATGGGGTTTCATCATGTTGGCCAGGATGGTCTCATCTCTTGACCTCATGATCCGCCCACCTCAGCCTCCCAAAGTGCTGGGATTACAGGCATGAGCCACTGGTGCCCGGCCTATTTTCAGATTTTTTATTTCCAGGCTTGTATGTCAAACTCCCAATTCAATCTCTCTGCTTGGATGTCTAATAAGTTATGTGAATTGAACTTAAAATTCCCAAACTCAGTTTATGGCTCCCTTCAGTGAATGCTGACCTATTTTCAGGCCTGTCTATCTTAGTAAAGCCAACTCTATCTGCCCAGTGGATTGAATCAAAAACCTTAGTGCCGTCTTTGACTTCTTCCCTTTCTCATAACTCAACTCAATCTGTCAGAAAATCTTGCTTATTTTTCTTTAAAATAGCTGGGCGAAGCAGCTCATGCCTGTAATCCCACCACTTTGGGAGGCTGAAGGCGGGCGGATCACTTGAGGTTGGGAATTCGAGACCAGCCTGACCAACATGGAGAAACCCCATCTCTACTAAAATACAAGAAAAAAAAAAATAGCTGGACGTGGTGGAACATACCTGTCGTCCTAGCTACTTAGAAGGCTGAGGCAGGAGAATTGCTTGAACCCAGAAGGCAGATGTTTCAGTGAGCCAAGGTCATACCATTGCACTCCAGCCTGGGCAACAAGAGCAAAACTCCATCTCAAAAATAAAATAAAATAAAATAATATATATATCTCTCTCTCCAGACAACTGCCACTTCTTACCACCATCATCTCTCAACTATATACAGTTTATCTCATAACTCAATCTGCTTCTGCCTTTGTCCATCCCACCCTAAAATCTACTTCCAACATAGCAGAAAGAGTAATCCTTTAAAAATGTAAATCAGTGCAAGGCGTGGTGGTCTGACACCTGTAATCCCCACAATTTGGGAGGCCAAGGCGGGTGGACCACGTGAAGTCAGAAGTTCCAGATCAGCTTGGCCAACAAGGTGAAACCAGTCTCTACTAAAAATACAAAAATTAGCTGGGCATGGTGGCATGTGCCTGTAGTCCCAGCTCCTGGGGAGGCTGAGGTATGAGAATTGCTTGAACCCTGGAGGCAGAGGTTGCAGTGAGCCGTGAGCTGACATCATGCCACTGCACTCCAGATTGGGCAGATTTGGAGACTCTGTCTCCAAAAAAAAAATGCAAATCGGCCTGGCATGGTGGCTCACGCCTGTAATCCAAGCACTTTGGAGGCCAAGGTGGGCAGATCACCTGAGGCTGGGAGTTCAAGACCAGCCTGACCAACATGGTGAAACCCCATCTTTTAATAAAAAAGAGACAGAGTCTCACTCTGTCGCCCAGGCTGGAGTGCAGTGGCTCGATCTTGGCTCACGGCAACCTCCACCTCCCAGGTTCAAGCAATTCTCTGCCTCAGCCTCCTGAGTAGCTGGGATTACAGGCGCCTACCACCACGCATGGCTAAATTTTGTGTTTTTAGTAGAGATGGGGTTTCACTATCTTGGCCAAGCTGGTCTTGAACTCCTGACCTCATGATACACCCGCCTCCCAAAGTGCTGGGATTATAGGTGTGAGCCACCACACCCGGCCCCTTCATTCAACTTTGCTCAATGCCCTAGCTTTTCAGTAAACAAGCCAAACCTGGTCCCAGCTTAAGCCTTTGCATTTGCTATTTGCTCTGCCAAAAGCTCTTCCTCCAAATAAAATCACTTTATCCCTTCCCTTCTTCAGGTTACTCTTGAAAGCTACTCATCAGCAAGGCCTTCCCAGAACTCTGTATTCAGAAAGCAAGCACCCTTTCTCCTGCACTCCTTGTTCCCATTCTCTGATTAGTTTTTCTCTTTATTACTTACACCGTCTTCCATATCATCTGTTACTTGTTTTTTCTCCTGTTTGCCTCTCTAGAAAGATGAGCTTGTTGAATTTGGAGCTTTTAGTTTTGTTTGGTTCTCCATGCCCAGTAGGAACACTTGAGTAGGTGCTCAATATTTGTTGAATGAGTGAGTGAGTAGAATACTGAAAAGACAGTGCAAGAAGATGAGAATATCGGTTATTTCTGGGAAGGCAAAATAACAGGAGGAAAGGACAACCTTATAATTTATTTATTTTTTGAGACCAAGTTTTGCTCTTGTTGCCCAAGCTGGAGTGCAATGGCAGGATCTCGGCTCACTGCAACCTCTGCCTCCTGGGTTCAAGTGATTCCTCTGCCTCACCCTCCCGAGTAGCTGGGATTACAGGTGCCACCAGGCCTGGCTAATGTTCTGTATTTTTAGTAGAAACGGGTCGGGGTGGGGGTGGGGGCGGTTTCACCATGTTAGCCAGGCTGGTCTTGAACTCTTGACCTCAGGTGGTCTGCCTGCCTTGGCCTCCCAAAGTGCTGGGATTACAGGCATGAGTCACTGCAGCTGGCCAGGACAGCATTATTTTTACATTTTACACTTCAATATTGTTATTCAGTATATATGTGAACAATAACCAGAGATAAGGCTTGAGTCAGTATTTAATGAGGCATTTATGGCTTTTAAATTCGAGTTTAAGGGTAAAATAGGAGCTACCAGGGAGTTGTGTTAATCTGTGTTGTGATCAGGTAAACCTTCAACTGGAGACTTGACTAAAGCTGTTCTAAACTGGAGACCATGCGGGAAGCTGAAGGATTTTCAAATCAGGCTGAAGATTTTGTATTAAATACTTAAGACCGCCGGGCGAGGTGGCTCACACCTGTAATCCCCAGCACTTTGGGAGGCTGAGGCAGGTGGAACATGTAAAGTCAGGAGTTTGAGACCAGCCTGGCCAACATGGTGAAATTTGTCTCTACTAAAAATACAAAACTTAGCCAGGCACAGTGGCTCACGCCTGTAATCCCAGCACTTTGTGAGGCCAACTCAGGTGTATCACCTGAGGTCAGGAGTTCAAAGCCAGCTTGGCCAATATGGTGAAACCCTGTCTCTACTAAAAATACAAAAATTAGCTGGGCGTGGTGGCATGCACCTGTAGTCCCAGCTACTGGGGGGCGCTGAGGCAGGAGAATCGCTTGAACCCAGGAGGTGGAAGTTGCAGTGAGCCAAGATAGCGCCACTGAGGTCCAGTCTGGTGACGAGCAAGACTCCATCTTTTTTTTTTTTAATTTCAAAACCACAATCAGAAGAAAAGACTCCGTCTTAAAGAAAAAATAAAAGAAAAATATAAAAATTAACCAGGTGTGGTGACACGCACCTGTAATCCCAGCTACTAGGGAGGCTGAGGCAAGATTATCGCACGTACCAGCCTGGTAACATGGTGAAACCCCATTTCTACTAAAAATACAAAAAATTAGCTGGACATGGTGGTGCGTGCCTATAATCCCAGCTCTCAGGAGAATCACTTGAACCCAGGAAGCAGAGGTTGCAGTGAGCCGAGATCCTGCCACTGCACTCCAGCTTGGGCAACAAGAGTAAAACTCCATCTCAAAAAAAGAAAAACACTTCATGCTAAATGAAATTGCTTTTGATTATAATAGGAGCTTATCTCCATGGGTGACCAGTCTACTACTTGAAGAACATGTTAAATCCTAGACTCTTTTGATCATCTTAATAGAAAGTCACTAATTTAAATAGCAATTCCTTAAAAGCTCAAGTTTTGAGTTCCAAAATCTTTGGAAACACAAGTAGACTACATATTCAGGCCCCATTCCTGTCTCTAACCTTCCCACATCCTCGCCACCTGGCAATGTCATTCATTGATGTCACCTAGCATCAATGGGAATTTTTTTTTTTTTTTGAGACAGAGCCTCACTCTGTTGTCCAGGCTGGAGTGCAATGGCGCAATCTCAGCTCACTGAAACCGCCGCCTCTTGGGTTCAACTGATTCTCCTGCCTCAGCCTCCTGAGTAGCTGGGATTACAGGCACCCGCCACCACAATCACCTAATTTTCATATATTTAATAGAGACAGGGGTTTCACCATGTTGGTCAAGCTGTCTCAAACTCCTGACCTTGTGATCTGCCTGCCTCAGCCTCCCAAAGTGCTGGAGTTACAGGCGTGAGCCACCACGCCTGACTAATTTCACAAATTTTACTCTTGTTAATTAAGCTGAAATATGTCTACTGACAAACCAGTAAATGTCAACGGAGATTCTGAACTCAGAAACTACTTCAGGGTGGAAAAAGTGATGAATCACCACCATCTCCACTTCTACCTGTGGCCAGTTCTTCCATTTTTCTATTTTTTTCTACCCAACAGGTAGTTATTTTTTTTGAATTATATTTTCCAGCCGAAGAATTGTCCTTTCTACCCCATGATAAACCTGATAAAAATGAAACTCTGTGATTGAAGTATGAAAGTTGATAGAGATCCCGGGAACTTCTAGGCATCCTAGGAGCACAATTAAATCATAGAGCTGAGCTTTGCAACAAACTAACATTTATTTCCTGATCCTGTATGGAGAGGGGAACATCAGGCAGTTTGGAACAGATCATGAATGCTTTCTTATGTGAATTTACTTTAAAATATCTATTGTGTGCCGGGTGCAGTGGCTCATGCCTGTAATCCCAGCACTTTGGGAGGCTGAGGTAGACAGATCATGAGGTCAGGAGTTAGAGACCAGCCTGACGAACATGGTGAAACCCTGTATCTACTAAAAATACAAAAATTAGCCTGGTGTGGTGGCGCTCACCTGTAATCCCAGCTACCCAGGAGGCTGAGGCAGGAGAACTGCTTGAACCCAGGAGGTGAAGGCTGCAGTAAGCCGAGATCGCACCACACCACTCCAGCCTGGGAGACAGAGCAAGACTCCATCAGAAAGAAAAGAAAAAAGAAAGGAAAGAAAAGAAGAAAAGAAAAGAAAGGAAGGAAAGAAAGAAAGGAAAGAAAGAGGGAGGGAGGGAAGGAAGGAAGGTTTTTTATATATATATATATATATATATATATATATATATATAATGATCTTCCAGGAAAATTGTGGGGACTGTCTTAGCCCTCTTATGTACAAGCACTAGGTAGATCCAGGTCTACTTAATGGTTTGCCATATTCAAGAACATACTAAGAAAGTGTGGCACACAATTGTCTCTATTCTCCTGTCTCTTAAAATAGGGCATCCTCTTACACTCCCAAATCTTGGACTTTATCTGAGGTGGAGTCAAGATGGAAGTCCCCCTTTGTTCACACTCAAACTCCTTTTCTTTTCTGTTTTTTTTTTTTTTTTCCAGACAGAGTCTTACTCTGTCCCCAGGCTGGAGTGCAGTGGCATGATTTCTGCTCACTGCAACCTCCACCTCCCTGGTTCAAGTGATTCTCCTGCCTCATTCTCCTGAGTAGCTGAGATTATCGGCGCCTGCCACCATGCCCAGTAATTTTTGTGTTTTTAGTAAAGACAGGATTCCACCATGTTGGCCAGGCTGGTCTGGAACTCTGGGCCTCAAGTGATCTCCCCACCTTAGCCTCCCAAAGTGCTGGAATTACAGGAATAAGCCCTCGTCCCAGCGCCTCCTTTTTTCTTTTTTTATTTTTTTTGAGACGGAGTCTCGCTCTGCTGCCCAGGCTGGAGAGCAGTGGTGTGATCTCCACTCACTGCAACCTCCGCCTCCTGAGCTCAAGCCTCTTGGGATTACAGGCACATGCCATCACACCCAGCTAATGTTTGTAGTATTTTACTAAAGACGGCGTTTCATGATGTTGGCTAGGCTAGTCTCAAACTCCTGACCCTCAGGTGATCTGCCCACCTCAGCCTCCAAAAGTGCTGGGATTACAGGCATGAACAACTGCTTCCAGCCAAAATTTATTTTTTTGTGTGTGTCCATCTCTGCAAGGATATTTGAAGTATGTATAGCAGAGAAAGTGGGTTCTGCTTAAAAAGAAAGCTTGTTTTACTTAATTCCATCTCCTTTAAAATCTTGTTTTGGCCGGGTGTGGTGGCTCACGCCTGTAATCCAAGCACTTTGGGAGGCCAAGGCGGGCGGATCACCTGAGGTTGGGAGTTCAAGACCAGCCTAACCAACATGGTGAACTCCGTCTTTATATAAAAAAATAAAATAAAATAAAATAAAATAAAATCTTGTTTTAATAAATTTTTTTGAGACAGGGTCTCACTTTGGTGCCCAGGCTAGAGTGCAGTGGTGCGATCTCAACTCCCTGCAACCTCCACCTCCCAGGCTAAAACGATTCTCATGCTTCAGCCTCCTGAGTAGCCAGGATCACAGGCGTGCACCACCAAGCCCAGCGAATTTTTTTTTGTATTTTTTTTAGAGACAAGATTTCACCATGCTGGCCAGGCTGGCCTCCAACTCCTGGCCTCAAGTGATCTGCCAGCCTTGGCTTCTCAAAGTGTTGAGATTACAGGCCTGAGCCACCATGCCTGGCCCGAATCTTTTCTATCTTAAACCATACTGCACGTTGTAGACTTAGAAGCAAAGAATTTAGGCATTTTTACTCTCTGATATTGCCATGCCTGAGCTGGGAGTAAGGCCCTGTACAAGTAAACTAATTGGGACTGCAGGGTCCATAGGGAAGGGGCACAGCATTAATTCTTCGCATG
The DNA here is from genome assembly GCA_036589455.1 of Ateles fusciceps. Lineage (NCBI taxonomy): Eukaryota > Metazoa > Chordata > Mammalia > Primates > Atelidae > Ateles > Ateles fusciceps. The sequence goes on from JAZHEH010001593.1 coordinate 1,625,086, forward strand.
GCATCCTGCCTCAGTGAGGCTAATCACGGGAACTCTCTAGTTTCTAGCTTGGTGCATGGTAATTCCACCAATGGAAACAATCCCTCAAGCAGATGTTGAAGGAAACAGGTAGGTATGTGAGTCAGTTTCAGACATCAGGAGTTTGCAAATATGGGTGCAGATATATTACTGGCAGTTAGAGATAGACAGTAGCCTTTGGCGTTGCTATTCACGGTGGCTCATGCCTGTAATCCCAGCAGTTTTGGAGACTGAGGTGGCCAGATCACTCAAGGCCAGGAATTTGAGACCAACCTGGCCAACATGGCGAAACCCTGTCTCTATCCAAAAATACAACAACTAGCCAGGCACAGTGGCGCAAGTCTGTAGTCCCAGCTATGGGGGAGGCTGAGGCCGGAGAATCACTGGAATCTGGGAGGTGGAGGTTGCAGTGAGCCGAGAGATCGAGCCACCATACTCCAGCCTGGGCAGTACAATGGGACTCTGTCTCAAAAGAAACAAAACAAAACAAAAAACTTGGGAGTCATCAACATGATACTGAATGACTAGTTTGGATGAGAAACATCCAAAGCATTTGCTAAAAACAACAAGATCAGTTTTCAGAGTCTTTGGGGAATAACAACGTTAAAGAATAACAATGTATTTGGTTGGATGAAGTGCATAACTGGCAACTTAATGTAAACATTTTCTGTCCCATTGGGGAAAAATGGACAAATACAAGTAACCGTTTTCAGGAGTTCAAATGCAAAGGGAAGGGAGAGACAGGTGAAACTTCTGTGGGTTCTTTCTTTTTTTCTTTTCTTTTCTTTTTTTTTTCTTTTTTGAGAGGGAGTTTTGCTCTTGTCGCCCAGCAAGAGTGCAATGCAATGGCACAATCTCAGCTCACTGTAACCTCCACCTCCTGGGTTCAAGCAATTCTCCTGCCTCAGCCTCTCAAGTAACTGGGATTACAAGTACCCACCAGCACACTCAGCTAGTTTTTGTATTTTTAGTAGAGACAGGGTTTTACCATGTTGGTCAGGCTGGTCTCGAACTGCTGGCCTCAGGTGATCCACCCACCTCTGCCTCCCAAAGTGCTGGGATTACAGGTGTGAGCCACTGAGGCTGGCCTGGTTATTTATTTATTTCTGAGACAGAGTTTTGCTTTTATAACCCAGGTTGGAGTGCCAAGGCTCAATCTCGGCTTACTGCAACCTCCACCTCCCGGGTTCAAGTGATTATCCTGCCTCAGCCTCCGGAGTAGCTGGGATTACAGACATGCACCACCATACCATGCCCAGTTAATTTTTTATTTTTAGTAGAGATGGGGTTTCTCCATGTTGATCAGGCTGGTCTTGAACTCCCAACCTCAGGCGATCCTCCTGCCTCGGCTTCCCAAAGTGTAGGATTACAGGCATGAGCCACTGTGCCTGGCCTGTGGTTATGTTTTCTTACAACAGACTTGAGCAAGTTTATAGCTTAAGAGGGCAAGGAAGAAAAGGTCTCTGGATCAGGCAGGAGAGAAAAGAATTAAAGGCTAAAGTGAGTAGCTGGCCCTAAAAAGAAAAAAAAAGAAGAGGAGATAGAGGAGGGAAGGGGAATGATAAGAGTCCCTCAGCGTTAGATCAGACCCCAGCAGGTGTGGTGGCCAGTGGACAAGGTAACTTTATGGGAGAGGGAAGTGATTGAGGAAAATCGCACATTAACTGCCTCAGTTTTCTCAATGACTTAGGAAAGAAGGACATCTATTTATAGAAAGGAAGCCAGGGTCCCAGGGATAATATGAGGATTAATGAATATCAACAAAAATATGACTTCATGTTTATTAAATGTTTTTTTTTTTCCTTGAGACAAAGTCACTCTGTCACCCAGGCTGGAGTGCGATGGTGCAATCATAGCTCATTGCAGCCTTGAACTTCTGGCTTGGCCAGGCACAGTGGCTCACGCCTATAATCCCAGCACTTTGGGAGGCCGAGGCGGGTGGATCACGAGGTCAAGAGATGGAGACCATCCTGGTCAACATGGTGAAACCCCATCTCTACTAAAAATACAAAAATTAGTTGGGCATGGCAGCGCATGCCTGTAGTCCCAGTTACTCAGGAAGCTGAGGCAGGAGAATTGCTTGAACCCAGGAGGCAAAGGTTGCGGGGAGCTGAGATCGCGCCATTGCACTCCAGCCTGGGTAACAAGAGCGAAACTCCATCTAAAAAACAAACAAACAAAAAAAACTCCTGGCTCATGCAATCCTTCTGCCTCAGCCAGCTAATGAATATTTTACTATTTAGTAATATGCTATAAAGATAAGGATATTAGGCCTGGCGAGGTAGCTCACACCTGTAATCCTAGCACTTTGGGAGGCCCAGGTGGGTGGATCACCTGAGGTCAGGAATTCAAGACCAGCCTGGCCATCATGGTGAAACCCCATCTTTAAAAAATAAATAAATAAATAAATAAAAAGATAAGGATATTAAATATTATTTAATGCTTAAATTAATGCTATGAGATAGAAATTATTCTAGTCCTCATTTTATGAATGAGGAAGCTGAAATTTACAAGACCAGTGCTCTAACCCCTGAGCTATGGAGACAAATGCGAAGCTGATGTTCAGAGTGGGGCAGTAACTTGTAGATCAGAGCTTAGTTAAGTGGCAAAGCCTGGAGACAAAGAAAGGCTGCCTGATTACAAATCTCAAAAGTAAGAAAGATATCATGCAGGGAAATGAGAAGGTAACCATCTATACTTGATAGAAGGCTTTACATTTCCAAAGTGAAAATGAACAACAGTACAGGTAAGTGATGAAAGAAGGCACATCTGGGTGCCAGACGAGGTGGCTCATGCCTGTAATCTCAGCACTTTGGGAAACCGAGGCGGGTGAATCAGCTGAGATTAGGAGTTCAAGAGCAGCCTGGCCAACATGGTGAAACCCCGCCTCTACCAAAAATACAAAAATTAGCCAGGTTTCGTGGTGTGCACCTGTAATCCCAGCTACTAGGGAGGTTGAGGCAGCAGAATTGCCTGAACACGAACAGCGGAGGCTGCAGTGAGCCAAGATCGCGCCACTGCACGCCAGTCTGGGTGACAGAGTGAGACTCCATCTAAAAAGAAAAAAAAGGAGGTGCATCTGAATCTTTCCAGCCACAATCCTGCCAAAACGCAGATAAATAAGCCCCCTGAACCCTCTGTGCAACACATTTATTCAAATCTGCTTTGAATAATTTGACAAATCTGCTTAACAACGACCTGATTAAGGGGTAGGCACAAAAAGGAGGTGGCACAGTGATTTTCTAGTACACTTTCCTACTTAGGAGTGCTCCTTATAGCTATTCTATTGGAGAGAACAGCCACAAGGAATTACTGAAATGGCAAAACCCTATATCCTCTGGAAAGCATCCTACCCGCCTCTCCCTTTTCCCTTCCCCCTGCCAGTGGCTCTCAGACTTTAGCATGCATAATAATCCCCAGGAAGGCTTGTTGAATTAGGTTCCTGGGTCCCACCCCAGAATTTCTGTTTCAGTAATTCACACGCGGGGCTCAAAAATTTGCATGTCTGTGTAGGGGCGGGGAGGGTGTGATCCCTTTCCTCCTGATAGTAAGAGTCACGAGGACACTCCAATGACAAAAGGCAGATTAACAAGAGAAAAGCATAACAAATTTATCTAATCAAAGTTTTACCTGACAAAGGAGACTTCAGAGATGAAGATTGAAAGACTCAGAAAAAAAGTGTCTATTTTTATGCTTAGCTTCTGTGAAGAATGGACAGCTGTGTAGAAATGTAGGACTGGACCAAAAGACTGAGTGGGGAAACCCAGCAAAGCCTGTCTTGAGAGAGAAGGGAACGGGAGACGGGAGAGCAGGAAAAGCTCTGAGAGAGACTTTGCTTCTGAGGCCCTTCCAGCGTCCCTCAGTTCTAAATACTCAGCATGACCCCGGCGCCATGGCTTGTGCCTGCCGTTCTAGCTACTCAGGTTGCTTAAGGTCAGAAGCTCAAGACCAGCCTAGGTAACATAGTGCCCTCCACGGCCATTTTTAAAGATAGCTGAACACATAAACATGGTATACAAAACAAAACCCCAAAGTACTCAACATTCCAAGGCACCAAATTTTGGGGTATTGTTTTCTGAGCCCTAACATCTGGCAAGTCTCCGGTGACAGCCGTGCTGCTCGCTGAGGACCACACTTTGAGAACCCCTGCTCTGTCTGGCTTCACCATCTCATATGCCATCTGCAGTTTAGAAAAAGAGAACTGAGCCGGGTGTCCTGGCTCACCCCTGTAATCCCTGCACTTTGGAGGGCCGAGGTGGGAGGATCACGAGGTCAAGAGATTGAGACCATCCTGGCCAACATAGAGAAACCCTGTCTTTACTAAAAATACAAAAATTAGCTGGGCATGGTGGCACTCACCTGTAGTTCCAGCCACTTGGGAGGCTGAGGCAGGAGAATCGCTTGAACCCGGGAGGCGGAGGTTGCAGTGAGCCGAGATCAGGCCACTGCACTACAGCCTCGTGACAGAGCTAGACTCCATCTCAGAAACAAAACAAAACAAAAAAACCCGTTGGCTTAGATTACAACAGTGGGCAGGCTTTTTATTGTTGTTTGTTTGTTTTGTTTTGAGACTGAGTGGGAAAAACAAAAGGCTTGAGCCACCAGAGCCCAGCCCAGTGGGCAGGCTTTTGTTTTCCCATCTGAGAGCACAGTCAATAAACCTTGGTAAAGAAGCTAATGCCCCTCTGATCTCGGAAGCTAAGCAGGGTCTGGCCTGGTTAGTACTTGGATGGGAGACCACCTGGGAATACTGGGTGCTGTAGGCTTTAAAAAAAAAAAAAAAAAGAAGCAGCTAATGCCCCAAGGGGAGCCAGCCCTCCAGCTCACCAATAGGGACTTCTCAGAATTTCTTACAAAAAAGAAAGTGCAAGGCCTGGCTCCGTGGCTCATGCCTGTAATCCCAGCACTTTGGGAGGCCGAAGTGGGCGGATCACCCAAGGTCAGGAGTCGAGCGCCCGCCCCCATGGTGAAACTCTGTCTCTATTAAAAATACAAAAAATTAGCTGGGCATGGTGGTGGGCGCCTGTAATCCCAGCTACTCAGGAGGGCAGGGCAGGAGAATCGCTTGAATCCGGGAGGTGGAGATTGCAGAGAGCCAAGATCTCGCCATTGCACTCCAGCCTGGGCGACAAGAGTGAGACTCCATCTGGGAAAAAAAAAAAAAAAAAAAGTGCAAAAAACGATAACTTCTGGAGCAATAGCAGCCGAGACACAATAGAGATTAATCGGAGAGCTGAGAACTGTGCTCATTTGAATTTTAACCAATTAAGAGTCAGATTTTTACTCCAGCATTCTCTTCCTCAGAACAGTCATGTCAAAAACCAAAACCAACTTTCAAAAAAAATAATAAAATAAAATAATTTTTTAAAAAATTTTTTAAAAAAAACAACTTTCTAGATTTTGTTTTGTTTTGCTTTGCTTTTTTGGAGACGGAGTCTTGCTCTGCCACCCAGGTTGCCACCTTGTTGCCCAGGCTGGTCTCAAACTCCTGAGCTCAGGCAATCTACCTGCCTCGGCCTCACAAAGTACTAGGATTACGGGCATGAGCCACAGTGCCCAGCCAACAATGTATTTTCACATGTACGTGAGAAAATGTCCTGGTGTTCCAGATGCTGGCAGTTTCTAAATATAAAACACACATTTCCGGAGATCTGTTTTGCAGAGAGGCCTTCCAAGTATTTTTACATCAAAGACTTTAAATTATTGTTTTTAATAGAGAGTAAACTTTCCCACAGAGAGTAACCTAATATCTGAAACTAACCAAAAAAAGAAAGAAAAAAAGGCATAGGCTTTCAAAAAATACACCCATGCTGAAATGGCAGTTCCTTAAGAAGTCTTCTGTTGAAAGGCACTTCTTTTTTTTTTTTCCTGCTTTAACAAACTGTATTCATGCTAATGAAATTTTAATCTTCTTTACCATGGCCAAAATCCAAATTGTAGGACAATCTTCAGAAAAGATGGAATGTAAAATCTTGAGTTCAGTTTAGATGTCATCAGTATCTTCATCATCATCTCCAATGTCATCGAACTGAATTTCATCATTATCTCCCGTATCAAATATATTAGTTTCATTGATTTTGGCATGCCTGGAAGCTCACCATATGCCTTCAGACTTCTAGCTTCGTCTGCATTGTATTTTAAAGTTACATCAGCTTTGTTATCCTGGTAGTCTCAGAGACCAACCAATATTATGTCGGAGGTATTTATCTAAACCCTTTTTCTCAATTTTCCTCTGATGTGACATAACCTCTTTACACATTGCTTCTAGCCGTCCATTTCCCAGCATTTTGATTACCTGAGCATACTCCTGACCATCCTCTTTGAATACCAGTTGTCTTTTTTTCAGATTCGTTCTCATTCTTACCTCTACATCTATTTTTACCTCCTTTACCTTTATTCTTGGGCATGGCGGTGGCAGCGACCTCGCGGCGTCTCTGACTTCTTCCGGGTGGCGGCGGTCGCGGCGGCTGCTGCTCCGAGGGGCGACACGAGAGAGCGCGCAGGAAGAAGCAGGTGCTGGAGGCCAGGCAGCGTGCGCCGAAAGGCACTTCTTCAGACCCTGAAACTCACCTGCTGGGGGAGCACTGAATCTTCCATTTCTGTCTGAAGCACAAATGGAATGCTCGGGTCAAAACTCCACTTCTACAGGGGCAGTCTTTTTGGTCTTTTTTTTTTTTTTCTGAGACAGAGTTTCACTCTGTTACCCAGACTGGAGTGCAGTGGCACCATCTCAGCTCACTGCAACCTCCGCCTCCCGGGTTCAAGCAATTCTCCTGCCTCAGCCTCCAGAGTAGCTGGGACTACAGGCGCGCACCACCATCCCCAGCTAATTTTTTTTTTTTTTAATTCAGTCTCTGTAGAGACTGTCAAAAATTGCCAATGCCGATTATATTTCAAGTCGTCATGGCGGGCTATTGGGAAGTTTTCAATTAGGAATAATCGCGCCTTGGATAAACCTCACTGGCTACGATACTGCCACTGCGCAAAGCTTAATTTTTGTATTTTTAGTAGAGACGGGGTTTCACCATGCTGGCCAGGATGGTCTTGATCTCTTGACCTCGTGATCCATCCGCCTCGGCCTCCCAAAGTGCTGAGATTGCAGGCATGAGGCACCACGCTCAGCCTAATTTTTTGTATTTTTAGTACAGACGGGGTTTCACTGTGTTAGCCAGGATGGTCTTGATCTCCTGACATCATGATCCACCCACCTTGGCCTCCCAAAGTGCTGGGATTACAGGCGTGAGCCACTGTGCCCGGCTGGGAGACTCATTTTTAACTCCATGCCTCTCTTGATGCCTATAAAAAGGTATATGGTAATATACACATGATATAATATATTTATAGCTAAGAAGACTAAAAGGAAAAACAAGATGTTCAGGATGGTTCTTTCTTTTTTTTTGAGACAGAGTTTAGCTCTTGTTGCCTAGACTTGCAATGTGCAATCTCGGCTCACTGCAACCTCCGTCTCCCGGGTTCAAGTGATTCTCCTGCCTGAGCCTCCTGAGTAGCTGGGATTATAGGCATGCGGCACCATGCCCAGCTAATTTTTGTATTTTTAGTAGAGATGGGGTTTCTCCATGTTGGTCAGGCTGGTCTTGAACACCCGACCTCAGGTGATCCACCCACCTTGGCCTCCCAAAGTGCTGGGATTACAGGCAGCCTCTCCTGGCTATTTTTAAAAGATTTTTAGTAGTGATGGAGCTCTCACTAGGGTGCCCAGGCTGATCTTGAACTCCTGGCCTCAAGTGACCCTCCCGCCTCAGCCTCTCAAAGTGCTGAGATTAGAGGCATGAGCCACCACACTCAGACTCTTTCTTTTAATTTGAAAGCTCATAATGACTTATTGTTAGATTTTAATACTGCCACTTCTAGTCAATATTTACTGCAATCTGGAGGGCTTTGTGCACAGAGAAATATAAACATTGGCACAATCTTGGCATATCTCAGTGCAATTAAAGAAACTCACATTACTTTCCCTTGATTGTTAAGTCACACTCCTACTCCCCCACTCACCTCATGAAGAAACATATGTACTGCATCTGATAGTTTAGTAAGAACTACTGCCAAGGGGCAGACCACAGGTCAGGAGTTTGAGACCAGCCTGACCAACATGGTGAAACCCCATCTCTAAAAAAAATTAAAAAAAAAAAAAAGAACTACTACCAAGATTGTTCTGAACCCATATCCACTCAGATTTCAGGACTAAAAGAACCTAAGAAATATGAAAACCACAGCATAAGCAAACAAACAGCAAGTCTTGACCACAAACATTTATACAAAATTCAAGAGGCCAAATAGGGCAAGTATCTTTCAGTAGTTGCTGGGCTTCCTTCTGCACTCAGCAAGTGCTGTGGTAGATAAGAGTATGAAGCTAATCCTCACTCCCAAGCAGCAGGTGGGGCAATTGAGACACGCATAGGCTAGGCATGGTGGCTCACGACTATAATCCCAGCACTTTGGGAGGCCAAGGCAAGAGGATTGCTCGAGGCCAGTAGTTTAAGACCAGCGTGGGCAGCATAGCTAGACCCTGTCTCTAAAATAAATAGATAAATAAATAAATAAAAACCAAAACCAGCAAGATATGGTGGCATAGGCCTGTAGCCCCAGCTACTTGGGAGACTGAAGTGGGAGGATCCCTTGAGCCCGGGAGTTCACAGCTGCAGTGAGTACCACTGTACTCCAGCCTGGGTAACAGAGCAAGACCACGTCTCTAAAAAATTAAAACATCAACAAATTCAATTTTTTAAAAAAGAAATCTAAATTTACAGACACACAGTATAAAAAGCTGTTTCTAAAACAACCACGTTCATCTCCATGTATGTATCCTTAGGTGGGTGCTATGGTTGTAAAGGAAAATAAATACTATCCCTAGAGGAAAATAACTTCCCCCTACAGATTTTTTTTTTTTTTTTTTTGAGACGGAATCTCACTGTCACCCAGGCTGGAGTACAGCAGCAAGATGTTGGCTCACTGTAACCTCCAACTCCTGGGTTCAAGCAATTCTTCTGCCTCAGCTTCTCGAGCAGCTGGAACTACAAGTGCGGGCCACCACGCCTGGCTAATTTTTGTATTTTTAGTAGAGACGGGGTTTCACCATGTTGACCAGGATGGTCTCGATCTCTTGACCTCGTGATCCTCCTGCCTCTGCCTCCGCCTCCCAAAGTGCTGAGATTACAGGCCTGAGCCACCGCGCCTGCCCCCCTCCTTTAAAAAAAAAAAAAAAAAGATCGAGTTTTACTCTGTAGCCCAGGCTGGAGTACAGTGGCACGATCTTGGCTCACTGCAACATCTGCCTCCTGGGTTCAAATGAGTCTCCTGCCTCAGCCTCCCGAGTGCAGCCACCACGCCCAGCTAATTTTTTTTTTTTTTTTTTTTTTTTGAGGCAGAGTCTCGCTCTGTCACCAGGCTGGAGTCTCGAACCGAGCTCAAGTGATCTACTCGCCTTTGGTTCCCAAAGTGGGATTACAGGCGTGAGCCGCCACACTTGGCCCCCTACAGATTTTATTGTAGCCAGTTTAGCTGATGAAAGCATACTTGTGTGATTTTGAGGAAAAATATAAGGTATTTTTCTAAAATCTTAAGGATACATCATCCAGGAAGCGACTCGTCAGGACCGAGGGGTACCCACTCGAGTGTGCCCGCCTTTGCCCTTGGCCTCCTCAGCCCACCATTACCCAGCCTCCACCTGCAGCTCCCAGCAGATGCGGCCTGGCGGTGTCTGTGTCCCAGTGCGTTTCTGCAGGAAAGAGCTGGGTGGAATTTGACGCCTCCTTCTCGCGGAAGTAGCGGGCTTGGGACTGGGATGTCAGAAATCCTGGCTTCCTGCCTCTCGTACTGGTCAAGAGCGGAAGGGAAAGATGTGGACCTCCTACCCCCTCACTGGTTCCTCAATTTTCTCAGCCCAGTGATGGGGAGGATCAATCCTTCTCCCTTCCCACAGGGATGATATGAGGTTAAAGAGACTTATCTTTCCCCGGAATCAATTTGAGAGGGTAAATAGAGTCATTTGGGTAAACTGCTTCACTAGGGATGGGCGGTTATGAAGGTACTCAGTGGTTTGGCAAGAGAACTCAGGAATGATTTTGAAACCTTGGGTGCCGACCAGAGGGAGTGGCTCAGGCCTGTAATCCCAGTTTTTGGGAGGCGGAGGCGGGAAGATCCCTTGAGTTTAGGAGTTCGAGACCAGCCTGGGCACGTGGTAAAACCTCGTCTCTAGAAAAAAAAGATTAAAAAATTAGTCAGGCGTGGTGGCACGTACCTGTGGTCCCAGATCCTTGGGGGGGGGGCCAAGGCGGAGGATCGCTTTAACCCAGGAGGCAGTGAGCCGTGATAGACTTACTGAGCTTTAGCCTGGGTGACAGAGTGAGACCCTGTCTCAGAAAAAAAAAAAAAAAGAAAGAAAGAAAAGAAAACTTGAGTGCTAGGTCTGTGTCCTTTTCTGTTTTCTATCTTTTGTTCTTGGGTCACCTGGAATAGGGCAGGTCACCCAGCAATATGAGGACCTGTCCCTTTGTAGTGCTTATGATAATATCAGTCTTTTTTTTTTTTTTTTTTTTTTTTTGACGCGGAGTTCGCTCTTTTTGCCCAGACTGGAGTGCAATGGTGCGATCTCACCTCACCACAACCTCCGGTTCCCAGGTTCAAGCAAGTCTCCTGCCTCAGCCTCTCCAGTAGCTGGGATTAGAGGCATGTAGCACCACGCCCAGCTAATTTTGTATTTTTAGTAGAGATGGGGTTTCTCCATGTTGGTCATGCTGATCTCAAATTACTGACCTCAGGTGATCCACCTGCCTCGGCCTCCCATAGTGCTGGGATTACTGGCGTGAGACACAGCACCCAGCCTATAATGTTATTACTATTATTATTTGAGACAGAGTTTTGCTCTTGTCCAGGCTGAAGTTCAGTGGAGCAGTCTTTGCTTACTGAAACCTCCGCCTTCCAGGTTCAAGCGATTCTATCTCAGCCTCCTGAGTAGCTGGGATTACAGATGCCCACCACCACGCCCAGCTAATTTTTGTATTTTTAGTAGAGATGGGGTTTCACCATGTTGGCTAGGCTGGTCTCAAATTCCTGACCTCAGGTGATCCACCCATCTTGGCCTCCCAAAGTGCTAGGATTGGCCGGGCTCAGTGGCTCACGCTTGTAATCCCAGCTACTCAGGAGGCTGAGGCAGAAGAACGCTGCAATCCAGGAGGCAGACGTAGGTTGCAGTGAGCTGAGATCTCACCATTGCATTCCAGCTTGGGCAACAGGACTGAAACTTCGTCGCAAAAAAAAAAAAAAAAAAAATAGTGTTAGGATTAAAGGCATGAGCCACCACCCGTAGCCTGGCATCAGTCTTTAAATGATGAAACCGTGTCCTTGGAGAAGGATGGTGCAGTTTCTGGATAGGATGCTTCTGCCTTAATAATATTCGAACTCTAATGGAGTTATTTAAGGAGAATCTTACATCTTCAGAAATTGATTCCACAGTCATTAAGCCTAGTTTTCAATGATTTTGGCATTCAATGAAGTCAATGGGAAGATTTAGCCTTTTTTTGCAATTTGGAGAGATTGAGACATACATTTTTTTCTTACAAATTTTATTCAACAAATATTCAGTAAGATGAAATAGTGTTTGAAAAATAAAACCTGTACCGAAACATACACATTTAAGTCTTTTTTTTTTTCAAGATGGGGTTTCACCATGATGGCCAGGCTGGTCTTGAACTCCTGACCACAGGTGATCCACCCACCTTGGCCTCCCAAAGTGCTAGGATTACAGGTGTGAGCCACCGCACCCGGCCCAACTTTTCATCTTTTGAAGGAGTATTTGTTTGTCTGAAAGGGCCAGAAGTTTTTTGGAACAAATCCATATGATGAAGGGAGGTGGGTGGAGGATGGCAATGCTCAGAATTGACTCTACTATTTTTAGTTGAAAATGATTCATTAGTATAAAGTAAGGGGACTGATTTTCTTCTCCAGAGAGTAAGCATGCTCAGAAGGCAAACAAAAAAATAAATAAAAAGGAAAGAAAATCAGATGAACCCTTGATATTGGGCTCTATTCTGGGGAAAAATGAAACCAGATGACCGTTCAAAATTAAAAGCTTTGTAATCCGGGCATGGCGGTTTGTGCCTGTAATCCCAACAGTTTGGAAGGCCAAGGCTGGTGGATCACTTGAGCTCAGGAGTTCAAGACCAGCCTGACCAACATGGTGAAACTCCGTCTCTACAAAAAATACAAAAATTAGCCGGGCGTGATGGCTGGTGCCTGTAATCCGAGGTGCACCCACCTTGAAATGGTTTTAAACATGTCACAGAAGACTTTAATCCTTTGAATTATTGTATAAATTTGGATAAATGGTTAATATTCATTTAAAAAGACAGATTTGAGCCAGGCATTGTGGCCTATGCCTGTAATCCCAGCACTTTGGGAGGCCGAGGTGGGAGGATCACTTGAGGTCATGAGTTCCAGACCAGTCTGGACAACATGGCAAAAGCCCTGTCTCTACTAAAAATACAAAAAATAGCCGGGCATGGTGGCAGAAGCCTGTAATTTCAGCTACTCAGGAGGCTGAGGCAGGAGTTTGAGACCAGCCTTACCAACACGGTGAACTCAGAAAGTGGAGCTAGCAGTGAGCCAAGATCTGCCACTGCATTCCAGCCTGGGCCACAGAGTGAGACTCCATCTCAACAACAAAAACAACAACAACAAAAAAACATTTCAGGCCAAGTGCAGGGGCTCATGCCTACAATCCCAGCACTTTGGGAGGCTGATGTGGGCAGATCATGAGGTGAGGAGTTGGCAATCAGCCTGGCCAACATAGTGAAACCCCTATAGCAAGGAGCTGTTCACTAAAAAATAAAAAACAAAAAAACATAGTGAAACCCCATCTCTGCTAAAAATACAAAAAATTAGCCGGGTGTGGTGGCATGCAGCTGTATTCCCAGCTACTCAGGAGGCTGAGGCAGAAGAATCTCTTGAACCCGGAAGGCAGAGGTTTTAGTGAGCCCAGATAGCTCCAGTGCACTCCAGCCTGAGCTACAGAGCAAGACTCTGTCTCAAAAAAAAATAAAAAATAAAAAAAAGGCAGGGCGAGGTGGCTCAGGCCTGTAATCCCAGCACTTTGGGAGGCCGGGGTGGGTGGATCACCTGAGGTCAGGAGTTCAAGACCAGCCTGGCCAATATGGTGAAACCCCATCTCTACTAAAAATACAAAAATTAGCTGGCCATGGTGGCCCGCACCTGTAATCCCAGCCACTTTCAGGAGACTGAGGCAGGAGAATCACTTGAACTCGGGAGGCGGAGGTTGCAGTGAGCCGAGATTGCAAGATCTCCACATTACACTCCAGCCTGGGCAACAAGAGTGAAACTCCATCTCAAAAGAAAAAAAAAAAAACATTTCAAGTAGTTTCATGTCTCAGCTGAGCAGGAGTAGAGGGGATAAAGAATAAGTGAGTAGTAGGTCCCCGTTTGTGCAACTAGACAGAAAATTCAAATTTTTGATGCAACGTGTCCATATGAGATGCAATCTCAAGACTGGTCCGCCACAGCACCTACTGAATCAGACTCTGCATTTTAACCAAATCCCTAGATACTGCTTAAAAGTTTGAAGAGCACCAACTAGACCAGCGGCTGTCAACACCCGAATCAACAGCAGCCCCACTCACATCCTCCCTGATTTCCTGAACACATCGTATTATCGAGGACAAATTTTAAGCCATTTGCCTCCTTATCAATGTCAAAGACTCCTTGGATTTTTTCATAAGTTTCTCTTGCTGTATTAGTAAATGCCTCTTTTACATTGGAAGCAATCTTAGCAGAAATTTCTGTGAAGAAAAGTCCATGTCTGGGTGCAAAAGCTTCACCTTTTTTTTTTTTAACCTTCTCTTCTGGCTTCTGCATCATTTTTATTTCCAATAAGCATGATGACCATGCAGAACTGGAATGCTGGCAGGCATCTTTCAGCCAGCCAGCCTGTTAGCTAGTGGAACGCATCTCTCCCCTGCAATTCCATAGACTAGTCAAGCCCCTGCAGCACCTGTAATCAGACCTCGTGGTGGAAGGGAACAATCCTGCCCTGCTGTAACGCATATCTAGCATTTGTTTCCATCAATAGTTCTCCTTGGAGCGCCAACTCTACACCAATAGTACTGTCACACACTGGCTGAAACCTCCTGTCTGTAAACTGTGGCGGTAAGCATGATTTACCAACACCTGCGTCGCCCAAGATGCCCTACGCGAGATAGGCAAACGCTATGAAATCTGCCTCCCGATACAGCTGCTATCCGTGCACCATTGACGCAGGCCCCGCCCCTAATACTGAGCGGCCAGGAGGAAATGGGGCAAACTGATGCAGCAGCCAGCAAAGCCCAAAGCTCCCGTGGCGCCTTCACCCCGCCTCCTCCCCTTAATTCATTTTTGTTTTGTGAATACACATTTTTGACTTAAATGATTATTAGTGGAAACCATCATGGCAGCAGAGGTTACATGAGAATACAAGAAGAAAACCAGGCCAGGTGTGGTGGCTCACGCTTGTAATGCCAGACTTTGGGAGGCCAAGGCAGGCTGGTTCGAGACCAGCCTGGCCAACACGGTGAATCCCCATCTCTGCCAAAAATACAAAAATTTGCTGGGCATGGTGGCACGTGCCTATAGTCCCAGTTACTTGGGAGGCTGAGGCAGGAGAATCACTTGAATCCAGGAGGCAGAGGTTGCAGTGAGCTGAGATCACACCATTGCACTCCAGCCTGGGTGACAAGAGTGAAACTCTGTCTCAAAAAAAAAAAAAAAAAAAAAGAGGCAAACCAGATCTGTTGTGGAAGGGTATAAGGTCAATGGTGGGATATTTGTAAAATTTGAGAGGATTGGTGATCTTTTTGTGTACAAAGATAAGGTATCATTCCAGAGGAAGTGATCGAAGGTATGGTTAACGCTAGCATGGAGGCAGGGATGAGGGATGTCGCTACAGGCTCTGGGAGGAAGAGGAGGAAAAATAGAAACATTCAACTTTTACTTATCAACTTATTATTATTATTATTATTTTGAGACAGGGTCTCACTCTGTCGCTCAGGCTGGGGTTCAGTGACTCAATCTCAGGTCACTGCATCCTCGACCTCCCTGGCTCAAGCAATTCTTCCACATCTGAGTCCCCCCTGAGTAGCTAGGACTATAGGTGGGTACCTTCATGCCCAGCTAATTTTTGTACTTAGTAGAGACGAGGTTTCACCACATTGGCCAGGCTGGTCTCAGAGTCCGGCCTCAAGTGATCTGCCTGCCTGAGCCTCCCAAAGTGCTGGGATTATAGACGTGAGCCACCGCACCAAGCCTTATTTATTAATTTAGTGCAAATATAATAATTGCAGTTTTCGCCATTACATTTCATGACAAAAACCACAATTTCTTTTGCACCAACGCAATATTTTTTTATAGTCATAAAAATGTCATATTTGTATTAGTTGACCTTAGTTAAGTTTAGGATATAATTTCCGGAGCTATCTTCCCAGAAATACCATTAACAGAAATGAGTCATAAATGGTGAGGCCAAGTGTAAGCAAATTGGTCTGCGGCTATTAATCAGTTCCAAGAAACAACATTAGATCCTGTGGCTGGGTGCCTGTTTTAGCCAAGAGGCACTGAACAGTAACAGAGAGTTCTGCTGGCAGAGGCACAAGCGTTCCTTTTTTCTCAAGCAGTTGTCTGTCAGTTTCTTTAGCATTTAGTATAAAATTCAAAACCACCATTTGCTCACATAGTTACAGGACTAGAATTTTCTTTTCTGTTTTTTTTTGAGACGGAGTCTCGCTGTGTCACCCAGGCTGGAGTGCAATGGCGCAATCTTGGCTCACTGCAACCTCTGCCTCCCGGGTTCAAGCGATTCTCCTGCCTCAGCATTCTTAGTAGCTGAGATTACAGGGGCGTGCCACCATGCCCAGCTAATTTTTGCATTTTTTAGTAGAGATGGGGTTTCACCATGTTGCTCAGGCTAGTCTCAAACTCCTGACCTAATGATCTGCCCGCCTCGGCCTCCCAAAGTGCTGGGATTACAGGTGTGAGCCACCACGCCCGGTCAGAATTTTCTTTCTTAGTTCCAAATGTTAAAAGAAGCTCTCTTTGATTTTAATTTTTTCATATTGTCAGTTTTGAGCTTCTCCGAACTGGTTCTATTCCTGTGTTCAATGTGAGAATGCAGGCCTTCCTAACAAAAAGCTGTTAGTAAAAAGAATCTTGGAAATATAGGAGGATATCTTCCCTCCCCTGAAACTACAAAAAAGTAGATAAGTTTCTACAGCATAAATCTGTCCTGCATAAAATGTCCACACTCCTTCCTAAGGCCAATAGGTTTTGGTTTGTGCTTGAGTTCATCGTCTCTGACTGCCCAAGACATTATTCCAGTAATTCTCAAGCTGTTTGCTGCATTGTCAATATTTTCCTCAGTACTTGGTCTTTCCCACCAACATACAAACATGCTGCTAATGCAGAATTCTAGAGATTCCTGAAAGTAGAAGACCTGATAGTAGGATTTCCTGATAGGGGATATCTGATTGTAAGCCACTGAAACTCCTTATTCTTTTAATTTTTTTCCTTTTTTTTTTTAATGGTGAGAAGATACACATATATTTAGAATTAGCCGGCTAGACTCAGTTTAGATGATCCCAATTTTGTTGGCAACATCCAAAGCATCGTAATCAGGAGCCAGTGGAACACACGCCTTCTCTCCATCAGGCGAATCAGGGTGCTGACCTTGGCCACATCAGTGTCATAGAGCTTCTTCCCAGCCTGTGTGAGCTGGTGCTCGTTGGCTTTAACATCCACAGTGAACACAAGTGCGTTGTTGTCTTCTGTCTTCTTCATGGCGGACTCAGTGGTCAGCGGAACTTGATGACAGCATAGTGGTCAAGCTTGTTGCTCCTGGGGGCGCTCTTCTGAAGATATCTGGGCTGCCTCCGGAGTCGCCGTGTCTTGGGCCACCGGAGGGTAGGTGATGTGTGGATCTTCTGTTTTTGTGGCTGTGGACACCTTTAAACACTGCCTTCTTGGCCTTTAAAGCCTTCGCCTTGGCCGGGCACGGTGGCTCAAACCTGTAATCCCAGCACTTTGGGAGGCTGAGGTGGGCAGATCACGAGGTCAAGAGATCGAGACCATCCTGGCCAACACGGTGAAACCCCGTCCCTACTAAAAACACAAAAATTAGCTGGGCGTGGTGGCGTGCGCCTGTAGTCCCAGCTACTCGGGAGGCTGAGGCAGGAGAATTGCTTGAACCCGGGAGGTGGAGGTTGCAGTGAGCTGAGATTGTGCGACTGCACTCCAGCCTGGCGCCTGGTGACAGAGTGAGACTCTGTCTCAAAAAAAAAAAAAAAAAAAAAAAAAAGCCTTCGCTTTGGCTTCGGCTTTAGGAGGGACAGGAGCTTCCTTCTTGGCTTTCGGCGCCATCTTGTGGAAAGGGTCCTAATTTTTTTCTTAAATAGAGACTGGATCTTGCTATGTTGCCCAGGCTGGCCTCCTGGCCATCCTCAAGTGATCCTCCCACCTTGGCTTCCCAAAGGTGTGAGTTTTACAGGTGTGAGTCACCGCACCTGGCCCAATTGTTTTTGAAAAATATGTGTTCAGTTAGCTCTAGAAAATGAGAAAATTGGCCAGGCGCAGTGGCTCACACCTGTAATCTCAACGCTTTGGGATGCCAAGGCGGGCGGATCACCTGAGGTCAGGAGTTTGAGACCAGCCATGGTCAATAAGGTGAAACCCTGTTTCTACTAAAAATTAAAAAAAAATTAGCCAGATGTGTTGGCGGGCACCTGTAATCCCAGTTACTTGGGAGGCTGAGGCAGGAAAATCATTTGAGCCTGGGAGGCAGAGGTTGCAGTGAGCCGAGATCGCGCCATTGCACTCCAGCCTGGGCAACGAGAGTGAAGCTTCATCTCCAAAAAAGAAAATGAAAAAATTGAAATTCTTAAAAAAAAAAAATTGAAATTCTTGATGCAGTTGTGACCATATGAGATGCAATCTCATAACTGGTCCCCTACAACACCTGCTCAATCAGACTCTGCTTTTTTTTTGAGATGGAGTTTTGCTCTGTCGCCAGGCTAGAGTGCAGTGGCACAATCTTGGCTCACTGCAACCTCTGCCTCCCCTCCTCGGTTCAAGCGATTCTCCACCTCAGCCTCCCAAGTAGCTGGGACCACAGATGTGCACCGCCACACCCGGCTAATTTTTTTGTTTTTTTAGTAGAGATGGGGTTTCACCATGTTGGCCAGGATGGTCTCGATCTCTTGACCTCGTGATCCACCCACCTCGGCCTCCCAAAGTGCTGGGATAACAGGCGTGAGCCACCGCGCCCGGCCTAGACTCTGCATTTTAACCAGATCCTTACATGCTGCTTAAAAGTTTGAAAAGCACCAAACTAGACCAGTGGCTGTCAACACTTGAATCACTTGAGCTTTAAAAAATTATGGGCTGGGCAAGGTGGCTCACGCCTGCAATCCCAGCACTTTGGGAGGCCGAGGTGGGTGGATCACCTGAGGTCTGGAGTTCGAGACCAGCTTGACCAACATAGAGAAACCCCATCTCTACTAAAAATACAAAGTTAATTGGGCGTGGTGGCGCATGCCTGTAATCCCAGCTACTGGGGAGGCTGAGGCAGGAGAATCGCTTGAACCTGGGAGGCGGAGGTTGCGGTGAGCCGGGATCGTGCCATTGTACTCCAGCCTGAGCAACAAGAGGGAAACTCCAACTCAAAAAAAAAAAATGATGACGTCCAGGACACACCTCAGATAAATGAAATTAGGATCTCTGGGTGAGATCCAGGGGTCAGTATTTTCAAAATCTCTGGGTGGGATCCAGGAGTCAGCCACTTTTAGGGATAGCAATGTGTACAGAAGTTTGAGAAACACTGAACTAGACAGACTTTTTTGAGTATGTGTGATTGACTGCTGGTATAATCTTTAACGACAAAGAGGCCGGGCGTGGTAGCTCACGCCTGTAATCCAAGCACTTTGGAGGCCAAGGTGGGCGGATCACCTGAGGTCGGGAGTATAAGACCAGCCTGACCAACATGGTGAAACCCCATCTTAAAAATAAATAAATAAATAAAGACAAAGAGAAGATTGAACTCATTATAGTCCTAGGAAAAGATGAAGACTTGTCAATATCTTACATGGCATCAGGCATTGGCTAGACAAAATCTAGCCTTGACTTCCAAAGACATATTTATGTATTTATTTATTATTATTTTTTAGACAGAGTCTTACTCTGTCGCCCAGGCTGGAGAGTAGTGGTGCGGATCTCAGCTCACTGCAACCTCTGCCTCCTGGGTTCAGGCAATTCTCCCGCCTCAGCCTCCCAAGTAGCTGGGACTACAGCGTGCGCCAGCCACCATGCTCGGCTAATTTATATATTTTTAGTAGAGTCGGGGTTTTACCATGTTGGCCAGGCTGGTCTTGAACTTCTGACCTCAAGTAATCTGCCTGCCTTGGCCTTCCAAAGTGCTGGGACTATAGGCCTGAGCCACTACGCCCGACCCTATTTATTTAATTTGTTCTTTTTAAGACTGGGCCTTGCTCTGTTGCCCAGGCTGAAGGGCAGTGAGGCATCACAGCTCATTGCAGCCTCAACTTCCCTATCTCAAGCAATCCTCCCATCTCAGCCTCTCAAGTAGCTGGAACCAAAGGTATGTACCACCATGGCTAGCTAATATTTTTGTATTTTTTGTAGAGACAGGATCTCACCTTGTTGCCCAGGCTGGTCTTGAACACTGGAGCTCCATCCATCCTCCTGCCCCGGCATCCCAAAGTGCTGGAATTACAGGTGTGAGCCACCACTTCCAGCCATACCTTTTTTTTTTTTTTTTGAGACGGAGTTTCACTCTTGTTGCCCAGGCTGGAGTGCAGTGGCACGATCTCAGCTCACTACAACTTCTGCCTCCCAGGTTCAAGTGATTCTCCTGCCTCAGCCTCCCAAGTAGCTGGAATTACAGGCATGTGCCACCACGCTTGGCTAATTTTTGTATTTTTAGTAGAGATGGGGTTTCACCATGCTAGCCAGGCTGGTCTTGAACT
Organism: Ateles fusciceps; assembly: GCA_036589455.1. Taxonomy (NCBI): domain Eukaryota; kingdom Metazoa; phylum Chordata; class Mammalia; order Primates; family Atelidae; genus Ateles; species Ateles fusciceps. Next base: position 1,645,140 of record JAZHEH010001593.1, read on the forward strand.
CCTGACCTCAGGTGATCCACCCAAAGTTCTGGGATTATAAGTGTGAACCACTATGCCCGGCCAGACCTTTTTTTTTTTTAAGATTGGCCCAAAGGAAGGACAATGAGACTCATTCTCAAGAATGAGAAACTGCTGCTGGGGGTGTTGGCCCTTGTCCATAATCCCAGCATTATGGGAGGCTGGGGCAGACCGATTGCTTCAGGCTAAGAGTTCAAGACCAGCCTGGGCAACATAGCCAGACCTTGTCTCTACTAAATTAATTAATTAATTTTAAAAAAGAAAGAGAAGCTGGCCAGAGCTGGGGTGGTGGTGCACACCTGTAGTTTCAGCTACTTGGGAGACTGAAGTGGGAGAATTGCTGGAGCCCAGTAGTTCAAGGCCAGTTTGGCAACATAATGAGACTCTCCATCTCTAAATAAATGAATGAATGAATGAATAGAATAGAATAGAATAGAATAGAATAGAATAAGAAGCAAAAGAACCAAACAAAATTGCTATAAGTATTTTCATAAAACCTAAGTACACAACAGCAATGAGGACACTATGTTCAGGGATTATGTATCCAGATAAGACCAGATAAGATAAGAAAAAAAAATCTCAGGGTAGATGGTGGCTAGTGGGATGCCAGAGGGGAGTATGTACCTATCTATCTCCTAGGTGGTTTGTAAGGGTTAATAGACTATTCTGCCTATCTCTATCTCAGTAGGCCAAGAAATGAAGTGCTTCATGCAAGACTGCAGGAGAGTCCAGTTGGTTTTCAATGACCATACTACTTACTACTTCTAACTTTCCTGAAATATTAGGCTCAGCCAGGAGTGTTGGCTCGCATCTGTAATTCCAGAGCTTTGGGAGGCTGAGGCAGGAGGATTGCTTGAGTCCAGGAGTTTGAGACCAGTCTGGGCAACTTAGCGAGACCCCATCTATCCAAACCATTTAAAAATCAGCTGGGCATGGTGGCTTATGCCTGCAGTCCTAGATACTCAGGAGGCTGAGGATTGCCTCACCCTAGGAATTTGAGGCTACAGTAAGCTGTGATCATGCCACTGCACTCCTGCCTGGATGACAGAGCAAGACCCTGCTCTGTGCATGCCTGTGATCCCAGCTACTTGGGAGGCTGAGGCAGGATAATCACGTGAACCCGGGAGGCAGAGGTTGCAGTGAGCCAAGATGGCGTTGCTGCACTGCAGCCTGGACAACAGAGCGAGACTGTCTCAAAAAAAAAAAAAAAAAAAAGCCAGACACAGTGGCTCACACCTGTAATCCCAGCACTTTGGGAGGCTGAGGTGAGTGGATCATCTGAGGTCAAGAGTTAGAGACCAGCCCAGCCAACATAGTGAAACGCTGTCTCTACTAAAATTACAAAAAAATTAGCAAGGCATGGTGGCAGGCGCCTGTAATTACAGCTACTTGGGAGGCTGAGGCAGGAGAATCGCTCAAACCCGGAGGTAGAGGTTTGCAGTGAGCTGAGATCGAACCACTGAACTCCAGCCTGGGCAACAAGAGCGAGACTTGGTCTCAAAAAAAAAAAAAAAAGTCTCCCCAAGCATGATGGTGAGGAAATTTCAGAGAAATATCAAGAGCTTCAGAGATAGGCGGGGCTGGGCCCAGGCTAGGCGACCCGAGGGCCAAGGGTTGGGAGCTGGCAGAGGTTGATCTCTATCTGAGCTCTGAAGGGTCCGAAGCAATTTTAGCTACATCAAGTGATGAAAAATACCCACCTGAAGATATCACTGATGGGAATCCAGAAACGTTTTGGACTACAGGAATGTTTCCCCAGGAGTTCATAATTTGTTTCCACAAACATGTAAGGATTGAAAGGTTTGTAATCCAAAGTTACTTTGTACAGACCTTGAAGATTGAAAAGAGCATGTCTAAATAGCCAGTTGATTTTAAGCAATGTATTGAAAACGATTTGGTGGCCACGTGTAGTGGTGGCTCATGCCTGTAATTCCAGCACTTTGGGAGGCTGAGGCAGGTGGATTACCTGAGGTCCAGAGTTGGAGACCAGCCTGACCATAGGAAGAAACCCCGTCTCTATTTAAAAAAAAAAAAAAAAAAAAAGGCTGGGCGCGTTGCTCACGCCTGTAATCCCAGCACTTTGGGAGGCCGAGGTGGGCGGATCACCTGAGGTCAGGAGTTCGAGACCAGCCTGACCAACATGGAGAAACCTCATCTTAAAAAAAATAAAAATAAAAATAAGAAAAAAAAAATTAGTCGGTCATGGTGGTGCACGCCTGTAATCCCAGCTACTTGGGAGGCTGAGGCAGGAGAATTTCTTGAACCATGCTGGGCGCGGTGGCTCACGCCTGTAATCCTAGCACTTTGGGAGGCCCAGGTGGGTGGATCAGCTGAGGTCAGGAATTCAAGACCAGCCTGGCCATCATGGTGAAACCCCATCTTTAAAAAAAAAAATAAATAAATAAATAAAAAGAAGCAGCTAGAGAATTTCTTGAACCTCTAGGTTCAAGAGGGAGGCGGGAGTAGCCGTGAGCTGAGATCTCACCATTGCACTCCAGCCTGGGCAACAAGAGCGAAACTCCGTCTCAAAAAAAAAAAAAAAAAAAAAGAAAAGAAGAAAGACTTGGTACACACAGAAGGGCAGCTTCAAAATGAAGAAATTGTGGCGCGTGGTGGCTCCACTAACTTGAAATTCATTATGGTATCAGCCTTTGATCATTTTCCATCTGTGCATAGCGTTTCTGCAGAGGGAACAGTTGTCTCAAATCTTTCCTGGTAATTATAACAAAATGCTCTTGCATGATTTTTTTTTCTTTTTTTTTTTTTGAGACAGAGTCTTGCTCTGTCGCCAGGCTGGAATGCAGTGGTGTGATGTCAGCTCACTGCAACCTCCACCTCCCAGGTTCAAGTGGTTCTCCTGCCTCAGCCTGCTAAGTAGCTTGGACTACAGGCATGAGTTACCATGCCCAGCTAATTTTTGTATTTTTAGTAGAGATGGGGTTTCACCATGTTGGCCAGTCTGGTCTCAAACTCCTGACCTCACGTGATTTGGCCTCCGAAAGTGCTGGAATTACAGGCGTAAGCCACTACGCCCAGCCTCTTACATGATTTTTTAACAATATATTTATTTAAACAGAAAGTTGTCATTAATATGCTTTATTAGAAGGATTTATGGCTGGGCATATGTGTATCATACACCAATTACAACAATTCTTTAAGCATGGGATATGTGACCCTGCCCCCGTGTCTCATGAAGAATATTTTCTGGTTTGTCCTTGATCAGTGGTAAGCAGGCACCAGCTGCCTTCCTAGTTTATCTTGGTTCTATGAGAAAACACAGAACACCTGTTTGTCAATAATCACCTGTTCAGAGACAATAAATATGTGGGTTGGAATCTGCTTGAGGTCCAGAATGTTGTCACCTCGGAAGGCTGTTGGCCTCCTATGGTCCCACTTTGCTGTTCTGTCTGGGTGTCTGCTTCTTAATGCCTTCAGCACCCCTGGGTGGGGGTCTCTACGGCTGAGCTGGTCTCGGTGTCAGTGTAAGACTTTAGTTTTGCTTTTGACTTTCTTGACACTTGGTGTTATGGTCTAAATGTTGTGTCTCCCAAAAATTCATATGTTGAAATCCTAACCTCCAAGGTGATAGTATTGGAGGTGGGGTCTTTGGGAGGTGATCAGATCATGAGGGCTCAATCCTTATGAATGAAATTAGTGCTCTTGTAATAAAAGACCCCAGAGAGCTTGCTCATCCCATCCACTGTAGGAGGACACGGCAAGAAGGAGCCATATTTAAAACAGAAAGTGGGCCTTCGCCAGACACCAAATCTGCTGGTGCCTTCATCTTGAACTTTTCAGCCTCCAAAACTGTGAGAAATAAATTGCTGCCATTATTGGCTACCCAGTTTATAATAGTCTGACTGGGCCGGGCACGGTGGCTCGTGCCTGTGATCCCAGCACTTTGGGAGGCTGAGGTGGGTGGATCACCTGAGGTCAGGAGTTTGAGACCAGCCTGGCCAACATGGTGAAACCCCACCTCTACTAACAATACAAAAATTAGCCAGGCATGGTGGCACACGCCTGTAGTCCCAGCTACTTGGGAGGCTGAGGCAGGAGAATCACTTGAATCTGGTAGGTGGAGGTTGCTGCGCCACTGCACTTCAGCCTGGGCAACATATCGAGACCCAAAGTGCTGGGATTATAAGTGTGAGCATGTACACAATAGGGCTTGTTTTCTTGCTACTCTTGGAGCCCTCCTGTCACAAGGTACATAAATCCAGGCTAATCCACTAGAGGATGACAGACCAAAGAGATGTGAATAAGCCAGCCCAGCCAACCCGCCAGCTCCCTGCAGAGTGAGCTCAGCTGAGATGGAACTGATCCTATCCAAACCAGAATTACCCAGGGGCATTCGGTCTAAATTGCTGAGCCTTGGAACTACGAACTAATTGAAAGCTATGTATTTTAAGTTTTAGGGTAATTGGTTATGCAGCAAAACCTAACTGATCCCATGTCCTGATTCCAAACACTGGGTACTCATGTTAAAAGAGCATCCATCACTGGCTAGGCACACTGCTTTATATCTGTAAACCCAGCACTTTAAGAGACCAAAGCGTGAGGATTACCTGAGTCCAGGTGTTTGAGATCAGCCTGGGAAATAACAGCGAGGCCCTGTCTCTACCAAAAATTTAAAAGATACCCAGGTGTGGTGACGCGTACCTGTAGCCCCAGTTACTCGGTAGGCTAAGGTGGGAGGATCACTTGAGCTCAGGAGGTCGAGGCTATAGTGAGCAAAGGTCACACCACTGCACTTCAGCCTGGACAACAGACTGATACCCTGTCTAAAAGAAAAAGAGGCAGTAGCAGCATTCCCAATGCTGTTTGCCTGGTAAGGAGATTTAGGAAAGTTCAAAATGTTCATTTTTTTTTGAGTCGGAGTCTCACTCTGTCGCCCAGGCTGGAGTGCAGTGGCATGATTTCAGCTCACTGCAACCTCCACCTCCTGGGTTCTGAGCAATTCTCCTGCCTCAGCCTCCCAACTAGCTGGGATTACAGGCGCATGCCACCATGCCTTGCTAACTTTTTGTATTTTTAGTAGAAACGGGGTTTGACAATGTTAGGCTGGTCTCAATCTTCTGACCTCGTGATCTGCTGGCCTCGGCCTCCCAAAGTGCTGGGATTATAGGCATGAGCCACGGTGCTGGCGATTCATATGTTTTATCTCATAAAATAAGTGTCTATTGATCCATCCTAACAGAATATGCACCATATTTCCTAGTTCTACTGTTTTGTAAGGTGCTGAGAAATGCTGAGTGTATGATATATTGTTTTCTGAGAAGAACAGCAGCAAGGAAAACCTAGCCAGTCCCCCACCAAGTGGAAAACTACTTGGGGCATTCTAAAGTAGCAAAATAGTGTATGCATATGATACACCAATTAAAACAATTCTTTAAGCACAGGGTATGTGACCTGCTCCCGTAGCTCCCTCATGGAGAGTACTTTCTGGTTTGTCCTTGATCTGTGGTAAGCAGGCACCAGCTGCCTACCTAGTTTATCCTGCTTCTATGAGAAAACACAGCACACCTGTTTGTCAATAATCACCTGTTCAGAGAGAATAACTACATGGGTCAGAGTGTGCTCCAGGCCCTCAGCCCGGGATGCTGTCAGCCCCAGAGGTTCTCAGCTTGGAAGGCTGTTGGCCCCCCGATAGTCCCACTTTGCTGTTCTATTTGGGTGTCTGCTTCTTAATGCCTTCAGCACCGCCTGGGTAGGGGTCTCTACTTCCGAGCTGTTCTCGGTAGTAAGGCCTAAATTTACTGTGCTGCCTTGATATCCTTAGCCTTACAGGATAATTGGGAGTTTGCTGGCTCACGCCTGTAATCCCAGCACTTTGGGAGACTGAGGCGGGTGGATCATGAGGTCAGGCATTCGAGACCAGCCTGCCCAACATGGTGAAACCGCATCTCTACTAAAAATACAAAAATTAGCTGGGCGTGTTGGTGTGTGCCTGTAATCCCAGCTACCCAGGAGGCTGAGGCAGGAGAATCACTTAAACTCAGGAGGTGGAGGTTGCAATGAGCCGAGATCATGCCACTGCCCTCCAGCCTGAGGGACAGAGCAAGACTCTCTCTCAAAAAAAAAAAACGAAAAAACAAAAAAACGTCATCGGCCGGGCGTGGTGGCTCACGCCTGTAATCCTAGCACTTTGGGAGGCCGAGGTGGGTAGATTACCTGAGGTCAGGAGTTCAAGACCAGCCTGGCCATCATGGTGAAACCCCATCTTTTTTTTTTTTTTTTTAAGACGGGGTTTCACCATGTTGACCAGGATGGTCTCATTCTTACCTCGTGATCGCCCGCCTTGGCCTCCCAAAGTGCTGGGATTAAGGCGTGAGCCACCGCGCCCGGCTAGAAACCCCATCTTTAAAAAAAAAAAAAAAAAACAAGGCCGGGCGCGGTGGCTCACGCCTGTAATCCTAGCACTTTGGGAGGCCGAGGTGGGTGGATCACCTGAGATCAGAAGTTCAAGACCAGCCTGGCCATCATGGTGAAACCCCATCTTTAAATAAAAATAAAAATAAAAAATAAAAATAAAAAAAACAAAAAAACGTCATCAAGGGTTTCCCAGCTCTAGGCCAGGTGCAGTGGCTCATACCTGTAACCCATCACTTTGGGAGGCTGAGGCAGGCAGATCGCCTGAGCTCAGGAGTTTGAGACCATCCTGGGCAACATGATGAAACCCCATCTCTACTAAAATACAAAAAATTAACCAGGCATAGTGGCATGCACGTGTAGTCCCAGCTATTTGGGAGGCTGAGGCAGAAGAATCGCTTGAACCCAGGAGGTAGAGGTTGCAGTGAGCCAAGATTGTGCCACTGAACTCCAGCCTGGGCAACAGAGTGAGACTCCATCTCAAAAAAAAAAAAGAAAGTGTTTCTGTTTCTCACTCAGCCAGTTCCATCTCAGCTGGGCCAGCTGCACTCTACCTAGTCCTCAAGCTAACAGGTTTCACTTCCCTGATAGCCCACAACATTTTTTTTTTTTTTTTTTTTTTTTTTTGAGGCAGAGTCACACTTTGTTGCCCAGGCTGGAGTGCAGTGGTGCGATCTTGGCTTACTGCAACCTCCACCTCCTGGGTTCAAGCAGTTCTCCTGCTTCAGCCTCCCAAGTAGCTGGGATTACAGGCGCCTACCACCATGCCCAGCTAATTTATATATATATTTTTAGTAGAGACAGAGTTTCACCAGGCTGGTCTCAAACTCCTGAACTCAGGTGATACACCCACCGCAGCCTCCCAAAGTGCTGGGATTACACACCTGAGCCACCGAGCCTGGCCCACAGAATTCTTTAAACAAGCCCATCCCATCCTCCCTCAGGAGCCGGGGGCAACCTCATCCTCTTGGTACAGCAGATCCTGCCTCCCACAGTTGCAGATACTTCACTCGGCTCCCAAGTGCAACCTCTGTCTGATCCTCCATGGTGTGTGGTGACCTCCTTCCTCAGGCCATGAGTATATGCAGCTAAACTGCTGTTGGCGTCATCTGTCCAGTGTCGGGTGTTGTGTGTCCAGCCATCACATAACCCTTGGGTGGGACCCCCTCCCTCACCAGAAGAGGAAGTGAGCAAACCATCTACTAATTCTTTTTTTTTTCTTTTTTCATTTCCTCACAGACAAGAAACCATCTACTAATTCTTACCTAGATTTGTCATCTTCAGCTGTAGCTTTTGCAATACTCTGGTCATACTCAAAGCATTCTGCCGGGATGTCCACACCCAACCTGAGCCTGCATGTAACTCTGCTTTTATTCTGATAAAATTATTTGTCATTCTTTCTGCTTTTATAATTTGTTCTATTTAAAATTATTTTTCTCATTTTTGCCTTTGCTCCTTTCTTCTCAGCATTGTATATTCAAAGGAATACCCTTATACTCTACCTTTCAATCCAAGACAGAGGAATGAAAAAGGAAGAACCCCCCAGGCAGGGGCAGAGGGCTGTTAGGGGAACTATATATATATGAATTTTGAGATGGAGTTTTGTTCTTTTTTATTTTTTTTTTAAGACGGGGTTTCACCATGTTGGTCAGGCTCTTCCTGAACTCCCAACCTCAGGTGATCCGCCTGCCTTGGCCTCCAAAGTGCTTGAATTACAGGCGTGAGCCACCATGCCCAGCCGGAGCTTTGTTCTTTCACCCAGGCTAGAGTGCAGTGGCGCGATCTCGGCTCACTCCAACCTTCGCCTCCCGGGTTCAGGCGATTCTCCTGCCTCAGCCTCCCGAGTAGCTGGGATTACAGGCGACTGCTACCATGTCTGGTTAATTTTTATATTTTTAGTAGAGATGGGGTTTCACCATGTTGGCCAGGCTGATCTCGAACTCCTGACCTCAGGTGATCCACCCACCTCGGCCTCCCAAAGTGCTAGGATTACAGACGTGAGCCACCTTGCCCAGCTAGGGGAACTATAAATGGGAAGTAGACAAGGGACCAAACAGCACTTTAAGTTGTTTCAGCAGGTATACAGCTTAGGAAGGATCTCATTGATCTGGGTCCTAAAATATCTCAATGGGCAGCTGCTAACTCAAAACTCTTTTCTTCTCTTTTTTTTTTTTTTTTCACTGATAAAGCTTATAATCTTACTTCTCTACAATTAAATCTCAGCTGAACTCTGGGGAAGATTCTGGAATACCTAGGTTATTTATTTCTCACCGTCTATTTCACCACTAGTTGTAACCATCCTTCAACCAAACATCTCCATTTGAGTAGCATAGGCCCTAATGGATTTTCTGTTTAAGATTACTCAGCAGTGGCCAGGTGTGGTGGTTCACAACTGTAACCCTAGCACTTTGGGAGGCTGTATGAGTCTGTTTTCACACTGCTGATAAAGACAATTTAATTGAACTTACAGTTCCACATGGCTGGGGAGGCCTCACAATCATGGCGGAAGGCAAGGAGGAACAAGTCCCATCTTATGTGGATGGTGACAGGCAGAAGAGAGAGCTTGTGCAGAGAAACTCCCGTTTCTAAAACCATCAAATCTCGTGAGACCCATTCACTATCATGAGAACAGCATGGGAAAGACCTGCCCCTATGATTCAATCATCTCCTACCCAGTCCCTCACACAACAGGTGGGAATTATGGGAGCTTCAAGATGAGATTTGGGTGGGGACACAGAGCCAAACCTTATCAGAGGCCGAGGCAGGTGGATCACCTGTGGTCAGGAGTTTGTGACCAGCCTGGGCAACATGGTGAAACCCAGTCTCTATTAAAAATACAAAAACTGGCCAGGCGTGGTGGCTCACGCCTGTAATCCAAGCACTTTGGAGGCCAAGGTGGGCGGATCACCTGAGGTCGGGAGTTCAAGACCAGCCTGACCAACATGGTGAAACCCCATCTTTATTTAAAAAAAAAAAAAAAAAAAAAAAGAAAATTCAACAAATAATCAGACCTGGCCAGGTGCAGTGGCTCACACCTGTAATCCCAGCAGTTTGGGAGGCCAAGGTGGGTGGATCACTTGAGGTCAGGAGTTCGAGATCAGCCTGGCCAACATGGTGAAATCCTGTCTCTATTAAAAATACAAAAACTTGCCGGGCGCAGTGGCTCACGCCTGTAATCCCAGCACTTTGGGAGGCTGAGGCGGGTGGAGCACCTGAGGTAAGGAGTTCGAGACCAGCCTGACCAATATGGTGAAACCCCGTCTTAAAAAAAAAAAAAAAAATACAAAAACTTCGGAGCATACATGGCCTTATAAATAAGTTAAAAATAAATAAATAAAAAATAAAAATCCAAAAATTAACTGGATGTAGTGGCATGTGCCTGTAGTCTTAGCTACACAGGAGGCTGGGGCAGGAGAATTGCTTGAACTCAGGAGGGGGAGGTTGCAGTGAGCTGAGATAGTGCCACTGCACTCCAGCCTGGGTGTCAGAGTGAGACCCTTTCTTAAAGAAGAAAAGGCCAGGTATGGTGGTTCACACCTGTAATCCCAGGACTTTGGGAGGCCAGGGCAGGTGTATCACAAGGTCAGGAGTTTGAAACCATCTGACCAACATGGTGAAACCCTATCTCTACTAAAAATACAAAAAATTAGCTGGGCGTGGTGGTGTGCGCCTGTAACCCCAGCTACTCGGGAGGCTGAGGCAGGAGAATCGTTTGAACCCAGGAATCAGAGGTTGCAGTGAGTCGAGATTGTGGCACTGAACTCCAGCCTGGGCAACACTGCAAGACTCCATCTCAAAAAAAAAAAAGGCCAGGCATAGTGTCTCACACCTGTAATCCCAGCACTTTGGGAGGCCAAGGCAGGTGGATCACCTGAGGTAGGGAGTTCAAGACCAGCCTGACCAACATGGAAAAACCCCGTCTCTATTAAAAATACAAAATTAGCCAGGTGTCGTGATGCATGCCTGTAATCCCAGCTACTCAGGAAACTGAGGCAGGAGAATAACTTGATCCTGGGAGGTAGAGGTGTTGGTGAGCCGAGATTGTGCCATTCATTGCACTCCAGCCTGGGCAACAAGAGTGAAACTCCATCTCAAGAAAAAAAAAAAAATTGACCTGCACCCATGAACTGTTTTTCATGTATTTCTCAATATTCTTGTGTTTCCTTATTTCTGAAGAGAATGTATGTTTTAAATTGAAAGCTTTAGCTCACTGCAGAAAGTCTCCTAAGTCACCTCTTCCTTTGCAAGAGTAGGTGCAGAAGGATCTAAGGGCTTGGCTTGTTTGAATGAACCGGACCCCCAAAGTAACATCTTTAGCAAACGTGATACAAGAGCTTCTGCACCTCCTGATAGAGGACGTCCAAAGGGTGTGCGCATACAAAATGGTGCCTGAACAAGAGCCTCAGGACCAAGGTAAGCACTTGCCTTCTCAGTTCTAGGGAAGGTAGTAGGAGGATGGAGTGGGAAACAGGCATGGAGGTGACAGGAATGACTTTGGAAGAAGTAGATATGGCCGGGTGTGGTGGCTCACAACTGTAATCTTAGCACTTTGGGAGGCTGAGGCAGGCGGATCACGAGGTTAAGAAATCGAGACCATCCTGGCCAACACGGTAAAACCCTGTCTCTACCAAAAATATAAAAATTAGCCGGGCATGGTGGCAGGCGCCTGTAGTCTCAGCTACTCAGGAGGCTGAGGCAGAAAAATCGCTTGAACCCGGGAGGAGGAGGTTGCAGTGAGCCAAGATTGTGCCACTGCACTCCAGCTTGGCCACAGAGTGAGACTCCGTCTCAAAAAAAAAAAAAAAGTAGACAACTTTTCATAAAAATAATAATTTCAGTATTGAAATAGGTATGGACCCAAAATGCTAGGATCAGGGAAAGATGAAAGAAAAAAAGAAAAACAAAAACCAACTCAGGCCTAGAAGGCCTTAAAGGGATATGAATTTGGCCAGGCGAGCAGGCACGTGCCTAAAGTCTCAGCTACTTAGAGGCTGAGGCAGGAGGACCACGTAAGCCCAGAGGTTTGAGGCCATGGCTGTGTGATTCAAGGGAAAAGAGAGCAGGGAATTGGAGAGCACAGTTTACTCTGAATGAGTTTTGCCTGGATTTGTCTTGGGTTGCAGGGTACTATCTGGTCATTTGTTCTAAGGGAATGTCTATAATCTCTTCCTGCTTTCACTTTTTTTTTTAATTAGTTTTGATCATAGCCTGAGTTTATTGTTCTAAGGTTTTAGGGACTCTGGGTCTTTGGCTTCCTGGGTCTTTGGCAGCGGGGATTATGATTGTGCATTTGTCTTTCTGATCTGACAGAGAAAGGCATCTGGCAGTTTCAGGTGAAGGTCTGGTCCGTGGCGGTCATATCCGTCTTGCTCCTCACTGCCTGTTTCACTGTGAGTTCTGTGGGTAAGTTCTTGGCTGGAGTGCAGTCATCCCTCGGTCCTTTTCCCAGTCACATTCTATAGATTTCCTGAAGAAGCAGGCTCCCCTTTCTTGACATAAAATGGCAACGCTAACTAAGAAGTCCATGTTTTTCATAAAATAAGTTATTACTATTCTTTTTTTTCTTTTTTTTTTCACTTTTTATTACATTTTTTTTTCTTTTTTCATTATCATGTCCCCTTATGCTCTCACACACATTGTGGGTCCCTGTAGTTATTACTGTTCTTAATTATTTTGGATAATTGTCTGTAATTTTCCAGGTTTCTTTGCCTGGTTTTAGTAGCATTTTCCAAATGTGATCAGGACTGTTTTGGTCAGCTTGGGCTGCCGTAACAAAATACCACAGATTGGGCCAGGCGAGGTGGCTCAGGCCTGTAATCCCAGCACTTTGAGAGGCTGAGGCGGGTAGATTACCTGAGGTCAGGAGTTCCAGACCAGCCTGGACAATATGGTGAAACCCCATCTCTACTAAAAATACAAAAATTAGGCCAGGCGTGGTGGCTCACACCTGTAATCCCAGCACTTTGGGAGGCCAAGGTGGGTGGATCATGAGGTCAGGAGTTTGAGACCAGCCTGGCCAAGATGGTGAAACCCTGTCTCTACTAAAAATACAAAAATTAGCCGGGCGAGGTGGCACATGGCTGTAATCCCAGCTACTCGGGAGGCTGAGGCAGGAGAATCGCTTGAACCCGGGAGGCGGAGGTTGCAGTGAGCCGAGATTCTGCCACTGCACTCCAGCCTGGGTGACAAGAGACCCTGTCTCAAAAAAAAAAAAAAAAAAAACAACGGCCAGGCTCAGTGGCTCATGCCTGTAATGCCAGCACTTTGGGAGGCTGAGGTGGGTGGATCACAAGGTCAGGAGATCAAGACCAGCCTGGCCAATACAGTGAAACCCTGTCTACTAAAAATACAAAAATCAGCCAGGCGTGGTGGCAGGTGCCTATAGTCCCAGCTACTTGGGAGGCTGAGACAGAACACTTGAACCAGGGAGGTAAAGGTTGCAGTGAGCCAAGATCATGCCACTGCACTCCAGCCTGGGTGACAGAGTAAGACTCCATTTAAAAAAATAAAAAAAGAATTGGCCAGGGGTGGTGGCTCACACCTGTAATCCTAGCACTTTGGGAGGCTGAGGTGGGCGGATCACAAGGTCAGGAGATCAAGACCAGCCTGGCCAATACAGTGAAACCCTGTCTACTAAAAATACAAAAATAGCCAGGCGTGGTGGCAGGTGCCTATAGTCCCAGCTACTTGGGAGGCTGAGACAGAACACTTGAACCAGGGAGGTAAAGGTTGCAGTGAGCCAAGATCATGCCACTGCACTCCAGCCTGGGTGACAGAGTAAGACTCCATTTCAAAAAAATAAAAAAAAGAATTGGCCAGGGGTGGTGGCTCACACCTGTAATCCTAGCACTTTGGGAGGCTGAGGTGGGCGGATCACCTGAGGTCAGGAGTTCAAGACCAACCTGACCAACATGGAGAAACCCTGTCTCTACAAAAAAAAATAAAAATAAAATAAAATAAAGAAAAAAAGAATTAAGTGAGGATGAGTGAAAAGTCAGCAAGTCAGCTCTTACTCTATGTGCATGCCAGTGAACAAAACAGACCATTTTTAGTGAGAGATGTCTAAATGTCTTCAAAAAGTTAGGTTTTACCCTATATTTAATTTTATCCAAATGGTTTGCTTACAGTTACAGTCATCAGAAAACTTTAGAAAAACTAAAATATCCGTGATATTTCAGGATTAATAGAATGAGATGCTGTTACCTAGTAAGTCAATAAATACTGAACACCTACTATGAGCAGGCCATAGGTGCTGGGTAGATAGCATGAATACAGTGAAATTCCTTCACTAGACTGTATGTTATAGTAGGGGGTGACCAAGATATATATATAGGTAAACTTATAAACAAACAAGATAAATGAATATAAAAAAGGGTTGAGAAGATATTTTTTACTGGGCCTGCACAGAAAGAAGCATGTCAAAAGAACAGCATGGCTTGAAGTGGAATGGGTAAGAGAGAGGCATTGCAGACTTTGTAAGATCATAAGTTTCTTTTTTTTTTTTTTTGAGGTGGAGTCCTGCTCTGTTGCCCAGACTGGAATGCAGTGGTGCAATCGTGGCTTACTGCAACCTGCGCCTCCCAGGTTCAAGTGATTCTCCTGCCTCAGCCTCCAGAGTAGCTGGGATTATAGGCATGCGCCACCACGCCCAGCTAATTTTTGTATTTTTTTTCTTTTTTTTTAAAGACGGGTTTCACCATGTTGGTCAGGCTGGTCTTGAACTCCCGACCTCAGGTGATCCACCTGCCTTCGCCTCCAAAGTGCTTGGATTACAGGAGTGAGCCACCACGCCCGGCCTAATTTTTGTATTTTTAGTCGAGTTCGGGTTTTACCATGTTGGCCAGGTTGGTCTCAAACTCCTGACTTCAGGTGATCCGCCCACCTCAGCCTCCCAAAGTGCTGGGATTATAGGTTTGAGCCACCATGCCTGGCATGCTGGAGTGCAACAGCGTGATCTCAGCTCACTGCACTTCCACCTCCTGGCTTCAAGCAATTCTCCTGCCTCAGCCTCGTAACTTGGATTATAGGTGCCTGCCATCATACCCAGCTAATTTCTGTATTTTTAGTAGAGACAGGGTTTCACCATGTTGGTCAGGCTGGTCTCGAACTCCTGACCTCCAGTGATCTACCTGCCTCAGCCTCCCAAAGTGCTGGGATTACAGGCGTGAGCCACTGAGCCTGGCCACCTGGCTAATTTCTATATTTTTGGTGAAAAAGGGGTTTCACCATGTTGGCCAGGCTGGTCTTGAACTCCTGACCTCAAGTGATCCTCCCACCTCAGCCTCCCAAAGTGCTGAGATTACAGGCATGAGCCACTGTGTCTGGCCAGAGCATAAGTTTCTATAGCACAACACAGATCTACTTAAAAGAAAGAGAACTAACCCTTCTTCTTTCCCAGTGACTCATCATTTTATGTACAGCAAAACTGCCAAGAGACTGTCCAAGTTACAAGAGTATCAACAGTATCAGTCAAGCCTGACCTGCGTCATGGAAGGAAAGGACATAGAAGGTACAGCTCTGCAATGAGCATCAAGACTTCCCTTGCCATTAATCAAATGCCTAGTCTGATAGTTTACATCTTCTGCACTAAAATTTTCAACTGCAGCCTGGTTTATCCTACTGCACTCTTTTTTTTTTTTTTTTTGAGACAGAGTCTCACTCTATTGCCAGGCGCCAGGCTGCAGTGCAGTGGCACGAGCTTGGTTCACTGCAAACTCTGCCTCCCGGGCTCAAGCAATGCTCCTGCCTCAGCCTCCCAAGTAGCTGGGACTACAGGCGTGCGCCACCACATCCAGCTAATTTTTGTATTTTTTCGTAGAGACAGGGTTTCACCATGTTGGCCAGGATGGTCTCGATCTCTTGACCTCAAGATCTGCCCGCCTTGGCCCTACTGCGCTCTTTATCTACCTGGATATCTTAAATAGACACCTCAACATTAAAGTATCAAACAAGGGTCCTCAAAACTGTCTCACTTCCTTCTGCTCCCATCAATACTAAAGCCTAAAACTGGAGAATCATTTTTAGCAGTTTTCTTTACTTCTTCACCCCTGCATCCAATTAATCACTTAAGTTCAACAGTAAATATATCCATCTCCCTATACAGTTCTGAATTAACTGAGAAATAAATATACACAGGATTCAGATAAGAATACAATTGGCTGGGCTTGGTGGCTCACGCTTGCAATCCCAACACTTTGGGAGGTCGAGGTGGGTGGATCACCTGAGGTCCGTCCAGAGTTTGAGACCAGCCTGACCAATATGGTGAAACCCAGTCTCTACTAAAAATAGAAAAAATTAGCCAGGCACAGTAGTGCACGCCTGAAATCCTAGCTGCTCAGGAGGCTGAGGCAGGAGAATCACTTGAACCCAGGAGTTGGAGGTTGCGGTGAGCTGAGATTGCATCATTGCACTCCAGCCTGGGCAACAAGAGTGAAACTGCCTCAAAAAAAAAGAATAAAATTATGCCTGGCATGATGGCTCACATCTGTAATTCCAGTGCTGCTTTGGGAGGACAAAGATTGGTGATCACTTAAGTACAGGAGTTTGAGACAAGCCTGGGAAACATGATGGGACCTCATCTCTACAAAATAGTTTAAAAATAAATTAGCCAGCTATGGCAGCATGTCCTTGTAGTCTTAGCTACTTTGGAGGCTGAAGTCATCACGTGAGCTCAGGAGTTTGAGCCGGCAGTGCAGCAATTACTCTGCTGCACTTCAGCCTGGATGACAAAGTGAGACCCTGTCTAAAGAAAATAATAATAAATAAAAATAAAATTATCAGCTTGATTGATGGTAAAACTGAATCATGAAATATGGCTTAGAGTGAAGCCAAAATGTTGCTCCCAAGTCCAGGCCTACTCACCTCCTGGGAGATAATTGTTCAGCTGTATCCAGGATCAGAGACTGCCTACAGCCTCATGTGCAGAGCGAGAGAGAGGCAAGTTGCATCTCACAAATGTCTCGAAGGCCTTAATCCTTTCCAGGAAGAAAACATGGACCCAAAGGGCATCAAAATGTTAAGAATGAAATAATTCATTCTCTACTTATAGGGAAAAACTGTGAGAGGTAAAAAGATGACAAGAGCTTCTTCCTTAAAACTACCATAGGAGGCCAGGCTCAGTGGCTCATGCCTGTAATTCCAGAACTTCAGGGGCGCCGAGGCCAGTGGATCACCTGATCCCAGTTCTAGACCAGCCTGAGCAAAAAAGCAAGACTCTGTCTCTACAAATAATATAAAAAAATTAGCTAGGTGTGGTGGCACGCCCTGTGGTCCCAGCTACTTGGGAGGTGTTAAAACACACACTTTAAATGAAGAGACCCCCCCCCCCCCCCCCCAAACAGGCTTTGTGTGAGTAACATGGCTGTTTATTCACCTGGGTACAGGTGGGCTAAGGCCGAAAGGGCGTTAGCAAAGGGTGGTGAAATAGGAGTTGGTTTTATAGGTTGGGGCAAATCTTTTGGGGAGGGGTGTTACCGAGTAAGATTAGTTACAATGGTGGGGGTAGAGGCAAGGAATATACATTACCATAAGTTCAGTAACAATGGAGGGTGGGGTAGGCGTAAGAGTAGTTAAGATGGTAGGGTGGGGGCAGAGGGATATTCACAGAGCAAGATCAGTTAAGATGGCCAGGTGGGGTGAGGAGTAGTCACATTATCATAATAACAGTTAAGGTGGCAGGGCGGGGTGAGGAGTATTCACATTATGATAATAACAGTTAAGATGGCCAGGTGGGTTGAGCCATCTTAACAGGGGAAGCTCCGCTGGGGGATCAGGGATAATGGCGAGGGAGTGGGGCGTGATCAGCAAAGGGCAGGACTTCAGACTTTCTGGGTCCAGGCCTGCACATGGAGGCCTGACAGGAGGCTGAAATGGGAACATCTCTTGAAGCCAGGTCAGGGCTGTAGTGAGCCATGATTATGCCACTGATTGTCCAGCCTAGATGACAAAGCTCAATCCTGTCTCTAAAAACACTTTTAGGCCAGGCACTGGCTCACGCCTGTAATCCCAGCACTTTGGAAGGTTGAGGGGGGTGGATAATGAGGTCAGGAGTTTGAGACCAGCCTGGCCAATATGATGAAACCCTGTCTCTACTAAAAATATAAAATTAGCCAGGTGTGGTGGCACATGCCTGTAGTCCCAGCTACTTGGGAGGCTGAGGCAGAGAACCGCTTGAACCTGGGAGGCAGAGGTTGCAGTGAGCTGAGATTGTGCCACTGCAGTCCAGCCTGAGTGACAGAGCGAGACCCCGTCTAAAAAAATTTTTTTTCAAATATTAATTTTGGAATAATATATGCCAAACATAAAGAAAAACATTTTGACATGGTCTACGTTGTCACTGTTTGTTAGAGGGAACGTATATAATCTCTTTGGTGATGACAGTGGAAGAAACTGATGCTTCGAAGGGGAGATGGATACTGTAAGGAATATCGCCGAATTTAAAATGAGGAAACTGAAATCAGCCGAGGAAAATCAACGCCAATTTATTAAGCTCCCGGGCGAGGTTCTTGTGGTCCGGGAAAGGGGTGCCAGAGAAGTCGCGCTCAACTTCCCAGGGCAGGGAGTTTTATAGGGGTCAGAGGCCATTGGGTGGACATTGGGAGACAAAGCATAGGGCAATTGATTGGGTATTGGGAAACAGCTTGGATGGGGCGAGCTGCTACTGGTAGGTAGGCGGGATTTTCAGTGCGCGGGGCATTAGAGGTGATTGATTGGATATTGGGAAACAAAGCATGGGGCAATCGATTGGATATTGGGAAGCAGGGTTTTTCAAATTTCGACGGGGTTTTTCGCGGGCTAGGTGCCGAGTGCAGATTTGGGTGGGGAGTGCAGAAATGGGCGTTAGGGAAGCTACGTGACGGAGCTCAGGTAAGCGCGGAATGGTGACTAAGTTTCCAGGCTTAGGGAGGGATGGGCGTGTCCGAGCTCCCAGCGAGGCAACCGGCCTTACAGATACCACTCTAAAGTGTTTTGCATGTATTATGTCACCTCGACCTCTCAACATCCTGAGTGAGAAACATTCCCATTACAAATGAAAAGAAAAACATTTAAGGCTTAGAGCGGTTATGTAATCTTCCCAAAATTACAGCACAGAAAGTGAGGTTGCAACCCAGATCTGTCTTATTCTAGGCTCATTCTTTGTAATGGGCTGCTAAACTCTAAAGGATATTTCTATCTATAATTATTAGTGACAAATATAACATTGTCAAGGTTATGTTTGCTAAAGATATGGACGTGGTTCATATGTGACCACCAATGAAAGATGAGAATCTGAACTTAAGGTATATGTCTTTAAAATAATTTTTGTAGTTTTAAAGCAGGGCCTGTGGGCCAAACTCAACCAAGTGTCTGCTTTTGTAAATGACATTTTATTGCCATCCTTTTTTTTTTTTTTTTTTGGTAACATATTGCCAGTGGTTACCTTCTTTCTTTTTTTTTTTTTTTTTTGAGACGGAGTTTCGCGCTTGTTACCCAGGCTGGAATGCAATGGCATGATCTTGGCTCACCGCAACCTCCGGCTCCTGGGTTCAAGCAATTCTCCTGCCTCAGCCTTCCGAGTAGCTGGGACTACAGATGCGTGCCACCCTGCCCAGCTAATTCTTGTATTTTTAGTAGAGACAGGGTTTCACCATGTTGACCAGGATGGTCTCGATCTCTTGACCTCGTGATCCACCCGCCTCGGCCTCCCAAAGTGCTGGGATTACAGGCGTGAGCCACCACCACGCCCAGCCGCCAGTGGTTACCTACATACTGCAGTAGCAGAGCTGAGTAGTTGCAACAGAGATCATATGACCCAAAAAGCCTAAGATATTTACTATCTGGCCCTTTGCAGGAAGTTTGCCGGTCCCAGTATAGAGTGAAATGATCTAAGGATTAGTAAATACACCAGTAAATGAGTCAGCATTCAAATATCTGTGGAGATCCATGGACAAAGCTAATTAAACCTTAGCAAGCTAAGCTTATAACTTTATGTGAGGGGAGTTCTCTGTTAATATTTTTTCTTCTTCTATACTCATTTGGGAAGATTGTAGCTGTTGCCCAACTCCCTGGACTTTATTTCAGCCTAGCTGCTACTTTGTTTCTACCGTGAGGCAATCTTGGACTGAGTCCAGAGAACTGTTCTGTGATGGGGGCTGATCTGGTGGTGATCAACACCAAGGAAGAGCAGGCACCGGTCTAACAGGCAAGGTGGTCAGCTAGTCTGTTTCCTCTCTTCACTGATAAAAAGTATTTTTTTATTGCCCTGAAAGTTCGAAGACAAGTAAACAAAAACAAAAACAAAAAACAAACTTTTGATTAAAAAAAAAAAAACCCCAAACCGAAAAACACAGGAAAATCTCCTTAATGTGGAACACTCAACAATGACTTTATTTTTATATATTTATTTATTTTTCTGAGACAGAGTCTCCTTTTGTCGCCCAGGCTAGAGTGTAATGGCGAAATTTTGGCTCACTGCAGCCTCCACCTCCCAGGTTCAGGTGATTCTCCTGCCTCAGCCTCCCAAGTAGCTGGGATTACAGGTGCGCACCACCATACCTTGCTAATTTTTGTATTTTTAGTAGAGACAGGATTTCATCATGTTATTCAAGCTGGTCTTGAACTCCTGACCTCAACTGATCCACCCACCTCGGCCTCCCAGAGTGCTAGGATTACAGGCGTGAGCCACCCAGCCTGGCCAACAGTGACTTTATTTTTATTTTTATTTTTTTTTGGAGACAGAGTCTCACTCTGTTGCCAGGCGCCAGGCTGGAGGGCAGTGGCACAATCTCAGCTCACTGCAACCTCCGCCTCCCAGGTTCAAGCAATTCTCCTGCCTCAGCCTCCCGAGTAGCTGGGACTACAGGCGCACGCCACCACGCCCAGCTAATTTTTGTATTTTTAGTAGAGACGGGGTTTCACCATGTTGGGCCAGGATGGTCTCGATCTCTTGACCTCGTGATCCGCCCGCCTCGGCCTCCCAAAGTGCTGGGATTACAGGCTTGAGCCACCGCGCCCGGCCTAACAGTGACTTTAATAAAACAAATTATGGAACAAAATTCAGACAAACAGGCTGGGTGTGGTGGTTAATGCCTGTAATCCCAGCACTTTGGGAGGCCAACGCAGCAGGGTGGCTTTAGCCCAGGAGTTTGAGACCAGACTGGGCAACGTGGCCAAAACCCCGTCTCTACTAAAAATACAAAAATTAGCTGAGCATGGTGGTGCATGCCTGTAATCCCAGCTACAGGAGGCTGAGGTAGGAGGGTCGCCTGGAGACTGAACGGTTGCACTCCAGCCTGGGTGGCAGTAAGACCTTGTCTCAAAGAAAAAAAGGCAAGAGGGCAAAGAGAAACCTAAAGATACACTAATTTGGCTGGGCGTGGTGGCTCACGCCTGTAATCCCAACACTTTGGGAGGCTGAGGCAGGTGGATCAACTGAGGTCGGAGTTTGAGACCAGCCTGGCCAACATGGTGAAACCCCGTCTCTAAAAGAAAAAAAAAAAAAAAAAGATATACTAATTCAGCTCCCTTTACAAAAAGAATATATTAGGAGTGAGGGAGAAATTTCCTCACTACATGCAGAGCCTCAAAGAATGCTGTCACTTGGGAAAGCGAGGCCAGGCACCTTGGCTCATGCCTGTAATCCCAACATTTTGGGATTGCACCTGAGGGTGGATCACCTAAGGTCAGGAGTTCAAGATCAGCCTGACCAACATGGAGAGAAAGCCCGTCTCTACTAAAAAATACAAAGTTAGCCGGGCATGGCGGCGCATGCCTGTAATCCCGAGCTACGTGGGAGGCTGAGGCAGGAGACTCACTTGAACCCGGGAGATGGAGGTTATGGTGAGCCGAGATCCCGCCATTGCACTCTAGCCTGGACAACAAGAGCGTAACTCCCTCTCAAAAAAAAAAAAAAAAGAAAAGAAATAGGAAAGCGAGTGTCAGGAGGATTTATGATGGCCATGGCTAGGGCATGCTCCTGTACGTGCCAAACCTCATTCTCACAAGTGATGTCTTTGATCCAGCACTGCTCAGCCAGAGCCCTCTGCTCCTGGGCAGGGGTCCTTTGTGGCTACTCCTGGGTCTTCTTTTCTCTTTCTCCCTATGGCCATGAGAACTCAGTTCAACTTGAGTCCCCTAAAGGCTAGTTTAAGAATTAAGAAAGAGGAAAGAAATACGGAAGGTGGCTTGCCAGTCTGAAATTTTAGAGAAAGTAAACTTGAGAGGAGACTTGGCCAAGTTAGGTCAGGGGCACATTCTGTTACAGACTAAGAGTTTTTTCTTTTTTTTTTTTTTAGACCGGGGAAAGCGCGAACGCAGTCCCCCCACTACCACAAATTATGCAGTCGAGTTTCCCACATTTGGGGAAATCGCAGGGGTCAGCACATCCCGAGTCCAATGGATAAGCCTCGCCCTGGGAAAACCACCTTTGTGATCATGGTATCTCCCCTGCCAGGTACGTATTAAGAGTTTTTTTTTTTTTTTTTTGAGACGGAGTCTTGCTCTGTCACCAGGCAGGAGTGCAGTGGCAAAATCTCGGCTCACTGCAACCTCCACCTTCTAGGTTCAAGCGATTCTTCCGCCTCAGCCTCCTAAGTAGCCGGGACCAGAGGCACGTGCCACCACGCCTGGCTAATTTTTTTGTATTTTTAGTAGAGACGGGGTTTCACCATGTTGGCCAGGATGGTCTCAATCTCCTGACCTTGTGATCTGCCCGCCTCGGCCTCCCAAAGTGCTGGGATTACAGGCGTGAGCCACGGCACCCAGCCAGCCAGACTAAGAGTTTTTAAGGATTCAGGGTGGGAGAGTTTATCAGAGGCTTGGACTGCTCTGCGTCTCTTTGTTGTGCTATCTGGGAGGGAGAGTTGTGTGTCTGTTCCCATACCTCTTTCTGCAGCTGCAGGCATATCCCCCCGAGTCCGCTCTTAGCTTTCCTATCTCAGTGCACCTGAGGAGAAGGCCCACCCTTTTACTGGGGCCCACTTTCCTGGCAGGGTGCGGGGAAAGGCCCACTGTTTTACTGGGGCTAATTGTATGAGGGTAAAGTTTAGCAGTTACCCAAGAGAGTTTCCCCCCCACCTCCCTTTGTGCCTGAGCTGACTTATCTGTGTTTTACTATCTGCTCTTTCTGTCTGTTTTTAGTTAGAAGAGAAGTGATTTCCTTGAAATACATGAGGCCAGAAAGGGAGCTGGACTTAAAGTGGTGGTGTTTCTCCGAGATGACAGTGCTGCTACTCTGTCAGCTATGACTCTTCCATTTTCTTTCCCACAGGATTTCATCATCCAGAAACGGGAAAGAGATTCTGCTTATTTTCTGGGGCTGTCAGATCCAGAGGGTCAGCGACATTGGCAATGGGTTGATCAGACAGCGTACAATAAAAATGTCATGTGAGTAGAAATGAGGTAAAGGATCCTGGGTCTTGATCACGTAGGGGCTTTAAGGTGTTCCGTCAGCTATTAAGCAAACAAACAGTAAAACCTACACTTTTTAAATCCTAGGTCTATTTGACATCAAGGATCATGCTTTTTTTTTTCTGAGACAAGAGTCTTACTCCATCACCCAGGCTGGAGTACAGTGGTAAGATCTTCGCTCACGGCAACCTCTGCCTCCCAAGGTTCAAGTGATTCTCCTGCCTCAGCCTCCTGAGTAGCTGGGATTACAGGCATGTGCCACCATGTCCAGCTAATTTTTGTAATTTTAGTAGAGACGGGGTTTCACCATGTTGGCCAGGTTGGTCTTGAACTCCTGACTTCAAGTGATCCGCTGCCTTGGCCTCCCAAAGTGCTGGGATTACAGGCGTGAGCCATTGCACCCAGCCATAATTACTTGTTTATGTAGTTCTTTACAAATGTGAAAGCACTTTAGGAAAGATTCCCACTTTTGACATTCATAGCAACTATGTCAAATACATAGGGACATTGTTCTAATTCCCATTTTTTTAGATAGCATAACTGAGAATCAGGGAAATTAAATTACTTGCACTAAATAACAGAGACTAAGTAGCAGATCCAGGGAATTTGCCTAGTTCGGACTCCAAAAGCAGTGAATAGAACCTGATTAATACTTGGGACTAGGACAAAAATCTTTGGATCGTTTAACCCTGTGAGACTGGAAGTTCCATGGCAATTGAACTTAGGGATGGTCGAACTGAAGGAATCCTCTACGATATCTGCCCGGAGGCTTTTCAATGTATTCTGAGTTGCTTAAGATGACAGAGTACTGGGTCGCGTGGGAACGGTTTTCAGGGGCAATACCAGAGACACAGGTGGAGAGGTAACTGCCTGAACCTGAGGTTTTACAAAACAATCATTAGACTGACTGGGGTTTGCTGGAAGTTTCTCCCAATAGAATGCCTGCGGTCGCAGGTGTCTCTCACTTTAGTCTGCCTGGAATTGGCGGGATTCTCTCCCACTAAAACTGTGGCAGCAGAAACGGGAAGGTGGTTTGGGTGTATGTGACCTTGACTTTCACACTGGTTAGCCCTAGCCATCTCCCAGTCTCTAATCTTTTCCAAAACGCTGTTTCAAAACATCACTGTCCTTTATCTACCGTTCAGATTCTGGCACTCAGATGAACCCAATAACCTTGATGAACGTAATAGTTAACATTAAGACTAGGTCATTAAGAAAAATCATAGTAGGCCGGGTGTGTTGACTCACACCTGTAATCCCAGCACTTTGGGAGGCAGGCGGATCATGAGATCAGGAGATCGAGACCATCCTGGCCAACAGGGTGAAACCCCGTCACTACTAAAAATACAAAACTTAGCCCGTGGGGGGTGGGGGAGGGGCAGTAGTGGCAGGGTCGTGTAGTCCCAGCTACTCAGGAGGCTGAGGCAGGAGAATTGCTTGAACCCAGGAGGCAGAGGCTGCAGTGAGCAGAGACCACACCACTGCATTCCAGCCTGGGCGACAGAGCTAGACTCTGTCCCCCACCAAAAAAAAAAAAGAAAAATCATAGTAAGCAAAAACAAATAACCCCTCCCAGCTTAGCCCAACTAACTGCAGCTGCAAACTTATCTCACAGCCCACATTCCAGGCTAGTCATAAAACCTGTATTTAGAGAAAGCAGAGGTAAAGCAGACCTAGCACAACCCCGGCCCCCCCCCAGTTAGATAAGAGCACCAGAGCATATCTTTAGGTCTGCAGCCCGCTCATTTTTCTGCAATTCCTGTTTTTCTGGCTTCCTTGGGTGTCTTCCTCAACCTTACAACCTCCAACCTCAGCTGCAAGGTTATAAAGTCAAATAACCACAAAGCCCAAGACTGTAAAACTTGATTAACTGTCTTTGTCTGAAACCTGTTTCCTGCCTTGTTTTCCTGCCTTAAATTGTATAAAAGCAGTATGTTCTCTTTACTGAGGGCTGGCGGCCATTACGGGCAGTGAGGCCACCATCAGCCAGAGCTCCAGTAAAGAGATTTTCTTGTGTCTCTTGGTCTCTCTGTTCTTCTCGGCTCGAATTTCCACAACATAACTTTTGTACAAGGAATGCCCATAAAATGTTTCAGTAGGCTGTCACCTATTACCCTTATGATATAATCCATTTGCACATTTATTTATTCATTCACAAAATGAGTGTTTAGTGAACACTATTCTATGTGCCAGAGACTACTGGAGAATGCTTTTACAGGAAAACCAGAGGGAGCATGAGCATCTGTTCTTACTTTCTGACAGCTGAGGGGTGAGGTGCCTGTTATGGGCTGAATTGTGCCCCCCCAAATTCATATGTTGAAGCCGTAACCTACAGTACTTCAGAATGGGAGTCTATTTGGAGATAAAACTTTTTGAGAGGAAATTAAGTTGAAATGAGGACCTTAGGAGCCTTAAATCAATCTGACTGATGTCCTATGAGGAAATCTGGGCAGGCAAGGTGGCTCATGCCTGTAATCCCAGCACTTTGGGAGGCCAAGGCAGGAGGATCCCTTGTGTCCAGGAGTTCAAGACCAGGCCGGGCAACATAGCAAGACCCTAACTCGACAAAAATCTTTGTTAAAAAATTAGCCAGATGTGGTGGCATGCACCTGTAGTCCCAGCTAGTTGGGAGGCTGAGGTGGGAGGATTGCTTGAGCCTAGGAGTTTGAGGTTGCAGTGATCTATGATCATGCCACTGTACTCCAGCCTGGGTGACAGAATAAGACCTTGTCTCAAAAAAAAAAAAAAAAAAAAAAAGATCAGAGGGCAGGTCAGACACAGTGGCTCACATTTGTAATCCCAGCACTTTGGGAGGCCAAGGGGGCGCAGATCACAAGGTCAGGAGACCAAGACCATCCTGGCCAACATGGTGAAACCCCATCTCTAATAAAAATACAAAAAAAATTAGCCGGGCGTGGTGGTGGGCGCCTGTAGTCCCAGCTACTCGGGAGGCTGAGGCAGGAGGCGGATGTTGCAGTGAGCCAAGATCACGCCACTGCACTCCAGCCTGGGTGACAGAGCGAGACTCCAATCTCGAAAAAAAAGGTATTTGAACACACACAGGGACACCAAGGATGCACAGGGCTGACCATGTGAAGACACAGCAAGAGTATGACCATCTGTAAGCCAAGGAGAGAATCCTCAGAAGACACCAACCCTGCTGGCACCTCGATCTTGGACTTCCAGTCTCCACCATTGAGAGGAAATAAGTATTTGCTGTTTAAGTAACCCAGTCTGTGCTATTTTATTATAACAGCCCTAGCAAACCAATCATGCAGTACTGATGTCAGTATCTGATGTACTTTCTGTGTTTGGTCAAAAGGTTTTTCCATTTCACTCTGATTTATTACTTTTAGCTGAAAGCAGATTATGAAGCAAGATACACAAGATATCCAAAGAAGGCAGTGTTCTTGCTGACGTCTAGTAAATTACTTGGGCTTTTTTTTTTTTTTTTTTTTGAGACAGTCTCACTCCGTTGCCAGGCGCCAGGCTGGAGTGCAGTGGCACGATCTCGGCTCACTGCAATCTCCGCCTCCCAGGTTGAAGCAATTCTCCTGCCTCAGCCTCCCAAGCAGCTGGGACTACAGGCGTGCACGACCACGCCCAGCTAGTTTTTGTATTTTTAGTAGAGACGGGGTTTCACCATGTTGGCCAGGATGGTCTCGATCTCTTGACCTCGTGATCCGCCCGCCTCAGCCTCCCAAAGTGCTGGGATTACAGGCGTGAGCCACCGTGCCCGACTACTTGGGCTTCTTAACATTTGTTCAGTCTTGGGCTGGCATCTCACTTCAAGATGCACAGAGAGGGAGATTAGAGACGATTTTTCTCCTGGTTAGCTGCTATACAGAATTATATTCCTTGTCCTCAGATATCCCAGTAAGTTTTTCCTTGGTTTAAAGTTTCTGTGTATGGATTCCCACGTCAAATGTTCCCTGATTTGTTCTTATTTTTCTTTTTACTAAAGTTCCTACAGGTCACTTTATTTCTAGCACAGTAAAAGTACATCATATTTATATCAGAGTAATTCATTGCTCTGGAATGGTGATTAGAATTACAATAAAGCTGCTTCCATCCATGACTACTTTTGTAGATTTTCCCAATGTGACCTTCAGCTTCCCAGACTGTGCCCTGATCATCTTGATGCAACAGAATCATTTCATGTTTTCAGCCACTGGTTTCTTCACTATCCTTTAGGATGGGCTATTTTGAAAGATCTGACCTTGGCCGGGTGCAGTGGCTCATGCCTGTAATCCCAGCACTTTGGGAGGCTGAGGCGTGCAGATCACTTGAGGTCAGGATTTTGAGACCACCAGCCTGGTCAACACAGTGAAACCCTCCCTCTATAAAAACATAAAAAAATTAGCTGGGCATGGTGGCAGTCACCTGTAATCCTAGCTACTCAGGAGACTGAGGCGGGAGAATCACTTGAACTTGGGAGGCGGAGGTTGCATTGACCTGACATCGTGCCACTGCACTGCAGCCTGGGCAACAGAACAAAACTCCATCTCAAAAAAAAAAGAAGATCTGACCTTACTTTAACCACTGTATGTAGAATTTATCAGTTTAACTCTTAGAGACTAACTTAACCAATGCCTCTCATTTGTCCATACATATGAGTAGTTTTAAGCCTTGCTTGCAGATTATAATTATAGGCCTAGGAAGCTTTTTAAAAAAATGCCTCACCTAGACATCCCCATGTTTCAGTTTCTGGGATTGAGAACCTCTGATCTACATTATTGTTATGCAATATCCTTTCATACCCAAGCTCAGCACTATGAGGTGGACACCTCCCGAGCAGATGTGAAACTTACATTTGATAGCCACATGCGTTTCCTGTTCCTGCTGCAACAAATCAACACAAAATGGCTTAGAACAACACAAATTTTTTTTTTCTTTGAGACAGGAACTCATTCTGTCACCTCAGCCTCCCAAGTAGTTGGGACTACAGGCGTACACCACCACGCCCAGCTAACTTTTTTTGTATTTTTTTGCAGAGATGGGGTTTCGCCACGTTGCCCAGGCTGGTCTTGGACTCCTGGGCTCAAGCCATCCACCTGTTCGGCCTCCGAAAGTGCTGGGATTACAGCATGAGCCACTGTGCCTGGCCACAAGTCAATTTTTTTATAGTTCTGGAGGTCAAAAATCCAAAATGAGACCCAGCGCTCTAAAGTCAAGGAGTCAGCAAGGTAGTTCCTTCTGCAGGCTGTGAGAGGAAAATCTGCTTCTTTGATTTTCCAGCTTCTAGTGGCCACCTATATTCCTTGGCTTGTGGCCACTTCCTCCGTCTTCAATGAGTGCCTCTCCAATCTCTGCCTCTGTCATTACACTTCTCCTCACTCTGACTCTTCCTGTGTCCCTCTCATAAGGATCACTGTGATTACACTGGGCCCCCCTGGACAATCTCCTGGACTCAAGATCTTAAACATAATCACACTTGCAAAGTCCTTTTTGCCACATAAGGTAACATTTGCAGGCTCTGGGGATTAGAGTGTGGGCATATCTGAGGGCCATTATTTAGCATATTACAGTAACTTTTTTTAAAATTTTAAATTTAATTTTATGTTTTAATAAATGAGAGGTGTCTATGTTGCCCAGCCTGACCTCGAACGCCTAGTCTCGCCTCCTCATGCGCCAGGACAACTGGCCTGAGCCACCGAGGCTCGCTCCTCTTTTTTTTTTTGAGACGGAGTCTTGCTCTGTAATGCAGGCTGGAATACAGTGGTGCAGTCTCAGCTCACTGCAACCTCCACCTTCCAGGTTCAAGCAATTCTCATGCCTCAGCCTCCCAAGTAGCTGGAACTACAGGCACATGCCACCACACCCAATTAATTTTTGTATTTTTAGTAGAGATAGTGTTTCACCATGTTGGCCAGGCTGGTCTCAAACTCCTGGTCTCAAGTGATCTGCCCACCTCAGCCTCCCAAAGTGTTAGGATTACAGGCGTGAACCACTACACACAGCCCTTACAGTAACTTTTGACAGAATGTATACAAGAGTAGAAAAATTAATCAGAATTTCATTGAATTCAATTATATTTATTTCAAGATACCTAACTTGTAATGTTGAAGCATGAAACCCAAAGTTATATACATAAAGCTTGTTTGATTGCAGAACCTCAGCTAAAATATAAATGTGAAATGTTTTTTGTTGATTTCAATATTGCTACCATTGGACTCTATGAAACCCTTTTTCTTCCAGGATAGCAGAGTCTTCATTAATAAAATATTAGTCCAGTTCCACAATATTTGGGTCATTTCAGTGTTACTGAAACACTTTCGACCAGGCATGGTGGCTCATGCCTGTAATCCCAGAACTTTGGGAGGCCAAAGCAGAAGGATCGCTTGAGCCTAGGAGTTTGATACCAGCCTGGGCAACACAGCAAGACCCCCGTCTCTACAAAAATTTTAAAATTAGTTATGTGTGGTGGTGCGTGCCTTTGATTCCACCTAGGGACTAGATTTGGTCACTGGGCGTCGGTGTGGATGCGCAGGCGGGGTGAGTTCCGCGCAGAGCTGGCTCCCCAAGACCGGAGGGCAGCACTGCGGTCTCCGCTCCCGCTGCACTATTTAGGGGTGAAGAAGCTCCGTAGTGACGTCCCCTCCCCACTGCCGGACCATCAGGGCTGCATCTGCAACATACTCTCGCCCCCCGTGAACGGCGCCCTCTTTCGCAACCCACTTGATATCCACCGCCACAGAGCGCCGGGCCAGCAAGCGAGCAAGCGGCCCCGCCTCCCGCGACCGGACAGCAGCAAGCCCATAAAGAAAAATTAATTCACCTAGCTGCATCGGTGCATGCCTGTAGTCCCTATACTTTGGGAGGCTGAGGTGGGAGGATCTCTTGAGCCCAGGAGGTTGAGGCTGCAGTGAGCTATGATCACACTACTGCACTCAGCCTGCAGAGCAAAACCCTGTCTAAAAAAAAAAAAAAAAAAACCCCAAAAAAACAAAAATAAAAGAAAAACAAAATAAAAATTTTGTGGTATGATTGAAGAAACAAAAACCCAAAAAACAAAACAAAAAAAACCTCAAAATGAATACAGTACCTAAATAGGAAAGCTAAAACTATAAAACTCTTAGAAGATGCTGGGCATGATGGCTCATACCTATAACCCCAGCACTTTGGGAGGCTGAGGCAGGAGGATCACTTGAGCCTGGGCAACAAAGTGAGACGCCCATCTATACAACACCACACACACACACCCAACAACAACAACAACAAAACACTACTTCAGGCCAGGCGCAGTGGCTCACTCCTGTAATCCTAGCACTTTGAGTGGCCGAGGTGGGTGGATCATCTGACGTCGGGAGTTCAAGACCAGCCTGGCCAACATGGCGAAACCCCATCTCTATTAAAAACACAAAAATTAGCCAGGGGTTGTGGCGGGCACCTATAATCCCAGCTACTTGGGAGGCTGAGGCAGGAAAATCACTTGAACCCAGGAGACAGAGGTTGCAGTAAGCCAAGAATCTCTCCACTGCACTCCAGCCTGGGCAACAGAGCAAGACTCTGTCTCAAAAAAAAAAAAAAAAGAAACAAAAAACCCCACTACTTTAGTCAACAATCAAGGTCAAATCAAAGTGATAAATCATGTTGATAACATGTACCCTAATATGTGATGGAAATGAAACTACCTCTACAGTCCTCCTCCCCAAGCTCATAACCCCAGTCTGATCATGAGAACATTAGACAAATGCCGATAGTGGAGCATCCTATAAAACAGCCAACCAGTAGGCCTCAGAACTGTTAAGGTTGTTAAAAACAAGGAAAGTCTGAGAAACTTTGACAGGCAAGGTGCTGGTCTACTGGTAATACAATGGAGGGAGCTTAGCAGGGCCTGCTGGTTCAGATTCTCCTCTTTGTGTCTTCATTCCTTTCCTCCAGCTAGGGAGGACCCTTCTGAAATGAGGGTCATATGACTTACTTTAGAGGAAGGTCACAGAGGTTTTTCTGTCCTGCTTCTGGGGACAACAGTCAAGAGAAGGTCAGAGAGAATTTCCTACTTGTGCCTTTCCTCAAATGCCAAGGTGCTGCATTCTGGGGAACCATGTCCTAACCCCATCATCGCTAGAACCATTAGATAAAAGGCTGATGGGGGAACTTGATAACGGATATACCAGACTAACAACACCCAGCCTCACTGATCACTTTCACGTCATGAAATAGAAATAACCAGGCCGGTTATGTTCTCTATCTTGATGCAGTGGGAAGTACCGTGGCCCCGCCCCTCCAGAAAGCACATTCTTGCCCTCTCCCCACCCCAAAATAACTAAATCTGATCAAGCTTCTAGAGCTAACTACTGGTTTACAGAAAACACAGGAGACAGGAGAACACATTCAACAACACTTAGAGAAGATAAGGCCAATTCAGAATACAGAGAGTTTTACAAGACAGTTGATCTTGTTTCTTCAGCAAATAAACAACAAGGAAACAAAAAAGACCTAAAAGACCAAACAACCAAAGGGGTGGACCTTGTTTGGATCCTAAACTAAACAAACCAAATATTACCTCCTGCTCCAACCAAAAATGAGGCCATCAGGGAAATTTGAACATTGTTGATTTGGAAAGATGTGATAACGGTATTTTTATTCTTTAAAAATAAAAAGGCAGGAGCTGTGGCTCACTCCTGTAATCCCAACACTTTGGGAGGCTGAGGCGGGAGGATCACCTGAGGTCGGGAGTTTGAGACGAGCCTGACCAACATAGAGAAACCCCGTCTCTACTAAAAATACAAAATTAGCCGGATGTGGTAGTGCATGCCTGTAATCCCAGCCACTCAGGAGGCTGAGGCAGGATAATTACTTGAACCCAAAAGGCGGAGGTTGCAGTGAGCTGAGATTGCGCCACTGAACTCTAGCTTGGGTGACAAAATCAAGACTCTGTCTCAAAAAATAATAATAATAAAAAATTAAAAAAATTAAAAAGTAGCCAGGTGGGGTGGCTCATGCCTGTAATCCCAGCACTTCGAGATGCCAAGGCAGGCGGATCACCTGAGGTCAGGAGTTCAAGACCAGCCTGGCCAACATGATGAAACCTTGTCTCTACTAAAAACAAAAACTAGCCGGGCCTGGTGTCACATGCTTGTAGTCCCATGGGAGGCTGAGGCAGGAGAATCGCTTGGATGAACCCAGGAGGCAGAGGTTGCAGTGAGCCAAGATCGCACTGTTGCATGCACTCAAGCCTGGACAACAGAGGGAGACTCGGGAGGGATAGTGGGGGGTGGGGGAGTTGGGGAGGGATAGCATGGGGAGAAATGCCAGATATAGGTGATGGGGGAGGAAGGCAGCAAATCACACTGCCACGTGTGTACCTATGCAACAATCTTCCATGTTCTTCACATGTACCCCCAAACCTAAAATGCAATAAAAAAAAAAAAAAAAAAGACATTATTTCATTCTTTTTTTTATGGCTGAGTAGTATTCTTTTATATAAAAAAAAAAAAACAGAGGGAGACTCTGAATCAAACAAGAACAAAAACAAAAAATAAATAAATACAAAATAAAAAATGTGTAGGACGGGCGTGGTGGCTCACGCCTGTAATCCCAAGCACTTTGGAGGCAAAGATGGGCGGATCACCTGAGGTCGGGAGTTCAAGACCAGCCTGACCAATATGGTGAAACCCTGTCTTTAAAAAAAAAAAAAAAAAAAAGGAAAAAATGTTAAAAAAAAAATGTGCAGAAAGGACTAACAGAAAAATCAGTCAATATCAAATACTCTAAACAATGTAGAAATTACAACTAAATCGTTGAGAAAAAAATAGAGAAAACATGATAGGAGATAGAATAAGTTAGTTATGTCATATGTAGTTGGGATTTGAAAAATAAAATTTTAGCCGGGAGAGGAGGCTCACGTCTGTAATCCTAGCACTTTGGGAGGCCGAGGTGGATGGATCACAAGGTGAGGAGCTCAAGATCAGCTTGGCCAACATGGTGAAAGCCCATCTCTACAAAAAATACAAAAAAATTAGCTTGGTGTGGTGGTGGGCACCTGTAATCCCAGCTAATCGGGAGGCTGAGGCAGAGAATTGCTTGAACCCAGAAGGCGGAGGTTGCAGTGAGCCAAGATCTCGCCACTGCACTCCAGCCTGGGCGATAGAGTGAGACTCTGTCTCAAAAAAAAAAAAAAAATTAGCTGGGCGTGATGGCACATACCTGTAATTCCAGCTACAGGGAGCCTGAGGCAGGAGAATCACTTGAACCCAGGAGGCAGAGGCTGTAGTGAGCCAAGATCGAGCCATTGCACTGCAGCCTGGGTGACAGAGGGAGACTGGCTCAAAAAAAAAAAAAAAAAAGAAAAACAAAATTTTAAATTTAAACCTGCAGATACACTCAAACTTTAATACTGAAAAAGCTGAACACTAAAAGATACGTAACTGACTAAAATTAGAAGAAAACTGAAGGGGAGGGAAAAATATAATCCTTGCCCCCATTAGGAAAATAATACTAATACTCTGGTTTTCTCTTCAAATTGTATAAATCTTTCGACTTTTACTAAAGATTTCTGTGGAGAGGAACAATTCTGAGTCTTAATCCAATTTTTTGAGGCCCTGCTTTTGGGGGCTGATTAAAAAAAAAGGAAAATAATACTAAAGAAATAGTACTGGGGCCAGGCATGGTGGCTCACGCCTGTAATCCAAGCACTTTGGAGGCCAAGGCAGGCGGATCACCTGAGGTCGGGAGTTCAAGACCAGCCTGACCAACATGGTGAAGCCTCGTCTTTAAAAAAAAAAAAAAAAGAAAGAAAGAAATAGTATTAAAAGTAGTATGAGGTTTAGATTATAAATGTTACCACCTGGAGCTTTCCAACTTGGACCCAGCAGAATGGTGCCCGCAAAGAAGGGTGGTGAGAAGCAAAAGGGCCGTTCTACCATCAAGGAAGTGGTGACCTGAGAATACACCATCAACATTCACAAGCGCATCTATGGAGTGGGCCTCAAGAAGTGTGCCCCCTCGGGGCCCCTCGGGCACTCAGACACATTTGGAAATTTGCCATGAAGGAGATGGGAACTCCAGATGTGTGCATTGATACCAGGCTCAACAAAACTGTCTGGGCCAAAGGAATAAGGAATGTCCCATACCAAATCCATGTGCGGTTGTCCAGAAAACGTAATGAAGATGAAGACTCACCAAATAAGCTCTATACTTTGATTACCTATGTACCTGTTACCACTTTCAAAAATCTACAGACAGTCTATGTGGATAAAAGCCAATAGCTGATGGTCAAATACATCAAGTAAAGTTATAAAATTGCCTTCAAAAAAAAAAAGTTACCACCTGGAAAAGAATCTTTCTAAATGTTTGAGGAAATATACACAGAGCTGACATATGATGAAATGTAAATGAGACAAAATCACCCACTGATTAGCTAAGATGCTTAGGAGGCTGAGGTGGGAGGATTTCGTGAGCTGATTGTGCCACTGCACTCCTCTGGGCAACAGAGTGAGACTCTTGTTTCTAAAATAAATAAGTAAACATCCGGCTGGGCGCAGTGGCTCACGCCTGTAATCCTAGGACTTTGGGAGGCCAAGGTGGGTGGATCACCTGAGGTCAGGAGTTCAAGACCAGCCTGGCCATCATGGTGAAACCCATCTTCAAAAATAAATAAATAAATAAACAAACATCCACTGAAAGAAAATATTTTCTGGTTGTATTATACAACCAAACTGAATTCTATGTTATATAGAAGAGTCTGCTGGGTGTGGTGACTCACACGTGTAATCCCAGCACTTTGGGAGGACAAGACAGGCGGATCACCTGAGGTCTGGAGTTCCAGCCCAGCCTGACCAACATGGTGAAATCCCATCTTTACTAAAAATACAAAATTAGCCGGGCGTGGTGGCGCATGCCTATAATCCCAGCTACTGGAGAGGCTGAGGCAGGGAGAATTGCTTGAACCTCGGAGGCAGAGCTTGCAGTGAGCTGAGATGGTGCCACTGTACTCCACCCTGGGCGACAGAGCAAGACTCCATCTCAAAAAAAAAAAAAAAATTAGTAAGCCGTGGTGGCTTGTGCTTGTAGTCCCAACTACTTGGGAGGCTGAGGCATGAGAATCACTTGAACCCAGGAGACGGAGGTTGCAGTGAGCTGTGATCACGCCATTACACTCTAGCCTGGGTAACAAGAGTGAAACTCCATTTGAAAAAAAAAAAAAAAAAAGACAGGGTCTTACCACGTTGCCCAGGCTGGTCTCGAACTCCTGAGCTCAACTGATCCTTCCACCATGGCCTCCCAAAGTGCTAGGATTACAGGCATGAGCCGTCAGGCCCAGCCTATATACTTCTTTATAAACTTCTTTCACTACAATAAAAATAAGTTCCTTTTGAACTCCTGGGCTCCTCTACCACATTTCCCCCACTTCCTATCCCTTCTTACCCCTTCCCCGCTTCCTAACTCTTCCACATCTTCCCCCCCTTCCCCAGCACTACACCTGGCAAATTTATTTTTTATTTTTTGTGGAGACCAGGATCTCACTATGTTGCCCAGGGTAGTGTCGAACTCCTAGCCTCAAGAAAACCTCTGGTTCCTGCCACCGAAAGTACTGGGATTACAGGCATGAGTCACCACATCTGGCCATAAATTTCTTGAATTTCATCCTTCTACTGTGGTGATATAAGTCAATGTCCTTGTTCTAAGAAAACACAAACTATTTTGGGATGAAGTGTTATAATATCTGAAATTATGCTCAAATATCTGTTTTAAAGAGAAAAAATAGAATGTTAAGTGAAATGTGGCTAATGCTAACAATTGTATCTAAGTAAAATGTACACACAGGCTTATGGGCTTAAGCTTGCAACTTTACGTAGTTTGAAATTTTTTTTAAAAAAAGGTTAGAGTAAAACAAAAAATATTGAGTGAACAGCAAATATAGAAACCAACAGCATTAGCTTGGGCAACATGGTGAAACTCTGTCTCTACAAACAACACAAAAAATTAGCCGGCGTGGTGGCTGAAGCCTGTAGTTCCAGCTACTCAGGAGGCTGAGGCGGGAGGATTGCTTCAGCCTAGGAGGTGGAGTTTGCAGTGAGCCAAGCCTCACTACACTCCCAGCCTGGGCAACTGAGCGAGACCCTGGTTCAAATAAATAAATAAATAAATAAATAAATGGGGGGAAAAAGCTTTCATATATTACAACCAGTTGGAAAATGTAACAGAAATACTTTAACACATCATAAAAGAATCTGAAGAGGAAGATACCTCTAGAAAGTACTAACTTGGCTTAGCAGACTTCCATCTCAGATAAGCCACTTCTTATGCAACTTTGAGCAAGGTCATTACTTCCATGCTTCTGTTTTCTGGTAAAATGAAGACATCAAAAGTGACTTACCTCAATAGTTTTGAGGTTTAAATAAGCTAATGCATGTAAAGTGCTTCGAATAATGCCTAGCACTCAATAAATGTAAACTGGGAGCTTGAAGATTCAGGGCAACTTGAATTGATGCTCTGGGTAGCAAATATATAAAAGTAAGGTTTTGCCGGTGGGCGGTGGCTCATGTATGGAATCCCAGCACTTTGGGAGGTCAAGGCGGGCGGATCACGAGGTCAGGAGATTGAGACCATCCTGGCTAACAAGGTGAAACCCTATCTCTATTAAAAATACAAAAAATTCGCTGGGCATGGTGGCACGCGCCTGTAGTCCCAGCTACTAGGGAGGTTGAGGCAGGAGAATCGTTTGAACCTGGGAGACGGAGTTGCAGTGAGCAGAGATGGCGCCACTGCACTCCAGACGGTGACAGAGCAAGACTGCATCTCAAAAAGAAAGTAAAGTATTACTATAGAAAGGTTTAAAATATATATCTAAAGAATACTAGCTGGGCAAGGTGGCTCATGCTTGTAATCCCAGCACTTTGGTAGGCCAAGGTGGGCAGATTGCCTGAGGTCAGGAGTTCTCCACCAGTCTGGCTGACATGGTGAAACCCCATCTCTGCTGTAGTCCCAGCTACTCAGGAGGCTGACGCAGAATCGCTTGAACCTGGGAGGCAGAGGCTGCAGTGAGCAGAGATGGCTCCACTGCACTCCAGCCTGGGCCACAGAGCAAGACTCCATCTCAGAAAAAAAATAAAAGACCAGGTATGGTGGCTCACATCTGTAATCCCAGCACTTTAGGAGGCCAAGGCAGGCAGATCATGAGGTCAGGAGTTCCAGACCAGCCTGGCCTACATAGTGAAACCCTGTCTCTACTAAAAGTACATTAGCTGTGTGTGGTGACGTGTGCCTGTAATCCCAGCTACTCAGGAGGCTGAGGCAGGAGAATTGTTTGAACCAGGGAGGCAGAGGTTGCAGTGAGCTGAGAGCTGGCCATTGCACTTCAGCTTGGGTAACAAGAACGAAACTCTGTCTCAAAAAACAAAAAAAAAGAATAGTAGGCTGCCAACCGTGGACGAGTTCTCGGCGTGCGGGGCAGCCTGGCATGGCGCTCCGCTGTGTCAGCGTGTTATGATGCTGTCCCGTACCAACTTGGCTACTGGAATCCCCAGTAGTAAAGTGAAATATTCAAGGCTCTCCAGCACAGAGGATGGCTACATTGACCTTCAGTTTAAGAAAAGCCCTCCAGGGCCGGGCGCGGTGGCTCACGCCTGTAATCCCAGCACTTTGGGAGGCCGAGGCGGGCGGATCACGAGGTCAAGAGATCGAGACCGTCCTGGTCAACATGGTGAAACCCCGTCTCTACTAAAAAAAAAAATACAAAAAAAAAAAAAAAAAAAAAGAAAAGCCCTCCAAAGATCCCTTATAAGGCCATTGCACTTGCCACTGTGCTGTTTTTGATTGGCGCCTTTCTCATTATTATAGGCTCCCTCCTACTCTCAGGCTACATCAGCAAAGGGGTAAGCTACGGGCATGTGGGAATAAGCTGTGAGAGCCATAAAATGCTAGCCAAGGGAAAAAAAAAAAAAGAATACTAAAGGACATGTGACATGTAGAATTAATGTTTTCATTAATTTATAAATTTAACATGATTGCATAAGTTGCCTTTTTAAGATATATATATATTATTTATTTTTTAAGATGGGATTTCACCATGTTGAAACACGGCCTCAGGTGATCCACCTGCCTTGGCCTCCAAAGTGCTTGCATTATAGGCGTGAGCCACCACACCCGGCCTATATTTTTAATTTTAATTTAAAATAAAAAATGGGAAATGAGGGTGGGCTGAGTGGGTCTTTTCTCTTTACTTATTTCCCTTTTTTTTTTGTTGAAATGGAGTTTTGCTCTTTCGCCCAGGCTGGAGTGCAATGGCATGATCTCAGCTCACTGCAACCTCCACCTCCCGGGTTCAAGTGACTATCCTGCCCCACCCTCCAGAGTAGGTGAGATTACAGGCGCCTGCCCCCACACCCAGCTAATTTTTGTACTTTTGGTAGAGACAGGGTTTCTCCATGTTGGCCAGGCTGGTCTCGCACTCCCGACCTCAGGTCTTCCACAGTGCTGGGATTATGGGTGTGAGCCACCAAGCCTGGCCCTAGAAGTTGCCTTTTTTAACTAGTCAGTGATTCTCAGGTTCATACAGAAAAATAATAAAAGTTAGCTTTGCTACTAGAAATGACTTGGAAGTTACAACAAATGCTCAAGCCTGCCCTGTCTGTCCTTGCTGGTAGGCCATGTTAGATTTAGTTCTTCAAACAAAAAAACAAAAAAAAGAAACAAAAACAACAAAAAAAAAGATTTAGTTCTTCAATGCGGTAACTTCTGAGGACCAAACTTGGCAGTGTGGTCCTGCACTCCAGCCTGGGAAACAAAGTGAGACCTCATCTCAAAAAAAAAAAAAAAAAAAAAAAAAAAAAAAACAGAAGCCACCAGATAGCATCTTCTTGTGTCATTATATATCATGCAGAGATCCTTTCCAATTCTCCCTGTGATATTATGAAAAGTATTTAGTCACCATTTCCTGTCATATAGCTCCTAAAACCTTTCACTGGAGCTGTAACTTTTGTATGCTAATAGTGACTGCTGTCTGGGGAATCCAGGCAGGCTCAGGATGTGGGCTGGCTGCCAGGAGAAGCCACCAGTGATTGGAGGGTTGAAACTTTTCACTCCCATTCTGGGACCTCCTGGGGAAGGGGACAGGGGCTGAAGGCTAAGTTGGTAAACCAATGGCCGGTGATGTAATCAATCCTGCCTACCTAAGGATGCTTCCGCAAAAAACACAAAAGGAGTTCTAAGGGCTTCTAGACAGCTGCACACACTCCTTAAGGGTGGTTCACCCTGCCTGCCTTTTGTCCTATACCTTGTCCTCTACATCTCTTCCATCTGGTTATTCATCTGTATTCTTTGTAATATCCTTCAGAATAACTAAGGTGTTTCCCTGAGTTCTATGAGCCAGTAGAGCAAATCAAGCAGGGGATTGAGGGAATCCTGATTTACAGCTGGTCAGTCAAAAGCACAGGTAAGACAACCTGAAGCTTGTGACTGGCATTAGAAGTGTGGTCAGGCCGGGCGCGGTGGCTCACACCTGTAATCCTAGCACTTTGGGAGGCCAAGGTGGGTGGATCACCTGAGGTCAGGAGTTCCAGACCAGCCTGGCCATAATGGTGAAACCCCACCTTAAAAAAGAAGTGTGGACAGTCTTGGCTGGGTGCGGTGGCTCACGCCTATAATCCCAGCACTTTGGGAGGCCGAGGCGGGTGGATCACGAGGTCAAGAGATCAAGACCATCCTGGTCAACATGGTGAAAACCCGTCTCTACTAAAAATACAAATATTAGCTGGGCATGGTGGTGCGTGCCTGTAGTCCCAGCTACTCAGGAAGCTGAGGCAGGAGACTCGCTTGAACCCAGGAGGCGGAGGTTGCACTCCAGCCTGAGTAACAAGAGCGAAACTCTGTCTCAAAAAAAAAAAAAGGGTGGACAGTCTTGTGGGACAGCCTTCAACCTGTAGGATCTGGAGCTAACTCCAGGTAGATAGTGCTAAAATCAAGTTAGACACCCATCTGGTATCTACTACAGAAGTGCTTGCTTGGAGGCCAGGCGTGGTGGCTTTACACCTGTAATCCCAGCACTTTGGGAGGCCAAGGTGGGCAGATCGCCTAAGTCAGGAATTCAAGACCAGCCTGGCCAACATGGCAAAACCCTGTCTCTACTAAAAATACACAAATTAGCCAGGAGTGGTGGCAGGTGCCTGTAATTCCAGCTACTCAGGAGGCTAAGGCAAGAGAATCACTTGAACCCAGGAGGCGGAGGTTGCAGTGAGCTGAGATCGTGCCATTGCACTCCAGCCTGGCAGCAAGAGCGAACTGTCTCAAAACACAAAACAGGAATTCCTTGCTTGGTATGAGGATCCCTGCATATTTCCTATCAACAACCCAGTAAGCT
The DNA here is from genome assembly GCA_036589455.1 of Ateles fusciceps. Lineage (NCBI taxonomy): Eukaryota > Metazoa > Chordata > Mammalia > Primates > Atelidae > Ateles > Ateles fusciceps. The sequence goes on from JAZHEH010001593.1 coordinate 1,685,218, forward strand.
CTACTTCTGTTCTACCTGCTTCCAATTTTCACGCCTTATGGGAGGCTGGTAATTGGAAATATCTGTGCCTGTATTTTCCAATCACCCAAATGTACAATGAAGTTTCTTCCCCAGCGGGAATATATCACAAAATATTAGAATGATAGATACTTACACTCTAGGAATATAACGATAAAACTACTGTTCACCTAATTGTTAGCAAGAACAAGCGTAAAATAAAAAAATCTTTAAAAGGTAATCAAATGTCAACTTTATTGTTTCTATGTAAACACCTTTTTGTACCAAAAACTGTAAAAATAGCATAAACTTTGCTCTTATTGCAACCCAAATTTTTGAAAGCCAGAAAATCTAATTATTATGCTCTAACCAAACTAGCTAATGCTTTACCCACAAGTAACTTTGCTTAAATTTCTTGTTGCTGGGTTTTACCTCACTGACTTTGGGCTTCTAAAACACATGGGAATACTTATATCCTCTTGGCTTCTTTGGGTCAAATCAAACAGTAGAGCTAAAGTTATCCAAATACATTCAAACTACACAGATCTCTTATAAATTACTAGCATCATAGTAGGGAAAAAGATACAAGAAAAATACAACCTAGAACTCATTATCAAAATTATTGGTGTATAATCCATACAAGCAGAGAGTAGCTTTCGCGGTCTGCTATATAAAATTACCAGCAAGAAAAAAAAGGGCAAGAATAAGGTTTATGGCTGAAGGGGCTTGGTGTCGTAATTCCCTATTCTAGCATTCTCAGAAGGATCCCATCCGCTAGACTCGCAGAAACTGCAGGGACATCTGAACATTCCTCTTCTTGATGCATTCTGAAAAAAAAAAAAGATGAATTGGAATATTGTACCCAAGAGAGATGTAATAAACTCTCAAATATAATGTTGTTTAGGTCAGTGTTGGAACAGGGAACAGACAAAAAGGGCATAGGGGCCAAAAGTGAAACATTTTAGGAGGAAAGAGGGAGGATGGGAATGTGGGTACTACAGAATGGCAGCTTGAGGGTCATTTTGTAGTGGTAACAAGTGCAGCTTGTCAATAAACATTCTAGTCTCAGTTCTCTGAATGCCTTAAATGCAACTCATTCTGCTGCTGAAGTGTTTGTTCTCTTATTACACAGCACTACTGTGAAGATGTTTGTAACAGCATGTGAAAAAGTATCAACCTAACACCAAGAGTGACCCCTAGTGTAAACTACGTGTGATGTTGATTGGTAGAGGTGGCATGTGTGGGGGAAGGGCATATATTGGAACTCTATACTTTCTGTTGAATTTTGCTATGAACATAAAACTACTCTAAAAATATATTTTTTTTCCCTTAGACGGAGTTTTGCTCTGTCACCCAGGCTGGAGTGCAGTGGCATGATCTCGGCTCTCGGCTCACTGCAACCTCTACCTCCTGGGTTCAAGTGATTCTCCTGCCTCAGACTCCAGAGTACCTGAGATTACAGGCGTGTGCCACTGTGCCCAGCTAATTTTGTATTTTTAGTAGAGACAGGGTTTCTCCATGTTGGTGAGGCTGGTCTCGAACTCTTTCAAGATCAGGAGATCCGCCCACCTTGGCCACCCAAAATGCTGGGATTACAGGCGTGTGCCACCACGTACAAACATGAGCTACTCCTCCAGAGTTCCTAAGGATTCAGCAAGTCCAAGAAAATTCCCTATTCCTCATCTCTAAAAAGACAAAAGGAAACAAACCAGATACACAAACACATGTAAAGCAAAAAAAAAAATTATATTTACCTTAACTTGCTTAAGCCCCGTGTTTGTTAGTGTTCTTTCAAACTGCTTTGGAAAGAAAGAAATATGTTTATTGAAAACTCTATCAAGGAAAATATTACATACATAAGGGAGAGAAGCTGGGGGAGTTTGTTATTGACACAACGTCTTTCTCTGTTGCCCAGGGTGGAGTGCAATGGAGCACCCATGGCTCACTGCAGCCTCAACCTCCCAGGTTCAAGCCATCTAGCTGTCTCAGCCCTCAGCCACCTGCCCGCTAGCAGCTGGGACTTACAGGCATGCACCACTACACCCGGCTATTTTTATTTTACACCTGGCTATTTTTATTTTTTTTGTAGAGATGGCTAATTTTATTAATATTTTATGTTGCCTAGGCTTGTCTCTACCTCCTGAACTAAGTGATCCTCCCACCTCAGCCTTCCAAAGTGCTGGGATTACAGGAGTCAGCCACTGGCCTAGAGCTGGGGAGTCTTAATTAATTTATAAGTGTCACTCCCTGGAATTGGGGGAGCCCCACCCACATCACATCAACATACCCTAGGAACTCTGCCAAGTAACATGTATCTGAATCTTGCCAGCCTTTCTCTCTTCACAGACAGCAGTGTTCTTACTCCTCTCCTCCTGTAAGGCAAGTCATCTTCGATTTCCCTGAGGATTGCTGCTCCTGTAGACTGTTGATGGAGTGAATCCTCTGGTAGAGGGGAAGGGAATTCAGTATTGGCGTTGAGAGTCAGCTTACTAAGGTTCTTTATTAATGCCTCGGAGAAGTTTTGAGAGGCCCCTGAAAGAGAAGGTTAAAAACCATTACATTAAGGAGATCCTCAACATTCATACTTCAACTAAGTCTGCCCTTAAGCAGGAGATCAGGGGACTGTGGGAAATTTCTCAGGGTGGAAGGTCACAGGAAACAAGGCATGGCCTATAGTCTTTTCTCAAAAAGGGTAAAGTTGGCGGGGCACGGTGGCTCACACCTGTAATCCCAGCACTTTGGGAGGCCAAGGCGGGTGAAGCAGGAGGTCAGGAGTTCGAGACCAGCCTGGCCAACATGGCATCTGCGTCTACTAAAAATACAAAAATTAGCTGGGCGTGGTGGTGGCCCACGCCTGTTGTCCCAGCTACTCGGGAGGCTGAGGCATAAGAATTGCTTGAACCCGGGAGGCGGAGGATGCAGTGAGACCATGTCACCGTACTCCAGCCAGGGACGACAGTATGAGACTGTCTGAGGGTGGGGGGGGAGGGGGGAGAGGAAAATCAAGGCAAAAAGAAATCACTTTGTACAGGGGCACATGGCAACACAGTTGACTCTTGAACAACACGGGTTTAATTAAACTTGGGTCCCACTTAAATTGAGAATTTTTTCCAATCACAAAATTTTCAATACACACACCCCCCCCTTAACTTTTGTTTTTTGGGATGGAGCCTCGCCCTTTTGCTCAGGCTGGAGTGCAATAGCGCCATCTCGGCTCACTGCAACTTCCGCCCCCAGGATTCTCTTGCCCCTTGTGTGTGTGTTTCATGTTGGTTTGGTTTTGCCCCCCTGTAAGTAAAAGTATTAAGCAATATCAAATTTCGGGATCGATTCTCAGTCTAGGGACCTGTGCACATAGTTCCACAAGGATCCCACTCGGATATATGGACCAGCATTCTTTCTTCTGGATGCAGGGGACACAGCGAACACCAGGCGCAGAGGGCATCAGAGAGCCAGCCGTCCAAACTCCCAGACCTCACGGCAACGGGGAGTCGGGGGGTGTTGGCTCCAGAGTTTCTGCCTCCACCCTGGACACCCAGCCCCACCGTTAGGGTCATAAATAAGACTTCAAACCACGTGGAGGGCCTCTGTGGCCAGGCCCGAACTTGGGTGCTGCTATAAGATAAGGAGTTCCTCTACCAGAGAACCCGGCCTAAGAACCAGTATTACCCAGTTTCTTTTTGAGACGGAGTCTGGCTCTACTGCCTAGGCTGGAGTGCAGTGGCGCCGATCTGGGCTCACTGCAGCCTCCGCCTTCCAGGTTCAAGCGATTCTCCTGCCTTAGCCTCCGGAGTGGCTGGGATTACAGGCGCCCGCCATCGCGCCCGGCTAATTTTCGTATTTTTAGTAGAGACTGGGTTTCACTGTTTGCCAGGCTGGTCTCGAACTCCTGACCTCGTCGTGATCCACCCGCCTCAGCCTCCCAAAGTGCTGGGATTACAGGAGTGAGCCACCGCGCCCGGTCTACCCAAGCAGTTTCTAGGCAAGCCGCCCTCCGGTGTAGCTCCTGCTACTAATTTACATTACAGAGCACATTTACATTTACGGCCTCGCCCTTCCATTTCCCAGGTAAAGCCTAAAGCCGGGTTAGTCTTGTTTATTAATCTTCCTGAAGGGGACATTTAGCTGGAAAGCCAGTCTCAAAAATGTTGCCTTAGCGGCCAGACGCGGTGGCGCACGCCTGCAGTCCCAGCTACGCAAGAGGATGGCCTAAACCCAGCTGCTCGATACCAGCCTGGACAACAGGGCGGGACCCATGTCTCAAAAAATAAATTAAAAAAGTACTGGCGGGGCGCGGTGGCTCACGCCTATAATCCCAGCATTTCGGAAGGTTGAGGCGGGCGGATCAACACTGCACTCCAGCCTGGGCAAAAAGAGTAAAACTCCATCTTAAAAAAAAAAAAAAAAAAAAAAAAACCTGAAGTACTCCTAAGCGTGGTGAATAAAATAATACAACTCTCACCACCACCACCCCTTTTAATAAAGTCTCTGACCTCTTGGTTTTCTTACTAGAGGAAGCTGCACCCCCCTGATTTGAGGTTTTCTTAGATACATTCCTCTTGCAAACGCTGAAGTGAACATATTTTTTTAAAAAAGGACGGCAGCCTTTTGACTTCCCAGCCCTCCTATAGTCAAGAAAGGCATTAAGTTACCTGAATCGTCCGGGTAAGTTTCTTCGGCGACCATTTGTGAAGACTCTGGGATGAAGGTTAGATTAAACTTCTGTGTTGGGTCCATTTTCGTCTTGACACAACACTAAGCTTCTCCTGGATCTTTGAAACCCAGCAGAAACTGACGACGGATAAATTCAAATTGCTACAAGGTAGCCTGGAAAGCGGCTGAAAACTGGAGCTCCAAGGAATGGTAGCAGAACCGACGTAAACCGACGTAAAATATAGGTTCGGCTTCCTCTTAAGACACAGATAAGCCAATTTTCCAGCATATTTGAATGTTAATGATCCAATGATTAGAGGATTAAAGGATCCAAATGATTAAAGGCTAATGGGTGTAGTTTAGACTGGTAGGGTAGTTCTTCATCTGATTTGCATTAAAATAATATGTCTTCTTGTCATATCTGCTAGAAAATTTATAAAAAGCCTCTCTTTTGTGGCTCTGTCTCCCTAAGGCTGCCTTACGTTTAAGTTGCTTTTTTCTTGTTGTTTTTTGTTTTCACAAACTCTACTCCTTCTGTTTTGTGAACTGGGCTTAAGTGTTCTAGTGCAGGGAGAATGGCAGTTTTTACCAATCCGACCTCCAGGACTGCCCATAAACTCCCAATTAAGGTAATTGAGAAAGTTTTCTTAAAGTTTTCCTTATCTAAATCATCTTAAACCTTTGCTGCTGCTAAGGAAGAAGAGAGGAAAAAATGAACAAGTATCTGTTATGAACACTTAAATAGCTTGCTATTTTAGGGACATGTATTATTGATTTGTTTGTTTTATAAACTTCACAGTACCTAACATTTCTGAGCAGCTGAAATTAACTGAACCTACAAATTGCTACTCCCTCCCCCACAAAAAATGCTTGTATGTGTAGCAAAGCACACCAACATTAACCACTGATTGTCTGCAGGAAGTGGAAGAACAAGTCCCCAGCTGCCCTTCTCATCTTTTTCCCTCTTACTCAAATATGCACCCTTCCCCATTCTCTCTTTAGGGGGAAACCAGGAGAAAATAGTCAAAGGCAATCTTGTTTGGGTTTGGTAAAAAGCAAAAAATGAAGTTATGATTAAGAAATATTTTCATAATGAGCAGCCATAGACATAGATCATGTCCCAACACTTTATGCAAGTGATTCTCAAAAGTGTGGTCTCTGAAATCACCCAGGAGTTAAAGGTTGCAGTGACCTATGATCATGCCACTGCACTCCAGCCTGGCAGACAGGGCAGGACCCTGCCCCTTTAAAAAAATAAGTGTGGTCTACAACAAGCACCTAGTTAACTTAGATAGACAAATCCTGAGCTCCGACCCACCCCAACTGAATCAAAGGGTGGGGCCCAGCAGTTAATGCTTTAACAAGCCTCCCAGGCAATTCTGCACTTGATTTTCACCAGAAGACAAAAGCAAGCCCCAGGTGATTCTGATGAGTGCTCAAGTTAAGCAGCCCTGCTTTACTGCACTATGAACTTTCCACTCCAGTTATTCTGCTCCTGGCTGATCTCCCTCTTGTCTTGGAAATCTCTCTTGTATCAGTCTCCAAGAATTCCACTGGAGAGATAAGTTTAAAAAAATCCTATTGAAGGGGGTTTAGGATTAGGAGGTGAGACAACAAAAAGGGCTGAAATAGACTCTAATTTATAACAAACCTAGGCTGGGCACAGTGGCTCATGCCTGTAATCCCAGCACTTTGGGAGGTTAAGGTAGGTGGATCGCATGGGCTCAGGAGTTTAAGACCAGCCTAAGCAACATGGCAAAACCCCTTCTCTACCAAAAATTTAAAAAATTGTGCCAGGTGCAGTGGCTCATGCCTATAATCCCAGCACTTTGGAAGCCGAGGCAGGCAGATCGCTTGAAGTTAGGAGTGCAAGACTAGCCTGGCTAACATGGTAAAACACTGTCTCTACTAAAAATACAATTAGCCGGGCATGGTGGGAGCACCTGCAATCCCAGCTACCCAAGAGGCTGGGGCAGGAGAATCACTTGAACCTGGGAGGTGGAGGTTGCAGTGAGCCAAGATGGCGCCACTGGACTCCAGCGTAGGTGACACAGCATGACTAAGTCTCACAAACAAAGGCCGGGCACGGTGGCTCACACGTGTAATCCCAGCACTTTGGGAGGCTGAGGCTGACATATCACCCAAGGTTGGGAGTTCGAGACCTGCCTGACCAACATGGTGAAACCCTGTCTCTACTAAAAATACAAAATTAGAGGGGCATGGTGGCGCATGCCTGTAATCCCAGCTACTTGGGAGGCTGAGGCAGGAGAATTGCTTGAACCTGGGAGGCGGAGTTTGCAGTTAGCCAAGATCGTGCCATTGCACTCCAGCCTGAGCAACAAGAGAGAAACTCCGCCTCAAAAAAAAGAACCAAATTAGGAGGATGAGGAACCAAATTTGAAATATGTTAATGCATGATAAGGAAGAGGAAAAAAGCCACATCTGCAAGTTAGAAGTCAAGAAAAAAATGCTTAAACTGAAAAAAATCAAGACATATCTTTATAAACTTGCTTTATAGGCCAGGCATGGTGGCTCATGCCTATACTCCCAGCACTTTGGGAGGCTGAAGTGGGTAGATCACCTGAGGTCAGGAGTTACAGACCAGCCTGGCCAACATGGTGAAACCTTGTGTCTACTAAAAATACAAAGATCAGCCAGGCATGGTGGCACTTGCCTGTAGTTTCAGCTACTTGGGACGCTGAGGCAGGAGACTCAATTGAACCCAGGAGGCAGAGGTTGCAGTGAGCCGAGATTGTGCTATTGCACTCCAGCCTGGGTGACAAGACTGAAACTCCATCTCAAAAACAAAAACAAAACAAACAAACAAAAAACTTGCTCTATAGAAATATACAAGGTCTGGGCGAGGTGGCTTATGCCTGTAATCCCAGCACTTTGGCAGATCACTTGAGGCCGGGAGTTTGAGATCAGCCTGGCCAACATGGCGAAACCCCACCTCTACTAAAAATACAAAAATTAGCTGGGCATGGTGGTAGATGCCTGTAGTTCCAGGGGGAGGTTGAGGTGCATGTATCGCTTGAACCCAGGAGGTGGAAGTTGTGGTCAGCGGAGATCGCGTCACTGCACTCCAGCCTGGGCGACAGAGTGAGAGACTCTGTCTCAAAAAAAAAAAAAAAAGGAAATACACAAATACCCCCCAAAGTCATCCAAACCAAAGTTCAAAGTGAGTGTTTATAGGAAAAAGAAAATGAATGCAGCATAGGATGGCAATTGGGACATGTGCCTACCTGAGGAAACCTAGAACTATTTGCTACTTTGTAGTATATGCACACACAACTTTTTGAATTTTAAAAAATTGGGGGAAAAAAGGGGAAGGGGCCGGGCACAGTGGCTTATGCCTGTAATCCTAGCACTTTGGGAGGCCGATGGAGAGTCAGAACGCTTGAGGCCAGGAGTTTGAGACCAGCCTGGTCATTGTGGTAAAACCCCATCTCTACTAAAATTACAAAAATTAGCTGGGCATGATGGCATGTGCCTGTAATCCCAGCTACTTAGGAAGCCGACGTGGGAGAATCCCTTGAACCAGGGAGGCGGAGGTTGCAATGAGCCAAGATGGGCCACTGCACTTCAGCCTGGACAACAGAGCAATACCCTGCTACAAAAGAAAAAAAAAAGACGGGTGAGAGGAAGGAAAGAGGGGAGTGAGAAAAGAAAAAAGTGGTGGGGGAGAAAAACAGTTATCGGATGTAAAACATGTAAGAGAAGGTGAGCAAGAATGAATGTAGGGAAATTCACAAGAACATTGCATTGCAAGAGTCTGGATGAGTAAGGAAAATTATTTAAGTGTTTACTGATACATGATAAAGAGTTATAATTTTTAAAAGTTAATAAGTTCAGTTATGAAAGTCTGTTATGTATATAGAGGAAACAAGGCCGGGCCTGATGGCTCCATCCTGTAATTCCAAAACTTTGGGAGGCTGAGGTAGGAGGATCACTTGAGCCCAGGAGTTCAAGGGCAGCCTTGGCAATATAGTGAGACCCCCGTCTCTACAAAAAATACAAAAATTAGCTGGGCCTGGTGGCTCATGCCTGCAGTCCCAGCTACTCTGAAGGCTTAGGTGGGAGCAGAATCACTTCAGTCTGGCGGGCAGAGGTTACAGTAACCCATAATTGCACCACTGCACTCCAGCCTGGGAGACACAGCAAGACCCTGTTTCAAAAAAAAAAAAAAAAAAAAGAATAGGGGAAATATATATGTATCTTAGAAACAGGGTTCTTGCTATATTACCTAGGCTGGTCTCGAACTCCTGGGCTAAAGCAATCCTCCTGCCTCAGCCTCCCAAAGTCTTGGGATTATTGGCGAGAACCATGGTGCCTGACCCAATTTATAGTCTTATTTCACTTCCCATTTTGAAATAAATTCCACATAAACAGCTTATTTTCTAAAATCCTTAGATATACAATAAAGAATAGTACTAAATATTTTTCAAACTTTGGGAGCTAAGAGATGTGGGGGCCTTAAAGTGTATGCAAGGTTTAAGGAGAGAGAAAAAAAGAGAACAAAATACAAAAAAAAAATAAAAAAGGAGGCTGGTCCGAAGGTAGTGAGTTATCTCAACTGATTGTTCACAGTCAGTTACAGATCCAACCCCTTGTTCTACTCTTTCCCCCCTTCTCACTACTGCACTTGACTAGTCTTAAAAATAAATAAATAAAAAAGGAAAAAAAAAAGGAAGGTTTAAGGAGATAGAGTTCAAAATGTGGAAAAGAACAATATAATTACAAGGAAAAGAACTGTCAAATTTTATCACACAAAGTCAAGAACTAACTCAATTGACGAGTCATACACTTTAAACAACATTGCAGCAAATATGTGTAGAAGAGAAAAAGTGCTATCTTTTCCCCATTCATCACAAGGTTCATGACTGACACTTCTTTTTTTTTTTTTTTTTTTTTTTGTAGAGACAGGGTTTCACCATGTTGGCCAGGCTGGTCTCGAACTCCTGACCTCAAGTCATCCGCCCACCTCAGCCTCCCAAAGTGCTGGGATTACAGGCCTAAGCCACCGTGCCCGGCCTCATGACTGACACTTCTATAACAAAAAACAGATTAACAAGAGGTAAACATAACAAATTTACGTAATCATGTTTTAAGTGGACCAGACATGGTGTCTCAGGCCTATAATCCCAGCTCTTTGGGAGGCTGAAGTGGGAAGATCTCTTGAGCCCAGGAGTTCGAGGCCAGCCTGAGAAATGAAGCAAGGCATGGTCTGCACAAAAAATTTAAAAATTAGGCCTGGCGCCATGGCTCACGCCTATAATCCCAGTGTTTTGGGAGGCCGAGGTGGGCAGTGAATCACCTGAGGTTGGGAGTTCGAGACCAGCCTGACCAACATGGAGAAAGCCCATCTCTATTAAAAATACAAAAAATGGCCAGGCGTGGTGGCTCCCGCCTGTAATCCAAGCACTTTGGAGGCCAAGGCAGGTGGATCACCTGAGGTCAGGAGTTCAAGACCAGCCTGATGAACATGGTGAAACCCCATCTTAAAAAAAAAAAAAAAATACAAAAAGTTAGCCGGGCAGCCAGGTGTGGTGGCTTACACCTATAATCCCAGCACTTTGGGAGGCCAAGGCGGGCAGATCATGAGGTCAGGAGATCAAGACCACCCTGGCTAACACAGTGAAACCCCGTTTCTATTTAAAAAAAAAATACAAAAAATTAGCCGGGTGTGATGGCCCTCGCTTGTAGTCCCAGCTACTTGGAAGGCTCAGGCAGGAGAATTGCTTAAACCCGGGTGATGGAGGTTGCAGTGAGCAGAGATCACGCCACTGCACTCCAGCCTGGGCAAGGGAGCGAGACTACCTCTCAAAACAAAAAAATTAGCCGGGTGTGGTGGAGGCTGAGGCAGGAAAATCGCTTGAACCCAGGAGGCAGAGGTTGCAGTGAGCCAAGATGTGCCATTGCACTCCAGCCTGGGCCACAGAGACCCTGTCTCAAAAAAATATATATTTTTTGACCTCCCATTTTGAAATAAATTCATCTATATATACACATACATATATATACACACATACATACACACACACACATATATGTAGGTGTATGTATGGTATTCCAGAAAGGGAAAGCCTGGTAAGGGGTAGAGGAGGGCTGCTATTTTGGAAAACCCTCCCAGACATGCACCTATTTTACTTGTGCTGTTTCCTTTATTTTTTTATTTTTTTTTATTTTTTCACCGGGGTACAGACAGGCTGAGGCCGAAGGGCGTCAGCCTTTACTTGTGCTCTTTCCATGCTTTCTGATCCTGGCGGGGCGGGGTCCCCCCAGGCCTGGGTCACTACCCCAGCAGCCCCACCCGAACCCTAGGCTCCCTTGGCGTTCGCTCTCACTCTCTCCACCCTCGCATTTGTGCAGTTCAAACCGGACTTTTCCACCTGCCTTTGAAGGTTATCCCCTTGCCTTCCTGCAGTGGAAGCCCAAGGGGCACGATGGAGTCGAGCAATCCTGCTGGGGTGGGGCAGGAGGGTCCGAAGTTCGCCCCGGTGGGACGCCGGGACCCCGGGTTGAGCAAAACAGCCCCTGGCGTCCACGCCTCTTCCTCACCTCCCACAGCCCTCAGTTGCCTTCCTCTCCAGGAATCCTCCTTAGTTTTTGCAATTCCACGGTGATAAATTAATACTCCCAGGGCAATAGCTTAGTGGAAAATACTTAATGATGACTTAATACCATGACAGCCCTCTAAAGAGCTTACTGGAAGAAATGATGGCTCTGATGGAAAGAGCGGAAGATGGGTGGTAGATTTCCCAAAATTAGCTGTTGAGTAAAGTTATCTGGAACTCTGACTAAAGGTCACTTCGGCCTATCAGAAGAGAGCAGCAAATACAGTTAGCATTCCCAGGTTTGCTTAAGGATGAGATTTCAGGAAAGACTTGTTTTCTTTGTCTAATTTATAGGGCTCCACAGAATGTACAGGAAGTAATGTTGGTGGGGTGTTGCTTAAGAATAACTTTGTGTTTCATTGATTCTTTTTCTTTTTTTGAGACAGAGTCTCGCTCTGTCACCCAGGCTGGAGTGCAGTGGCACAATCTTGGCCTCACTGCAGCCTCCGCCTCCTGGGCTCAAGTGACTCGTGCCTCAGCCTCCTGCGTCGCTGGGATGACAGGCGCAGGCCACCACGCCTGGCTAATTTTTGTATTTTTAATTGAGACAGAGTTTCGCCATGTTGGCCAGGCTGGTCTGGAAATCCTGACCTCAGGTGATCCGCTGCCTCGGCCTCCCAAAGTTCTGGGATTACAGACCTGAGCCATCGCCTCGGCCAGATCTTACTTTCTAATAACATTCTTCAATAAAAACAATGAGGGCTCCTTGGAGAAATGGCTAATTCTAGGGCTGGGAAGAAAATATGTAAGATAAGAGCATTGTCAGAATAGGCATGGTGGCTCACACCTGTAATCCCAGCACCTTGGGAGGCCAAGGCAGGCGGATACTTTGATAACGGCTCTGGTAAGTGAAGGAACAACACAGCTTTTGTGTCACTTTGAATTAGATAAAACATCAAGGCAGGGCGCAGTGGCTCACGCCAGTAATCCCAGCGGTTTGGGAGGCCGAGGCGGGAGGATCACGAGGTCAGGAGTTCGTGACCAGTGGCCAGTATGGTGAAACCCTGTCTCTACTAAAAAATACAAAAATTAGCTGGGTGTGGTGGTGCGCGCCTGTAATCCCAGCTACTTGGGAGGTTGAGGCAGGAGAATCGCTGGAACCCGGGAGGCGGAGGTTGCAGTGAGCTGAGATCGCACCACTGCACTCCAACCTTGGAGACAGAGCAAGACTCCGTCTCAGAAAAAAAAAAAAAGGAAAGAAAAGAAAAAAACATGGACACACGTGGAGTGGTTTTAAGGAGCGGAGAGTGTTGGGGAGGGACCCCAAGGCCAAAGAGGGAGCCCCACCTGCCACGGATACCAGCCAGGTGTGTAAACAGAGGCTGGAGGAGGCGGTGTCTGATTTGCACAGGGCTCAGGAGATTGGTTTGACTATTCATGTCATTCACCTAGCCTGCGAAAAAACTGGCCCTCCATCCCTAGCCTTTTAATATGCAAATACAGGGTGCCATGATTTTCTACACACGTGGGGATATGTGAAGGCCGCCATATTGCCAGGAACGTGTGGAACAACGACAGAGCTAGACTCTTTCTCAAAAGAGAAAAAAAGTCGGCCGGGCCTGGTGGCTCATGCCTGTAATCCAAGCACTTTGGAGGCCAAGGCGGGCGGATCACCTGAGGTCAGGAGTTCAAGACCAGCCTGACCAACATGGTGAAACCCCGTCTTAAAAAAAAAAAAAAAGAAAAAAGTCTAGAACATTTTGTAGTGCCAGAAAATAAGGAAGTAAAGAACCAAAAACGGCTGGGCCTGGTGGCTGTAATCCCAGCACTTTGGGAGGCCAAGGCAGGAGGATCGCTTGAATGTAGGAGTTCAAGACCAGCCTGGGCAATAAAGTGAGACCCCAGTCTCTACAAAAAATAAAAAATTAGCTGGACATGGCAGTGGCACACCTGTAATAGCAGCTACATGGGAAGCTGAGGCAGAAGGATTGCTGTAGCCCAGGAAATCAAGGCTGTGAGCTTTGTTCATACCACTGCACTCCAGCTTGGGTGACAGAGCAAGAATCTGTCTCAAAAGAAAAAAGAACTGGCTGAGTTTTTTTTCAGTTAGTCTAAAATGGCCTGCACCAAGCAGACTTAAAAAAAAAAAAGAACCAAAAACATATTGGTAGGCGCACAGGACCCAACTAAAAGACCTGGAATAGCTTGAGCCACCAAATAAATAATAGTACTGGATTATAACCCCAAGTATAAAATAAATATCCATGAGATCACCCTGATATAAATAAATGATAGGACAAATTAATAATTGGATAGGAAGTGACAACTCACTCTCTGGGCTGATTTGTTTGTTTGTTAAAGAGTCTCTCTCTGTCACCTAGGCAGGAGTGCAGTGGCAGCATCAGAGCTCCTGGAGTCAACTGACCCTCCCACCTCAGCCTCCTGAACAGCTAGGATTACAGGCATGCACCCCAACATTCGGCTAATTTTTAAAGTTTTGGACAAGAATTCCAGCTCTCTTCAGAACTGAAGAAGAATTCCAAACAATGTATACTCAAGGGGGTGAGCACACTCAAATGCCCACTTCTTAGGTGTGGGCTGCACATAGTGACTCCTTCAAAGTGTACAGTATGGAACTGGGCATGGTGGCTCACGCCTGTAATCCCAGCACTTTGGGAGGCTGAGGTGGGCGGATCTCTCGAGGTCAGGAGTTTGAGACCAGCCTGGCCAATATGGTGAAACCACGTCTCTACTAAAAATACAAAAATTGGCCGGGCGCAGTGGCTCACGCCTGTAATCCCAGCACTTTGGGAGGCCGAGGCAGGCGGATCACAATGTCAGGAGATCGAGACCATCCTGGCCAACATGGTGAAATCCCGTCTCTACTAAAAATACAAAAATTAGCTGGGCGTGGTGGCACTCTTCTGTAATCCCAGCTATTCAGGAGGCTGAGGCAGGAGAATCGCTTCAACCCAGGAGGCGGATGTTGCAGTGAGCCGAGATCGTGCCACTGCACTCCAGTCTGGCGCCTGGCGATGGAGCGAGAATCTGTCTCAAAAAAAAAAAAAAAAAAAAAAAGCAAAAATTAGCTGGGCCTGGTGGTGCAGGCTGAGGAACAAGAATCTCTTGAACCCAGGAGGTGGGGGTTGCAGTGAGCCGAGATCGCGCCACTGCACTCCAACCTGGGTGACAGAGCAAGACTCTGACAAAAAAAAAAAAAAAAAAGTCTAAGTGTTGGGATTATAGGTGTTAGCCACCGTGTGTGGCACTTTATATACATTGAATTGATAATTACACATAATTTAATAAGATAGTATGGCCGGGCTTGGTGGCTCATGCCTGTAATCCCAGTGCTTTGGGAGGCCAAGGTGGGCAAATCACAAGATCAGAAGTTTGAGACCAACCTGGCCAACATGGTGAAACCCCGTCTCTACTAAAAATAGAAAAAATTAGCTGGGTGTGGTGGCAGGCAGCTGTAATCTCAGCTACTGGGGAGGCTGAGGAAGGAGAATCACTTGAATCCAGGAGGCAGAGGTTGCAGTGAGCTGAGACTGTGCTACTGCACTTCATTCTGGGCAACAGAGTGAGACTCCATCTCAAAAAAAAAAAAAAAGAAGATAATAGAAAATATAGATAAAATGTATTTATTTATTTATTTTTGAGACGGAGTCACTCTGTCCCCCAGACTGGAGTTCAGTGGTGTGATCTTGGCTCACTGCAACCTCCGCCTCCTGGGTTCAAGAGATTCTCCTGCCTCAGCCTCCTGATTAGCTGGGATTACAGGCGCGTGCCATCATGCTTGGCTAGTTTTTTGTATGTTTAGTAAAGACAGGGTTTCACCATGTTGGTCAGGCTGGTCTTGAACTCCTGACCTCATGATCCGCCCACCTTGGCCTCTCAAGGTGCTGGGATTACAGGTGTGAGCCACCACACCTGGCCTACATGTAGATAAAATTGAATTGACATGTCATGAAATGGAGCCAAGGACAATTTTTTTCTCCTTAAAGTTTTATTATTATGGCTGGGAGTGGTGGCTCACACCTGTAATCCCAGCACTTTGGGAGGCTGAGGCGGGCGGATCATGAGGTCAAGAGATTGATACCATCCTGGCCAACATGGTGAAACCTCGTCTCTACTAAAAATACAAAAATTAGCTGGGCATGGTGGCACACGCCTGTAGTCCCAGTTACTCAGGAAGCTGAGGCAGGAACCTGGGAGGAGGAGATTGCAGTGAGCCCAGATTGTGCCACTGTACTCCGGCCTAGTGACAGAGCAAGACTCTGTCTCAAAAAAAAAAATCACTATTATCATTTTATGAGATACTGTCTCATTTATATTGTGCAGGCTGATCTCAAACTCCTGGGCTCAAGTAAACCCCCTGCCTCAGCTGTCCAAGTAGCTGAGATTACAGGTGTGACCCATTGTGATGCCTAAATTATTTTAATTTTAATTTTTTTAGAGACAGGGTCTCACTATGTTGCCCAGGCTGGGATGCAGTGGCTATTCTCAGGCACAATCAGGGCTCAAGCAACCTCCCAAGTAGCTGGGACTTTCACATTCAAAGATAAAATCCCTCACTTTTTTTTTTTTTTTTGAGACAGAGTCTTGGCTGTGTCACCTAGGCTCGAGTGGAGTGACGCAATCTTGGCTCACTGCAACTTCTGCCTCTCCGGTTTAAACGATTCTTGTGCCTCAGCCTCCCCCATAGCTGGGATTACAGGCATGCACCACTATACCTGGCTGATTTTTCCTGCATTTTTAGTAGAGATGGAGTTTAACCATGTTGGCCAGGCTGGTCTGGAACTCCTGACCTCAAGTGATCCACCTACCTCAGCCTCCCAATGTGCTGGAGTTACAGGTGTGAGCCATCCAGTCTGGCCTCAAAGATAATATCCCCAATGAGTAAAATATAGCACATTCATATAGACTGACATAATTACATAGTCATAAAGAAAGAAAGAAAACAACAAAAATAATTACATAGGTCCGGGCAGGGTGGTTCACACTTGTAATCCAAGCATGTTGGAGGCTGAAGTGAGAGGATCGCTTGAACTCAGCAGTTTGAGACCAACCTGAGCAACATAGTGGGACCTCGTCTCTACAAAAAATAAAAAACTTAGCTGGGCATGGTAGCACATGCCTGTGGTCCCAGCTACTTGGGAAGCTGAGATGGGAGGATTACTTAAGCCTGAAGGTTGAGGCTGCAGTAAGCCATGATCATGCCATTGCACACCAGCCGGAGTGACAGAGCAAGACCCCATATTGAAAAAAAGGAGGTGGCAGCTGGGCGCAGTGTCTCACACCTGTAATCCCAGCACTTTGGGAGGCTGAGGCGGGCGGATCACCTGAGGTCAGGAGTTCCAGACCAGCCTGGCCAACATGGTGAAACCCCATCTCTACTACAAATAAAAAATTAGCCGGGTGTGGTGGCCGGCATGCACTTGTAGTCTCAGCTACTCGGGAGGCTGAGGCAGAAGAATAGCTTGAACCCAGGAGGTGGAGGTTGCAGTGAGCCAAGATCGCGCCACTGCATTCCAGCCTGGGTGACAGAGAGACTCCGTCTCAAAAAAAAAAAAAGAAAAGAAAAGAAAAAAGGAGGAGGCATGGTGACTCAAGCACTTTGGAAGGCCAAGGAAGATGGATCACTTAAAGCCAGGAGTTCGAAACCAGCCTGGCCAACATGGTGAAATTCCTTCTCTACTAAAAAAAACAAACAATAGCCAGGTGTTGTAACCTGTGCCTATAGTTAAAGCTACTTGGGAGGCTGAGGCAGGAGAATGGCTTGAACCTGGGACTAGGAGGTTGCAGTGAGCCAGGATAATGGTATTGCACTCTAGCCTGGGCAACAAAGCGAGACTGCCTCAAAAAAAAAAAAAAAAGAAAAGAAAAATTTCAGTTGTTTTTCCTTGATGTGTACCTCAGTTTTTATTATTTATTTATTTATTATTTTTGAGATGGAGTTTCACTCTTGTTGCCTAGGCTGGAGTGCAGTGGTGTGATCTTGGCTCACTGCAACCTCCGTCTCCTGGGTAAGCGATTGTCCTGCCTCAGCCTCCTGAGTAGCTGGGATTACAGGCGCCTGCCACCACACTGGGTTAATTTTTGTATTTTTAGTAGAGACGGAGTTTTACCGTGGTAGCCAGGCTGCTCTCAAACTCCTGACCTCAGGTGATCCACCCGCCTCGACCTCCCAAATTGCTGGGATTACAGGCATGAGCCACCACGCCCAGCCTATTTTTTATTTTTATTTTTTAAGTACAGATGAAGCCTTACTATGTTGCCCAGGCTGGTCTCAAACTCCTGGGCTTAAATAATCCACCTGACTCAGCCTCCCAAAGGGTTTGGATTACGGGCATGAGCTACCACACCTAGCCCTCAATTTTTAACAAGTGAGATTCTTTTTTTTTTTGAGATGGAGACTCGCTCTGTTGCCAGGCTGGAGTGCAGTGGCGCGATCTCAGCTCACTGCAACGTCTGTTTCCCGGGTTCAAGCGATTCTCCTGTCTCAGCTTCCTGAGTAGCTGGGACTACAGGCACGCGCCACCATGCCCAGTAAATTTTTGTATTTTCAGTAGAGACGGGGTTTCATCATGTTAGCCAGGATGGTCTCAATCTCTTGACATGGTGATCCACCCGCCTTGGCCTCCCAAAGTGCTGGGATTACAGGCGTGACCCACCGCGTCCGGCCCCCCAAAGAATGTTTTATTCCCACTTTACAGTTGAGTAGCTTGCTCATGGTCTCATAACTTAATCAGTGGTGGAACCAGAATTTGAACTAGTTAGTCTGATTTCTGACCTTAAGTCTGGAAAGTAAAATAAAGAAAACCAAAATGCAACCTACTCTTATTGTTAAGAAAAGGTTGGCCAGGTGCGGTGGCTCACACCTGTAATACCAGCAGTTTGGGAGTCTGAGGCGGGCAGATTACGAGGTCAGGAGTTCGAAACCAGCCTGACCAACAAGGTGAAACCCTGTTGCTACTAAAAATACAAAATTAGCCGGGTGTGGTGGCGCATGCCTGTAATCCCAGGTACTTGGGAGGCTGAGGCAGGAGAATCACGTGAACCCAGGAGACGGAGGTTTCGGTGAGCCAAGATCATGCCATTGCACTCCAGCTTGGGCAACAAGAGCGAGACTCCATCTCAAAAAAAAAAAAAAAGAAAAAAGGTCAAAAGATTAAGATTGTATATTAAAAAGTGTTAAATAAGATAGAAATGGGAGACGAGAGAAATGGGACCTGGGAGCGGTGGCATGTGCCTGCAGTTCTAGTTACTTGGAGGCTGAGGAATTCAAGGTCAGCGTGGGCAACATAGTGAGACACTCTCCAAACCTAGTCTCCAAAAAAAAAAAAAAAAAAGGAATGGGGAAAACCTCACTATCTAAAATAGTGAGACCTCTAGAAATAGCAACCAATTAATTTCTTCGTTTATTTTTTGCACAGATATTTATCGAATGCCTAGTCCCTGCAGGACACTTTCCTCAGCAGTGGAGATACTTTGGGGAAGAAGACACAGTGAAGATATTTAAGTGAAGAGACACAGTTCTGATCCTCAAGGCGTGATTTGTCTGAAAGGGAGGGAGGCAAACACAGTAAAAATGTACTGTATAAACTGTAATGGATGCCCAGGTATGGCTCAGTAGGAGAAAGAAGTATCTAGATCTATTTTGGTGAGTCAAAGTGAGTCAAAGTTGTGGAGGTAGAGGCGACCTTTGAACTTGATATTGCAAAGCCTCTAAGATGAAATGAGCTCACAGAACTACAAACAGGTCAGTATAATTAAAGTATCCACACTAAGGATGGTGGGTGGTGAGAAATGAGGTTGGGGGCCGGGTGTGGTGGCTCATGCATATAATCCCAGCACTTTGGGAGGCCTAGGTGGGAAGACTGCTTGAGGCCAGGAGTTCAAGACCAGTTTGGGCAACGTGGCAAGGCCCCATTTCTTTTTTTTTTTTTTTAAAAGATGGGGTTTCACCATGTTGGTCAGGCTGGTTGATCACCTCAGTTGATCCGCCCGCCTTGGCCTCCAAAGTGCTTGGATTACAGGTGTGAGTTAGTGGGCCCGGCCGGCAAGGCCTCATTTCTACAGATATAAAACAATTATCTGGGAGTAGTGCTCTGTGCCTGTAGTCTCAGCTACTCCAGAGGCTAAGGTGGGAAGATCTCTTGAGCCCAGGGGTCAAGGCTTGCAGTGAGCCAAGATCAGGCCACTGCATTCCAGCTTGGGCGACAGAGTAAGACCCCGTCTCAAAAATAAATAAATACATAAATAGAAATAAAATAAAATATTGAAATATACTTGGGTATTTGTCTAACCCAGGGGTGTCCAGTCTTTTGGCTTCCCTGGGTCACACTGGAAGAAGAATAATTGTCTTGGGCCATGCGTAAAATATACTAACACTAACGATAGCTGATGAGCTAAAACAAAACAAAACAAAACAAAAACACACAAGAAAGTCTCATGTTTTGCTGGGCGCCGTGGCTCACGCCTGTATTCCCAACACTTTGGGAGGCCGAGGCGGGCGGATCACAACGTCAGGGGTTCGAGACCAGCCTGACCAACATGGTGAAACCCCCATCTTTAAAAAAAAAAAAAAAGTCTCACGTTTTAAGAAAGTTTATGAATTTGTGTTGGAGTGCATTCAAAGCCATCCTGTGCGATATGTGGCCCTCGGTCCAGGCCGCAGGTTGGACAAGCTTGGTGTAAGCAGATGGTGAATTATAAGTCTATGAATTATTCACTACTCTGTTCCTAGCACCAATCTCAGCAACTTGCACATAATAGATGCTTAATAACTGTCTGTTAAATGAATAAATGCATGTCTCCTTTTCACTCTGTCTGCTGCTGACAGCTTCACATTGTTGTAGAGTTTATGTCCATGCATTGGCAATCTTTGTGACTTTTTCCTGGAAGAGTAGAGCAAGAGAAGAGAGAAAAAAAAATTCCGTCTTCACATCCAATGGCCTTTGAGGAGCTGGGAAGAGGGCAATTCACACTTGATTATCTTACATCAGATAAATTAGCAGCACCTGAATTGCTGGGCAGTCTGGCAGTGGAGCTCTCCCGGCCTGACAGCCGTCCCCGGAGGCCATGGTTCCTTTCTTGCCAGATTTGGCTTTTAGCTTCCTGCTAACTCTGGCTTTGGGCCAGGCAGTCCAATTTCAAGAATATGTCTTTCTCCAATTTCTGGACTTAGATAAGGCGCCTTCACCCCAGAAGTTCCAACCTGTGCCTTATATCCTGAAAAAAATTTTCCAGGATCGTGAAGCAGCAGTGACCACTGGGGTCTCCCAAGACTTATGCTACGTAAAGGAGCTGGGCGTCCGTGGGAATGTACTTCGCTTTCTCCCAGACCAAGGTAAGGAAATGGGAGTGTTTTCCAGAGAAATATCTGGAACTGGGTGATGTGAAGAAAGTTAAGGACAATAGGAAGTGACAATTACTGATGGCCTTTGTGCTGGTATTTTTTATATTTTATCTCATTTAATTCCAGCACACGATCCTGAGAGGAAGGTAGATATTCTTATCAAGTTTCTAACAATAAGGAAATTAGGCTCAGACAGTAGGTAACCTGTAATCTATTCAAGATCATATAGCTAGTGCTAGAACAAAGTCACGATTCGAAATAGGTTTTTGTTTTCTGAATCAACTGCTTTGTGCTTCAGTTAAGATGAAAGAAGTGAGGGAAGAATAAGAGCTCAGTCTCCCTCTCTTCAGCCCATATATACACATCCTGCTGTCTTCCGTGTGGCAGGCAGGGTATGAAAATTTTGAGGTTGGTTTGCCCATGAATTCTGCTTCCCTTATTTGCACCTTCTGGCAAAGGTTATTCTTGATTTGTGAATACAGAACAATAATATATACAATTGTTATATCCTTTATAAACGGATACCAGTGAGTGGCATCCAACAGTTTCCCAAACCGACCACCCACCAAATAGCCTAGGTCTTCCATTAATGGCAGATCCTCCAACCCCATTCCTGCCCCTCATCTCCCCACCCAATTCTTATTCAAAGTCTGAAATGGGTGTTGAGAATCTGCATGTCTATACAACCTCCCAGGTGTTTCAGATGCAGAATTTAGAGGCTTGGTTAGTTTTACAGCAACTGGAGAGAAGATTTAAATATTTATTTGTCCAAGAAGCACTTATTGGATACCTATGGTGAGCTAGGAACTGTGTATGACCTTGAGAATATGAGACAAAGTTTACCTTTTTTTTTTTTTGAGAAAGGGTTTCACCATGTTGGTCAGACTGGTCTCGATCTCCTGACCTCAGGTAATCCACCCACCTTGGCCTCCCAAGGTGCTGGGATTACAGGCGTGAGCCACTGCGCCCGGCTTTTTTTTTTTTTTTTTTTTTTTTTTTTTGAGAGTCTCGCTTTGTCTCCTAGGCTGGAGTACAGTGGCGCGATCTCAGCTCACTGCAACCTCCACCTCCCGGGTTCAAGCGATTCAAACTGCCTCATCTTCCCAAGTAGCTGGGATTACAGGCATGCGCCACCACAGCCAGCTAATTTTTTATTTTTTATTTTTTAGTACAGATGAGGTTTCACTATATGTTGGCCAGGCTGGTATCGAACTCCTGACTTAAGGTGATCCACCTACCTCAGCCTCCCAAAGCGCTGGGATTATAGGCATGAGCCACCTAGCCCAGCCAAGTTTGCCCATTTTTTTTTTTTTTTTTTTTTGACTGGGAATTGAACCCCTCAAGTTTGCCTTTTTTAAGAATTTATAGGGCCAGGCGCGGTGGCTCACGCCTGTAATCCAGCACTTTCGGAGGCTGAGGCAGGCAGATCATCTGAGGTCAGAAGTACCAGCCTAACGCACATGGAGAAACCTCATCTCTACTAAAAATACAAAATTAGCCGGGTGTGGTGGTTCATGTCTGTAATCCCAGCTACTCGGGAGGCTGAGGCAGGAGAATCACTTGAACCCAGGAGGCGGAGGTTGCAGTGAGCTGAGATCTCACTATTGCACTCCAGCCTGGGCAACAAAAGCAAAACGCCGTTTTTTGTTTTGTTTTTTTTTCTGAGACGGAGCCTCCCCCCCGTCACCCAGGCTGGAGTGCAATGGCGCAATCTCTGCTCACTGCAACCTCCATCTCCCGGGTTCAAGCAATTCTCCTGCCTCGGCCCGCCAAGGAGCTGGGATTACAGGCCCGAGCCACCACGGCCGGCTAATTTATTGTATCTTTAGTAGAGACGGCGTTTCACCATGCTGGCCAGGCTGGTCTTGAATTCCTGACCTCGTGATCCGCCCGCCTCGGCCTCTCAAAGTGCTGGGATTACAGGCGGGAGCCACGGCGCCTGGGCTTTTCGACCATCTTAAAAAAGAGTTTATAGGCCGGACGTGGTGGCTCCCGCCTGTAATCCAAGCACTTGGGAGGCCGAGGCGGGCGGATCACCTGAGGTCGGGAATTCAAGACCAGTCTGACCAACATGGTGAAACCCCCTCTTTATAAAAGAAAAAAAAAGTTTATAGAAGGGAGATAGAGAAACAAATGACTTCCCTGTATTGTGCTAAGTATGATAAAGGCTCAGGGCTTTGTGTGTGTATGTACTTTTTCTATTATTTCCCTAGAATAAATTCTTAGAATAAAATTGTTGGATTAAAGAGTACATACATTTAAACTTTAAATATATAGCAAATGTCCTACAAAATTTATACCCCACCACGAGTATATGAGAATTCTCTCTTACCACAATTTAACATAAATCTTTTTTTTTCTTTTTCTTTTTTTTTTTTTGTGACGGGGTTTCACCATATTGGTCAGACTGGTCTCGAACTGTTGACCTCCGGTAATCCACCCACCTCGGCCTCCCAAAGTGCTGGGATTATAGGCGTGAGTTAGTGCGCCTGGCCTTTTTTTCTTTTTCTTTTTTGAGATGGAGTTTCCTTCTTGTTGCCCAGGCTGGAGTGCAATGGCATGATCTCGGCTCACCAAAACCTCTGCCTCCTGGGTTGAAGTGATTCACCTGCCTCAGCCTCCCGAGTAGCTGGGATTACAGGCATGTGCCACCACGCCTGACTAATTTTTGTATTTTTAGTAGAGACAGGGTTTCTTCATGTTGTTCAGGCAGGTCTTGAACTCCTGACCACAGGTGATCTGCCTGCCTTGGCCTCCCAAAGTGCTGGGATTACAGGCTTAAGCCACTGTGCCAGGTCCAGTCTGTTGACTCTTTCTCAGAAAAATGGTTTACATGCCTGAAGTAAAATATTTAGGATTTCAAAAGAAACCAATTAAATATTGAAATATATTTTTAAAATATTTTAAAAACAAATGTGTATATAGTAATGTATATAATGTTTTATTAATGTAATAGGTAACAAGATCTGAGATGACTATACTTAAAACTACCACAAATTTCAGCATGGTGTTAGCATAAGTGGTTTTTTTTTCCTTTTCTTTTATTTATTTTTTTTGTAGAAATGGGATCTTACTTGTTGCCCAGGATGGTCTCAAACTCCTGGCCTCAAATAAATCTCCCATCTCAGCCTCCCAACGTGCTGGGATTACAGGCATGAGCCACCTTGCTGGGTCTCCATAAATGTTTTAAGATATCTACAACAACTAAATGTGTAAACATACCTACCATTATTATTGATAACAATGTCTCAGGCCCTGATGATATTACTGGGATTTGTTGCCTATATTCATATATGAAGGAAACGCTAAATTTCATTTAGAGTTTAGTGGAAATAATGATGTAATTATTTTTCCCGTCTAAGTTCGTGAATCCTCTAAATTTCACCCAGGACTCTCTGGGAACCCATGGATGTGAAGATAAGAACCTATGGGTTTGGGCTGGGAGTGGTGGCTCCTGTCCGTAATCCCAGCACTTTAGGAGGCAGAGGTGGGCGGATTACGAGGTCAGGAGTTCAAGACCAGCCTGACCAACGTGGTGAAAGCCCGTCTCTACTAAAATTACAAAAATTAGCTGGGTGTGGTGTTACGCTAATTCCAGCTGCTTGGGAGTCTGAGGCAGGAGAATTGCTTGAACCTGGGAGATGGAGGTTGCAGTGAGCAGAGATCGTGCCACTGCACTCTAGGCTGGGCAACAGAGCAAGACTCCATCTCAAAAAAAAAAAAAAGAACCTCTGGCTTTGAATGAGGAATAGATAGAGAAACAATCCTCCCAAATGATAGGGGCTTGGGTCATTTCCTTCCCTTGTATTGTATACATGGATACATGGCATTTATATCACATAGATGGATATGAAGTAAAATATACTATGATGACTCTGACATGTGTTTTTTTCCATCTAGGTTTCTTTCTTTACCCAAAGAAACCTTTCCAAGCCTCCTCCTGCCTACAAAAGCTCCTGTACTTTAATCTGTCTGCCATCAAAGAAAGGGAACAGTTGACACTGGCCCAGCTAGGCCTGGACTTGGGGCCCAATTCTTACTATAACCTAGGACCAGAGCTGGAATTGGCTCTGTTCCTGGTTCAGGAGCCTCATGTGTGGGGCCAGTTCACGCCTAAGCCAGGTAAAATGTTTGCCTTGCAGTCAGTCCCATGGCCGCAAGGTGCCCTTCATTTCAACCTACTGGATGTAGCTAAGAATTGGAATGACAACCCCCAGAAAAACTTCGGGCTATTCCTGGAGATACTGGTCAAAGAAGATACAGACTCTGGGGTGAATTTTCAACCTGAGGACACCTGTACCAGACTGAGACGTTCCCTTCATGCTTCCCTGCTGGTGGTGACCCTCAACCGTGATCAGTGCCACCGTTCTCGGAAAAGGAGAGCAGCCATCCCTGTCCCCCAAGGCTTCTTGTAAGAACCTCTGCCACCGTCACCAGCTATTCATTAACTTCCGAGACCTGGGTTGGCACAAGTGGATCATTGCTCCCAAGGGGTTCATGGCAAATTACTGTCATGGAGATTGTCCCTTCTCACTGACCATCTCTCTCAACAGCTCCAATTATGCTTTCATGCAAGCCCTGATGCAGGCAGTTGACCCAGAGATCCCCCCAGGCTGTGTGTATCCCCAGCAAGCTGTCCCCCCATTTCCATGCTCTACCAGGACAATAACGACAATGTCATTCTACGACATTATGAAGACATGGTAGTCGATGAATGTGGGTGTGGGTAGGATGTCAGAAATAGGAATAGAAGGAGTGTTCTTGGGGTAAATCTTATAATAAAACTACCTGTCTGGTTTATGACCACTTAGATTGGAAACGTCAATATACCTGTGTTTATAATTTGTCTTCCTTGAAAACCCATCATAATTAATGATACCCATACGTACATGCATGCACGTGCGCACGCACACACACACACACATGCACACACACACAGACATACATATCCTGGAGCCCTAATGATCTTAATTTCTGTTCTAACATACTCATTATACATATGACAGTATGGACACTGGCATTTACTGATGGCTGATTATGGGCAGGCATTATTCTATGTGTTACTTTACAAACATTTTACTGTTCTTTGAGGCAAGCATTGCTATTTATGCTTTATAAACAAAGAAACCAGGGTTTAGAGAAGCTAAACACATTTTTTTTTTGAGACGGAGTTTCACTCTTATTACCCAGGCTGGAGTGCAATGGTGCAATCTCGGCTCACCGCAACCTCTGCCTCCTGGGTTCAAGCAATTCTCCTGCCTCAGCCTCCTGAGTAGCTGGGACTACAGGTGCGCACCACCATGCCCAGCTAATTTTTGTATTTTTAGTAGAGACGGGGTTTCACCATGTTGACCAGGATGGTCTCGATCTCTTGACTTCCTGATCCACCCGCCTCGGCCTCCGAAAGTGCTGGGATTATAGGCGTGAGCCACTGCGCCCAGCCTGCTAAACGCATTTTCCTAAGGTCAGCAGCTCTCCCAGGCAGATCTGATAATGTTAACAGGGTTACATTTAAAAATTTTAATTAAAAAAAAAAAAAAGGCTGGGTGTGGTGGCTCACGCCTGTAATCCAAGCACTTTGGAGGCCGAGGCGGGCGGATCACCTGAGGTTGGGAGTTCAAGACCAGCCTGACCAACATGGTGGAACCTCGTCTTTAAATTAAAAAAAAAAAAAAAAAAAAATTTTAATTTTTATTTTTTTTTGAGACAGAGTTGCTCTGTCACCCAGGCTGGTGTGCAGTGGCGTGATCTCGGCTCACTGCAACCTCCGCCTCCTGGGTTCAAGCGATTCTCCTGCCTCAGCCTCCCAAGTAGCTGAGACTACAGGCATATGCCACCATACCCAGCTAATTTTTTTTTTGTATTTTTAGTAGAGACAGTTTCACCATGTTAGACAGGATGGTCTCGATTACCTGCCCTCATGAACCGCCCACCTCGGCCTCCGAAAGTGCTGGGAATACAGGTGTGAACCACTGCGCCCAGCCTAATTTTAATTTTTTTAAAGGAGGGCTTAGCCTCCCAAAGTGCTGGGATTGCAGGTGTAAGACAGTACGCCCGGCCCTAGGTAGACCAGCCTCTTTCTGGTCTTTTATTGATGTTCTATATGATTCCTATAGTGCAGATCACATTGTACATATACTTTTTTTTTTTTTTTTGAGACGGACTTTTCCTCTTGTTGCCCAGGCTGGAGTGCAGTGGCTCGATCTCAGCTAACTGCAACCTCTACTCCCTGGGTTCACATGATTCTCCTGCCTCAGCCTCCCAAGTAGCTGGGATTACAGGCATGCACTACCACCACCCAGCTAATTTTGTATTTTTAGTAGAGACAAGGTTTCTCCATGTTGGTCAGGCTGGTCTCAAACCCTTGACCTCAGGTGATCTGCCCACCTTGGCCTCCCAAAGTGCTGGGATTACAGGCATGAGCCACTGCCCCTGGCTGTATTTTACTTTTTATTTATTTAATTTTGAGGGCCAGGTGCAGTGGCTCACACCTGTAAAGCCAGCACTTTGGGAGGCCGATGGGGGCAGTTCACAAGGTCAGGAGATCAAGACTAGCCTAACCAACATGGTGAAACCCTGTCTCTACTAAAAAAAATACAAAAAATCAGCTGGGCGTGGTGGCACATGTCTGTGGTCACAGGTACTTGGGAGGCTGAGGCAGGGGAATCGCTTGTACCCAGGAGGCAGAAGTTGCCGTGAGCCGAGATTGTGCCACTGGACTCCAGCCTGGCAACAGAGCAAGACTGTCTCAAAAAAAAAAAAAAAAGTTGAGACAGGGTATCACTCTGTCACCCAGGCTGAAGTGTAGTGGCTCAGTCTCAGCTCTCTGCAACCTCTGCCTTTTGGGTTCAATTGATTATCTTGCTTCAGCCTCCCTAGTAGCTGGCATTATAGGCACAGGCCATCATGGCCAGTTAATTTTTGTGTTTTTAGTGGAGACAGAGTTTCATCATATTGGCCAGGCTGGTCTTGATCTCCTGACCTCAGGTGATTCACCGGCCTCAGCCCCTCAAAGTGCTGGGATTGCAGGTGTGAGCTACTGTGCCTGGCCCTAGTTAGTTAATTTGATGACTTTGACTGTGTGTGCTTGTTTAGATATACCATAATTTACTTCAGAGAATGTTTATCACTAGCCATGAAGTTTGCAGTTTTCATGATGGAATAGGGTTATAACTCTGTGTTCACATCATTGCCCATTTTTAGTCCCCCACCCCCTTAGAAAATTTTCAGACTTGGAATTGCAGAGTCAACAGCATAAGCTGATTCATGTGTAATTAACATAAAATTGATATTAAAACAAATGTGGATAAATTTTGGAGTGAAATGCAAAATTTGCATAGATATTAAAAAAACTGTAGTCTGGGATGATGGCTCACGCCTATAATCTCAGCCCTTTGGGGGGGCTGATGTGGGAGGATTACTTGAGGCCAGGAGTTTGAGACCAACCTGGACAACATAGTGAGACCCCATATCTACAATAAATTAAGAAATTGGCTTGGTGTGGTGACACTTGTCTACCGTCTTAGCTACTCAGGAGGCTGCGGTGGGAGGATTGCTTGAGCCCAGATTAAGGCTGCAGTAAGCTGTGATTGCGCCACTGCCCTCCAGCCTAGGCAACAAAGTGAGACCCTGTCTTCAAACAAACAAACAAATACATAAAATTAAAAAAAAATAAAATGTAGAATATAATTTTACTATATTATGAATATATGTGAAGACCCCCTCCATAACCCCATAACCCCCTTCTCTTTTTTCTTATCCTTCCAAAAGAAACCACAAACCTGAATTAATTGCATATCTTTCCTGTTTATTTCTTTAAAATTTTACTACATATCTTTGTATCCATAAACAGTATAAAACATTATTTCACAAATATGTAAATGTTATACAAATAATATTGGAATATGTATATATGTATTTATTTATATATATATATTTTAGAAACGGGGTCTCTTGGCTGGGCATGGTGGCTCACACCTGTAATCCCAGCACTTTGGGAGGCCAAGGAGAGCGGATCACGAGGTCAAGAGATCCAGACCATCCTGGCCAACAAGGTGAAACCCCGTTTCTATTAAAAATACAAACATTAGCTGGATGTGGTGGTGCGTGCCTGTAGTCCAGGTAACTTGGGAGGCTGAGGCAGGAGAGTCGCTTGAACCTGGGAGGCGGACATTGCAGTGAGCAAAGATTGCACCACTGCACTCCAGCCTGTTGCAGAGCAGAAGGAGACTCCATCTCAAAAAAAAAAAAAAAAAAAGAAAGAAAAGAAACAAACAGAAACGGGATCTCACTATGTTGCCCAGGCTGGAGTGCAGTGGCACCACCATGGCTCACTGCAGCCTCAACTTCCCTGGGCTCAAATGATTCTCCCACCTTAGCCCTCCCAAGTAGGTGGGACCACAGGCATGCACCACCACACCACGCCCAACTAATTTTTGTATTTTTTGTAGAGATGAGATTTTATCATGTTACCCAGGTTAATCTCAAACTCCTGGGCTCAAGCAATCTGCCTTTCTCAGCCTCCCAAAGGGCTGGGATTATAGGTATGAGCCACCACACCCGGCTTCCAAAGATATTTTTTAAAAAATTAGGTCAGAAGCTGGGCATGGTGGCTCATGCCTGTAATCCCAACACTTAGGGAAGCTGAGAAGGGCAGATCACTTGAGCTCAGGAATTCAAGACCAGCCTGGGGCAACATGGCAAAACCCAGTCTCTACAAAAAGTGTAAAATTAGCCAGATGTGGTGATGTGTACCTACAATCCCAGCTACTTGGGAGGCTGAGGTGGGAGGACCACCTGAGCCCAGGAGGTTGAGGCTGCAGTGAGTTGTGATTGTGCCACTGCACTCCAGTCTGGGTGACAGAGTGAGAGCCTGCCTCAAATCAACAAAAAATGGTTTTGGAGATGGGTCTTGCCGTGTTGTCCAGGCTGGATTTGAACTCAAGTGATCCTCCTGCCTCAGCTACCTGAGTAGCTAGAACTATAGGCAACTGCTACTCAACCCAGCTCACAATTTAATATTTCTATGATTTATAAAGGTTGATAGGCGTAGATATAATTAATTCTTTTTTTTTTTGAGACTGAGTCTTGCTCTGTTGCCCAGGCTGGAGTGCAGTGGCATGATCTCGGTTCACTGCAACCTCTGCCTCCTGAGTTCAAGCGAGTCTCCCGCCTCAGGCACCCCAGTAGCCGGAACTACAGGCCCATGCCACCACACCCTGCTAATTTTTGTATTTTTAGTAGAGACGGGGTTTCACCATGTTGGCGAGGCTGGTCTTGAACTCCTGACCTCAGGTGATTCACCCATCTTGGCCTCCCAAAAGTGCTAGGATTACAAGCCAGTGATATAATTAATTTTTTCCTAGCTGAACAGCAGTCTAATACATGCGTGTTCCATAGCTCATTTATTTACTCTCTTATTATTGGACAATCAGAACATTTAAACAGATTGCTACAATCATTCCTGTGGAAGGGACACAAAATCTCTTTACATAGGTAGAGCTTCAGTAGGGCAGCAGTTTGGGCAATTTGTAAGGAGAATGGAGAAAAGCCCAGGGAGCTTGTGGCTACTCTGAATGTATATCCTTGAACACAACTAATTAGTCTTTAAAAGCACTCGCCTCGCCAAATGCATCATTTGAATGAGAAGTACTATTATTACTGAGAGTGGGAGATTGACTTTGGACAAATCAAGAACAAATTAGTGGAATAATCACTAAATTGGATGACGCAGACGGTAATAACCTGCGTGAATACGATAACAAGGCACTTTTAGATTCTGTTTGTTGAAGAAAGAGCTAAGAAATTAATGTGTGGACATAAAGAAGGGAACAACAGGGACTGGAGCCTACTTGAGGGTAGAGGTGGGAGGAGGGGAGAGCAGCAGAAAAATAACTATTGGGTACTAGACCTAGTACCTGGGTGACAAAATCATCTGATAACAAATCCCCAAGATGAGAGTTTACGTATGTAACAAACCTGCACATGTACTGCCGAACCTAAAATAAAAGTTTTTTGTTTTTTTTTTTTAAAGAAGGGGGGGGCCCTCGCCGGCACCCCGGCGGGGGGGGGGGGGGGGCCGGGGGGGGGGGAGAGGAGGGGGGGGGGGGGCCCCCAAAAAAAAAAGAAATTCACAAGAACAGAAAATCAAACACCGCATGTTCTCACTCATAGGCGAGTGTTGAACAATGAGAACACATGGACACAGGGAGGGGAGCATCACACACAGGGGTCTGTTGGGGGGAACTAGGGGAGGGACAGTGGGGGAGTGGAGAGTTGGGGAGGGATAACATGGGGAGAAATGCCAGATATAGGTGATGGGGATGGAGGCAGCAAACCACATTGCCATGTATGTACCTATGCAACAATCCTGCGTGTTCTTCACATGTACCCCAGAACCTAAAACGCAATATATATTTGAAGAAAAATAAGAAATTAATGTAACAGAAGAAAAGGTGGGTGGGTGTTTTGGTGAAGGTAGCAGTGCTTTGGTGGGGATTCAGTGGTCTCAGCCTTGACCTGTGGGCCCAGGATTCTTCATAGTGCCCTCAGACTGGAGCAAGGTGGTCTCATTAGGGTAAACAAGTCATAAAATCTCATTTGTAAATTCAATCTGTGAGTTTACAAAAAAGATGCCAAGGGAAGAGGGCCAGCCAGCACTCTCGTTGATTAAAAAGAAAAGTACACTTTCTGCTAGGGTTGGAGGGGAAAAAGAATGAAAAAGAAAAGAAAAACAAAGTACACTTTAAAATCAATTTATTATCTGAATGTGTATTGGGAAATCAGAGGAAGGGAATTAGGTAAATGATCCCATTGCCAAGATTTATTAACCTCCAGGTCCAGACACTGAAGATGTTTTTTAGTCATTTTACATCTTATCTCTCCTATTCATACTCTAATCAGTCTACAATTCTATGCTTGATTGAACTCTAGCTTTTTCTTTTTTGAGACAGAATCTCCCTCTGTCCCCCAGGCTGGAGCGCAGTGGCATGATGTTCGCTCACTGCAACCTCCACGTCCTTGTCTCAAGTGATTCTCCCACCTCAGCTGACACTACAGGCACCTGCCACCACACACAGCTAATTTTTTTAAATTTTTTATAAAGATGGGGTTTCACCATGTTGCCCAGGCTGGTCTTGAACTCAGTCCACCCTCCAGGCCTTTGAAAGTGCTGGAATTACAGGTGTGAGCCACCGTGCCCAGCCTAGCTTTCTTGTTTGTATCAAATGTCAAGCCTGCTTTTTTGGGCTTATATTGATTGGTGTAATCCTAAATCATGTTGGCCAAACATTATAAATCACAGCGCAGATTATTTCTGAAGTAAATTATTTGCACAGTTTCACTTTTATTTCATTCAACTGATATTTATTGTGTGTCTGTTATGTGCCAATTGTTGTATTAGATCCTGGGAAATAAGGATAAACGATCACTTTCATTGTAGAGCTTAAAATCTAGCACTTTTTTTTTTTTTTTTTTTTTTCCTAGAGGGAGTCTCACTCTGTCACCCAGGCTGGAATGCAGTGGTGTGGTCTCGGCTCACTGCAACCTCTGCCTCCTGGGTTCAAGCGATTCTCTCGCCTCAGCCTCCCGAGTAGCTGGGACTGCAGGCATGTGCCACCACACCTGGCTAGTAGAGACGGGGTTTCACCGTGTTGACCAGGCTGGTCTCGAATTCCTGATCTCTTGATCCGCCCACCTTGTTCTCTCAAAGTGTTGGGATTACAAGCGTGAGCCACTGTGCCTGGCCAATACAGCACATTTGTCTATAGATTATTTGCATATGTATATATGAAAAAAATTAGCATATATCCCAATGTAGGCATATTTAATTATTCACAAACTACATGTATTATTTTTATTAATATATTGTGCATATTTGAAAATGCTCACATTAAAGTTTTTTCTTTTCCTTTTTTTTGCGTTAGGGTCTTACTCTGTCACCTAGGCTGGAGTGCAGTGGTGTGATTATGGCTCACCTGCAGCCTCAACCTTCCAGTCTTAAACAGTCCTCCCACCTCAGCCTCCTAAGTAGCTGGGACCACAGGTATGCATCACCATGCCCAGCTAATTTTGGTATATATACATATATATTTTTTTTTCGGTAAGGATGGAGTTTCACTATGTTGCCCAGGCTGGTCTTGAACTCCTGGGCTCAAGCAATCCGCCCACCTCGGCATCTCAAAGTGCTGGGATTATAGGTGTGAGCCACTGCGCCCAGCCTAAAGTTTTATTTCTAGATTTTATAAATATCAATAAAAGTTCTAAGACTTTCTCTTTTTTTTAATTTTTATTTTTTTATTTTTTATTTTTATTTTTTTTTAAGATGAGGTTTCACCATGATGGCCAGGCTGGTCTTGAACTCCTGACCTCAGGTGATCCACCCACCTTGGCCTCCCAAAGTGCTAGGATTACAGGCGTGAGCCACCACTCCCAGCCAGTTCTAATACTTTCTTCTTTCTGTTGCATCAATGTTTCAGGAATAGAAGTTCTAGTATTTACCTTCTTTTTTTCTTTTTTTTTTTGAGACGGAGTCTCACTCTGTTGCCCAGGCTGGAGTGCAATGGTGCGATCTAAGCTCACTGCAAAGTCCGCTTGCCAGGCTCAAGAGATTCTCCTACCTCAGCCTCCCAAGTGGCTGGAATTACAGGCACCTGTCACCATGCCTGGCTACTTTTTTGTATTTTTTTTTTAATTTCTTTTTTCTTTCTCTAGACTGCTCAGCAGGATACTTTTTGTATTTTTAGTAGAGACAGGGTTTCACCATGTTGGCCAGGCTAGTCTCGAACTCCTGACCTCAGGTGATCTGCCCACCTCGGCCTCCCAAAGTGTTGAGATTACAGGCATGAGCCGCTGTGCCTGGGCTACCTTCCTTCCCTGGGATGTTTCAAGATGCACATCCCCTTGGCTGTACACACCCCACTTTGGAGAATTCTGCTTTGTCACGGATGTGACTTTGCTCCTGTTTACTGAATATGACATTGACTTAAATGATCCTGGGCTCCTGACTACAGCCTGAGACAGATTTCCTTTCATAACCTTCCTTACCTTAAACCTTGAATCCTTTGGGCTAATTTCTAAAATTGCAAGTAGTGTGTGGCAAAAGCCCAACTGATCACAATTTCTGAGGCTGCATTAGTAAATTTACTTTAATTGCCAGATTTCCTTAGTCTCATAAATAGATTTTGATTTTTGGGTTCCTGTGTTTAATTTTTCTTTTTTTTTTTTTTTAGACGGGGTTTCACCATGATGGTCAGGCTGGTCTTGAACTCCCGACCTCAGATGATCCGCCCGCCTTGGCCTCCGAAGTGCTTGGATTACAGGCGTGAGCCACTGCACCTGGCCTCGTGTGTTTAATTAATACGCTCATATTATTAAAACTTGTTTGGGATGGGCACGGTGGCTCACGCCTGTAATCCCAGCACTTTGGGAGGCCGAGGTGGGAGGATCATGAGGTCAGGAGTTCAAGACCAGACTGGCCAACATGGTGAAACCCTGTCTCTACTAAAAATTACAAAAGTTAGCTGGGCATGGTGGCTCGTGCCTATAATCCCAGCTACCTGGGAGGCTGAGGTAGGAGAATTGCTTGAATCGGGACCAGGGAGGTGGAGGTTGCAGTGAGCCGAGATCGAGCCATTGCACTCCAGCCTGGGCTACAGAGCGAGACTCCATCTCAAAAAAAAAAAAAAAAAAAAAGTTGTTTAAAGCATAGTGGCTACTGCCTTTTTTCAGTTGTTCTGTGGTTGGCTGGTTTGTTCTGTTCCTGAATGAATCAGATTATCTCCTGAGGTCATTATCATGCCTAAAACTTAAGTAATGTATGCAGAAGTGCTTTCATGGTTTGGGATTCACATTATTCTATTTCACGACTAGAATCTTCATGTTCATCAGACCAGCCTACAATAGGCAGAGTATACACCCTGTAGGCAAAGTTATAGGCTGTGATTTGGGCAGGTTGGGGCAGGATAGAATTCTTTATTCCAAAATTTAAGTAAATTAAGCACGTGTGTACAGCACAGCTATTTCAGAGCATTTTAAGGCTCATGGTCTTATTTAAAGGCAGGAATTTTTACCATCAATTTAATTTATTTCTATCCAATTTCACATTTACTGAATGCCTTTGTTGGGGAAGACAGATTTCTTTCTTTACCCATTGCTAAATTCATGGCTGAGGCACATATAACACCAGAAAAGAAGGATTGGCTGGGCTTGGTGGCTCACAGCTGTAATCCCAGCACTTTGGGAGGCCGAGGTTGGCAGATCACCTGAGGTCAGGAGATCGACACCATCCTGGCCAACATGGTAAAACCCCATCTCTACTAAAAATACAAAAATTAGCCAGGCATGGTTACTCGTGCCTGTAGTCCCAGCTACTTGGGAGGCTGAAGCAGGAGAATTGCTTGAACCCGGGTGGCGGAGGTTGCAGTGAGCTGAGATCGTGCCACTGCACTCCACCTTGGCGACAGGGTGAGACTCCGTCACCCCCACCCCCCTCCAAGAAAAAAGAAAAGAAAGAAAAGAAAAGAAGGATTGACAAGTGAAAAGAAAGCAAAGCAATCAATTTTATTTAATGTAAGTTTTAGTGAAATAAGAACCTTCAGAAACGGAGAGTCAAAGAAACAGGGAAACTTGTACTAAGTTTGATAAAGGGTGGACAGTTATGCAGAAGTATGATTGGACAAAGGGCATCTGATCTAATGGTAATAAGCTGGGAATGGCTGGGCACTGTGGTGTGAGCCTGTAGTCCTTGCTGCTTGCGGGGCCAAGGCGGGAGGATCACTTTAACCCAGGAGTTCAAGACCAGCT
This sequence comes from Ateles fusciceps, assembly GCA_036589455.1. Taxonomy (NCBI): domain Eukaryota; kingdom Metazoa; phylum Chordata; class Mammalia; order Primates; family Atelidae; genus Ateles; species Ateles fusciceps. The sequence continues at coordinate 1,720,591 of JAZHEH010001593.1, forward strand.
TGGGCAACGTGGTGAGACCCCACCTATAAAAACAAACAAACAAAAGAACTGGAGGAGAACTTAGCAACACCTAGTTGTTCAGATTCTTCTTAGTGCCTCTCTGTCTTTAAGGATAAAGATGTTCCTTTTCTTCGGGTTTAGAGAAGGTACATCTGGAATGAAAGGTCTATGCAGAGGAAGGGCTGAGTGTTCTTTTATGGCCTGCTTTAAGAATAAGGGCAGAAGGGGGAAGCTGGGCCGTGTGTCCTGTGCATGCCCTCTTCCTCACTTTTAAAAAAGTAAAAAAATGGCCGGGCGTGGTGGCTCATGCCTGTAATCCAAGCACTTTGGAGGCCAAGGCGGGTGGATCACCTGAGGTTGGGAGTTCAAGACCAGCCTGACCAACATGGTGAACTCCCCCCTGTCTTTATATAAAAAAAAAAAGTAAAAAAATAAAATAAAATAAAAATAATTAAAAAAAATAAAGAATAAGGGCCGAAGACTTTCCTGCTTCTGTTTCCTCAAATACCAAGGTGCTGTATTTTGGGGGTAGCATATCCTGAACCCCATCACCTTGAAAGGGAGAAAGAAAGATAAGATAGATATTCTACTTTTGAGTAGTAGTTTATCATAAAATTATATTTCCTCAAATCAGGCTGGGCTTAATTTTGTTTCTTTTAAAATAAAACAATCTTTGTTCCTTCTCCACTCCCACTGCTTCACTTGACTAGCCTAAAAATATAACAAGCCATGGTCAGTGGCATGCACTCAGCTACTTAGGAGGCTGAGAGGGGAGGATCACTTGAGGCCAGGAAGGAGCTCAACTCCATCCTGGGCAACATAACAAGATCCCATCTCTAAAAAATTAAAAATGAAGGGATTCATTTTTATGAAATGAAGGGATTCATACAGGCTCATGCCTATAATTCCAGCACTTTGGGAGGCTGAGGTGCACAGATCACTTGAGGTTAGGAGTTTGAGACCAGCCTGGGAAGCATGGTGAAACCCTATCTCTACCAAAAAAAAAAAAAAAAAATTTGCTGGGCATGGTGGAGCTCGCCTGTGGTCCCAGCTATTTGGGAGGCTGAGGCGGGAGCATTGCTTGAGCCTGGGAGGCAGAGGTTGCAGTGAGCTGAGATTGTGCCACTGTACTCTACCCTGAGTGACAGTGACACCCTATCTCAAAATAATAATAATAACTAAAAGTGAAAAAATTAAAATTATATAAAACAAAAAAGCAATGGAGCATAAACAGTACAACAGGGGTGGTTGTAGGATTGTTTCTCAGCATTTTATTATCTCCTCAAAATGATATTGAGCACTTCAACTCTTTTTTTTTTTTTCTTTTTAAGACGGGGTTTCACCATGTTGGTCAGGCTGGTCTTGAACTCCTGATCTCAGGTGATCTACCTGCCTTGGCCTCCAAAGTGCTTGGATTACAGGCGTGAGCCACCACGCCCGGCCCTTTTTTTTTTTTTTTTTTTTAGCACTTCAACTCTTAATGCAGTGGCTTCTGTGCTTTGCTTGTGAGTGGAGTATTTGGAGCATGTTCTTGAAAGATCGGAATCTGTTGACTTTTGACTAGAGTGTTTTTTTATTTTTTTGAGAGTCTCACTCTGTTGCCCAGGCTGTAGTGCAGTGGCACTAGCTCACTGCAACCTCTGACTCCTGGGTTCAGGTGATTCTTCTGCCTCAGCCTCGTGGGTAGCTGGGACTACAGGTGCATGCCCACCATGGCTGGCTAATTTTTCTGTATTTTTAGTAGAGACGGAGTTTTACCATGTTGGCCAGGCTGGTGTCGAACTCCTGACCTCGTGATCCGCCCGCCTCGGCCTCCTAAAGTGCTGGGATTACAGGTGTGAGCCACCGCGCCCAGCCTTGACGAGAGTTTTGACTGAAAACAGGCACCTATTTCAACAGGAAAGGGGTATGTTCTGTTGCTTTTTTTTTTTTAAACCACTGTTTGTAGGGCAGAAATCATGGTCAGTGGTTGCATGTCCTGGGATTCTCTCGTGCACCAAACTTTGGTCAGGTTCTTCTGAGCTTGCTTTTCTTTTCTTTTTTCTTTTTTTTTTGAGACGGAGTCTTGCTCTGTCTCCAGGCTGGAGTGCAGTGGCACAATCTCGGTTCACTGCAACCTCCGCCTCCTGTGTTCAAGTGATCCTTCCACCTCAGCCTCCAGAGTAGCTGGGACTACAGGCGTGTGCCATGCCACTATGCCCGGCTAATTTTTGTATTTTTAGTAGAGACAGGGTTTCCCCATGTTGGCCAGGATGGTCTCGATCTCTTGACCTCGTGATCTGCCTGCCTCGGCCTCCCAAAGTGCTGGGATTACAGGTGTGAGCCACCGCACCCGGCCCTGACCTTGGGATTCTGTGTTCAGTTCTGGCAAGAATTCCTAACCTTGATATCAGATCACCATCATTAAGCCATCAGATTGCTCATCCTGCACTGCCACCAGGCGATGTCTGATCACCTTGGCCTGTCTTCAGCAAGAATTCTGTTAGGTCGATTTAGCCAGGATCCTCCCTTACTCCTGATGTTTTTTCATAGTAATTTTCCATCAGAGATAAAAATTTTCCATCAGAGTGGAAAATTACTGGTCCTTGGCACTTCATACTTTCATACCCATTTTTCCTTGTTGTATTTGGAATTAAGCTCATTCTTTCTTTTTTTTTTTTTTTTAAAGACGGGGTTTCACCATGTTGGTCAGGCTGGTCTTGAACTCCCGACCTCAGGTGATCCGCCCACCTTGGCCTCCAAAGTGCTTGGATTACAGGCATGAGCCACCACGCCCGGCCCATTCTTTTGTTTTTTTCTTTTGAGACAGAGTTTTGCTCTGTCATCCAGGCTGGAGTGCAGTGGCTTGATCTCAGCTCACTGCAACCTCCGCCTCCTGGGTTCAAGTGATTTTCCTGCCTCAGCCTCCTGAGTAGCTGGGATTACAGGTGCCTGCGACCACACCGGGTTAATTTTTGTATTTTTAGTAGAGATGGGGTTTTACCATGTTGGCCAGACTGATCTCGATCTCCTGACCTCAGGTGATCCACCCACCTCGGCCTCCCAAGTGCTGGAATTACAGGTGTGAGCCACTGCAGGCGGCCAGAATTAAGCCCATTTTAAACTAGGCCTCTTTTCCTCTATTGCAATTGTCCTAAGTAAAATCTATTTTTACCACTTCAGCTACTGTCCAGCTCTGGGTTTTCTTCAATACATGCAAACCTAAGTGCACTCCCTTAGGTCTGGGCACAGTGGCTCATGCCTGTAATCCCAGCACTTTGAAAGGCTGAGGTGGAAGGCTCTCTTGTGTCCAGGATTTTTTTTTTTTTTTAAGATGGGGTTTCACCATCATGGCCAGGCTGGTCTGGAACTCCTGACCTCAGGTGATCCACCCACCTCGGCCTCCCAAAGTGCTAGGATTACAGGCGTGACCCACCGCGCCCGGACTTTGTGTCCAGGATTTTGAGATTAGTTTGGGCAACAAAGGGAGATCCCATCTCTACAAAAAAAAAAAAAAAAAAAAAAAAATTAGCTGGGTGTGGTGTGGCAGGCCCTGTGGTCCCAAAGGACTACAAAACAAGCAAAAAAAAAAAAAAAAAAAAAATCAACCAAAAGGACATCCATAAAAATAAAAATAAGAAAAATGACAAAAAGCCTTAAACAGCAGGAGTAGGCCAGGCGCGGTGGCTCCCGCCTGTAATCCCAGCACTGGGGGAGGCCAAGGCAGGCAGATCACTTGAGGTCAGGAGTTTGAGACCAGCCTGGCTAACAGGTGACTGGTGACTGTTTCTACTAAAACAAAACAAAACAAAATTATCCAGACATGCTGGTTCGAGCCTGTAACCCCAGCTACCAGGGATGCTGAGTCAGGAGAATCACTTGAACCTGGGAGGCGGAGGTTGCAGTGAGCCCAGATCTCCACACTGCACTCCAGCTTGGGCAACAAGAGTGAAATTCCGTCTCAAACAAAACAAAACAAAACCAGCAAGAGTAGGGCCAATTCTTTCTGAACAAAAATTTAACACTGCAATTATTATTATTATTATTATTATTTTCTTTTTTTATTTTTTAAAGATGGGGTTTCACCCTGATGGCCAGGCTGGTCTTGAACTCCTGACCTCAGGTGATCCACCCACCTTGGCCTCCCAAAGTGCTAGGATTACAGGCGTGAGCCACCGCGCCAGGCCCACTGCAATTATTACTGCCCTGTTGCAATAATGTAAAATTTATCTTTCTGAGATAGTGAAACTTGAGAATTATTTTAGCCAAAACTATTTCATCCTCCATTTTTTTTTTTTGAGAGAGTCTCACTCTGTTACCCAGGCTGGAGTGCAGTAGCAGGAGCTCCAATCACTGCAACCTTTGCCTTCCGTGTTCAAGCAATTCTCCGGCGTCACCCTCCCAAGTAGCTGGAATTATCGGCCTGTGCCACCACGCCCGGCTAACTTTTGTATTATTATTATTATTTTTTTAAGACGCGGTTTCACCATGTTGGTCAGGCTGGTCTTGAACTCCCGATCTCAGGTGATCCGCCCGCCTTGGCCTCCCAAAGTGCTCGGGATTACAGCCGTGAGCCACCACGCCCGGCTGACTTTTGTATTTTTTAATAGAGACAGGATTTTACCATGTTGGCCAGGCTGGTCTCGTACTCCTTACCTCAGGTGATCCGCCCACCTCAGCTTCCCAAAGTGCTGAGATTACAAGCTTGAGCCACTGCACCAGGCCCTGGCTAATTACTGTATTTTCAGTAAAGACGGGGTTTCGGCCAGGCGAGATGGCTCACGCGTGTAATCCCAGCACTTTGGGAGGCTGAGGCGGGCAGATAATGAGGTCAAGAGATCAAGACCATCCTGGCCAACATGGTGAAGCCCTGTCTCTACTAAAAATACAAAAATTAGCCAGCTGTGGTGGCACGCACCTGTAGTCCCAGCTACTCAGGAGGTTGAGGCGGAACAATCGCTTGAACCTGGGAGTTGGAGGTTGCAGTGAGCTGAGATTGTGCCACTGCACTCCAGCCTGGTGACAGAGCAAGACTCAGACACAAAACAAAACAGAACAAAACAAAGGGTTTCACCTTGTTGGTCAGGCTGGTCTCTAACGCCTGACCTGAAGTGATCCGCCAGCCTCGGCCTCCCAAAGTGCTGGAATTACAGCTGTGAGCCACTGTGTCCGGCCCTATTTTCATCTTTCAAAAAAATGAATAATATATAATAATTATGTGGTAAGTGATAGGGGAGCTTTAGGCTCCTCATGGGGTAATTGTTCAAGGTCTCCTAGAACAACAGTAATTAAATCAATACCTGTTGTGAAAGAGAATATGATAACTACCACAGGTGTAAACAGAAATGAGAAAATTAGGTTCTTCTGGAAAGAGGATTTAAGAAAGAAAAATGTAAATTAAAGACAGAATCCATCTAAATAAAAAGAAGAGGCAGGGCACCCTGGCTTATGCCTCTAATCCTAGCACTTTGGAAGGCAGAGGAGGCAGGTGGATCACACACACGCATATATATATATATATATGCGTGTGTGTGAGTGTGTGTATGTGTTATATATATGTATATATATATATGTGTATATATATGTATATATATATGTGTATATATATGTGTATATATATGTACATATATATGTGTGTATATATATGTACATATATATATGTGTGTGTATATATGTACATATATATGTGTGTGTATATATGTACATATATATGTGTATATATATATGTACATATATATGTGTGTATATATGTACACAATATATGTACATATATATATGTGTATATATATGTGTGTATATATATGTGTATATATTTGTGTATATATATGTGTGTATATATATGTGTGTATATATATGTGTGTATATATATGTGTATATATATATGTGTATATATATATGTGTATATATATATGTGTATATATATATGTGTATGTGTATGAGGTCAGGAGTTGGAAACTAGGCTGACCAACATGGTGAAATTCCCATCTCTACTAAATATATGAAAATTAGTCGGACGTGGTGGTGGGCACCTGTAGTCCCAGCTACTTGGGAGGCTGTGGCAGGAGAATCGCTTGAACTGGAGAGGTTACAGCAAGGTGAGATCTTGTCTTTGCACTCCAGCCTGGGTGACAGAGTGAGGCTCCGTCTCAAAAAAAAAAAAAAAAAAAGTGGAAGGGCTGCTATGGTTATTTAGAGATGGTAGTATTTTGACAGAGGGAGATGTCAGGGAATTTTAGCTAGAGCAAAGGCAGGAAATAGATGGCAGAAACTGAGAAGGACTCGTTTTAGCAATTTATGGATTGGTGGTTGGCTCTCCTAATTATATTGCTTTTCTGCCCTCTGCTGACTAAAAATGGGGGAAAAGCAAATCTATGAAAGACAGTTCCTTTTTTTTTTTTTTTGAGACGGAGTTTCAGGCTTGCTGCCCAGGCTGGAGTGCAATGGCATGATCTTGGCTCACCACAACCTCTGTCTCCTGGGTTTAAGTGATTCTCCTGCCTCAGCCTCCCAAGTAGCTGGGATTACAGGCATGCACCACCACGCCCGGCTGATTTTGTATTTTCAGTAGAGATGGGGTTTTCCCATGTTGATCAGGCTGGTCTGGAATTCATGACCTCAGGTGATCTACCCACCTTGGCCTCCTAAAGTGCTGGGATTACAGGTGTGAGCCACCATGCCCAGCCAAAAACACAGTTTCTTATGTCTGTGGGACTGAAAGACCTATTAAGAACCTGATAAAACATATAGACTCCCCCAGAAAATAATGCACATAAACACAAAATATTTTGCATATAATTTCAGTGGCTTCATGGATAAGCTATGGGATGATGGAAAGCACATTCCTCTTGAGTCAGGTATTTTTCCTTATTTTTGTCTCTGTTTATGATTTTGTGTGTGTGAGTACACATGAACTCTTTTGAATATTCAATTCCTTTTAAGGAACTTATTTCCCACTCCATCTCTTTCTTTCTATTCCCACATTCTATGGCAGGTTTGTTATAAAACTGCCCTTTAACCTATTCCCTACACTGGAGCTGTAGCGGTTCTCTGAAAACTCACTTCGGGGCCAGGCGCCATGGCACACGCCCAGCACTTTGGGAGGCCCAGGCAGGAGGATTGCTCAAGCCCAGGAGTTCAGATCAGCCTGGACAACATAGCGAGACAATTAGAAAAATAAAATAAGCCAGCGCAGTGGTGGGCACCTATAGTCCCAACTACTTGGGAGGCTGAGAAGATCACCTGAGCCTAGGAGTTTGAGCTTACAAGGAGCTTTGATGGCGCCCCTGCACTCCAGCCTGGTGACAGCAAGACCCTGTCTCAAAAAATAAAAGTAAAAATAAATAAAAATAAACCCATTTCTAGTAATGTTACTTCCTTGTGGTACTGAATTCTTTTTCACCTCAGGAAAGACAACTCCCTGACTTTCCTTAGAACACTTCTTTCACTTTTGTTTGCCTTACTGTAGTTATTTTTTTATTTTATTTTATTTTGAGACGGAGTCTTTCTCTGTTGCCCAGGCTGGAGTGCAGTAGCTCAATCTCAGCTCACTGCAACCTCTACCTCCTGGGTTCAAGCAATTCTCTTACTTCAGCCTCCTGAGTAGCTGGAATTAGGCACGCACCACTATGCCCGGCTAATTTTTGTATTTTTAGTGGAGACGGTGTTTCACCATGTAGGCCAGCATGGTCTTAATCTCTTGACCTCATGATCCACCTGTCTTGGCCTCCCAAAGTACTGCAATTACAGGCGTGAGCCACTGTGTCCGGCTGGGATTTCTTAAACACAGGAGTTCAAGACCAGCTTGGGCAATATACTGAGACCCTGTCCCTATAAAAAATAAAATCAATTTTTTTTTTTTTTTTGAGACAGAGTCTTCCTCTGCCACCCAGGCTAGAGTACAATGGCACAGTCTCAGCTCACTGCAAACTCTGTCTCCCAGGTTCAAGCGATTATCCTGCCTCAGCCTCCTGAGTAGCTGGGATTACAGGCTTCCGCCACCACACCCAGCTAATTTTTGTACTTTTAGTAGAGATAGGATTTCACCATGTTAGCCAGGCTGGTCTCGAACTCCTGACCTTGTGATCTGCCCATCTCGGCCTCCCAAAGTGCTAGGATTACAGGCATGAGCCATCTCAACTGGCCATAAAATCAATTTTTTAAAAAGAGTTAAATGTAGGTTTACGTATTTGATCCAGCAATTCCACTCTTGGATATTTACCCAAGAGTAAGAGAAAGAAACGTATGTTTATGTAAGGTCTTTTAGGCTGACTGATGGCCCCGTGGAGGCCATGTTAACTTCTGTGACCTGCACAGACACTCCAGATGAGTTCCTGGAAAATCTAAACTACTTGGAAGACCCTGAAAAGAGGAAGAAATGATCAACCCCTGCAGCGCCTACTTAACTTTGAGACATTCTCTATTGTTTCTTATCCTGCCTCAATTGACAAGGTCACTGGACTTTGTAACTGACCTTGGCCAACCTGTGACTCCACACCCTATGGTCCCCTCCCAGCTTGCAAACACCCACCCTAAAGTTACTTCTGTAACTTTCTGCTGTTAATCCCAAACCTATAAAACCAACTCCTATCCCTCTGTCCTCTGCTCACTCCCTTTTCGGCCTCAGCCTGCCCGCACCTGGGTGAATAAACACCCATGTTGCTCACACAAAGCCTGTTTGGGGTCTCTTCATTCAGCATGTGTGTTTTAACATTTGGTGCCAAAAACCTGGACAGAGGTACTCCTTTGGGGAGCCCCCTGTGAGAGACCAACCTGAGACCTCAACACATCAGACCAGACCAGCAACTTGCGCTTAACGTGCTGAACAGCTCTCTTGCCATCTTCAGATTGGGTTAGCAGTCTCTCCCTCTTCTCTCTCTTTTCCTTTAGAGAAGGGGAGCCAAGTCTCTCCCCGTCTCTCTCTTCCTTCAGAGAAGAGGAGACAGGTCACTCCCTCTCGCTCAAAAACTCCGACGTCGGTCATGGACTCCGGAAGACAGTCTTCCCTTGGTGTCTGGTCAATTGCGGGGATGCCTGCCTTGATCACTCAGCCACATGACAGCCCAGGAATCACTCAGGAACACCTACTGAAAATGCTGGTAGCTGCTCACTCCTTTTCCTAGTCTCGTCTCTACTCCTTTCCTTAAAACTTCATCTCCCTTGCCATGGGCAATATTCCGCCCCTCTATTCCTCTGTCATGTCTCATTTTTTTTTCTATGACACAGCCTGGCCTCAATACAAATTAGACTATGGATCCAAAGACCAGAAGACGGGCACTTTCAGTTTTTCTATTCTGCAATACCTAAACAATTTTTGTCAACAAATGGGCAAATGATCTAAGGTACCAGACATCCAGGCATTTGTTTTACACTCTAATCCCTCCTTAATTTCTGCTCCTTCTCTCCCTTCTGTCCACCCCCTCCTGCCTCTGCCAGTAACCCAGAATCCTCCTTGTCCATCACCCCTTCTGACCTTTCTCCTCCCTGCCTGTCCAAACCAGGCCCCAATCCAGGCCCAAACCCTACCCCCCAAGAGCGTCCCTCCTCTACCTCTGCCCACAGTGCACCTCCTTATGTCCCTCTTGTCACTTCCCCCACCTCATACCCGGTCCGACTTACAGTTTAGTCCCACGGCTACCTCCTTCGCCCCTGCCTAACAATTCCGGCTTCGAGAGGTGGCTGGAGCTGAAGGCATAGTTAGGGTGAACGTTCCTTTCTTTTCATCTGACCTTTCCCAAATCAGTCAACAGTTAGGCTCCTTTTCATCAGATCCTACTAAATATATACAAGAGTTCTGATACTTAACCCAGTCCTATAATCTCACCTGGAGTGACTTAAATGTCTTCCTTATTCCTACTCTCACCCCTGAAGAACGTTTAATATCACCCAATCGGCCGGGCGCGGTGGCTCACGCCTGTAATCCAAGCACTTTGGAGGCCAAGGCGGGAGGATCACCTGAGGTCGGGAGTTCAAGACCAGCCTGACCAACATGGTGAAACCCCGTCTTTAAAAAAAAAAAAAAAAAAAGAAAAAAAGAGAAAAAAGAAATATCACCCAATCAGCCCCTGACATTAAAAAAGCCACAGAAATTAAAATCTGGCCCTCAAATCCCACAACAGGAATTAACCTCACCTTTAAGGTGGTCAATAATGGGGGAAGGGGCTGCCCGGTGGCAGCGCATCTCAGAACTACAGATGCTTGCCTCTGATGTAAGACAAACCTCAGTCACACCACTGGTTCACAAAGACTTCAAAGCACCCAGGCTGCAGCGTCCAGCTGTTGGGAGAAGGTGTTGACGTGTGTGTGAGGGAGTGTATGTTGTTTGCTGAGAGGTGATGGCAAGGAACATCGAGCCATCCCCAGGCAGAAAACTGCTATAATAGTAAGCACTATGTACCGGTCACGTACTAGTTAAACCAGTTCCCCAAACAGGATATATGACCTTGTCCCCATTGCTGACTTACAAAGAGTGCTGTCGAGCTTATTTCTATCTTAGCAGTGAACAGGCACTATCTGCCTGTTTAGTCTATCTTTATTCTATGAAGAAACACTGAGCACCTGCTTATTAAAGATAATCATTTGTTCCCAGAGAATAAATACATGGGTCAGAGTCTGCTCTGGGCTTTCAGCTGGGAAATGCTGTCAGTCCCCTGACGTCTCACTCTGATCCTACTTTTGCACTCTATCTTTCTTTTTTTTTTTGAGACGGAGTTTCGCTCTTGTTACCCACCCTGGAGTGCAATGGCACAATCTCGGCTAACCACAACCTCCGCCTCCTGGGTTCAAGCAATTCTCCTGCCTCAGCCTCCCGAGTAGATGGGACTACAGGCGTGCACCACCATGCCCAGCTAATTTTTGTATTTTTAGTAGAGATGGGGTTTCACCATGTTGACCAGGATGGTCTCGATCTCTTGACCTTGTGATCCACCTGCTTCGGCCTCCCAAAGTGCTGGGCTTATAGGCATGAGCCACCGCGCCCATCCTTGCACTCTGTCTTTGTGTCTGTTTCTTAATTCCTTCAATATCACCTGGGTTGGGGTCTCTACGACCAAGCTGGTCTTGGCAGGTGGTGCCCAAATGCTCAGGGTCACCTGAGCAATGGGAGAAAGGAGAAGCAAATCTAAGCTGAAGGACATCCAAGAACTCTTGAAAAAAATCTCCCAGGGAAAGCTGAGGGAGCTCAGAAGATCAGGGTAACAATGGGACAAGCTTCAAGGAAACTTGAAGCCTATCTTAGCTTGCTTAATTATTTGCTTAGAAGAGGAGACGTTAAACTTAGTACTAGCCACATAACACAGCTTTTCAATGCAGTTGAAAAATATTGCCCCTGGTTTCCTGAGCAGGGAACTCTAGACATAGAAGAATGAGAAAAAGTGGGTACTGTTTTTAAAAAGGCACATAAAGAAGGAGCTGAGGATATTCCGATCCCAGTATGGTCACTTTGGGCAATGGTGTGTTCAGCATGAAAGCCATTTCAAACAGATGATGAGGAGGAAGACTCAGGGAGAAGAAGGAGAATATAACTGGGATGAGGAAATTAACGATAACTCAGGTAAGAAAAAGAAAGAGGCCGGGTGCGGTGGCTCACGCCTGTAATCCTAGCACTTTGGGAGGCCGAGGTGGGTGGATCACCTGAGGTCAGGAGTTCATGACCAGCCTGGCCATCATGGTGAAACCCCATCTTGTAATTTTATTAAAAAAAAATTTTTATTTAAAAAAAAAAAAAAAAAGAAAAAGAAAAAAGAAAGAATAAATGAGGGGAAAAAAGGAGTTTGTCTGTCAGCCCCTCCTCAGCATTTCACCGAGGAGTGGCCAGATCCGCCTGAACCTCCCGTTTCAAAAGTAAAACTAAAAGCAGTAATTGGGTCTATTCAGGCTGGAATTCAGCAGGCTCATAAAGCAGGTAACATTTGAGCCTTTTCCATTTAAACGTTTAAAAGAATTTAAGCAAGCCATTAGTCAATATGGTCCAGGAGCTCCGTTTGTAATGGGACTTAAAAAATGTGGCTACCAGCCGGGTGCAGTGGCTCACACCTGTAATCCCAGCACTTTGGGAGGCCGAGGTGGGCGAATCACGAGGTCAGGGGTTCGAGACCAGCCTGACCAACATGATGAAATCCCGTCTCTACTTAAAAATAGAAAAATTAGCTGGACATGGTGGCGCGCACCTGTAATCCAAGCTACTTGGGAGACTGAAGCAGGAGAATTGCTTGAACCCAGGAGGCAGAGGTTGCAGTGAGCCGACAGCATACCATTGCAACTCCGGCCTGGGTGACACAGCGAGACTCCATCTCAAAAAAAAAAAAATGTGGCTACCTCTCATAGATTAATTCCTGCTGGCTGGGACATGTTAACTTGAGCTTGCCTATCTCCTTCTCAGTTCCTACAATTTAAGAACTGGTGGGCTGACGAGTCTAATATTCAAGCTAATATGAATGCCAACGCTCAGCCTCCAGTTAATATTACCACAGAACAGCTCACAGGAATTGGTGCGTGGGCTCTATTGCATGCACAGACTGCTATGGCTGATTTGGCCATAGAGCAGTTTAGGAAAGTATGTTTAAGAGCTTGGGAAAAGATTACAATGGGAGATGAACAATTTCCATCTTTTAGTGCAGTGAGACAAGGACCAAAGGAGCCGTATGCAGACTTTATAGCTAGACTACAAAAAGCAGTAAGAAAATTGCAGATACAGAAACTCAGGACATAGTACTGCAGTTGCTAGCACTGGACAAAGCAAACGCAGACTGTCAGGCTGGTCTGAGTGCAGTGGCGATTACAGATAATTAATCACAACCAGTTACAGGTGTCTTTGTTCCTTCTCCACTCCCACTGCTTCACTAACTGCAGAAGTGAAAGGAAATTTTACATATTGGGCATATATTCCTTTCCCCTCCTCTGTTGTGACCTATGACATGGTTAGATCCCCCCATAGATTTATGCACTGATGATATCTTGTGGATGCAGAGCCGATAGATAATTGAGGCCTGTCTCATCCTCAGGAAGAAGGTACTTTGATGAATATCTCTCTCAGCTTTGAACATCTACCTATATGCCTAGTAGCAGTTAAAGGATGTTTAACATCAAAAATTCAGGGCCAGGCGCAGTGGCTCACCCCTGTAATCCCAGCACTTTGGGAGGCCGAGGTGGGCGGATCACGAGGTCAAGAGATCGAGACCATCCTGCCCAACATGATGAAACCCTGTCTCTACTAAAAATACAAAAATTAGCTGGGCGTGGTGGCGCACGCCTGTAGTTCCAGCTACTCAGGAAGCTGAGGCAGGAGAATTGCTTGAACCCGGGAGATGGAGGTTGCAGTGAGCCGAGATCGCGCCACTGCACTCCAGCCTGGCACCTGACGACGGAGCCAGACTCTGTCTCAAAAAAAAAAAAAAAAGAAAAGAAAAAAAATTCAGGCATGGCTAGCCATAGTACCTGAAAAAACCCCCACTCGAGCTCAGTTGCATATGATTTCTGGCCTTGGTATTTCTTATGATAATTTGAGAAATAAAACAACAATGTTTTACCCACCCAAACCTGAATGTAGACAAAATGAAGAATGGTCCTCTAAGTTAAAAATATTAATCTGGGCAGATTGTGTCGTGGCAGAGGCTGAGGTGCTGCGCAATGATTCCTGTGGAATTATTATTGATTGGTCCCCTAAGGGGATATCTAGCACTAATTGCGTCAGTTGGCCCTCTTGTTCTCACATGGAGTCAGTTAGGTGGTACATAAAAAATAATAACAGTCCCGAGTCAATATGCACTGAGACAAACTCTCCTATTGCTTGGAGAATTGGGGGCGTAACAAAACCTAGCCCAAGAATGGTTTGGCCGACAATGGGAACTGAACAAAAGAACTTTGGAAAATACCTATGGCCCTAAAACCAATAAAGGTCTGGAAAGGAAACTATACTTGATCCCATTCCAATAGTTATTATTAATTCAAAATTATAAAAAATAAAACTCTTTGGATACAGAGTTGTGTTAAACTCCCTTATCCTTTAGTGGTGGGAAAGTTACAGATTGATTTTATTAACTCTAAAGTGACATGTCAAAATTGTAAGTTATTTTCTTGTGTGTGTTTTTTTTTTATTTTTTAAGACGGAGCCTTGCTCTGCTGCCAGGCTGGAGTGCAGTGGCGCAATCTCGGCTCACTGCAACCTCCACCTCCTGGGTTCAAGCGATTCTTCCGCCTCAGCCTCCTGAGTAGCTGCGACCACAGGCGTGTGCCACCATGCCCGGCTAATTTTTGTATTTTTAGTAGAGACGGGGTTTCACCATGGCCAGAATGGTCTCGATCTCTTGAACTCTCGATCCTCCCGCCTCGGCCTCCCAAAGTGCTGGGATTACAGGCGTGAGCCACCACGCCTGGCCTTTCTTGTGTTATTAATGCTTCTACATTTAACTGTGACAACGCTATACTATTAGTCAGAGCTCGAGAGGGAATGTTGGTACCTGTAAATCTTTCTTGCCCTTGGGAAGTGTCTCCCTCGGCACATAACCTTACTGAAATTTTACAAAAGGTTTTAAAATGCACCTGAAGATTTATTGCAACTTTAATTTTAGTTATGGGTCTGACTGTAGTCATGGCCATAGCAGCTGTGGCTGGAGTAGCCTAGCACTCTTCTCTATAAACCACTGAGTTTGTCAACAATTGGCAAAGGAATTCCACTTTGCTGTGGAATTCTCAAACAAAAATAGATCAGAATATAGCTAACCAGATTAATGATCTTAGACAAGCAGTCCTCTGGTTAGGGGCCAGAGTAGTTAGTTTAGAATGTAGAATTCAATTACAGTGTGATTGGAATACTTCTGATTATTGTATTACTCCTTTTCCTTATAAGGAAGCTGAGCATAACAGGGATAAAATAAAGCATCACCTGGAAGGTTATGCTGGAAACTTATCTTTGGAGACAGCTAAATTAAAAGAGCAAGTTTTTCAGGCTTCTCAAGCACATTTAAGTTTAATTGGGGGGAACGGAAGTGCTTGAGGGGCTGCTGATGGATTAGCAGCCCAAAATCCAGTGACCTGGGTAAAAACACTCGGAGGACCTCTGATTGCTGTTATGATTACGTTATTGTCTTATTTCTCTTCGTGTAGTCTGCAGCTGTGGATTCCGAATCCTGTGAGAAATAGCTCACCAAGATAAAGCTGTACTTGCTTACCTAGCTTTCCAAAAAAAAAAAAAAGAAAAAGAAAAAGGAAGACCTGTTGGGAGAAGGTGTTGACGTGTGTGTGAGGGAGTATATGTTGTTTGCTGAGAGGTGATGGCAAGGAACATCGGGCCATCTCCAGGCAAAAAACTGCTAGAACAGTAAGCACTATGTACTGGTCATGCACTAGTTAAACCAGTTCCCCAAACACAGAGTATATGACCTTGTCCCCCACTGCTGACTCACAAAGAGTGTTTCTTAGCTTGTTTCTATCTTAGCAGTGGGCAGGCACTATCTGCCTGTTTAGTCTTTCTTTATTCTATGAAGAAACACTGAGCACCTGCTTATTAAAAATCATCACTTGTTCACAAAGAATAAATACATGGGTCAGAGTCTGCTCTGGGCTTTCAGCTGGGAAAGGCTGTCAGCTCTGGACGTCCCACTCTGATCCCACTTTTGTACTCTATCTTTGTGTGTTTCTCAATTCCTTCAGCGCTGCCTAGGTTGGAGTCTCCATGACCGAGCTGGTCTTGGCATCCAGCCGCCCCTCCTGGACCTTGCTTCAAGTGTCGGAGCCTGTCCCCTGGGCCAAGAATGCCCGCAGCCCGGGATTCCTCCTAAGTGCTGCCCTGTCTGTGCGAGGTCCCCATGGGAAGTTGGACTGTCTACTCATGTCGTGGCTCCCAGAGCCCCTAGAGCTTCAACCCAAAGCTCCCAGACAGAATTGGCTTGGCGGCTGAAGCCTGATGCTGCCTGGACATCTTGGAGGCCCCCTGGACATCTTGGAGGCCCCCTGGACCATCACAGAGGCCGAGCTTCAGGTAACTCTTAGGGTGGAGGGTAAGTCCATCCCCTTCTCAATCAACACAGAGCCACCCACTCCACGCTGCCTTCTTTTCAAGGACCTGTCTCCCTGGGCTCCGTAACTGTTGTGGGGATTGATGGCAAGGCCTCCAGGCCTCTCAAAACTCCCTAAGTCTGATGTCAATGAGGCCAGCACTCCTTTCCACATTCTTCCTAATCATCCCCACTTGTCCAGTTCACCTGTTAGGCTGAGATATCCTAGCAAAATTGTCTGCCTCCTTAACTATTCCTGGGCTACAGCCATGCCTCATTGCCGCCCTCCACCCCGAACCCGTACCTCCCTCAAAAGCCCCCTTATGTCCCCTACATTAACCCTAGGGTGCGGGACACCACCTCCCCATCCGTTGCTACAAGTCACTCACCCCTCATCATCCCATTGAACCCTAACCACCCGTATCCCACCCAGGCCAGTACCCCATCCCACAACAGGCTTTAAAAGGCCTAAAGCGCCAGGCGTGGTGGCTCACGCCTCTAATCCCAGCACTTTGGGAGATCAAGGTGGGTAGATCACTTGAAGTCAGGAGTTCAAGACCAACCTGGCCAACACGGGGGAACCCCCATCTTAAAAAAAAAAAAGCCTAAAGCCTACCCGTCCATTGCAACATGGCCTTTTAATTCCTACAAGCTCTCCTTACAATTCCCGTATCCCACCTGTCCAAAAATCCAGGCGAATCCCACAGACTAGTCCAAGACCTCCACCTCATCAATCAGATTGTACTTCCCATCCACCCGGTTGTACCAAACCCCATACACTCCTATCTTCCCTATCCCCTTCCACAACTCACTATTCTGTTCTTCACCT
This sequence comes from Ateles fusciceps, assembly GCA_036589455.1. Classification (NCBI taxonomy): domain Eukaryota; kingdom Metazoa; phylum Chordata; class Mammalia; order Primates; family Atelidae; genus Ateles; species Ateles fusciceps. The sequence continues at coordinate 1,737,388 of JAZHEH010001593.1, forward strand.
CAAAAACGCTTTTTTTCTGATGCCCAAATTTCTTCCCCATCCATTACCTATCTTGGTATAATTATTCGCCAGCATATACACGCTCTCCCTGCCAACCATATCCAGTTAATTTCTCAAACCCCAATCCCATTCACTAAACAACAGCTTCTCTCCTTCCTAGGCGTTGTAGGATACTTTTGCCTCTGGATACCAGGTTTTGCCCCCCTAGCTAAACCACTTTATGAACTTACAAAAGGAAACTTAGCTGACCTCATAAACCAAAAATCCTTCCTCCATTCTTCCTTTCGTTCTCTAAAAAAGATCTTTGAGTCTGTTCCTACTAATTTAGTGCTCCCAACTCCTCTCAACCCTTCTCTCCCTACACAGCAGAAATAAAGGCTGTGCTGTCGGAATTCTTACACAGGAGCCAGGCCCACAGCCTGTAGCCTTTTTATCCAGACAACTTAACCTCACAGGCCTGGGCTGGCCCTCATGCCTACACGTGGCAGCAGCTGCCATCCTGATACTCTTAGAATCCCTCAAAATCACAGGCTATGCCCCACTTGCCCTCTCTAGCTCTCACAACCTCCAAAGTTTAGTTTCCTCTTTACACCTCACACACTTTCAGCCCCTTGCCTTCTCCAGCTTTATGCAGTTACCCCTGCTACTTAAACCACACCTCAGAAAGTCTGTTTCTATTACTTTCTAACTGTGCTCAAATTCATTGTACTCATTTACTTTTACATGCCCTACTTTTGTTTAAGTTGCCAGTTTACACTTTTTCTCCAGGCCACTACGGCTGATATTCATGGTTTTATCCCACACTGCCACCCTTGACTCTCTTTTACAGCGGCTAGATGATCTGTGGCAAGAAATTCCCCATTTCTTCCACCCTGATGAAGTTCTCTTCTTTTCTTTATACTCATTCTTAATCTTGCTCCTGTTCTGCTGCTACCCCCCACCTCTTCCTGATTACCTCCAACATACGTAAATCTAACCCACTCTCTTCTAGCCAACTCGAACCTTCCTTAGCCAGAGATTGCTGGCTCTGCATTTCCCTCTCCTCATCCCACTACACAGCCGTTCCCACCTTACTGACTGCCTGGGCAAACTCTCCCGTTTCTCTACACCTCCAGACTTCCTTCAACACCCCCCACCTGTACGACCCCCCAGAGGAACTCCTCTACCTCCTAGACAGAGTCGACAGAGACACCCCAGATATCTCATCCCAACAGGCTGCTGCTCTTCTATGCACCTACCTACATAGTCTTTCCCCTGTCAACTCAACACCCATCGTTCTTGGACTGCTAACCACACAACTATTCCTACAGCTGCTCCCTGACGCAATTCCTGACAATCACCCACTGGAATCCCCTAGGAAATCTCCCGCCCTCTTTGTGTTCCTTTACACTTCACCGCAAGAGCCCTGCTACCCATGTTAACCAAAAAATAGGAGCATATGAACTGCGCATTACAGAAAAGCCTTCTCTTATTACTAGCAGCCTTAACAGTGTCAATAGCAGGTCTTGCCTAGGTAGGCATTGACCCTGTCTCTCACTTTATGCTTGGCTGCCCTCCCCTTGCTCCTCACACTTTCCTCCAGACCCCTCTTCCTGTCTGCTCATACCCAATCTTGTTAATGAAAGTGAGTGGTCACTGATGGATACCACACACTTTCTCACACACCATGTAAACTCTTGTAACAGAGTGAGCGTGAAATCACCACTGAAACAAAGACTAGGCCAAATTACAGGGTCTTCATTGCCGGCGGCCACAGAGGACTCGAGTCTCTTAACCAGTGGCCCCGAAAGGAGGGTGTCAAGACCTTTTGTGCCTGTAAGCCACCTCCTGGGTCGGGGTGAGGGCAAGGGGCTTTGGACATTGCCAGGGCCAGGGGACTTGAGACATTCCGATTGTTACTCAAGTGGTTCACAGAAGTCAAGATAAGCGTTAGTTTACACATTGTCTGAGTAGGGTGGAAATTACAGACCTTAGTTACTTATTACAAGTCTTAAAATGGCGCAGGGGCCAAAATGGCGTGGGTTTGGACTGCTTGCCTGTCACATTAGGGTTACAGAGAGCAGTTTCAACGGAAAGCTGAGGTATGGTTGAGGTATGTAGTTTATGGGGCAACTACCATGTGACAAGCAAGAGTTCTCCCTCCACACAGTTACCCTACCAAACCTTCAACAGCCACAGCCCTTGCTGGTTCCCTTGGCATTTGGGTCCAAAGCCCCAGGCCCCTCAGAACACTTTCTCACCTTTTCAGTTTACATTTCCAGTTCTGTCTGAGCCAAGGACTTTTTTCCTCTGTGCTTCTTTATCTTACATCTGCCTTCCTACCCACTGGACAGGCACTTGTACCCTAGTTTTCCTTACTCCCAAAATTCAGTTTGCCAATGGAAAGGAGAGCCTCCCCTGTTCCCCTTGTGGTCCCAACACGACACAAGCAGGTCATTCCATTCATCCCCTTACGTGTAGGGTTAGGGATTACTACTGCACTCGGCACAGGTATATCACTTCAGTCGTAATGATTTCTCTCCTAGCATTGCAGAATTAACTAAATCACTGTCCCTTCGTCAAGCTCAAGTAAATTCCCTACCTGCAGTTGTCCTCCAAAACCACAGAGGTCTTGACTTACTGACTGCTGAAAAGGAGATCTTTGCCTATTCCTAAATGAAGAATGTTGTTTTTAATGTAAACCAGTCCGGCCTCCTATATGATGCCATCAATAAATTAAAAGACAGAGCCCAGGCCGGGCGTCGTGGCTCACGCCTGTAATCCAAGCACTTTGGAGGCCAAGGCAGGCGGATCACCTGAGGTCGGGAGTTCAAGACCAGCCTGACCAACATGGTGAAAACCTGTCTTTAAAAAAAAAAAAAAAAAAAGATAGAGCCCAAAATCTCACTAATCAGGCAAATGGTTATTCTGGAGCTGGCTGGGACTGGCTGGACATTCTTTAACTGGGAGTCATGGCTTCTTCCAGTCCTTAGTCCTCTGATACCTATATTTCTCCTTCTCTTATTTGGACCCTGTGTTTTCTGATTAATCTTTTCATTCCTACAAAATCATATACAAGCAATAACAATCAGTCAATATGACAAATGCTCCTTCTAACAAACCCACACTATCACCCCTTGCCCCGAGGTCTCCCAGCAGTCTAAATTCTTTCCCATTTTAGATTTCCACACCAACCCCAATCCTGCTAGTAGAAGCCCTGAGAAACATTACCCCATCACCCCTCTGTGCCAGCCTTCCTAATATTCCACTGCCCTCTGTAAGGTCTGACTGTGCCATGAACAGCATGGTAATCTCTCTGACCTGTACGTACACCCCAGATGAGTTCCTGTAAGAAACCTGCCACACCTAACTAACCTGAGACATTCTTCTATTGTTTCTTATGCAGGCTTCAATTGACAAGGCCACTGGACTTTATAATTGACCTTGGTCAACCTGGTGACTCCACACCCTCTGTTCCCCTCCCAGCTTGCAAAAAACTGCCCTAAAGTAACTTTTGTAACTTTCCACTGCCTTCCCCACAACCTATAAAACCAACTCCTATCCAACCGCCCTTTGCTGATGCCCTTTATGGTCTCAGCCTGCCAGCACCGGGGTGAATAAACACCCATGTTGCTCACACAAAGCCTTTTTGGGGGGTGTCTTCATTCAGCACGCGCGTTTAACACCCCTCCACTCTTCATTTCTTTTCCTTTTATATTACTAATACAAAAAGGCATGAATGTAAGGTCTTTTAGGCTGACTGATGGCCCCGTGGACGCCAGGTTAACCTCTCTGACCTGCACAGACACTCCAGATGAGTTCCTGGAAAATCTAAAGTAACTGGAAGACCATGAAAAGAGGAAGAAATGATCAACCCCTGCAGTGCCTACTTAACTTTGAGACATTCTCTATTGTTTCTTATTCCAGCCTCAATTGACAAGGTCACTGGACTTTGTAACCGACCTTGGCCAACCTGTGACTCCACACCCTATGGTCCCCTCCCAGCTTGCAAAAAACCGCCCTAAAGTTGCTTTTGTAACTTTCCACTGTTTACCCCAAACCTATAAAACCAACTCCTATCCTTCTGCCCTCTGCTGATGCCCTTTTTGGCCTCAGGGCGCCTACACCCGGGTGAATAAACACTCATGTTGCTCATGCAAAGCTTGTTGGGGGGTCTCTTCATCCAGCGTTTTAACAGTTTACACAAATAATTGTACACAAATGTTCACAGCAGTTTTATTCATGAAACCCCCAAAAAGTACATCACATTGACAGAAAAATAAACAAATTATAGCATACCTGTGTAATGGAATAATATTCAGCAATGAAAATTAGCCATCAATATACCTAATCATGTAGACCAATTTTATAGAAAAGCTGAGCAACAGCCTGGCCAACAAGGTGAAACCCTGTTTCTACTAAAAATACAAAAAATTAGCTGGGCGTGGTGGCAGGTGCCTGTAATCCCAGCTATTGGGGAGACTGAGGCAGGGGACTCACTTGAACCTGGGAGGCGGAAGTTGCAGTGAGCCAACATTGCGCCATGGTACTCCAGCCTGGGTGATGTAGTGAGACCCTGTCTTGAAAAAAAAAAATAATATTTTTTGGGGTGATGGGAATTTTAAATGTCTTGACTGGAATAGTTACATAAACGTATGTATAGATTTTTCAAAATTCATAAATTTCCAGATGCAGGACACTGACTTAAACTGAATAGCTACATTTCATACATGATTATCTTTGACCTCACGAATAATTAACAACATGATAGTCTAGCACATGCCACACTTCTAAGTTTTCTTTTTTTCCCCGCTTATCAGAATCAGGTGGAAACCTCTAAGGTTTCTTAAACAAAGCAGAACATGGATGAAGCGCTCCATAGGCCTGCTAGTAGAAAACAAACCTAAGTTATGCATCCTCTTGGCTACCGCATGTTCACTTGCTATGAGCATGTCCTACCATGTCAATTTCCTATTGCTGCTTTAAAACATTGCCACACACTTAACGGTATAAAACGACGCACATGTCTTATAGTTCTGGAGGACAGAAGTACAAAATGGGTCTCACTGAGCTGACATCAAGGTTTCATCACGGTAGCATTTCTTCTGGAGGCTCTGGGAGAGAATACATTCCTTGCGTTTTCCAGCTTCTACAGGTGTTCCTCATTCCTTGAATCGTGGCCCGCTTTGAGCCAGCAAGCAGAACTCTGCTCCCGTCCTCCTAGCTCCCTTTCTCATTCTGACTCTGACTCTTCTACATCCCTCTTGTAAGGACCTTGTGATCAGACTGTGCCCACCTGGATAATCCAGGATTGTTGTCCCATCTCAAGATCCTTAATAAATGACAAAGACCCTTTTGGCCTGTAAGTTCACATGTTTAACAGATTCCAGGGATCAGGACATGGATATCACTGGGGGCTATTATCCTATCTTTTTATTTTTCTTTTTGAGACAGAGTCTCACTCTGTCACCCAAGCTGCAGGGCAATGGCGGGATCTCAGTTCACTGCAACCTCTGCCTCCTGGGTTCTACCAATTTTGATGCCTCAGTCTCATGAGTAGCTGGGATTATAGGCACCTGCCACCATGCCTGGATAATTCTTGTATTTTTAGTAGAGATGGAGTTCTGCCATGTTGGCCATGCTGGTCTTGAACTCCTGACCTCAGGTGATCTTCCCCCCTCTGCCTCCCAAAGCGCTGGGATTACAGGCGTGAACCACCGCACCTGGGCTATCCTACCTTTATTCTACAATTATTCTACTCTTGCCTAACTTAGAAAAACTTAGTCTCTGAAGGGCCTCTATTGATGATGTGGGATTTCTGCCCCTTCTTCAAAACACTGGTCTGCCCCGGTCCAAACACCTGCTTTATCTCCTGGAGGCTCCAAGTTGACTTGTATAATGAAGTAAAGTCTTGCATGTAGCATTCAGGTTCCAGGTTCATGGGGCCTTGAAATTCAAAGTTCAAGGGCTCAAGATTTGAGACAGTAGAGGGGAGACTTAGGCCTTGAGAAAGTGACCTCAATTCTAGGAGACTCAGAGGAATTTTTGGCTTGAACTTGACCCAGGATTCAGGCAACAGAGAGCAATGGCATAGGGAAGTACAGCATTTACTTTTTCAAGGGGGATAAAAAAGAAGAAGTGGCCAGGACTTGTAGCTCACACGCGCCTGTAATCCTAGCACTTTGGGAGGCGGAGGAAGGTGGATCACCCTCAGTCAGGCGTTTGAGACCAGCCTGGCCAACGTGGCAAAACCCAGTCTCTACTAAAAATATAAAAATTAGCTGGGCATGTTGGCGGGTGCTTGTAATCCAAGCTACTCGGGGAGGCTGAGGCAGGAGAATCACTTGAACCTGGGAGGCGGAGGTTGCAGTGAGTAACTACTGGGAGGCAGATTGCACCATTGTACTCCAGCCTGGGCGACAAGAGCAAAACTCCGTCTAAAAAAAAAAAAAAAATAGCAGCAGTGGACTTGGCCACACACTTAGCTAATCTTAGCTTCAAGGACAAAGAGAGCACCAAAGGCCTACACACAAATTACCTGACTCAGAGGCCAAGGTCCTTCTCATTTTGTATCAAATAGCGCCCCTCCCCCTCTCCAACAGGGATGTGGGACAAAGAGCAAAATGAGAGGAAGTTGGCAATAGGAGAATAGTAGCTGAAAGCCAAGGCCACAGTGTGCTCACCGGGTAACATAAAAGCTTTCAAGCTATAGTTACAGGTGAAGTCTCTCTTCACTTTTCTTCTTCCTCTTGTTTCTCCAATAAAGAATGGTGCATCCTTGATACAGAGCAGGAAATCATGAAAAATAAATGAACAAAACAAAACAAATATATAAAGGATGACGGATCCATCTTGCCTTAATCTTTATTTAAAGGAGAAAGGTGGCCGGGTGCCATGGCTCACATCTGTAATCCCAGCACTTTGAGAGGCCGAGGCAGGCAGATCACCTGAGGTCAGGAGTTCGAGACCAGCCTGACCAAAATGATGAAACCCCGTCCCTACTAAAAATAAATAAATAAATAACAAGAGAAAGGTTACTAAATTCAGATGTCATTGGAGAAGAACTTTGGAATTTGGTAACCCCAGTGATCTACTCTACAGAATTAATGTCATTGGCATAATAGGCTTTCTCATCACTAAAGATGTAAATCCCCATGATAACGTCCCTCTCAGTCAGCCTCCTGTTTGTATAGACAGCCCAGACTCCCAGTAATTGCCTGAGAATGAGGAAGGAGTCAGGAATGAATCATCCTCTGCCCAAACAGGTGGCAGTGGGCACACCTGAAGAAACAAGGTCCAGGAACAATCAGTACAACTTATGACTCCAGAGGAAGAAGTCCGGAGATAGAGCACCATGACTTCTGAGAGAGGTAAAATGGATCCGGGGGCAAGTATTCTCGAACAATGCAAGAAGTGTGTGTGTGCGCATGCGTATGTGTGAGTGTGTGTGTGTCCTGCTGATTCTTTCATCTGTGGGTGTTTTCCAACTTCCCTATTATTGATTAATTATTAATCTTAAATAAGATGATTTATTATTATTATTTACTTGTCCAAGTGACTTTAACCAAATGTCATTAAATCAGTGTTTGTTTTGTAGCAGGATTTTAAAAGGACAGAGAGACCTTTCAGGCTTCAAGAGAATTTTATTAGGTGCACCAGCTCACAGCTGGACTAATATTTTTAAATGGCTGTGGCCCCAAACCAAGAATTACATGTTTTTATACACTTTAGGGCAGGAAAAACAAGGCAGGGAACAAGTTTTGAGACAAAGGCAGTTAATTTTACTTCATGACAGGTTTGAAGTCTTGAAAAACATATTTTCTACATGGTTTACCTTGGTCTCATGGCCTTGCAGCTGGGATAGACAAAAACAAGGATAGCAGAGGCCAAGCACAGTGGCACACACCTGTAATCCCAGCACTTGGGGAGGCCAAGGCAGGAGGATAACAAGGTTGGGAGCTCAAGACCAGCCTAGCCAATGTGTTGAAACCCCATCTCTACTAAAAATATAAAAATTAGCTGGGCATGGTTGTGGGTGTCTGTAGTCCTAGCTACTTGGGAGGCTGAAACAGAATAATTGCTTCAACCCAGGAAGTGGAGGTTGCAGTAAGCCGAGATCACGCCATTGCACTCCAGCCTGGGTGACAGCATGAGACTCTGTCTCAAAAAAAAAAAAACAAGGATAGTAGAAATATGTGTGGGTAGACATATATGCCTGGATGGTTACATTAACTTCCCTATCTCTAAGGGAAGAGGGAGTTGTACTGGCTTTGCTCTTCTTTTACTAACTTTAAGTACAGTTTTATGAGTTACTTTGAATGTGTGTGTGTTGCTTGATAAGCCTGTAGCTGCAGTTAATATAGTTGAGCTGAGAAGGGTTACTTACTTGGCTTAAGTGTGATTTTTCTAGCAACATATTTTAATCTTAACTATAATTTTCTTTTTATTTTTTATTTTTAAAAGACGAGGTTTCACCATGTTGGTCAGGCTGGTCTTGAACTCCCAACCTCAGGTGATCTGCCCACCTTGGCCTCCCAAAGTGCTTGGATTATAGGCATGAGCCACCACACCCGGCCTCTTAACTATAATTTTCATTTTATTTTATTTTGTTTTCCTCCTCAGTTTCACCATAATAAAAAATTAAGTAACCTGGTGCAGTGGCTCAGATAATCCACATGCCTCAGCCTCCCAAAGTGCTGGGATTATGAGGCATGAGCCACCGTGTCAGGCCCTCAAAATTAAATAAATAAAAAATAGTAAAATACAGCCGGGTGCGGTGGCTCATGGCTTGTAATCCCAGCACTTTGGGAGGCCAAGGAGGGTGGATCACTTGAGGCCAGGGGGTTTGAGACCAGCCTGGCCAACATAGTGAAACCCTGTCTCTACTAAAAATACAAAAATTAGTCGGGCATGGTGGCGCATGCCTGTAGTGCTACCTACTCAGGAGGCTGAGGCAGGATGATCGCTTGAACGCGGGAGGCAGAGGTTGCAGTGAGCCGGGATCGCGCCATTGCACTCCAGTCTGGGCAACAGAACAAGACTCTGTCCCACAAAAAAATAAAAATAAGAACAAAAAATAAAAAAATTAAATAAAAATACAACTGTTTAAGTAACAGTTTAAGGTAACAACAGACATGATAGCATAAGAACAATGTGCTAATTGATAAATTAATTGACAATGACAAATTGATAAAGTAGTGCACAGTTACTGTTAGAAAAATTCATGGGAGAGGAAGAACACTTGAGGCTGAAGGAAAGAATTTCAGCTGAGGTAGGATTTGAGCTGGATTCTAAGAGAAGCACAGACTTTTAAAAAACATTTATTTTATTTTATTTTGAGAGACTCGGGGGGGGTGGGTTCACTGCTTTGCCCAGGTTGTTCTTGAAATCCTGGGCTCAAGCAATTCTCCACCCTTGGCCTCTCAAAGTGCTAGGATTACAGGCATGAGCCACCATGCCTGACCAAACTTTTTTTTTTTTTTACAATTCACTCTGTTGCCCAGGCTGGACAGTGGTGCGATCACTACTCACTGCTGCCTTGACCTCCTGTGCTCAAGAGATCCTCCCCACTCAGCTTCCTGGGTAGGTGGGACAACCGGTGTGGGCCAGCAGGCCCTGCTAATTTTTTGTAGAGACTAAGTCTTGTTTTATTGCCCAGGGTGGTCTTGAACTCCTGGGCTCAAGTGATCCAACAGCCTCAGCCTCCCAAAGTACTGGGATCACAAGTGTAAGCCATCATGCCAGGCCAGAAGGGCAGACTTTGGATTGATAAAAAGAGGAGATTTTAGGTTGATTGAACCCTATTGATAAACATAATTTAAAAGCTTTTATAGAGACTTGTACCTAGAATATAGTGAACAAACTGGTTAGGCTACAAAAAAAATTATGTAAACAATTTGAAGTAAGACCAGATGTAGCAGGAGTGGCTGTGGGAAATAGATCTCTTGGACACAGAATATGGAAGGAAGGAGTTTAATTCGGCCGGGAGCAAGGTGGCATAGTTGCCTTAACAGCCAAGCTCCCCTAACAAAGGAAAGTTCCTCCTTTATATACGCTTATACTTTAGATGTTACACGTGGAAGAATCTTAGGTTTATAGCTTAACATATGAAAAGGATCTCAGTTTACAGTCTTAGGAATTACATGTGAAAAGGGTTTCAGGTTACATTCTTAGGAATTACATATGAAAAAGGGCTACGGTTTACAGTCTTAGGAATGAAGAGGGGAAGTTTACAGTCTTAGGAATTACATATGAAAAGGGCTATGGTTTACAGTCTTAGGAATGAAAAAAAGGGGAAGTTGACCTGAGATGCCTGGATCTCCCTCTTCACAGAAAGCAAATTTGAAGGTTTTGTTAAAACGAGTGCTTTGAATGAAGAAACCCCCCCAAACAGGCTTTGTGTGAGCAAGGTGGCTGTTTATTCACCTGGGTACAGGCTGAAAAGGGAGTTAGCGAAGAGTAGTGGAATAGGAGTTGGTTTTATAGGTTGGGGTGGTCAGTGGAAAGTTACAGCGTAAGATCAGTTACAGTGGTGGGGGAGGGGCAAGGAGTATACATGACCACAAGTTCAGTTACAATGGCGGGTGGGGTGAGAGTAGTTAAGATGGTAGGGTGGGGGTGAGGAGTATTCACATTATCATAAGAACAGTTAAGATGGCAGGGTTGGTTTAGAAGCTTAACTCCGTTGGGGGAAGCTCCGCTGGGCGACCGGGGGATAATGGCGAATGCAGAGGGTGGGTGGGGGGTGATTAGCCGAGGCAGGCAGGTCTGGGCTTGCACATGGAGGCCTGACGTACCTGTCTTTTTATATATGAGAAAGACTTAGAGAAGAGGGGGTGATAACAGGTTATCAGGGGGTGGGGCGATAGTTTCTCAAGGCTTCTTGGAGCAGGATTGGGGCAGAAATAATTTACACTGCTGGGAGATTTCAGGGAAAGGGGTAATATTGTGGGACTGTTAGAAGGAGCATTTGTTGTATTGACTGATTGGTTATTGCTTGTATATGATTTTGTAGGAATTGAAAGATTAATTGGAAAAACACAGGGTCCAAATAAGAAAAGGAGATAGATAGTGTCAGAGGACTAAGGATTGGAAGAAGCCATTACTCCCAGTTAGAGAGTGTCCAGCCAGTCCAGCCAGCTCCAGAAGAACCATTTGCCTGATTAGTGAGCTTTTGGGCTCTGTTTTTAAATTTATTGATGGCATCATATACAAGGCCAGGCTTGTTTACATAAAAACAACGTTCTTCATTTAGGAATAGGCAAAGACCTTTTTAGCAGTCAGTAAATTAAGACCTCTGCAGTTTTGGAAGACAACTGCAGCTAGGGAATTTACTTGAGCTTGAAGGAGGGATAATGATTGAATTAATTCTGCAATGCTAGCAGAGAAATGATTAGAGAGGCTACAGAAGGTGCCGATTGAAGTGGTAAGGCCTGTGTCGAGTGCAGTAGTAATTCCTAACTCTACAAGTAAGGGGGATCAATGGAATGACCCACTTGTGTTGTGTCAGGACAAGGGGAACAGGGGAGGCTTTTGTCCCCATTGGTAAACTGAGTTTTGGGAGTAAGGAAACCCAGGGTACAAGTGCCTGTCCAGTTGGTAGGAAGGCAGAAGTAAGAAGAAGAACCACAGAGGGAAAAACAGCCCTTGGCTTAGACAGAACTGGAAGTGTAAACTGAAAAGGTAAGAAAGTGTTCAGAGGGGGCTAGAGCTTTGGACCCAAATGCCAAGGGAAACAGCAAGGGCTGTGGCTGTTAAAGGTTGTAGCGGGGCTTGGTAGGGTAACTGTGCAGAGGGAGAGCTTTTGTTTTTATGGTGTATGAGGAAGCATGTGGTATGTATAAGCAACCACTCACTTTCATTAACAAGATTGGGTATGAGCAGGGAATGCGAGCCAGATTAAGAGTGAAATATTAGCTGTACTTGCCTGGAGGAAATGTGTAAATGGGCAACTTAAGCAAAAGCAGGGCATGTAAGAGTCAGTGAGTATGGTGAATTTGATGGTGGTTAGGCAGAAAATAGTAGAAACAGAGACTCTTTGAGGGGTGGTTTAAGTAGCAGGAGCAACTGCATAAAGCTGGAGAAGGTGAGGGGCTGAAAGTAAGTGTGTGAGGTGTAAAGAGAGAACTTTGGAGGTTGTGAGAGCTATAGAGGGCAAGTGGGGCATAGGCTGTGGTTTTGAGGGATTCTAAGAGCATTAGGGTGGCAGCCGCTGCCTCGAGTAGTCATGAGGGCCAGCCCAGGACTGTGAGGTTAAGTTGCCTGGATAAAAGGCTGCAGGCTGTAGGCCTGGCTCCCTGTGTAAGAATTCCAATGGCACAGCCTTTTGCTTCTGCTGTGTAGAGAGAGAAGGGTTGAGAGGAGTTGGGGCTGTCTCTAAGGCCTTCTTTAGTGACCGACAGGAAGAATGGGGGAAGAATTTTTAGTATATAGGGTTAGCCAAGTTTCCCTTCACAGGTTCATAAAGTGGTTTAGTTACGGTGGCAAAACCCTGGTATCCAGAGGCAAAAGTATCCTACAACACCTAGGAAGGAGAGAAGCTGTTGTTTAGTGGATGGGGTTGGGGTTTGGGAAATTAACTGGATACAGTTGGCAGGGAGAGCACATGTATGCTGGTGAAAGATTATAACAGAAGGGGGAAGAAATTTGGGCTTTAGGAAAAGTGTTTTTGAGGTGAAGAACAGAACAGTGAGTTGTGGAAGAGGGTATGGAAGATAGGAGGGTATGGGGTTTGGTACAACCAGGTGGATGGGAAGTATGATCTGACTGATGAGGTGGAGGTCTTAGACTAGTCTGTAGAGTTTGTCTGGTTTTTTGGACAGCTAGGCTAGGGGAAGAAATTTGGGCTTTGGAAGAGGATACATGATACCCCTTTGAGTGTAGATGCTGAAGAAGCATCAGGGTGAATTAAAAGGCCATGTTGCAACAGATGGGTGATAACAGGCTTTATGCCTTTTAAAGCCTGTTGTGGGATGGGGTATTGGCACTGGGCGGGGTAAGAGGGGTTAGGTTTTAAGGGGATAATGAGGAGTGAGTAACTTGTAGCAACGGATGGGAAGGCAGTGTCCCACACCCTAGGGTTAAGGTAGGGTGGACAGAAGGGGACTATCGAGGGAGGTACGGGTTCGGGGTGTCGGGTGGCAATGAGGCGTTGCTGTAGCCCAGGAACAGTTAAGGAGGCAGACAATTTTGCAAGGATATCTCAGCCTAACAGGGGAACTGGACAAGTGGGGGATGATTAGGAAAGAACGTGGAAAGGAGTGCTGGCCTCATTGACACCAGGCTTGGGGAACTTTGGGAGGCCTGGAGGCCTTGCCGTCAATCCTCACTACAGTTATGGAGGCCACAGAGACAGGTCCTTGAAAAGAAGGCAGCATGGAGTGGGTGGCGTCCGTGTTGATTGAAGGGGATGGACTTACCCTCCACCATAGGAGTTACCCAAAGCTTGGCATCAGTGATGGTCCAGGGGGCTTCTGAGATACTTGGGCAGCAACAGTCTTTAGCCACCAAGCTGAGGGTTGGCACTCCAGTAGCTCTGGGAGCAGCTACGTGAGTCAGACAGTCAACTTTCCGTGGGGGCCCCCCTGCACAGACGGGGCGGGGCTTAGGAGGAATTCTGGGCTGCTGGTATTCCTTGGCACAGTGGCCAGGTTTCTGACACTTGAAGCAAGGTCTGGGAGGGGTGGCTGGACGCGCTGCAGTCTGGGTGCTTTGAAGTTTTTGTGAGTTGGTGGTGTGGCTGCGATTTGTCTTACGGCAGAGGCAAGCATCTATAGTTCTGAGATGTGCTGCCACCGGGCAGATTTTTCCTATTATTGAACACCTTGAAGGTGAGGTTGCTTAATTCCTGTTGTGGGATTTGAGGGCCAGATTCTAACTTCTGTACCTCATTTTAATGTTGGGGCTGATTGGGTGATAAAATGCATATTAAGCGTTTTTTAGGGGTGAGAGTAGAAGTAAGGATGACATTTAAGTTACTCCAGGTGAGATTATAGGACTGGGTTAAGTATTGGAGGATTTGATGAAAAGGAGCCTAACCAGTGGCCAGTTTGGGAAAGGTTGGGTAAAGGGAGAGGATGGATGATTGCCCATGGTTTTGGAAAGGCAGCAGAGACAAGGAAAATGGGTACGCAACCCAACCATGTCAATAGGCGTACCTAGTTGAGCCTGGGTTGAACCTCCTTATTGGTGAGTGGCCAAGAGAGTGTCCTCTACGTTGACCTGCCACCAATATTGGCCATGAACCTGGTGGGCGAGTGACTAGGGTGAACGTCTCCATGATAGTCAGACCCCTGGGGGAAACTGGGTCCCTGGATCTGTGACCTATGTAGGATTTTTCTGGTCCTGAACCACATGGAAGAACCTGGTTTACCTGATTTTCCTTGTTTTTGTGGTGGAAAATGGATGAAACCAAAAGGGGGAGGAAGTGGAAAGAAAAAGAGAAACTGCTTACCAAGATAGCCAGTGGTGTGTGTCTATAGGCTGGTCTGATGATCCCAGGTCAGTAGGTAGATCTCTTCATGGAGGGGAGCACAAGAACAAGGATGGGGGTTTGGTTTCCCATAGGAGTTTCCACGTCCCGGGTTTCAGCACCAAATGTTAAAACTCACGCTTTGAATGAAGAGACCCCACAAACAGCCTTTGTGTGAGCAACATGGCTGTTTATTCACCTGGGGTGCAGGTGGGCTAAGGCTGAAAAGGGTGTCAGCGAAGGGCAGTGGGATAGGAGTTGGTTTTATAGGTTGGGGTGGTCAATGGAAAGTTGCAGAGTAAGATCGGTTGCAGTGGTGGGGGTAGGAGCAAGAAGTATACATGACCATAAGTTCAGTTACAATGGCAGGTGGGGGTGAGAGTAGTTAAGATGGTAGGGTGGGGTAAGGAGTATTCATATTATCATAAGAACAGTTAAAATGGCAGAGTGGGTTTAGAAGCTTAACGTCTTTCGGGGAAGTTCTGCTGGGCGATCAGGGATAATGGTGAGTGCAGGCCGGGGGTGGGGGCTGATCAGCCGAGGCAGGCAGGACTTTAGACTTTCTGGGTCTGGGCTCGTACATGGAGGCCTGACAGTTTTATTATACTATACAGGACTTTGAATGCCAGGCTAAAGGAATAAAAGTTTTTCTTTATGGTAGAGGGAATATCTTTGGAGAATTTCTGCATAGCATAGAGATATGACTAAAATAATGCTTTAGATACATTCACTTGACATGTGATGGGTTTTGGACTGCAAGCAAAGAGACCAGTTAGAAGATTATGGCAATAGTGTGGGTGTGACAGGGCAGGAGGTAAGACAGATATCAGTTTGGAGTTTAAGTTACAATTTATTTTCTTCATTATATTCTCCATCTATTAGAATTCTTTTTTAAGTGACATACTGGGGGAAAGACCAAACACATTATTTGATTGTAGTATCTAATACCTTCCCTGGACTTTTCTTATAAAGGCAGTGTGTTCTATACCTCAAACTGTCCCCCAATCATGTGGGGGACAATTTCATCCTTGTCCTTGCATCCCAGGAGTAACATTGATCAGTGTAGACACAAGATACATCTCACTGTCCCTTTCTGAACTTCTTACTGCTGCTTCAATTCTTTCAGAGAAAGAGTCTTCCCCGTCATCAATATGCCTTTTTTTTTCCCCCTCTCCCTAACCCCATATGCCTTTTTCCTATAACATGGCCTCTGTTTTTGTAAGGATCCCTTGGAGTTGATTACTGGTTCAAGGGCCCCAGTTTGCACTAAGGTCTAAGTGCTCATTCCAACATGCCAGCCACCCCCTTCCTCCTTTATCCCAGTGCTCAAATTCCCCATTCCTTCTTTAAAAGTAAGAGATTTGTTCTTTAGGTCACACTTGGACTAGTGTTTCCTGATTCAGTCCTATTTCCTAGATATCTCCCCAGCTAGAACCACTCTCCATCTACAAAAAAATGGTGCCATGCCCGAGTCCTTTCTTTTTTTAAAAAAAAATTTACTTTTTATTATTTTTTATTTTTTTATTTTGAGATGGAGTTTTGCTCTGTCACCCAGGTTGGAGTGCAGTGGCGCGATCTCGGCTTGCTGCAACCTCTGCCTCCCCACTTCAAGCAACTCTCCTGCCTCAGCCTCCCGAGTAGCTGAGACTACAGGCATGCACCACCATGTCCGGCTAATTTGTGTGTGTGTGTGTGTGTGTGTGTGTGTGTGTATATATATATATATATATATATATATATATATTTAAAGTAGAGACAGGGATTTTGCCATATTGGCCAGGCTGGTCTCAAACTCCTGACCTCGTGATCCACCAATCTCGGCCTCCAAAAGTGCTGGGATTACAGGCGTGAGCCATCACGCCCAGCCTAAATTTTCAATCAATATGTGCAAAGTGATTATTATTTTAAAATATTAGCATGAGGAGAGTTCTCAGACTCAATTTTATTGTCATGAGCTTCTTTTTTTTTTTTAATTGCATTTTAGGCTTTGGGGTACATGTGAAGAACATGCAAGATTGTTGCATAGGTTACACACATGACAGTGTGATTTGCTGCCTTCCTCCCCATCACCTATATCTGGCATTTCTCCCCATGCTATCTCTCCACAACTCCCCATTCCCTCTGTCCCTCCCCATTTTCCCCTGACAGACCCCAGTGTGTGATGCTCCCCTCCCTGTGTCCATGTGTTCTCATTGTTCAACACTCACCTATGAGTGAGAACATGTGGTGTTTGATTTTCTGTTCTTGTGTCAGTTTGCTGAGAATGATGGTTTCCAGGTTCATCCATATCCCTACAAAGGACACGAACTCTTCATTTTTGATGGCTGCATAATAGTCTATGGTGTATATGTGCCACATTTTCCCTGTCCAGTCTATCATCGATGGGCATTTGGGTTGGTTCCAGGTCTTTGCTATTGTAAACTGTGCTGCAATGAACATTCATGTGCATGAGTCCTTATAGTAGAATGATTTATAATCCTCTGGATATATTCCCAGTAATGGGATTGCTGGGTCAAATGGAATTTCTATTTCTAGGTCCTTGAGGAATCGCCACACTGTCTTCCACAATGGTTGAACTAATTTACACTCCCACCAACAGTGTAAAAGTGTTCCTATTTCTCCACATCCTCTCCAGCATCTGTTGTCTCCAGATTTTTTAACGATCGCCATTCTAACTGGTGTGAGATGGTATCTCAATGTAGTTTTGATTTGTATTTCTCTAATGACCAGTGACAATGAGCATTTTTTCATATGTTTGTTGGCCTCATGTATATCTTCTTTGTAAACTGTCTGTTCATATCCTTCACCCACTTTTGAATGGGCTTGTTTGTTTTTTTCTTGTAAATCTGTTTTAGTTATTTGTAGATTCTGGATATCAGCCCTTTGTCAGATGGGTAGACTGCAAAAATTTTTTCCCATTCTGTTGGTTGCCGATTCACTCTAATGACTGTTTCTTTTGCTGTGCAGAAGCTGTGGAGTTTGATTAGGTTCCATTTGTCTATTTTGGCTTTTGTTGCCAATGCTTTTGGTGTTTTGGTCATGAAGTCCTTGCCTACACCTATGTCCTGAATGGTTTTGCCTAGATTTTCTTCTAGGGTTTTTATGGTGTTAGGTCTTCTGTTTAAGTCTTTAATCCATCTGGAGTGAATTTTAGTGTAAGGTGTCAGGAAGGGGTCCAGTTTCTGCTTTCTGCTCATGGCTAGCCAGTTTTCCCAACACCATTTATTAAACAGTGACTCATTTCCCCATTGCTTGTTTTTGTCAGGTTTGTCAAAGATCGGATGATTGTAGATGTGTTGTGTTGCCTCCGAAGCCTCTGTTCTGTTCCATTGGTCATCTCTGTTTTGGTACCAGTATCATGCTGTTTTGATGACTGTAGCCTTGTAGTATAGTTTGAAGTCCAGTAGTGTGATGCCTCCTGATTTGTTCTTTTTGCTTAGAATTGACTGGGCTATGTGGGCTCTCTTTTGGTTCCATATGAAGTTTTTTTTTTTTTTTTTTTTTAATTAAGACGGGGTTTCACCATGTTGGTCAGGCTGGTCTTGAACTCCCGACCTCAGGTGATCTGCCTGCCTTGGCCTCTAAAGTGCTTGGATTACAGGCATGAGCCACCACGCCTGGCCAGTTCCATATGAAGTTTAAGGTGGTTTTTTCCAGTTCTGTGAAGAAGGTCATTGGTAGCTTGATGGGGATAGCGTTGAATCTGTAAATTACTTTGGGCAGTATGGCCATTTTCACGATATTGATTCTTCCTAACCATGAACATGGAATGTTTCTCGATCGGTTTGTGTCCTCTCTTATTTCGTCGAGGAGTGGTTTGTAGTTCTCCTTGAAGAGGTCCTTTACGTTCCTGTCATGAGCTTCTTATAGTGAGATCTCATAGACTTCCTTTTTTCCGTCATGCCACGGACTCTGAGATCATCTGGCACTATGACATTTCTGTTGAGTAATCGAGCCATAAATCAAGATCTTTACTCTTCACTTCCTGTACCACCCTTCTCAATATGCAGCCTGAGTCTGGAAAATAATACACCTGTAACCAAGGACCAACACCTATTAATCCAACACCTATTTAATCATTTATCAAACCTGAAATAAAAACCTAATTTTGGCTGGGCACCGTGGCTTATGCCTGTAATCCCAGCACTTTGAGAAGCTGTGGCAGTTGGATCACGAAGTCAGGAGTTCGAGACCAGCCTGGCCAAGATGATGAAACCCCGTCTTTACTAAAAATACAAAAATTAGCCAGGTGTGCTGGGCGCGGTGGCTCACGCCTGTAATCCCAGCACTTTGGGAGGCTGAGGTGGGTGGATCCCCTGAGGTCGGGAGTTCGAGACCAGCCTGACCAATACAGAGAAACCTGTCTCTACTAAAAATACAAGGCATGGTGGCACATGCCTGTAGCTCCAGCTACTCGGGAGTCTGAGGCAGAAGAATCACTTCAACCCAGGAGCGGAGGTTGCTGTGGGGTGAGATTGCACCATTGCACTCCAGCCTGGGCAACAAGAGTGAAACTCCTTCTCAAACAATTTAAAAAAAATTTTTTTTAAGAGATAGGGTCTCAGTGTATCACCCAGGCTAAAGTACAGTGACATATCATAGCTTACTGTAACTAACTCCTGGGCTCCAGCGATCCTCCCTCCTCAGCCACTCAAGTAGCTGTTACTACAAACGTGTGCTAACACACCCCGCTAATTTTATATTTTGCAGGAATGGGGTCTCACTATGTTGCCCAGGTTGGTTTCAAATTTCTGGCTTCAAGAGATCCTCCTGCCTTGGCCTCTCAAAGAGTTGTTATTATAGGTGTGAACCACTGCACTCAATGCATATATATATATATATATATATATACATATATAAATAAAATCAAAGCCCCACCAAATGCCACCTCCTTTTCTATTTTCCAAACTACTCCACCCCCCCCGTCTGCACCACTTCCTGTGAGGCCCCTCAAAGCTGTCCATTCCCACGTCTCCATTAGGCTTCTGTACCCATCATGTCATACCATTTCTTGTATTTCCATTTCATACCACAGAAACTGACTGGTCATCTGAGCTACTTTGGCACCTCGAAATGTTTTCCTAGTGATAAATCCAATGCTAAAGTTAGTTCTTCCACATGTATGCAAACTGTTTCATGCCTGTGGGATCCAAATGACGGGAGGTACTCCACCTTAACTTTCTGATTTAGTTTATAGACAAGTAGTATTCAACTGATATCCTTTTTTCATTGCCTTTTTTCTTCAGTCCTGTTTTTTAATGCTAGCCAATTTTTCTTCAAATTATTTTTCTCCTTATTTCTAAATAAATACTTGAAGTCAAATGTAATACATTAGGGCTGGACGTGGTGGCTTGCGCCTGTAATCCCAGCACTTTGGGAGGCTGAGGCAGGTGGATCACGAGGTCAGGAGTTTAAGACCAGACTGGTCAACATGGTGAAACCCCGTCTCTACTAAAAAATACAAAAATTAGCTGGGCATGGTGGCTCCTGCCTGTAATCCCAGCTACTTGGGAGGCTGAGGTAGGAGAATTGCTTGAATTGGGACCCGGGGCCGGAGGTTGCAGTGAGCCGAGATTGTGCCACCGCGCTCCAGCCTGGGCTACAGAGCAAGACTCCATCTCAAAAAAAAACAAAACAAAACATAATAATTTACCGTCAGCTTTGTTCTTCATAATTTAACTTCTCAAATTGTTGATTTGGTAAAAATTAAGCCTCTAGGGTTTACTCTTTCACTAGGAGACCATCTGGCATAGTGAAAAGAACTTTGGCATCAGGCCGGGTGTGGTGGCTCATGCCTGTAATGCCAGCATTTTGGGAGGCTGAGGCATGGGGATCACTTGAGCCCAGGAGTTCAAGACCAACCTAGGCAATTCCATCTCTACAGAAAATACAAAAATTATCTGGGCGCAGTGGCATGCGCTTGTAGTCCTGGCTATTTGGGAGGCTTGAGACCGGGAGGCAGAGGTTGCAGTGAGCCAAGGTCATGCCATTGCACTCTAGCCTGGGTGATGAGAGGGAATCATTGTCTCAAAAAAAAAAAAAAAAAAAGAACTTTGGCATCAGATATGTTGATAGAATTACCATTTCTTAAGACTATAGGTTCTGGGCTTGTTCCACTAGAGTTTTGTTATATTTGAGTTAGTCGACTATGTATATACATTTTATTTTGAGATGGAGTCTTGCTCTGTTGCCCAGGCTGGAGTGCAATGGCATGATCTTGGCTCACTGCAACCTCTGCCTCCCGGGTTCAAGTGATTCTCCTGCCTCAGCCTCCCGAGTACCTGGGATTACACGCACCTGCCACCATGCACAGCTAATTTTTGTATTTTTAGTAGAGATGGGATTTCATCATGTTAGTCAGGCTGGTCTTGAACACCTGACCTCAGGTGAGCTACCTGCCTTGGCCTCCCCAAGTGCTAGACTACCGGTGTGAACCACCATGCCCGGCTGAGAAAATATTTTAATGGTTAAATGTGTTGTGAAGTGTATAAAGATGCTACTGCTATTGGATTCCATCATAAGGTCTAAGGCATAAGCAAAAAAGAGAGGTTAAATAAAGGTAGAAAAACAAAGAAGGGGGCTAGGCCTGGTGACTCACACCTGTAATCCCAGCACTCTGGGAAGCCAAGGTGGGAGCATCTCTAGAGATCAGGAGCTCGAAACTAGCCTGAGCAACGTAGTGAGACCCCTATCTCTACAAAAGTAAAAATAAAAGTAAAAATAAAAATTAGCCAGGCGAGGTGTTGTGCCTACAGTCCTAGCTACTCTGGAGGCTGAGTGGGAGGATCACTGGAGCCCAGCAGTTCAAGGCTGCAGAGACCGTAACTGTACCACTACACTCCAGCCTGGGCAACAGAGTGGGACCCTTTCTCTATTTAAAAAAAGAAAAGGCTGGGCGCGGGGGCTCACTCCTCTAATCCCAGCACTTTGGGAGGCCGAGGTGGGTGGATCATGAGGTGGATCAGGAGATCAAGACCACCCGGACCAACGTGGTGAAACCCTGTCTCTAACTAAAATACAAAAAAAAAAAAAAAATTAACTGGGCATGGTGGTGGGCATCTGTAGTCCCAGCTACTTGGGAGGCTGAGGCAGGGGAATCGCTTGAACCCGGATGGTGGAGGTTGCAGTGAGCCGAGATTGTGCCACTGCACTCCAGCCTGGCACCAGAGCAAGACTTCGTCAAAAAAAAAAAAAAAAAAAAAGAAGGAAGGAAGGAAAGAAGGAAGGAGTAAAGGAAGTATGAAAGAAAGGAAGGAAAGAAGAGAAAAGAAGAAAGGAAGGAGGAAGGAAGGAAGAAAAGAAGGAAGGGGAAAATATGTTCATAGTGGGTGGTAGTGAAGTTCATTTAATCATTTATTCAGTAATGTATTCAAATCTACTGCTAACATGTTTCAGGCAGTGTGATAGGGTTTGGAACAAAATGTACAAAATCCATATCACATAATTTACAATTCAGTGTCATTACAGGCATGTATATAGGCAATCACGATATAGCATGACAGTGACTATGATGCAGTACAGGGCACTATGAGGTCACATAGAGATTACACCCAGAAGCCTTTATTTTATTTTTATTTATTTATTTTTTTGAGATGGAGTTTTGCTCTTTTGCCCAGGTGGGAGTGCAATGGTGAGATCTTGGCACACTCAACCTCTGCCCCCTGGGTTCAAGCAATTCTCCTGCCTCAGCCTCCCGAGTAAGCTGGGATTATAGGTGCCTGTGATCACACCTGGCTAATTTTTGTATTTTTAGTAGAGATGAGGTTTCGACAGGTTGGCCAGGCTGGTCTCGAACTTCCGACCTTAGGTGATCCACCTGCCTCGGCCTCCCAAAGTGCTAGGATTACAGGCATGAGCCACCACGCCCAGCCTCTAAGAGCCTAAGAAATGACTTTCCCATTGCACTTAATCATTTTTCTTGAAGCCTTAGGGAGGATTTGGGATTGGGCATCTGGGAAAATCGATTTTTTTTTTTTTTTAATTTTTTTTTTTGTTGTTGTTAAGACGGGGTTTCACCATATTGGTCAGGCTGGTCTTGAACTCCCGACCTCAGGTGATCCGCCCGCCTTGGCCTCCAAAGTGCTTGGATTACAGGTGTGAGCCACCACGCCCGGCCCGGAAAATCGATTTTGACAGAGCCCTTAAAAATCTTGCTTTTCTTGGGTACAATGAAGAGGTCCAATACAATTAATCCATGAGAGAATCTTCAAATTCCATTTTCTGAGATGATTTGCAGGTTTGGAATGATAGAGCACTTTTTCTGAGCAGCTCATTTGGTGTTTGAGTGTTATTTCACATAATTTTGTCTTGGTCAACAGGTCCTTCCACTGGTGATCCCACTCTGAGGTAAGAATAATACTATCACAGTACTCACTTAATTAAATCAAGGATAAATGGGTATTTAAGAGCAGTGCATGGTGGCACATGCACCTATAGTCCCAGCCAGGGGACTATAGATCCTCCTGAGGCAGGAGCGGGAGGATCTCTTGAGCCCAGGAGGTCAAGGCTGCAGTGAACTATGATCGCACCACTGCACTCCAGCCAGGGTGACACTAAGACCTTGTCTCAAAAGAAAAGAAAAAGAAAAAAGGAACTGTGGATATAGCTTCCTTTATTGTTCCTTTTCTGTTCCGTCATTTTCCCATTCTTCATTTTTGCCTTTTCCAATGCCATTTTCTATAATTTTTTTTATATCTTTGCTCTTATGTCTTTTGATCTCTTTAAATAAATGACTCTCTGGCTTGCTTGTCTGTTATTGTCTTACAATTTCTCTTCTCGTTTTTAATCGTGTGCTTTCATAGCCATATAACACCTGGGAAACTCATTTGTCACTTTAACTTCATCTTCCTTTTATACTGTCTGCCCATTTTTCAGACATATAACAGGAAGTCATGCCAAGGAATACTATCTCATGATAGGTGGAAGGATTGGTCTATGTAGTAAACGAACGTGACACTTTAGGGATGAGCGGGAACTATTAGGATGTAATAAGCTCGTGACTTAACCATATTGCAAAGAAGAGTCTGCAGCTCAATTCTGAGTTTCCCTTGAGTCACAGCTTTCAGAGATAGCGAGTTAAATCTAAAGATACCACTCAGAGCAATTAGAATTTCTTTCTTATAAGAGTTAGTATATAGAATCTTAATGTGGAAGAATCCTGAGGCTAAATTACTCTTTTCTCTGTTCTTGACAATAGAATCTTGTTGGCAATTTGAGGCTTCAACACTTGAGAAAATCTGGTTAGAGTCCATTGAGGGATAGAAAAGATAAGTATTGGAACATGGCACCTCTAGGTGTGAAATTGAAAAATTAGAATATAGCTAGGCACGGTGGGGCACACCTGCCGTCTCAGCTACTCAGGAGGCTGAGGCAGGAGAGTAGCTTGAGCCCAGGAGGTGAGACCAGCCTGGCCAGCTTAGGGAGACCCTGTCTCAAAACAAATAAATAAATAAGATTAGAATATAATGAAGGAAATGTTAAAACAGAAACAAAGACACACACCTAAATTCAAGACTAAAACATAATGGTATTAGAGAGTGGTCACCAAATCACGTGACTGGGGGAAGAAACCTGTGCACTATGTTTGTGACAAAAAAAAAAAAAGATAATTCAAACAGACCTCTTCAGATAACATTGAGACACAGACTAGAAAAGGAAGTTTCCTGAGATGTTACATCTCAGATTAGCCTGATAGAGGGGAGCAGGGGCCAGGCGCGGTGGCTCATGCCTGTAATCTTAGCACTTTGGGAGGCTGAGGTGGGCAAGTCATGAGGTCAGGAGTTTGAGACCTGCCTGGCCAACATGGTGAAAGCCTGTCTCTACTAAAAATACAAAAAAATTAGCCACGCGTGGTGGCAGGTGCCTGTAATCCCAGCTACTCCGGAGGCTGAAGCAGAGAACGGCTTGAACCCTGGAGATGGAGGTTGCAGGGAGCCAAGGTCGTGCCACTCCACTCCAGCCTGGGCAACAGTGTGAGACTCCGTCTCAAAAAAAAAAAAAAAAAAAAAAAAAAAGAAGAGGGAGCAGAAAAAGATTTCTAAGATCTCTCTAAATATGAGATAACAGTGTGGGCTACTTTTCATATTTCAGGAGAAGAATTGAACCATGGGAATTTTACATGTCCTATGACCCCAGAGAACTTTGTAAAGAGACCTGTCTGCTCTACGAAATCAAGTGGGGCACGAGCTGGAAGATCTGGAGAAGTTCAGGCAAAAACACCACCAATCACGTGGAAGTTAATTTTATAGAAAAATTTACGTCAGAAAGACATTTTCACTCGTCCATCAGCTGCTCCATCACCTGGTTCTTGTCCTGGAGTCCCTGCTGGGAATGCTCCCAGGCTATTAGAGAGTTTCTGAGTCAGCACCCTGGTGTGACTTTGGTGATTTATGTAGCGAGGCTTTTTCACCACATGGATCAACAAAACCGGCAAGGACTCAGGGACCTCGTCAACAGTGGAGTCACTATTCAGATTATGGGAGCATCAGGTAAAAACAGTAAACAAAGAAACTTCGTTGTTTACAAGAGACTGTGGTGACAGTAGCTGCTTTTTAGGCCAGAAGATTGGTTATCCCAGGGTGGAAATCTCAGAAGTAAAAGTCCAAAATAATGTGTGAAAGGGTTAGATCTGAAATTCATGACAAGGAAAATTACAAAAATACAACTCCTGGCTATGCCTGGTGGCTCGTGCCTGTAATCCCAGCACTCTGGGAGGCCAAGGCGGGAGGATCACTTGAAACCAGGCGTTCAAGATCAGCCCCAACTC
Source organism: Ateles fusciceps (assembly GCA_036589455.1). NCBI lineage: Eukaryota > Metazoa > Chordata > Mammalia > Primates > Atelidae > Ateles > Ateles fusciceps. Next base: position 1,762,602 of record JAZHEH010001593.1, read on the forward strand.
TACAAAAAAATTAAAAAATCAGAAGGCATGGTGGCACGCACTTGTAGTCCAACCTGCTTGGGAGGCTGAGGTGGGAAGATCTCCTGAGCTCAGACGTTCAAGGCTGCAGTGAGATGTGTTTGGACTTATTGCATGCTGGCCTACGTATCAGAGCGAGACCCTGTCTCAAAAACAACCACCACCAAAAATAAAAAAAAAAATTAAAAAAAAAAAAAGGGAGGAGTTGGAGGAGTTACAAAAAATTTAAAAAAAAATTAAAAAAAAAAAAAAACCACCACCTCCACCACCAGCACCAACAACAGCTCTTTTCTCTGGTCTTGCCTCTCAGCCATCTTTTTTTTTTTTTTTTTTAAGACGGGGTTTCACCATGTTGGTCAGGCTGGTCTTGAACTCCTGACCTCAGGTTATCCACCCGCCTTGGCCTCCAAAGTGCTTGGATTACAGGAGTGAGCCACCACTCCCGGCCATCTCTCAGCCATCTTTAAATGAACTACTTTATTCTTTTTAGGGAGTCTAATGTCCAGCAGCAACTAGACCAGAGACTAGAGGCTTTCTATATGGTAAACTAGGTTGGGGCCCTTTTTAAGTAATTTATCATTCTGCTTGTTGAATGAGCCAAGATTTGTGTTTCCCTAGAGTATTATCACTGCTGGAGGAATTTTGTCAACTACCCACCTGGGGAAGAAGCTCACTGGCCACCATATCCACCTCTGTGGATGATGCTGTATGCACTGGAGCTGCACTGCATAATTCTAGTGAGTTACTTTGGGGACACAAATGCTGATGCAAAAAGAAGCATCCTTCTGGGCCAGGTGCAATGGCTCAAGCCTGTAATCCCAGCACTTTGGAAGGCGGAGGTGGGCAGATCACGAGGTCAAGAGATGGAGACCATCCTGGCCAACATGGTGAAACTCCGTCTCTACTAAAAATACAAAAATTAGCTGGGCATGGTGGCATGCGCCTGTAGTCCCAGCTACTCGGGAGGCTGAAGCAGGAGAATTGCTTGAACCCGGGAGGCGGAAGTTGCAGTGAGCCGAGATTGTGCCACTGCACTCCAGCCTGGTGCATGGCGACAGAGTAAGACTCTCTCTGAAAAAGAAAAAAAAAAGAAGCATCCTTCTTTAAAGTTCTTTCCTGAGAATTTTGATTCTTACCTTCTTTTTGACATTTATATTGAGATTTAGTAATTTAACTAGCTAGCTCCTCTTAAGAAAATCTCAGAGCCAGGTGTGGTGGTGTACACCTGTAGTCCCAGCTACTCAGGAAGCTTGAGTCCAGCACTTGCAAGCTGCAGTGAGCTATGGTCATACCAATATGTTCCAGCCTGCATGGTATAGCAAGACCCTGTTTCAAAAAACAGCTGGGTGCAGTGGCTCATGCCTGTAATTCAAGCATTTTGGGAGGCTGAGATGGGAGGATTGCTTCAGGCCAGGAGCCTGAGACCAGCCTGGCCAACATAGTGAGACCCCATCTCTAAAAAAAAGATAATTATGTGGAAGAAGGGAATTTGGATAAACTGATCGAAGATATATGTGGTCCCCATATTAATTACATTTTATCATTTTTTATTCTTATTTTATTATTATTATCATTTTGAGACGGAGTTTTGCTCTTGCTTCCCAGACTGGAGTGCAACGGTGTGATCTCAGCACACTGCAACCTCTGCCTCTTGGGTTCAAGCAATTCTCCCACCTCAGCCTCTCGAGTAACTGGGATTGCAGGTGCCCACCACCATGCCCAGCTAATTTTTTGTATTTTTAGCAGAGATGGGGTTTCACCATGTTGGCCAGGCTGGTCTCGAACTCCTGACCTCAGGTGACCCACCTGCCTCAGCCTCCCAAAGTGCTGGGATTACAGGTGTGAGGCACTGCACTCAACCATTATTATTATCTTTTAACCCACAGGGTCTCGCTACATTGCCTAGGCTGGGGTGTAGTGGCTATTCACAGGCACCCTCACAGCATAACACAGCCTCAAACTCTGAATTCCTGGCCTCAAGCAACCCTCTGACCTCAGCCTCCTGTGTGGCTAGAAGCACACGCATGTGTCATCGTGTCTGGCTTTATCACTATTATTGTTCTTGTTACCACAACACATATTGGCTCTACTGTATTTGAGATATTCTCCTTTCCCTTATTAGCGTGTGTAATCTTATTGAAGAAAATGTATGTGTTCCATTGGATTCTCTTTTTTTTTGAGACAGAGTCTCGCTCTGTTGCCAGGCGCCAGGCTGGAGTGCAGTGACACAATCTCGGCTCACTGCAGCCTCTGCCTCCCAGGTTCAAGCAATTCTCCTGCCTCAGCCTCCCGAGTAGCTGGGACTACAGGCTCATGCCACCATGCCCAGCTAATTTTTGCATTTTTAGTAGAGACAGGGTTTTACCATGTTGGCCAGGATGGTCTCGATCTCTTGACCTTGTGATCCACCTGCCTTGGCCTCCCAAAGTGCTGGGATTACAGGTGTGAACCACCACACCTGGCTTGGATTCTCTTGAAAGTAGTAGTTCAGGCCAGGTGCGATGGCTCATGCCTGTGATCCCAGCACTTTGGAAGGCAGAGGCGGGTGGATGATTAGAGCCCAGAAGTTGGAGACCAGCCTGGGCAACATGGTGAAACCACGTCTCAACAAAAACACAAAAAAATTAGCTGGGTGTAGTGATGCACGCCTGTAGTCCCAGCTACTTGGGAGGCTGAGGTGGGAGAACTGTTTGAGCCCAGGAGGTTGAGGCTGCAGTGAGCTGTGACTGTGCCACTGCACTCCAGCCTGGGTGAATGCAATGAGTCCAGAGCAAGACCCTGTCTCAAAAAAAAAAGGGACGTAGTTAAATCGTCTTCCGATTGACATTTACAAATGTTTGTGGTGATAATAGCATTAATTTAAATATTTATCCTAAGGATTAAATATAATCCTTTTTTATTCCAGGGTCTTCCACCTTGTTTAAAGATTTCAAGAAGACGGCAAAATCGACTTACATTTTTCAGACTTCATCTTCAAAATTGCCATGCCCAAATGATTCCACCACACATCCTTTTAGCTACAGGACTGATCCAGCCTTCTGTGACTTGGAGATGAACAGAGTGATTCCGTGTGTGTCCTGATTCAAGAACAAGCAATCATGACCCAGTAAAGGGTGAATGCCATTTAGAATCTAGAAATGTTCACAAGGTACCCCAAAACTCTGTAGCTTAAACCAACAATAAATATGTATTATCTCTCACAGTTTCTGTGGGGGAAGGAATTTAGAGGCAGCTTATCTGTGTGTTCCTGTCTCCGGTCCCCCAGGAGGTTGCAGTCAAGATGGCAGCCAAGGCTGCAGTCATTTGAAGGCTTGACTGAGGCTGGAGAATGATTCCCAGGTGGCAGGCTCAGATGGTCGGCAAGTTCATGCTAGCAGCTGGTAGAAGGTTTCGGTTTCTTGCCACGTAGACCTCTCAACGGGGTTGCTTAAATAAACTCAGCACATGGGAATTGACTTCCTACAGATTAAGTTATCTTTTGAAGAATTCCTTGTAGAGATGGAGCTTTGCCATGTTGTCCATGCTGGTCTCAAAGTCCTGGACTCAAGTGATCCACCAGCCTCGGCCTCCCAAAGCGCTGGGATTACCGGTGTGAGCCACCATACCTCGCCCAGGGCAAGTGACCTAAGGGAGACCAAGGTGGAAATTTCTGTGACTTTAATGACTTCATCCTGGAGTCACACCTTATTTCTTTTGTAATATTCTATTCGTCACACAGGTCAGCCATGATTCAGAGTAAGAGGGGGACTTATACACAAGAATTTGAAACTCAGGACATGAAAATCACTGGATTTTTAAACTCAGGACATGAAAATCCAAGATGGATTTCCCCCTGTAGGGGCTTTCTCTGTTTTCAGGACAAATAATTACATGGAACCAACTTCTGAAGACACAGCTAAGAGGAAAACAGAAGACAAAGTAGTAGCATTTATTTTTATTTGTTTCTTAATTAGAATATCATAAGATTTATAGATAATTTATAGAGGATTGGATGACTAGCTGCAGAGAGGAGCTACCCTCTTTGCGAGAGCTTCAGAGACCTGCAGAGACATTGAATGACTTGCCTGCGGAAGTTGTTTGATAGGAATTCTCATTGGCTTACAGAAATAATATTGGTTAGTGAGTGGCTATACATGGTGTCCAGCACAGGGCATTTTGTGGCTGCTTGGCATCAGTCTATAGCCCATGTAGCAAGGGTTTTTTTTTTTTTTTTTTTCAAGATGGGGTTTCACCATATTGGTCAGGCTGGTCTTGAACTCGTGACCTCAGGTGATCCGCCTGCCTCAGCCTCCCAAAGTGCTAGGATTACAGGCGTGAGCCACTGCGCCCGGCAGCAAGGGGCTTTAAGAGATGATCAGCTGGGGGATGGTTCCATCATGGCGTCAACGCAGAAACGACTACAGAAAGAACTGTTGGCTTTGCAAAATGACCCACCACCTGGGATAACTTTAAATGAAAAGAGTGTTCAGAATTCAATTACACAGTGGATTGTAGACATGGAAGGTGCACCAGGTGCCTTATATGAAGGGGAAAAGTTTCAACTTCTATTTAAATTTAGTAGTTGATATCCTTTTGACTCTCCTCAGGTCATGTTTACTGGTGAAAATATTCCTGTTCATCCTCATGTTTATAGCAATGGTCATATCTGTTTATCCATTCTAACAGAAGACTGGTCCCCAGCGCTCTCAGTCCAATCAGTTTGTCTTAGCATTATTAGCATACTTTCCAGCTGCAAAGAAAAGAGACGACCACCAGATAATTCTTTCTATGTGTGAACATGTAACAAGAATCCAAAGAAAACAAAATGGTGGTATCATGATGATACTTGTTGATGCCGCTGTTATCCTCCTAGCAGAAGATAGTCCTACTGAGCAAATGAGCACTTTGATCATTCAGTCTTTGAACTTTAACCTTTGACTGGAAGTGACCTACAGGCAATGAAGACTTCTTCCTTTTACTGCATTTTTACTCGTGTGCATTCTGGGCACATGTTGATCGCTGGTTCAGTCCAGGCAACTGACATGCTTTTATTAGTCATACAGTATTAATGCAGGTGTCAGGAAACGTCCAATATAATTCCATTTTTTGTTTTTATTTTTTTAAACCTTTGGAAAAGCTCCAGGTCCTCATGTATTGCACAATAACAATGACTTCCTTGGTGGTTTTGGAACGTTCATTGCGGCAACGGACGTTGTAACAGGAGAAGTTTTCATTAACTCCTGCCACTCGATGATTAATGCATGATAGGGCCTATGAAATGAACTTATCGGTTATAGTGGGAATATAAATAAAGTGAGGGATCCAGCATTACTTTAAAAGCCACCCCAACTGTTTATATTTGGATTCTATGCACTGTGATCCTGAGATTGACAGCATGAATTCACATGCGTCTTTAAAGGACTGTAATGAAAGATCATTGCGTATTTATTGAATTGTTTATATCTGCTGTCAAGTTGTTTTGACGTGGAAGATTTTCAAGTAACATTGGCAGAGAGGTACAGTATGTTATCCCTATGGTGAAAATAAATTCATTTGTTGTATATAGTTCCTCAGTCTCTGAAGTAAAGGTATGAGTAATATAGGATATGAATGGTTTAATCAAGGCTTTATTTTGGAAGTAAGAAAAATAGCAGTGATGATTAAATTGCTACAGTCCATAATTTGGGCTTATTTGTACATTAAATATTTTTTTTCCAAGTAGATTTTACTCTGTTAACTTCCTGCTAGCCATCAGCATGAGCCCCCACTGCCTAAACACTATTTCATTTATTTATGTTTGGAAAACCCATAAACATTTTTGTTTGCAATCTTGTTTCTTTTGTTATAAGTCAAGTTTGAATGTTACAATACTTTTATTGAAAAACTTTTGTTAAGTTTTTTCTTGTAAATTTTCTTTACTTGTAAGTATCATCTTGTCCTTTAATCCTGTACCCTAAAATAAGAAATACATTTTTGGCAGAGGCTTAATGTTTAAAAAAAAAAAAAGGGGGTAATTAGCTCAAGCAGAGAGTGAGATGTGACGGCTGTCACATTTTAAACGTTCCTCTGGGCTTGATAATTTAAAGGCACTCACATTCCTCAGATAAAACATTCATTTTCTTTCTCAGACCTAAACATAATATTAACCACCACTATATTATCATTTTTTAGTAGGAGGATGAGGAGAGCTAAATCGGACACAATTACAAAAAATTCAGTCTACTCATCAATTACTCATATAAGCTGAATAACAGCCATTTTAATTTATAACTCCTTTATGGTAATATTAAATCTACTAATGAGGCCAGTTGCAGTGGCGCACACCTGGAATCCCAGCACTTTGGGAGGCCGAGGCGGGTAGATCACTTGAGGTCAGGAGTTCGAGACCAGCCTGGCCAACATGGTGAAACTCCATCTCTACTAAAAATACTAAAATTAGCTAGGCATGGTGGTGCATTCCTGTAATCCCAGCTACTCAAGAGGCTGAGGCAGGAAAATTGAACTGGGACCAGGGAGGAGGAGGTTGCAGTGAGTCAAGATCGCACCACTGCACTCCAACCTGGGCTACAGAGCGACACTCCGTCTCAAATAAAAAAAAAAAAAAAAAATTAAAAAACAGTATGATTTCATGAATCACATGGTTTATTGCCATACAAAAAGATTTTTTATTTTTTATATATTTTTTTATTTTACAACACCTAAAGAGGGGGGAGAATAACGAGAACAAATCTCACAGGAAATACACCCCATAGGCAAGGTACGTTAGCCACATAGTGAGTTCCAATTTTGATAGAATCCAATTATTAAAGTCTAGTTGCTCCATTAGGATGGAAGCAGGGCTCTGTGGAAAGTAAAAGCGAACTGAAGTTTAAGATGTCCCTTTACGTGGAATCTTCTCAGAGAGACAAATGATGCCTTAGGTCCCTCAGCACCTGTGGGCTGTGTGTTGGTAGAATGAGGTTTCAGAGGTGAGCCCAAAGACTGACACAGCAGGGGTTTGCCACATTCTGAGCTCTCAAAGTGTCTGTCAAAATCTTGGGTTTATATGTATTTTGGAGTCTAGTAGTTGAGGTCAGTTACTCACATATGTGGTCTAATGAGGTGTGTGGTCTAAATGTGGTCTAATGACATAACACTCTTGCAGGGAGGGGGAATTACAATCCACGTTCTTATCACAGCAAAGCATACATCACTCGTGTTGCAAACTATGGAAGTAGAATCATTTTAAAGCTTTAAAACAGCACTTTTAGCTGGAAATTCAGCCCAGGCTGGAGGCTTTGTAAATCAAACCATTTTCTTTTTTTTTAAAGATGGGGTTTCACCATGATGGCCAGGCTGGTCTTGAACTCCTGACCTCAGGTGATCCACCCACCTCGGCCTCCCAAAGTGCTAGGATTACAGGCGTGAGCCACAAAGACCAGCCAATCAAACCATTTTCTAATTACACTTAGCAGGTATTTCATCAATGTTAGGTGCTACTAATTTTATCGAAACAATTATTAATTTACAACCACTAACTATATGTCAATGTAAAAAAAATCATCACTTTCTTGATCTGTGTTAATTACAGCTGTGCCCTCGCTACTTTTCTTCCAGTTTTAGCGTTGATGTTTCGACGCCTGTGCCATTCACAAACATAACATCAATACCACTGTGCTTTATCCCACAGGAGACTCAATTTTATATCAATGTTGTTTTCTGATTCTTTGTGTTACAGAAGTTTATATTCTTATTTTACTCAGATTTAGGAATTTCACATGTAACATATTTGGTTAATAGGAATAGTCTAAATCACAGTATCTGTTTGCTCCCTAAGATTCACAGTATAAGCCTGATATGGTTTGGATGTTTGTTCCCTCCAAATCTCATGTTGAAACGTGATTCCCAGTGTCGGAGGTAGGCCCTAATGGTGATAGGGCTCTGATCAATGGAGGAACACCAGGGTCCTTGGTGTCATGCTGACTTAGATAAAACAACACGGAAACATGTGGTGTGGTTTTAAGGAGTGGAGAGTTTAATAGGCAAGAAAGAAGGAAGAAGCTCTCCTGTACAGAGACAGAAGGAGCGGGGCTCTAGGAGGGAAGCCCATTGTGTGGTAGAGAAGGAGTTGGTTATATTAGGAGGCTGGAGGAGGTGTCTGATGTCCATAGGGCCCAGGGGATTGGTTTGATGAAGTGTGTCATTCACATAGTCCGCAAAAAATCTGGCACGTCCACCATAGTCCTTTAATATGCAAATGTGGGTCACCACAATGTCCTGAGCTGTCTGGAAGTGGCCATGACACTTGGCATATCTGGTGGCAATGAGAAGAGGGTGGGAATTGCCATGCTGGCCACGTTGGGTGGACCCAGTTTCTAATATCTTGCATTTGCATATCAAAGCTTTGGGGCCTGTTTTTTTCAAGCTGCCTGTTAGAAAATAAATGTCTTGGGGGGTTGCTTCTCATTATAGGAAAATTTCCACTGAGAACGTTTATGCTTTCTAGCTGCCTAAAAATTATTTCTTAATAACTCCTATTATTCCCTGCCTCAAGAGAAGTAAGCCTAATTGCTGTTAGGGGGTGTTGGATGGTAATGCTTTCTGGCTCTTTCTTGCTGAAAGGCACGTCATGTGGGGGAACAGCAGTTGGTCCTCTTCCTGAGGTTGACCTAAGGGTTTTGGGAAGAATGGTGTGTCCATGTGTCGCTCTGCTCACAGCACCGTTTGGAGTTTGATTGCTTCTAGGTGAAAAGAGATAATTTTTACAAGAAGGTTTAAAATACAGAGTTAGAGCATGAGTATTAAGATGACCACCGTTAGCAGGGGTCCTATAGACCAAACTGAGTTTGATACCTGTTAGTTACACCAATGGATTGCAATACCGGCTTTCTTCCACTAGATGTCGTCGTATATAACCAGAGACGTTAACATAAAAGTAACATTTTCCTTGAGAAAAGCATACACATTTTCCCCTTGACTTGCCATTAGAGAAAAATTTTAAGCATAGGTCATTTTTATGAGTTGCATTATGATTGGGAGAAATATGATATTGGGTGGCTAAAATAACTTTAGTGTTAATCTTGACAATTTCTTTCCTTTAATTAATAAATTCTTTTGTGACTTTCACAGACCCTCTCACAACATACTCAAACTTTCTGACTTGTCCTAAATATCCTTCCTTTAAACAACCAATAGTTTCATTTTAGGACAAGAATTTACCATACAAAATTTTTCCTTATATAAAATCTCTTTCTTTATAACCTTCTTTTAATAGAGTGCATCCTATTACCAACCTTCAGTAAAAAGTCCTATCAAACTTAATGACAGTAAAATTTTTATGCTTGCTTCTTATCCGTAACTATCACTCCTGCTATAAGCAAAATAACCTTAACTAAATCTTTCCTGCAATTATTAATCCTATAAGGATGATAATCAGGCAAAATATTACAGCAATTGGAATTTTACAACCAGAATTCCACATTGTGGGTACCACGGTGTACAATTCTATTGCAAATAGTAGCGTGACTGTAACAATTCCCACAAGAGTGGCATAGTAAATAATTTTTGTTTAAATCTTTACTTGCCACAATATAACATTCCCCTTTGGGGATCTATAAAGTTACAAATGCAGTCTCAGGTATAATTAAATCTCACTGCAAATGTGCGTTAAAAGGAAGTTTTAATATTTGGTGGCAGCTTTTGAGAGGAAAGGGCAGAAATAATAAAAAGTATCTGGAGAGGTAGGAGTAGCCCTCACTCAGTTACTTTGGGATTTTCAGCTTAAGATTATCTATTTCTCCTCACTGATATTCAGGACGTTCTTCTGGGCTGTCAGGAGTTGCTCCCTCAGCTCTTCAGGCTCTGACTTGAGTGTGATATATCCAGGAGTTGATTCCTGTGACTTTTACAGCCACGGGGATTGAAAGAACAGCATAGGGCTTTTGCCAGCTTTGCTTAGAGAAGGAGACAGAGATGATAGTTTTCACTAATACCAAATTTCCTGGGTTAAATAAAGGTGGTTCTGTTTCCTGGGGATTGGGCTTCTGCTAGTTGTGTTAATTCTTGTTGTAAGTGAGCTAGAGAGGTTACATGCTTGACCAATTTAGAAGTTGCCTGCCTGAAAACAATCTCTGAGCACACTGATATATCTTAGCCTTTCCCGATGGCAGATGGAGTTTGCCATCCTCTGACTATAGCCTTCCTGAGGGCTGGGAAGTATGCCCTCGAGAAGTGGCCTATTTTATTTCTGCAGGGGAATACTGAGGTTTAATTTTTCTTATGGAGCCCTCCTAGATTAGAAGGGGCTTGAAGTGTCTTAATGCCTCCAAGCTTCCTTGCCTCTGACTTAACTGCCTGATAAGCTGACATATTTTCTTTGGCCACCTCATTTGTTCCCTTTTGATGTTCCTTATGATGCATTCCTGCCATTTCATGTAGAAGAAAAACTGAGGATAATAACCTGCTAATTTCCTGGTGATACATTTTATTTTTATTTATTTATTTATTTAAGACGGGGTTTCTCCATGTTGTTCAGGCTGGTCTTGAACCCCAACCTCAGGTGATCCGCCCGCCTCAGCCTCCCAAAGTGCTGGGATTACAGGTGTGAGCCACCGCACCCGGCTTCCTGGTGATATTTTTATAGGTGATCCATTAGTGGCAAGAAAATATCTTTCAAGTGGCAGCATGAGCATGGAGAACCAAGAAAGCATACTTGGAGTTACTATAAATGTTAGCTACTTTTCCCTTGCTTAATCTAAGTGTTCTTGTAAGAGTTATTAGCTCAGCTAATTGAGCGCTTGTGCCTGAGAGAGACATTATTTAGAGTGGCTGCTGCTTATCCTGCCTTACGTACTTCTTGCTTTACTTGCTGTTTGTTGGCTAGAGCTCCCCCCTAGAGGAAAGTAATACAGCCACATTATGTGGAGTGTGAACAGTTAAATTATTTCCTAGGGTTAACTTGGAGGCTTTTCTGACTAGTAGAGCTATCTTCACAATGGCTTGGAAGCACGTGTCAACTAAGATTGGGAAAACACTGGATTCCATTAGAGCTTTTCCTGAGATGCCCCTTCTGGTCATGCTACGGGAAGAGGGTACGCCTGGATTAGAAAGGAGAAAAAAGAGACTGGCTCTGGTGTTTAGAAGGAGGTCTACTTTCCTTCCTTTAATTTCCAGAATCACCTGGGGCTCCGGTGCTATAATCGCAGTTTGAGCTGCTGGAGCCAGAGTTTGAGCCCCCGGGACCCATCAGTCCTGCTGGATCATCTGTGAGACTGGTTCTGAACCCAGTGACCTCCACCTTTGGGGGCAGTTCCATCTCCAGTGGTCCATCTCCAGGCTGGATGGGTTGAGGTGGCTTCGTCTTGCTGGATGGGCATTCTTTCTTTCTTTTTTTTTTTTTTGAGACGGAGTTTCGCTCCTGTTACCCAGGCTGGAGTGCAATGGCGCGATCTCGGCTCACTGCAACCTCCGACTCCTGGGTTCAAGCAATTCTCCTGCCTCAGCCTCCCGAGTAGCTGGGACTACAGGCGTGCGCCACCATGCCCAGCTAATTTTTTGTATTTTTTGTAGAGATGAAGTTTCACTATGTTGACCAGGATGGTCTCGATCTCTTGACCTTGTGATCCACCCCCCCCCCCCCCGGCCTCCCAAAGTGCTGGGATCATAGGCCTGAGCCATCGTGCCTGGCCTGGGCATTCTTTCGTTAAATGCCCTGGCCTGCCACACTGATAGCATCTAGAAGATGCACCTCGGGGAGCTGGACTTTGCAAGCTTGCCAAGCTGCTGCTGGAAGCCTCTTCTGACCATTCTCTCTTTTGGGCCTCCTCCTGGTCCCTATTATAAAGACCAAAGTGGCCACATTGAGGAGGTTCTCTAAGGTGCTATCTGGTCCTATAGCTTGCTTTTATAGCTTCCTTTTAATATCGGAAGCTGCCTGTGTAATAAGCTTGTCCTTTAGGATGAGCTGTCCCTGGACTGAATCAGAGGATAAGGAGGGGGTGTTCCATTAGTGCCTCTTTCAGTCCTTCCATAAAGGCTGCAGGATTCTCATTTGGGTTTTTGTTTATCACGGACAGTTTAGAGTAATTGAGAGGTTTGGCCCTGGTTCTCCTTAGGCCCTCTAATGTACACTTTAAAAAGTACTCCCTTTTCCATTCATCTCCTGAGTTACTGGGGCCCCAGTGAGGGTTGTCAAGGGAAACGATTTTTCTCCCAACTGGGAATGGCATTTCTGCTGTTTCTTCTCTTTCCTTATCTGCTTTCTTCCCTTTTGGTGTATAATAGGAGATACACTGCTCATCTCTGAAATCAGAGCTGCCTGCTTTTCAGCTGCAGTGAGGGTCTTCTTTAGGAGGTGAAATACCTGAGTTAACTTTTGGAAAGCCTTTATATATGTATCAGCACTGTCAGAAAATTGGCCTAAGTCTCCCTTGATTTGCCTAAGATCCTGTAATGAGAAAGGAACTTGAAGGGGCCACAAATAAGGGGCATCTTCAGATGATTCCCTTGGAAGTTGCTTCTTTCTTTTTTCTTTCTTTTGACAGAGTTTTGCTCTTGTTGCCCAGGCTGAAGTGCAATAGCACGATCTGGGCTCACTGCAACCTTTGCCTCCCAGGTTCGAGCGATTCTCCTACCTCAGCCTCCCAAGTAGCTGGGATTATAGGCATGTGCCACCACACCGGGCTTTTTTTTTTTTTTTTTGTACTTTTAGTAGAGACAGGGTTTCTCCTTGTTGGTCAGGTTGGTCTTGAACACCCAACCTCAGGTGATCTACCCACCTCGGTCTCCCAAAGTGCTGGGATTATAGTCGTGAGCCATCACGCCTGGCTGTAAGTTGCTTTTCTAATTTTGGGGAACTATTCTCTGTCGGCCTGCTTGATATGATTGCTAAAAGAGCTGGGTTGATCTTACAATGCTTGCAAAGTTTTAGTAAAAATGCCATGCCCGTGTACAAAAGAAAATGAGTTGCTCTTCTCTTTAATGTCCTGAGGTTAAAAAAGTTTCAGTGTTTCAGAGTGCACTCCAGAGGGGTGCCAGCTGAAGATAATCTGTTACCCATTTAGAAAGAGAAGCGAGAATAAAAGTGTTCTTTCAGTCTCCTTCCTTTCTGTATGACCCAGGATGGAAAGTAAGACAGCGGAGCATCCTCCTGCTTTACCTCCCTGGTTCCTGGGACCTGGCACCCTGTTAAATGTGCCACCCATAGTTGTAAGCATGATCCTCCAAGCCATGGGACCGACCGGATGAACTAAGTGATGGGACTAACCACACTTTTCCCACGCAACCTTAGCTTATCTGCTTTGTGTGATTCCCTTTGATTTCCTAGACCTATGTGATCTGCCTGGCTCCCATTGATCCTCGGAGAGACCCTGTTGTCTTTGGGCAAAGCTCCTTTAACGGAGGCAGAGTGCTGGACTGCTTGCTATTATGGCCCATGCTAAAGCAATTACCCTCAAAATAATGGTTCTGGTTAACTTCCAAAGTTAAAATCTCCTTACTACTTAAGTACCATTTTAACAGAAAACAGACTAGGTGTCCTAAAAGAATGTAGGAACTGAATGGCCATTTTCCTGCTTATGGGACAATATCAAGACTAAAATTTGGCAGCAGAGGGCATATTCCTTTTTTTTTTTTTTTTTTTTTTTGAGACAAAGTCTCGCTCTGTTGCCCAGGCTGGACTGCAGTGGTGCGATCTCGGCTCACTGCAACCTCCATCTCCTGGATTCAAGCAATTCTTGTGCCTCAGCCTCCCAAGCAGCTGGGACTACAGGTGTGCACCACCATGCCCAGCTAGTTTTTGTATTTTTAATAGACATAGGCTTTCATCATATTGGTCAGGCTGGTCTCGAACTCCTGACCTCGTGATCCACCCCCCCTCAGCCTCCCAGAGTGCTGGGATTACAGACATGAGCCACTGCACCTGGCCGAGGACATATTACTTCTAACTGCTGAAGACAGAACTTTCCTGTTCACAGAAGTAGCCTAGAGCCTGATTTATAGTTGTGTAAAAGGAAGCTCAGTGTTACCGTAAAAAATGTGCCTCCTGCCGTGTGAGGTGGCTCACGCCTGTAATCCCAGCACTTTGGGAGGCCAAGGAGGGTGGATCACCTGAGGTTGGGAGTTCGAGACCAGCCTGTCCAACACGAAGAAAGCCCTTCTCTACTAAAAATACAAAGTTAGCTGGGCATGGTGGTGCATGCCTGTAATCCCAGCTACTCAGGAGGCTGACGCAGGAGAATCGCTTGAACCTGGGAGGTGGTGGTTGTGGTGGTGAGCCGAGATCACGCCTTTGTACTCCATCCCAGGCAACTAGAGCAAAACTCCGCTCCCACTGCAAAAAAAAAAAAAAAAAAAAAAAAAAAGTGCCTCTTGAAGAGGATTTATATGTCCACTAGGTGGCGCCCGTGGCTTAGAAATATCAGTGCTTACCAGCGAACCCATACAGAGAGCTTATTGAGTTAACTGCCCGCTGTGTTTGCCCATCTTTCCAAACAGACCTGTTTCCCTGAACTGTAAAAATCCCTGCACAGAGAGAGAGTAAGAGACTGTGGATAGAGAAAGAAGGAAAGTTTTGCCACAGGATAGTAGGAAGAGAGCCTTGAGATTAAAGGACAGATTTGACCGTTGAGGTTTGCTCCATAGTCACCACTCCAATGAATGAACTCCCCGCCAATGCACCAAAATGATAAGGCTCCGATAAATGGAGGAACCCTGGTCTCGCGTTGATTTAGATAAAGTGATATGGACACACGTGGAGTGGTTTTAAGGAGTGGAGAGTTTAATAGGCAAGAAAGAAGGAAGAACCTCCCCAGTAGGCAGAGGGAGAGGGGCTCTGAGAGAAACCCCGTGTGTGGCGGAGAGATAGTTGGTCATATTAGGAGGCTGGAGGGGGCAGTGTCTAATTTGCATAGGGCCCAGGAGATTGGTTTGACCAGATGTATCATTCATGTGGCCCGTGAAAAACCTGGCACTCCCACCTTAGTCCTTTAATATGCAAATGTGGGCCACCATAATATCCTGAACACATGTGAGTTGTCTGGAAACAACCATGACACTGGCAAATGTGGTGACAAGGAGAAGAGGGCGGCACTTGCCATGCTGGCCATGTTGGGTGGACCTAGTCTCTAATTGCTGGCATTTGCATATCAAACTTGCTGGCCTGGTGTTTCAAGCTGCATTTCTGTTAGAAAAGAAATGGTTTGGGGGTTGCTTCTTACTACAGGAAAATTTCCACTGAGAACCTTTACCCTTTCTAGCTGCCTAAAAATTACTTCTTTTTTTTTTTTTTTTTTTTTTGAGACAGAGTTTCGCTCTTGTTGCCCAGGCTGGAGTGCAGTGGCGCAATGTCAGCTCACCGCAACCTCTGCCTCCCGGATTCAAGAGATTCTCCTGCCTCAGCCTCCCGAGTAGCTGGGATTACAGGCATGTGCCACCACCCCTGGCTAATTTTGTGTTTTTAGTAGTAGAGACGGGGTTTCTCCATATTGGTCAGGCTGGTCTGGAACTCCCAACCTCAGGTGATCCGCCTGCCTCGGCCTTCCATAGTGCTGAGATTACAGGCATGAACCACCGCACCTGGCTAAAAATTACTTCTTAATAACTCCTGAATTATTTGGAGATGTTTGGGTCATGTGAGTAGATCCCTCATGAAATAATGAGTTCTCACCCTGTTAGTTCACACAAGAGCTTGTTGTTTAAAAAAGTCTGGCATCTCTCTGCTCCCACTCCCACTGCGTGGCACACTGTCTCCCCTTTGCTCTCCGCTATGATTGTCAGCTTCCTGAGGCCCTCATCAGAAGCAGATGCTGGCACTATGCTTCATGCACAGCCTGTAGAACTATAAGTCAACTTAACCCCTTTTCTTTATAAATTACACAGCCTCACGTATTCTTCTATAGCAATGCAAGCAGACTAAACACAAAGCTCATTATATATTTACAGTAGAAGTGGATGTTGATACATGAGCATATTTTATATGAGCCACTATAATTATTGCTATTTTTTTTTTTTTTTTTTTGAGACAGAGTCTTACTCTGTCACCCAGGCTGGAGTGCAGTGGTGTGATCTCAGCTCACTGCAAACTTCACCTCCCGGGTTCAAGTGATTCTCCTGCCTCGGCCTCCTGAGTTGCTGGGACTACAGGCCCACGCCACCATGCCTGGCTAATTTTTGTATTTTTAGTAGAGATGAGGTATCACCACGTTGGCCAGGATGGTCTCAATCTCCTGACTTCATGATCCACTCGCCTCGGCCTCCCAAAGCGCTGAGATTACAGGTGTGAGCCACCATGCCCGGCCAATTATTGCTATTCTTAAAGGAGTAAAATTACTCAGCTGATTAGCAAACTTTCACAGAAAAAATAGCAAATAGTCACTAGATGTACTATGAAGTTTAGACTTTTTTTCCTATTTACAGTTGGAGGCTCAACAGACAATTGTATCAGCCAAGTTATGATTGGATATCAACGTCCATGATATTGTAGCAAAGTAAAGCAAAGCCAAGTAAAGGTAAAGTAGAGTAAAAGCAAAGTAAATCAAAGTAAAAGGCTAGACAGTGTAGGAAGCAGTGGACTTGCCAAGGATATTGGTAATTTTTAAATAAAGACCAGAATGAAATAAATGAGAGGGCCATGTGAAAATCTGGAGGAAGATTATTTCACACAGATGAAACAGAAGGTGCAGACATACCAAGTTTTTTCATTAAAAAACAACCTGGCATTTTTAAGGAATAAAGATGTGGTTAGTGTGGAATAAATGAAGTGAGAAAATGTAGGAATTGGGGAATTATCCAACACCCTTGGCACCTGACCACTCCCACCAGGACCTGAGCTCAGGGCAACTCAACCAGCCAACACCACCACAACTGACATCTATTTTACCTGAGCCCAAAGATAAAGCCCTACCCCGTCTCTACATGAAGCAGCAGCATTACCACATCAGAGAATAGCTGGACCATAAAGCGTCTGTATTGGGCTGAGTGGAGAGGTTCTGTCCTGAAACCACTCCTGTGGAGAGCCATGGGACAGGAGTTTTCTGTGGTTCTCAGCTATACTGGGCCTGGAGATAGACAACAATGCACATCTGAGCTGCGAGTCATGCGCCCTGGGGCTGGGGCATAACAGGGAAACAGAGCACACTGTTGTGTAACTAGGATGTGGAGCTGGTGCAGCTCTCTATCTCACCCAACACCTGCAGAGACCTCAGTGCATTTCACAAGGAGCCCCTGTAGGCACTCCTATCAGGGCTGGTGCCTGCTCACCACTGGGGTATTTGTGGGCAAGCCAGGGAGTCCAGCTGTTTCTCCCCCAGTCCCTGCTAAACAGGAAGCTCAGGGAACCAGGCATTGCATTTTCCAGCCCAACACTATAAACAACAAAGAGCACCTCACAGTAAAGAAATATCAAGTACACACCTGTCTGCTTGTGCCCCAGCCGGCTATTACCCATATGCACCATCTACTGGTCTGCAGGTCAAACTGCACAGCCTAATATAAAACCTGCAGAGAAAAGGGCACCTGGCTATCTACAGAAGCAAAGCCAAAAGACCCTACCCTCTATATTCCACAGTCACAGCCCCAGGGAAAGGGGAACAATAGTTAAAAAAATTCCCATTGAAATAAAAATAAATTTAAAAATAAGGAGTGTTGGCCGGGTGTGGTGGCTCCCACCTGTAATTCCAGCACTTTGGGAGACTCAGGCAGGCAGATCATGAGGTCGTGAGATCATGAGCTGGACCAACATAGTGAAACCCTGTCTCTACTAAAAATACAAAAAATTAACTGGGCATGGTGGTGGGTGCCTGTAATCCCAGCTACTTGGGAGGCTGAGGCAGGAGAATCTCTTGAACCTGGGAGGCAGAGGTTGCAGTGAGCCAAATCATGCCACTGTGCTGCAGCCTGAGTGACAGTGCCAGACTCCATCTCAGAAAAATAAGAAGGAGTGTCAGCTTTTCCAAATGAGAAGAAACCAGAGTGAGAATTCTGGCACCACAAAGAACCTGAATGTTGTGACACCACCTAAGGATCAATAGACCTTAACCAAGATGAAAACTCAAAATGACAGATAAAGAGTACAAAGTATAAATTGCAAGGAAGCTCAATGAGATCCAAGAGAGGTTGAAAAACAACACAAAGAAACCATGAAAGTGATCTAGGAGATAAAGAAAGAGATTGATTTCTCTTAAAAAAAAAAAAAAAGTTCTGGAAATGAAAAATTTGCTTAAAGAATTCCAAAATAGAGGAGCCGGGCACGGTGGCTAACGCCTATAATCCCAGCACTTTGGGAGGCTGAGGCAGGCTGATCATGAGGTCAAAGATCGAGACCATCCTGGCCAACATGGTGAAACCCTGTCTCTACTAAAAAATACAAAAAATAGCTGGGTGTGGTGGCATGCGCCTAGTCCCAGCTACTTGGAAGGCTGAGGTAGGAGAATTGCTTGAACCTGGGAGGCAGACGTTACAGTGAGCCAAGATCATGCCACTGCATTCTAGCCTGGGTGACAGAGCGAGACTCTGAAAAAAAAAAAAAGGAGAATTTCAAAATCAATTTGAAAGCTTTAATAATAGATTAGATCAAGCAGAAGAAAGAATTTCAGAGCTTGAAGGCTGCTCTTTCAAATTAGCCCAGCCAAAAATAAAGAAAAGAGTTTTCAAAAATGAACAAAGCCTTCAAGAAATATGGGATTATGTAAAGAAACCAAACCTATGACTTACAGGCATTCTTGGGAGAGAAGAAGAAAAGGTAAGCAACCTAAAAAGCATATTTAAGGAAATAATTCAGAAAAAAATTATTATTAAATCTTACTATAGAAGTAAACTTCTAGATACAAGAAAGTCAGAATACCTGCAAGATAATATACAAAACATACATCACCAAGGCATATAAGTATCAGACTATCCAAGGTCAACCCTAAAAAAATAAAAATCTTAAAAGCAGCTAGAGAAAGGGGTCAAATCATCTGTAAAGGAAAACTCATCATACTAATAACAAACTTCTTAGGAGAATCCCTACAAGCCAGCAGAGATTGGGGGGCTATTTTTAGCTTCCCTAAATAATAATAATAAAAAAATGCAGCCCCAAATTTTGTATCCTGTTGAACTAAGCTTCATAAATGAAGGAGAAATAAATTCTTTCCCAGACAAGCAAATCTAAGAGAATTTGTCACCTCTAGGCCAGTCCTATTAAAAAAAATGCTTAAAGGAGTTCTAAACGTAGCAAAGAAAGGACAATAGTTATCATAAAAGGACCCTTAAGTACAAAGCTCCCATTGCCATAAAGAAACTATGCAATAGAAACTCCAAAACAACTAGCTAACAACAATATAATGGGAATAAAACCTCACGTATCAATATTAACCTTAGATGTAAATGGGCCTAAATGCTCCACCTAAAACACACAGAGTAGCACATTGGATTAAAAAGCAAGGCCTAACCGTCTGCTGCTTATAGGATACCACCTACTGGCTAGAGACACCTTCAGACTCAAAGTAAATGGATGAAAAAATATATATAATGAAAATAGAAAACAAAATTAAGCAGGAGTAGCCATTCTCATATCAGATAATACAGACTTTAAACCAACAATAGTTTTTTTTAAAGAAAATAAAAAGAGAAAAAATAGAAGAGCATATAATGATAAAGAGTTCAATACAACAAGAAGATTTAACTGTCCTAAATCTATATGCACCCAACCCTGGAACACCTAGATTCATAAAACAAATACCACAATATCTAAGAAAAGATATTGATAGCAATACAATAATAGTGGGGGGACTTCAATCCCTCACTGACATTAGTAGGCAAAAAAATCAACAAAGAAACTCTGAACTTAAACTAGAATGTAGATAAAATGGACCTACCACATATTTAGAGAACATTCTATGCAACTACTGTAGGATATACATTTTTCTCATCTGCACATGAAACAGTCTCTAAAATGGACCACATGCTTGGCCATAAAGCAAGTCTCAATAAATTTTTTAAAAAATGAAATAATATCAAGTATCTTCTCAGACCACAGCAGAATAAAATTAGAAACAATACCAAGAGGAACTCTCGAAACTACAAAAGTACATGGAACTGAACCACTTTCTCCTGAAGAACTCTAAGTAAACAATGAAATAATGGCACAATTAACAAATTATTTGAAACAAAAGAAAATGCGGACACAACAAACCAAAATCTCTGGGATACAGCAAAAGCTGTACTAAGAGGAAAGGTTAGAGCGAACATAAAAAAGACAGAAAGATCCCAGATAAACACAAGAAGGTAGAAAAGCAAGAACAAACCCAAAGCTTGCAGAATACATAACGAAGATTAGAGCAGAACTAAATGTGATTTAGCATAAAAATGATATGAAAGATCAATGAAATAAAAAGTTGGTGATTTGAAAAAATAAATAATATTGAAAGACTGCTAGCTAGATTGACCAAAAAAAAGGGAGAAGATTCAAATAAGTACAATTAGACATAATAAAATGGCATTATAACTGATACCACAGCAATAAAAATGATCAGCAGAGACCACTAAGAAGAATAGCTCTATGTGCATAAACTAGAAAACTAGAGGGAATGAATAAATTCCTGGAAACATACAACCTCCCAAGATTGAACCAGAAAGAAATCCTGAACATACCAATAATGAGTTATGAAATCAAATTAGTACCTAAAAATCTTAAAAAAAAAAAAGCCCACGATCACACTGATTTACAGCTGAATTTTATCAACAAACAGAGACGAGCAGGTACAAATCTTACTGAAACTCTTACAAAAAACTGGGGGAGGAGACATTCTTCCCTAACTCATGCTGCAAATCCACTACGAACCCCTGATACCAAAATCAGGCAAAGGATACAACAAAGAAAAGAAGACTGTAGGCCAATATCCCTGATGAACATAGATACCAAAGTCCTCAACAAATATTAGCAAACTGAATCTATCAGCACATCAAAAAGATAATTCGTCACAGTCGAGTGGGCTTCATTCCAAGGAGGCGAAGATGGTTCAACATATGCTAGTCAATTAATGTGAGACATCATATCAACAGAATGCAGGACAAAAAAAACAAAACAGAACAATCATTTCAACTGATTCTGGAAAAGCATTTGATAAAAATCAACATCCTTTTGTAATAAATCCCCTCAATCGCCGAGCGCAGTGGCTCACACCTGTAATCCCAGCACTTTGGGAGGCTGAGGCAGGCTGATCACGAGGTCGAGATCGAGACCATCCTGGCCAACATGGTGAAACCCTGTCACTACTAAAAAATACAAAAAATAGCTGGGTGTGGTGGCATGCACCTAGTCCCAGCTACTTGGGAGGCTGAGGCAGGAGAATTGCTTGAACCCAGGAGGTGGAGATTGCAGTGAGCCAAGATTGCACCACTGCACTCCAGCCTGGCACCTGGAGACAGAGCAACACTGTCTCAAATAATAAAAAAAAAAAACCCTCAACCAATGAGGCATCAAATATGACAAACCCACAGAAAACATCACCCTGAATGGTGGAAAGTTGTAAACATTTCCTCTAAGAACTGGAACAAGAAAAGGATGTCCACTCTCACCACTCCTATTCAACATAGTGCTGGACTCCCAACCAAAGCAATGAGGCAGGAGAAATAAATAAAAGGGATCCAAACTGGAAAAAAGGAAATAAAATTATCTCTGTTCACTGATTACAGAAAACCATAAAGACTCCTCCAAAAGACTCATAGACCTGATAATGACTTCAGCAAAGTTTCAGGATACAAAATCAGCATATAAAAATCACTAGCGTTTCTATATATGAATAATGTTCAATCTGTAGAACCAAATCAAACTCAATCCCATTTACAATAGCCAGGAAAAAATCAAATACCTAGAAATATATTTATCTAAGGAGGTGAAACATCTCTAAAAGGAGAACCACAAAACACTGGTGAAAGAAATTGTAGACGACACAAACAAAAAAAAAATCTACAATCATGGATTGGAAGAATCAATATAGTTAAAATGACTATATTACTCAAAGTAATCTATAGAGTTTGAGAAATAGGGTTTTAAAAACAATTCTAAAATTCATATGGAACAAAAAAAAAAAGCCTGAATAGGCAAAGCAGTCCTAAGGAAAAAGAATAAATTCAGAGGCGTTGCATTACCTGACTTAAAATTATATCACAAGTCTACAGTAACTAAAGCAGCATGGTACTGGTACAAAAATGGACAATTAGATCAGTGAAACAGAATAAGAGAACCCAGAAATAAAGCCAGATAGCTACGACCAACTGATCTTTGACAAAGTTGATAAAAATAAATAATGGGGGCTGGGTGCAGTGGCTCACACTTGAAATCTCAGCACTTTGGGAGGCTGATGTGGACAGATCACGAAATCAGGAGTTGGAGACCAGTCTGACCAACATAGTGAAACTCTGTCTCTACTTAAAATACAAAAATTAGCCAAATGTGGTGGTGTGCACCTGCAATCCCAGCTACTCTGTAGGCTGAGGCAGGAGAGTTGCTTGAACCCCGGAGGCTGAGGTTGCAGTGAGCGGAGATTGCACCACTGCACTCCAGCCTGGGTGACAGAGCAAGACTCTGTCTCAAATAAATAAATAAATAATGGGAAAAGGACACCCTGTTTAATA
This sequence comes from Ateles fusciceps, assembly GCA_036589455.1. Taxonomy (NCBI): domain Eukaryota; kingdom Metazoa; phylum Chordata; class Mammalia; order Primates; family Atelidae; genus Ateles; species Ateles fusciceps. The sequence continues at coordinate 1,785,192 of JAZHEH010001593.1, forward strand.
AATGGTGCTGGGAAAATTGGACTGCCATATGCAGAAGAATGAAACTGAACCCCTATCTCTCAGCATATTAAAAATTAACTCAAGATAGATTAAAGACCTAAATCAAAGACCTAAAACCATAAAAAGCCTAGAAGAAAACCTAGGAAAAAGTCTTCAGGACATCAGCCTAGGTAAATAATTTATGAAAAAGACTCCAAAAACAAATACAACAATAAAAACAAAAGTAGGCAAATGGAACTGAATTAAACTAAAATGCTTCTGCATAGCAAAAGAAATAACCTACAGAATGAGAGAAAATATTTGCAAATTATTCCTTCAATAAAAGATTAATACTCAGAATTGACAAGGAATTCGATAAGTAAAAAACAACCCCATTGAAAACTGAGCAAAAGACATGAGCAAATATTCCTCAAAAGAATGAATAGCGGCCGGGCGTGGTGGCTCACACCTGTAATCCAAGCACTTTGGAGGCCAAGGCGGGTGGATCACCTGAGGTCGGGAGTTCAAGATCAGCCTGACCAACATGGTGAAACCCCATCTTAAAAAAAAAAAAAAAAGAAAAGAGTAAATAGCAGCCAACAAACACATGGAAAAAAAAAAACCTCAACATCACTAATCATCAGCGAAATGAAAATTAAAAACACCAGTCAGAATGGCCATTATTAAAAAGTCAAAAAACAACAGATGTTGGCATGGATGTGGAGAACAGGGAATACTTAGACACCATTGGTGGGAATGTAAATTAGTTCTTAGTATGGAGAAATCTCAAAGAACTAAACATAGAACTATCATCTCAACCCAGCAACCCCACTAGTGGATATCTACCCAAAGGAAAGGAAATCATTACATAAAAAAGACACCAGCACACATATGTTTATCGCAGCAGTATTCACAATAGCAAAGTCACAAAACCAACCTAAGTGTCCATCAGTGGCTGATTGGATAAGATATTGTGGTCTAGGGATCCAAGATGGCCGATTAGGAGCAGCTGAGGATTGCAGCTCCCAGTGAAAGCGCGGAGGGTGAGTGGACGCCGCATTGCCAGATGAATTTTTATTGCCCACAGACCAGGAGATTCCCAGGGGGAGGAGCCCCACGGGTCGCCAGCGCAGCTGGTTTGGCCGGTGCAGCTCTTTTTCGCCGGTGTAGCTGTTTTCGCCGGCGCTGCTGTTTTGGGCGGCGTCCCGGCGCAGCGGTTCCTCATACAAAATACGTGGGTCCGGGTGCCATTTTAGCCGGCAATTGGAGCTCTGGGAAGGCAGAGCTGCCCATTCATCTGATTAAAAAGGGGACTGAAACAGGCAGCCAGGCCAGGAGATTTCCCAGGCAAAAGAATGCCACGAATCTCAGCGCCCGCGGTTTCAGCCGGCACAGTGGGTCGCCGCATGGGAAATCACACAGATCCTGGCGCCCTTTCCACAGGCGGCTGGAACACCTGGGGAGACAGTCGACCATTCAACTAAAAAAAAAAAAAAAAGGCTCTGAGGCAGGGAGCCATGTGATCATGGCTCAGCAGGTCCCACCCCCCACAAAAAAACAGCAATTGGAAACGCTCTGGATCAAGAGTTTCACTGCAAGCACAGCTGAACCCAGGACAGTCCAGCTCTGTGTGGGGAGGGGTATCCGCCATTACTGAGGCAGTCTGCCAAACTACTGAGGTAGTTTGCGCAATTGCAGAGGCAGTTCTGACTACACCGGTATAAGCAGGACTGCAGGGAAGTTCACACAGCAGCTGGGTGGAGCCCACAGCAGCTCAGCAAAGCCTCTGCAGGCAGTGACTAGGCTGCCTCATCGCTGGGCAAGGCAGCCCTGAGAAAAAGGCAGCAGCACAAGGGAACCTCATAAGTAAAGCCCTAACTCCCCCGGGACAGAGCACCTGGGGGAAAAAAGGGGTTTATGAGTTCTGCTGCAGCAGACTTAAACGTACCTGCCAAGCAGCTCTGAATGAACAACAGAGCTCACAGCTCAGCACTTGACCTCCTATAAAGGACACTCTGTCTCCTCAAGAAGCTCCCTGACCCCCATATATCCAACGAGTCACCTCATAAAGGAGAGCTCAGACTGACATCTGGTGGGGTATCCTTCTGGGACAAAGATAGCAGAAGAAGAAACTGGCAGCAACCCTTACTGTTCTGCAGCCACTGCAGGTGATCCCCAGGCAAGCAGGGCCAGGAGTGGACCTTAGCAGTCCTACAGCAGAGGGGCCAGACTGTTAGAAGGAAAACTAAGAAACAGAAAGAAATAACTTCTTCATCAACAAACTGGACGTCCACTGAGAGACCCCATCTGAAAATCACCAACCACAAAGGCCACACATAGATAAATCCACAAAGATGGGAAGAAACCAGTGCAAAAAGGAGGAAAACACCCGAAACCAGAACGCCTCTCCTCCTACAAGGGATCACAACTCCTCACCAGCAAGGGAACAAGGCTGGATGGACAATGAGTGTGATGAAATGACAGAATCAGGCTTCAGAAGGTGGGTAATAAGAAAGTTCTGTGAGCTAAAAGAACATGTTCTAACCCAATGCAAAGAAACTAAGAACCTTGAAAAAAGATTTCATGAAATGCTAACGAGAATAACCAACTTAGAGAGGAATATAAGTGAATTAATGGAGCTGAAAAACACAACACAAGAACTTTGTGAAGCATACACAAGTTTCAACAGCTGAATCGACCAAGCAGAAGAAAGGATATCAGAGGTTGAAGATCAACTCAATGAAATAAAATGAGAAGGCAAGAGTAGAGAAAAAAGGGTAAAAAGGAATGAACAAAGTCTCCAAGAAATATGAGACTATGTGAAAAGACCTAATCTATGTTTGATAGGTGTACCTGAATGTGACAGAGAGAATGAATCCAAGCTGGAAAATACTCTTTAGGATATTATCCAGGAGAACTTCCCCAACATAGGAAGGCAGGCCAATATTCAAGTCCAGGAAATACAGAGAACACCACAAAGATATTCCTCAAGAAGAGCAACCCCAAGGCACATAATTGTCAGATTCACCAGGGCTGAAATGAAGGAGAAAATGCTAAGGGCAGTCAGAGAGAAAGGTCGGGTTACCCACAAAGGGAAGCCCATCAGACTCACAGCAGATCTCTCAGCAGAAACCCTACAGGCCAGAAGAGAGTGGGGGCCAATATTCAACATCCTTAAAGAAAAGAACTTTCAACCCAGAATTTCATATCCCAGCCAAACTAAGCTTCAGAAGTGAAGGAAAAATAAAATCCTTTGTGAACAAGCAAGTACTCAGAGATTTCATCACCACCAGGCCTGCTTTACAAGAGCTCCTGAAAGAGGCACTAAACATAGAAAGGAACAACCAGTGCCAGCCACTCCAAAAACATACCAAATGGCAAAGAGCAGCAACACAATGAAGAAACTGCATCAACTAACGGGCAAAACAGCCAGCTAGCATCAAAATGGCAGGATCAAATTCACACATAACAAATTAACCCTAAAGGTCAATGGACTAAATGCCCCAATCAAAAGACATAGACTGGCAAACTGTATAAAAAGCTAAAACCCATCGGTGTGCTGTTTCCAGGAAACCCATGTCCCATGCAAAGATACACAAAGGCTCAAAATAAAGGGATGGAGGAAGATTTACCAAGCAAATGGAGAGCAAAAAAAGCAGGAGTTGCAATTCTCATCTCTGATAAAATAGACTTTAAACCAACAAAGATCAAAAGAGACAAAGAAGGACATTACATAATGGTAAAAGGATCAATGCAACAAGAAGAGCTAACGATCCTAAATATATGTGCACCCAATACAGGAGCACCCAGATACATAAGGCAAGTTCTTAATGACTTACAAAGAGACTTAGACTCCCACACAATAATAGTGGGAGACTTGAACACCCCATTGTCAATATTAGATCAACGAGACAGAAAATTAACAAGGATATCCAGGACTTGAACTCAGACCTGGATCAAGCAAACCTAATAGACATTTACAGAACTCTCCACCCCAAATCCACAGAATATACATTCTTCTCAGCACCACATCGCACCTACTCTAAAACTGACCACATAATTCAAAGTAAATCACTTCTCAGCAAATGCAAAAGAATGGAAATCATAACAAACAGTCTCTCAGACCACAGTGCAATCAAGTTAGAACTCAGAATTCAGAAACTAACTCAGAACTGCACAGCTTCATGGAAACTGAACAACTGGCTCTTGAATGTTGACTGGATAAACAATGAAATGAAGGCAGAAATAAAGATGTTCTTTGAAACCAATGAGAACGAAGACACAACATACCAGAATCTCTGGGACACATTTAAAGCAGTCTCTAGAGGAAAATATATAGCAATAAATGCCCACATGAGAAGCGAGGAGAGATCTAAAATTGACACCCTATCATCAAAATTGAAAGAGCTAGAGGAGCAAGATCAAAAAAACTCAAAACCTAGCAGAAGACAAGAAATAACTAAGATCAGAGCAGAAATGAAGGAGATAGAGACACAAAAAACCCTTCAAAAAATCAATGAATCCAGGAGCTGGTTTTTCAAAAGGTCAACAAAATAGACAGACCACTAGCCAGATTAATAAAAAAGAAAAGAGAAAATAATCAAATAGATGCAATAAAAAATTATAAAGGGGATATCACCACAGATTACACAGAAATTCAAACCATCATCAGAGATTATTACAAACAACTCTATGCACATAAACCAGTAAACCTGGAAGAAATGGATAAATTCCTTGCATCCTCCCAAGCCTAAACTAGGAAGAAGTCAAAACCCTGAATAGACCAATAACAAGGTCTGAAGTTGAAGCAGCAATTAAGAGCCTACAACCCAAAAAAGCCCACGTCCAGATGGGTTCACAGCCGAATTCTACCAGACATACAAAGAGGAGCTGGTACCATTCCTTCTGAAACTATTCCAAACAATCCAAAAGAGGGAATCCTTCCCAAATCATTTTATGAGACCAACATCATCCTGATACCAAAACCCAGCAGAGACTCAGCAAGAAAAGAAAACTTCACGCCAATATCCATGATGAACATAGATGCAAAAATCTTCAATCAAATACTGGCAAAACGATTGCAACAGCACATCAAAAAGCTTATCCACCATGATCAAGTAGGCTTCATCCCGGGGATGCAAGGCTGGTTCAACATATGCAAATCTATAAACATAATCCACCACATAAACAGAACCAAAGACAAAAACCACATGATAATCTCAATTGATGCAGAGAAGGCCTTTGACAAAATTCAACAGCCCTTTATGCTAAAAACCCTCAATAAACTAGGTATTGATGGAACCTATCTCAAAATGATAAAAGCTATTTACGACAAACCAACAGCCAATATCATACTGAATGGGCAAAAACTAGAAGCATTCCCTTTGAAATCTGGCACTAGACAAGGATGTCCTCTCTCACCACTCCTATTCAATATAGTATTGGAAGTTCTAGCCAGAGCAATCAGGCAAGAAAAAGAAATAAAGCGTATTCAAATAGGAAAGGAGGAAGTCAAATTGTCTCTATTTGCAGATGACATGATTGTATATCTAGAAGACCCCATCGTCTCAGCCCAAAATCTCCTGAAACTGATAAGCAACTTCAGGAAAGTCTCAGGATACAAAATCAATGTGCAAAAATCACAAGAATTCCTATACACCAATAACAGACTTAAAGACAGCCAAATCAAGAACCAACTGCCATTCACAAATGCTACAAAGAGAATAAAATACCTAGGAATACAACTAACAAGGAACGTAAAGGACCTCTTCAAGGAGAACTACAAACCACTGCTCAATGAAATAAGAGAGGACACAAACAGATGGAGAAACATTCCATGTTCATGGCTAGGAAGAATCAATATCATGAAAATGGCCATACTGCCCAAAGTAATTTATAGATTCAATGCTATCCCTATCAAGCTACCAATGACCTTCTTTACAGAACTGGAAAAAAACACCTTAAACTTCATATGGAACCAAAAGAGAGCCTGCATAGCCAAGTCAATTCTAAGCAAAAAGAACAAAGCTGGAGGCATCACACTCCTGGACTTCAAACTATACTACAAAGCTACAGTAATCAAAACAGCATGGTACTGGTACCAAAACAGAGATATAGACCAATGGAACAGAACAGAGGCCTCCGAGGCAACACAACCCATCTACAACCATCCAATCTTTGACAAACTTGACAAAAACAAGCAATGTGGAAATGAGTCCCTGTTTAATAAATGGTGTTGGGAAAACTGGCTAGCCATGAGCAGAAAGCAGAAACTGGACCCCTTCCTGACACCTTACACTAAAATTCACTCCAGATGGATTAAAGACTTAAACAGAAGACCTAACACCATAAAAACCTTAGAAGAAAATCTAGGCAAAACCATTCAGGACATAGGCATAGGCAAGGACTTCATGAGCAGAACACTAAAAGCATTGGCAACAAAAGCCAAAATAGACAAATGGGACCTAATCGAACTCCACAGCTTCTGCACAGCAAAAGAAACAGTCATTAGAGTGAATCGGCAACCAACAGAATGGGAAAAAATTTTTGCAGTCTACCCATCTGACAAAGGGCTAATATCCAGAATCTACAAAGAACTAAAACAGATTTACAAGAAAAAAACAAACAAGCCCATTCAAAAGTGGGCAAAGGATATGAACAGACACTTTACAAAAGAAGACATACATGAAGCCAACAAACATATGAAAAAATGCTCATCATCACTGGTCATTAGAGAAATGCAAATCAAAACTACATTGAGATACTATCTCACGCCAGTTAGAATGGCGATCATTAAAAAATCTGGAGACAACAGATGCTGGAGAGGATGTGGAGAAACAGGAACACTTTTACACTGTTGGTGGGAGTGTAAATTAGTTCAACCATTGTGGAAGACAGTGTGGTGATTCGTCAAGGACCTAGAAATAGAAATTCCATTTGACCCAGCAATCCCATTACTGGGTATATATCCAAAGGATTATAAATCTTTCTATTATAAGGACACATGCACATGAATGTTCATTGCAGTACAGTTTACAATAGCAAAGACCTGGAACCAACCCAAATGCTCATCGATGATAGACTGGACAGGGAAAATATGACACATATACACCATGGAATATTATGCAGCCATCAAAAATGATGAGTTCGTGTCCTTTGTAGGGACATGGATGAACCTGGAAACCATCATTCTCAGCAAACTGACACAAGAACAGAAAATTAAACACCGCATATTCTCACTCATAGGCGGGTGTTGAACAATTCGAACACATGGACACAGGGGAGGGGGAGTATCACACACTGGGGTCTGTTGGGGGAAAAGGGAGGGACAGTGGGGGGGTGGGGAGTTGGGGAGGGATAGCATGGGGAGAAATGCCAGATATAGGTGAAGGGGAGGAAGGCAGCAAATCACACTGCCATGTGTGTACCTATGCAACAATCTTGCATGTTCTTCACATGTACCCCCAAACCTAAAATGCAACCTAAAATGCAGCAGAACACATAAACCCTCCCCCCTCTTTTTTTTTCCTGGGTGTGCTCTGTCCTGGGGAGTTAGGGCTTTATTTATGAGTTTCTGTTGTGCTGCTGCCTTTTTCAGGGCTGCCCTGCCCAGCGAGGAGGCAGCCTAGTCACTCTCTGCTGCAGAGGCTTTACTGAGCTGCTGTGGGCTCCGCCCAGCTGCCATGTGAACTTCCCCTGCAGTCCTGTTTATATGGGTGTAGGTAAAACTTCTCGGCAATGGTGACCCATCTCTATAATGGCGGACTCTCTCTGTAATGGCAGGCTGCCTCTGCAATGGCGGACTACCTCTGTAGTGGTGGAGTGCCTCAGTAATGGCGGACGCCCCTCCCCCACAGAGCTGGACCATCCCAGGTTCAGCTGTGCTTGCTGTGAAACTCTCAATCCAGAGCATTTGTGATTGTTGTATCTTTGTGGGAGTGGGACCAGCTGAGCCTGATCACCTGGCTCGCTGCCTCAGATCCTTTTTTTCTAGTTGAACAGTTGACTGTCTCCCAGGTGTTCCAGTCACCTCTTGAAAAGGCACTGGGATCTGTGTGATTTCCCATGCGGTGACCCACTGTGCCAGCTGAAACAGAGGCGCTATTTGTGGTACTTTTTTGCCCGGGAATCTCCTGGCCTGGCTCCCTGTTTCAGTCCCCTTTTTAATCAGATGAATGGGCGACTCTGCCTTCCTGGAGCTCCAATCTCCTGCTAAAACGGTGCCCAGACCCGTGTACTTTGTACAGAGAACCGCTGCGCTGGCCAAACAGCCGCGCCGGCCAAAACAGCTGTGCTGGTGACCCGTGGGGCTCCCCCTGCCTGGGAATCTCCTGGTCTGTGGGCAGTAAAAGTCCGTCTGGAAATGCAGCGTCCACTCACCCTCCGCGCTTTCACTGGGAGCTGCAATCCTGAGCTGCTCCTAATCGGCCATCTTGGATCCCCCTGTTTTTGATTTTTAATTGTTCTTTTTAATTTTTTCTCAAAGTCTCCATCTCTATTCTTACATTACCCATCTTTTCTTGAATATTATTTACTTTTTCATTATAGCCCCCAGCATATTATTTATCATTATTTTAAATTTTTAGTTAAATAATTCCAAAATTTGTGCCATAGCTGAGTCTGGTTTGATGCCTGCTTTGTCTCTTAGAGTGCTTTTTGCCTTTCAGCCTGCCTTATAATTTTCTTGTTGCTGTTGAAAACTGGACATAATGCACCAAGTAAAAGGAGCTGAAGTAAATAGGCCATAAATGTGAAGGTTCACATTTATCTTGCTAGGAGTTAGCGTGTGTTTACTATGAGTTGTAATGTGGTGTCAGAGGCTAAGATTTTTTCCTTTATGGCCATATTATTGACTCCCTATTTTCTTTAGATTTTCTTAGAGACTCCCTAAATAGGGTGTGAGCCTTGTAGCCTTTTTAAGCTGTAATTCACAATGTTTATACAGGAGCCCTATTGATGTGATGGTAAGGTATCAGGGGAGGAAAATAATTTTATAGATTGTCTTACTCTTTTAATGAGTTTGAGTTGGTATTTCCCTTCCCCTATATCAAGGGCTAGATGGGGCTGGAGTTTTGTTCCTTTCCCCAGGTCAGTTAGGCTCTGGTAAAGCTCTGGTAAATCTCCAGTAGATTAGGCTGTGGTAAAATACTTTCCCTTGAAGAGCATATCTTAAGAACAGAGAGCTCAATGCCTATTTCAAAATGGTTACTGTTCTCCTCCCCCCTGCTGGATGCATCACAGAGTTTTTCTCTGGTCCTTAGCATGAGAACTTAAAACTCCAGAAAGCATTCCCCCAACCCCACCACCTCCCTCTTGCCTCCCACCCCCACCATGAAGACTGAGTTCCTCAGAGGTCTTAACTCTCAAGTGAGTCTACACTGAGCTTTTAGAATTTTGTCAATTACTGTTTAAGTGTTTCTACCAATATTGGCTCCCGTTGCTGTCTTTGCTCTGGACTTTTCTGCTCCTGATAAATTGTGATTCTCAGTATTTGCCCTCCAGCCTCCTCTAGTTTTAGGTGAGCAATTTTTCCCGTGACCTCAATTCTCTGATGGCTCTAAGAAGATCTGTTGATTGTCAGCTTTTTTCTAGCTCTGAGGACCAGAGAAGTGACTTCTCAGCTTTTTACATATTAGACTAGAAAGTGGAAGTCTCACACAATGTATTTTTGAAAAATAAATGTAAAATTCTCATGTGCAATTTACATGTTATAGGCCATGAAAGTGCGTAAATTCATAATTATATCTTATCTGTTTGATATAATTTTTATAACTTATATTAAATGTTTTGTATGATTCATTCTGTATTTTTTGCTACCTACTATTGCTAGATAGTAAGGATATAATAATGAGGAAATAAAAGCAATGTGGTCTATATCTTTGTGGATCTCTATAGTTATGGTCTCTCTCTCTTTCTCTCTTTTTTTAAAGTAATGAGGAGATTTAGCTTTTGCATATAACAGAAGGAACTTTAGAAGTGAGCAAGTCAAGAATTATGTAGTGACTAAGCGATGTCATGGAACTTTACTTGTGACTTTCCCAGGGCTTCATGGTTGCAAGAAGGTTGCCAGTGCTCCTAGTCAGGGAGAGATCCTAAAGAAGAAACAGAGAAGTGAGTGAAGCAATACCTTTATATTAATTATTTTCCTTCACGTTAAAACACAGATGCAAGTGGTTTAATAGCAATGAATATCCAGTTGAAGCTACAGATTTATCATTTTCAGCACAATTAGCGTGTGTTTTGTCTTAACTGTAATTTTACGAGACCTATACACCTTAACAGTATCATCAATTTATTTGTTTTGACTCAATAAAAGAAAATTGCTAAAAAATATTTAAATAAATGTGCGAACAAAGGTACATATCTGAAGCTAGTGGCACTGATGTGATACTTGCTAGGATGTATAATCATGAAATACTTTTAATTATTGATTTATATGTTAAAATCTATTTGATATATGAGTAACAGAACATGATGACTTTATATAAAGTATAAGTATGGTTGTGTAAATGCTGAATAATTAAAAACTTAGCTGAAAGGTACACTTGGGTCAACCAAATGCTAAAGTAAAAAAGAAGCATTCAAAGCTAGAAAAAAGTTATCCAAGGAAGGCATGATGGTGCACAATAAAACCAGAAAAGCGCAAGAAAGCTTACCTAGGTCTCAGTCGCCGCTGCCAGCTCGCATACAGTGTTCTCTGACCGCTCCGCTGCCCCACTCCTCCGCCGGTCGCAATGGAAGAAGAAATTGCTGCGCTCGTCATCGATAATGGTTCCGGCATGTGCAAAGCTGGCTTTGCTGGGACGACGCCCCCCCCGAGCAGTGTTTCCCCTCCATTGTCGGGCGCCCTTGGCACCAGGGCATGATGGTCGGCATGGGCCAGAAGGACTCCTAAGAGGGTGACGAAGCCCAGAGCAAGCGTGGCATCCTGACCCTGAAGTACCCCATTGAGGACGGCATTGTCACCAACTGGGATGACATGGAGAAAATCTGGCACCACACTTTCTACAATGAGCTGCGTGTGGCCCTGGAGGAGCACCCCGTGCTGCTCACTGAGGCCCCCCTAAATCCCCAAGGCCAACAGAGAGAAGATGACTCAGATCATGTTTGAGACCTTCAACACCCCGGCCATGTATGTGGCTATCCAGCCCGTGCTGTCCCTCTACGCCTCTGGGCGCACCACTGGCATTGTCATGGACTCTGGACAGGGTCACCCATATGGTGCCCATTTATGAGGGCTATGCCCTTCCCCACGCTATCCTGCATCTGGAGCTGGCTGGCCGGGACCTGACCGACTACCTCATGAAGATCCTCACCGAGCACGGCTACGGCTTCACCACCACGGCCAAGCAGGAGATCACACGTGACATCAAGGAGAAGCTGTGCTACGTCGCCCTGGACTTCGAGCAGGAGACGGCCACAGCCGCATCCTCCTCCTCTCTGGAGAAGAGCTATGAGCTGCCCGACGGCCAGGTCATCACCATTGGTAACGAGCGGTTCTGGTGTCCCAGAGGCGCTGTTCCAGCCTTCCTTTCTCAGCATGGAATCTTGTGGCATCCGCTAGACCACCTTCAACTCCATCATGAAGTGTGACGTGGACATTGGTAAAGACCTGTACGCCAACACTGTGCTGTCTGGCGGCACCACCATGTACCCAGGCATTGCCGACAGGATGCAGAAGGAGATCACTGCCCTGGCACCCAGCACCATGAAGATCAAGATCATTGCACACCCAGAGCTTAAGTACTCCGTGTGGATCGGCGGCTCCATCCTGGCCTCACTGTCCACCTTCCAGCAGATGTGGATTAGCAAGCAGGAGTACGATGAGTCTGGCCCCTCCATCCTCCGCCGCAAATGCTTCTAAATGGACTGCGAGCAGATGCGTAGCATTTGCTGCATGGGTTAATTCAGAAGTATAAATTTGCCCCTGGCAAATGCATACACCTCATGCTAGCCTCACGAAACTGGAATCAACCTTAGAAAAGAAATTGTCCTTGAAGCTTGTATCTGATATCAGCACTGGATTGTAGAACTTGTTGCTGATTTTGATCTTGTATTCAAGTTAACTGTTCTCCTTGTTATTTGTTTAATACCCTGTACATATCTTTGATTTCAGCCCTTAGTACATGTGGATTGGTCACTTCGTGGCTGAGGTAAGAATGTGCTTGTGGACAGACAAGTCTGGCTTGGGGAGTTTCCTATCTGTGCAGGGTATTCCTGTGTCAGGGCTGAGTGTTCTGGGATTTCTCTAGAGGCTGGCAAGGGCTGCCAGTCTGTCAGGCTTGGAAAGTCCAAGCCATAGGACCCAGTTTCCTTTCTTAGCTGATGTTTTTCCTGCCAGAACACCGTCCGCCGTTACTTGCCTTGAGTTGGAAGCAGTTTGCATTTACACCTGTAAGTGTATTCATCCTTTTAATTTATGTAAGGTTTTTTGTATGCAACTCTCAATTTTTTAAAGAGATAACAAATTTTGGTTTTCTACTGTTATGTGAGAACATTAGGCCCCAGCAACACGTCATTGTGTAAGGAAAAATAAAAGTGCTGCCGTAAAAAATAAACTGAAGAAAACAAAAACAAAAAAAACCAAAACAAACAAAAAAAAACAAAGAAAACTTACCTAATGGAATAGATAAGAAAGCTTATCTAATAGAAAGATAAAGCATGTCTAATTATGGTATTCAAAGGCAACTGGGAAAACTTTTCATATTTTAAATAACAGCAAACCATTGAAGGAGTAATTGTTGGAACATAATCTAGAATATTAAAATTTTTTTAATTTTTAATTTGTGTGGGTACATAGTAGGTATATATATTTATGGGTTACATGAGGTGTTTTGACACAGGCATGCCATGTGAAATAAGCACACCGTGGAAAATGTGGTAGCCACCCCCTCAAGCATTTATCCTTTGTGTTACAAACAAATCAGTTACATGGTTTTAGTTATTTTAAATGTACCATTGTTATTATTGGCTATAGTCACCTGTTTTGCTATTAAATAGTATGTCTTATTCTAAGTATTTTTTTAACCCATTGACCACCCCAACCCCCACCCTAGTCCCTACTACCCTTCACAGCCTCTGACAACCATCCTTCTACTCTGTATGTCCATCAGTTTGATCGTTTTCATTTTTAGATCCCACAAATAAATGAGAATGTGTGACGTTTGTCTTTCTGTGCCTGACTTATTGCACTTAACATAATTATCTCCAGTTTCATCCATGTTATTGCAAATGACAGGATCTCATTCCATTTTTAGGGCTATATAATACTCCATTGTATATAGTTACCACATTTTAAATCTAGAATCTTGTTGGACTTCCTTATTCATATTGGAATGTTTAATTATTTTTAATTACTTATATGGAAGAGCACAATAAGCTGTTCAGAGCTTGCTTTCAAGTTTTAAGCTGTCTCATACAACTGTAGTTACCATCCCCCTTTTTATCCTCCATGTCTGTGTAAGGATCCCCAACATTCAAGTAAGGTCAAACAAATATTACACATCATGGTCACAAGGGGAAACACTGACACAGAAAAATTAATAGTCCTTTAACCCAGAGGCATAGTCTTCTGAATCATATGAACTTTCCTGGATACACTAAAACCCTCATTTTCATTTACTTCAGAATTTCTTGTTCTTCCTTGTACTGTTTAGGAAAAGGTCATAGGCCTCACATTCAATACATTTCCTCATTCCTTCTAAATTTACTTCCTCTTCATGCTTACTTTCTCCTTCACTTGCCAGCCCTAGAGACAGTAGCCAGGGAAGGAGGACTGGGGAAGGAAGAAGAGCATGGCAAGAGGTAAAAAAAATGCAACCTCAGATTCTCCTAAATAATAAACTTAGCATTTCCTCTCACGCATTTTGCTCATTCCAGAAGGACTTGCCTGGTATGTCCTGCTGACACACATTTTCTTCTCTCCGTCCTTGCTTTTCCTCCCCTGTTCTGCTTTCTCCTATTTTTCTTAGTCACTTATGTTTTGTCTTTCTGAAGTAATTTTGGACACTGTGTGCAGGTGTACATTTTCTAAAACATATAAATCTAAAATGTCCTACCATCTTCGCACATGACAGATGGGTTGGTTGAGAACTATTGGGTCATGAACATTTTCTTACAATAATCCATTCCTCTATATTCATTGCCACCTATTGTTTCTTTACATTATAGTTTATCTTTTTAAAATTTATGATTTTTTTCTCAGATTTTTTCTTGTGTACTTAACATGTTGCTAAATAATATGAGTGAGTCTCTTTTCATTATTTATTTCCCAAAATACAATGATCCCTTTAAATTTACACGTTTAATTTAACTTTATCCATTTAGAAAATTTTTGTTATTCCAATCAAATTCTTGATTATTTGTTTTATCCCATTTACTGTGATTCATACTTAGGAGAGAGATCTATTTTCAGGTTGTATTATTCATATCTGCCCCCTATAGATTATTTTTGTCTTACTCCTCAATAGTCTAGCAGAGTTTCTCAATTTCATCTTCCTTTTATAAATTTATTTTTCTGTACTGTCAATTGTCTTTACTTGCTCTAATATGGATCTAAATCATGCTATTACATTTTCAATGTTCCACAAGGCTTCTCAGCTTCACCAAGCCCCCATTCCAACTCTTACTATTATCCTGCCTCTCTTCCCATGTGTGTTTGTTCATGTCTCATAAACGTTACAACATTTACAAACCTATTGAGAATGACAAAACATCTAAGATTTATCTGCCTCCTTCCTTTCTTCAGGTGTTGCCTGTCCTTCATGTTGACAGTCCTTGCCTTACCTATTACTTCTTAGTAAATATAATGCCGATTTTATTTTGTTCCTTCAATAGGTAAAGTGTGTACATAAGGTTTTGCTCATGTTTACTTCCTCATATCTACAGCGGGAGGACAGTTTGATGGGCACTGCTTCCCGTGCAGTTCCAATTTCTGGAGGATACTACTTTAGCCCAGCTGGACTTAAAGTAAACTGCCATTCAGTGCTTACTCTCTGGTTTTAAAAGTTCAATTTCTGGAATATTTTGAAAATTATAATTCATTCCCATTATCCAGACAAGACATCGAGCACATTTCAATTCATATTCTACCACCTATCAGTCATTTTGGTATCATAGTTCTCAAAAGAATATCACACTGGTTTGCTTCAAAACCAGAGAAAATAGAATGGTGGCTTCCCAGTTTCCTCAGGTAAATATAGGTACAGACTTTGTATTCTTTTCTTTTTTTTTTTTTTGAGACAGACTCTCACTCTGTCGCCAGGTGCCAGGCTGGAGTGCAGCGGCACGATCTCAGCTCAGTGCAACCTCCGCCTCCCGGGTTCAAGCAATTCTCCTGCCTCAGCCTCCCGAGTAGCTGGGGATTACAGGCGCGCACCACCATGCCCAGCTAATTTTTGTATTTTAGTGGAGACGGGGTTTCACCATGTTGGCCAGGATGGTCTCAATCTCTTGACCTCGTGATCCACCTGCCTCGGACTCCCAAAGTGCTGGGATTACAGGCGTGAGCCACTGCGCCTGGCGACTTTGTATTCTTGAGGTAGAAATAGAAGAGTAGGAAAAGGATGAGAGGTTTGTGAGACAATTATAAATATAATCATAAACAGAAGATGGTTGTTGTGTCAGACATGATTTTACCCACCCAATAACAGAACACATAATTAGCTGGAGTCCACAAAACAAAATTTTAGGTAATTTAATTGTTCTCATGATAGCAACTAACATGATTTGAGCTGAAGTGCAGGTCTGAGGAGTGGACCTTGACCCTTTGGTGTACTATCCAAAATTTCCACAATCTCCTCCAAATTTCCAGTTAATTTTACCTCCAATTACCGCAAAAATAACAGAAACACTATTCAGAGAAAAGGGAGGAAACTAATTATGTTGCCCTTACACAACTAAAACATTTGCTCTTGGATGTATTATTTTATTCTAGTAGTTTTCTGATAACTTGTGAGACAGAAAATGTAATTTCAAACAATGAATAGATATGGACAATCCTAATTTTTAAATTGTATGTATTTAAAGTATACAACATGAAGCACTGATATACATATACAAGTGAAATGATTATTATAGTCAAGCAAATTAATATATCCATCATCTCATATTTCATTTTTTGTGGCTAAAGTAAATAAATCTGTCTCTTAGCAAACTTCCAGTATTCAATGCCATATTATTAACTACAGTCTACATGCTGCACACTAGAGCTCTATGTTTACCTACCCTACATAACTAAAGCTTGTATCCTTTGACTTCATCTCATTTTCCCCATCATTACCTGTGCCCCTGGTAACCATCTTTCTACTCTCTGTTTCTATGTATTTGAGTTTGTAATTTAAAAAAAATCTTTCACATGTAAGTGCGTTCACCTGGTATATTTTTCCTCTGTCTGGCTTATTTCACCTAACACGATGTCCTTTAGGTTCACCTGTATTTTTGCAAGTGACAGGATCTTCTTCTAAAGCTGAAGAATATTCCTGTGTGTGTGTGTGGGTGTGTGTCCCACAATTTTTTAAATCCATTTTTCCATCGACAGACAGGCTGTTTCTACCTCTTGGCTGTTGTGAATAATGCTGTGATGAATACAAGAGTGCAGTGTCTTTACAAGGTGGTGATTGCATTTCCTTTGAGTATATGCCCAGAAGAGGGATTACTGGATTACATGGTGACTCTGTTTTTTAATTTCATTAGAAACCTCCATATTTTTTTCCATAAATATGGCTGTACCAATCAACATTTCCACCAACAGTGTATAAGGGTTCCCTTTTCTCTGCATCCTCACCAACATTGCTTTATCTCTTGTATTTTTGAAAGTAGCCACCCTAACAGATGTGAAGTGATAGCTCATTGTGGTTTTTATTTTCATTTCCCTGATGTTCGTGATGTTCAGCAACTTTTGCTACACCTGTTGGCCCTTTATACTACCTCTTTGGAAAAATATCTAGTCAGGTTATTTTTCATTGATTGATTCATTGAGATGGAGTTTTGTTCTTTTGCCCAAGCTGGAGTGTAGCTACGTGATCTCAGCTCCCTGCAACCTCCACCTCCTTGGTCCAAACAATTCCCCTGCCTCAGCCTCCTGAGTAGCTGAGATTACAGATGCCTGTCACCACGCCTGGCTATTTTTTTTGTATTTTTAGCAGAGACGTGGTTTCACCTTGTTGACCAGACTGGTCTCAGACTCCTGACTTCAGAAATCCACCCACCCCAGCCTCCCAAAGTGCTGGGATTACAGGCTTGAGCCACCACGCCCGGCCTATTTGCGTATATTTTAATAGGATTATTGGTTTCTTTTGCTATGAAGTTGTTTGAGTTCCTTATATATTTTGGATCTTAACCCTTTTTTCTGATACATGCTTCATAAATAGATATTTTCTCCCAATCCCTTGGGTGTCTTTTCATTTTGATTGTTTTCTTTGCTGTGTAGACCTTTTTAGTTTGATAGAGTTCCACTTGTTTCCTTTGTTCTTATTGCCTGTTCTTTTTGGTGAAAGAGTTTATTTTTGTGTGCAGTATAAGACAAGGGTCCAGCTTCATTTTTTTTGCATGTGGATATCCCGGTTTTCCAAACACCATATATTGAAGAGACTATCCTTTCCTCATTATGTCTTTTTGGTGGCTTTGTCAAAAATTAATTCACTGTATATGCTTAGATTTTTTTAATGAGCTCTCTATTCTGTTCCATTGGTCTATGTCTATTTTTCTTTTCTTTTTTTCTTTTTTTTTGACAAAATCTCACTCCATCACCCAGGCTGAAGTGCAGTGGCATGGCCTCGGCTCACTGCAACCTCCGCCTCCCAGGTTCAAGCAATTCTCCTGCCTCAGCCTCCTGAGTAGCTGGGATTACAGGCACCTGCCACCATACTGGCAAATTTTTGTAATTTTAGTAGGTAGAGATGGGGTTTCACCATGTTGGCCAGGCTGGTTTTGAACTCCTGACCTCAGGTGATCCACCCACCTTGGCCTCCCAAAGTGCTGGGATTACAGGCGTGAGCCACCGCGCCCAGCCTATATGTCTGTTTTATGTCTGTTTTCATACTGCTTCATTATGCCTGTTTTTGTGATGTAATTTGAGATTAGGAAGTATGATCCCTTCAACTTTGTTTTCCTCAACATTGTTTGATTACTTGAAGTATTTTGTGGTTTCACACAAATTTTAGAATTGTTTTTTCTATTTCTATGAAAAATATAATTTTTTTTGCTGAGTACAGGGGACTTTATTGATGGTAAGACAAGGTGGGGCTCCCCAAGGTCCCTCCTTCTTCAGAGGGTCTGGAAATTGTGAGGAGAGAATATTCTGTGTGGTGGGGGACTGAGTGCAGCAGGGACTCCCCAGCAGCTGATGGTCCCTCTCTTCCTATTCTGCTCTCCCAGGGTTGTGTGATTGAGGGCTTTTACTCCTTAGAGGCCATGTACCATGAGGTCCATCACCTTGTTACTGTAGACAAATTCACTGCCATGCCAGGAAATAAGCTTGACAGAGTGGTCATTGAGGGCAATGTCAGCCCCAGCATCAAAGGTGGAAGAGTGAGTATTGCTGTTAAAGTCTGAAGAGAAAACCTGGTGCTCAGTGTAGTCCAGGGTGCCCTCGAGGGGGTCCTTGGATGCCTGCCTCACCACCTTTTTGATGTCTGAAGAAATCTGTCTGGCAGGTTTCTCCAGACAGGAGGTCAGGTTCACAACGAACAGAGTGGTGCTGGGAACACAGAAGACCGTGCCAGGGAGCTTCCCACTGAGCTTAGGAATGACCTTGCCCTCTCATTGCCCATTTACTTGGCAGCACCAGTAGATGCAGGAATGGTGTTCCGGAAAGCCCCATGGCTGTCATGCCACAGTTTTCTGGAGGGGCCATCCACAGTCTTCTAGGTGGGAGGGATGGTGTGGACTGTGGTCATGAGTCCCTCCCTGATGCCAAAGTTGTCCTGAATGACCTTGGCCAGGGGATCTAAGTAGTTGGTGGTGCAGGAGTCATTGCTGATGATTGTGAGGTTGTTTTCATACTCATGGTTCATGCCCATCACACACATGGTGACATCTGCTGAGGGGACAGAGATGATGAACCTTTTGACTCCCCCTTTCCAGGTGAGCTCTAGCCTTCTTCAAGGTAGTGAAGATGCCGGTGGACTCCATGACATAATTAGTACCAGCATCATCCCATTTGGTTTTGGTGAGCTCTCACTCCTGGAAGATAGTGATGGGATTTCCATTGATGACGAGCTTCCCATTCTCAGCTTTGATGGTAACATGCAACTTGCCCTGGGTGGGATCATAGTGGAACATGATCATAGTGGAACATAGTAGAACAGGTAATTGAGGTCAATGAAAGGGTCACTGTTGGTAACAATATCCACTTTGCCAGAATTAAAAGCAGCCCTGATGACCAGGCACCTAATATGGCCAAATCCATTTACTCCAGCCATCACTTTCACTCTGGTATCTCAGGAAGAGGGCTGGTGCTGCATGAGAAAACTGAATATCTGTACAAAATGGGATAAGCGGAGAGGTCACTGGAATTGTGATGGGATTGCACTAAAATGCTTATCACTTTAGGTGGTATAAACAGTCCTAATATCTTGAGACCAACGATGTCCGGTATTCATACCTGTTCTTTCCAGTTCCTTCTAGATACCCTCAGCTAAGACAACTACAAAACTTGCATAAGTCTTATGTATGAAATAAGGAAAGTATAAAATCCTCTAGTATTACTATTACAATTGTTAAAAAGCAGGTATAATTCTGTTCAGAGATACAACATACCTACTGTTGACACACTCTTAAAGTATTTAACTTGGAAACAAATTACTTGCTGGGGTTAAAATGCTGTCACTTGAGATAGGAGCTCAAGTTAATATACTACCATTATTAGCTCATATATCTCCCCCACACCTTTTAAAACAAGTATTTTACTTTTTTTTTTTTTTTTTTAGGACGGGGTTCCACACCATGTTGGTCAGGCTGGTCTTGAACTCCCGACCTCAGGTGATCCACCCGCCTTGGCCTCCCAAAGTGCTTGGATTACAGACGTGAGCCACCACGCCCGGCCTACAATTATTTTACTTTAAGTTCCCGAATACATATGCAGAATGTGCAGGTTGGTTACCCAGGTGTGTGTGTGCTATGGGGGTTTTCTGCACCTATTGACCCATCCTCTAGGTTCCTTCCCCTCACCCTCCACCCCCCAACAGGCCCTGGTGTGTGATGTTCCCCTCCCTATGTCCATGTGTTCTCATTGTTCAATTCCTACTTATAAGTGAGAACATGCAGTGTTTGGTTTTCTGTTCCTGTGTTAGTTTGCTGAGAATGATGGCTTCCAGCTTCATCCATGTCCCTGCAAAGGACATGATCTCATTCCTTTTTATGGCTGCATAGTATTATGCCATGGTGTATATGTACCACATTTTCTTTTCCAGTCTATCATTGATGCATATATTCTCTTTAAATTGATTCCAAACAGAAGTCATGTTTTCTTTTTTCAACCAAGAAAAATGAGCTTGGATAAAAGTTATGTTTTCTTAATAAAGAGACATATTTCTATGTATTTGACATAATATGTTTTTTATGACTATCAAAGCAGGTTTGTGAATGTGTGCTTATAGACTTCAAAAAACATTACAATCTTTATTATTATATTTTCCCTTTAATACAATCTACAGACTATTTTTATTTTTGTTTTGCTTTTTGATTTCCACTTTTATTTTAGAAGACCTGTGCAAATTTGTTACAAGGGTACATTTCGTGATGCTGAGGTTTGGGCTTCTATTGATCCTGCCACTCAGGTAGAGAACATAGTACTTAACTGGAAAAATTTCACTCTTTTCCCCCCTCCCCTACTTCCCTCCTTTTGGGGTCCCTAGTGTCTATTGCTCCCATCTTTATGTCTGTGTGTACCCAAGATTTAGCTCCCATTTGTAAGTGAGAATATGTGATATTTGGTTTTCTGCAGAAACCATTTGTAAATCATATTTCCCTGTGTCTAAATCTGTGCAAACTAAATTGAGTTATAGAAAATACAGGGACATCAATAGCTAAAACTCTCCAATTGCTAATGGTGGTAATTTCAATTTTCTGGTATCTAGAATGATTTTTACCATATCTAAATAATACAAGTACAAATAATAATAGTAATAGCTAACTTTTTGTCAGTGTTAACTATGTGCCACATGAATATCATCACAGGCCCTTTACTCCAGACTGCTATTTATGCCCACTCAAAGGTTCTTTTTCTCTCTCTGTCTTGTTTTTTTTTTTTTTTTTTTTTTTTTTGTAGCAATGGGGTCTTGCTATGATGCCCCGGCTGTTCTCAACTTACTGGCCTCAAGTGATCTTCCTGCCTCAGCCTTCCAGGGTGCTGGGATTAAGGGTGTGAGCCACTGCATCTGGTCAAGGCTCTCAAACTAATACTGTTTAAAGCATATAATATTTTAATAATTATTTCATTATTGTTTGTCAAAATAGAAATATCCTGTTGCCTCATTTACTGATGTGATATCTTTTACCACCATTATAAACGGCAGTAACCTGTGAAACAATTGTTGGGAAAAGTTACACTGTATCAAACTTCCTGCAGTTTCCTTTTTTTTTTTTTTAATTTTTATGGTATACAAGTATAATTTTCTTTTCTTTTTTTTTTTAATTGCATTTTAGGTTTTGGGGTACATGTGAAGAACATGCAAGATTGTTGCATAGGTACACACATGACAGTGTGATGTGCTGCCTTCCTCCCCATCATCTATATCTGGCATTTCTCCCCATGCTATCTCTCCCCAACTCCCCGCCCCCTGCTGTCCCTCCCTATCTTCCCCCCGACAGACCCCAGTGTGTGATGCTCCCCCTCCCTGTGTCCATGTGTTCTCATTGTTCAACACCCACCTATGAGTGAGAACATGTGGTGTTTGATTTTCTGTTCTTGTGTCAGTTTGCTGAGAATGATGGCTTCCAGGTTCATCCATGTCCCTACAAAGGACACGAACTCATCATTTTTGATGGCTGCATAGTATTCCATGGTGTATATGTGCCACATTTTCCCTGTCCAGTCTATCATCGATGAGCATTTGGGTTGGTTCCAGGTCTTTGCTATTGTAAACAGTGCTGCAATGAACATTTGTGTGCATGTGTCCTTATAATAGAACAATTTATAATCCTTTGGATATATTCCCAGTAATGGGATTGCTGGGTCAAATGGAATTTCTATTTCTAGGTCCTTGAGGAATCGCCACACTGTCTTCCACAATGATTGAACTAATTTACACTCCCACCAACTGTGTAAAAGTGTTCCTATTTTTCCACATCCTTTCCAGCATCTGTTGTCTCCAGATTTTTTAATGATTGCCATTCTAACTGGCATGAGATAGTATCTCAATGTAGTTTTGATTTGCATTTCTCTGATGACAGTGATGATGGGCATTTTTTCGTATGTTTGTTGGCCTCATAGATATCCTCTTTTGAGAAGTGTCTGTTCATGTCCTTCGCCCACTTTTGAATGGGTTTGTTTGTTTTTTTCTTGTAAATCTGTTTTAGTTCTTTGTAGATTCTGGATATTAGCCCTTTGTCAGATGGGTAGACTGCAAAAATTTTTTCCCATTCTGTTGGTTGCCGATTCACTCTAATGACTGTTTCTTTTGCTGTGCAGAAGCTGTGGAGTTTGATTAGGTCCCATTTGTCTATTTTGGCTTTTGTTGCCAATGCTTTTAGTGTTTTGCTCATGAAGTCCTTGCCTATGCCTATGTCCTGAATGGTTTTGCCTAGATTTTCTTCTAGGGTTTTTATGGTGTTAGGTCTTCTGTTTAAGTCTTTAATCCATCTGGAGTTAATTTTCGTGCAAAGTGTCAGGAAAGGGTCCAGTTTCTGCTTCTGCACATGGCTAGCCAGTTTTCCCAACACCATTTATTAAACAGGGACTCCTTTCCCCCATTGCTTGTTTTTGTCAGGTTTGTCAAAGATCAGATGGTTGTAGATGTGTGGTGTTGCCTCTGTTCTGTTCCATTGGTCTATATCTCTGTTTTGGTACCAGAACCATGCTGTTTTGATTACTGTAGCCTTGTAGTATAGTTTGAAGTCTTGTAGTGTGATACCTCCCGCTTTTTTTTTTTTTTTTTTTGCTCAGAATTGACTTGGCTATACTAGCTCTCTTTTGTTTCCATATGAAGTTTAAGGTGTTTTTTTCCAGTTCTGTGAAGAAGGTCATTGGTAGCTTGATAGGGATAGTGCTGAAACTATAAATTACTTTGGGCACTATGGCCATTTTCATGATATTGGTTCTTCCTGACCATGAACATGGAATGTTTCTCCATCTGTTTGTGTCCTCTCTTATTTTGTTGAGCAGTGTTTTGTAGTTCTCCTTGAAGAGGTCCTTCACGTCCTTTGTTAGTTGTATTCCTAGGTATTTTATTCTCTTTGCAGCAATTGTGAATGGCAGTTCGTTCTTGATGTGGCTCTCTTTAAGTCTGTTATTGATATATAGGAATGCTTGTGATTTTTGCACATTGATTTTGTATCCTGAGACTTTGCTGAAGTTGCTTACCAGTTTCGGGAGATTTTGGGCTGAGACGATGAGGTCTTCCAGATATACAATCATGTCGTCTGCAAATAGAGACAATTTGACTTCCTCCTTTCCTATTTGAATACGCTTTATTTCTTTTTCTTGCCTGATTGCTCTGGCTAGAACTTCCAATACTATATTGAATAGGAGTGGTGAGAGAAGACATCCTTGTCTAGTGCCAGATTTCAAAGGGAATGCTTCCAGTTTTTGCCCATTCAGTATGACATTGGCTGTGGGTTTGTTGCAAATAGCTTTTATTATTTTGAGACAGGTTCCTTCAATACCTAGTTTATTGAGGGTTTTTAGCATAAAGGGCTGTTGAATTTTGTCAAAGGCCTTCTCTGCATCAATTGAGATTATCATGTGGTTTTTGTCTTTGGTTCTGTTTATGTGGTGAATTACGTTTATTGACTTGCGTATGTTGAACCAGCCTTGCATTCCCAGGATGAAGCCTACTTCATCCCCGAGATGAAGATCATGGTGGATAAGCTTTTTGATGTGCTGTTGCAATTGGTTTGCCAGTGTTTTATTGAAGATTTTTGCTTCTATGTTCATCATGGATATTGGCCTGAAGTTTTTTTTTCTTGCTGAGTCTCTGCCCGGTTTTGGTATCAGGATGATGTTGGTCTCATAAAATGATTTGGGAAGGATTCCCTGTTTTTGGATTGTTTGGAATTGTTTCAGAAGGAATGGTACCAGCTCCTCTTTGTATGTCTGGTAGAATTCGGCTATGAATCTGTCTGGACCTGGGCTTTTTTGGGTGGTAGGCTCTTAATTGCTGCCTCAACTTCAGACCTTGTTATTGGTCTATTCAGGGTTTCAGCTTCTTCCTGGTTTAGGCTTGGGAGGATGCAAGTGTCCAGGAATTTATCCATTTCTTCCAGGTTTACTGGTTTATGTGCATAGAGTTGTTTGTAGTAATCTCTGATGATGATTTTTATTTCTGTGGAATCTGTGGTTGTATCCCCTTTATTGTTTTTTATTGCATCTATTTGATTATTTTCTCTTTTCTTTTTTATTAATCTGGCTAGTTGTCTATTTTGTTGATCTTTTCAAAGACCAGCTCCTGGATTTATTGATTTTTTGAAGGGTTTTTGTGTCTCTATCGCCTTCATTTCTGCTCTGATCTTAGTTATTTCTTGTCTTCTGCTAGGTTTTGAGTTTTTTTGATCTTACTCCTCTAGC
Organism: Ateles fusciceps; assembly: GCA_036589455.1. Lineage (NCBI taxonomy): Eukaryota > Metazoa > Chordata > Mammalia > Primates > Atelidae > Ateles > Ateles fusciceps. Next base: position 1,809,895 of record JAZHEH010001593.1, read on the forward strand.
TCTTTCAATTATGATGATAGAGTGTCGATTTTAGATCTTTCCTTGCTTCTCATGTGGGCATTTATTGCTATATATTTTTCTCTAGACACTGCTTTAACTGTGTCCCAGAGATTCTGGTGTGTTGTATCTTTGTTCTCGTTGGTTTCGAAGAACATCTTTATTTCTGCCTTCATTTCATTGTTTATCCAGTCAACATTCAAGAGCCAGTTGTTCAGTTTCCATGAAGCTGTGCAGTTCTGAGTTAGTTTCTGAATTCTGAGTTCTAACTTGATTGCACTGTGGTCTGAAAGACTGTTTTGTTATGATTTCTGTTCTTTTGCATTTGCTGAGGAGTGATTTACTTCCAATTATGTGGTCAGTTTTAGAGTAGGTGTGATGTAGTGCTGAGAAGAATGTATCTTCTGTGGATTTGGGGTGGAGAGTTCTGTAAATGTCTATTAGGTTTGCTTGATCCAGGTCTAGTTCAAGTCCTGGATATCCTTGTTAATTTTCTGTCTCGTTGATCTGTCTAATATTGACAATGGGGTGTTCAAGTCTCCCACTATTATTGTGTGGGAGTCTAAGTCTCTTTGTAAATCATTAAGAACTTGCCTTATGTATCCGGGTGCTCTTGTATTGGGTGCATATATATTTAGGATCATTAGCTCTTCTTGTTGCATTGACTTTATTTTTCCTTCACATCTGAAGCTTAGTTTGGCTGGATATGAAATTCTGGGTTGAAAGTTGTTTTCTTTAAGGATGTTGAATATTGGCCCCCACTCTTCTGGCTTGTAGGGTTTCTGCTGAGAGATCTGCTGTGAGTCTGATGGGCTTCTCTTTGTGGGTAACCTGACCTTTCTCCCTGACTGCCCTTAACATTTTCTCCTTCATTTCAACCCTGGTGAATCTGATGATTATGTGTCTTGGGGTTGCTTTTCTTTAGGAATATATTTGTGGTGTTCTCTGTATTTCCTGGATTTGAATATTGGCCTGCCTTGCTAGTTGGGGAAGTTTTCCTGGATCATATCCTAAGAATATTTTCTAGCTTGGATTCATTCTCTCCATCACATTCAGGTATACCCATCAAATGTAGATTAGGTCTTTTCACATAGTCCCATATTTCTTGGAGACTTTGTTCATTCCTTTTTACCCTTTTTTCTCCAATCTTGCCTTCTTGTTTTATTTCATTGAGTTGATCTTCAACCTCTGATATCCTTTCTTCTGCTTAGTCAATTCAGCTGTTGAAACTTGTGTATGTTTCACGAAGTTCTTGTGTTGTGTTTTTCAGCTCCATCAATTCACTTATATTCCTCTCTAAGTTGTCTATTCTCGTTAGCATTTCGTCTAATCTTTTTTCAAGGTTCTTAGTTTCTTTGCATTGGGTTAGAACATGTTCTTTTAGCTCACAGAGGTTTCTTATTACCTACCTTCTGAAGCCTGATTCTGTTAATTCATCACACTCATTGTCCATCCAGCCTTGTTCCCTTGCTGGTGAGGAGTTGCGATCCCTTGTAGGAGGAGAGGCATTCTGGTTTTGGGTGTTTTCCTCCTTTTTGCACTGGTTCCTTCCCATCTTTGTGGATTTATCCACCTGTTGTCTTTGTAGTTGTTGACTTTCAGATTGGGTCTCTGAGCGGACGTCCAGTTTGTTGATGATGAATACATTTCTTTCTGTTTCTTAGTTTTCCTCCTACCAGTCTGGCCCCTCTACTGTAGGACTGCTGAGGTCCACTCCTGGCCCTGCTTGCCTGGGGGATCATCTGCAGCCACTGCAGAACATTAAGGGTTGCTGCTAGTTTCTTCTTCTGCTATCTTTGTCCCAGAAGGATACCCACCAGATGTCAGTCTGAGCTCTCCTTTATGAGGTGACTCTTTGGATATACGGGTTCAAGCAGCTGCTTGAGGAGACAGTCTGTCCTTTATAGGAGGTCAAGTGCTGAGCTGTGAGCTCCGTTGTTCATTCAGAGCTGCTTGGCAGGTACGTTTAAGTCTTCTGCAGCAGAACTCATAACCCCCCCCTTTTTTTTTTCCTGGGTGCTCTGTCCTGGGGAGTTAGGGCTTTATTTATGAGTTTCTGTTGTGCTGCCGCCTTTTTTCAGGGCTGCCCTGCCCAGCGAAGAGGCAGCCTAGTCACTGTCTGCTTGCAGAGGCTTTGCTGAACTGCTTTGGGCTCCGCCCAAATGCTGTGTGAACTTCCCTGCAGTCTTGTTTATACGGGTGTAGTTAGAACTACCTCAGCAGTGGGGGCCCACCTCTGTAATGGCAGACTCTCTCTGTAATGGTGGGCTGCCTTGGCAATGGCGGGCTGCCTCAGCAATGGCGGACTACCTCCATAGTGGTGGAGTGCCTTAGTAATGGCAGACACCCCCTCCCCCCACAAGTAGGACCATCCCGGGTTCAGCTGTGCTTGCTGTGAAACTCTCAATCTAGAGCATTTCAGATTGCTGTTATTTTTTTGTGGGGGGTGGGACCAGCCGAGCCTGATCACCTGGCTCCCTGCCTCAGAGCCTTTTTTTTTTCAGTTGAACGGTCAACACTGTCTCCCAGGTGTTCCAGTCCCCTGTTCAAAAGGTGTCAGGATCTGTGTGATTTTCTGTGCGACCACCCACTGTCCGGCTGAAACAGCCATGTTGAGATTCGTGGTGCTTTTTCGCCCAGGAATCTCCTGGCCTGGCTCCCCTGTTTCAGTCCCCTTTTTTATCAGTTCAATGGGCAACTCTGTCTCCCCAGAGCTCTAATTGCCAGCTAAAACAGCGCCCAGACTCATGTATTTTGTATGGAGAACCGCCGTGCCGCAGCCCCGGCAAAACAGCCACGCCGGCCGAAATGGCTGCACTGGTGACCCATGGTGCTCCTCCGCCTGGGAATCTCCTGGTCTGTGGGCAATAAAAATCCATCTGGAAATGCGGCATCCAGTCACCCTCCATGCTTTCACTGGGAGCTGCAATCCTGAGCTGCTCCTAATTGGCCATCTTGGATCTGTCTCCACAAGTATAATTTTCTTACATGGCTATATTGTAAAAATGTTAGAGCTCAAAAAGAACTTCAAATAATATTTAGTTCAGTCGTTTTCAGACTCAAGTACCTGTATCTACAGTGATACAGTGAGAGTTTCCAAAGGTTGTTTTGGCAAGAATAGCTTAAAGGGAAAGAATGTTCAATCTTAAATTTCATGTGTGTTTTACTAAAATTTCTCCCTTGCAAGCTACCATATTGCTTTCCACTGCTTTGCAAAAGAAAGATATATATTTCGTTCTCAGTTTTTTTTTTTTTTTTTTTTTTTTGAGACAGAGTCATGTTCTGTTGCCAGGCACCAGGCTGCAGTGCAGTGGCACAATCTCAGCTCACTGCAACCTCTGCCTCCCAGGTTCAAGCAATTCTCCTGCCTCAGCCTCCTGAGTAGCTGGGACTATAGGTGCACACCACCACGCCCAGCTAATTTTTGTATTTTTGGTAGAGACAGGGTTTCACCATGTTGGCCAGGATGGTTTCGATCTCTTGACCTCATGATCCGCCCACCTCACCCTCCCAAAGTGCTGGGATTACAGGCATGAGCCACCGCGCCCAGCCAGATTTTGTTTTAACGCGCTTTCCTGCAGTGTAGAAAACTCCAGTGTGTCAAATAAAATAAAATACTGGTACATGTTTGGAAAAAGAATTATCTTGATTAGGTGATAAACATATATGAAAGTTAGAATGTTTGCATTTATTTGCTCTCAGTAAAATTGAAGGAATATCCATTACTTAGCTGAGTGATCAGTTATAATTATTAGTGATAATTTATCATGTGATTTTTGGCATATAATTCAAAAGAAATTCAACAAATTAAATGGCATTGCTATAAGAAATCTTCCTCCATTCCCATTTTCATTATTTATTTGAATAAGATTTATTAGTATCATGATCTATAAAAATTATGATGGAATTTATGTTGAAGCCTGTAGACTACAGTAATAAATAACATTCAACACTATATCTATTTTTTATTTTGAATACACACTATATTTTTTTTAGAGTCTAATCTGTCTAGGGAGCCTTTTAAATAAAATTGCACTTTTTGGTGTAAAACATTTATTTATTTTTCCCATGAAACACTTGAAGTTTAGGTCAGTGAGAAATGATTTTAATTAAATACTTGTACATTTTCCTCCCATATATCAACATTTTGGAGGAAAATGTACAATTATTTGATTAAAACTAATCAAATATATCATATATCATATATATGAATTATTTGATATATACCCTGCTTTGTATATGTATCCTCTCATATATATGTAAAATATTATAAAATATTTGCAGAAAATGTTAAAAAATGATTCAAACACAAAAGGTAAGATGAAATAAACTGGATTTTCAGAAATCTCTGCTCCAGTGCCCACAGCACACACGAAGAGAGTCAAAACAATTAAGTAACTAAGATACCCTTGATCACAAATTTCCAAAGAACTGGAGAAGGGGGAAGAAATGGCATGAAAATGATGGTGTAAAAGGGAATGGATGTGAGCAGCACTGCTTCAATAACCGATTTATTCTGAATGAAATACCCTCTCTTAAATGCAGTAAATTTTCAACAAGGCTAAACTTTAGGATATTCCTTGAACTAAAATTATAAAATATCCCCACAATGGCAGTAGCTCTTTTATTTAAGTTTAATAAGAACTTCTTTCTTCATGGGACACTGTTGTGCACAGAAGCACCTTCTAGCAATAAAAATAGTCACAGTAGCCCTTCCATCTATTTCATGAAAGCCTCATAAGCATCATCCTTAGTTTGTACTGAGATAGAAACAGAAGGATCAGATTTGGGGGGTGCTACTTTGGCAAGAGGCACAGCAGAATCCTCCTCTGACTTTCTTTGGGGAGCAGCAGTAACGCCTTTATTTTCCTGATGTACTCTTAGAGTAGTGGGCACCAGTCAAGTAATCTCTGCCTTGGGATTAGTGATATGTGGCTTGGCCCTGATGGCTACTGTGGCTTTCTTCTCAATGGTATCAGCACTTGTATCATCTGCCTTGGGTTGCTGAATCAAGTTAGGTGGAGTTCTTAAAACCCTAGAGTTCAGCAAGAGAGCTGGTGGGAAAAGTCCCAGGTTGGGGGTGAGCAGGTCTTGGTGGGGGCATCAAAGATGGGCACATCATGCCAGGATAAGGTGGAGAAATAGCCAGAAGCACAGGGAGAGGTTACCTTGGTGGGGGTCTCCGAGAAGGGCGACAACAAGGCAGACCTAGAAGTGGACCTAGTGAAGAGCAAGGGGTCTGCATGGCGGTGGTCCTGGATGTAAAAGTCAGAGTAATGACCCTCAGAGTAATGAGCCCTAGCATTCCAGGTAATCAGGAATGGAGGAGCTCCTGGAAGTGGTCCAGGACGAAGGCCCATGGGTGGTCCAGGAGGCTGTAACAGTGGAGCAGGTGGTAGTCCAAGAGGAGGTGGTCTGGGCATGGGAAATTCTTGTATCTGAGAAGGAGGAACAGACTGGGGGTTGGGGAGGAGCCTGCTTCTGTGAAGAAGCAGTACATGTGCCATAGAAAGGTGATTCCTCTTTATACTGTTTTTGTGATGATTTTCTGCTCAGAGTCATCAGAATTATCTTCATCATCATCCCCTGAAAATTCCTCTACTTTCTATTCCTCCTCAGGGTTTCCTGACCTACCATACCAAGCAGCATGGCTTGAAGAGGAGTCAGTTCCTTCATATTCTTTTTTTCTTCCTTGATTTTCCAGGCATATCTGTAAATTGTACACTCAGACCTGACTTCTTTTCTTCACTGTGGTCTCTCACCATCATCATGTTGCACAAATTCACCCCCCTCACATTCTCCATCTGATCCATCAGTGCCACTGTCTTCAGTACTGTCATCATGCTTATCTTGATCCATTTCCTCAGGAGAGCCATCATTTTCACTGGTGCTGGAAACATCACTGGTGACCTTGCTGGGCAAGTTCAGGACTATATAACATGCCTTCATCTCGCCTACGAGGAGGAAGATCTAGGGCAAAGCCCACTTCACAGCCATACATCTGCAAGACTTGAGGAGGAGGTGGACCAGAAGGAAGGCCAGGATGTAAACGTGGAACACCGTGTCCAAGAAGACAAGGTATAGAAACTACCTGAGTTGGAGGCCAATAGAGTGAGGTTTTCTTAAGGATGGGGGATGGCTGGGCACCAGGAATTGGAATGTCTTAGATCAAAATGGAAGTAGCATGTGACATACTGGGCAAAGGAATACGCTCCACTTCCACATGCTAAGCATTCTTGACAGCATCAAAATATTGGCTAAGTTGAGCCCTCTTCTGTTCATTGTCTACTTCTAGCTTTCTTGATTCTTTGTAAATATCTAGATTCTCTTTTTCATAGAGTCATAGAATATGTTCAAAGGTTTCACGCAGCTTCTTACTTTCTCATTTAATTGTGGCTGTTGTATTGCCTTAAACTTCTTACATCTAATTTCTCCGTGTTCCAGATAATCTTTTTGGGATCCTTCATTTTAAAAACTGCAACACATATCATCATGAACTGTTTTTTGTTCTTTAATTCTTTTTTCCTAGCTTTCTTTCAAGCTTGGTCTGTGGGGTTCATAAATTTTTCACTCTTAGCTGGGTGCAGTGACTCATACCTGCAATCTCAGCACTTTGGGAGGCTCAGGTGGGATCACTTGAGGTCAGGAGTTTGAGATCAGCCTGAGCAACATAGCGAGACCCCATCTCTACAAAACAGAAACAAAACAAAACAAGAATAAATTTTCCACTCTTTCTGGATGATGTAGATCTCTGTCTCATGTTGACAATTTGTATAGTTTACCTGTTTATTAAAAAACAAAAACAAAACACTTCCACTGTGGTGCCAGGACTGGGAGAACTGGGGAGTGGATGATTCCTGGCTTCTTTTACTTTGTTTATTTTATTTATTTATTTACTTTTAACTGATTTTCCCCCCACTTGAATGTTATTGTTTGTTTTTTTCCATAAGTTATTGAGATACAGGTGGTATTTGGTTACATGAGTAAGTTCTTTAGTGGTGATTTGTGAGATTTTGGTGCACCCATCATCCAAACAGTACACACTGCACCATATTTGTAGTCTTTTATCCCTTGCCCTCTCCCATGATTCCCCCAAGTCCCCAAAGTCCATTGTATCATTCTTATGCCTTTGCGTCCTCATAGCTTAGCTCCCACATATCAGTGAGAACATATGACGTTTGGTTTCCATTCCTGAATTACTTCACTTAGAGTAATAGTCCAGGTCATTGCAAATGCTGTTAACTCATTTCTTTTTATGGCTGCATAATACTCCATTATATATATCTTTCTTTATATTGTATATATGTCTATATATGTGTGTATATATAGCTATATATGTGTATATATAGATGTATATATGTATATCACAGTTTACTTATCTTCTCATCGATTGACAGACATTTGGGTTAGGTCCATGATTTTGCAATTGTGAATTGTGCTGTTATAAACGTGTGTGGAAGTATCTTTTTTGAATAATGACTCTTTTCCTCTGGGTAGATATCCAGTAGTGGGATTGCTGGATCAAATGGCAGTTCTACTTTTAGTTTTTAAAGCAATCTCCACATTGTTTTCCATAGCAGCTGTACTAGTTTACATTCCCACCAGCAGTGTAGAAGTGTTACCTGTTCACCACATCCATGCCAACATCTAATGTTTTTTGATTATGGCCATCTTGAGGAGTGAGGTAAGATCGCATTGTGGTTTTGATTTGCATTTCCCTGATCATTAGGGATGTTGAGGATATTTTCATGTTTGTTGGTCGTTTGTATATCTTCTTTTGAGAATTGTCTATTCATGTCCTTAGCCCACTTTTTTATGGTTTTTTTTTTTCTTACTGATTTGTTTGAGTTCGTTGTAGATTCTGGACATTAGTCCTTTCTCGGATTTGTAGATTGTGAAGAGTTTTTCCCACTCTATGGGTCGTCTTTTTACTCTGCTGACTGTTCCTTTTGCCTTGCAAAAGCTCTTTAGTTTAATTAGGTCTCAGCTATTTGTCTTTGTTTTTATTGCATTTGATTTTGGGTTCTTGGTCATGAAATCCTTGCTTAAACCAATGTCTAGAAGGGGTTTCCCAATGTTATCTTCTAGAATTTTTATAGTTTCAGGGCCTTATTTTTTAATTGAGGTAGAGTTTGCTCTTGTTGCCCAGGCTGGGGTACAATGGCACAGTCTCGGCTCACTGCAACCTCTGCTTCCCAGGTTCAAATAATTCTCCTGCCTCAGCCTACCTAGCAGCTGGGATTATGGGCACCCTCCACCATATCCAGCTAATTTTTGTATTTTTTTTAGTAGAGACAGGAATTTACCATGTCAGCCCGGCAGGTGTCGAACTGTTGACCTCAGGTGATCCACCTGCCTTGGCCTCCTAAAGTGCTGGGATTACAGGCATAAGCCACTGCACCCAGCCATAGTTTCTGGCCTTAGGTTTAAGTCCTTAATCCATCTTGGGTTGATTTTTGTATAAGGTGAGAGATGAGGGTCCAGTTTTATCATCCTACTTGTGGCTAGTCAATTATCCCAGCACCATTTGTTGAAAAGGGTGTCCTTTCTACACTTTATGTTTTTGTTTGCTTTGTCAAAGATCAGTTGGCTGTAAGTATTTGGGTTTATTTCTGGGTTTTCTATTCTGTTCCCTTGGTCTACATGCCTAGTTTTGTACCAATACCATACTGTTTTGGTGACTATGCCCTTATAGTATAGTTTAAAATCAGGTAGTGTGGTGCATCCAAATTTGTTCTTTTTGCTTAGTCTTGCTTTGACTATGCAGGCTCTTTTTTGGGTCCATATGAATACTGGAATTTTTTTTCTAATTCTGTGAAGAATGATGGTGGTATTTTGATGGGGATCACATTGAATTTGTAGATTTTTGGCAGTAAGCTCATTTTCACAATATCGATTCTACCCATCCATGAGCATGGGATGTGTTTCCATTTGTTTGTGTAATCTATGATTTCTTTTAGCAGTGTTTTGTAGTTTTCCTTGTAGAGGGCTTTCGCCTCCTTGGTTAACTATATTCCTAATTTTTTTTTCCAGCTATTATAAAAGGGGTTGAGTTCTTGATTTGATTCTTCACTTGACCACTGTTGGTGTATAGAAGAGCTACTGACTTGTGTATATTAATCTTGTATCCAGAAACTTTGCTGAATTATTTTATCAGTTCTAGGAGTTTTCTGGAGAAGTCCTTAGGGTTTTCAAGGTCAACGATCATATCATCAGCAAACAGTGACAGTCTGACTTCCTCATTACTGATTTGGATGCCCTTTACTTCTTTCTCTTGTCTGATTGCTCTGACTAGGATTTCCAGTACTATGTTGAAGAGGAGTGGTGAGAGTGAGCATCCTTGTCTTGTTTCAGTTCTCAGAGGGAATATTTTCAACTTTTCTCCATTCAGTATTATGTTGGCTGTGGGTTTGTCATAGATGGCTTTTCTTATATTAAGGTATGTCTCTTGTATGGCAATTTTGCCAATAGTTTTAATTATAAAGTAATGCTGAATTTTGTCAAATGCTTTTTCTGCATCTATTGAAATGATCATGTGGTTTTTGTTTTTAATTCTGTTTATGTGATGTATCACTATTTATTTATTTAGACAGAGTCTCACTCTGTTGTCGCCACTGCACTGTAAATTCTGCCTCCAAGGTTCAAGTGATTCTCGTGCATCAGCCTCCCAAGTAGCTGGGATTACAGATGTATGTCAGCATGACTGGTCAATTTTTGGATTTTTAGTAGAGATGAGGTTTCACCATGTTGACCATGTTTCACCATGTTGGCCAGGCTGATCTCAAACTTCTGGCCTCAAGTGATCCACCCACCTTGACCTCCCAAAGTGCTGGGATTGCAGGCATAAGCCACCATGCCCAGTGGATGTATCACATTTATTGACTTGTGTCTGTTAAACCATCCCTGTATCCCTGGTATAAAAACCACTTGATCATGATGGATTATCATTTTGATATGTTGTTGGATTTGGTTAGCTAGTATTTTGTTAAGAATTTTAGCATCTATGTTCATCAAGGATGTCAGTCTGTAGTTTTATTTTTTGGTTATGGCCTTTCCTGATTTTTGTATTAGGGTGATGCTGGCTTTATAGAATGAATTAGGGAGGGTTCCTTCTTTCTCTGTCTTGTAGAACAGTGTCAAAAGGATTGGTACCAATTCTTCTTTGAATGTCTCGTAGAATTCTGCTGTGAATCTGTCTGGTCCTGGACTTATTTGTTGCTAATTTTTAAATTACCATTTCAATCTTGCTGCTTGTTATTGGTCTGTTTAGGGTATTTAATTCTTCTTGATTTAAGCTAGGAGTATAGCATTTTTCCAGGAATTTATCCATCTCTTGCAGGTTTTCTAGTTCATGTGCATAAAGGTGTTCATAGTAGCCTTGAATGATGTTTTGTATTTCATCGTGTCAGTTTTAATAACTCCTGTTTTGTTTCTTAGTGAGGTTATTTGGATTTTTTTTCTCTTCTTTTCTTGCTTAATCTTGCCAGTGATCTATCAATTTTATTGATCTTTTCAAAGAACCACTTTTTTCTTTCATTTATCTTTTGTATTTTTTTGTTTCAATTTTATTTAGCTCTGCTCTAATCTTGCTCATTTCCTTTCTTCTGCTGGGTTTGGGTTTGGTTTGTTCTTGTTTCTCTAGTTCCTTGAGGTGTCATCTTAGAGTGTCAGTTTGTGCTCTTTCAGTATTTTTGACGTAGGCATTTAGGGCTATGAACTTTCTTCTTAGCACTGCCTTTGCTGTATCCCAGAGGTTTTGATAGGTTGTATCATTATTGTTGAATTTGAATAATTTTTTAAATTTCCATCTTGATTTCATTTTTGACCCAATGCTCATTTGGGGAGCAGGTTATTTAATTTCCATGTATTTGCATGGTTTTGAAGGTTCCTTTTGAAGTTGATTTCCAGTTTTATTCTACTGTGGTCTGAGAGAGTGCTTGATATAATTTCAATTTTCTTAAATTTATTGAGTCTTGTTTCTTTGTTGACTTTCTGTCTTGTTGACCTGTCTAATGCTGTCAGTGGAGTATTGGAGTCCCCCACTATTATTGTGTTGCTGTCTATCTCATTTCTTAGGTCTATGAGTAATTGTTTTCTAAATTTGGGAGTTCCAGTGTCAGGTGTTTTATGAATTAGGGAGCTTCAAATATTTAGGATTGTGATATTTTCCTGTTGGACAAAGTCTTTTACCATTACATAATGTCCCTCTTTGTCTCTTTTAACTGCTGTTGCTTTAAAGTTTGTTTTGCCTGATATAAGAATAGCTACCGCTGCTTGCTTTTTGTGTCCATTTGCATAAAATGCCTTTTTCACCCCTTTACTTTAAGTTTATGTGAGTCCTTACGTGTTAGGTGAGTCTCCTGAAGGTAGCAGATAGTTGGTTGGTGAGTTCTTATCCATTCTGTGGTTCTGTATCTTTTAAGTGGAGTATTTAGGCCATTTACATTCAGTGTTAGTATTGAAATGTGATTAGTGTTGCATTCATCATGCCCTTTGTTGCCTGTGTACTTTGTTTTTTTGTTGTTGTTGTTGTTTTTGCTTTTTAACTTGTATTTTTGTTTTATAGGTCCTGTGTGATTTATGCTTTAAAGAAGTTCTGTTTTGATGTGTTTCCAGGATTTGTTTCAAGATTTAGAGCTCCTTTTAGCAGTTCTCATAGTGGTGGCTTGGTAATGGTGAATTCTCTCAGCATTTATTTGTCTGAAAAAGACTGCATCCTTCCTTCATATATGATGCTTAGTTTCACTGGATACAAAATTCTTGCCTAATAATTGTTTTTGTTTTTTTTTTTTGAGCAGGCTGAAGATAGGGCCCCAGTCACTTCCGTGTGTCTAGGCCAAAGTCTTTTTGTGATGAATTTCCTGGGTGTTCTTTGTGCTTCTAGTATTTGGATGTCTAGGTCTCTAGTAAGGCCAGGGAAATTTTTCTTAATTACTCCCCCAATATTTTTTCAAGCTTTTAGAATTATCTTCTTCCTCAGGAACAATGATTATTCTTAGGTTTGGTCATTTAACATAATCCCAGACTCCTTGGAGACTTTGTTCATATTTTCTTATACTTTTTTCTTTGTCCTTGTTGGATTGGGTTAATACAAGACTATTATAGCTCTGATTTTCTTTCTTCTATTTATTCAATTCTATTGCTGAGACTTTCCAGAGCATTTTGCATTTCTAAAAGTGTGTCCAAAGGTTTGAATTTTTGATTTTTTTCTTTAAGCTGTCTATTTCCTTGAATATTTTTCCCTTCACTTTTTGTGTCATATTTTGGATTTCTGTGCATCGGGCTTTGCCTTTCTCTGGTCCCTCCCAGATTAGCTTAATAACTAACCTCCTGAATTCTTTTTCAGGTAAATCAGGGATTTCTTCTTGGTTTGGATCCATTACTAATGAACTAGTGTAATTTTTTTGGTGGTGTTGAAGAGCCTTGTTTGTCATATTACCAGGGTTGGTTTTCTGGTTCCTTCTCATTTGGGTAGACTCTGTCAGAGGGAAGGTCTAGGGCTGAAGGCTGTTGTTCAGATTCTTTTGTCTCACTGGGTGTTCTTGATGTAGTACTCTCCCCTTTTTCCTATGGATGTGGCTTCCTGTGAGCCAAACTGCAGTGACTGTCTCTATTCTGGGTCTAGTCACCCAGTGAGTCTACCCAGCTTCAGGTTGGTACTGGGGGTTGTCTGCACAGAGTCCTGTGATGTAAACTATCTATGGGTCTCTCAGTCATGGACACCAGTGCCTGTTCTGGTGGAGGTTGCAGGGGGGTGCAATGGACTCTGTGAGTGAGAGTCCTTAGCTTTGGTGGTTTAATGCTCCATTTTTGTGCTGGTTGGCCCCTGCCAAGAGGTGACACTTTCCAGAGAGCATCAGCTGTGGTAGTATGGGGAAAAACCAGCAGTGGGTGGGGCCCTAGAACTGCCAAGATTATATGCCTTTTGTCTTCTGCTACCAGGGTGGGTAGCGAAGAACCATCACGTGGGGGTGGGGCTAGGTGTATCTGAGCTCAAACTCTTCTTGGGCAGGTCTTGCTGCCACTGCTGTGGGAGATGGAGGTGAGAGTGCCAGGTCACTGGAGTTGGGTACCTAGGAGGATTATGGCTGCCTCTGCTGAGTCATTCAGATTGTCAGGGAAGTGGGGGGAAAGCAGAGAGTCACAGGCCTCACTCAGCTCCCACTTAAACCGAAGGGCTGGTCTCACTACCACAGTGCCCCTGTCAACAGCCCCCCGTCTGTTTCCAGGCAGAATGCAATATGGGCTTGAAAACCTGCCCCAGGCTATTCGCCTCCCAGCTGCAAAGGAAAAGGGCTTGGTTCTTCCCCAACCTGCAAAGCCTACACACTGGATTTCCACTCTCCCCCAAGTACTGGCCAGGAGGTTTCTCACCGCGTTCAAATTGTTACAAAGTTTTACTAGAGAGTTCCTTCTCCCTGTGTAGTTTTAATCCCTGCTCCTCTCCTGTTGGATCCCTGTGGTGCCAGTCAGGAGTGGCCTGCTTGGGGACCCAGTGAGTGCCCAGGGCCTTTTCGTTGCTTCCTCTACCCCTGTATTTCACTTGGCTCTCTAAATTGATTCAGCTCCAGGTAAAGTTAGAAATTTCTCTTCCAAACAGACTTTTAGTTTCTCCAGTGGGGGTGTGTGTTCGGGGAGAGGAGAGTCTCCCTTTCCCACTTCCACAGTTGAGGGACTCAGTTTTGGGGGGTGGTTTCCTAGGTCCTGCAGGAGCAGTCTGTTTCTTTCAGAGGGTCTGTGGGTCCTCTTGGGATTGCTGGTTTGTTCTTGCAGTTGATCCGGAGCTAAAATTCACAGTGAGAAGCCCCACATACTGCTCTGTCTGGAGCTGCAATCCAGGCCTCCCGTCTGCCATAATCCACAGTATCCCAGCTTCTTTAACTTTGTAAAGGGCTTCAACTCAGTCCCTCTGTTAACCCCTCAGTCACCACTATCTTGAAATCTCCAAAACTGTACTTTTTATGTTTAGGAACTATTTACTAACATTTCTGCATAATTATGTTGTTTTGAGTATGTACTTATAATTGTAATCATAACTAAACCTAGAAAAAGTTTGTCATCTAGAATTAAAAATTAAAGCAAAAATTTTAAATGAAGTAAAAAAAATAACGAAGTTAGCTTATACTTTCCTAGTCTTGAAATTAGCCATTTCTCAAAGGAACTCTGATTCATTTTGTGGAGAATGGCATTTAGAAATAAATACTAAGTGAGATTCTTGATTTTGGGATGTCATTGCTGGTTGTTTAAGGAATCAGAGTTACTTAACACACACACACACACAAACATTCACACAATCTATACCTATGCCTCTATCAATCAAAACCATGAATTCATATTTGATAGTTCCAAAATCCAATCCAGTTTCACAGGATTCATTCTAACTTCTCTCATTCCATATTTGTAACTCTCTTCTCCCACAGTGAGCTCTATCTCCCAGTATATCTGTTCTTTCCTAGAATACACAGAAGCGTTAAAGGATCCAATTCAACCTCACCAGTAGTGAAATAAACATCTTTTGTCCCTGATATAGTGACTGTGAGGGATTTAAAAATGTCTAACCTGAATCTTCTGGACTTAGTACAATTACAATGTTGATTAGTACATAATCAAAATAACACAATCATAATAATAATAAAATCTATGTAAATAATTATTAAATAAAACATGTAACTTTTTGGAAAAGCCTCCCTAACTTAAGTAGTTTGGGCTTAGTCATTGTGGTGGGAGAAAAAGTTATTTACATGTTCTTAAAGTATATTTCCGCAAATTACCTATGTACATAAGTACATAAGGAAAAATAGTAAATTGACACAATGAAGAAAACTGATAGAAACCACTTAGCCAAATGATCAAATAAACAAAGATCTAAAATTTTTCTTTTGCTATATAGGACATCACTGAAAAAATTAGCAAAATCTGATTAATATCTGTAGATTAAATACATACAGTTAGCATCCATGCTAATCACTTGATTTTATACATTTCTCCTGATTTTGGTATTTGTACTATGGTTATAAAAGAAGATGTCCTTATTTTTAGAAAAACACAAGGAAACAAGAAAGCACTTGCCTATTTTAATAAAGTATTTAGGATAAAGTGGACATCACGTTTCAGCTTTCGGGTTGAGAGAAGAAAATGGGTGTGAGAGAATCATTTCAGATGTTATGTAAATGCCATTATTGAAACAAAATAGAAAACATATAAATGTACATTCTTTTCCCAATCCTTTTATATAAGATAAAATGATTCCTTTTTGATTGGTTTGACAGACTGTAGTTCTGTCTCCTTACTCTTGAATAATCTTATATATAAAGCATTATCTAAGATAACTAATTTCAGATTCTTTAAAGTAGAGTCAGAGTTTAAACGACATTTTTCAAGCAATCTCTGTGTAGGACCTCTCTAGCTTTTTAGGATCTTTTGATAATATTTTCAAATTTTCTTATATACTTTTAATCTAATTACTTTTTAGTGACTCATTTTCCTGAAATACTCAATCTTTATAGAAACAACTCTTAATTTAATTCATATCTGATCTATTAGTGAAATTTTATTTATTTAACTATGCACAAGACAATTCCTAGAAGGGTAAATGATCTGGAATATCTCAACTTGTGTTGGTGTCTCTAGACAAACAAATTTGAAAGGAGGTGCAATGAGATATTATTAATCACAGTATTTAAAATATTAAATTGTAATAATGTTCCAAAAAGAAGAGTAAGGTGCCGTGATGTGTGGGTCTCTTCATCACCTCCCACCAAATGTTAGCACCAATGAACAGCATTGGTTGTTCAGTGTGACGGAAAACTTGTTTATGAACTACAGTGACTGGGATACATGGCACTAACTGATTTAGAAAAAGTAACGGACTCTCATTAGTCTACTCAAAAATATGTATGAAGTATTTTTCTAAGTGCTTGGAACATATCAGAGAACAAAATTCCTACCCATCATGGAGCCTCTTTTTAGATGTGGGATGTGGAGAAGGGGAGAGATGTACCCTCAGGCAAAAATAGACCACATAAATAAATTATAGTATGTTAGAAAATGAAAATTCTACAAACGAAAAGAAAAGTGAATACAGTAATAGAGTTATAAAAATGGGGAAAATTAAAAAAATAATTATGGGGAGGAAGGCAGCAAATCACACTGCCATGTGTGTACCTATGCAACAATCTTCCATGTTCTTCACATGTATCCCCAAACCTAAAATGCAATAAAAATAAAAATAAAAAATAAAAAAAATAAAAAAAAATAATTATGGAAAAGACTCACAGAGAAGCTGAGTTAAGATTTGAAGGGGGTGAGGGCATTAGCTAGGTGGATATTTTGGGGGAAGAATATTCAAGAAAAAGGCAACAGCCAGTCCAAAGGCCCTAAAGCAGGACTAGAATTGGGGTGCTTGAGAACAGCAAGATGGCCAGTGTGGGTGGAAATTAATGAGTAGGGAAATAGTAAAGAAGATTCAGAGAGGTAAGTTGAATGGTGGTAGTGGTGGGAGCTGGTTACTTCCCTTTAGACTGGCCATTTTAAGTAGCTTAGCTTTTATTCTGAATGAGATAGGGACTCTTTGAAGGATTTTGAATTAACCAGTAACATGATCTGACTTAAAATTTAAAAAGTTTACCCTAGTTATCTTGATGAGAATAGATACCTGGGAGAGGCCAAGGTAGTTAGGAGGCTGGAGCAGGATTCCAGGCAGGTGATGATGGTGACTCTGATGAGGATGATGGTAATGGATGTAGATGTATTTTGGAAGTGGCACAAATAGGATTCCCTGAAGAAGTGGATATGGAATGTGGAAGTAAGAGGGGGATCGAGGATGACCCCAAGAATTTTGCTGTGAACACTGAAAACTAGTGGTTTTGCCATCAATATGCCTTTCATGTCTGTGATGGTGAAAACCTAGAATCTATATTGGTAATACATGGGTTTTCCCCATTTATATCTTGTAATGTCTAATTATACTTAGATTAAGAAAGTTGGTCTGAGAGATTTTATTGCCTGTTTCAGGTTGCCTTTTTAATTTTCTTTATGGAGTGGAGAAAGGATTAAAGCCGAGTTCTAATCTGAATTAGAATCAGTCCCCAGAAATACCCCCCATTCGGACTTACATAGCCATCCATGTTGGCATATTTCTTAAGCCATTGCTCATACTGGCTCTCTAACAATTTTTCTCTTAGCATCTAAGTCACATTCTTGACTTGGTGGTCAAAATGACATATGTCATTTATACTGTTCATAAAAGCTGTCACAGAATAATAATTCACTTTTCTTCAATAACAAATATCTTTTTAACCTGCCTGCCACATTTTTTCCTTTTATCAACAGACTCTTGGTCATTACTGCTGGGAGCTTGTTTTTCTGCCTCTTTGTTCACTGAATTTATTTGTAAGTCATGAATGTATGAATGAGTCTTGTCTTTCATTAATCCATTCTCTAAAGATTTTCACTTTTGTTTTTAAGTGTCTCTCCATAATGCCAGACACCTGGGGATTGACTTTTTCGGAATAACCTTAAATTCATATTGAACTCTAAAACACTTGTGTGCCCAAAACTTGTGTACCAATATTTGTAACCACATTGGAGATCCCTCAGATCTTCTCCTTTAACCTAGTTGCTTGGCAGAAAATCTGGAAGTCATCCACACCACTCCATTAGTGCCTGCATCCATTAACCAAGTTTATTTACTTCTTTATTCTAATATCTATTAACTGTCTTCTCTAATGTGCCCTTGAATTAATTCAGGCCCTTATCATTTCTTTCTTGAACTACTCCTGTACCACACACAGCAAAAATTACTGATTTATAAGCTGTTTCTAGTTACAGAATTGCAGGTCATTAATTAGGGACTCATTTGTTTGGGAGAACTCCTCAATTACCCTTGGTTATGCCAGGTAAAAACAGCCAAAACTAGGAAGAACAACTCTGCAAAATAAAGCAAAATGATTATTTTTGTTGGTGTCAAGGTTACTATTGTAAGGCCGGTTGCCTCGCCGGGAGCTCAGACACGCCCATCCTTCCCGGCAATGAGGAATTACATCACCACTCTGCACCCGACATGTAGCCCCCGCTGAAAAACCCCCGCCCAAAAATTTTTTAGAAAGCCCCAACAAACCTTGCCTAATAACACTCCCTTGCCCAATAAGCACGTTGCCCTGTCAAGGTCATTTCTCCCAAGACAGCCCACTCACTGAAAATCCCGCCTACCTACCAGTAATAACTGCCTTCACTCAACTTCCCGGGTCCCAATATCCAGTCAAGTGCCTTCTGCTTTGTCTCCCCTATGTCAATCAAATGCCTTCACTCCACTTCCTGGGTCCCAATATCCAGTCAAGTGCTTTATGCTTTGTCTCCCCTATGTTAATCAAACGCCTTCACTCCACTTCCTGGATCCCAATATCCAGTCAAGTGCCTTATGCTTTGTCTCCCCTATATCCAATCAAACGCCTTCACTCCTTATAAAACCCCTTACCCTAAAAAGTTAAGTGGGACTTCTCTGGCCCTTGCCTGGACCATAGAACCTCACCCAGGAGCTAAATAAATCAAATTTGCATTTCCTTATACTAGCCTCAGTTTCCTCATTTCAACTCAACAATATACCTTACAACTATATGTTAAATAATGACAGAGTATTGTTTTTTTTCACATATAGGAGCCCTGATAAAGAAGCCATAACAAAGAGAGGCCTCTGCTTTAAGTAGAAGCAAGTTCCAGAAACATGAGAAGATTGGGGCTAAAAAGGGAGTTGTTGGTTCTCCACTAAAGAACCTCCATGACAGGGCAGTGTTAATGGTCACAAAGCATGGATTATCTGACATTCACTTTTAAGTTTTCTGTTTTGTCTTGTTTTCCTAATGAATTCCTTAAATCTTCATGAAGGGTTATTAGCAGCAATATTAGGAAGAAAAATGTGTAAGAGAACAGAAGTGATCCTAGAGAAGGGAGAAGAGGTACTTTGAGAAGTGATCAAATCATGTAAAAATCATGTAAACATCCACGGGAGAGTTTTGGAGATTTTAGGCATAAGGACTGAATTCTCTGTAGGACCACAGGATAAGGACTCAAATTATAGATAATCTACTATTAAACTGAAGATGATTTTTATTGCTGTTGTTTGTGGGTTTTTTTTTTTTTTTTTGGAGACGGGGTCTTGCTCTGTCACTCAGGTTGGAGTGCAGTGGCACAATTGTGATTCACTGCAGCCTTGAACTCCTGGGTTCAAGCAATCCTCCCATCTCAGCTGCCTAAATAGCTAGGACTACAGGAGCACAGCACCACACCTGGCTTTCTTTTTAAAATTTATTATTTTTTGTAGAGATGGGATCTCACTGTATTGACCAGGCTGACCTCAAACCTCTGGCCTCAGCAATCCTCCTGCCTTGGCCTCCCAAAATGCTGGGATTATAGTGAGCCACTGTGCCCAGCTAAACCGAAGATTAACTTTAAGTATCAGGAGATTTCATATCCACTTGGGATACACACTTTGTTTTTCATTTTGTTTTTTATTCTCCTTCTGAGTTATCTTTCTGTGTTTCAAATGTAACTGTATTCCCCTGATAAATTATACTTAGGGAGCCATATGCTATTTTAAAAAGTTATTTCTTTACTTTTAATATAAAATAAAATATATAGTACAGGTCAGTCAGAAATAGGTAAAGTATAATTCAATTTTTATCATTTCAGACCTTTTAATATATGCATAGATATGTGTAAAAATATAAACATATGTAGATTATTTATAAAACGTGATTATATATTTTAATGTTCTGCAATCTTCCTTTCCAACTTATAAAATAATACTGATTTTCTATGTCAGCACATAGTGACATTATCATCTTTAATAGATGCATAATAGTCTACTGAATTGATGTCCTAAATTTTATTGAAAAATTTATCTTATTGAATACACATTTATTTCAAAATTTTCACTACTATAAGTAACTCTGCATATTTATCTTGTTCACTTGTTTCCCTAGCATCTACGCCTATTAATGAATTCTTAAATATTTTTGACTTAAGGATTTAATAATAAGCACATGGGGAAATCTATGCTTTGTACATTTTGTACTCAGTTTTTATTGTGGATGTAAAAGGCTGAGGTTTTCAGCAAGTAACTGAATGTGCTGTTTCTGGGTTTTGCAAGCAGCTGCTTTTAAAAAAGGGAAGCATGTTACGCTCTTCCTTAAAAAATCCATTTATGAAAACACTCACACTGTGCTGAGAAACTTTAAAGAAACTTAACAAGGATGAACTAAATTTCACATACTACTTTTGGAATTCAGTAGAAAGAACAAGTTTGGTTGTTATCTGACTTATTACTCCTTTCTTTTCTATAGAGAATAAGGGAAAAGATTCTATATTATATATAAGTAGTAATATTCTTATACTTGGAATATTGACAATAAAGAAAAGATAAAAGTATTTCTGAAGCCCACCAAGTTATCTTTGACCATTTGTACTGGCACTTTTACTATGGATTTAAGTTTTTCTTAGAGTTTACATTTTTTTCTTTTTCCAATTTCTTCAGCCTAAATGAAAGTTTCTGGTCTCTGAGATTGTGTTCTTCATGATGAGAATTCATTGTGCAGTTTGCTTTCCTTTGCCTTAAAGTTTTCTGGGATCTTTATATAAAAGCGTTTTCTAACCCTAACATTGAATATGTTTAAATGGAAAGGAAAATAGGCATGGAGTCAAAGTGTCACCATTTCAGTCCTTGTTCTTCTACGTAACACAGTGTTGAGTAAAGCATTTAACTTATTTAAGCCTCGGTATTCTTAACTGCAAGATGCAGAAATTATTAATGATTTTACAGAGTGGCTGGAAAGGTGAAAGGAGGCCATGTGCTTGAAAATGCACAGAACATCCTCTGGGTAAACAATGGGTCCTCTGCGATTGTTAGTAGACAGGATTGGCTTGACTTCTGCAAAGGCCTTAGTTTCTTTTTATTTGGTTCTTTTGTATGTTAGAATTTGGTATTTGTGCTTCTTCTTTGCTCCTGAAGCTATATTTTCCTTTTTCATGTTTAATACCTGATATATATATTTTTTCTCTGAGTCTCGCTCTGTCGCAGAGGCTGGAGTGTAGTGGTGTGATCTCGGCTCACTGCAACCTCCGCCTTCCGGGTTCAAGTGATTCTCCTGCCTCAGCCTTCTGAGTAGCTGGGATTACAGGCATGCGCCACCACGCCCGGCTAATTTTGGTATTTTTAGTAGAGACGGGTCTCACCATGTTGGCCAGGCTGGTCTCAAACTCCTGACCTCACGTGATCTGCCCGCCTTGGCTTCCCAAAGTGCTGGGATTATGGGCATGAGCCACTGTGCCCACCCCTAACACCTGAATTTTAAAGTGACTTCTTAATTTTTAAAGGTCTAATTATTTACAAGTTTCATACATACTTTCCAGACTTTATGATTTTGAAGAAGTAAAAAGACTTCTGCAATGCCCATTTTCTCTCCTGAATATTCTTTGATGTTGGCCGTCATTGAAAACACAAACTAACCTTTGCAATCCTGCATTCTTGTACAAGAATAGCATCAGCATTTTGATGAACTAACAGGTTTGCCATCTTGTCCTACATTTTTGGCTCATCACTACAACTGGGCTCCGCTCCTGCCTCATATCCTGTTTCTATTTTTAACACTAAAGGAAACATTCTCTTGTCCTAAGCAGTCTCTGTAATCTGATCAGTCTGTGCTTTCCCCCCCGACTTCAGTCATTCTAATTCCGTCACTATTTACTGGACCTATTTTTAAATAGTCTACTTTTGTATCCTGCTTTTTTGTTCTTTTAACTTTAAATTATTGGATTTAAAGTGCATTGAAAATTGAACTTTTATTGTGTGCCACTTGGACAGCGAAATGATTCAGTTGCTAAAACCAAAAACAAACAAAAAACACGGTTTAGAAGACACTTTTGGAAATGCAGTGAAACCACCATTTGGTGGGGGGGAGGTCTCTGAGGGTAATTTATAATATAATACTATCCTCTGCTTGAATACTTACAGGTTGTTTTTTTTTTTTTCTGCATCACTTATTTACATATATAAGTATTTAAAATAGGATTATCTGACATTATTGAAGTGGAATTTGCTTTGAACCTTCAATCAAGAGTACCAAGAACAGAATTAATAGGTTCTTTTTTATATATACTCATAATATCATTCTTTGTGTAAATCTCATAACATCCTTTGTAATTGTCTAGTCTTCAAATAAGATAGTAAATTCTTTGAGGGCAGGGATCATACTTATTTTATTCCTTGCACTTATCACAGTTTCTAGCATGCCTTAACTAATCTGCATTAACTAAGTTAACGAATGAAGGGAATAATGCTTTAAATAAAAATTGTCTCCATGGTACACCAGACATTATTTTAGAGCAAGAGTCAAATGAGGGGGAGGTGTATAAAATACCGTTTGAACGAAATATTCTAAAACTAAAGTAGATTCTTTTCATTCATTTATTCCATAAACAAGCTTTCATTCAGTGCTTAATATTATGTTCCAGGCTTCATATTATATGGCATATGGAATAATTGGTAGTTTTATCCTTTGAATTATTTTATAAATTTAAATTTCATTTTTCATAGCTTTATTCTAGGTTTCAGGCTCTAGATGTCTGTTGGTTTTTTTATCCCTTGCATTTCTCTTAGGGATCTTCATGACAGGGTCCTATCTTCCTCTGTATTTCATTTCTGAATTTCTGGCTTTTAAAAACCGTGCTTTTCTTTGCCCTCCCTGTGAGTTTCACAAGCTTTTGACAACTTATTTGGTAAAAAAAAAATCTCTGTTAGATTATTAATATATATTAATGAGCTCAATATTATTACTCTGTGATATAATACTTGTGTTATCTCAGAAATAGCTCACTAGATTTTCCCCATAATATTTTATCATTCTGATATCATTTTCCCTTGGCAGAGTTGCTTTCTGGGCATATGTACTTTACTCTTGTGTATGAAAAGGTAAAATCTGATGCATATTTTAAAAATAATTTCATCCAGATGGTTAAATTTTGGAAATATCTTCTCACCCAAATATGAGGTTTTCAATACTTAAAAGTAATTGTCTAAACTGTTGAAAATGTATTTTTTTCATTTGAATTTTAATTTATTTTTTCTTGCTGGAATTAGACTATAAAATAAAATTTTGTGTGTTTATCTTTTACCTGCAATTTTACTAAACTGAATTATTATTTATAGTATTTTTAAACAATATACTTTAAGTTCTAAAATACATGTGCAGAATGTGCAGGTTTGTTATATAGGTATACACGTGCCACGGTGGTTTGCTGCTTCCATCATTCTGTCATCTACATTAGGTATTTCTCCTAATGCTATCCCTTCCCACCCTCCCCACCTCTCCAACAGGCCCTGGTGTGTGATGTTCTTCTCCTTGTGTCCATGTGTTACCATTGTTCAACTCTTACTTATGAATGAGAACATGCGGTGTTTGGTTTTCTGTTCCTGTGTTAGTTTACTGAGAATGATGGTTTCCAGCTTCATCCATGTACCTGCAAAGGACATGAACTCATCCTTTTTTATGGCTGCATAGTATTCCACGGTGTATATGTGCCACATTTTCTTTATCCAGTTTATCATTGATGGGCATTTGTGTTGGTTCTAAGTCTTTGTAATTGTGAACAGTGCTGCAATAAACATACATGTGCATATGTCTTTATAGTAGAATGATTTATAATCCTTTGGGTGTATACTCAATAATGGGATTGCTGGGTCAGATGGTATTTCTGGTTGCAGATCCTTGAGGAATCACCACACTGTCTTCCACAATGGTTGAACTAATATACAGTCCCACCAACGGTGTAAAAGTGTTCCTATTTCTCCACATCCTATTCAGCATCTGTAGTTTCCTGACTTTTTAATGATCACCATTCCAGCTGGCATGAGATGGTATCTCAATGTGATTTTGATTTACATTTCTCTAATGACCAGTGATGATGAGCTTTTTTTCATGTGTTTGTTGGCTGCATAAATGTATTCTTTTGAGAAGTATCTGTTCATATCTTTTGCCCACTTTTTGACGGGGTCGTTTGTTTTTTCTTGTAAATTTGTTTAAGTTGTTTGTTGATTCTGGATACTAGCCCTTGTCAGATGGATAGATTGCAAAAAATTTCTCCTACTCTATAGGTTGCCTTTTCACTATGATGGTAGTTTCTTTTGCTCTTTATCTAATTTGCCAGTCTGTGTCTTTTAATTGGGACATTTAGCCCATTTACATTTAAGGTTAATATTGTTATGTGTGAATCTGATTCTGTCATTATGTGCTAGCTGATTATTCTGCCTGTTAGTCGATGAAGTTTCTTCATAGCATCAATTGTCTTTACAATTTTGTATGTTTTTGCAGTGGCTGGTACCACTTTTTCCTTTCTATATTTAGTTCTTCCTTCAGTAGCTCTTGTAAGGCAGGCCTGGTGGTGACAAAATCCCTGAGCATTTGCTTGTCTGTAAAGGATTTTATTGCTCCTTCGCTTATGAAACTTAGCTTGGCTGAATATGAAATTCTAGGTTGAAAATTCTTTTGTTTAAGAATGTTGAGGCCGGGCATGGAGGCTCATGCCTGTAATCCCAACACTTTGGGAGGCCAAGGCAGGTGGATCACAAGGTCACCAGATCTGGCTAACACAGTGAAACCCCATTTCTACTAAAAATACAAAAAAATAGCCAGGTATGGTGGCATGCACTTGTAGTCCCAACTACTCAGGAGGCTGAGACAGGAGAATCACCTGAAGTCAGGAGGCGGCGGTCGCAGTGAGCAGAGAGCACGCCACTGCACTCCAGCCTCGGTGACAGGGCGAGACTCCGTCTCAAAAAAATAAAAAAAAGAATGTTGAATATTGGTCTCCACTCTCTTCTGGCCTGTAGGGTTTCTGCAGAGATATCTGCTGTTAGTCTGATGGGCTTCCCTTTGTGGGCAACCCGACCTTTCTCTCTGAAATGAAGGACATTTTTCCTTCATTTCAACCTTGGGTGAATCTGATGATTATGTGTCCTGGGGTTGCTCTTCTTGTGGAGTATCTCTGTATTTTCCGAATTCAAATGTTGGCCTGCCTTGCTAGGTTGGAAGTTCTCCTGGATAATATCCTGAAGAGTGTTTTCTAACTTGGTTCCATTCTCCCCATCACTTTCAGGTATGCCAATCAAATGTAGGTTTGATCTTTACACATAGTCCCATACTTCTTGGTGGCTTTGTTCCTTTTCATTCTTTTTTCTCTAATCTTGTCTTCATGCTTTATTTCATTAAGTTGATCTTTAATCTCTGATATTTTTTCTGCTTGATTGATTCAAGTATTGATACTTGTGTATGCTTCATGAAGTTCTCATGCTGTGTTTTTCAGCTCCATCAGGTTATTTATGTTCGTCTGAAAATTGGTTATTCTAGTTAGCAATTCCTCTAACCTTTTTTCAAGGGTGTTAGTTTCCTTGTGTCGGGTTAGAACATGCTCCTTTAGCTCAGAGGAATTTGTAATTATCCATCTTCTGAAGCCTTCTTTTGTCAGCCTATCAAATTCATTCTTCATCCAGTTTTGTTTCCTTGCTGGCAAGGAGTTGTAATCCTTTGGAAGAGAAGAGGAGTTCTGGGTTTTGGAATTTTCAGGCTTTTTGCACTGGTTTTTCCTAATCTTCCTGGATTTATCCACCTTTGGTTTTTAATGTTGGTGACCTTCAGATGGGGTTTCTGTGTGGACGTCTTTTTTGTTTATGTTGATGCTATTCCTTTCTGTTTGTTAGTTTTCCTTCTAACAGTTATGCTCCTCTGCTGCAGGTTGGCTGGAGTTGGCTGGAGGTCCACTCCAGATCTGTTTGTCTGGGTATCATCAGTGGAGGCTGCAGAACAGCAAAGATCGCTGCCTGTTTCTTCCTCTGGAAGCTTCGTCCCAGAAGGGCACCCACCAGATGCCAGTCAGAGCTCTCCTGTATAAAGTGCCTGTTGATTCCTGCTAGGAGGTTTCTCCCAGTCAGAAAGCATGGGTGTCAGGGATTCACTTGAGGAGGGATTCACTTGTCTGTCTTTTAGTAGAGCTTGAGTGCTATGCTGGGAGATCCTCTGCTCTCTTCAGAACCTGCAGGCGGAAATGTTTAAGTCTGCTGAAGTTGCATTCACAGCTGCCTCTCTCCCAAGTGCTCTGTCCTAGGGAGATGGGAGTTTTATCTATAAGCCCTTACTGGTGCTGCTGCCTTTCTTTCAGAGATGCCCTGCCCAGAGAGGAGAAATCTAGAGAGGCAGTCTGGCTCCAGCAGCTTTGCCAAACTGCAGTGTGCTCCACCCAGTCCAAACTTTCCTGTGGCTTTGTTTACACTGTGAGGAGAAAACTGCCCACTCAAGCCTCAGTAATGAAAGATGCCCCTTCCCCACCAGCTTGAGCATCTCAGGTCAACTTCAGTCTGCTGTGCTGGCAGTGAGAGTTTCAAGCCAATAGATCTTAGCTTGCTGGGCTCTATGGGTGGGGGTTGGGGTGGTCTGCTGAGCTAGACCACTTGGTTCCCTGGCTTCAGCCCCCTTTCCAGGGGAGTGAATGTTTCTCTCTTGCTGGCATTCCAGGCACCACTGGGGTATGAAAAAATCTCTTGCAGCTAGCTTGGTGTCTGTCCAAATGGCCGTCCAGTTTTGTGCTTGAAACCCAGGGCCCTGGTGGTGTAGGTAGCCGAGGGAATCTCCTGGTCTGTGGGTTGCCAGAACGATGGGAAAAGCATAGTATCTGGGACAGGATGCATTGTTCCTCATGGCCAAGTCCCTCATGGCTTCCCTTGGCTAGGGGAGGGAGTTCCCCAACCCCTTGCACTTCCCAGGTGAGGCAACGCCCCACCCTGCTTCAGCTCACCGTCTATGGGCTGCACCCACTTTCTAACCATTCCCAATGTGATGAGCTGAGCACTTCAGTTGGAAATGCAGAAATCACCCACCTTCTGTGTTGCTCTCACTGGGAACTGCAGACCAGAGCTCTTCCTATTTGACCATCTTGCCTGCAACCCTTGAAAATGTATTTTTATATAGAAATAAAGTAAGTTGGCCAGGGGCAGTGGGTCACACCTGTAATCTCAGCACTTTGGGAGGCTGAGGTGGGTGGACCACTTGAGGTCAGGAGTTTGAGACAGCCTGGCCAACATGGTGAAACCCTGTCTCTACTAAAAATACAAAAATTAGCCAGGAGCGGTGACTCATGCCTGTAGCTCCAGCTACTTGGGAGGCCAAGGCAGGAGAATTGCTTGAACCTGGGAGGCAGAAGTTGCAGTGAGCCGATATCACACCACTGCACTCCAGCCTGGGTGACAGAGCAAGACCCCATCTCAAAAAAATAAAAGGAAAAAGAAATAAAGTAAGTTGTAGGAAATGCTTTGATAAAACATGACTAGAAAGAAATCATGTTTGATTTGTCAACTTTTGAAAAAAGATGAAATAAGGAAAAAAGCAAATAAAAAATCTATTGAACCATTTTTTATAAATTAAAGATAAAAGTAAACAATCATATATTCTAAATTATAAGGTTTCTTACATTCTGAGGACTAAGATTTAGAGTTTTGGGGAGTTAATAGACTATAAACCTCAAATATAGTTGGAGATTTAAAAGATGTTTTCTTGAGATGCAAATAATTTGAATGCTCTCTCAAATACTATGGCAGAACAGCAAGGCCCACACTTCTTCTTCCACTTTATCAGTTCAACGTAGCAGGGCCAGAATTCAAACTCAGGTTCATAGAGATTCCATTTACTTTTCAGCAAAGAGTATTGGGTAAATCAATACATTCTTTCTTGTTTTTCACTGCCCCTCTGGAACTATATACAGGTGTGCTGTGATTACGAAGGCCTGAAATCAGCACACGATGTAGGAACTCTTGTTGGTCTGCATTGCTGATTTTCTCTGCTCTTCTGATGGTAGGTTATGTTAAAATTATCTTTCTTGTCTTTAATTTCTGAGTTGACACAAAGTAAACATTCCTTTTAGAAACATATTATTCCTCTTTCTGAAAACACTGACACTTGACTTTCATTTTAGGCAAGCTTTTCCTGTCTCTGCTTTTGGGAACTGCAGTGAATGGTTAAGAGTACCAGAAGAACTTGTCATCTATAGCATTCCTGTTAGAACATTTCACAGGGACTAGAAATCTTTTTAGACTATAAAAGTGGAATGGAAAGAATGGGAAGTAGCCCTTTCTTAACAGGGTTGCAGTATTTTTTTTTTTGGAATTAGTAAGAATGATGTACCGTTACACAATAATGGGGAAGTTGTGACTGGGGGACCCAGAGAGAAACTATAGCTAAATTTCACTGGGATCCTGTTTCTCATCCTGTTTTCCTCTGACTGTGATCACTGCTGGATAAAACAACACAGCTGAGCAGGTAGAAGACATTTTAAATCACTCTCCCTGTCCTCACCTGGGCCCTCAGTTCTATCATTCAGCTCACTCTACCACAATTGTACTACATCGCTTATTCATATTTCACAGAAAATAAAAATAACTTCACTGAAACTCTCTTACCAAGTTCATTATTGAGCTGCACTCTACAAGTCCAAAGGCTTTTATTTTTTTTTTTAAAGTCTATAGTTTATTGCATTGTATAAATGTTAGTTTCTTAGTTTTGGTAATTATACCATTGTTACATGTTAACATTAAGGGAAGTGGGATGAAGGGTAAATATTTCTTTAAATTAAATTGCACAGACAGGGTTTCATCATGTTGCCAGGCTGATCGTAAACTCCTGAGCTCAAGTGATCCACCCAGTTCTGCCTACCAAAGAGCTGGAATTACAGGCATGAGTCACTGCATCTGGTCAGGAACTTTCTATATAAAGAGGAACTTCTTGTAACTATTTTGTACATTTAAAATTAACGGAATAAATTTTTTTAACATTTTTAAAATCTGGAGAGCTTTACAAAATGTGGATTTTTGATACTCCAGCCCTTGATACTCTGATTCAACAGGTTGGGGGTAGAATTCAGAATCCATCTATCTATCTATCTATCTATTTATTTTTGAGACAGCATCTCACTCTGTTTCCCAGGTTGCAGTGCAGTGGCACAATCGCAGCTCACTGCAGTCTCCGCCTTACAGGCTCAAGGGATCCTTTCACCTCAGCCTCCCGAGTAGCCAGGACCATAGACTTGCACCAGCATGCCCAGCTAATTTTATATATATTTTGCAGAGACAGGTCTCACCATGTTGCCCAGGCTAATCTGAAACTCCTGGGCTCAAGCAATCCCCCTGCCTTGGCCTACCAAAGTGCTGGGACCACAAGCACGAGCCATCATGCCCAGCCTTCCTATTTTTAAAAAGAGCTACTGATTGGCCAGGTGAGGTGACTCACGCCTGCAATCCTAGCACCTTGGGAGGCTGACACAGGCAAATTACTTGAGGCCAGGAGTTCAAGACCTCGGCAACATGGTAAAAACCCTGTCTCAACTAAAAATTAAAAAAATTAGCTGCGCATGGTGGCACTCTTCCCTAATCCCAGCTACTCTTGAGGCTAAGGTAGAAGAATAACTGAAACTGGGAGGTGACGATTACAGTGCCGAGATCGTGCCACTGCACTCCAGCCCAAGTGACAGAGTGAGAGCCCATCTCAAAAAAAAAAAAAAAAAAGCTACTGATGTTATTTTGATTATTAATGGAATTTGATTTGAGGATTATGGAACTGGAGAAGTCAAGAGTGGAGGAAAAAAAAACGATCTCATTTTCCCCTAAACTATGCATGTGAGATTAGCCATCATTATGATTTTTAAAAACATTATTAAATTTAAATTTTTAAAATTATACTTTAAGTTCTGGGGTACACGTGCAGAAAGTGCAGGTTTGTTACATAGGTATACACGTGCCATGATGGTTTGCTGAACCCATCAACCCATCATCTACATTAGGTATTTCTCCTAATGCTATCCCTCCCCCAAGTCTCCCACCTCCTGACAGACCCCAGTGTGTGATGTTCCCCTCCCCTGTGTCCATGTGTTCTCATTGTTAAACTCCCACTAATGAGTGAGAACATGCAGTGTTTGGTTTTCTGGTCTTGTGTTAGTTTGCTGAGAATGATGGTTTCCAGCTTCATTCATGTCCCTGCAAAGGACATGAATTCATCCTTTTTTGTGGCTGCATAGTATTCCATGGTGTATATATGCCACATTTTCTTTATCCAGTTTATCACTGATGGGCATTTCGGTTGGTTCCAAGTCTTTGCTATTGTGAACAGTGCTGCAATAAACATACATGTGCATTTGTCTTTATAGTAGAATGATTTATAATCCTTTGGGTATATACCCAATAATGAGATTGCTGGGTCAAATAATATTTCTAGTTCTAGATTCTTGAGGAATCACCACACTGTCTTCCACATGGTTGAACTAACTAACACTCTCACCAACAGTGTAAAAGCATTCCTATTTCTCCACATCCTCTCCAGCATCTGTTGTTTCCTGACTTTTTAATGATCACCATTCTAACTGGTGTTAGAGAGATATCATCTCAATGGTATCTCAATGTGGTTTTGATTTGCATTTCTCTAATGACCAGTGATGATGAGCTTTTTTTTTCATATGTTTGTTGGCCACATAAATGTCTTCTTTTGAGAAGTGTCTGTTCATATCCTTTGCCCACTTTTTGATGGAGTTGCTTTTTTGTTGTGATTTGTTTAAGTTCTTTGTAGATTCTGAATATTACCCCTTGTCAGATAGATAAATTGCAAAAACTTTATCTCATTCTGTAGGTTGCCTGTTGACTGTGATGATAGTTTCTTTTGCTGTACAGAAGCTCTTTAGTTTAATTAGATCCCATTTGTCTATTTTGGCTTTGTTGCCATTGCTTTTTGTGTTTTAATCATGAAGTCTTTGCCCATATCTATGTCCTGAATAGTATTGCGTAGGTTTTTCTCTGGGGTTTTTATGGTTTTAGGTTTTACATTTAAGTCATTAATCTATCTTGAGTTAATTTTTGTATAGGATGTAAGGAAGGGATCCAGTTTCAGCTTTCTGCATATGGCTAACCAGTTTTCTCAACACTTATTATTAAATAGGGAATCCTTTTCCCATTTCATTGTTTTTGTCAGGTTTGTCAAAGATGTGATGGTTGTAAATGTGTGGTCATATTTCTAAGGCCTCTGTTCTGTTCCATTGGTCTATATCTCTGTTTTGGTACCAGTACCATGCTGTTTTGGTTACTGTAGGCTTGTAGTATAGTTTGAAGTCAGGTAGTGTGATGCCTCCTGCTTTGTTCTTTTTGTTTAGGATTTCTTGGTTATGCGGGCTCTTTTTTGGTTCCATATAAAACTTAAAGTAGTTTTTTTCCGTGAAGAAAGTCAATGATAGCTTGATGGGGATAGCATTGAATCTATAAATTACTTTGGGCAGTATGGCCATTTTGATGATGATTATTCCTATCCATAAGCATGAAATGTTTTTCCATTTGTTTACGTTCTCTCTTATTTCCTTGAGCAGTGGTTTGTCGTTCTCCTTGAAAAGTTCCTTCACATTCCTTGTAAGTTGTATTCCTAGATATTTTATTCTCTTTGTAGCATTTGTGAACGGGAGTTTACTCATGATTTGGCTCTCTGTTATAGGAATGCTTGTGATTTTTGCACATTGATGTTTCATCCTGACTCTGCTGAAATTGCTTATTAGCTTAAGGAGATTTTGGGCTGAGATGATGGGGTTTTCTAAATATATGATAATGTCATCTGCAAACAGAGACAATTTGACTTTCTCTTTTCCTAATTGAATAGAACTTATTTCTTTCTCTTGCCTGATGACCCTGGCCAGAACTCCCAATACTATGTTGAATAAGAGTGGTGAGAGAGGGCATCTTTGTCTTGTGCCAGTTTTCAAAGGGAATGCTTCCAGTTTTTGTCCATTCAGTATGTTATTGGCTGTGGGTCTTTCATAAATAGCTCTTATTATTTTGAGATATGTCCCATCAATACCTAGTTTACTGAGAGTTTTTAGCATGAAGTGCTGTTGAATTTTTTCGAAGGCCTTTTCTGCATCTATTGAGATAATCATGTGGTTTTTGTCACTGGTTTTTTATGTGATGGATTACATTTATTGATTTGTGTATGTTGAACCAGACTTACATCCCAGGTATGCAGCTGACTTTATCACGGTGGATGAGCTTTCTGATGTGCTGCTGAATTCAGTTTGCCAGTATTTTATTGAGGATTTTTGCATCAATGTTCATCAGTGATATTGGCATGAAATTTCCTTTTTTTTAATGTCTCTGCCAGGTTTTGGTATCAGGATGATGCTGGCTTCCTAAAATGAGTTAGGGAGGATTCCCTCTTTTCCATTGCTTGGAATAGTGTCAGGAGGGATGGTACCAGCTCTTCTTTGTAGCTGTGGTAGCATTCAGCTGTGAATCCATCTGGTCCTGGGTTTCTTTTGGTTGATAAGCTATTAATTGCTGCCTCAACTTTAGAACTTGTTATTGGTCTATTCAGGGGTTTGTCTGTTTTCTGGTTAAGTCTTGGGAGGATGTATGTGTCCAGGAATTTATCATTTCTTCTAGATTTTCTAGTTTATTTCCATAGAGGTGTTTATAGTATTCTCTGACGATAGTTTGTATTTCTGTGGGATCAGTGGTGATATCCCCCTTTATTATTTTTTATTGCATCTATTTAATTCTTCTCTCTTTTATTCTTTATTAGTCTGGCTAGCAGTCTATGTATTTTGTTGATGTTTTCAAAAAACCAGCTTTTGGATTCATTGATTTATTTGAAGTGTTTTTTGTGTCTCTGTCTCCTTCAGTTCTGCTCTAACCTTGGTTCTTTCTTGTCTTGTGCCAGCTTTTGAATTTGTTTGCTCTTGCTTCTCTAGTTCTTTTCATTGTGATTTTAAATCTTTCTGTTTTCTTTTGCGGGTATTCAGTGCTATAAATTTTCCTCTACACACTGCTTTAAATGTGTCCCAGAGATTCTGGTATGTTGTGTCTTTGTTCTTATTGGTTTCAAAGAACTTCTTTATTTCTGCCTTCTTTTTGTTATTTACCCAGTAATCATTCAGGAGCAGGTTGTTCAGTTTCCAGTTGTGTGGTTTTGAGTGAGTTTCTTAATCCTGAGTTCTAATTTGATTGCACTGTGGTCTTGTGACTGAAATGTGGATGATGGGCTCAGGTTGCTCCCCAATAGGATGTGTTCTTCAGGTCCTTGGTCCTCACTCACCCAAGAATGGGGGAGAGGACCCCGCCAGATGCAGTGAGCACATTCAAGTAAATATAAAATCTTAAAGAGTTTTGCAGAAAGTGATTTATTTAGGCAGAGAGAGAGAAAAAGGAATATATGTGCAGAGAGAGAGAGAGAGAGTGAGCTCCCACGCTGTCATGAGAGTGGATCCAGAGATGGAGTCCGAACAGATGAGAGAGAAGGGGATTTTTAACCTGGGAGTTATTCCTGCCTCATTTAAGTTTTTTGTCCTATGAAAGGAGTTTCTTTAAACTTCTGCTGGAGTGATTGATTTTTGATTTCTGACATCTGATTTGTTGTTTGCCCCACAGTCCTCCCATAGCTTTTCACAGGCTTTTCTAAACAAAGGAAACTCACCTGGGCAGTCTATCTACCCATGCATGTGCAAGTTAAACAAAGACCTCTAAGCTCCTGGATGGAGACGTGAAAGAAGGGCAGGTTGGGCATGTCACTAGGAAGTTCTTGCCTTTGAAACCACACCGTTTGTGGACCTGGGAAGAGAAGTTAATTACATTCCCTCAGTCTGAGATACTCTTTGTTATGATTTCTGTTCTTTTGCATTTGCAGAGGAGAGTTTTACTGCCAATTATGTGGTCAATTTTAGAATAAGTGTGATATGCTGAGAAGAATGTATATTCTGTTGATTTGGGGTGGAGAATTCTGTAGATGTCTATTAGGTCCTCCTGGTCCAGAGTAGAGTTTACATCCTAGATATCCTTGTTAATTTTCTTTCTTGTTGATCTATATTGACATGGGGGTGTTAAAGTCTCCCACTATTATTGTGTGGGAGTCTAGGTTTCTTTGTAGATCTCTGAGAACTTGTTTTATGAATCTGGGTGCTTCTGTATTGGATACATATATATTTAAAATAGTTAGCTCTTCTTGTTGCATTGATCCCTTTACCATTATGTAATGCTCTTCTTTCTTTTGATCTTTGTTGGTTTAAAGTCTGTTTTATCAGAGAGTAGGATTGCAACCCATTTTTTTTCTTTTTGTTTTCTGTTTGCTTGGTAAATCTTCCTCCATCTTTTTATTTTGAGTCTATGTGTGTCTTAGCATGTAAGATATGTCTCCTGAATACAGTACACCGATGAGTCTTGACTCTTTATCCAATTTGCCAGTCTGTGTCTTTTAATTGGGGCATTTAGTCCATTTACAATTAAGATTAATATTTTTACATGTGAATTTAATTCTGTCATTATGATGCTAGCTGGTTATTTTGCCCATTAGTTGATACAGTTTATTCATAGCATTGATGGTATTTATAATTTGGTATGTTTTTTCAGTGGTGGTGCAGGTTGTTCCTTTTCATGTTTAGTGCTTCCTTCAGGAGCTCTTGTAAGGTAGGACTCGTGGTGAGAAAGTTTCTCAGCATTTGCTTGTCTGAAAAGAATTTTATTTCTCCTTCGCTTATGAAGCTTAGTTTGGCTGAATATGAAATTCTGGGTTGAAAATTCTTTAAGATTGTTGAATATTGGCCCCCACTCTCTTTTGGCTTTTAGGGTTTCTGCCAAGAGATCCGCTGTTAGTCTGATGGGCTTCCCTTTGTGGGTAACTCAATCTTTCTCCTTGGCTGGGCCTAACATTTTTTCCTTCATTTAAACCTTGGTGAGTCTGATAATTATGGGTGTTGGGGTTGCTGTTTTCGAGAGGTATCTTTGTGGTGTTCTCTGTATTTCCTGAATTTGAATGTTGGCCTGCCTTGCTAGGTTGGGGAAGTTCTCCTGGATAATATTCTGAAGAGTGTTTGCCAACTTGGTTCCATTCTTCCTGTCACTTTCAGGTACACCAATGGAACATAGATTTGTTCTTTCACATAGTCCCATATTTATTGGAGGCTTTGTTTATTCATTTTCATTCTTTGTTCTCTTATCTTATCTTCTTGCTTTATTTCATTGTGTTCATCTTTTTTTTTCTTTTTTAAACAGAGTCTTGCTCTGTCACCAGGCACCAGGCTGGAGTGCAGTGGCATGATCTTGGCTCATTGCAACCGCTGCCTCCTGGGTTCAAGCAATTCTCCTGCCTCAGCCTCCTGAGTAGCTGGGACTACAGGCATGTGGCACCATGCCCAGCTAATTTTTGTATTTTAGAAGAGACAGGGTTTCACCATGTTGGCCAGGATGATCTCCATCTCTTGACCTCGTGCTCCACCTGCCTCGGCTGCCCAAAGTGCTGAGATTACAGGTGTGAGCACTGTGTTCATCTTTAATCTCTGATATCCTTCCTTCTGCTTGATTGATTTGGGTATTGATACTTGTATATGCTTCATGAAGTTCTTGTGCTGTGTTTTTCAGCTCCATCATGTCATTTATGTTCTTTTCTAAAGGGGTTATTCTAGTTAGCAATTCATCTAACCTTTTTTCAAGGTTTTTAGCTTTCTTGCATTGAATTAGAGCATGCTGCTTTAACTTGGAGGAGTTTATAATTATCTACCCTCTGAAGCCTACTTCTGTCAGTTCTTTGTATTTATTCTCCATACAGCTTTGTTCCCTTGCTGGGAAGGAGGTGTGATCCTTTGGAGGAGAAGAGGAGTACTGGTTTTTGGAATTTTTAGTCTTTTTGCTCTGGTTTCTCCCCATCTTCCTGGATTCATCTACCTTTGGTCTTTGATTTTGGTGACCTTTGGATGGGGTCTCTGAGTGGACATCCTGTTGGCTGATGTTGATGCTATTGCTTTCTCTTTGTTAGTTTGCCTTCTAACAGTCTGGCTTCTCTGCTGCAGGTCTGCTGGAGTTTGCTGGAGGTCCACTCCAGACCGTTTGCCTGGGTGTCAACAGTGGAGGCTGCAGAACAGCAAAGATTGCTGCCTGTTCATTCCTTGGGAAGCTTCGTCTCCGAGGGGCACCTGCCAGATGCCAGCCAGAGCTCTTCTGTATGTGATGGTGTCTGTCGGCCCTTATTGGAAGGTGTCTATCAATAAGGATACATGGGTGTCAGGGACCCACTTGAGGAGGCAGTCTGTTTCTTATCAGAGCTCTAACACTGTGCTGGGTGATCCACTGCTCCCTTCAGAGCTGTCAGGCAGGGATGTTTAAGTCTGCTGAAGCTGCACCCACAGCCACCCCTTCCCCCAGGTGCTCTGTCTCAGGGAGATAGAGGTTTTATTTATAAGTCCCTGACTGGGGCTGCTGCCTTTTTGTCAGAGATGCCCTGCCCAGATAGGAGGAATCTAGAGAAGCAGTGTGGTGACAGTGGCCTTGCTGAGCTGTGGTGGGCTCTGCCCAGTTTAAACTGTTCAGCAGCTTTGTTTACACGGTGAGGGTAAAACTGCCTATTCAAGCCTCAGCAGTGGTGGATGCCCCTTCTCTCATCTAGCTCGAGCATCCCAGGTTGACTTCAGACTACTGTGCTGGTAGTGAGAATTTCAAGCCAATGATCTTAGCTTGCTGGGCTTTGTGGGGGGTGGGATCCGCCAAGCCAGACCACTTGGCTCCCTGGCTTCAGCCTTCTTTCCAGAAGAGTAAATGGTTCTGTCTCATTGATGTTCCAGATGCCACTGGGGTATGAAAAAAACTCCTGTTGCTAGCCTGGTGTGTGCCCAAATGGCTGCCCAGATAGATCTGTGCTTGAAACCCAGGGCCCTGGTGGGGTAGATACCAGAGGGAATTGCCTGGTCTGCTAGTTGTGAAGACAGTGGGAAAAATGCAGTATCTGGACTGGAATGCATCGTTCTTCCAGGTACAGTCTCTCATGGCTTCCCTTGGCTAAAGGAATAAAATCTCCCGACCCCTTGTGCTTCCTGGGTGAGGCGATGCCCCACCTTGCTTCAGCTCACCCTTCGTGGTATGTACCCACTGTCCAACCAGTCTCAATTAGATGAACTGTGTAACTCAGTTGGAAATGCAGAAATCACCCACCTTCTGCATCAATCTCACTGGGAGCTGCAGACTGGAGCTGTTCCAGTTCAGCCATCTTGCCAGCCAAAAGACTTTTAATCTTTGTCTGATGTGTTGATATGGTTTGACACATGGGCAATTGTCTCTGTTTTAAACATTTCTTTTTTTGGCTATGGGGTCTCACCTCCTCCAGCCTTTTCTTACATAGATCTGGTCCTTCCTTTTCTGTTTCTTTAGAAAAGAAAGATCCTGGTAGGTGATCTCTTTGACATCTTTGATTTTCATCTGCCGTTGAAGACCTGCTTTTGTGATTTTTCTTGAATTTTTGCTCCAGAGGAGGTTGCAGTGGGTGTTTACAGTGTGTCTTTCAGGGACA
This sequence comes from Ateles fusciceps, assembly GCA_036589455.1. Classification (NCBI taxonomy): domain Eukaryota; kingdom Metazoa; phylum Chordata; class Mammalia; order Primates; family Atelidae; genus Ateles; species Ateles fusciceps. The sequence continues at coordinate 1,847,277 of JAZHEH010001593.1, forward strand.
CCTTTTAATCCTGGAAGGCAGCTCAATACCTCAGTGTCTGCCCCTTCACCAGGTGTTCCTCTCACAGGATACTTGTGTGTGCTAGCAGATGTTCTTGCACTCTTCTCTGACCTGTGTCCAGGTTATTCCTACCAAGATAGCCACTCTCTGAGAGAGCCCTGCCTGGGAGGGGTGTTTAGTTCAGGTGTATTGGTCAGGTGAAAAACAGAGGCGCCAACACAATGAAACACAAGAAATAACAGAAACAGTGTATTACTTACAGACCCCAGAGATAAGAGAGCAGCAAGAAAAATTCTGAGGTCAGATGTTCATTATTTGAACTCTCTTTAAAAAGCCCCTACAACTATAGAGCAAACTCTCTACTTTTTTTTTCTGTCTATTTTGAATCTAATAACTCTTCGATTGGTGTTGAGATAAAATGGATGGCTTATGGCATTCCAGCCAAGACCTTAAAAAAAGTCTTGGGGGGGGTGGATCCAAGATGGCCAATTAGGAGCAGCTGAGGATTGCAGCTCCCAGTGAAAGCGCGGAGGGTGAGTGGACGCCGCATTGCCAGACAGATTTTTATTGCCCACAGACCAGGAGATTCCCAGGGGGGAGGAGCCCCACGGGTCGCCAGCGCGGCTGGTTTGGCCGGCGCAGCAGTTTTGCCGGCGCGACTTTTTCGCCAGCGCTGCTGTTTTGGGCGGGGTCCCGGCGCAGCGGTTCCCCATACAAAATACGTGGGTCCAGGTGCCGTTTTAGCTGGCAATTGGAGCTCCGGGGAAGGCAGAGCCACCCATTCATCTGATTAAAAAAGGGGACTGAAACAGGCAGCCAGGCCGGGAGATTTCCCGGGCAAAAAAAAAAACAAAAAAAAACGCCACGAATCCCCGCGCCCGCGGTTTAGCCGGCGCAGTGGGTCGCCGCACGGGAAATCACACAGATCCCGGCGCCTTTTCAATAGGCGGCTGGAACACCTGGGAGACTCTGAGGCAGGGAGCCAGGTGATAGGCTCGGCTGGTCCCACCCCCCACAAAAAAACAGCCATCGGAAACGCTCTGGATCCAGAGTTTCACAGCAAGCACAGCTGAGCCCGGGAAGGCCCAGCTCTGTCGGGGAGGGGCGTCCGCCATTACTGAGGTAGTCTGCCGCTACAGAGGTTGCCATTGCAGAGGCAGTTCTCACTACACCGGTATAAACAGGACTGCAGGGAAGTTCATACGGCAGCTGGGCGGAGCCCACAACAGCTCAGCAAAGCCTCTGTAGGCAAACAGTGACTAGGCTGCCTCATCGCTGGGCAAGGCAGCCCTGAGAAAAAGGCAGCAGCACCAGGGGAAACTCATAAATAAAGCCCTAACTCCCCGGGACAGAGCACCTGGGGGAAAAAAGGGGCTTATGAGTTCTGCTGCAGCAGACTTAAACGTACCTGCCCAGCAACTCTGAATGAACAATGGAGCTCACAGCTCAGCACTTGAGCTCCTATAAAGGAAACTCTGTCTCCTCAAGCAGCTGCTCCCTGATCCCCGTATATCCAACGAGTCACCTCACAAAGGAGTGCTCAGACGGACATCTGGCGGGTATTCTTCTGGGACAAAGATAGCAGAAGAAGAGACTGGCAGCAACCGTTACTGTTCTGCAGCTGCTGCAGGTGATCCCCCAGGCAAGCAGGGCCGGGAGTGGACCTCAGCAGCCCTACAGCAGAGGGGTCAGACTGGTAGAAGGAAAACTAAGAAAACAGAAATAAATAACTTCATCATCAACAAACGGGACGTCCACTGAGAGACCCCATCTGAAAATCACCAACCACAAAGACCACACATAGATAAATCCACAAAGATGGGAAGAAACCAGCGCAAAAAGGAGGTAAACACCCGAAACCACAACGCCTCTCCTCCTACAGGGGATCACAACTCCTCACCAGCAAGGGAACAAGGCTGGATGGACAATGAGTGTGATGAAATGACTGAATCAAGCTTCAGAAGGGTGGGTAGTAAGAAACTTCTGTGAGCTAAAAGAACATGTTCTAACCCAATGCAAACAAACTAACAACCTTGAAAAAAGATTTGACGAAATGCTAATGAGAATAACCAACTTAGAGAGGAATGTAAGTGAATTGATGGAGCTGAAAAACACAACACAAGAACTTTGCGAAGCATACACAAGTTTCAACAGCCGAATTGACCAAGCAGAAGAAAGGATATCAGAGGTCGAAGATCAACTCAATGAAATAAAACGAGAAGGAAAGAGTAGAGAAAAAAGGGTAAAAAGGAATGAACAAAGTCTCCAAGAAATATGGGACTATGTGAAAAGACCTAATCTACGTTTGATAGGTGTACCTGAATGTGAAGGAGAGAATGAATCCAAGCTGGAAAATACTCTTCAGGAAATTATCCAGGAGAACTTCCCCAACATAGGAAGGCAGGCCAATATTCAAGTCCAGGAAATAAAGAGAACACCACAAAGATATTCCTCAAGAAGAGCAACCCCAAGGCACATAATCGTAGATTCACCAGGGTTGAAATGAAGGAGAAAATGCTAAGGGCAGCCAGAGAGAAAGGTCGGGTTACCCACAAAGGGAAGCCCATCAGACTCACAGCAGATCTCTCAGCAGAAACCCTACAAGCCAGAAGAGAGTGGGGGCCAATATTCAACATCCTTAAAGAAAAGAACTTCCAACCCAGAATTTCATATCCAGCCAAACTGAGCTTCATAAGTGAAGGAAAAATAAAATCCTTTGTGAACAAGCAAGTACTCAGAGATTTCATCACCACCAGGCCTGCTTTACAAGAGCTCCTGAAAGAGGCACTAAACATAGAAAGGAACAACCAGTACCAGCCACTCCAAAAACATACCAAACAGTAAAGACCATCAACACAATGAAGAAACTGCATCAACTAACGGGCAAAACAGCCACCTAGCATCAAAATGGCAGGATCAAATTCACACATAACAATATTAACCCTAAATGTAAATGGGCTAAATGCCCCAATTAAAAGACATAGACTGGCAAACTGGATAAAAAGCCAAAACCCGTCTGTGTGCTGTATCCAGGAAACCCATCTCACATGCAGAGATACACAAAGGCTCAAAATAAAGGGATGGGGGGAAGATTTACCAAGCAAATGGAGAGCAAAAAAAGCAGGAGTTGCAATTCTCATCTCTGATAAAATAGACTTTAAACCAACAAAGATCAAAAGAGACAAAGAAGGACATTACATAATGGTAAAAGGATCAATGCAACAAGAAGAGCTAACGATCCTAAATATATACGCACCCAATACAGGAGCACCCAGATACATAAGGCAAGTTCTAAATGACTTACAAAGAGACTTAGATTCCCACACAATAATAGTGGGAGACTTGAACACCCCGTTGTCAATGTTAGACAGATCAACAAGACAGAAAATTAACAAGGATATCCAGGACTTGAACTCGCACCTGGATCAAGCAAACCTAATAGACATTTACAGAACTCTCCACCCCAAATCCACAGAATATACATTCTTCTCAGCACCACATCACACCTACTCTAAAATTGACCACATAATTGGAAGTAAATCACTCCTCAGCAAATGCAAAAGAACAGAAATCATAACAAACAGTCTCTAGACCACAGTGCAATAAGTTAGAACTAGAATTCAGAAACTACTCAGAACCACACAGCTTCATGGAAACTAACAACTGGCTCTTGAATGTTGACTGGATAAACAATGAAATGAAGGCAGAAATAAAGATGTTCTTTGAAACCAACGAGAACAAGACACAACATACCAGAATCTCTGGGACACATTTAAAGCAGTCTCTAGAGGAAAGTATATAGCAATAAATGCCCACATGAGAAGCAAGGAGAGATCTAAAATTGACACCCTATATCAAAATTGAAAGAGCTAGAGGAACAAGATCAAAAAACTCAAAACCTAGCAGAAGACAAGAAATAACTAAGATCAGAGCAGAACTGAAGGAGATAGAGACATGAAAAACTCTTCAAAAAATCAACAAATCCAGGAGCTGGTTTTTTGAAAAGGTCAACAAAATAGACAGACCACTAGCCAGATTAATAAAAAAAAAAGAGAAAATAATCAAATAAATGCAATAAAAAACGATAAAGGGGATATCACCACAGATTCCACAGAAATTCAAACCATCATCAGAGATTATTACAAACAACTCTATGCACATAAACTAGTAAACCTGGAAGAAATGGATAAATTCCTGGACACATGCATCCTCCCAAGCCTAAACCAGGAAGAAGTCAAAACCCTGAATAGACCAATAACAAGGTCTGAAGTTGAGGCAGCAATAAAGAGCCTACCACCCAAAAAAAGCCCAGGTCCAGATGGGTTCACAGCCGAATTCTACCAGACATACAAAGAGGAGCTGGTACCATTCCTTCTGAAACTATTCCAAACAATCCAAAGAGAGGGAATCCTTCCTAAATCATTTTATGAGACCAACATCATCCTGATACCAAAACCTGGCAGAGACTCAGCAAGAAAAGAAAACTTCAGGCCAATATCCATGATGAACATAGATGCAAAAATCTTCAATAAAATACTGGCAAACCGATTGCAACAGCACATCAAAAAGCTTATCCACCATGATCAAGTAGGCTTCATAACCGGGGATGCAAGGCTGGTTCAACATACGCAAATCTATAAACATAATCCACCACATAAACAGAACCAAAGACAAAAACCACATGATTATCTCAATTGATGCAGAGAAGGCCTTTGACAAAATTCAACAGCCCTTTATGCTAAAAACTCTCAATAAACTAGGTATTGATGGAACGTATCTCAAAACGATAAAAGCTATTTACGACAAACCAACAGCCAATATCATACTGAATGGGCAAAAACTAGAAGCATTCCCTTTGAAATCTGGCACTAGACAAGGATGTCCTCTCTCACCACTCTTATTCAATATAGTACTGGAAGTTCTAGCCAGAGCAATCAAGCAAGAAAAAGAAATAAAGGGGTATTCAAATAGGAAAGGAGGAAGTCAAATTGTCTTTATTTGCAGACGATATGATTGTATATCTAGAAGACCCCATCGTCTCAGCCCAAAATCTCCTAAAACTCATAAGCAACTTCAGCAAAGTCTAGGATATAAAATCAATGTGCAAAAATCAAAGCATTCCTATACACCAATAACAGACTTAAAGACAGCCAAATAAGAACCAACTACCATTCACAATTGCTAAAAAGAGAATAAAATACCTAGGAATACAACTAACAAGGAACATAAAGGACCTCTTCAAGGAGAACTACAAACCACTGCTCAATGAAATAAGAGAGGACACAAACAGATGGAGAAATATTCCATGTTCATGGCTAGGAAGAATCAATATTGTCAAAATGGCCATACTGCCCAAAGTAATTTACAGATTCAACGCTATCCCTATCAAGCTACCAATGACCTTCTTTGAAGAACTGGAAAAAACCACCTTAAACTTCATATGGAACCAAAAGAGAGCCCGCATAGCCAAGTCAATTCTAAGCAAAAAGAACAAAGCTGGAGGCATCACACTCCCGGACTTCAAACTATACTACAAAGCTACAGTAATCAAAACAGCATGGTACTGGTACCAAAACAGAGATATAGACCAATGGAACAGGACAGAGACCTCCGACGCAACACAACACATCTACAACCACCTGATCTTTGACAAACCTGACAAAAACAAACAATGTGGAAGCGAGTCCCTGTTTAATAAATGGTGTTGGGAAAACTGGCTAGTCATGTGCAGAAAGCAGAAGCTGGACCCCTTCCTGACACCTTACACTAAAATTAACTCCAGATGGATTAAAGACTTAAACAGAAGACCTAACACCATAAAAACCCTAGAAGAAAATCTAGGCAAAACCATTCAGGACATAGGTGTAGGCAAGGACTTCATGACCAAAACACCAAAAGCAGTGGCAACAAAAGCCAAAATAGACAAATGGGACCTAATCAAACTCCATAGCTTCTGCACAGCAAAAGAAACAGTCATTAAGAGTGAATCGGCAACCAACAGAATGGGAAAAAATTTTTGCAGTCTACCCATCTGACAAAGGGCTGATAACCAGAATCTACAAAGAACTGAAACACATTTACAAGAAAAAAACAAACAAGCCCATTCAAAAATGGGCGAAGGATATGAACAGACACTTTACAAAAGAAGACATACATGAAGCCAACAAACATATGAAAAAATGCTCACCATCACTGGTCATTAAGAGAAATGCAAATCAAAACTACATTGAGATACCATCTCACGCCAGTTAGAATGGCGATCATTAAAAAATCTGGAGACAACAGATGCTGGAGAGGATGTGGAGAAATAGGAACGCTTTTACACTGTTGGTGGGAGTGTAAATTAGTTCAACCATTGTGGAAGACAGTGTGGCGATCCCTCAAGGACCTAGAAATAGAAATTCCATTTGATCCAGCAATCCCATTACTGGGTATATATCCAAAAGACTATAAATCGTTCTACTATAAGGACACATGCACATGAATGTTCATTGCAGCACAGTTTACAATAGCAAAGACCTGGAACCAACCCAAATGCCCATCGATGACAGACTGGACAGGGAAAATATGGCACATATACACCATGGAATATTATGCAGCCATCAAAAACGATGAGTTCGTGTCCTTTGTAGGGACATGGATGAACCTGGAAACCATCATTCTCAGCAAACTGACACAAGAACAGAAAATCAAACACCGCATGTTCTCACTCATAGGCGGGTGTTGAACAATGGGAACACATGGACACAGGGAGGGGAGTATCACACACTGGGGTCTGTCGGGGAAAAAGGGGGAGGGGATAGTGGGGGGGGGTGGGGAGTTGGGGGAGGGATAGCATGGGGAGAAATGCCAGATATAGGTGATGGGGGGAGGAAGGCAGCAAATCACACTGCCATGTGTGTACCTATGCAACAATCTTCCATGTTCTTCACATGTACCCCCAAACCTAAAAATGCAATAAAAAAATAAATAAATAAATAAATAAATAATTAAAAAAAAAAAAAAAAGTCTTAAAGGGCTTTTAACTCAGTGGCCTTACAAATTACAACGGCTTCATTATAACCGACAACCTAAACACCTTTCGAAAATGTGAATGTTTAGTTAGGCTTGTCTGCATGCTCAGGGTGATGGAACAGTTAGTTGAATAATTAATATTATTTAAAAAACTAGAAAAATGTTTACAAAAAAGTTAGGCTCTCAGATTAAGCAGATAAAAATCTTGAGCTCAGAGCAATAATGTAAACTGTATTTGTTTGCCACCAAAATTGCTTTGTCTGCCACACAGGGATCAACAGACAAAGCAAAACAAGCAAATATAAAACTTCTAAAGTGCTTCCCCATCTGCACTGACTAGTCAACCAAACCAGACAGCAAACAAAAAATACCTCCTTGCACACGATTTGCAGGAATGCATCACTGCCTTTTGCTTTTCTTCTTTACCCCCTTGAAAAGGTGTTTGTTTGTTTGTTTGTTTTGATTAGCTGGGGTGATAAGTCTCCCCCTTCAACTTTTTTGTCAGCTCTTATAACTATTTTTCACCAGTTCTCACTCTGCTATTATGATCTGGTACTAAAATGTTTGTCTTTGTATGAGCACTCATTTACCTAAGACAATCTGAGTAAAATTTCTTAAGAGGTTTCTGGCTGACTATATTATATTTTACCATGTAAACACAATATATGACATAATACATGTACACATGGATAAACACACCTAAACACACATACATACACACAAATATAGCTTTTATTTTAGAATTTTAGGCATGAGGCAGTAAACTTACTGAATTACAAAGGCAGTTGGATTAAAAAAAAACAAGTATTGTGGCTCATGCACGTAGTCCCAGCTTCTGAGGAAACTGAAATGAGAGTCTCCCTTGCGCCCAGTAGTTTGAGTCCAACCTGAGCAACATAGTGAGATCCTTCTCAAAAAAACCAAAAACCAAAAACAAAAAAGGCACCTGAATCCAAATTACATGTCTGGCAAAATGGGGCCTGTTCACACGGCTAAACATGAGTTGTTCCAATAGATAAGTTTAGGGGCCAAAATTTGGGGTAAAGCAGATTTCATAGCAGTTTGATTTTTAGAAGCCTATTTTTATGCTTTTTTCAATTTAGATGACTGTTTTGTCATTCCTTTTCTGTTTCTTTTGAAAAGAAAGATCCTGGTAGGTGATTTCTTTGATATCTTCAATTTTCAACTGCCATGGAAGACCCGATAAGTCTCCCCTTCAACATTTTTGTCAGCTCTTGTAACTATTTTTCTCCAGTTCTAACTCTGCTGTTATGGCCTGATGCTAAAATGTTTGTCTTTGTATGAGCACTCATTTACCTAAGACAATCTGAGTAAAATTTCTTAAGAGATTTCTGGCTGACTATATTAGATTTTAGGGTTACATTTTTAATGTTTACATTTTAGCTAGAACTGGCTGAATTGTATAAGAAAGCCAAAATCTCAAAAGTTTTTCCTCAATTTGATTTAGTACTATTGGGTTTTTAAATTGTGTTTAAATTATTCCATCTATCCAGGATACTTCTGATGCTGTTCTGAAAAGCCATACATTCCCCTGCTCAAGATAATAGTTTTCTTGTTTATAGTCCTCTATAATATGTGGTACACTCATAGATTTGGACATCACTGTTCCCATATCTGATTAAAATTAAGTGCCTTTTTCATCAGGCTCAATCTCAAGGATATCTAAATGGGCTTCCCTTAAGGAGAAGCAATCACAGTGAAGGAGTTTTTGTTTTAGTTTAGTTTCTTTTTAATTTTAATTTTAATTTTTTTAACTTTTTTTGTGACCAGCCTAATAAAATAAGAATTTACATTTTATCAAGATAATTTTCCAGTGTCATCTTTATCAGTTTTTAAAATTAGGAAAACAGAACTTTGAGAGGTTTGAGGTTTTTAAAATTCATGTAACTTTCTTTAATGCTTTTGAAGTCTTTTTATTGTCACTATGGTTTAATAAATGACTACTATTTCACAGTGACCTATGATTCTGTTTTGATCAAGTGTTTTGAACATTTTGATATCTTTGGCAGGATTCCCAAGGACCAGAATTCAAAATTAAGTCTTTTTGAACTAAAATTAACTTTGAAATTTTCTAGCTGAGCCCCTAGAGAGCCTCAAAGAACACATCTCTCATCCTGAAGATATTAAATGATCAGGGTTATTTGGTAAATGATATAAAAAGCATAGTCAAATAATAAATAATACTAGATCTTCTTTTAGTTGTATTTATGGATAAATTATTGAGATGAATATTTCAAACATTATATAAGTTCATAAAAATCTAATATGTTAGTCATAATTTTGGTTGTTAGGTTAAATCTTCTTTTAAGTTACATGTTTATGGATACAATTATTGGTCTAAGTATTCTAAAGATTAAGTGAAATTTATAAAAGTCTGATAGACCTGTTATGAGCTGGCAGTCATGATTCTAGTTGTTATCTTAAATGTTGTAAAGAAATGACAAGAAAATTAAATTTTCTTGTCATCTGTGAACTTTCATCATATTTTAACCACAGCTATTCTAAGTCTTTGTCATCCATAGTTATTTTTATTTTTCTCTAAAATTATTTATAATTGGCTATCGTCTAAAATTGCTTTTCTTAAAGAAAGACTATAACAAGTACTCTTAAACTCATATTTATAATAATTTTAAGATTAATAGACGAAAAATTTCCAAAATTCTGATGAAGAAACTAATGGGCTCAGGAAACTGCTAATCAAGGTCAAGCAAATAATGTTTTAATTACCTGAGACTGAATAATTGATGAAAATATTACTTTTATAACTTTTATTTAAAACATTGTGAGAGGGAGAAAGCAAAGGAGAGAACAAGAGTCTCTGCCTAGTTATCCAGATAATTCTCACAGGTCTTGTCTAAGACCATTAGTCAGACACATCTACAAGTTTGCAAGAACCACAGTATTACTGGGCTTGAGGTGCCCCCTAAAGCAAATACAGCTTAGATCATGACACTCAAGCCCTGTGGAGTATCTGGAAAGCCTTCCCAAGAAGGATGGGTACAAACAAGCCAAGACAGTGAAGACTACAGTAAATACCTAACTCTTCCCTGCCTACAAACCAAAGTACATCCGTGAGCATCAACACCATCCAGTAAAACATCACCTCACCAAGTAAACTAAATAAAACACCAGGGAACAATCCTGGAGAAATAGAGATATATGACCACTCAGACAGAGTATTCAAAATAGCTGTGTTGAGAAAAGCTCAAATAAATTTAAGATAACACCAAGAAGAAATTCAGATTTCTGTTAGATAAATTTAACAAAGAGATTGAAATAATTAAAAACAATCAAGCAGAAATTCTGGAGCAAATAATTGCAGTTGTCATACTGAAGAACACCACATAATCTTTTAATAGCGTAATTGATCAAGCAGAAGAAAGAACTAGTGAGCCTGAAGACAGGCTATTTGAAAATACACGGAGGAGAAAAAAAACCAACAACAGTGAAGCATGCCTACAGAATCTAGAAAATAGACTTAAAAGGGTAATTCTAAGAATTATTGGCCTTAAAGAGGAAGGAGAGAAAAATGTAGAAATAGAAAGTTTATTCAAAGGGGTAATAACAGAGAACTTTTTTATTCAAAGTGATAAGAACAGAGAACTCTCTCTAGGAACCCAGAGAAAAGATACTAATATCAACAAGAAGGTTATACATCAAGCACCTTTAACCCAAAGAAGACTACCTCAGGAATTTAATAATCAAACTTCCAAAGTTTAAGAATAAAGAAAGGATTCTAAAAACAGCAAGAGAAAAGAAGCAAATAACAAGGGAGCTCCAATCCATCTGGCAGCAGACTTTTCAGTGGAAATTTTACATGCCAAAAGAGACTGGCATTACATATTTAAAGTGTTGAAGGAAACAACAACAAAAACAACAACTTTTACCCTGGAATAGTATATCTGGTGAAAATATTCTTCAAACAAGAAGGAGGAATAAAGACTTTCCCAAACAAACAAAACTTGAGATGCTTTATCAACAGTACACCTGTCCTATAAGAAATGCTAAAGATAGCACTTCAATCAGAAAGAAAAAGATATTAATGAGAAATAAGTAATTATATGAAGGTACAAAACTCATTGGTAATAGTAAATACCCAGAGAAACACAGATATTATAACACTGCAAGTGTATTTTGTACACTACTCTTATCCTAAGTAGAAAGACTAAACAATGAACCAACAAAAAATGATAACTACAACAAATTTTCAAGACATAGTCAAGATAAAAAGATATTAATAGAAACAAGAAAAAGTTAAAAAGTGGAGGGATGAAGTTAAGGCATAGAATTTTTTTTCTGTTTTGTTTGTTTATGCAAACAGTGGTAAGTTATTATCAGGTTAAAATAATGGGTTATAAGAGAGTATTTGCAAGCCTCATGATAACTTCAAATAAGAAAACACACACGCAATACAAAAAAAAAAAAGAAAGAAAAAAAGAAAAGCAAGAGATTAAATCCTATCACCAGAGAAAATTATCTTCACTAAAGGAAAGAAAGAAGGAAGAAAAGGCCACAAATAACCAGAAGGCAACAAAATGGAAAAGTCAGTTCTTACTTATTAATAATAACATGAAATGTAAATAGACTAAACTCTCCAATTGAAACAGACATAGACTGGCTGAATAGATGAAAAAACAAGACCTATTGATCTGCTGTCTATAAGAAACACACTTCACCTATAAAGACACCAAAGGACTGAAAATAAAGGGATGGAAAATGATATCTCAAGCCAATGGAAACCAGAAAAGAGCAGGAGTGGGTAGAGTTATATCAGACAATGGATTTCAGGACAAAAACTGAAGAGAAAAGAAGGTCACTATATGATGACAAAGTGGTCAATTCAGCAAGAGGATGTAAAAATTTAAAATATATATGCACCCAACATGGGAGTACTCAGATATATAAAGTAAATATTATTAGCACTGAAAGGAGAGATAAGCTCTGATACAATCATAGCTGGAAACTTCAACATCTCACTTTCAGCATTGGACAGATCATCCAGACAGAAAATCAACAAAGAAACATCAGACTTAATCTGCACTATAGACCAAATGGATCTAAAAGATATTTACAGAACATTTCATCCAACATGATAATTAAAAAATTAAAAAAATTGAAATAATACTAAGCATCTTCTCTGTCCACAATGGAATAAAACCAGAAATCAATAACAATAGGGACCTTGGAAACTCTATAAATACATGGAAATTAAGCCATGTGCCCCTTAATGACTAGTGGGTCAATGGAAAAATTAAGAAAATGTAAAAATTTCTTGAAACATGATAATAGAAACATAACATACCAAAACCTATGGAATACAGCAAAAGCAGTACTATGAGAGAAGTTTATGTGCCTACATCAAAAAAGAGAGAAAATTTCAAGTAGACAATATAGTGGTGCATTATAAAGAAGTAGAAAAGCAAGAGCAAACCAATCTCAAAATTAGTAGGAAAAAAGTAATAATAGGGGATGGAGCAAAGATGGCCCAACAGAGGTGGCTCTGCTCTACAACTCCCACTGAGAAGGTTGGTGTATTAGTCTGCTTTCATGTTACTGATAAAGACCTGCACCAGACTGGGAAGAAAAAGAGGTTTAATTGGACTTACAGTTCCACATGGCTGAGGAGGCCTTAGAATCATGGCAGGAGGGAACAGTCATTTCTTACATAGCAGTGGCAAGAGAAAAATGAGGAATAAGCAAAAGCAGAAACCCCTGGTAAACCCATCAGATCTAATGAGACTTATTCACTATCACAAGAATAGCACAGGAAAGACCAACCCCTGTGATACAATTACTTCCCCCTGGGTTCCTTCCACAACATGTGGGAATTCTGGGAGATACAATTCAAGTTGAGATTTGGGTGGGGACACAGCCAAACCATATCATCCCACCCCTGACCCCTCCAAATCTCATGTCCTCACATTTCAAAACTAATTAAAATTAATTATGCTTTCCAAACAGTCCCCCAAAGTCTTATTTCAGCATTAACCCAAAAGTTCACAGCCAAAGTCTCATCTGAGTCAAAGCAAGACCCTTCTGCCTATAAACCTGCAAAATCAAAGCAAGCTAGTTACTTCCTAGACACAATGGAGGTTCAGGTATTGGGTAAATACAGCCATTCCAAATGGGAGAAATTGGCCAAACAGAGGGGTTACAGGGTCCACACAAGTCCAACATCCAGTGGAGCAGTCAAATTCTAAAGCTCCAAAATAATCTCCTTTGATTCCAGGTTTCAGATCCAGGTTTTGCTGATGCAAGAGGTAGATTTTCTTGGTCTTGGGCAGCTCTGCCCCTGTGGCTTTGCAGGGTACAGCCTCCCTCCAGGCTGCTTTTATGGGCTGGCATTGAGTGTGTTTTTTTGAGGTGTACAGTGCAAGCTGTCAGTGGATCTATTATTATTCTGGGGTCTAGAGGATGGTGGCCCTCTTCTCACAGCTCCACTAGGCAGTGCCCCAGTAGGGACTCTGTGTAGGGGCTTTAACCTCACATTTCTCTTCCACACTACCCTAGCAGAGTTTCTCCATGAGGGCCCCACCCCTGCAGCCAATTTCTGCCTGGGCATCCAGGCATTTCTATACATCTACTAAAATCTAGGCAGAGGTTCTCAAACCTCAGTTTTTGACTTCTGTGCACCTGCTGGCTCAACACCACATGGAAGCTGACAAGGCTTGGGCTTGCCCCCTTTGAGGCGGGCGCCTTACCCCTTTCAGCCATGGCTGGAGCAGCTGGGACATAGGACACCAAGTCCCTAGGCTGCACACAACATGGGAACCCTGTGACTGGCCCATAAAACCACTTTTTTTCTCTTAGGTCTCCAGGCCTGTGATGGGAGGGTCTGCCATGAAGGTCTCTGACATGGCCTGGAGACATTTTCCCCATGGTCTTGGAGATTAACATTAGGCTACATGCTACTTATGCAAATTTCTACAGCTGGCTTGAATATCTTCTCAAAAAATGGGCTTTTCTTTTCTATCACATAGTCAGGCTACAAATTTTTCAAACTTTTATGCTATGCTTCCCTTATAAAACTGAATGCCTTTAACAGTACCCAAGTCACCTGTTGAATGCTTTGCTGCTTAGAAATTTCTTCTACCATGTACCCTAAATCATCTCTCAAGTTCAAAATTCCACAAATCTCAAGGGAGGGGTCAAATGCCTCCAGTTTCTTTGCTAAAACATAACAAGAGTCACCTTTACTTCAGTTCCCAACAAGTTCTTCATCTGCCTCTGAGACCTAAGCCTGGACCTTATTGTCCATATTGCTATCAGCATTTTGGGAAAAGCCATTCAACAAGTTTCTAGGAGGTTCCAATCTTTCCCACATTTTTCTGTCTTTTTCTGAGCCCTCCAAACAGTTTCAACCTCTGGTGTTACCCAGTTCCAAAGTCACTCCCACATTTCTGGGTGTCTTGTCAGCAATGCCCCACTCCACTGGCACCAATTTACTGTATTAGTTTGTTTTCACACCGCTGTTAAAGATATGCCTGAGACTGGGAAAAAAGAGGTTTAATTGGACTTACAGTTCCACATGGCTAGGGAGGCCTCAGAATTATGGCAGGAGGTGAAAAGCACTTTTTACATGGTGGTGGCAAGAGAAAAATAAGAAAAAAGCAAAAGTGGAACCTCCTGATAAACCCATCAGATCTCGTGAGACTTAATCACTATCATGAGAATAGCATGGAAAAGACCAGCTCCCAAGATTCAATGTGTGGTATAGCTGTGTCCCCAGCCAAATATAAACTTGAATTGTATCTCCCAGAATTCCCACTTTTACACAGTTGGTGGGAGTGTAAATTAGTTTAACCATTGTGGAAGACAGTGTGGCGATTTCTCAAGGACCTAGAAATAGAAATTCCATTTGACCCAGCAATCCCATTACTGGGTATATAGCCAAAGGATTATAAATCATTCTACTTTAAGGATACATGCACACTAATGTTCATTGCAGCACAGTTTACAATAGCAAAGACCTGGAACCAACCCAAATGCCCATCGATGATAGGCTGGACAGGGAAAATGTGGCACACATACCCCATGGAATACTATGCAGCCATAAAAAATGATGAGTTTGTGTTTTTTGTAGGGACATGGATGAACCTGGAAACCATCATTCTCAGCAAACTGACACAAGAACAGAAAATCAAACACCACATGTTCTCATTCACAGGCGGGTGTTGAACAATGAGAACACATGGACACAGGGAGGGGAAGTCTGTCGGGGGGGAAATAGGGGAGGGGACAGCAGGGGGTCAGTAGTTGGGGGAGAGATAGCATGGGGAGAAATGCCAGATATAGGTGATGGGGAGGAAGGCAGCACATCACACTGCCATGTGTGTACCTATGCAACAATCTTGCATGTTCTTCACGTGTACCCCAAAACCTAAAATGCAATTAAAAAAAAAAAGAATGAGTTCCCTAGGGAGAGGGGCAGCTGCCACCATTGTGGCTCCAGTCACTGCTTTCCTTTGCCACTGCCACCAGTGAGATGGGCCAGGATCCAGATCCACTCCTCCTCACTAAGTGGGGCCTCTCTGTGGGAATCCAGGCATCCTCAGCCAGGGATTTATGGACAGAACAGAGGCAACTCTCAGATGAGCCCCTAGGAAGAGGAGCAACTGTGGTATCATGGATCAATGATCTTAGTTTTTCTGCCTGCTGGCTCTGGAGAGTCAGGGCAGTCCAGATGAGGGTGATTCCCCCCCAGTTCATTATACCCACCCTGTCAATAAGCAGACACACTGATTATTTAAGTGGGTCTTTGATCCTGTTCCTTCTCTCTGAGTGAGATCTCCCAACAGGAGTCTCCAGAACACCTCATACAGGAGCGTTTCAGCTGGCATCAGGCCAGTGCCCCTCTGAGACAGAGCTCCCACAGGAAGGAGCAGGCTTATATCTTTGCTAGTCTGCAGTCTTCACTGGCAATATCTCCAGGGATGGGAGGGACCTAGGTGAATAGGGGCTGGAGTAAACCCCAAGCAAACTGCAGCAGCCCTACAGAAGAGAGGCCTGACTGCTAAAAGAAAAGCAAACAGAATGCAACAACATCAATGAAAAAGGCATTGCAAAAACCCTGTCCCCAAATCAGCAGCCTCAAAGATCAAAGACTTTTGATGAAAGCCTTTGATCAAAAGGCTTGACCATGAAAACGAATCATTGAAAAAATGCTGAGGACTCAAAAAGCCAGAGTGCCTCTTCTCCTCCAAAAGGCAGCAACCTGTCTACAGCAAGGGCACAGAACTGGGCTGAGACTGAGACGGATGAATTGACAGAGTAGTAGGCTTCAGAAGATGGGCAAGAATGAACTTTGCTGAGCTAAAGGATTATGTTCTAATGCACTGCAAAGAAGCTGAGAATCATGATAAAACATTACAGAAGCTGTTAATCAAAATAACCAGTTTGGAGAGGAACACAAATCACCTGATGGAGCTGAAAAACACAACATGAGAACTTCATAATGCAAATGCAAGTATCAATAGCTGAATAGACCAAGTGAGAGAAAGATATCAGAACTTGAAGACTATCTTGCTGCAATAAGGCAGAAAGACAAGATTATAGAAAAAAGAATGAAAAGGAATTAACAAAACCTCTGAGAACTATGGGACTGATGTTAAATGACTGAACCTATGAATGACAGGGGTACCTGACAGAGATGGGGAGAATGGAACCAAGTTGGAAAACACATTTCAGGATATCATCCAGGAGAACTTTCCTAACCTAGTAAGACAGGCTATCATTCAAATTCAGGAAATCTAGAGAACTCCAGTAAAATACTCCATGAGATCAACCCCAAGGCACACAATCATCAGATTCTCCAAGATTGAAATGAAGGAAAAAATGTTAAGGCCAGTCAGAGAGAAGGGCCAGGTCACCTATAAAAGGAAGCTCATCAGACTAACAGCAGACCTTTCAGCAGAAACCCTACAAGCCAGGAGAGATTGGGGGCCAATATTCAATATCCTTAAAGCAAGAATTTTCAACCTAGAATTTCATACCATGCCAATCTAAGCATCATAAGTGAAAGATAAATAAAATATGTTTCAGACAAGCAAATGCTGAGGGAATTTGTCACCACCAGGCCTGCTTTGCAAGTCCTCCTGAAGGAAGCACTAAATATGGAAAAGAAACACCATTACCAGCCACTACAAAAAAACACACAAATACACAGATCAGTGACACTATGAAGCAAACACATAAACAAGTCTGCAAAATAACCAACTAGCATCGTGATGTCAGGATCAAGTCCAAACATAACAATATTAATCTTAAATGTAAAAGGGCTAAATGCCCCTATTAAAAGACACAAAGTGGCAGGCGAAATAGTCAAAATCCATCAGTGTGCTGTATTCAAGAGACCCATCGCACATGCAAGGACACACATAGATTCAAAATAAAAGAATGGAGGAAAATTTACCAAGCAAGTGGAAAACAGAAAATGGCAGGGGGTTGCAATCCTAGTTTCTGACAAAATAGACTTTAAACCAACAAAAATAAAAAAAAGACAAACAAAAAAAAAAGGCATTACATATTGGTAAAGGGGTCAATTCAACAAGAAAAGTCAACTGTACTAAATATATATGTATCCAATACAGGAGCACCCAGATTCATAAAATTCCACACTACCCAAAGCAATCTACATATTCAAGGCAATCCATATTAAGATACCAATAACATTCTTTACAGAAATAGAAAAATGTTCTAAAATTTATATGGAATTACAAAAGAGCCAGAATAGCCAAAGCTATTCTAAGCAAAAAGAATAAAACTGGAGGAATCACATTACCTGATTTCAAATTATATTACAGAGCTATAGTAAGCAAAACAGCATCATACTGACATGAGAACAAACACAAAGACCAATAGAATAGAACAGAGAACCCAGAAACAAATCTACACACCTACAATGAACTCATTTTTGACAAAGGTACCAAGAACATACACTGGGGGAAAAGACTCTCTTCATTAAGTGGTGCTATGAAAACTGGATATCCATATGCAAAAGAATGAAACTAGCCCCACTTCTCTCATCATATACAAAAATTAAATAAAAACATATTAAAGACTTAAATCTAAGACCTCAAACTATAAAACTGCTATAAGAAAACATTAGGGAAAATCTTCAGGATATTGGTCTGGGCAAAACTTTCTTGAGCAATACCCCACAAGCACAGGCAAATAAAGGATGAATGGACGAATGGGATCACATCAAGTTAAAAATCTTCTACACAGCAAAGAAAACAATAAAGTGAAGAGACAACCCACAAAAGGGGAGAATATATTTGCAAACTACTATCTGGCAGGGGACACTACCCCCAAAAATAAGGAGTTTAACAGCTGTATAGGAAAAAAAATCTTATAATCTGATCAAAAAATGGGCAAAAGATTTGAATAGACATTTCTCAGAAAACACACATAACAAACAGGCACATGAAAAGGTGCTCAACATAACTGATCACAAGAGAAATGTAAATCACAACTGCAATGAGATATCATCTCACACCAGTTAAAATGGCTTATATTTAAAAAAACAGGCAATAAATGCTGGTAAGAAAGTGGAGAAAAGGGAACACTCCTACACTGTTGATGGGAATGTACATTAATACAACCATTATGGAGAACAGTTTGAAGGTTTCTCACAAAACAAAAAATTATGCTACAATATGATCCAGCAATCCCACTGCTGGGTATACACCGAAAAGAAAGAAAATCCAGTATATCGAAGAGGTATTTGCACTCCCGTGTTTGTTGCAGTACTGTTCACAATAGCTAAGATTTGGAAGCAACTTAAGTGGCCATCAACAGATTAATGGATAGAGAAAATGTGGTACATATACATAATGGAGTACTTATGAAAATATACAATATTCCACCATGATTCTGTATTTTGCAACAACATGGATGGAACTGAAGATCATTATGCTAAGTGAAATAACCCAGGCACAGAAAAACAAACAACATGTTCTCACTTATTTGTGGGATCTAAAAGTCAAAACGATTGAAATCACTAACAGAGAGAGTAGAAGGATGATTACCAGAGGCTGGAAAGAGTAGTGGGGGAGCTGGGGGTGAGGTGGGATGGTTAATAGGTACAAAATAATTGGAAAGAATGAATAAGACATATTATTTGATAGCACAAGAGGGTGCTGCTGGTCAATAATAACTTAGTTGCACATTTTAAAATAACTAAAAGTGTGTAATTGGATTCCTTGTAATACAAAATATAAATGTTTGAAGGGATGGATACCCCATTCTCCATGATGTGATTATTACACATTGCATGCCTGTATCAAAACATGTCATGTACCCTACAGACACATATACCTACTATGCACCCATGAAAATTTTAGAAAATTTTAAAAAGATACTATACAAAAATAAAAAATACAGCATTATTGGTTATTTGCTTAGATATTTTGTTTTCCATATTTAAGAAAATTTTCTCTCTAAGCTATGTATGGTTTAAAATATGAACAAAGCAATTTAGTAAAGTACACTTTTTTTTTTTTATTAAAAACAGGGTTTCACCATGTTGGTCAGGCTGGTCTTGAACTCCCGGCCTCAGGTGATCCGCCCAGCCTTGGCCTCCAAAGTGCTTGGATTACAGGCGTGAGCCACCACGCCTGGCCGGTAAAGTACACTTTTATGAACAAAGATGGAAGCATTTGCTTTTTCTCCCTTCTTGATATCTCTAAAATTTGGAAACTTTTCATAAGTGTTTTTATTTTTATAACAATTTCGTTATTTGAATAAGTCCAATAATAATCTGCTTTCTCTTTATAGCAGGATACAATTGGAAACACTGACTATATTATCAAGGACTTGACTAAAATGTCACATTTGAAAATGTGCATAGAATGCCTGACTTCAACGATTCCCCACCTTACAGTGAGTGAATAATGTTGTCACTTCCTGGTGGGGCCAGGGAACCTTAAAATTGTAGACAAATTGTAAAGTCAGCCTTGGTTTACCTTCCTAGCCTAAAGAGTTATTTAAATCTGGGGATTCCTATATGGTATTAGAGAAAGTTATGTTTCTAAAGAAAAGCTTTAATGTACTTATTATTATATTGTAGCTCTGTGCATTGTTTTTGAGTTCTTGTTATCTAACTATGGACTAGACTAGATCCTGAATTCTTTTAGATTCCTCCAATACAGCTTTCTTTTCCTTTTCTTTTCTTTCTTTCTTTCTTTTTTTTTTTTTTTTGAGATGGAGTTTTGCTCTTGTTTCCCAGGCTGGAGTGCAATGGCACGATCTCTGCTCACTGCAACCTCTGCCTCCCAAGAGATTCTCCTGCCTCAGCCTTTCAAGTAGCTAGGATTACAGGTGTGTTCCACCACGCCTGGCTAATTTTGTGTTTTTAGTAGAGACGGGGTTTCACCATGTTGGTCAGGCTGGTCTTGAACTTCTGACCTCAGGTGATCCACCTGCCTCCACCTCCCAAACTGCTGGGATCACAGGCGTGAGCTCCAGGCCCAGCCCAATCCAGCTTTCTTTCTTGTTTTCTAAAAACAAGAACTGCCTTGTTCCAGAACTCCAATAAGCTGAAACTAGATGAATTTCAAGGAATAAGTCTCATGCTTGATGCTTGGATCACGAAAAAGTTACCAAATCACCCAATTCCATAATTCCACCTACAAACCAGGATGAGAAGTTGATGTTTCCATGCTGTCAACAGCTTTTCTGAAGGTTTCACAGTAAGACTCTATGTCATAATGAGCCTCTTACTCCTCTTAATGCCCACCTTTTTTACTTGAGAAGATAATGGTTACTTGATTTATTCAATTCATTAAGTCTGGGTTCATGACTCAAAACCATCATGCAAACTTGGATTATCATATCAGTATGAAGTTTACTTTGTGTTTTCCCTTTTAAAACTTCTTATCTGTTACTTGTCAATTTTTTTTTTAGAAGTACAATTCCTGGCAAAATAATACTGGCCTAACACTTTGAGATAATAACAAAAAACTATGAAATAGGCAAAATTAAACTTTATAATGGACTTCATCGAGGTAGACAGCCTGAGAGTCATTTCCTTCAAAACTCCCTCGTTGCTCAAATGTTACTAAAAGGATTTTGACACTGTTAGCCTCCATTTACTCCCACCAATGTGAGATTAGAACAGCAACCTAGAACAGGTCCATCCCAGCACTGAGGGACATCAAAACGTAACTGCAAGCCAGGCGCTGTGCCTCATGCCTGTAATTCCAGCACTTTCGGAGGCTGAGGCAGGAGGATCAGCTGAGGTCGGGAGTTTGAGACCAGCCTGATCAACATGGTGAAACCTCGTCTTTACTAAAAATACAAAATTAACCAGGTGTGGTGGCGCATGCTTGTAGTCCCAGCTACTCGGGAGACTGAGGCAGGAGAATGGCTTGAACCTGGGAGGTGATTGTTGCAGTGAGCCGAGATCATGCCATTGTGCTCCAGCCCGGGCAACAAGAGTGAAACTCTGCCTCAAAAAGAAAAAAAAGAAAATCTAACTACAGGATGATTCATCAATGATGCTTTTGGAGAAAGATCTTGATCAAAAGGGGAAAATTAGAGAGTTCTCAGAATCAAAATGGAGTCACTAGTTGTTTTTTTTTTTAAAGCAAAAACCAAAACAAACCCTGACAAATAGAGCTGGGGAAGGCTGTGAAGAGAGAGTTCTCATGCATAAATGCCCGATAACAAAAATTATCACAAAAAACTGCAAAAAACACAAGGTCATCACAGCCATACACACAAAAAAATACTTCTGCAAGAACATCTGTCCAGCAATTTCCGTCCAACCTTGAATTGGTATCACCCCCTGTTATTGATCTTTGTAGCAAGAATAATTATATCAGAATAATCAGGTAATCCTCCTCATTTTTTCTTTAAAAGCCTTTGCCTTGGGCTGGGGGGAGGGGATAGCATTAGGAGAAATACCTAATGTAGGTGACGGGTTGATGGGTGAAGCAAACCACCATGGCACATGTATACCTATGTAACAAACCTGCACATTCTGCATACATACCCCAGAACTTAAAATATATATTTAAAAACTTTGTCTTTCTTCCCTGACCATGTACATAGTTAATGATGGCATGTGTATTCTCATTGCAATGCCTTATTCCTGAAGAAATGTCATTTTCTTCTAGAAAGCCTCTGTTATTTAGGTTGATACACATATCTATTTATTTTCTGTTTTTTTCTACTTGTGGATTTCAAGTGGACATAACTGAATCAATGATAATTTTTGGGACATGGAATATTATCATTATTGGTACATGTATATACTTTATTTGGCTAGTTAGGCAGTCATTTATTCTAGTAATAATTAAACACTGGTGAGCCCACCTCTGTATCCTATCATTTCTATCATTTAGTCATTGTCACTAAACACTATATGACCCTTCTATAAGGCATTATTCCATCTACTTTTGCCCTTTTGCAAGCTGTCTTTTATACCATATCACAGTCATTGTTGAAAACAGAAATTTGATTATATCATTACCTGTTTGCAATCCTCCTTATTACCCTATGTTCTAATTTCATATATATTTTTTGGAAAGCAAGACTCACAGTCATGAATCACCCATTGATCTGTAGAGATAGTCAAGGCAACAAGGGAAACGTAAGTAGAGCATATGAAACAAATTCCTGGAATTGGTACTTGACACAAACTTTGTCACAAACAAAATGGAAATCCAATTACTAGAACGAGGCAAAAAAACCAGAACATGATGAAATCAAAGCCTGTTAGTCAGTAAGCGGCCCACAACGAATGAATTATGCAATATGCATATGGTGTATGAGTTTCCAAATGCATAGCTTAAATTTGTATTCAACATGCTAGAATAGTAAGGAGGAAATAATCTTAGATAAAGAACAAAATTGACTTAATTAAAGTAAAGAGTATAGAGGAGTCAGAAGACACTGTGCTATGGGGTTTTGATGGGAAAAAAAATCAGATATGAGAGATGAAGAACTTTCAAAAATGGCTACAAAATGATAGCTGAAGAAATTGAAACCATAGTTCTAACACTCTAGCACAAAGGATAATTAAGTCTAGATGGCCATTCTCCCTGAACTGCAGCAGATGACTGGACAATTAAATGTACTCAATGATCAGGCTGGGCACAACGGCTCAGGCCTATAATCCTGGCACTTTGGGAGGCCGAGGCAGGGTGGATCACTTGAGGTCAGGAGTTTGAGACCAGCCTGGCCAACATGGTGAAACCTCATCTCTACTAAAAATGCAAAAGTTAGCAGGGCGTGGCGGCACATGCCTGTAATCCCAGCTACTCAGAGGCTGAGACGAGAATTGCTTGAACTCGGAAGGCAGAGGTTACAATGAGCCGAAATCACGCCGCAGCACCCCAACCTGGGCAACAGAGAGAGACTTTGTCTCAATAACAATAATGATAATAATAATAAATGATTAAATAAAATAAAAAAGAAATGCAGCTTTAAAAATATGTTTTATATTCTGTGAATTTACCGAATTCATTTATTAGTTCTAACAGCTTTTTTTTGGTAAAGTCTCTAGAGTTTACTGTATTTTCAAAAAAAAAAGAAAAAGAAATGTTATTCAGCGATTGGTTCAACTTAAGAAAAAGAAAAAGTTGAACTTAGTTTGCTCAGTATTCCAAAGAGGCTATATATTGGACAAATTAAGAAGAGAGCAGAGATTCTGTCTCTTTGGGTGGCAGAAAACTGAGTAAGAAAAGGCATGGGTTTGTTCCCAGAATTCACATAATAATATCATACACTTACAATTTATATCTAGAGATTTTCTACACAGCAATACAGAAACTTAGTTCACAATTAAAAACCTATCTGACTTTGACAAAATTAGTGACTTTATTCAGGAAAGGGACACAGTGAGATTACTAACAGGCCTCAAATCTATTCCAACATTCAAAATAAGTTTCCAAATCTGATACCACTCCCTTTATTTATTCCTATTCTTTTTCTTATTCCCCATGAATATGCCCACATAAAAATGTCTCAGATTTCTGAGTAAATTATCTGCTAACTTCCAGGTCCACTCAACCGTTTTATTTCTTCAGCTTCCCCCAAGCCTGGCCCTTCTTGGAGGGTTTGGTCTGTACCATAATTGTTGTAAACCTTAAAGATTGAGCTGCTGCAGAGGCTTATGAATAGCAATTTATTTCTCTGTTTTGGAGGCTGGGAATCTGCTGGCAGATTCAGTGTCTGGTGAGGGTCCACTTCCAGGGTTACAGATTACCATCTTTTAGCTGTACCTTACATGACAAAGGGATCAGACTGTCTCTCAGGGATCTCTTTCATGAGGGCAATAATCCCATTCATAAAGGCAGAGCCCTCATGACCTAATTATCTCCCAAAGGCCCTACCTGCTAATACCTTGGGGGTGAGGATTTCAACATATGAATTTTGAGGAGACACACACATTCAGACCACAGCACTAAGTAATATTTTGTTTAATTCCAGATATTGTAAACTAAACCTTGCTGAGTTTTAAATTATTTTTCTTCCTTTAGATATTCTTAAGATTTAGTCTAGGATGCTGTCATGTTCTTAGAAACAATTTGATTCTTTGGGTCTTGCCTTTAAAATTTGTTAGGTGGGATCCAGTCAACAAGTAGCGAGGACTAATTTCCCACCTCTGTGCTAAGACTCATCTGTGAACTCTGCCCAATACTCCATGAGCTGTGAGTTTTCTGTGTGAACAGTCACTTTTCCTGGCCCTTTGTGTAACTCTAATCCCTTATCATTCTTTCCCCCAGGCTCAGGTAATTTCCTCACATGCATGCATTTATCAATACTCAGCTAAATACTCAAAGGGGGACTCTACGGTCTATCTCCTCGCCTCCTCCCTACTCTCTCTCCCTCTCTCTCTCTCTCTCTCTCTTCCTGCAACTATCTCCTCTGTGAGACTATTTCCTGTGAATTCTAGCCACCTTAGTCTCCAGGATTCTCAGCTTCTTCTCCACAACTCTGGGAATCCTCTGATCATTCTCTGGGTTTCCTATCCTATGGTACCCTGGAAACTATCTCAAGGCAGTGAACTCAGCTTAGCTTCTTATCTCTCACGGGTCACTATCCTTGAGATCCAGGCAACAACTATTCTTGCTGCCTGATTTTCAGTGTCTTGAAAATCATTGCTCCACATGCTTGGTTTGGTTTTTAGTTGTTTCAGGTGGGAAGGTAAACACACTTCCCATATCTTCATTTTGAATAGAAGCAATGATGTCTTGTTCACCTAGCTTTTTAATTTTTCACCAATCTATTTCTTCCATTCTTCTACTGTAATTTTTCTTTTTATTTATTTATTTATTTTTAAGACGGGGTTTCACCATGTTAGTCAGGCTGGTCTTGAACTCCCAACCTCAGGTGATCTGCCCGCCTTGGCCTCCAAAGTGCTTGGATTACAGGCGTGAGCCACCACACCCGGCCTACTGTAACTTTTCAGTTGGGCTCTTATGCTACTAGATTTTTGCTATAATAGTCTACTTTCTCTGCATTTACTCTTGCTCTGATTTCCATTGTTAGCCTGGCCACAAATCATCCTCAGCATCACTACCAAGATGAGATATGTAAAAGACAAAGCACTTTAATACTCATGTTTCAAACTATTTAATGCCATTACTTGCCTACGGTGTAAAATTATAATTCTTTAAAATAGTATATAAAACTCCTCTTTAGGTAGCCCTTGTTTACCTCAGCAATAATAACAACATTATCAATAGCAACAAAACAGGTAATATTGAGTACCTACCATCTGACAGGGACAGGTAGATGTCTTTTTGAAAAAAAGGTAGCTCCTATCCTGATATCTTAAGACTAGCAAGTAAGATAAACAATAAGTACAAAAAGTATAATTGACAATCTTCATAAGTACAGGCCATCATGAGTGCATATTTTCTGGGGTCATTCAGGGTTAGAGTTATTTCTCCTAGGGAAGTGATGTTTACTGAGAAATAAAGTATATGTGAATAAGAGTTAGCTTAGAGGAAGGTACTGGTAGGGAGGCAGTAAACACAGAAGGAATAATATGTATGACATACATGAGGCGGGGGAAAGATTTGGCAGACCCAAGAAATGGAAGAAAGTCATGGTGTCTTTGCTGCCTGGGTTCTAGTGAACGTCTCTGTGGAAGGCTGGAGATGCACCTTTAATTCCCCCATTTCAGGCCCATCGCTAACACCTGACAGTATGTATTCCACAATGAACTATCAGCAGTTCTTTTGAGCTTATATGTTTTATACACAAATATTTCATTTGTATATGCTATTTCTTGTGCCTTAAACTCCTTTATCATTTGTCCCTTTGGCAATATTCTTCTCAGAAGATACAATTTAAGCCTCTCCTTAGAGAAAAGAGTTTTCTGACTGTTCATTCTTTTCTCTCACAGTAGATAGGACTAGTTTGTCCATTATTTTAAACCCTGCGCTTTAACTCTATGTTTATTTATTTCTATTTCTTTTTTTTTTTTTTCTTTTTCTTTTGAGACAGAGTCTTGCTCTGTCACCAGGCTGGAGTGCAGTGGCACAATCTCGGCTCACTGTAACCTCCGCCTCCTGGGTTCAAGTGATTCTTCCGCCTCAGCCTCCCGAGTAGCTGGGACCACAGGCGCGTGCCACCATGCCCGGCTAATTTTTGTATTTTTAGTAGACATGGGGTTTCACCATGTTGACCAGGATGGTCTCGATATCTTGACCTCGTGATCCGCCCACCTCGGCCTCCCAAAGTGCTGGGATTACAGGCGTGAGCCACCGCGTCCGGCCGAACTCTATGTTTATTATTGTTATCATATGTGTTTCTCTTACTTGAATCTGAGTTATATAGAGCTAAAACCATGTTTTGTTAATTTTTGTTTCACCATTTGTAAAATCAGTAATAATCTTGACTGATTCTCTTGGTGTATTTCATCCCATTAGAAAAGAAATGACAAATGCTGTGTCTCAACAACTTACAGAAAATTACTCATTAGACATTTGATTATGGAAATAATATTAAAAGTGGATACAACAAAACATTAATTATTTAATTATGTTTTGCCTGTTTTGCTTTAGTTTTTAACATAATTTTTCTACATAACAATTACTACTTTTTTGTGTGTCTTATACATTTGTCCAAAATGAAGTTAAAAAATGTAAAATATTTAATTCAGCAACAACAGCATATTAGTATTTCCCCTAATTTTTCGAAATCTGTGTGAAGTGTTTCCCAATTTCCTTTGGTTGTTTCATGTCACACAGTGAAGAAAACATGAGTATGAAATGGAACCTCAGCTCTTTCAATGACTTCCCTTTTTGGGTTGACTCCACCTCTATATTTGGCCTTTTCATTTTCATGAGAGTGAAGTGATTTTTAGAATTCTTAGTCCTTTCCTTTAGAAGAACATTTCTATGGAATAATACAAGAAGATTTAGGGAATCACCGAAGTTATAAAACTTTGGAATGAACAAACTCAGAATGATGCTACTTGAAGACTCTGGATCTGCTGGTAAAAGCTTCTCATTTATTCTGTATTTCCTGTTTAATGGGGTATATAATTATTATGACAGTCAACGGATGTGATTTAAAAGTGGCATCAGGAGAGTACGGAGTGAAAAAAAGGACATAGGCTTATATTGCAGCACCTTTGATCTGCCATAGATTCAAAATTGAAGATGTGATATAGGAATCAGACTTGGCATTAATTTTGTAAAACTGCTGAGGCAAAATTAAGTCAGGAACTAAAGTTAACTGAAATGTATTGAGTATGAAAAAAATAGTTGCTAGAAAATATGGAATTTGCAGAAATGAATATTGGTAGAGAGTTAATTACATAAAGAAGGTTATCTACTCTAAAACTTATATGGCTATGGTAAAGTCATTTAGCATTTTTAGTTTCAAATCAGTGTTGGGTTAAAGTAACAAGAAGATATGGGAGTAATAACAGCATTAAAGAGTGTATTATGTGATAATGATACAGGTAGAGATGACAAGATTTAATATTTGGGTTTTTCAGATATGAACATCATCATTTTATTCCATCAAGGTATTGTTCAGCTAGCTACTATTTGGCAAGCATCAAGCCAGGTACTGATGGAATTATGGTAAACATGACAGATAGAATGCATTTACTCATGGAACGTATCCTCTGTCAGTGTGGCTCAGGTGGACTTGAAGATGGGGGCATCTGTCATTGAATATCGAGGTGGTTAGGGAATACAGAAGTCTCAGGATAGCTTCCCTGTGCCCGCTGGGAGAATTGTCCACTACAAAGTTTCATTGATACTGTTTCCATTTTCCAGGTTTTAAGGGTTGCCCTTGCAATTCTTATTTCCACCACCAACCTTCTTCTCATCCCTTACCTCTAGGTTGCCTATAAACATGAACATTTTCAAAGCTATTTCACAGAAACTATATGATCCTGGGTATGAATGTTTCCTGCTTGCCTTGCAATTTAGAAGGAAGGGTTTTCTGTCTTGGTTTGATCTTCTTTGTTAATTAACCTCTGAAACCCGTCTATCTTCTCCAAAGTCTCTTTTTGGGAAGATGCTACTTTTGCCTTCTTTCCTTTCTCACAGACTTCAGAAGACATTTTGTCAACTTGAGTCCCTTCACTATTGCTGTGGTTTTACTTCTCAGTGCCTGTTTTTTCACCAGTTCTCGTGGTGAGTACTTTGTCAAATTTACTTATAGCCATAGCCCATTCTGACAATGAATGGTTAAAAAGCAAACAATTTTTCTTAAGGCTGAGTAGCATCTAAAAACTAGGTGGCATGTTCGTTGCATTCAAAGGATTAGATATTATTAAAAGCACACAATAAAAATATAACCATGCAACACCAAAATATTAGCATGGTTCCTTCCCAAAGAAAATAAACTTGCAGGAGAAAAATGAATTTTACTTAAAGATTGGAAATAATGTTGAGTTGAAAAATAGGAAAGAATACAAAGGAGGAGAAACTTCAGAATTATTAAAACAAAGTGAGTTTGGGGAACACATTAGTAAATTCTAATGCCAAAATTTATCTAAAAATGTTTTGAGAGATGCCAGGTTGGTGGGACCACCATGTTCCTAAATAAGGCTAAAATATGCCAAGGAGGCAACTGAGATCATCTATCATCTGTGGGTGGGAACAGAGTACAAAGAGATTTATTTTATGGCAGAAAATAACAGGAAAATGTCTCTATCTTAATTTTTATTTAAGTAGATAAATTTCAGTCAGATTTCAACTAGTGTTTTTAAGGTTTATGCTATTTTGCATATATGTATGAAATAAGGGTTAAATTTCTTACAACTAGTCTTTTCATCTTCATAAATTCTCTATCAGCCTTCTTTGTATTGATCTTAGGATTCTGGAGAAACTTATAAAGCTCATCCCTATAACATTTTGTAGCAGCTTATTTAACTCAAATATGCTTCATGGAAATTATATAAATTGCCATTATTAAGATTATCCAGCCATAAAATAAATATATTAAACACTGTTGTGTTACTTACCTTTACTGGTTATACAGCACTGCTTAATTTGAAGCCAGTGCTACTGATGTTTATATTTGAATACCTGCGAAATATCATTTTTCTATTTTACCATGGATAGGACTAGGATGGTTTTCAAATCTGACTTTGAAGGATTAAATAAGTAATGTAATTTTCTACCTACTCTTTGCAACCTTGGCCAATTACTGTCTTAATCCATTGTTGCAGGAGGAACAGACAAGGAGCTGAGGCTAACTGATGGTGAAAACAAGTGTAGTGGGAGAGTGGAAGTGAAAGTCCAAGAGGAGTGGGGAACGGTGTGTAATAATGGCTGGAGCATGGAAGCAGCCTCTGTGATTTGTAAGCAGCTGGGATGCCCAACTACCATCAAAGCCACTGGATGGGCTAATTCCAGTGCAGGTTCCGGACGCATTTGGATGGATCATGTTTCTTGTCGTGGGAATGAGTCAGCTCTTTGGGATTGCAAACATGATGGATGGGGAAAGCATAGTAACTGTACTCACCAACAGGACGCTGGAGTGACCTGCTCAGGTAAGACTTGCATTAGTCAAAGCCTCCACACAAAATCCTTGGTGGGAAAGAAATATGTAGATGGGTTAAAACCTAGAAAAAGCCACTTTCCTGTAAACAAGCTAGTTCATGTATAAAATTACGCAATCCATTGCTAGAAAACCATAAAACACAAGCTCATTTGTTTTTTAATTAAAAAAAATTCTGAGCACTGTGATTAATGAGGATGTGACTGTCTTCAATTTTATCCATGCTCTTAGACAAAAGACCAAGAAGTGGTGGCTTAAATTTTATATTCAGTAAGCTTACTGTAACCTCCTACTCCTGAATCATAAAAATATCATGACCTCTAAGTTATTTCCTTGTTTTCTTTCCAAGTGACTTGTTTTGATGTGTTGACCCACAAATTATTATCCTTGCGTCCATTAACTTATAATCAACTTCATGAATCAAAAAACAACTATTTCTAGTATTAATACATTGTTTCTTGTTGTAGGAAGGAGTCTTTGAAAGTATAATTGCTAGATCCAGTGTACAATGCTATTCATTTCATTTACAATGTGGTTTTAATTTACAAAACATTTTCATATGTTTTATTGCAATTGACCCCACAATAACTGAGAAAGTCATGTGTCAGACCTTTCTGCTGACAAATCCCAAGGGCATGTTTCTGACCCAATTCAGATTCTTGGGCTCCCCATTTTTTCTTGTTTGTTTCATTAATTTTTATGCAACCCTCTCACCTCCCAGACTCTCTTGTAGAGACTATCTCTTCCATAAGACTGTCTAGAAAGGACTTATCTCTATCCAGGCATCATGATGTGATAAGAGAAACCCACAGTAGTATCTAGAAAAATGCTTAAATAAATTCTCACATAGCTAAAGCATATATCATATGATTTTGTGCAAGTTGTCAAATCTCTCTAAAATTTCAGTTTCTGAGGACTTAATGATATAATACATGTAAAACTACTGGTACACTGTTTGGTATGTAACAAGTGCTGAAGATCCTCATGGCTCAGTTCTCTTGGTGACTCAGTTCTCTTTCTTCTTTCTTCTCTTCCTCTTCCTTCTCCTCCTCCTTTCCTTTTATTTTTAATTACTATGGGAGGTGTGGAATGGGGAATAACAAAAGTAACATTTACAACAAAGTTTAAAATTATCATAAATTTTACCAGGCTCTTACCATAATTATTACGGTCTAGAGAACTGGCTGTTTAGCTAAAACATCAGTGTAGTACTTTTAGCTCTTGTTTTCTATTGTTTTATAACCACCAGTGGAGTTAATCAATTTGCTTTTTGAAATTTACACACCTAAAGCTTTAACTGGAGCGTAATAATAGAAAAGAACCAACAGCCATTCAAAGACTCACTAATTTCATGTGGTTACAGAGTCTTCATTTCTGAGATTCTTCTCCCTAATTCATGCTCAATCCTCAGAGCCTCTACCTCTTGGGAGATTATGTTATTATTACATGCACTGAGGAAATACAGCCTAAGAATCAAGAGACTCTGGTGCTAGCTAGACTGCTTTTTGTCCTATATCCTGTCTCTATTATTTTCTGGGTATTTGACCCTGTGCCAATTATTTAACCTCAGTTTACTTATCCTTCAAGTGGGGATAGTGATAATAGCATATAATGCCTAAAATTCTTGTGAGGACTAAATAAGATAGTATGTGTGAAGCAGTTAGAACAGCATATCCGTATTTTGACTGTGAATTCTTATTCTAATTAATTGTTATTATTTGCTCATAATAAAAATTCTTGTTAAGTAGTGGTCTTTTCCTGGAGTTTAGAGCTCTTAAAACTAAACTCCTTTTTCAAGAAGAGCTTCTAAACATTTTCTTCAACCACAAAGAGTTTTTTTTGTTTTTTGGGTGTCTCAAAATTTTATCCAAAATTTTCTTTTCTTGGGTATTTTAGGCCTCATAGAGAATCTAAGGGATTGTGTATAGTGAGAAATTTCTTCATGAAAAGCTGTTTGTTGATTTAAAAAATGGTACCAGATGCTTTGGGGAGGAAAAAAAGGCTTTGGTTCAAACGGGAAATTGGTAAAAAATGAATATTTTGATCGATTTTCCCCTCAATTTTTAAGAATTTGGCATACCACGAGGTACTTTTGCAAACTATTATGCTTGTTTATGCCTTTTTGTCTTTGCTTTTTCTTGCTTTCTGATTTCAAATTCAATTTTAGTCAATCATCATATTTTGAACTATTTATAATAAAAAAAGCTAAAATAAATGATCAACTGATGACCAGTTTGTCATTTTTACTTCCTTGTTGTATGGGCCAATTTTCTTTTTTTCTTTTTTTAAACAACTAACTTGAGTCAAATTTATCTATTTCTATTTAAAAGGAGTATTTACATCTGTCCTAGTAATGGAAGGAAATGAAACAAAAGAGAAAGTTTAAAAACTGTCATTTGTAAAACATTTTCCTTTGTAAGTAGTTATAGATAAAAACCCTAATTGCTTCCTAGATTGTATCATATTAAAATTCTCCACTGTGTGGAACTGGGCAACATCTATAATCAGGCACCATTTTAAGGACAACATCGAATCCCTTTTCCAGAGGAAACTTATTCTCTAAAATAACTTCTAAATGAACATAATTTCTGAACTCTGGTCTTTTCTCTGCTCCAGATGGATCCAATTTGGAGATGAGGCTGATGAATGGAGGGACTGTGTGCTCTGGAAGAATAGAGATCAAATTCCAAGGACAGTGGGGAACAGTGTGTGATGACAACTTCAACATGGATCATGCGTCTGTGGTTTGTAAACAACTTGAATGTGGAAGTGCTGTCAGTTTCTCCGGTTCAGCTCATTTTGGAGAAGGCTCTGGACCAATCTGGTTTGATGATCTTGTATGCAATGGAAATGAGTCAGCTCTCTGGAACTGCAAACACCAAGGATGGGGAAAGCATAACTGTGATCATGCTGAGGATGCTGGAGTGATTTGTTCAAGTAAGGACTGATCTTGGCTCATTCTGTTCTCCAGGAGAGGACAAAAGAAAGGGGTAGTAAATCTTAAGAGGCTGAACTCTTAACTTCAAGTTCCAGTTCTGATACCTGTGGACATTTTACCTTGACCGAAATTAGGAGAAATAGGTTAGGGAAGAAGGGTGTATAGTGACACTGAGATCCAGATCATAAGAAAAGAAGAAAGTGTTTAGGAAAACCCCATAAATAAAGGGAGAGACCGAAAAAAAAGAGGAAAAAGGAAGGAAGGAAGGGCTTTACTAGGAAACTTTGCTCTATGAAGGAGTTTTCAGAGCAAACCACTCCAGTTATCATCTAACCCACAAAAGCCTCCTTTTTAGCTTCATTACTTCTTCCCAAATCATTTTTCGAGTTCACAGAATCAAATCACTTTTTAAAAATCGATATTGGTTTCCCACTAAAACTTTACTTATACTAGACATGGACTGTGTCTGCCTAGAGACTTTCACATTGTATACTCAGACTGGGGGGCAGGGACAATGGGTTTTTGTGTGCAGGGATACCACTCTTTGTTTTTCAATTGAATTCTTAGTATGAAAGGAGATTGAGTGTGTCCTGAACTCCAGAGAACACTTAGGAAAATAAGAGTAAAAAATCCCTATCTTTACCAGGTCTCTCTCTCTCTCTCTGCAAATAATGGAACGTCCATTCAAACTCATTTAAAAAAGAAGAGAATTCTGGCTTACAAAATGGGGAAATCCACAGGCTATAGTTAGTTTCATGCATGGTTGGATTCAGGTTTTGAACAACGTCATCTGGATTCTATCTCTTTCTCCATGTCTTGAACAGGCTTTTTGTTGTTGAACAATGTAATCAGCTGTAGCCTGAACCATAATGAATGGAACTCCTAAAGAAAGATAGATTTTATTAGCTGAAGAATGTGAAGAATTTGGAGTAGAAAAAACACAGACTGTACCTTCCATTCTTTTTTAACCATTAAAATTTCTCTAGGCTCCCAGTCAGCACATGCTGAGGAATCACAATAAATAATATTGTGGGAATGAAAACTGAAGCTGCCAGAGGAATTTTATTACAGAACATTCTTCAGAATCAATATCTGTTCTTTGAAGAATATTGATTTGGGGAAGGTGATAATTGTAGTAATGAAGTCTTCTTTCTCTTTGTTCTGCCTTTAAACTAAGGAAGTGGTCACAAAAGGTTCAGGTATACAACACAGACTAGGTAGTATCAATGGAGAATGCAGTCAGAGGCAAAAGGGAGTGCTAATTATGGAGGCAAACTGAAGGATGCGGGTGCCACCTGAACACATAAAAATATATTTTAACCAGGAAAAGTAAACAGTTCTAACCAAGAACTCTGTGGTGGTCAAATAAGCGGTCTCTAGATGAAATTCAGCCCTTGGATCTCCTGTTAGGAACACTTCCTGTAGTATGTGCTGTCTATAGTGGAAAGTCCCGTCTTCCTGCCTGATCCACTCCTTCTTCCATCTTGAATCATTTCCAGTGGTAGTATAGTACATCACAGTTTTCTCTGTCTCTACTTTTATCTCTCCCCTTTTTCCTTAACTCACCTCAGGTACAATTATTTATAGTCTGTTGTTCTTGCTTCCTTATCCCAGACCTGTTGTGTGTCTCTGTTACAGATGGAGCAGATCTGAGCTTGAGACTGGTAGGTGGAGCCAATAAATGTTCTGGAAGATTAGAAGTGAGATTCCAAGGAGAATGGGGGACAATATGTGACGATGGCTGGGATAGCAATGATGCCGCTGTGGCATGCAAGCAACTGGGATGTCCAACTGCCATCACCGCTGTTGGCCGAGTTAACGCGAGTGAGGGATCTGGACACATCTGGCTTGACAGTGTTTCTTGCGAGGGACATGAATCTGCTGTCTGGGAATGTAAACACCATGAATGGGGAAAGCATTATTGCAATCACATTGAAGATGCTGGTGTGACATGTTCTGGTAAGTTAAAACCAAATCAAAACCAAAAAACTAAAAAGGAAAAGCAGAAAGAGAAAGCCCTACACTCCTTAGGAGTAAGAATAGATGTAAGAAGGAGAAACGACTAGGAAATTCCTTGTAATCTTTGACATGTTCTTTATTCAACTAGTTTGGAGGGTTGCGTGACCTTATTCTCTGTAATAATTGTTCAGACTGCTGTTATGGAGCACGCTTCAAACTCAGAATCTACATGGAGCTCAGAGAGACAAAATTTCATAGGACTCTCTTTTTTTAAGATTTTTTATTTACTTATTTTTTTACTTTAGGTTCTGGGACACATTTGCTGAATGTGCAGGTTTGTTACATAGTTATACACGTGCCATGGAGGTCTGCTGCACCTATCAACCTGTCATCTAGGTTTTAAGCCTCACATGCATTGGATATTTGCCCTCATGCTCTCCCTCCCCTTTCCCCCCACCCCCTGACAGATCCTGGCATGTGTTGTTCCCCTCCCTGTGTCCGTGTGTTCTCATTGTTCAACTCCCACTTATGAGTGAGAACATGTGGTATCTGGTTTTCTGTTCCTGTGTTAGTTTGCAAAGATGATGATTTCCAGCTTCATCCATGTCCCTGCAAAAGACGTGAACTCATCCTCTTTTGTGGCTGCATAGTATTCAATGGTGCATATGTGCCACATTTTCTTTATCCAGTTTATTATTGATGGGCATTTGGGTTGGTTCCAAGTCTTTGCTATTGTAAATATTGCTTCAATAAACATACCTGTGCATGTGTCTTTATAGTAGAATGATTTATAATCCTTTGAGTATATATCCAGTAGTGGCATTGCTGGGTCAAATGGTATTTCTGGTTCTAGGTCCTTGAGGAATCACCACACTGTCTTCCACTCCATAATAGTTGAACTAATTTACATTCCCACCAACAGTGTAAAAGTGTTCCTATTTCTCCACATCCTTGCCAACATTTGTTGTTTCCAGACTTTTAAATGATCACCATTCTAACTGGCATGAGATGGTATCTCATTGTGGTTTTGATCTGCATTTCTCTAATGACAAGTGACGATGAACTTTCTTTCATATGTTTCTTGGACACATAAATAAATGTCTTCTTAGAAGTGTCTGTTCATATCCTTTGCCCACTTTTTGAGGAATCTCTTTTAAAGCTAAATTGCTCATATTTTTCTGCCATTGACAATTTTTATCAACTCTTAAAACTACAGTCCCATTTCTAACAAAAATTTATGGTCTATATTATTGTTTCTTAAAAAGTCAGAAAATAAGTAAGCCATAATTTCCAATGTATCAGTATCAGAAAAAAAGAAAGACAAAAAAAATTCTCTGAAAGCTAACCTCCATACGTATCAATGATGTAAGTTCATGTTTCTTTTGCAGATGGATCAGATCTGGAGCTAAGACTTATAGGTGGAGGCAGCCGCTGTGCTGGGACAGTTGAGGTGGAGATTCAGAGACTATTAGGGAAGGTGTGTGACAGAGGCTGGGGACTGAAAGAAGCTAATGTGATTTGCAGGCAGCTGGGATGTGGATCTGCTCTCAAAACATCCTATCAAGCATACTCCAAAATCCAGGCAACAAGCACATGGCTGTTTCTAAGTAGCTATAATGGAAATGAAACTTCGATTTGGGACCGCAAGAACTGGCAGTGGGGTGGACTTAACTGTGATCACTATGAAGAAGCCAAAATTACCTGCTCAGGTATGACTTTCAATCAATTTGTTAAGAAGAAGTGTGTAAATTTCCGGTAATACCTTTGAAATTGAAAAGAAACATTGGTCCTTATGACTAGATCACTCTCAAGAAACCAGAAAATAGCTGCACAAATTCCACTGTGAGAGTCAGATAAGTTTACAATCCATGTTGCACTTTGGATAGAAGTGTTGGGTTTTGCTCACTTTGGTTTTTGAGTAATTTTTAAATTAATAGAGGTATAAGAGATTAAGGAGGATTAAAATTTAGAAAATAGTATTCAATGCTTTTTTCACAGGAGGTCACCAAAAGATTTTAAAAATAGCTATGTTGGATAAACGGACACAACCTTTAGCTCCCTCTATTGTACTCTGAAAGAATTTTCTTCTTTTCAAAAACCTGTGGATATTTCACTGCAACCTCTTTAAAAAGCTCAAAAATGAGTTGTGAACTGGTTAGGTTTGTGGATAATCTTTAGTATTTAAGCTAAGCATATTTATACAAATGCTAACTTTGTTAAAAAGTTATGCTTTTTAAAATAACTCTAAAGTAAATGTAATTTTTACTCATGCAACAAAAAGGCTTTAGAAGACCCAGTGTATGAGAAAACCATTAAACATGTAGAGACCTCATAGCATGAAAACTTGCATGTGCTGTGCTTCCTCTAACCAACAATATGGCTCCAGATATCTCTCAACCTATGCGTGCAGCGAGGGGCATTTCCCTGACGTTACAAACTGTGTTTACCTTCAGTTAAGTGGAAATTATTCTCCGATTGAAACAAACGCAATCATTTAAGATATAAATTTAAATTTCTATATTGCTTTTTAAAAAATATCCTTGACTAGGCAATATAATCATATGGTTTAAACTTCAAAATAAAAAAATGTAAACTCTTCCTCCACTACAATCCAATTCCTTTCCTCACAGACAATTTGTGTGTTTGGAATATTTATATAATATTTGAGATATTTCATGTAAATACAAGAAAATACAAGCAAATCTATACAGCCATCATTCGCTTTTATTATACAAATGGTGTCATGTTTTAGAAATTGTTTTGTACCTTAAGTATTCATTTAGTAAAATTTCTTGATC
This sequence comes from Ateles fusciceps, assembly GCA_036589455.1. Lineage (NCBI taxonomy): Eukaryota > Metazoa > Chordata > Mammalia > Primates > Atelidae > Ateles > Ateles fusciceps. The sequence goes on from JAZHEH010001593.1 coordinate 1,884,990, forward strand.
ATAATTTCACATCAGTATTTGAAGAGTTTTCTGAAATTACTTCTGTATCTATAACATTTCTCTTCTAATCACTTATTACCATGTGTATTCATTTACTCTTTTAATTTCTTTTACCTGACAAAAGTAGCCATTCTTTTAGCTAAATTTTTTTTTAAAAAATCATTTGAATTTTAAAAAATTAATGTTACCTTTATTTGCTTTCTATTTCATTAAAATTTACTTTTCTTTCTAATAATTCTCTTCAGATTTCTTAAAGTTTGATTTCTTTTTGGCTCCTAACTTCTTGAGTTGAATCTTAAGTTTTATTTCTTCTGATTTACTAATATAAATATTTTAGGTTATAGATTTTCCTTCTAAATTTATACAGGTTTGTATATTTTCTTATTAATTGTATTTCACATTGATGAGCATTAAGTTCTGCTGTATCTAAAAAGAAACAAATAATAGTGGCTGAAGAAGACAGCGTTACTTTTTCTCATTTAAAATCAGTCAAATAGGTAAGCAGTTTAAGGCTGCTTTGCTGGCTCTGTGGCCATCAAGAAACATCCAGAATAGATTTGCCGCAATAATTATCAAATCCTACTGGACAGGAAGGAAAGAGCCACCCTGCAGCTCAGTGAGTTCCTTGGAAAGCCAATCTAGTAGACGAGGTGCTGCCCTCTGAGAAGGTGTCTTCTGTGCATTGTCCTTCATGGCCCAGTGTTGCTTTCAGGGCAGTTCTTCCTGGTGCGTTATTCTTCATAGTTACATCCGCGTTTGGTTTGCAGAGTATCTCTCTTTTTTTTTTATTTATTTTTTATTATTTATTTATTTATTTATTTATTTTAAGACGGGGTTTCACCATGTTGGTCAGGCTGGTCTTGAACTCCTGACCTCAGGTGATCCACCCGCCTTGGCCTCCAAAGTACTTGGATTACAGGCATGAGCCACCACGCCCGGCCCAGTTTGCAGAGTATCTCTATCTAACGACAAAACAACTTACACAACCCACTTTCTGCTAATATTGTTATAGGGACCTTTGGATTACTTTAAAGATTGACTAATCAAGGGCTGATGTCAGCTACCCTCAAATCCAACAGAAAAGTTCTTTCCAAAGTTACTAAGCTTCTAGTCTACTTGCTTTCTAAGCCAATGCCATCCGAAAGTAACTAAAGTCCAAGAGCATATGAACATACGCTGATCTATGCTGTGACCAGCCCTGCTCTTTAATTATTGACCACTGTCTTAAGGCCATTTGAAACTGTGGATTTGGGAGGAAGGACAAGACCTAAATTCTGTCTTTGCTGGTAGACTCATTGTCTTTCTATCTGGAGCATCAATTTTATCTTCTGATAAGGCTACAGTTTTACCACCGCCTCAGTTTGGGGGACAGGATACTTAGAGTTTTTTCTTCAATTCTTCAATTCCAAATTATAGGACTCTTGATTAACTATACACAACACCTGCAGGCAGACCGTACCTCCTTATAAAACTGATATTTTCCCTCCCATTTCTGCTTGCATTCTGACTACTTATAGTCTGAATTCATCTCTCTTGTAAATGCTAAAAGTGGCAAGGAGGATCCACGTCATGCAAACATTCTGATTTTTTTTTGTAGTTTTTTTCTTGTACTTTGCCCAATAAATTCTGCATTTTGTTTTTTTCTTAAGACAGAGTCTTGCTCAGCCACCCAGGCAGGAGTGCAGTGGAGTGATCTTGGCTCACTGCAACTCCTGCCTCTCGCGTTCAAGCAATTTTCCTGCCTGGGCCTCCAGAGTAGCTGGGATTACAGGCACCCGCCTCCACACCTGGCTAATTTTTGTATTTTTAGCAGAGATGGGGTTTTACCATGTTGGTCAGGCTGGTCTCGGTCTCCTGACCTCAGGTGATCCACCCGCCTTGGTGTCTCAGAGTGCTGGGATTACAGGCATGAGCCACCGCCCTGGCCAAACTCTGAATTTTTTAAGCTTCAGTGAGCACATGGTTTTCTTTTCAAAGTGAGGTTTGCCCAAAAATTTTACCGTGTGTAATAAGACTCATTAGCTTTTTAGCCTCTCATATCTGAGTCATTAGTCCATTCTGCCCATCAACTCCATTCAACCACACCCATATTTTAGGTTGCATTATTAGAATCCCTTAGTTATGGCAACATGTTGTGAATTATTTGATTCTATTCAGCTGCATATAAAGGAAATCATAAATAACATAAATTTGCCGCTTAAGATGGGCTCCTTGCTTCACAGAGCTGCATTTTTCTTTGCTGTTTGCCACGTGCACTTTTTGCTTCCTTTTGCAAGCTCTTTTGTTATATTTCTGTAGGTTTTGGAAGTTCTTCAATTTATATTGGGGGCATTGGTTTTTAGCTTTTTACATATTTTGTTAGTAATAGAGTTTGTAATTTTGTTTCTTTATTTACTTGACGCTTTCAATGATGGACATGCTGTCTCTGTGCCTGCCAAATTCAAGCTACGAATTTGATAATCTGTTGAAATTATTTAACTTTTATATGGCTTAGGGCTATATAGCTGAAAAGAACCAGAAGAATTCAACTAAGCAGGACAGCTGGAAACAATTTAAGATACATTGTTGACAGAGAAAGGTCTAGGAAATTTTGGTCACAAAATTACTTTGAATCTCAAACATTTTGTTAGTGATGTCTATATATGTACTGTAGAGGATGTCTGACCTTAAGAAACAGTTCATTTGAGCTGTGCTGTATTTTAATTTAGGATTGAGAAATAATTCTGACGTTATGATGATCTATACTTCTTTAGAGTCTGAAAAGTATTAAATGTTGAAAATACATTAATGCTTCTTTAAATCATATTGTATATTTTACTTATCACTAAACAAAAGGAAATAATTCTCTTTAAGTATGTCTTATTAGCTATTCATTTTTCTAGAGAAAGAAAGAAAAACAGATTTGTTTGCTTATGCCAGAGGAAAACTGAAGTTGTTGATCAATGTCACTAAATCCAGGTGCGAACATTTACTTAATGGCTTTTATGTAAAAACCCAGTCATAGATTAGTAGGAAAAAAAAACCATTAGAGAGATAAATTTCCAATATTCTAACCATGTCTAAAGAGTAATGATATAAGGAAAGCAACTTGTAGGATAGATTAATAAGTAACTAGCAGATTCACAAAATAAAGGCTGAGGATGGAGTCTCCAAGTCACTTTCTGTGTGGGAGACTTTCTCCTCTGCCCTGACTCAAATATATTAGGACAAAGAAGACAAAAGAATATTTATAGAAGGGACTTGTTTTTAAATGCTTAATGGGTTTTCACAATGGAAAAGAAAGTATTTGTTTTTTTGTCTGTTTTTCACTGATTTTTTTTTACTTTATTTTGTTCAAGATGGATCCAAGTGAAAGAGTGAGAAGTTATAAGAAATCAGAATTTGGCTCGATCTAGGAAACTGCCTTTACTTAAAGATTTAGAGCATCCAAAAGGGATTGGGATCATATGAATACTAGTTAATGATATCTCAGAGAAATTTCATGCTTGAATAAAGATTCAAAAAGAAGAAATGAAGGACCATCCAACTCAAGGGTCATTAATTGTGTTGTAGAGGTGTTACTTGCTTTAAACCCTGAGCTATGTTTAGAAAGCCGCATGTTTTTCATCTTGAATTTGGATAGGGATTTGTTTTGTGCAGATTTAATGGATAATTGGTGAAATGTTGACATGTTAAGGTATCATATATTGCTGTAGTACAGAATATGTCACATCCAAAACATTTTCTAAGATATTTTAGTATAAGGTGATAGGTTTATGAGAGAAGAAAGGACATCAGAGTATGCAGAATAGCAAGGGCTGTATGGTGTGTCTATATCGTGGTGACAGTAACATCAAGAGATTACAAAAGTTGCTGACATTCGATAGCAGATATCTGTAAATAACTTAAGATCTTTAGAAGGTCTAGTTTTCAACTGCATTTTCTTTATTTCTTTAAAAAATGAGTTAAAAGAAATAGCTTATATCTCTTAAGCAATTTATATTGCCTCTGAGTATTTTCAAAGAAACTCACTTATCTTAATGGTTGTGTTTCTTACCTTGACAAAGAGCATCTTCATAGTATAAATTCCATTTATTATTTTTGGTGTATCTTTTCTTTACATTTTAAATTTCAGCTACAGTAAGTTACTTGTAATTCTTCGGTGACACCATGCTTTTCCATGACCACATTCCTTAAAGGCTGTTTCACACACTGTGTATTTGGCAAACTCCTCATCTTTTTTCCAAAACCCAATTTAGATTTATGGTACTCTCTCCTACATAGCCTAAAACAGAGTGGATGACTCCTTTATTTGTTAGTTTTATATCTAATACATATTTCTATTTTTGGATTCATCACTATTAAAATATGTATATCCTGCAGTAAACTGTGTTCGTGGAGGAGAAGGCTATTAGTAAGAAGTTGAACAAAAAAGAATTAACCTTTTCCTAGGTATATAAGGTAGGAAAATACATTTTAAGTAGACAGAAAAGTTTCTACAGAGGCACAGATGCATGAAAATTATGGCATGCCCAAGCATATTTAGGCTGGAGCATCAGATTTGGTTGATAAAGTAATAGATGCTGTTTTTTTTCCCCATGGTTCCTTCTTTTGCCTCAAAGAGTAACATTTATTTAAAGAAAAAAAAAGGACAAGCTGTCCATCCTTTGTCTCCCTTCCCTCCCCCCATCCTGCTGCCCTCAGCTCCACCAAGACTAAACTCTGGCTGGGGCTAGGTGGCAGGACAGCCCCTCAGATAAGGTCAGCAAGCGTACTGAGGAATTAGCGTTTATCATCTGTCCTTATTTTTCCTTTAGTTGCCGGATGAAATTAGGGAATCTGTGAAAGCTCTTTATGCTGCAGTTTGCTCAGAAGAAAAATGGGAATAGTAATAGGGCCTACCTCACAGGAATTACACAGTGAGCTATAAAAACATGTTAGCTAATATGATTATTATTGTTTTTGGTATTATCTATCTTCACTAACAAACTGAACTCTGTGGGAGCCTTTTTAACCCACCCATCCTCAAATGCCTAAAGAGAGTTAGACGACTTACATTATAGGTCATTACGTTGATACTTTTGGATTAATTAATGTATACATAATTGTATGAAATTATGTAAGGGATTATTGCATAAATTGTAAGGAAACATTAAGTCATCTAAAGATAAAACATCACATGAAAATATTTGAAATTTATTAATATATATTTATAATCATGGCATAAATTTCTTGGAGAGAGGAAACAATTTAGGAAGCTATTGCAGAGGTCTGCATGACAGATGCTGACAAATCACTTTATGGCAATAAATAGCAATAAATATGGGGAAGAAGAAATACGCTGGAGGACCGACAGATATGGCGGTTTTCTATGTGTGTAATGTATTGTGAGGGTCAACACTCTAGGCTCTGGAATACAGTCTGACTTCAAATTCTGTCCCTTTACTAATTCTGTAGTAATTTGCTGTATGACCTTAGCAAATTACTACATCCCACCTCTCTGTTTCACATTCCTTGTCTATAAAATCAGAATTATATTAACAATTATCTCCTAAGGCAATTTTAAGGATTAAATGAAATAATGTTTGTTAAAATGCTCATTGGAATGCCATATATATAATATAATAGATGCTCACTTAATGTTCACTACTATCATTATTACCGTTATTTGTGGTGAGATTAAGGGGTTCAATTTTAAGTGATTCTAATTTGGTCTAGATATCATTAATTAAGTAAAGAATATAGTAGACTTGTCATACAATAATTCATTCAACTTTGAATACTTTAAGTTCCACATGTCTAAGCAGATATGTTTGTGAATCTAAAATTAAAGAAAAAAGTATAGATGAAAATATATTTATTGGCAGTTGAGACATGTCCACTGAGCAGATGAGAAGGTTATGGACAGAACCTTGACTCAAGGAATACATGAAATGTTTTGATAAAGCACTGTCAGAAAGGGAAGAGGCGAAAATGGGAGAAAGAAGGGTCACCTATACCAGTGTAACAGGCGTCAAAAGGAAGAAGTCTGATGTTTATTTTGAAAGTTAGCAGTATATTGAAAAACTTTACACAAAACAATTCAAAAAGGTTGAGCAGACCCCAGACTGCAGCACATAGAGGAATGAGTGCAAGACTAAGAGACAGAGATGGTATATATACATTGTTTGTGCTCTCTAATGTTATTGTGAATAAATTAAGCAAAATGTTTGAAGAACAGAGTTATCATTGGCTCTGGGGATGGTTGACTGCACAAGGTAAAGTCTCAGAATCCTCTCAGATGGACGAGTTCAGCTAGGAATAGGGGAGGTCTAGAATTATCCATATCCAACTCCAGGCAGAAAAGCCAAGACAAACAAGTGTAGGAAATCACCGAACACACTGTGGTCTCCATTTCCCACTCCTCACCGCCTTCCTCACCCTCATCGTGAATGGAAATCTGGGAATCATGTTATCTCTCACTGAAATGATGTTTATTTTTCAGCCCACAGGGAACCCAGACTGGTTGGAGGGGACATCCCCTGCTCTGGACGTGTTGAAGTGAAGCATGGCGACTTGTGGGGCTCCGTCTGTGATTCTGACTTCTCTCTGGAAGCTGCCACTGTGCTATGCAGGGAATTACAGTGTGGCACAGTTGTCTCTATCCTGGGGGGGAGCTCACTTTGGAGAGGGAAATGGACAGATCTGGGCTGAAGAATTCCAGTGTGAGGGACATGAATCCCATCTTTCACTCTGCCCCGTAGCATCCCGCCCAGACGGAACTTGCAGCCACAGCAGGGATGTTGGAGTAGTCTGCTCAAGTAAGACCCAGATAACATCTTTAATCAGTCCCCATACTGTGAAAGGGTTAGGGTTAGGGAGTCATAGCTGACTTTTTCTAAAGCCGTGTCTCCTTGCAGGATACACGGAAATTCGCTTGGTGAATGGCAAGACCCCATGTGAGGGCAGAGTGGAGCTCAAAACCCTTGGGGCCTGGGGATCCCTCTGCAACTCTCACTGGGACATAGAAGATGCCCACGTTCTTTGCCAGCAGCTTAAATGTGGAGTCGCCCTTTCTACCCCAAAAGGAGCACGTTTTGGAAAAGGAAATGGTCAGGTCTGGAGGCATATGTTTTACTGCACTGGGACTGAGCGGCACATAGGAGATTGTCCTGTAACTGCTCTGGGTGCTTCGCTATGTCCTTCAGAGCAAGTGGCCTCTGTGATCTGCTCAGGTAAGAGAATGAAGGGCAGCCAGTGATGGGTCTTAAGAGCAGGTGTACATAGGGCTGAAGAACAAAAGTGAAAGGCAATGATCCATTTTGAAGGATCATGAGAAGAATGGATACTAATTCACGCTTCAGAATATTAACCTTGTTTGTCTTTTCAGAGAGTGAGCAAACCTAATTTTGATGGAGTCATAGTTATCCAGTGCTTACTATGTGCCAAGCCCATCTCAAAGCACCCGATTTATTCCAAACTTGTTGACCGTCCACCTTCCCCTCTCTCTCTAAGCTCATCCATATAACATTCTGTCTGACCCCCCAACCTTCTGTATTTTGTATGACTGAGTACTTTGGTGTTTGCAGGAAACCAGTCCCAAACACTGTCCCCATGCAATTCATCGTCTTTGGGCCCAACAGGGCCTACCACTCCAGAAGAAAGTGCTGTGCCCTGCATAGGTGAGACTATGTGACCAATCTATGAAAATATTAATAACATGCATTCCTCAATCCTTTGGAATGCTTGTTATTAATATTTTCATTTCTCTTTGCAGAGAGTGGTCAACTTCGCCTGGTAAATGGAGGAGGTCGCTGTGCCGGGAGAGTAGAGATCTATCATGAGGGCTCCTGGGGCACCATCTGTGATGACAGCTGGGACCTGAGTGATGCCCATGTTGTGTGCAGACAGCTGGGCTGTGGCGAGGCCGTTAATGCCACTGGTTCTGCTTATTTTGGGGGAAGGAACAGGGCCCATCTGGCTGGATGAGATGAAATGCAATGGAAAAGAATCCCGCATTTGGCAGTGCCATTCACATGGCTGGGGACAGCAAAATTGCAGGCACAAGGAGGATGCAGGAGTCATCTGCTCAGGTAAATTATGCATATAACCTCTGGTCACAATTACATAGAGAAAGGACTGAGGAAGAGTAGTGAGGGATATTAACCTTAAAGATTTTCCTGAAAAGCAGGTCCAAAAGGAATGATCGTGGGAGTCGAGATTCCAGAAGCTTCGGTCTGAGGTACTAGGGCTACTTCGTGTGCAACATGGTGTAATACTGTGAAGGGGAAAGACCAGAAATGGGCTTGTAGGTAATGAAGATGACAGCAGCAGTAGCAGAGTTAATAATGAAGGTTTTTAATAAATATATTTGGAGCTGGATATTAGATAGCGATCCAATGGCACCACCTGATAATTACAGTATTAATAAAGAAGTAGATTTAACGGGACAAGAGAAATACATATGGTGCATCATTCTACAGAAAAAAAGATAATTACTATGCCCAAGCAATTTTTCATGGCAGATAAATGAGATTTACTTGTCATAGAAACAAAAATTAGCATGAGATTACTGCCCTTGCTTTGTATACATGGTGAGTTTTAGAAAACATTCTGAAATTTTAAAATGTACTATTTCATAATATATTGGGAGAAACAGTACTATGATTCAGTGACTTAAGGAAGTGAAAAACTCTGTATGCCAGAAGTGATTTGTTCTATTTTAGTGACATAAGTCTGGTAGAAGACACGCACAGCAAAACCATGAAGTGTCAGCAAACTAACTACGTCATGTTAGGACATGTACACAAAACATTGATTTTAGTGCCGAAGTGTCTCACAATTTTAACTATCAAAGACAGTCGCAAAACAACAACCACCACCAGAGTATTTCTGGGGAAAAAAAAATCCAAACTGTGTAATTGAAAAAGGCGTGTAATTGAAAAAGGCTCTAAGCCTTTGAGACCTGGAAAGCCTCTTAGAATCATTGAGGGTAATCTAAAGACGTCCCTGAATACAAAACCTAAGACTAAAAAACTATAATGTATTTGTGGAATACTCTATTTTAATAACATCTATGAAATTATCCAGAAGTTACTAAAGAATTATTAGTAACTGACATATTGTACCTATTTTTAAAGCCATACTTACATCAAGGTAAAGGGAAGGAGTCTCTAAATCTTCAGGAAAGATGCAAAACTACTAATTCTGTGTTTCACTGCAGAGTTCATGTCTCTGAGACTGACCAGTGAAGCCAGCAGAGAGGCCTGTGCAGGGCGTTTGGAAGTTTTTTACAATGGAGCTTGGGGCAGTGTTGGCAGGAATGGCATGTCTGAAACCACTGTGAGTGTGGTGTGCAGGCAGCTGGGCTGTGCAGACAAAGGGAAAATCAATGCTGCATCTTTAGACAAGGCAACATCCATTCCCATGTGGGTGGACAATGTTCAGTGCCCAAAAGGACCTGACACACTGTGGCAGTGCCTATCATCTCCATGGGAGCAGAGACTGGCCAACCCCTCGGAGGAGACCTGGATCACATGTGACAGTGAGTATCCATCGACCCATATGAAAATTCCATTCTGCAGCCCCACTATCATCTTCTGATAAGGCACACTGGATTTTATTTTTCTATTCTCATACTGGCTCAAATTGTTAGATCTAATTAAGCAAGGATGGGTAACCTGTGGGTAATATCTATTCTACTTGGATGGTGTAATTGATTTTATTAAATTTGACCTGTAGATATTCAGGACCAGTGATTATTATTCCAAAGGATATCATACTTCCCCGTGGTCTGCTGGAAAGATTTTTTCAATTGCTTTCTCTGAGGAGGAGAGAATATGTGATTTAATGTTTGACTGTTGAATGGTCTACTTTACCTTTCCCATTTTTCTTTCAAATATTATCTTGTTACACTAATATAAGGAGAAAAGCAGTCAGAAAGATCAATCCTGAAGTATTTCTACATTCTACATCTTCTTAAAATGTGAGATTTCTATCAACTTGGCAATTTCCCAAGATCTTGTCTACTTGAAAGAACATATTTATAATGAACATTTATAATGAACATATTTATAAGAACATTACATATTTATAATGTTAACTTTAATCATTTAACATTTACTGAGTCACACTATGTATCTTATGTGCAGGATGAAATACATCTAGTTTGCTGAAATGACAAGTCTTCTCATAAAAGATAAATTTTGTAAAAATATAAATTTAAAAATGCACATTTAGTAAAATTTTAAATTTTTTTTTTTTAAGTTTCAAATCTCTCTTTTCCCCTGTGAACTCTTGGAAGCTTTTAGAAATCTTAGAAATAGCCTACATGTCTCTGATTTTTCAGACAAGATAAGACTTCAAGAAGGACCTACTTCCTGTTCCGGGCGTGTGGAGATCTGGTATGGAGGCTCCTGGGGGACGGTGTGTGATGACTCCTGGGACTTGGATGATGCTCACGTGGTGTGTCAACAACTTGGCTGTGGTCCAGCTTTGAAAGCATTCAAAGAAGCAGAGTTTGGTCAGGGGACTGGACCCATATGGCTCAATGAAGTCAAGTGCAAAGGGAATGAGTCTTCCTTGTGGGATTGTCCTGCCAGACGCTGGGGCCACAGTGAATGTGGGCACAAGGAAGACGCTGCAGTGAATTGTACAAGTAAGTGCCAGAAGCCTGGACTGAGCTTGTAATCTCTGGCAGCAAAGAGGGGTTGGGCAGTGATGTGTGTTGTGTAAAAACCGGTCTTATTAGGTAGTCCTAACAGCACAGGGATCTGGTGCGGAGTCTCATTAGAAAAGCATAATGTCTCTACTGAAAGAATGATGAAAACGATTGTTATCTATTGACCTTCACCAAGGAGAAGCATATGACCTATATCCATTGTGCAGAGAAAAAAGACTAGAGGACTCTAGTTTTAGGTGGGAAAGAGTTATTTACTTGCTTGAGAGGGACTAAGCGTTCAGACAAGGAAATAAAAATGTTTGTTCTATATATCACTCAGAGAATTAAGCCTCTTTCTCTTTCTCTTACAGATATTTTCAGAGCACAAAACCCCACAAAAGGCCACAACAGGTATATTATGGAGTTTATGATCATGGGACCAATTATCTGCATACATAGAAATTTTTTCATTGTTGTTTAGAAATTTTAGGTCAGAAGAGGTTCTGCGGATTTGATATTTACCTCAGGGATCCTGTATTTGACCTAAGAGAGAGTCAGGGACTAGGGACCTTGGTATTTTCGATAAGACATAATCCTATCTCTTGATATTTATTTAGGTCACTCATCCCGTCACTCATCCCTTATTGCAGTCGGGATCCTTGGGGTTGTTCTGTTGGTCATTTTCGTCGCGTTCTTCTTGACTCGAAAGCGAAGACAGAGACAGCGGCTTGCAGGTTTGAGTCAAATTAGGTTTATCTAATGTGTCTACAGGATAAGGAAGTTCTTGGGAAGAAAAAAATATTAGACTCAAGTCTAATGGCCAGAAAGATGGAATCTAAAAGAGGTTTGAACAGTTTCTCAAAATAGAGGGAAGGGCCAGGCATGATGGCTCACACCTGTAATCCCAGCACTTTGGGAGGCCAAGGCAGGAGGATCACTTGAGTCCAGGAGTTCAAGACCAGCCTCGGCAACATAGGGAGCCCCATTTCTACAGATTTTTTTTTCTTTTTTTAAATAGAGGGAATACCATTTCTGAGGAGAAATGGGGCTTTAGGTTGCATTGCTGATTCTTGTGCTCTATTTATATGCTTAATTAGAGCATTATAGAATTGAATGTTCAGAATGAATATGTTATATATTGTTTAGGATGACTTTTTGCTTCAACATTTATTTTCTCTTACTATAATCAATCGTCTTATTAGAAATTTTACTGTTCTGTTGAGCAATGTATTGGGCTCTGAAGATACAAACATGGGCAATAAATCTTGGTGGAACTTCAAGTCTAGTGGAAGAGATATATATGTAAACGAATATACTACAATGTAGCCATTATACGGTAATAGGAATAAGGAACAAAAGTGGCACAGAGAAGGGAGTAATTAACTGAAAGGGGAGTGGGTTTACTGGAGGCTTCAAAGAGGCTTGGGGAACAAATTTTGAACATAGAGGCTCAGAGAATTGGGTAAGGAACATTCTAGAAAAGAAGATATCCAAGTGTAGAGAAGCCTAAAGGATGAAGCATTTCTTGTGTTTTTTTTTTTTCCTGTAGGGTGGGGGGAGTAAAAGTTGAGTGCAAGGAGAGAGGCTGCTAAGTCTGAAGAAGAGAAAAGGCACAGATTATGAAGTTCTTATGTTTCACAGTAAGATTCATAGTCCTTGAAGAGTATTATGTAGGGCGGTGAAATGGTCAGAGGTCTTTTAGGAAGATCTTTTGGCAACAGGATGTATGAAGAATTCAAGGAAAACCACACGACTGACAGGAATGGCATTTTCTAACAGTTGAGGTGAAAAATAAAAAGTATTAAAACTATGGTGAGAATGGAGGGGGAGAGAAAAGACTCTTAGAGACTTCAGAAAAGCTCCAGTGAGTTATGGAAGACTGCTGGCTTACCTGGGGGAAAGAAAGCCATTATATTATAATGGCAATGGGGAAGATTTAGCCTTGTGCCTATTTCATTTGAGTGTGTGGCATTACACAGGAAGAGCGTGGTAGTAGAATGGGATAGAAACAAGGGCATGGATAAAGACGAGGTATGTTTGCAGCGCTGGGAAAAAGCACACAGACAGGAAAGAAAATTTTATTATGATGGCTGATCTCTAACCTAGGATCTCTGTTGTCAGTTTCCTCAAGAGGAGAGAATGTTGTCCACCAAATTCAATACCGGGAGATGAATTCTTGCCTGAATGCAGATGATCTGGACCTAATAAATTCCTCAGGTCTGTAGGTTCTTGGAAGGTCTATTGCCCTGGGGTTCAGACCAGTGGCTGCAATTGAGGCCTAGACGTTTTACTTTGACAAACAGTTTTAAAAATCTAAAAATGTAATAGGAAGCTTAGATGCATATAAGGGACAAGAATGACTGAAAATTATTCTTAGCGAACATCAAAATTGCAATCATAGGGAGGCCTTTAGCTTAAGAGGCCTGTGATTATTCCTGATAGAGGTATGCAAAAAACCATGCAGCAGAATATTCTGACTTGGTCCTCATTTTATTAAAATGGATATTAATCTATATTAATCTTACAAAAGACTGTCATAAGTCTGACAGTTTAACTTTTTTTCTTTAAATAAATTTTGTTTTGTATATTTAAGGTATCCAACAAGGTTTTATGGGATGTATATAGATAGTAAAAAGCTTACTAAAGCAAAGCAAATTAACACATCCATCATCTGACATAGTTACTTTTTTATGTGTTATTCTTGTGGCAAGGGCAGCTAAAACCTCCTCACCACGAAGCCTATATAAAGTACAATTTTATTACCTATAATCCTCATGTTGTACATTAGACCTCGAGACTGTTCATCCTACATATCTGCTACTTTGTATCCTCTGACCTATGTATGTCTTTCACAGTTTCTTCTATTGCCATTTCCTGTTACTTTTTTTCTATAGCTTGATATTTATTATATTTTCCCGAAAAGTCTAAAAGCTTAAACTTCCCATGTCTTTGTTGCATGAGAAACCATTGAAATCCACAGGACTAGCCTTATTTTTTATCACATCATGCTGCTTTGTCCTTGAACTTCAGTTTAGCATGGATGCACTAATCCTGCCTCTGGGCAGCATAAATTTACTGAGTTGGAAGAAATATCCACAAACCCATTGTCTTTACTCCATGAAGGGTCCCTGACCTTCTGAGAGGGCGGCTTCCTCACTTCTTCAATCCAAAGAATTATGCATCTGCTACTGTGTAGGGATTATATTTAAGGTATAAGAAACATGTACTGTTACTTTGTCAGGAAACATATTTAAGGAATAGGAGAGACTTTATCTGCCCTCTAAATCACACATGCTTGTGGTTAGCGTTTTTAGTTGCTCAAAGAGCTTCAGAGTTACTTGAGGAGAGGTCTGGTCTATTTCCCAGTAATTATTTTCTTCCTTTCAGAAAATTCCAATGCGTCAGCTGATTTCAATGCTGCTGAACTAATTTCTGTGTCTAAATTTCTTCCTATCTCTGGAATGAAAAAGAAGGCCATTCTGAGGCACACTGAAAAGGAAAATGGGAACTTATAACCCAGTGAGGTGAGTGATGAGAATTTATCAGTCATTGTTCAAAACAGCTACATTTCTTTTGAGGACTGAGAGCTCCTCTGGCATTGGAAAGAAAGAATGTATGTATACGTATTTTATATGCTTATGTGCATATGTTTGTATACATATATATCTATATTGAGAAAATGTGAAAGCTTATTATAAATATCACTCATTCATCTCTTAATTATACATACATATATAGTAAGCAATAATAACACATCCATAGAGCTAAGGAGAAACTGAGTAAACAAATACAAATAAATCTTTTGAAGACACTACAGGTATTATTTAAGGAAAAAGATAAGACATACTATTCATCTGCATTGTATAATACATGCCATGGCAATGATTGCTCAAGACATTGTACAAGAATACAGAAAGTTTGCCTAAGAAAATCTGCGGTTGCTGTAAGATGATGTGATATTTAAGGTAAACTTTAAAAATGACTGAAAAATAGACAATTCCAAAGAAAGGACACAGTATGTTCAAACTAGAGGCAGAAAAAAGAATCATGCCGTTAGAGAACTATAAGAAGTTTTTTATTCAAGAATGTATATTGAACATATTTATTGTAACAAGTAGTACCTTGAGCACTCAAGATACAGAGATAAAAGTACTATTGGCAAAGACGTAATTGTTTAATAAAAGATATCGTAGTCTATAGGTAGTAATATGAAGAGGTCATGTGGAGAGAAATAGGTGGTGAGAATCTAAGCTGAAAAGGCTGCATAGAGCCCTATAATGAATGGTCTTACCTGCTATATTTTATGTTCATATTTCATTTTGGGTCTGTTGAGGAGGTGGTGAAGAGCTTTGAAAGTTTCAGATGAGACAAGATGATTAGAATTGCATCTTACAACTTGCTTTCATGAGAAAAACATAAAGAGAAAAAATTTACAATGTGAACAGGATGTATAGTTAAGCTATACATCAAAAGAAAAAGATTGTGAAATGAGTTACTGGAAACATTTTCTGTTTTTAAAATGACAATTTGGGGACAACTACATCTAGAAATGAAATGTAGAAAAGTATTTCTTATAGAAATGTTATTTATGGCATATAAGAAATATAGATGAGACAAAGGACAAGAGTTGGAACTCAAAGTATACAAAATGTAAATTGTGAACATCTATAAGACGCAGAGCTAATTTTACATACTACATATACATGCACGTATACATGGAGTTCTTATAAATTGTACAGAGCACAAAAGGGTTAATAATGTGAATGTAAATTGTTGTATGTATGTGTATGTTTAACATCCAATGGATAATTGGGCAAAGCTATGAAAAGACAATTTGCACAAAATGAATTTCAAATGACAGATATTTTTAAATGTCTGGAGGATTGAAATTATATTTAACAATGAGGTATTACTTCATACAAATCAGACTAATGAAAATATAAAATATCATTCATATTGATTACTGGTGGGAATATAGAGAAAAAGGTCATTTCAAACACTGCTCTTGGAAGTGTGAGATATGGTAGCCTTTGGAGAAAGCAATCTGGCAAGAAAGGGAGAGTTGAAAGCAGGGAAATAGGAGATATGGCTTGACAGGTCCCACCCCCACAAAGTCCAGCAAACTGAAGCCCTCTCGCTAGAGTTTTGCAGCCAGCACATCAGTTTGAACTCCAACTGGAAAGGTGGAGCTTGGTGGGAGGAACGACGCCCGCCATTGGGAAGGCGGGTCTAACTTCACCAGTGTAAACAAAACCCAGAGGAATACAACCCAGCAGCCGGGCTCAGCCGGAGGCAGCCCAGCAGCGCCTCTGCAGACAGCCTTATCAAGCGGTTTCCAGACAACTGCATAACCAAAAAACCGAATCATACAGAAAAAGTTATTTTCAAAGCTTCACAGATCCTTTGACCCAACAATTCTATCCCTAGAATTTCTTCCAATACCAATAAAGTCACTAGTATGTAATGACAAATACACAAAGATTCCTTTTTGCAATGTTGTTGATAGTGGTAAAAAACTAGAAACAAAGTGAATGCTGACTGACGGAGTAGTGGCTGGAAAAATTATGGTTTATCGAATCAAAAAAGGAAAAATCGTCTATAAAATATGACAACATGATTCTATTTATATGTTGGTTATAATACAATGTTTACATCTATAAAATTATGCATTTATATGTGCGTAAAGAAGCTAAATATTCTAGCAGTGTTGTAAAATGAGAACTATGAATAATTTTTGATTTATAATCCGAAGCATATGAATGTTTTCTGATGTGATAAATAATAATCGAACTACTTTTTCCTTAAAGAGTAATCACTGCTTAATAACTGCTTCAGAATCGCATGAGGGTGATTTTGAAAATAATGTTTCTTTTTAAAAAAATTTTATTTTAAGTTATGGGATAAAGTAACTTAAAGTTACTTTAAGTGCAGAACATGCAGGTTTGTTTCATGTGGTTTGCTGCACCTATCAATACATCATCCAGGTTTTAAGCCCCACATGCATTAGATATTTGTCCTAATGCTCTCCCTCCCCTTACCACCCCCCACCTCACCACCGACCCTGGTGTGTGATGTTCCCCTCCCTGTGTCCATGTGTTCTCATTGTTCAACTCCCACTTATGAGTGAGAATATGTGGTGTTTGGTTTTCTGTTCCTGTGTTAGTTTGCTGAGAATCATGGTTTCCAGCTTCATCCATGTCCCTTCAAAGGACATGAACTCATCCTTTTTTTATGGCTGCATGGTATTCCATGGTGTATATGTACCACAGTTTCTTTATCCAGTCTATTATTGATGAGCATTTCAGTTGGTTCCATGTCTTTGCTATTGTAAATAGTGCTGCAATAAACATATGTGTGCATGTGTCTTTATCATAGAATTATTTATAATTCTTTGGGTATATACCCAGTAGTGGAATTGCTGGGTCAAATGGTATTTCTGATTCTAGATCCTTGAGGAATCGCTGTATCTTCCACAATGGCTGAACTAATCTGCACTCCCACCAACAGTGTAAAAGCATTCCTATTTCGCCACATCCTATTCAGCATCTGTTGTTTCCTGACTTTTTAATGATCACCATTCTAACTAGTGTGAGATGGTATCTCATTGTGGTTTTGATTTGCATTTTTCTAACGATCACTGATGATGAACTTTTTTTCATATGTTTGTTGGCTGCATAAATGTCTTCTTTTGAGAAGTGTCTGTTCATATTCCCACTTTTTGATGAGATTGTTTTTTTCTTATAAATTTGTTTAAGTTCCTTGTAGATTCTGGATGTTAGACACTTGTCAGATGCATAGGTTGCAAAAATTTTCTCCCATTCTGTAGGGTGCCTGTTTACTCTGATGATAGTTTCTTTTGCTGTGTAGAAGCTCTTCAGATTAATTTGGTCCCATTTGTCAAATGTTGCTTTTGTTGCAATTGTTTTCAGTGTTTTAGTCTTGAAGTCTTTGCCCATGCCTATGTACTGAATGGTATTGTCTAGGTTTTCTTCTAGTATTTTTGTGGTTTTAGGTGTCATGTTGAAATCTTTAATCCATCTTGAGTTAGTTTTTGTATAAGGTGTAAGGAAGGGGTCCAGTTTGTTTTCTGTATATGGCTAGCCAATTTTCCCAGCACCATTTATTAAATAGGGAATCTTTTCCCCATTGTTTGTTTTTGTCAGGTTTGTTGAAGACCTGATGGTCGTAGATGTGTGGTGTTATTTCTGAGGCCCCGTTCTGTTCCATTGGTCTATATCTGTTTGGGTACCAATACCATGCTGCTTTGGTTACTGTAGCCTTGTAACATAGTTTGAAGCCAAGTAGCATGATGCCTCCAGCTTTGTACTTTTTGCTTAGGATCATCTTGGCTATACAGACTCTTTTTTGGTTCCATATGAAATTTAAAGTAGTTTTTTCTAATTCTGTGAAGAAAGTCAATGGTAGCTTGATGGGGATAGCATTGAATCTATAAATAATTTTGGGCAGTATGGCCATTTTAACAATATTGACTCTTTTTAACTCTGAGCATGGAATGTTTTTTCATTTGTTTGTGTCCTCATTTATTTCCTTAAGCACTGGTTTGTAGTTCTTGAAGAGGTCCTTTATATACCTTGTAAGTTGTATTCCTAGGTATTTTATTCTCTTTGTAGCAGTTGTGAATTGGAGTTCTCCCATGATTTGGCTCTCTGCTTGTCTATTATTGGTGTACAGAAATGCTTGTGATTTCTGCACATTGATTTTGTCTGCTGAGACTTTGCTGAAGTTGCTTATCAGCTTAAGGAGATTTTGGGCTGAGACAATGGGGTTTTCTAAATATATAAGCATGTCATCCATAAATAGAGATAATTTGAGTTCCTCTTTTTCTATCTGAATACCCTTTATTTCCTTCTCTTGCTTGATTGCCCCGGCCAAAACTGCCAATTACTCTGTTGAATAGGAGTGGTGAGAGAGGGCATCCTTGTCTTGTGCCGGTTTTCAAAAGGAATGCTTCCAGCTTTTGCCCATTCAGTATGATATTGGCCATGGGTTTGTCATAAATAGCTTTTATTATTTTAAGATATGTTCCATCAATACCTAGTTTATTGAGAGTTTTTAGCATGAAAAGGTGTTGAATTTTATCAGAGGCCTTTTCTGCATCTATTGAGATAATCACGTCGTTTTGGTCTGTGGTTCTGTTTATATGATGGATTACATTTATTGATTTTCGTATTTTGAACCAGCCTTGCATCCTAGGGATGAAACCGACTTGATCATGGTAGATAAGCTTTTTGATGTGCTGCTGGATTCAGTTTGCAAGTATTTTATTAAGGATTTTCCAATCAATGTTCATTAGAGATATTGGCCTGAAATTTCCTTTTTTTGTGTGTGTCTCTTACAGGTTTTGGTATCAGGATGATGCTGGCCTCATAACATGAGTCAGGGAGGAGTCCCTCCCTTTCTAATTTGGAAATAGTTTCAGAAGGAATGGTATTAGCTCTTCTTTGTACCTCTGGCAAAATTCCGCTGTGAATTCATCTGGTCCTGGGCTTTTTTTGTTTGTTTGTTTTGGATGGTAGGCTATTAATTACTTCCTCAATTTCATAACTTGCTATTGTTCTATTCAGAGATTTGACTTCTTCCTGGTTTAGTCTTGGGAGGGTGTATGTGTTGAGGAATTTATCTATTTCTTCTAGATTTTCTAGCTTATTTGTGTAGATGTGTTTATAGTATTCTCTGATGGTAGTTTGTAATTCTGTGGGATCAGTGGTGATATCCCCTTTATTAATTTTTATTGTATCTATTTGATTATTCTCTCTTCTATTCTTTATTAGTCTGGCTAGCACTCTATTTTATCTTTTCAAAAAACCAGCTCCTGGATTGATTTATTTTTTGAAGGTTTTTTTTCTGTCTCTATCTCCTTCAGTTCTGCTCTGATCTTAGTTATTTCTTATCTTCTGCTAGCTTTTGAATTTGTTTGCTCTTGCTTATCTAGTTCTTTTAATTGTGATGTTAGGAAGTTGATTTTAGATATTTCCTGCTTTCTGCTGTGTGCATTTAGTGCTATAAATTTCCCTCTTAACACTGCTTTAGCTGTGTCCTAGAGATTCTGGTATGTTGTGTCTTTGTTCTCATTGGTTTCAAAGAACTTCATTATTTCTGCCTTAATTTTGTTATTTACCCAGTAGTCATTCAGGAGCAGGTTGTTCAGTTTCCGTGCAGTTGTGTGGTTTTGAGTGAGTTTCTTTTGTGTGTGTGTGTGTGTGTGTTGTTGTTGTTGTTGTTATTGAGTGAGTTTCTTAATCTTGAGTTCTAATTTGATGGCACTGTGGTCTGAGAGACTGTTTATTATGCTTTCCATTCTTTCGCATTTGCTGAGGAATATTTTACTTCCAATTATGAGGTCGATTTTAGAAAAAGTGCTACGTGGTGCTGAGAATTCTGTTGATTTGGGGTGGAGAGTTTTGTAGATGTCTATTAGGTCCATTTGGTCCACAGCTGAGTTCAAGTCCTGAATATCCTTGCTAATTTTCTGCCTCATTGATACATCTGATATTAACAATGGGGTATTGAAGTCTCCCACTACTATTGTGTGGTAGTCTAAGTCTTTTTGTAGGTCTCTAAGATCTTGTTTTATGAATCTGAGTGTTCCTGTATGGGGTGCATATATATTGAGGATAGTTATCTCTTCTTGTTGCATTGATCCCTTTACCATTATGTAATGTCCTTCTTTGTCTTTTTTCATCTTCGTTGATTTGAAGTCTGTTTTATCAGAGACTAGGATTGCAACCTTGGCTTTTTTTTTTTTTTTTTGCTTTCCATTTGCTTGTTAAGTCTCCATCCGTTTATTTTGAGCCTATGTGTGTTTTTGCACGTGATATGGGTCTTCTGAATACAGCACACTGATGAGTCTTGACTCTTTATCCAATTTGCCAGTCTATATCTTTTAATTGGGGGCATTTAGCCCATTTACATTTAAAGTTAATATTGTTATATGTGAATTTGATCCTGTCATCAAGATGCTAACTGGTTATTTTGCACATTAGTTGATGCAGTTTCTTTATAGTGTCATTGGCCTTTATATTTTGGTTTGTTTTTGCAGTGACTGGTACTGGTTTTTCCTTTCCATATTTAGTGCTTCCTTCAGGAGCTCTTGTAAGGCAGGCCTGGTGGTGACAAAATCCCTCAGCATTTGCTTGTCTCTACAGGATCTTATTTCTCCTTTGCTTATGAAGCTTAGTTTGGCTGGATATGAAATTTTGGATTGAAAATTGTTTTCTTTGAGAATGTTGAATATTGACCCCCACTCTCATCTGGCTTGTATGGTGTCTGCAGAAGGATTTGCTGTTAGTCTGATGGGCTTCCCTTTGTGGGTAACCTGACCTTTCTCTCTGGCTGCCCTTAACATTTTTTCCTTCATTTCAACCTTGGTGAATCTGATGATTATGGGTCTTGGGGTTGCTCTTCTTGAGGAGTATCTTTGTGGTGTTCTCTGTATTTCCTGAATTTGAATGTTGGCCTGTCTTGCTAGTTTGGAGAAAGTCTTCTGGATAATATCCTGAAGTGTATTTTCCAACTTCATTCTATTCTCCTTGTCACTTTTAGGTACACCAATCAATCATAGGTTTAGTCTTTTCACATAGTCCCACATTTCTTGGAGGCTTTGTTAGTTTGTTTTCATTCTTTTTTCTTTAATCTTGTCTTCATGCCTTTTTTCAGTAAGTTGTTCTTCAATCTGTAATATTCTTTCTTCCTTGATTGATTCAGCTATTGATACTTGTGTATGCTTCAGAAAGTTCTCATGCTGTGTTTTTCAGCTCCATCAGGTCATTTAGTTTCTTCTGTAAACTGGTTATTCCAGTCAGCAGTTCCTGTAACCTTTTTCAAGGTTCTTAGCTTCCTTGCATTGGGTTAGAACATGCTCCTTTAGCTTGGAGGAGTTTGTTATTACCCATTTTTCTGAAGCCTACTTCTGTCAGTTCATAGAACTCATTTTCTGCATAGTTTTGTTCCCTTGCTGGAGAGGAGTTGTGATCATTTGGAGAAGAGCCATTCTGGTTTTTGGAATTTTCAGAACTTATGCACTGTTTTTTTCTATCTTCATAGATTTATCTATCTTGATGTTTGAGGCTGATGACCTTTGGTTGGCGTTTTTGTGTGGCGTTCCTTTTGTTGATGTTGATGTTATTGCTTTCTGTTTGTTAGTTTTCCTTCTAACAGTCAGGCCTCTCTGCAGCAGGTGTGCTGCAGTTTGCTGGTGGTCCACTCTAGACTCTTATTTGCCTAGGTATCACCAGTGGAGGCTACAGAACAGCAAAGATTCTGCCTGCTCCTTCCTCTGGAAGCTTTGTCCCAGAGGGGTACTGGCCTGATGCCAGCCAGAGCTCTACTATACGAGGTGTCTGTTAATCCCTGTTGGGAGGTCTCTCCCAGTCTGGAGGCATGGGGGTCAGGGATCCACTTGAGGAGGCAGTCTGGCCCTAGCAGAGCTCCAGCGCTGTGCTGGGAGAACTCTCTGTCAGGACCCCCTGCTCTCCTCAGAGCCAGCAGACGGGAACACTTAAGTTTGCTGAAGCTGCACCCATAGCTACCCTTTCCCTCATGTTCTCTGTCCCAGGGAGATGGGAGTTTTAACTATAACCTTCTGACTGGGCCTGATGCCTTTCTTTCAGAGATGTCCTGCCCAGTGAAGAGGAATCTAGAGAGGCAGTCTGGCCACAGCCGCTTTGCCATGCTGTGATGAGTTCTGCCCAGTCTGAATTTCCTGGCCTCCTTAGCACTATCAGGCAAAAACCGCCTACTCAATTCTCAGTAATGGCAGACGTCCCTCCCCCCACCAAGCCTGATTGTCCGAGGTCGACTTCAGATGGCTGTACTAGCAGAGTTTCAAGCCAGTGGTTCATAGCTTGCTGTGCTCAGTGGGAATGGGACCCCATTGAGTAAGACCACTTGGTTCCCTGGCTTTAGCCCCCTTTCCAGGGGAGTGAATGATTCTGTCTCCCTGGGCTTCCAGGCACCATTCAGTTGAAATGCAGAAATCACCCACCTTTTGCTTTGATCTCACTGGGAGCTGCAGACTGGAGCTGTTTCTATTTAGCCATCTTGCCAGCTCCTAAAAATGACGTTTGTTAATTCCTCTGTGTTTCCATGGAATAAAAGTAATTCTTATGCACACGGAAGTTAAAAAAAATAGCATTTAAGGTTTCTTATCAGGAAAGTAGTATAATTTTTAACATAAGTGAGTCTGTCTCTGTGTTATAATGTAATGAATTCTTATATGCATATAAAGAGGAAAATGACATTTTTCTATTTATGGTTTTAGTTCAGCCTTGAAGATACCTTGATGAAGACCTGGACTATTGAATGGAGCAGAAATTCACCTCCCTCACTGACTATTACAGTTGCATTTCTATGGAGTTCTTCTTCTCCTAGTATTCCTAAGACTGCTGCTGAATTTATGAAAGTTAAGTTTGCGAATGTGACTACTTAATGGTGTATATGAGACTTTCAAGGGAATTAAATAAATAATTAAGAATATTACTGATTTGAGTATGTGTTAACTATTTTTTCTTGATTCTATTAATTTCTAAATGGGCTTCCTAAATTTTTCTAGAGTTTCCTAAGTATATTATAGTGTCTTTTATTTGACAGTGTTTCAATTTGCATATAAAGTACTATATATTTTTTCTTATTTGGTTTGAATAATGTAAAACTCAAAACTTAAAAAAAAAAACCCTGGAAGACAGCCTAGGCAATACAATTCAGGACATGGGCAGGGCAAAGATTTTATGATGAAGAAGTCAAAAACAATTGCAACACAAACAAAAATTGACAAATTGGATCTAACTAAAGAGCTTCTTCACAGCAAAATAAACTATCAAGACAGTAAACAGACAACCTACAGAATGGGAGAAAATGTTTGCAAACTACGCATCTAAAAAAGGTGTAATATCCAGCCTCCATAAGAAACTTAAATTTACAAGAAGAAAACAACCCCATTAAAGAATAGTCAAAGGACAAGAACAAACACTTCTCAGTAGAAGACATGCATGCAGCCAACAGCATATGAAAAGTACTCGATATCACTAATTGTTAGAGAAATGCAAATTAAAACCACAATGAGATGCTATGTCACACCAGTCAAAATGATTATTAAAAAGTCAAAAAAATAACAGATACTGGCAAGGTTGTGGAGAGAAAAGAATGCTGTTGGTGGGAGTGTAAATTAGTTCAACTATTGTGGAAGACAATGTGGTGATTCCTCAAAGACCTTAAAGACAGAAATACCATTTGACTCAGCAGTGCCATTACTGTGTATATACCCAAGGAATGTAAGTCATTCTGTTATAAAGACACATGCACGTGTGTGTTTATTGCAACACTGTTCCCAATAGCAAAGACATGGAATCAACCTAAATGCACATCAATGGAAGACTGAATAAAGAAAATGTAATATATATACACCAGGGAATTCTATGCAGTGAGACTATGTCCTCTGCAGGAACAGGGACGGAGCTGGAGGTCATTATCCTTAGCAAACTAAGGCAGGAACAGAAAACCAGATGCCACATGCTCTCACTTATAAGTGGGAGCTAAATGATGAGAACACATGGATACATAGAGGAGAACGAAACATACTGGGTTTTTCGGAAGGTGGAAGGTGGGAGGAAGGAGAGGATAAGACAAAATAACTAATGGGTACTAGGCTTAATAACTGGGTGATGAAATAAGCTGTACAACAACCCCCCAGGACACAGGTTTATCAGTGTAACAAACCTGCACATGTAACCCTAAACTTAAAAGCTAAACAAAAAAAAGAGAATTCAAAGGGGATTGAGTGTTATTACCTATATCTGTGGTCATGGCAGCCTCTCAGCACGAGGGGGCACCATAAGCCCCAGAATGCTACAATTTTTTTTTTTTTTTTTTTTTTTTTTGAGACGGAGCCTCACTCTGTTGCCCAGGCTGGAGTGCGATGGCGTGATCTCAGCTCACTGCAACCTCCGTCTCCCAGGTTCAAGCGATTCTCCTGCCTCAGCCTCTCGAGTAGCCAGGATTATAGGTGTGCACCACCCTGCTGGGCTAATTTTTGTATTTTTAGTGGAGACAGGATTTCACTATGTTGGTCAGGCTGGTCTTGAACTCCTGACCTCAGGTGATCTGCCCGCCTTGGCCTCCCAAAGTGCTAGGATTACAGGAGTAAGTCACCACGTCCAGCCAGTATGCTATGATTTTTGCAGACTCAGATACACAGCCTTGGTGGACTTGGGGAAGATAAAAGAGAATTCCCTGGGTTCCCAGGTGGAGTCCCTTGCTCTCTTCCTTCAGTTTCTCCCAAGCAGGAGTCTCTTTCTATGCTGGGCTGCCTGGAGATGTGAGAGGTAACATTCAGGCACTCTCATGGCTACCACAGCTGGCATCACACTGAGTCACACCTGAGGCCAATGGCCTCCTAGACCAACACAGTAACTTGGGCTCGCCCAAGGTCTGCAGGCACTACTACCTGGCTACCACCGATGTTTACTTAAGACCCAAGGCTACTTTAGTCAGCAGGTGGGGAATTCCGCTACGGCTGGGTCTGTCCCATCAGAACAGTGGATTCCCTTTTGACACGGGTGGGCCTAGAAATGCTATTCAGGAGGAAAGGCTTGGAAGTGAGGTCCTCAAGAATCTGCCTGGTGCTTTATTTTACTGTGGCTCAATAGGTACCTGAGTTGCCAAAGTACTCCATATTGCTCCGTCTTCTATCCCTGAGGAAGGGGTCTCTCCACTTCCTCCTGTGTCTGGAGTTGAGTTGAGAGGTGATGTAGACACTCCCATGGCCACCGCAGCTGGGTCGTATTCCAAGCCCACTGCCTCCAAGACCAGTGCAGCACCAAGGTTTGCCCAAAGACTGCAGTCACTGTGGGCTAACTGCCACCTGAATTTATTAGGGGCCCCAGGCCATTGTAGTCAGCCTGTGGTGAAGCTGGCTGGAACTCAGTTTCCTTCCTTTGGGATGAAGGATTCCCCTCTGGCCCAGTGCTGGTCTAAATGGGCACTGGCAGAATGCTCCTTGATGATGAGTTCCACTGCGACAAGACGGCACTGAGCTCCAATGCAAGGTCTCACACTCACTTCAGGCTCCTTCCCCCAAATACACAGATTCTCTCTCCATGCTGTGTTGCCTGAGGCTGGGAGTGGGCAGTGTAGACAATGCAAGACTGTCCTTCCTACTGTATTCAGTGTCTCTTTCCTTGTTTTTATGTTAAAACCAGGTACCATAATCTCTCACCTGTTTGTTCTGTTTTGTTTGTTCTGTTTGGGCATATTTCCACCTCCAAACATTAAAGGCTTTAATCCGTTTTGAGTTTATTTTTGTATATGGTGTTAGATAAGGGTCACATTTCATTATTCTTGTGGATATCCAGGTTCCCCAACAGTATTTAATAGAGACTATTATAGAGACTATTCTTTCTCCATTGTGTGTTCTTGGCATCTTTATAAAAAATGAATTGACCTTAATGAATGGATTTATTTCTTGTCTCTCTATCCTGTTCCTCTGACCAACGTGTCTGTTTTTATGCCAGAACCACCCTGTTTTAATTACTATAGCTTTGTGATCAATTTTGAGGTCATGTACTATGATGCCTTTAGCTTTTATATTTTTGCTCATGATTGCTTCGGCTTTGGAAGTCTTTTGTGGTTCCACTCAAATTTTAGAATTGTTTCTATTTCTGTGAAATTTTGATGGGATCGCATTGAGTCTGAAGATTGCTCTGGGTAATATGGATACTTTAACAATATTAATTCTTCCAACCCATGAACACTTGATAACTCTGCATTTATGTATGTTGACTACAATTTTTCATCAATGTTATTGTTTTCCATATACAGATTTTTCACCTCCTTGGTTAAAGTTACTCTTCATTATTTTGTTTATGGTATTGTGAATGGGGTTGGTCTCTTAATTTCTTTTTCAAGTACTTTGTTGTTTGTGCCAAGAAGTGTTACTGAGTTTTGCGTGCTAATTTTGTACCCTACAAGGTGACTGAATTTATCAGTTTGAAGAGTTTTTCAGTGGACTTTTTTTGTTTTGTTTTGTTTTTCTGAGACAGAGTCTTGCTCTGTCACTCAGGCTGGAGTGCAGGGGTGCAATCTCAGCTCACTGCAACCTCCGCCTCCCAGGCTCAAGCAATTCTCTTGCCTCAGCCTCTCGAGTAGCCGGGATTATAGGCATGTGCCACCACACCCAGCTAATTTTTGTAATTTTAGTAGAAACAGGGCTTCACCATGTTGCCCAGGCTGGTTTTGAACTCCTGGCCTCAGTGATCCTCCCGTCTTGGCCTCCCAAAGTGCTGAGATTACAGGTGTGAGCCACTACGCCTGGCCCCTTTAGGATGTTCTGTATGTTAGATATTGTCATCAGCAAACAGAAACAGTTTTACTTCTTTTCCTATTTGGATGCTATTTATTTCTCTTGCCTCATTGCTCTGGCTAGACTTCCACAACTATCTTGAATTAAGTGGTGAGAGTGGGCATTCTTGTATTCCCGATCTTAGAGGAAAAACTTGCAACTTTTTACCATTGAAAACATCATGATGTTATATGTAGGTTTTCATATTTGACCTCTATTGTGTTGAAGTACATTTTTCTATATCTAATTTACTAACAGTTCTTCTCATAAAAATACATTAGATTTTGTTCAGTGTTTTCACTGCACATGTTGAGATGATCATATAGTTTTGTCTTTCATTCTGTTATTATGTATCACATTTGTTAACTTGAATATGTTCATCCTTGCATCCCAGGGATAAACCCCCCTTAATCATGGTGAATGATCCTATTAATGTGTTGTATTCAATGTGCTAGTATTTTGTTGAGGATATTTGCATCTATGTTCATCAGGGATATTGGCCTGTAATTTTCTTTTCTTGTAGTGTTTTTTTTTTTTTTGGCTTTGCATCAGTGTAATGCTGACATTGCAAAATGAGTTTGAAAAATTTCCCTCCGCTTCCACTTTTTGGAAGAGTTTGAAGAGAACTGTGTTAGTTTTCTTCTTCTTTAAATGTTTGATAGTATTTTACCATGAAGCCCTCTGGTTCTGGAATTTTCAATGATAGAAGATATTTTATTATTGATTCAATTTTCTTACTCCACTTCCACTTTTTGGAAGAGTTTAAAGAGAACTGGTGTTAGTTTTCTTCTTCTTTAAATGTTTGATAGTATTTCACCATGAAGCCCTCTGGTTCCAGAATTTTCATTGAGAGAAAATATTTTATTATTGATTCAATTTTTTTACTCATTATTAGTCTGTTCAGTTTTTCTATTTCTTCTTGATTCAGCCTTTATTGGTTACACATTTCTAGGAGTGCATTCATTTCTTCTAGGTCGTTCAATTTTTTGGTATGTAATTGGTTATAGTAGTATTTTATGGTCCCTAGTATTTATGGGACATCAGTTGTAATGCTTCCTTTTTCATACCTAATTTAATTTATTTGAGTTCTTGCTTTTCTTAGTCTAGGTAAATGTTTGTCAATGTTGTTTATTTTTTTAAAAAACAAATTCGTAGTTTTTTCAATCTTTTGTTGTGCTTTTCTAGTCTCTGGTTTACTTTTGCTCTGATATTTATTATTTCCTTTTTGTGCTTAGCTTTAGGGTTAGTTTGTTCTTCTTTTTCTAGTTCCTTGAGTTATAACATTAGGTTGCTTATTGGAGATTTTTTTTTTAATGTAGATGTTTAATGCTATAAACTTCCCTCATAAAACTACATTTGTTACATCCTATAAGCTTTGATATGTTACTTCCATTTTCCTTTGTCTCAAAATACTTTTTGATTTACCTTTTAATTTTTTCTTTGATCCATTTGTGGTTCAGGAACATTTGATTAATTTCCATATATTTGTGAATTTTTTCAATGTTTTTGTTACTGATTTCTATTTAATAGTATTATGTTTGGAAAAGATACTTGATGTAATTTAAGTCTTCCTAAATTTGTTAAAACTTGTTTTGTGACCTAACATATGATCAATGCTGGAGAATGTTCTATGTGTACTTGATAAAAATATTTACTCTGCTGCTGTTAGATAGAATGCTTTGTATATGTCTATTAAGTGTAGTTTAATCCGATGTTTCCTTATCTTTTGTTTGAATAATTTGACAACTGCTGAAAGTTGAGTATTTAAGTTCCCTACTATTTACTGTATTATGTTCTATCTCTCCCTTCAGATCTATTAATATTTACTTTGCATATTTAATACACAGATTTACAGTTGTATCCTCTTGATGAATTGACCCCTTTAGCATTATATAATGACCTTCTTTTTTTCTCCTTTTACAGTTTTTTTTTTTTTTCGTTTTTTGAGACAGGGTCTAACTCTGTCACCCAGGCTGGTTGCAGTGGCGCAATCTCTGCTAACTGCAACCTCCACCTCCTGGATTCAAGCGATTCTCCTGCCTTATCCTCCTGAGTAGCTGGGATTACAGGCACCTGCTACCGCACCTGGCTAATTTTTGTATTTTTGTAGAGACAGGGTTTTGCCATGTTGGCCAGGCTGGTCTCAAACTCCTGACCTCAGGTGACCCGCCCGCCTCAGCCTCCCAAAGTGCTGGGACTGTAGGCATGAGCCACTGCATTGGACCTTTTACAGTTTTTAATTTAAAGTTTATTTGTCTAATACAAGTATGGCTACCTCTGCTCTGTTTTAGTTTCCATTTGCATGGATTAACTTTTCCCAGCATTTCACTTTCAGTCTATGTGTGTCCCTAATGTTAAAGTGAGTCACTCGTAGTCGGTGTGTAGCTGAGTCCTGCTTTCTAATCTATTCAGACACTCTGTCTTTTGATTAGATAATTTAATCCATTTATATTCAAAGTAATTATTAATAAGTAAGGTCTTATTACTGCCATTTTGTTAATTATTTGCTAGTTGTTTTGTAGATCTTTCATTACTTTCTTGCTTGCTGTCTTCTTTTGTCATTAGATGATTGTCTCTAGTGGTATGCTTTCATTTCTTACTCTTTTTAAAAATAGCAATGGGGTCTCAGGCTGGAGTACAGTAGCTATTCACAGGCATGATCCATAGTATGCTATAGCCTCAAACTCCTAGACTCAAGTGATCCTCTTGCCTTGGCCTCCCAAGTAGCTGAAACTACAGTTATGTACCACTGCATTGGTTCTGATTTCTTACTTTTTATTTTTGGGGTATCTATTATGGATATTTGCTTTGTAATTACCATGAGGCTTATATAAAATACCCAATAGTTATAATAGTCTTCTTTTAAGCTGACAACAATGCAACTTTGCATAAAAAACAAGACTTTCACTCCACTGCTCAATACGCTTTATGTTTTTGATTTTTACATTGTGTACCTCTTAACAAATTATTGCAGCTATTATTACTTTATTCATTTATTTTTCAACTATCATATTAAAGATATAAAAAATTTTGTTTTTCAACTATTATACTAAAGGTATAAAAATTTACATACTAAAGATACAAAAGATTTGTAAAAATTTCACCATTGTTACCAGTATTAGAGTATTCTGAATTTGACTGTGTTCTTACTTTTTATTAGTAAGTTTTGCACTTTCATAGGTCTTCATGTTGCTAATCTGCATCCTTTTTATTCAGACTGAAGAACTTCCTTTAGTATTTTTTGCAAGACTGGTGTAGTGGTGATGAACTCTCTTAGCTTTTGATTTTCTGGAAAAGTCTACCTCTTTTTCATTTTTAAAAGACAGATTTTCTGGATAAAATATTCTTGGTTGATATTCTTGTTTATTTTTTTTTCTTTGGTACTTTGAATATATCATCTCACACTCTCCTGGTCCGTACATTTTCTTCTGAGAAGTCCACTACTCTTCTTACTGGATCTCCCTTGCATTTGATATGCTTCTTTCTCTTGCTGCTTTTAGGATTCTCTCTTTGTCTTTGACTTTTGATAGTGTGATTATAATAATATGTCCTGTTGGAGTCTTGTTTGCATTAAATCTGATTAGAGACCTTTGTCTTCCCTATACCTGGATATTTATTTTCTTAAATATGTTTTCTGGCCTTTTGTCTCTTTCATCTTCTTTTTGTAGTAATATAATTTGGATATTTACTCATTTGATGCTATCTCATAAGTTTTATAAGTTTTTGCCATTTCTTTTTATTTCTTTTTTTCCTCTGACTGGCTTTGAGTTCACATATACTTTCTTCTGCTTTGATCAATTCTGTGGTAGATGCTCTCTATTGCATTTTTATTTTCTTCATTGTATTTATTAGGTCCAGAATTTTTATAAGTTTTTTTTTTTTTGGAATTTTAATCTTTCTGTTAATTTTTTTATTTTGGTAACTAATCGTTTTTCTAGTTATATTGAATTGTTTCTCTGTATTGTCTTGTTCACTTAGCTTCTTTAAAACTATTATTTAGAATTTATTGTTAGGCAGTTCATATATTCATTTCTTTAAAGTTGGTCTTAATCTGTTTTGTGTTGCTAAAAAGGCACACCTGAGACTGAGTAATTTATAAAGAAAAACATTTGTTTGGCTCACAATTCTCATGTCAGGAAAATCCAAGAGTGAGTATCTTGTAAGGGCCTCAGGTTTATTTTACCGATGGCAGAAAGAGAAGGGGATTACCACATTCCAATCTCAACCCACCTTGTGCATTTACATTAGTTGCCTCATCACTATGGACAAATGCATTTATTTAGCATTGGGTGAGAAATAGATACAGGTGTTGGGATTACTCTGATGAAATGGTATCATGTCTTCTGCTTGGTGCTGCTATTGAGTCTGTGACCTCACCAACTCAATCTCTAAATATAAGCCCTCCTTCTTGGCATGTAGGGCTTTCTGGGTTCTTATAGTTCTGTCTGTTTTCTGTAACCTGCCATTGTCCTCTCAAACCAAAAGCAAATGCTATGTCCTCCTACCTAATCAAACCCTCAGTGGTTTTGCCCTTCCTGCCTGGTGTGATCTCATGGTTATCTGACAAATAGCTGGCCCTAGAGTAGCTGTAAATATTTTTGTCATCTACAGTCTTGTTTGCATATGTGTTCTAGTTTTCTCTAAAGGTCCTCTAGTTGGAAGAAAAGAAAGAAAGTTAGAAAGAAAAGTTGTTTTTTAAATTATTATTATATTTTAAGCTATGAAGTACATGTGCAGAATGTGCAGGTTTGTTACATAGGTATACATGTGCCGTGGTGGTTTACTGCACCCATCAACACGTCATCTATGTTAGTTATTTCTCCTGATGGTATCCCTCCCCTAGTCTGCCACCCCCTGTAAAGTCCGGCGTGTGATGTTCCCTTCCATGTGTCCACGTGTTCTCATGGTTCAACTCCTACTTATGAGTGAGAATATGCGGTGTTTGATTTTCTGTTCTTGTGTCAGTTTGCTAAGAATGATGGCTTCCAGATTCATCCATGTCCCTACAAAGGACATGAACTCATCACTTTTTATGGCTGCATAGTATTCCATGGTGTGTATGTGCCACATTTTCCTTGTCCAGTCTATCATTGATGGGCATTTGGGTTGGTTCCAGGTCTTTGCTATTGTAAACAGTGCTGCAATGAACATTCGTGTGCATGTGTCTTTAAAGTAGAATGATTTATAATCCTTTGGATATATACCCAGTAATGGGATTGCTGGGTCAAATGGAATTTCTATTTCTAGGTCCTTGAGGAATTGCCACACTGTCTTCCACAATGGTTGAACTAATTTACACTCCCTCCAACAGTGTAAAAGTGTTCCTATTTCTCCACATCCTCTCCAGCATCTGTTGTCTCCAGATTTTTTAATGACTGCCATTCTAACTGGAATGAGATGGTATCTCACTGTGGTTTTGATTTGCATTTCTCTAATGACCAGTGATGGTGAGCATTTTTTCATATGTTTGTTGGCCTCACAGATATCCTCCTTTGAGAAGTGTCTGTTCATGTCCTTCACTCACTTTTGAATGGGTTAGTTTGTTTTTTTCTTGTGAATCTGTTTTAGTTCTTTGTAGATTCTGGATATTAGCCCTTTGTCAGATGGGTAGATTGCAAAAATTTCTTCCCATTCTGTTGGTTGCCAGTTCACTCTAATGATTGTTTCTTTTGCTGTACAGAAGCTCTGGAGTTTAATTAGATCCCATCTGTCTATTTTGGCTTTTGTTGTCAATGCTTTTGGTGTTTTAGTCATGAAGTCCTTGTCTATGCCTATGTCGTGAATGATTTTGCCTACGTTTTCTTCTAGAGTTTTTATGGTGTTAGGTTTTATGTTTAAGTCTTCAGTCCATCTGGATTTAATTTTAGTGTAAGGTGTCAGGAAGGGGTCCAGTTTCTGCTTTCTGCACATGGCTAGCCAGTTTTCCCAACACCATTTATTAAACAGGGGAATCTTTTCCCCATTGCTTGTTTTTGTCAGGTTTGTCAAAGATCAGATGGTTGTAGATATGTGGCATTGCCTCTGAGGCCTCTGTTCTGTTTCATTGGTCTATATCTCTGTTTTGATACCAGTACCATGCTGTTTTGATTACTCTAGCCGTGTAGTATATTTTGAAGTCAGGCAGCATGATGCCTCCAGCTTTGTTCTTTTTGCTTAGGCTTGTCTTGGCTATGCAGGCTCTCTTTTGGTTCTATATGAAGTTTAAGGTGGTTTTTTCCAGTTCTGTGAAGAGGGTCATAGGTAGCTTGATGGGGATAGCATTGAATCTATAAATTACTTTGGGCAGTATGGCCATTTTCACAATATTGATTCTTCCTAACTATGAGCATGAAATGTTTCTCCATCTGTTTGTGTCCTCTCTTATTTCCTTGAGCAGTGGTTTGCAGTTCTCCTTGAAAAGGTCCTTTACATCCTTTGTTAGTTGTATTCCTAGGTATTTTATTCTCTTTGTAGCAATTGTGAATGGTAGTTCGTTCTTGATTTGGCTCTTTTTAAGTATGTTATTGGTGTATAGGAATGCTTGTGATTTCTGCACATTGATTTGGTATCATGAGACTTTGCTGAAGTTGCTTATCAGTTTAAGGAGGTTTTGGGCAGAGATAATGGGGACTTGTAAATATACAATCATGTCATCTGCAAATAGAGAAAATTTGACTTCCTCCTTTCCTAATCGAATACCCGTTATTTCTTTTTCTTGTCTGATTGCTCTGGCTAGAACTTTCAATACTGTATTGAATAGGAGTGGTGAGAGAGGGCATCCTTGTCTAGTACCAGATTTCAAAGGGAATGCTTCCAGTTTTTGCCCATTCAGTATGATATTGGCTGTTGGTTTGTTGTAAATAGCTTTTATTATTTTGAGATACGTTCCATTGATACCTAGTTTATTGAGAGTTTTTAGCATAAGAGCTGTTGAATTTTGTCAAAGGCCTTCTCTGCATCTATTGAGATAATCATGTGGTTTTTGTCTTTGGTTCTGTTTATGTGGTGGACTATGTTTATAGACTTGCATATGTTAAACCAGCCTTGCATCCCCAGTATGAAGCCTCCTTGATCATGGTGGATAAGCTTTTTGATGTGCTGTTGCAATCAGTTTGCCAGTATTTTATTGAAGATTTTTACATCTATATTCATCATGGGTATTGGCCTAAAGTTTTCTTTTTTTGTTGAGTCTCTGCCAGGTTTTGGTATCAGGATGATGTTGGTCTCATAAAATGATTTGGGAAAGATTCTCTCTTTTTGAAATGTTTGGAATAGTTTCAGAAGGAGTGGTACCAGCTCCTCTTTGTGTGTCTGGTAGAATTTGGCTGTGAACCCATCTGGGCTTTTTCTATAGGTAGGCTATTAATTGCTGCCTCAACTTCAGCCCTTGTTATTGCTCTATTCAGGGTTTTGACTTCTTCTTGGTGTAGGCTTGGGAGTGTGCAAGTGTCCAGGAATTTATCCATTTCTTTCAGGTTTACTGGTTTATGTGCATAGAGCTGTTTGTAGTAATCTCTGATGATCAGCTCCTGGATTTACTGATTTTTTGAAGGGTTTTTCTTGTCTCTATCTCCTTCAGTTCTGCTCTGATCTTAGTTATTTCTTGTCTTCTGCTAGCTTTTGAGTATTTTTTGATCTTGCTCCTCTAGATCTTTCAATTTTGATGATAGGGTGTCAATTTTAGATCTTTCCTTGCTTCTTATGTGGACATTTATTGCTATAAATTTTCCTCTAGACACTGCTTTAAATGTGTTCCAGAGATTCTGGTACGTTGTGTCTTTGTTATCATTGATTTTGAAGAACATCTTTATCTCTGCCTTCATTTCATTATTTATCCAGTCAACATTCAAGAGCCAGTTGTTCAGTTTCCATGAAGTTGTGTGGTTTTGAGTGCGTTTCTTAATCCTGAGTTCTAATTTGATTGCACTGTGGTCTGAGAGTCTATTATGATTTCTGTTCTTTTGCATTTGCTGAGGAGTGATTTACTTCCAATTATGTGGTCAATTTTAGAGTAGGTGTGATGTGGTGCTGAGAAGAATGTATATTCTGTGGATTTGGGGTGGAGAGTTCTGTGGATGTCTGTTAGGTTTGCTTGGTCCAGATCTGTGTTCTAGTCCTGGATAGCCTAGCTAATTTTCTGTCTTGTTGATCTAATATTGACGGTGGAGTGTTAAAGTCTCCCACTGTTGTTGTGTGGGAGTCTAAGTCTTTTTGTAGGTTATTAAGAACTTGCTTTATGTATCTGGGTGCTCCTGTAGTCGGTGCGTATATATTTAGGATTGTTAGCTCTTCTTGTTGCATTGATCCTTTTACCATTATATAATGTCCTTCTTTGTCTCTTTTGATCTTTGTGGGTTTAAAGTCCATTTAATCAGAGACTAGGATTGCAACTCCTGCTTTTTTTTTGCTCTCCATTTGCTTAGTAAATCTTCCTCCATTCCTTTATTCTGAGCCTATGTGTGTCCTTGCATGTGAGATGGGTTTCCTGGATACAGCACACTGAAGGGTTTTGGCTTTTTATCCAATTTGCCAGTGTGTGTCTTTTTATTGGGGCATTTAGCCCATTTATCTTTAAGGCTAATATTGTTATGTGTGAATTTGATCCTGCCATTTTGATGCTAGCTGGTTGTTTTGCCAATTTTTGGATGCAGTTTCTTCATTGTGTCAATACTTTTTACTATTTGGTACGGTTTTGGAGTGGCTGGTACTGGTTGTTCCTTTCTATGTTTAGTGCTTCTTTCAGGAGCCCTTGTAAAGCAGGCCTGGTGGTGATGAAATCTCCCAGCAATTCCTTGTCCATAAAGGGTTTTATTTCTCCTTCACTTATGAAGCTTAGTTTGGCTGGATATGAAATTCTAGTTTGAAAGTTCTTTTCTTTAGGATGTTGAATATTGACTCTCTTCTGACTTGTAGGGTTTCTGCTGAGAGATCCACTGTGAGTCTGATGGACTTCCTTTTGTGGGTAACCTGACCTTTCTCTCTGGCTTCCCTTAGCATTTTTTCCTTCATTTCAACCATGGTGAATCTCATGATTGTGTGCCTTAGGGTTGCTTTTCTTGAGGAATATCTTTGTGGTATTCTCTGTACTTTCTCGACTTGAATGTTGGCCTGCTTTGCTAGGTTGGGGAAGTTTTCCTGGATAACACCCTGAAGAGTGTTTTCCAGCTTGGATTCATTCTCTCTGTCACATAGACACATAATCAATAGATTCAGCAGGGTTGAAATAAAGGAAAAAATGCTAAGAGCAGCCAGAGAGAAAGGTAGGGTTACCCACAAAAGGAAGCCCATCAGACTCATAGAGGATCTCTTGGCAGAAACCCTACAAGCTAGAAGAGAGCAGGGGCCAATATTTAACATCTTTAAAGAAAAGAACTTTCAACCTAGACTTTCATATCCAGCCAAACTGAACTTCTTGAGTAAGGAGAAATGAAATCCTTTACAGACAAGCAAATGCTGAGAGATTTTGTCACCACCAGGCCTGCCTTGCAAGAGCTCCTGAAGGAAGTACTAAACATGGAAAGGAACAACCCAGTACCAGCCTCGGCAAAAACATACGAAATTGTAAAGATCATCAACAGTATGAAGAAACTGCATTGACTAATGGGCAAAACAACCAGCTAGCATCATAATGGCAGGATCAAATTCACACATAACAATATTAACCTTAAATGTCAATGGGCCAAATTCCCCCATTAAAAGATACAGACTGGCAAATTGGATAAAGAGTAAAGAACCATTGGTGTGCTTGCTGTATTTGGGAGATCCATCTCATGTGCAAAGACACACCTGGGCTCAAAATAAAGGGATGGAGGAAGACTTACTAAGCAAATGGAAAGCAACAAAAAGCAGGGGTTGCAATCCTAGTCTCTGATAAAAAAGAGTTTAAATTAACAAAAATCAAAAGAGACAAAGAAGAGCATTACATAATGGTAAAGGAGTCAATGTAATAAGAAGAGATAGTGATCCTAAATATATATGCACTCAATGCAGGAGCAACCAGATACATAAAGCAAGTTCTTAAAGACCTACAAAGATTTGTAGAGTCCCACACAATAATAGTGGGAGACGTTAACACTCCATTGTCAATATTAGACAGATCAATGTGACAAAAAGTTAACAAGGATATCCAGGACTTGAACTCAGGTCTGGACTGAGCAAACCTAACAGACATTTACAGAACTCCCCACCCCAAATCCACAGATATACATTCTTCTCAGCACTACATCCCACTTATTCTAAAATTGACCACATAATTGGAAGAAACAATTCTATGCAGCCATAGAAAAGAACAAGTTTATGTTTTTTGCAGGGACATGGATGAAGCTGGAAACCATCATTCTCAGCAAACTAACACAAGGACAGAAAACCAAACACCGAATGTTTTCACTTGTAAGTGGGAGTTGAACAATGAGAACACATCGACACAGGGAGGGGAACATCTCATACCGGAGCCTGTTGAGGGATGGTGGGATAGGGGAGTGATAGCAGGGCAGTGGGTGGCTAGGAAAGGGATAGCACTAGGAGAAATAACTAATGTAGATAATGGGGTGATGGACGCAGCAAACCACCATGACACATGTATACCTATGTAACAAATCTTTATGTTCTTCACATGTACCCCAGAACTTAAAGTATAATAAAAAATGTTTTTAAGGTAAAAAAAGAATGTTGAATATTGGACCCCTTCTCTTCTGGCTTGTAGTGTTTCTGCCAAGAAATGCTCTTAGTCTGATGGGCTTCCCTTTGTGGGTAACCTGACCTTTCTCTCTGGTTGCCCTTAACATTTTTTCCTTCTGTAATGGAGTGTCCCAGGTTCTTGGCCTCTCCTGCCCCAGGAATGGGGGGAAAAGGCCCTGGAGGTGCGGTGGGCTCATTCAAGTAAATATTGGACCCAAAGGGTTTTGCAGAAAGTGATTTATTAGGCAGAGAGAGAAGTAGACAGAGAGAAAGTGTGAGCTCCCATGCTATTGTGGGAGGGGATTCAGAGATGGAGTCTGTATAGATAAGGGAGTAGGGGGGATTTTAACCTGGGAGTTACTCCCACCCCATTCAAGTCCTTGTCCAGTGAGAGGAGCTTTTCCAAACTTCCTCTGGAGTGACTGATCTTTGACTCATATGGGATTGGCTGCCTGGTTTGCAATAGAGCCCCTCCTTCCAAGGCTTTTGGCAGTCTTTTTAAACAAAGGAAGCTCACCTGGGCTGTCTACCTTCCCACGTGGGAAAGTTAGACAAAGAACTCTAGGCTCCCAGATGGAGTGGGGGGGTGGATAGAGGTATGGTACTGTGAAGTTCTTGCCTTTGAAACCACGCCCTTTGTGGACCCTCTTTGTGGAAGAGAAGTTAACATAGTCCCTCAGTTCCCCCTCTGAATAGGAAAGTGTAACTGCTGTTGAGACACAGGCGTTGACCACTCTTTACTTCCTGCTGAATTGGGGCATAGAAGGGGCTCTGCAGTTGAGGTTACCACTAGAGGGGGAGATTTTCAGGGTGCAAGTTGATCCAGAGATCCACGATAGAGCTTATGAGCCAAGGATATCTGAGGTTCCATTTGCAGGATCACTTGTAGCTTTATGGTTTTAATTCTAGAAAAAACGAGTGTGACATGAAGGCTAAAGATGAGAAGACCAGAGGCCACTACTGCAGAACGGTTATACACCCAGGCGAGGACGGAGCCAGCACAGCCCGTTGTTAAACAAGCTCCACAATACTCTTTCTTGAAGGTTTTTAGTCCTGTGTTCGATCGATCCCTGAGTTCTTTTATTTTGTTTAAGACAATACCTGGTTGGTTTCTAAAGTAGCAGCCTTTCTTCCTAGAAAGAGACAGGTTTCTTTTCTCTCTGCTATTAGCAGATTTGGGGCCCTTCTACTTCGAAGAGCTACGGCAGCTAAAGAGTTAAGCTGTTTCTGCAGAGTTAGCAGCCTCTGCAGAAAGAATTAGCAACCTTTTCATGTTATTACCTCCTGAGAGAGCTTATATTAAAACTGAGTAGAGGTAGTAACTTTTCTAATGCCAGCTTCCTATTATTCCAGCTTCCCGTCCCCAACTATGAAAGGAACAATTGGAGTTTGAGAGATAGCAAAGTTAAGAGTGATAGTCTTGTTAATGTCAGGATGTAAATTAGACTCATGAGCAGTTACTTTCCTGGGAATTTTGTCAGAAGAGCAAACGTACATCCTCTAATGGCTTCCAGGAACTTAACTGCCATTGGGGTAGACAGAATAACTGAAAATGGTCCTTCCCAAGATGGGCCTAGAGAGGGAGAGTCTGAGGGGGAGAGACTTAACAAGCACCAAGTCTCCAGGGCAGAACAACCCTTTCCCTTTTTCCCTAGGGTGTTCTTCAGGTAAGATTCTAAGAGCCTGTTGGTACTTAGACAAGAAGGTTATATCTTTTATTAGATTTTCTGGTTCCTTGTCTAATACAAGATTGTTAGTAAGAAAGGGCCATCCATAAAGCATCTCATAGGGGCTGAGTCCTATTTTCTGAGGAGAGTTTTGAGCCCTTAAGGGTGCTATTGGTGATAAAGAAGGCCACAGGTGGTGGGTTTCTTGTGTCAGTTTCTTTAGGTGTCTCTTAAGAATTTTATTTGTCTTTTCCCCTTTCCCTGAGGACTGAGGCCTCCAAGCACAGTGGAGATGACACTGTATTCCTAATGCCCTGGAAATTCCTTGGGTTACTGCAGTTTTGAAGGCAGGGCTGTTATTGCTTTGAAGACAGTGAGGGAGTCCAAATCTAGGGATTATTTCATTAATTAAGACTTTTATTACCTCTTGGGCTTCTTCTGTTCTATAGGGGAAAGCCTCAATCCAGTTTGTGTAGGTATCTACACATACTAGCAGATATTGATATCCCTGAGACTTAGGCCTATGGGTAAAGTCCATTTGCCAGTCCTCACCTGGGTAATGACTGGTTCACTGTTCCCCAGGAGGAGCTTTGCAATGTGCCAAAGGATTATTTTTCTGGCATATTTTACATCCTTTGACTATTTGTTGGACAGCCTTGAAGAGACCTTTCTCTATAAATGTAGATTTGGCCATTCGATGTGTGTTCTCCATACCCATATGGAAGGTATGATGCAGGGTTTTAAGTACTTTCCACCTGCTGGTAGCAGGTAGGAGTACTTTTCCTTCCTCAGTAGCTAGCCACCCTGAAGGAAGAAGATTATGTCCCTGGGAGACTGCCCACTCTACCACTTCTGATGAGTATTGAGGTTTAGTTCCCTGGAGAGGGTTCTCCCATATTAAAAGTCCTTCTATAAATTCTTGTCTAGCTGCCCATTTTGCCTCTAGGTCAGCTCAGCAGTTGTCCTCTGCTTCCTTCTCATCTCTTTTCTGGTGACTCCGGCTGTGTAAGACTGCTATCTCTTTGGGTTCTTGGACAGCTTATAATACATCTGAGATTCCTTTATGATATGTGATGGGAGTTTCTGCTAAGGTTAGGAACTCTCTTTTCTTTTTTCATATGGCAGCATGAGCATGCAGAACCAGGTAAGCATATTTGGAATCAGTGTACATGTTTATTCTCTTTCCTTTTCCTAATTTCAGAGCTTGAGTGAAGGCTGCTAGTTCTGCCAGCTGGGCACTAGTTCTAGGAGGAAGGGAGTTACTTTCAAGCTCTGTTTGATCACTGACTACTGCATATCCTGCTTTTCAAACTCCATTTTTCATATAGGAACTTCTGTCAGTGTATAGGTTAAGGTCAGGATTGGCTAGAGGAGTTTCTAAGAGATCCCCTTGAGCCGTATAGTTCTGAGCTATAACCTGCTGACCGTTATGTTCTGTGTCTGCTCCTTCCTTAGGAAGAAAAGTAGCTGGGTTGAGGGTTGCACATGTGCGCAGCTAAAAAACAGGCCCTTTGACCATTAAGGGCTGATATTTGACTAGGTAATTGTTAGACAGCCATAAGCCTCCTTCAGGGGCCAGAATTCCAGCTACATCATGTGAAGTCCATACAGTTAGATCTTTCCCTTGCACTATTTTAACAGCTTCTGAGACCAGTATAGCCACCATGGCTATGACCCACAAGCAGTGTGGCCAGCCTCTTGCTACTGCATCAGTTTCCTTACTTAGGTATGCCACCGGCTGTGGTGTGGTCCCCTGAGTCTGGGTGAGAACCCCCAGTGCCACTCCTGACTTTTCCGTAACATACGGGGAGAAGTCGTTCCCTGTAGGAAGGCTTAGAGCTGGAGCCTGGAGTAGTGCCTGCTTCAGGGTCTGAAAGGCTGCCTCAGCTATAGGGTCTCCTTGTATTAGATGGGTGTTAGCTTTTTGGGTTTCCTTAATCAGAGTGTATAGTGGTTTTGCTATCTCACCATATCTGGGAATCCACAATTGGCAAAAACCAGTTATTCCCAAGAATCCCCCCAACTGTTTTAAGGTCTTTGGACAGGGGAAGGCCAGTATGGGTTGGAGACGTTCTTTATTAAGGGCCTGAGTGCCCTTAGACAAGACAAGCCCTAGATATTTTACCTGTGGCCTACAAAGTTGTGCTTTTGGTTTGGAAACCTTATATCCACAGGCAACAAGGAATTTTAGGAAGTCCTGGGTGACCTTCTGACACTGGGTTTCTGAGTTTTCAGTTAAAAGTAAGTCATCCAGATATTGAAGAACCAGAGTACCTGGATGTGAAAAATTATGAAAGTCCTGGGCTAGAGCCTGGCTAAACATGTGGGGGGCTATCTCAAAAGTCCTGGGGTAACACTGTCCAGGTGAGCTGAGAACTCTGGTCTAAAGCGTCTCCAAAGGTAAACAGAAACTTGGAGTTAGGATGTAATGGAACACAGAAAAAGGAATCCTTAAGGTCCAGGACTGTAAACCATGGTGCCTCTCCTGGTATTTGAGGAGCAAGGTGTAAGAGTTGGGTACAGCTGGGTATAAAGGAATCACAGCTTCATTAACAAGCCTGAGATCTTGCACCAGCCTCCATTGTCCACTAGGTTTTTGTACTCCTAAAATTGGAGTATTACAAGGGCTGTTACAGGACTTTACTAGACCCTGAGCTTTTAGGTTCTTTACAGTATCCTGTAGCTCTTTTTTGACTTCCAGTATTAGAGGGTACTGTCTTTGGTAAGGAAAAGAGGTGGGGATCCTTTAGCCTTATTCAAATTGGGCATGCATTCTTTGCCTGTCCAAATTGTCCACCCATTGCCCAAACCTCAGGATTAATCCCTTCTTGAAATAATGGGCAGCAAAAAGGAATTTCCTCCCTGATGAGGTTTCTATAGACAATGGCTCCTGCTCTGGCTAACAGGTCCCACCCTAGTAAGGGAGTGGGAATTTTTGGCATGATGAGGAAGGTATGAGAGAAGAGTATATTTCCCCAGTTACAGCTTAGGGGCTGGGAGAAATATTGAGAGACTGACATGTCCTAGGACTCCTTGGACAGTTACAGACTTGGGGGACAGCCATCCAGGGCAGAAGAGTAAAACAGAGAAGGCTGTGCCAGTGTCCAGGAGGAGAGTAACCTCCTGGCCCTCTATGGTCAGCTTTACCAGGGGCTCATTGAGGGTGATGGCTTGCGGTGGCACTTGCCCGGGCACTGTCAGTCCTGCTGTTGGGTTATCTGGTTAGCCACCTCAGGCCCTGGGAACTTTTGTCCCCTGGGACAGTGTGCTTTCCAGTGATCCCCTTGGCACAGTGGGCTAGGACGAGGTGGTGGTCCATTTCTCTGGGGATAATTTCTTACAAAGTGTCCCGTTAGGCAGCAATGGAAACAAGCTTTGCCAGACTGGTGGCTAACCCAAGCGTTTCCCTCGTTTGAGCCCCTTGGGTCTGCTTTCCTGAGGGCAATGACTAGGGCTGAGGCTTTTCTCTGGTCTTTCCTGTTCCTTTCAGCCTGTTCCTCCTGGTCTGTATTATAAAACACTGAGGTTGCTAGGTTTAGTAATGATTCTAGACTCAGTTCTGGCCCCAGGGTCAGCTTCTGGAGCTTCCTCTGAATGTCAGCTGCTGATTGTGTAATAAACTTGTACTTTAGTATTAACTGACCCTTGATGGAGTCTGGTGACAGGAGAGTATACTGTCTTAAGGCCTGCAATCACTCAAGGAAGGCTGTTGGATTTTCTTCCTTTCCCTAAGTTATGGTGGATAACATTGCATAGTTCACGAGCTTCTTCCTAGTTCACCTTAATTCCTGAAGTATGCAGATTAAGAGGTGCCTATGACTCCAGTCCCTCTGTTCTGAGTTGGGATCCAGCAAGGGCCTGTGCTAGGCACTGCTTTTCTACCTGTAGGAAATCAATCCTTTTCCTTTGGCATCATTTGGTTATGTATTTGACTAAGGTACCAGGTGTTCCCAAACTCTTGAGCCACTGTTAGAGCAGCCTCTCTCATTGCTGTT
This sequence comes from Ateles fusciceps, assembly GCA_036589455.1. Taxonomy (NCBI): domain Eukaryota; kingdom Metazoa; phylum Chordata; class Mammalia; order Primates; family Atelidae; genus Ateles; species Ateles fusciceps. Next base: position 1,928,280 of record JAZHEH010001593.1, read on the forward strand.
TAGGGTATGACTAAGCAATAACATGATATCTTTCCAATCTAATTCAAAGGACTGACCCAGGCCCTGCAGAACATCTATGTACTTGTCTGGGTCATCTGAAAACTTGCCTAAGTCCTCCTCAATTTTCTTTAAGTCAGAAAGTGAAAAGGGAGTGTGTACCTTAGTCAGACCAAATTCTCCTCCTACTGCCTGTAGAGGGCAGAGTCTGGGCATCCTAGTAGCCTGAGATGCCTTGGCCATTTCAGCTTCCCCTGGCTCCTTTTGGGTTATTGGAGATAAGGAGACCTGGTCAGCATTGGTGGAGGTAGGAGACACAGGGAGTCCCAAATGTGAGGGTAGTCCTGAGGAGGGGTTAGGCCTTACATAACTGAGGATTATTCCTTAGAGAAAAGAAAACTTGCACATAGGGGACCTCAAACCATTTACCTTCACTCTTACAAAACAGGTCTAATTGTAGAATGGTGTTATAATCTGTACTTCCCTTAGGAGGCCAGGTTTTTCCACTTGGCAGAGGGTATTTCAGCCATGCTGTTTGGCAGAGAAAAATGAGCCACTTCTTCAAAGATCATGTGTCAAATTGGTCCCAGCTCTTCAGGATGCATTTTATAGGAGACTTTATCTTAGGAAGAGTAGCACCAATCTGAAATCAAATACAGGAATGCCCACATCCCTGTTTATTAATTGCAATCACTAGATCTGGGGCATCCCCCAGTTATGGTGCCAGCCCTGGGGCATTCCCAAATCATAGCACCTTGTAATTTTCTTGTGCCCAAGATGCATGATCATCTTTCAGGGCCCCCCATGTGCTGGGTTCAATCATGCTTACCAGCATCATGGGTACTCACACTCACTGTCTACATGACTCCATTGACCACCATAAAGACATGTGCACTGCTGGGCTGGGTAGTTTGTACCAGCAAGTCCCTGAACCAGGCCAGTGAGGCTTGGGTGATGGGTACCAATATTCCCTAGCAAGAGTTCCATTAATATAGGCCTGATTATAAAGCTGCCCTAGGAGTATAAACTTCTAGGGAGGGACCTCTGAGCACAACAATCCAAAGAAGGTGGAGTGGCCATGTGGCTGAGGCTGAAACAATGATCTTAGGACGCAGGCCTCCTCCCCCACCCCATTTTCCATTATAGAAATATGCCCTAGGGTTGTGGGGCCTGTAACTAACTACTGGAGCCTTGGACCTGGTTTGACTATGGTCTTCTAGATGGAGAAGTTCTGCCATAGGGAGAGTCGATCCACTCCGTCATCTGCAGCTCCTGGCTGGTTCACCATAGATGTAAACGGGAGTCCCAGGTTCTTGGTCTCCACTGCCCCAGGAATGGGGGGAAGAGGCCCTGGAGGTGCGATGGGCTTGTTCAAGTAAATATTGAACCCAAAGAGTTTTGCAAAAAGCCATTTATTAGGCAGAGAGAGAGAGAGAGAAAGAAGAGAGAGCTCCCATGCTGTCATGGGAGGGGATCCAGAGATGGAGTCTGTATAGGTAGGGGAGTAGGGGATATTTTAACCTGGGAGTTACTCCCACTCCATTCAAGTTCTCATCCAGTGAGAGGAGCTTTTCCAAATTTCCTCTGGAGTGATTGATCTTCAGACTCTGATGTGGGATTGGCTGCCTGGCTTGCAATAGAGCCCCTCCTTCCAAGGCTTTTGGTGGTCTTTTTAAACAAAGGAAGCTCACCTGGGCTGTTTAGCTTCCTGGGCATGGGAAATTTAGACAAAGAACTCTAGGCTCCCAGATGGAGTAGGAGTGGGTGTGGATAGAGGTATGGTGCTGGGAAGTTCTTGCTTTTGAAACCATGCCCCTTGTGGACCTGCAAAGAGAAGTTAACATAGTCCCTCATTTCATTTCAACCCTGGTGAATCTGTTATGTGTCTTGGGGTTGCTCTTCTCAAGGAATATCTTTGTGGTGTTCTCTGTATTTCCTGAATTTAAATGTTAGTCTGTCTTGCTAGGTTGAGGAAGTTCTCCTGGTTAATATCCTGAAGAGTGTTTTCCAACTTGGTTTCATTCTCCTTGTCACTTTCAGGTATACCGATCAAACACAGGTTTAGTCTTTTCACATAGTCCCGTATTTCTTGGAGGCTTTGTTCATTCCTTTTCATTCTTTTTTCTCTAATCTTTTCTTCTCACTTTATTTCATTAAGTTGATCTTCAATCTCTGATATACTTTCTTCCACTTGATTGATTCAGCTTTGAAATTTGTGTGTGCTTCACAAAGTTCTCGTGCTGTGTTTTTCAGCTCCATCAGGCCATTTATGTTCTCTAAACTTTATTTTAGTTAGTAAATGTCTAAACTTTTTTCAAGGTTCTTAGCTTCCTTGCATTGGGTTAGAACATGCTCCTTTAGCTTGGAGGACTTTGTTATTACCCACATTCTGAAGCTTACTTTTGCCAATTCGTCAAACTCATCCTCTGTCCAGTTTTGTTCCCTTGCTGGTGGGGGAGTTGTGATCCTTTGAAGGAGAAGAGGCATTCTGGTGTTTGGAATTTTCAGCCTTTTTGTGCAGGTTTCTTACCATCTTCCTGAATTTATCTACCTGTGGTCTTTGCTGTTGGTGACCTTTGGATGGAGGTTTTGCATGGTCTTTTTTTTGTTAATGTTGCCGCTATTTCTTTCTGTTAGTTTTTTTTTTTCAAACAGTCAGACATCTCTTCTGCAGTTCTGCTGGCATTTGTGGAAGTCCACTTCAGACCCTGTTTACCTTGGTATCACCAGTGAAGTCTGCAGACTCAAAGATTGCTGCCTGTTCCTTCCTCTGGAAGCTTCATCTTAGATGGGCACCCACCAGATGCCAGCCAGAGCTCTCCTGTATGAGCTGTCTGTCAGCCCCTGCTGGGAGGTATATCCCCATAGGATATATAGGGTCAGGGACCTACTTGAGGATACAGTCTGTCCCTTGTCAGAGCTCAAATGCTGTGCTGGTAGATCCACTGCATAGAGCCTGTATCAGGGACATTTAAGTTTGCTGAAGCTGTACACACAGCTACCCCTTCCCCCTGGTTCTCTGTCCCAGGGAGATGGCAGTTTTAGCTATAAGCCCCTGATTTGGGCTGCTGCCATTTTTTTTAGAGATGACTTGCCAAGAGAGAAACCCATGGGAAGGATGGTATGTGATGGTGGAGGCAGAAATTGGAGTGATGAATCTTCAAACCGAGGAATGCTTATGATTGCCAGCAATAAGCAAAAGCCAGGAAGAGGCAAGGAAGCATCTTCCCTTAGAGGCTTTGTAGGGACATGGCTCTGCTGACACCTTGATTTCATTCTTGTCATGTTCAAAACTGTAAAAAAAAATAAATAAATTACTATTGTTTTAAGCCACCTAGTTAGTGGTACTGTACTATGGCAGCCCTGGAAAACAAATCCAATTCCTATTAAATAAACTCTAGATTTTTAAATATTTCACCAGGTTTTAATAATTAATCTCTCTTTCCTGTTTCAGGATCCAATCCAGGATATCACATTGCATTTAGTTGTCCTGTCTTCACAGTATCCTCTGGTCTATACCATTTCTCAGTCTTTTCTTATTTCTTAAGACCTTGACAGTTTTGAAGAGTACTGGTCAGGTGTTTTTTAGAATGTCCCTCACTTTGGGTTTGCCTCATGTTTTATTTGTGAATAGATTTGAGTAATGGGGTTTGGGAAAGAATACCACAGAGATAAAGTTCGCTACTCATCACAAAATATCAGGGCATACGTGATATACACATGTTATCACTAGGGATGTGACCATTGTTCATTTGTTTGAAGTGGCATTTGCTAGATTTCTCCACTGTAAAGTTATTTACTGTCTTCCATACTCTATGCTTTGGAAGTAAATCACTAAGCCTAATGTAGGTCTGCTGGTAATGAATTCACTCAAACTTTGTTTAAGGGTTTTTTATTTCTCCTTCAGTTTTGAAATATATATTCATGATGCAGAGTATTCTTGGTTGACAGGTTATTTTCTTTCTTTTACCACTTAGTAGATGTCATTGTCATTGTCCTCATGCATGCACAATTTTGACAATAGGTCATCTGTAATTTTTTTCTCTCTTTATATATGCAATGCACTTTTTTCCTCTGGCTGCCCCGCGCCCCCCCCCACCCCATATCTCTCTCTCATGCCCATGCAGGTTTAAATATGTTATACGTAGTTAGAGTGTGTGTGAGTGTGTGTGTTATACTTTTCTTACTTGGTGTTCTTGAAGTACATTGTACTGTGGTTTATTGTCGTCTGTCATTATTCCTAATCATTATTTCTCCGAGTATTTCTGCTGCCCTATTCTGTCATCATTTTTCTCCTGGTATTCCAATTATACATCTGCTACATATTGTCCAATAACTTTTGGTTTCTCTGGTCTAGTTTTTGTTCACTTCTTGTAGATTTCTTCCAAAATTGTTCCAAATTATGCCTGCCTCCATGTTTTCATGCCCAGTGTAATCTGCTCCTTTTGTGTGTGGGCTGGATCGAGTAACTTGCTTCTAATGAATAGAATATGGCAAAAGTGCTGAGATATCTATTTCAGTATTAGGTTAGAAAGAACTTTGGCTCCATATTCCTCTCTGAAAGATTTCACACTCTTTTGTTCTATGGGGATGTCCTCCTGGCAAAAAGTTAAGGGCAGCCTCAGTCCAACTTGGCAAGAAACTGAGCCCCTCAGTGCAATATTCTGTCAATAACCATATTAGTGACTGTATTAGTCTGTTCTGGCTGCCATAACAGAATTCCACAGACTGGGTGACTTAAGCTACAGAAATGTGTTCTTTTACAGTTTTGGAGGCTAGAAGTCCATGCTCAAGTGCCAGCAAATTTGGTTTCTGGTGAGGGCTCTCTTCCTGGCTTGTGGATAGCCACCTTCTCTCCATGTCCTCACATGGCCTTTCTTCTTTGCATGTGTGAAGAGAGCTCTCTGGTGTGTCTTGTTTTGTTCTTATAAGGATAGTAATCCCTGGATTAGGTCTTTACTCTTATAACTTCATATAATGTTAATTATTTCCCCTAAAGGCCCTATCTTCAAATATAGTTACATTAGGGCTTCAACCTATGGATTTTGAGAGGGAACAAAATTCGTTCCATAACATTCCACCCTCCACTCCCAAATTCATGTTATTCTTACATGATAATTATATTCACCCCATTCTAATAACATGTAGAGCCTTAACCCTTTCCAGCATCAATTCTAAAGTCTAAAGTGCAAAGTCTCATTTAAATCAGGTATGGGTGAGACTCAAGTTATGATTCATTCTGAGGCAAAATTCCTTTCCAGTTGTGAACCTGTGAAGCCAGACAAGTTATGTGCATCCAAAAAACAATAGTGGGACAGGCATAAGACAGACATTCTCATCCCAGAAAGGAGAAGTGGGAAATTCTATTAGATCTTAAGATTCAACAATAATTATCTTTGGCTGAATCCTCAGCCCTCCAGCCCACAGGGGTGGCAGCATCACCACCACAGCTGTAAGTTAGCAGCCTGGCCCCCTTAACTTTTTGTGGAAGCTCATCCCTGAGGCACTGGATGGAGGCAGCCTGGTTTATTGAAAGTGAGGAGATGGTCTCATCTTCTGAAACTGAGGACAAAACAGTCTTTTCCCCTGGGCCTATAGTGGGAGTAACAGCACTGATGACCTCTGAATCACTTTCAAGGTCATTTGTCCCTTTCCTGGAAGGATAAAGCATATTCACAGCTGAATATCTCTATTATCTCATCCTACAGAATCTCAGAAGTCAGAAAGCCTTCCATGATTTATTTCAACCCATCTTATTCTGTTTGGTCTAACCTGGCAGGGTCTCTGCTGGCATAATCCCATCTCTACTCTCGGCTCCTGGTAAGGCGGATTTAAAAAATCATGGTTAATTTCTTTATGGAGTGATTGAGGGGCCACACCATTGATGTTCTCTCCAGAACACACTTTATAATTTTTTTGCTATATAACTAGGCCGAGAATTTTACAAATCTTCAAGTTCTGGATTGCTTTTGTTTTTTGCTTAACAATCCTGTTAATTTGTCTTTCCCCCTCTAGCCTTTTACCATGAGCAATTAGGAAAACCTAGGCTGCGCATTTAATGCTTTGCTCATAAATCTTCCCTTCTAAAAATCAAAAGTGGTAATTCACAAGTTCTACACTTTACAAAACACTAAGACACAATTCAGACAAGTTCTTTGCCACTTTATAACAAAAATCCTCTTTTCTGCAGTTTCCAATAACATATTCCTCACTTCATGGAAGACTTCATCAGAATTGCTTTTAGCATTCATGTTTTTATTAACGGTCCTTTCATGGCAATTTAGGCTTTTTCTGGCAGGCACCTGAAAACCTTTCTAGTCTCTATTCACTACCCAGTTCCAAAGGCATTTCCACATTTTTAGGTTATCTGTTACAGAAGCATCTCACTTCTCAGTACCAAAATCTGCATTTGTCTCCTTGGGTCGACATAGCGAAGTACTATAGAGTAACTCACTTAAATACAACAGAAATTTATTTTTTCACAGTTCTGGAGGCTAGAAGTTTATTATGAAGGTACTGGGGAAATTTGGTTTCTAGTCAGGGCCCTCTTCCTGGCTTGTAGACAGCCACTTTTTGTCTGTGTCATCACATGGCCTTTCTTCTGCACATTTGTGAGAGAACAAGCTCTCGTGTCTCTTCTTCTTATAAGGACATCAATCCTATTGGATTAAGGCCTCACTCTTATAATCTCATTTAACCATAATTGCCTCCTTAAAGGCCCTATCTTCAAACATAGTCACACTGGGGGGTTAGGGCTTTGATCTATAAATTTTGAGGAGACATAATTCAATCCATGGAATAACAGTGGCCATGGCAGCAGATCCTTCCTCAGTCAAGCTTCCAGGTGAGACCACAGCCTCAGTTTACAATGTGATTATAGCCTTGTGTGAGATCTAGAAGCAGAATATCCAGCTATTGCCCCAAAGAGATGGTTATCACATCCCTTATGCCTTTTTGTCATAAAGGTATGAAAGGGGTTCATTTAGATTGGAATCTGCTACCAAATATTTGAGAGTGAGAGAACTTGGGAGTCTAGAAATGGGAAAAACTTAAAACAGTAGCAAATATATTGTAGAGGCATATGTTCTTTCAAAGAATAGCAATACCAGGTTTTCATTGTTTTATGTTTTCAGTTCCCACTTCTGTGAGACCAGTTTACCAGCAGTAGTTTGCTATGGATTCTGCTGGCATGAAAAGGTTTCCGGTCATACTGTATTTCAAAAATTTCAGGAAAGCGTAGCTAATAAATAATATACTAGAACAAGTTTCAGCATCCTCTTTTTGTATCGTCCGTCACGTAACCTATCATACTTAGTAAATTACATTTCCCCAAAGCCATTTCACGTCAAGATAAATTTTTTTCCAAGAAAAAATTCTCCCTGTTTTCCTTCTGATTTCTTCTGACTTTGGGCATCTACCTCAGTTCTGAGAAGTAAGAAAGAGACTACATTTTGAGAAAGGCACTTTATCATTTCAGAGGCACACCTCACTCATATGTAGCAAGCTCTGACATTTAATTAGACTTCAAAATACATTTGGCATTAATTGCAGCAGAATTTTATTTACCTTTGTTGTATAAAGGCTTGTCATGTATCTAAGTTGAAAGGGACAAGTAAAAGCAAAGTTCTTGAATTTATCAATGGACATTTATAAGGACTTATTTATCTACAGTATCTAGATATTTTATATCTCATTTTAATTTCTGTATATATTAGCTTCTTTTTTACTAATAACCCTACCCAACATTGAAGTACATGGTATGAAAAATCCTGGCAAACACTCTGATGGGTTCACTTGAGTCACTGGCTTTTCCTTGAGCATGTCACTGTAATCAGGGGAGACATGGCCCTGCGAAGAGATGTAATCTGCCATTCTTAACATATATAGAAGGGGAAAAGCAATTTTCCTTAAGAACCAGGACAGGACATACAGGCCCACCAGAACACAGAACAATCACTATGAACTCAGAAGCCACTCATGGTTTTCTGCCTAATGGCTGAAATCATTTAAACAAATGTTTTCCAAACTCATTTGATGACTAAGCTTTATTTTCTTTTATATAATCATTAACAATAAAAAACTAATTTTAAAGGACTCTATTTTGTTAAACATTTTTATAGACATAAAATTTGTTCAATTATGTTTATCTATGCTCATGTTTCATGAGCAAAGCTTTCATAGACTAGCCAGTTTTTAGCAATATAGCCTCTTCTGATCCTTTTAGCGTAACTGGTTGAAATATGTATGCTAAAACAAACAAACCTGGTGATATAGTTTATCTTTTAGATAAATATAAAACTCTGCTTACAAGATCACATTTATAGAACAAAATTTTAAGTGTAAAACATGAGCCTTTTTGAAAGTTTAGAGTAGCAATTTACAGTTCCCTTTATTCTGTGAGATTTCCAGACATATTATTTAACTTCCTTTGTTTTCCATATCCTAACGTGATAAGGAAGTAGCAAAGAAAAAAACAACCTCAGCTTTTATAATGACTTCTCCTTTCGAGAACTATGAACTCAATTTTACAGCATTATCATTTCCACATAACAGATCTGTTTCCAGATCTGGGGTTATATAAAAGAGGACCCAGGAGTTAAATCCTAAGACTCAGGAAGAAATAGTCCCATAATGATGCTGCCTCAAAACTCTTGGCATATTGGTAAGGGTTTGCTTTTATTTTGCTCTGCCATTTGGGAGACGGTGGGTTTAGTTAGAATATGTGTAACAACACACAGATATAAATATTATGTGGTAAGGTTAAAAAAAAGACAGGACATGAGAAATACAAAAAAAAAAAATTGGAAGTTTTGTGGTGCTTAGAGTAGCAGCAATATTGGAGGCAAAACTGAAATCCAAGAAAGGAGGAAATCATTAATAAAGTCAACAGAAAACATATTATAAAGACTGGAGATTTGAAGTCACACAAGGATATAAAGTTGTGGAAATGGAAAGAAGGGATAAATTGGAAACTTATATTTATTGTTATCAAGTGCCAGGTACTACAGTAAATGCTTTAGGTCATTTCAATTTAATTCATGCAGGTAACCTATTTTATAGATATTATTGTCTCCATCGGTAGATGGAAAATTAACACTGAAGAGATAACTGATTTATGTAAGGTCATATACTAGAATCTACAGTTTAAGTTTAGGACCAGTTAAGTCTGAGCCCTTGATCTTTCTGCTATAAATTTTAGTAAAGCCAATAAATAAAAATGATAAAAAACAAAGAACAAGTTTTTAATGGGCCCAAAAGAGTAAGGATTAAGAAAGAATATATGGCTAAGAAGTATTTCAGAGCATATCTGAAATTAGTAGTAACCTTTTAACTTGCACTTCATAGACATTTAGTGGAAAAAAAGAATCACGAAGGGAGGTTTTTGCTGTATCTGGGACTTACAACTCCTAAATAGGATTGAGGCTTTTGAATATGCACTGCTACTTCTGTCGGCACTGTGTCTCTGTGCCATTGCTCGGTGCAATTACTACAAGTCGACTTAATGTTTTGTAACTATTTTGCTTATGACTAAAGACCAGCACATGTCTAGAAAACCAGCAGAAGTTTTGATATTTTCCAAAGCCTCCTTTTTGAAAAAGGCTTTCTGCAGTTTGAGAAGCTTAGCTACCTTCTATCTAGCAAGGCTCATTTTAATGAATTACAGTCCTTCGTAATTCCTGTGTGTTACTTAAAAGATAGCATTATTTAACTTTCAACATGCTGTCTGCCATGTATCTAATTAGAAAAGGAATGGGAAAGATGAAGGTCTTGAATTGGTGAGATGGTGTTAGATATATAGCGGGTCACAAGTTCTGGCAATTATACTTTAATAGTTCTCCATCTCAAGGCTTTCCTACTGCACTATTTGTTCACGTTCATCAGATCTTGATTGGGTTGGTGTCAGAGCTTAGCAATTATTCTTTTTTTCTTTATAGTTCATTTTTAGCTCTAACCATTCTTACTGATGGGCACTCAGAGTTTCCTGGAAGGATTTAGGCAGATGAAATGGCCTCCTGGAATAATCCTACACATGAGGTTAGATGGAACTAAATATTCTTATCATTAGAAACAAAAGATATAAGAAAAAGAAGACCAACTTATTAAGTGTTTTGGACAAGATGGAAAAGGAAATTGGGACACTAATTGCCCATTCCACACTTATTTGTCCCTGTTTGGTTCTATAGGGAGGGATTTCTCTTGATTTGGGTACATTTCCCAAGAATGGTGGATGTGACTGATGATAGTTATAATAATAACATCTCCTCTATGGTTATTACTGACTTGTCAAACTCACTTGGGATTACTTCTTAGAGAAACGCTCAGGATCCATTTAGTTTCAAAGCATCATTTGAAAAACTAAAGATGTCCACCAAAGCAACTCTGCCTTCTATCTCTGCTCTTGCACAGCCCAAGCAGGATGGGTCTTTCCCCCATGGGTACTGCTCCCTCTGTCCTCTTAGGGTTTCTGTTTTTTGTTGTCTGGGATTACACATGCTCAGTTTAACTCTAATCTCACCTTTTCCATAAGATACTAATGAAAATACTATTTAAGATACTTCTCTAACATTTACAGCTATTACATACACCTCAAGTAAACAGGATGATACATATTATTTTTAAGCATTTCTCATACATTTATTTACCCTGTAAATCTCTATGAATTAATCACCCCATCTGCCTTTAAAACAATCTTTCTAAAATGTAAATTTTATTTATTATACCCTGATTAAACTCTTTAAAGTCTCCAAATAACTCAGAATAAATTCTCAACTCCTTTGCTTGTATATTGCTCCTGCCTGTCTCAGTTCATTCTTTCCCCACACGTGTAGCTTAAGTTTATTCGATGCAGAACTGAGCATGACTGAAAAGACAGGGAAAAGTGAGGAAGTGGCAAGATTCTGTAGGAATAATAAAATAGTGACCCTGAAGAAAAGTAGATAGCTTTGGCAAATAATCACGAGCTCTATCAGCAATTACTACAGTGACCTACAAATGTTGATTTGCTTGTACATTCCAGTCACAAGCCACTGAGTGGAATGCAGGCAAGAGCTGTTATTCATTCCTCTATTCCTGTAATAAAGCACCAGATCTGGTACATATGTAGTACTCAATAAAAGAGCGAATGAATGAACAAAGTAGGATGATAACGTTAGGAGGAAAAACACAGTAAAACTGAGGAGACGGTCAATCAAAGAGTTGAGAAGAAAAATAACTAGTCACAAAATGCTAATCAATCCTCCCCAAACAGCCACAAAAACATATTTGGACATAGAATGCAATCTTTCAGTGAATCGTGCTAGAATATCTGCCTTGTTACAAACCATTTGGTGCTTTCCCATCACACACAGGAGCAAATCCTATAACTTTTTCTGGGAAAAGGACTTTCTTGTGTAGTGTCCTTGACACACGGAAGAATAATTCATCTTACTCTATTTTATTTTGGATTTAAGTCATTGAGGTCATCTAACGTTTCTTAGAAAGACACAAAATTTTACCCTGCTATATTTTGTTTCTCTAGATTTTGGAAGCTGCTGCTGTCATCAGAATGTTTTCTCTGCCGTGGTAATTTGCATCCTGCTCCTGAATTCCTGCTGTCTCATCAGCAGTTTTAGTGAGTTCTGACAGATGATAACTTTTGGACTTATAATCCTCTATCATACCTTTCCGCTACTCACTCTCCTAAATGCATATTTTGAGGAAAATAGAACATGTAAAAATAATGTAGGTTCTTCAATAGCTATATCCTGTAAAAAAAGGTGTCCAAAATAATTTTATGCATTTCATATTAAAATTTTGGTTGACATTGTTTCCCTTCAAATAAAGATAATTTCCAAATTCGGCCAGGGACAGTGACTCAGGCCTGTAATCTCAGCACTGTGGGAGGCTGAGGTAGGGGGATCACCTGAGTTCGGGAGTTCAAGAACAGCCTGGCCAACATAGTGAAACCATGTCTCTATTAAAAATACAAAAATCAGCCAGGTGGGGTGTTATGCGCCTGTAAGCCCAGCTACTTGAGGGGCTGAGGTGGGAGAATTGCTTGAACCCAGGAGGCGGAGGTTGCAGTGAGCCGAGATGGTGCAAATCCAGATAATTTCCAAATGTAAAATGTCTCATTGAAAAAAATACATATGCTGTATTTTTGCAAGTAGAAAAATAGGCTAATAAAAAATTACAAGATACAGAAATCAAATAATTAAACAATTAAAAATATATGTGTGTTACTATATTAACACCCAAAGAAAAACACTATTAAGTGTTTAAAATACCAATTTGTGGCATTTTTAATAGTTTTATATAATATATTTAAAAAATTTTTGCATTATATTTTATATATTGGTTGTTACCTGTATTAGATTTTGGCCAGGCTGGTCTCGAACTCCTCTCCTCAGGTGATCCCCCCCTGCCTCGGCCTCCAGAAGTGCTGTGAGTGATTACTGAAGTTATTTAACTGCTTTGTATTTCAGTAATTTTTCAAATATATTACATTTCATAGATCTGACACAGAATGTTTTAAGTTATATTCTATTTTTAAAATTAGGGCCAAATTTGTAGTTCAAATAAAATTTTATTGTTATTAAAGTAGATTCCTTTTTTTTAAGAGACAGAGTTTGACTCTGTTGCCCAGGCTGGGGAGCAGTGGTATGATCATAGCTCACTGCAGCCTTGAGTTCCTGGACTCAAGCAATCCTCCCACTTCAGCCTCTCAGGTAGCTAGGACTACAGATGTGTGCCACTATACCCAGCTAATTAAAAAATTTTTTTGTACAGATAGGGTCTCGCTGTGTTGTCCAGGCTGATCTGAAACTCCTGGCCTCAAGCAATCTTCTCACCTCTGCCTTCCAAAGTGTTGAAATTACAGGCATGGACCATGGCACCTGGGCTAAATTAACATTTTAAATGCTGTTGAGATTTAATCATGGTATTCAAATGATTATTTATTTTAATTGAATGCTTTCTTTATTTGTGTAATTTTCTTATTTCTGTTTAATCTTAGGTAATATTAATATATCTTTGTATATTCCAAACTAGTACTGGTTCTTTTTCAGTTACAAATATTTTTGATTAAATGTATTTACTTTTTAAAATGCTTTAAATTTCTTGCTGTTTAATATTATATTTGATTAGACAAAATGGCCGTTTTATAACATATATGCAAATCATTAAGCATAATGCAATGGCACACATAAATCCATTACTCAACCAGGAAACTGGATTTTTATCAACCACTTTTTTCTACGTATGTGTTTCCTCTTCTATTCCACCTACCTTCCAACCCCACCAGAGATAATGTCTATCCTGAATTGCATTTCTCACTACCTTACTTTCTAATAATATAAAACTTTCTCATAATAGATAGACATAGATATAGATGAAGAAATAATCCATTGTTTACTTTTGCTTATTTTAAGCTCTATAACATACCAAACTGCATTTAGGGTTCTGACACTTGCTTTTATCTTTCAACATTACATTTCTAAGCTTCATCTCTGTTGTTGCAACGGCTATAATTAATTTAGTTTTCATTGAGTAAAATATGTTATCTTGTATAAATAAATACTCCCAATAAATTTATCCGTTATCCTGTCAATAGTTATTTGGATTTTTCATTACTATCGTCAAATGTACTGGTATAAATATTCTTGTATATGTCTCTGGTGCAGATTTGTGGGATTTTACTAGGGTCTTTATGTAGGAGTGGAATTACCAGGTTCTGAGCTGTGCATGTTTTCAACTTTACCAGATAGGGTTAATTTCACCAGCAATGTATATGTATTTTCAATGATTCATAGCCTCATTAACATTTTAAATAGTCTAAATTTCTGCTAATCAAGAGAGTAGGAAGGTATATATTTTTTAATTTTTAATTTCCTAAAGACTAATAAGTTTAGGCATTTCTCCATGTATTTAATGGTCATGCCTTTTGTTTCTTCTGTGAAATGTCTGTTCAAGTCATTTGCCCATTTTGCTTATTTTTCTAAATTTATATATTTAAAAATATATAATCTAGACACTAGTCCATAGTCATAATATATGCTGTTAATGTATTCTTCATGTTTGTGACTTTTCACTTTTTTACGTAGTGTCTTTTGAAGAACAGAAGTTCTTAATTTATCAGATTTTCTTTAATAATTTTTATCACACCTTGTCTGTGTGTGTGTGTGTGTGTTGTGTGTAAAAGTTTGGTATGTCTAAAAATTAGTAGAAATTAGAATCTACACATAAAAAAACCCTTAATATATTGAAAAAATAGAAATGGCAAACATCAATCACATTAGAATATACATCTGTGTGTGTGTGTGTATGTGTGTGTGTTTGTGTACCAACTACATTTTTAAGAGGTTTCATTAGACTTAAGAGTTATATGATATGGGCACAAGCATTAGAATTCCCCCTCACACACATTTCAACTAAAAGAAAAGTGGACATATAGAAAGAAATAAGAAACAGTAGCAGCACTAGGAACTGAGAAAGAGAAATATAAGAAAACCAAAATTTCTAGTTATTCTCGTGAGTATAATATAGGCAAGACCACACTGAATGACAACTTATGATTAATTCACAGTCCACTTTCAGAAAGAATATTGTTATCTTTCTGAAAAATATATTCTCACTGAGCCATTAGGGACTGAAACTCAGAAATGAGAAGCTTTTTAATTATAATTTATCTCCCTGTTTCTCTCTCTCTCTTTCTTCCTCTTTTTTTTTTTTTAAACCAAGTTTTGCTCTTGTTACCCAGGCTGGAGTGCAATGGCGCGATCTCGGCTCACTGCAACCTCGGCCTCCTGGGTTCAAGCAATTCTCCTGCCTCAGCCTCCCGAGTAGCTGGTACTACAGGCGTGCGCCACCATGCCCAGCTAATTTTTGTATTTTTGGTAGAGACGGGGTTTCACCATATTGACCAGGATGGTCTCGATCTCTTGACCTCGTGATCCACCTGCCTCGGCCTCCCAAAGTGCTGGGATTAGAGGCGTGAGCCACCATGCTGGGCCTCTTTTTCTTTCTTCCTTCTTTCTTTCTTTCTCTCTCCTTCCTTCCTTTCTTTTTTTTTCTTTCTTTCTTTCTTTCTGTCTTTTGTCTTTCTTTCTTTTTCTCTCTTTCTCTTCTTTCCTCTTTTTCTTCCTCCTTATTGCTTCTCTTTCTCCCTTTGGCTCACTTGCTTTACTAACATACCCTCTCATCATCATCATATGCACAGAATTCACCATAAAGTTTCACACTGAAAGTCATGGTTGCTTTAAAGTTTTCTCCCTTCATATTAGTTTCCCAATTAAATTTTTGTTGTCTGTTCTTCAAAATTTTGGCTCACAAGTAGATTTGGGTTAATTCTAACTTCACTTGTTTCAAGTTATCATCCATTTTACTTACTTAAAATTTTTAAGATGGGAATGTGCATAGTCAATGGTCATCTGAAGGACTGACCTCTTCTGAAGTGGTTATCTACCTGTGGTCCACATAGCTGTTAATTAGGGAAGGTAGAGTAACACACTACAATCATGGATGATTAGGTCTTCTCGCCCTGCAAGGCCTATTGTAGAATGTATTTAAAACATTTGAGAATATAAATACTCAAAAGTAATGCAGTAGATTTTATTGAGTAGAAAATTATGTCAACATTACAAGATGTTTTCAATTATTAAGAATATAAAATATCTCCTTTAAAAATGTAAGGTGACATCCTCAGATATAGATTATTTTGAAACTGACTAGCCAAGGGCCTTTCTTTCATTCTGGCTGCAACACAGCCAACTTCACCTTTTCTGTGGTTTATATTGGTAAGAGTTGCAACCAAAGGAAAAATTTCTTTCCCTTCTTTTTATTTTCACATTGCGATCCAAAGCAAAACTATGCTGCAAAGTGGTCTCTGGTTCCCTATGCTGAAAAATTAAAGCTTCTCACCTCAAATTTTCTCATTTTTTTCTTTTCTCTCTACTATAAGTTTTTTTTTTTGTTTTTTTGTTTTTTTGTTTTTTTTAGAGACGGAGTCTTGCTCTGTCACCAGGCTGGAGTGCAGTGGTGCAATCTCGGCTCACTGCAACCTCCTCCTCCTGGGTTCAAGCAATTCTTCCACCTCAGCCTCCCGAGCAGCTGCGACCACAGGCGCGTGCCACCACGCCCGGCTAATTTTTTTGTATTTTTAGCAGAGACGGGGTTTCACCGTGTTGGCCAGAATAGTTTTGATCTCTTGACCTTGTGATCCGCCTGCCTTGGCCTCCCAAAGTGCTGGGATACTATAAGTTTTAATAACAACAGTTAAGCTAAATGATCATCATCCATCTCACCTACTTATATTATTTCTGCCTTCTAACTTTTGCCACTTCTAATGTATGTTTCTTTCTTTCTTGCAGATGGAACAGATTTGGAGTTGAGGCTGGTTGATGGAGACGGTCCTGCTCTGGGAGAGTGGAGGTGAAATTCCAGGGAGAGTGGGGGAACTGTGTGTGATGATGGGTGGAACACTACTGCCTCGATTGTCGTGTGCAGGCAGCTTGGATGTCCATTTAATTTCACCACGTTTGGTTATGCCATGCCTGCATATGGAAGAATTTGGCTTGATGATGTTTCCTGTCATGGAAATGAGTCATCTCTCTGGGGAATGTCAACACCAGAAATGGGGAAGCAATAACTGTAATCATAGAGAAGATGTTGCTGTGACCTGTTATGGTAAGAGTCTAACTAGAGTAAGAAGGCAAGTAAGACCTGCAGTCAGGAATCATCTGCTGGGAGATAGGGGTTTCTATTTTGACTTTGATAGTGTCCCTCTGGGAGATGTATAAAAATATTCGTATATTTTTATATGTCTTCCCTTACTTCTAAAGTAATGTCTAATTACTTTTCTTTATAACTATAACTGAGTTTAGAAAGAAATGAAGAGGGGGGAGAGAGAGAGAGAGAGGAGAGAGAGAATGCATTAGTTACCAATGTAATATCTTTATCATAACTGTAATTGAGTTGAGAAAGAAATGAAGAAGGTCGGGGAGCAGAGATAGCTTTGATTTAAGTGCCTTTTCTCATGTACCAGGTACACTAAAAGAACAAATATTTTTTGAAAAATGAGGCATAAAATCAAAGCAAAATGATAAAGAATATCATGCTAATGATTGATTTTTTTCACCTAGGCTTTTTTGTTTTTGTGCTTGTGTATTTGTATTTAGAAAAAAAGTCTCACATACCCCTCCTGTAAGTATTTTCAGTTAATTTTTTTATTTTTGGTAACTTCATCCATTACAGGGCTATCTTCTATGTATCCTTTTGATTTTATTTCAGGCTCAAAGTTGGACCAATTTCTGATATGTCTGCTTGTCTTTCTCATAGGTGAAACCAAGGTGAGTTTGAGGCTAGTGGATGAGAAGCAGCTCCTGTTAGGGAGAGTGGAGGTGAAATTCCAAGAAAGGTGGGGGACTATATGTGATGACGGATGGAACTTGAATACTGCTGCCGTGGTGTGCCGGCAACTAGGATGTCCATCGTCTTTTATTTTTTCTGGAGTTGTTAGTAGCACTGCTACCTTTAGCCCCATTTGGCTGGATGACATTTTATGCCAGGGGGAATGAGTCAGCACTCTGGGATTGCAGACATCGTGGATGGGGGAAATCATGACTGCAGTCACAACGAGGATGTCACATTAACTTGTTATGGTAAGAGCCCAAGACATCACATGGAAGAAGGAGCAATTTGTTTAGAAACAATACCTATGGAAAGAAAAAGGTCAATCATTCTCTGGAGAAGAATTGTCTCTGGTTATAACAAATTTTTGTTACCCCTGAATTTGCTCCATTCTGGAGTTCTCCTAAACACCCTTTCTAACGAATCTAAAGCACATCCTGAGTTTTAATATTTTCTGATCACTGAGCAGCATTCCATAGGCTGACCAAATCTTTTTTCTCAAAATCTGCAAACATCATTTGTTTAATTCTTCCAGCTACCTAGGACCTGCGAAAGGAACATCAGCAGCAGAATTAGCAAAAGTTAGTTTTATATTTTCACTGAGTTTAAGTAATCATGAATGTCCCCAAAAGTGTGGAATGGAGTATCAAATTCTTGCCAAAATTACAGCTAGTTGAGAGCAAGTATTAATGATGAGGGTGGTATATAGGGATAGAAACAGAGAACAAAGGGAACTCAAGTCTAGGTTGGATACAGGACAGTTGAATGGGAGAATGAAGTGAGAAGGGGGCTTTAGTCCAGAAGCTGGTAAATCATATCAAAATACTGGTTTATGTTGGGAGAATACGACTCTGAGTGGAGAAAGGAACTAAAGAGATCAATGAAAGTGACAGAGAGATGATTTTTCTAGGACTTTTTCTTGTGGTATACTAGACACAACGATTCTGTGAGAAATAAGAAAAAGGTATGTGTTACATATTTTATCCTCAAGGAGCTAATAATCTACTGGGCAAACAACATGAATACATGCCATGTAAAGAATATTGAAAGTGAATGTATATTTCATACTAAATAGATTCCACTGACTTCTTTTTAATATATATATTTTTTGAGACAGAGTCTTGCTCTGTTGCCAGGAACCAGGCTGGAGTGCAGTGGCGCGATCTCGGCTCACTGCAACCTCCACCTCCCGGGTTCAAGCAGTTCTCCTGCCTGAGCCTCCCGAGTAGCTGGGACTACAGGTGCGTGCCACCACGCCCAGCTAATTTTTGTATATTTTTAGTAGAGACGGGGCTTCACTATGTTGGCCAGGGTGATCTCGATCTCTTGACCTCGTGATCTGCCCGCCTCGGCCTCCCAAAGTGCTGGGATTACAGGCGTGAGCCACCGTGCCCAGCCTTCTTTTTAATATTTTTTATCACTACAATTGACTATGTTATGTAGCCAAATCAAATATATTTTCTAATATTACTCCTTATTTTCGTTTCTGGATGATAGTTAAAACCATAAAGGGATATGTTGGCAATCAAAATAGTCTAGGATTTTATAGTTTTATTTAAAGGTATTTGGCTTCAGTTATAGATTTTTCAGTTACAGAAACTCAATTTTGCCAAGGGCAACCAGAAATTATCTGATTCAGGAGGATTTATCTGTTACTAAATTCATAATAGAATGACGTATAAACAAAGCCTCAAATTTTTGAATTAGTAATTAGCAATTAGCAAAATAACTACCAAGTAGGCCAGAATGTTTTTTAAAATTGGTCAGAATATACACTCTTCATAGGAAGTTTATTATATAATTTTATAATATGTTTGATGAGACTTAAGAACAAAAGAAGCAAGGGAAGTAAGTTATAATTAGTAATTGACCAGTACCATCAAATACAGACAATCTGAAACCTCTATAACTTGGAAAGATATCTACATGATGGGAGTGAATTGTCATGTTCACTGAACAAGAATCACACATGCAAGTAAGACACTAATTCTTGCTATCTGGCCTGACTTTATCGTTTTATTAAAGCACTTAAATGAGTTTGTTTGACACGTAAAAAGCTGTACATATTTAATATACACAACTTGATGAGTTTAAAGAAAACTATACACCCATGAAACCATCAGCACCATCAAGGTCATAAGCATATGCATCACCTCCCAAAGGTTCCTCCCACTCCTTTTTTTATTAATTTTTTGATGGCAAGAATATTTAGCATAGTATCTACCTTCTTAGCTGCTTTTAAGCATATAATACAGTATCTGTAGGTCTTTTGGGGGTAGAATGAACATCTTAACAATATTAATTCTTTTACTTTCCTTTTTTTAAATTTTATTTTAAGTTCTGGGGTACATGTGCAGAATGCAGATTTGTTACATAGGTATACACGTGTCACGGTGGTTTGCTGCATCCATCACCCTGTTACCTACATTAGGTTTTTCTCCTAATGCCATTCCTCCCCCTAACGCCCACTGCCCAACAGGCCTTGGTGTGTGATGTTCTCCTCCCTGTGTCCATGTGTTCTCACTGTCTAACTCCCACTTATGAGTGAGAACACACGGTGTTTGGTCTTCTGTTCTTGTGTTATTTTACTGGGAATGATGGTTTCCAGCTTCATCCATGTCCCTGCAAAGGACATGAATTCATTCTTTTTTTATGGCAGCATAGTATTCCATCGTGTATATGTGCCACATTTTCTTTATCCAGTCTATCATTGATGGGCATTTGGGTTGGTTCCAAGTCTTTGCTATTGTGAACAGTACCTCAATAAACATACGTGTGCATGTGTCTTTATAATATAATGATTTATAATCCTTTGGGTAGATACTAAGAAATAGGATTGCTGGGTCAACAGTATTTCTTGTTCTAGCTCCTTGAGGAATCGCCACACTGTCTTCCACAATGGTTGAACTAATTTACACTCCCACCAACAGTATAAAAACTTTCCTATTTCTCCACATCCTCTCTAGCATCTGTTGTCTCCTGACTTTTTAATGATCACCATTCTAACTGGCACCAGATGGAATCTCATTGTGGTTTTGATTTGCATTTCTCTAATGACTAGTGATGATGACCCTTTTTAAAAAAATGTTTTTTGGCTGCATAAATATCTCCTTTGAGAAGTGTCTTTTCATATTCTTTGCCCACTTTTTGATGGGGTTATTTTTTTTTTTATAAATTTGTTTAAGTTCTTTGTAGATTCTGGATATTAGCCTTTTGTCAGATGGAGAGATTGCAAAAATTTTCTCCCATTCTGTAGGTTGCCTATTGACTCTGATAATAGTTTCCTTTGCTGTGCAGAAGCTCTTTAGTTTAATTAGATCCCATTTGTCTATTTTGGCTTTTGTTGCCATTGCTTTCAGTGTTTTTAGTCATGAAGTTTTTGTCCATGCTTATGTCCGGAATGGTATTGCCTAGGTTTTCTTCTAGGGTTTTGATGATTTTAGGTCTTACATTTAAGTCTTTAATCCATCTTGAGCTAATTTTTGTATAAGGTGTAAGGAAAAGATCCAGTTTCAGCTTTCTGCATATGGCCAGCCAGTTTTCCCAACACCCTTTATTAAATAGGGAATCCTTTCCCCATTGCTTGTTGTTGTTAGGTTTGTCAAAGATCAAATGGTTGCAGATGTGTGGCATTATTTCTGAGGCCTCTGTTCTGTTCCATTGGTCTATATATCTGTTTTGGTACCAGTACCATGCTGTTTTAGTTACCATAGCCTTGTAGCATAGTTTGAAGTCAGGTAACGTGATGCCTCCAGCTTTGTTCTTTTTGCTTAGGATTGTCTTGACTAAACGTTTTGAGTGAGTTTCTTAATTCTGAGTTCTAACTTGATTGTATTGTGGTCTGAGGACTATTTGTTATGATTTCCATTCTTTTGCATTTGCTGAGGAGTGTTTTACTTCCAATTATGTGGTCAATTTTAGAATAAGTGTGATGTGGTACTGAGGAGAATGTATATTCTGTTTATTTGGGGTTGAGAGTTCTGTAGATTTCTATTAGGTTCACTTGGTCCAGAGCTGAGTTCAAGTCCTGGGTATCCTTGTTAATTTTCTGTCTCATTGATCTGTCTAATATTGACAGTGGGGGTGTTAAAGTCTCCTTCTATTATTGTGTGGGAGGTTAAGTCTCTTTGTAGGTCTCTAAGAACTTGCTTTATGAATCTCGGTGCTTTGTATTGGGTACATATATATTTAGGATAGTTATCTCTTGTTGCATTGATACCTTTACCACTATGTAATGCTCTTCTTTGTCTTTTTTGATCTTTGTTGCTTTAAAGTCTGTTTTATCAGAGACTAGGATTGCAACCCCTGCGTTTTGTTTTCTATTTGCTTGGCAAATCTTCCTCCATCCCTTTATTTTGAGCCTATGTGTGTCTTTGCATGTGAGATGGGTCTCCTGAATACAGCACACTGATGGGTCTTGATTTTTTATCCAGTTGGCCAGTCTGTGTCTTTAATCGGGGCATTTAGCCCATTTACATTTAAAGGTAATGTTGTTATGTGTGGGTTTGATCCTGCCATTATGATCCTAGCTGGTTATTTTGCCCATTAGTTGATGCAGTTTCTTCATAGCATCAATGATCTTTAAAATCTGTTATATTTTTGCAGTGGCTGGTACTGGTTGTTCATTTCCATGTTTAGTGCTTCCTTCAGGAGCTCTCATAAGGTGGGCCTGGTGGTGACAAAATCCCTCAGCATTCGCTTGTCTGTAAAGGGTTTTATTTCTCTTTTATTTATGAAGCTTAATTTGCCTGGATATGAAATTCTGGGCTGAATTTCTTTTCCTTAAGAATGTTGAATATTGGCCCCCACTCTTTTCTGGCTTATAGGGTTTCTGCCACGAGATCTGCTGTTAGTCTGATGGGCTTCTTTTGTGGGTAACCCAACCTTTCTCTCTGGCTGCCCTTAGCATTTTTTCCTTCATTTCAACCTTGGTGAATCTTACAATTATGTGTCTTGGGGTTGCTCTTCTCAAGGAGTATCTTTGTTGTGTTCTCTGTATTTCCTGAATTTGAATGTTGGCTTGCCTTGCTAGGTTGGGGAAGTTCTCCTGGATAATATCCTGAAGAGTGTTTTCCAACTTGATTTCATTCTCCTCATCACTTTCAGGTATACCAATCAAACGTAGATTTGGTCTTTCAAGTAATCCCATATTTCTTGGAGGCTTGTTCATTTCTTTTCACTTTTTTCTCTAATCTCATCATCTCACTTTATTTCATTGAGTTGATCTTCAATATCCGATATCCTTTCTTCTGCTTGATTGATTCAGCTATTGAAACTTGTGTGCTTCACGAAGTTCTCATGCTGTTTTTCAGCTCCATCAGGTTATTTATGTTCTTTTCTAAACTGATTATTCTAGTTATCAATTCATCTAACCTTTTTTAAAGGTTCTTAGTTCGTTGCATTGGGAGAAGTTTGTTATTACCCACTTTCTGAAGCCTGCCTCTGTCAATTCACCAAACTCATTTTCCGTCCAGTTTTGTCCCTTGCTGGCAAGGAGTTGTGATCCCTTAGAGGAGAAGAGGCATTCTGGTTTTGGAATTTTCAGCCTTTTTGCACTGGTTTCTTCCCATCTTCATGCATTTATCTACTTTTGGTCTCTGAAGTCAGTTTTGACCTTTGGATGGAATCTCTGAGTGAACATTCTTTTTGTTGACGTTTAAACTATTCTTTTCTGTTTGTTAGTTTTTCTTCCAACTGTCCGGCCCCTCTGCTGCAGGTTTGCTGGAGTATGCTGGAGGTCCACTCCAGACCCTGCTTGCCTAGGTATCACCAGTGGAGGCTGCAGAACATCAAAGATTGCTGCCTGTTCCTTTTTCTGGTAGCTTCATCCCAGAGGGGTGCCTGCCAGATGCCAGCAGAGCTCTCCTGTATGAGGTGTCTGTCGGACCCTACTGGGAGGTGTCTCCCAGTCAGGATACATGGGGGTCTGGGATCCATTTGAGGAGGCAGTCTGTCTTTTATCAGAACTCGAACACTGTGCTGGGAGATCTGCTGCTCTCTTCAGAGCTGCCAGGCAGGGACGTTAAGTCTGTTGAAGCTGTGTCCACAACTACCCTTTTTCCCAGGTGCTCTGTCCCAGGAAGGTGGAGGATTTATTTAAAAGTCCCTGATGGGCTACTGCCTTTTTTCAGAGATGCCCTGCCTAGAAAGGAGGTAATCTAGTGAGACAGTCTGCCGGCAGAGTCCTTGCTGAGCTGTGGTGGGCTCCGCCCAGTTCAAAGTCCCCTGGGGCTTTTTTCTTTTTTACAATGTAAGGTTAAAACTGCCTACTGGAGCCCAGCAATGGTAGACGTCTCATCCCCCACCAAGCTCGCATTTCCCAGGTTGAGCTCAGACTGCTGTATTGGCTGCGAGC
This sequence comes from Ateles fusciceps, assembly GCA_036589455.1. NCBI lineage: Eukaryota > Metazoa > Chordata > Mammalia > Primates > Atelidae > Ateles > Ateles fusciceps. The sequence continues at coordinate 1,952,017 of JAZHEH010001593.1, forward strand.
ATTTCAAGCCAGTGGATCTTAGCTTGCTGGGCTTTGTGGGGGTGGGACCCACTGAGCCAGACCATTTGGCTCCCTGGCTTCAGCTCCCTATCCAGGGGAGTGAATGTTTCTGTCTTGCTGGCATTCTAGACACTATGGGGTATGAAAAAAAACTGCTGCAGCTAGCTCGGTGTGTGCCCAAATGGCTGCCTAGTTTTGTGCTGGAAATCCAGAGCCCTGGTGGTGGTTTAGGTACTGGAGGGAATCTCCTGGTCTGTTGGTTGTGAAGACCATGGGAAGAGCATTGTGTCTGGGTTGGAGTGAAGGTACAGACCCTAATGGCTTTTTCTTTTGTGGAGGTTTTTGATTACTAATTCAATCTCCTTATTTATTATTGGTCTTCTCAGATTTTCTGTTTATTTTTGAATCAGTCTTTGTAGATTTTTTTCTAGGAATTTATCCATTTCTTCAAGATGATACAATTTTTTTTTCTTTTTTCTTTTTCTTTTTTTTTTTTTTGTTAATTGTACTTTGGCCTCTGGGGTACATGTGCACATCCTGCATCCTTCAGGATTGTTGCATAGGTACATACATGCCGTAGTGGCTTGCTGTCTCCATCCCCCCCCCCCCCCACTCCCTGTTGCCTACATCAGGCATTTCTCCCAATGTTATCCCTCCCCATCCTCCTGGCCCTGCTCTCCCTCCCCTCCCCTCCCCTCCACCCCCCCCACCTAGCCCAGTGAGTGTTGTTCTCTTCCCTGCGCCCAAGTGCTCTCATTGTTCATCAAGCCTATGAGTGAAAACGTGGTGTTTGGTTTTCTGTTCTTGTGTCAGTTTGCTGAGAATGATGGTTTCTAGATTCATCCATGTCTCTACAAAGGAAACGAACTTGTTTTTTATGGCTGCATAGTATTCTATGGTGTGTATGTGCCACATTTTCTTTGTCCAGTCTACAATTGATGGGCACTGTGGTTGGTTCCAGGTCTTTGCTATTGTAAACAGCACTGCAATGAACATATGTGTGCTTTATAATAGAACGATTTATAATCCTTTGGGTATATACCCAGTAATGGGATTGCTGGGTCAAATGGAATTTCTATTTCTATATCCTTGAGGAATTGCCACACTGTCTTCCATAATGGTTGAACTAATTTACACTCCCACCAACAGTGTAAAAGTGTTCCTTTTTCTCCACATCCTCTCTAGCATCTGTTATCTCCAGATTTTTTAATGATTGCCATTCTAACTGGTGTGAGATGGTATCTCAATGTGGTTTTGATTTGCATTTCTCTAATGACCACTGATGATGAGTATTTTTTTTCATATGTTTGTTGGCTGCATATATGTCTTCTTTTGAAAAGTGTCTGTTCATATCCTTTGCCCACTTTTGAATGGGTTTGTGTTTTTCTTGTAAATCTGCTTTAGTTCTTTGTAGATTCTGGATATTAGCCCTTTGTCGGATGGGTAGATTGAAAAAAATTTTTCCCATTCTGTTGGTTGCTGGTTCACTCTAATGATTATTTCTTTTGCTGTGCAGAAGCTCTTAAGTGTAATTAGATCCCATTTGTCTATTTTGGCTTTTGTTGCCATTGCTTTTGGTGTTTTAGTCATGAAGTCCTTGCCTGTGCCTATGACCTGAATGGTGTTGCCTAGGTTTTCTTCTAGTTTTTTTTTTTTTTTCACATTGGACATTTGTACAATTCTTCTAGTTTTTTTTATGGTGTTACTTCTTATGTTTAAATCTTTAATCCATCTGGAGTTGATTTTTGTGTAAGGTGTCAGGAAGGGGTCCAGTTTCAGCTTCCTGCATATGTCTAGCCAGTTTTCCCAACACCATTTATTAAACAGGGAATCCTTTCCCCATTGCTTGTTTTTGTCTGGTTTGTCAAAGATCAGATGATTGTAGATGTGTGGCATTGCTTTCAAGGCCTCTGTTCTGTTCCATTGGTCTATATCTCTGTTTTGATACCAGTACCGTGCTGTTTTGATTACTGTAGTCTTGTAGTATAAAGTTAGGTAGCATGATGCCTCCAGCTTTGTTTTTTTTTTTGCTTAGAATTATCTTGGCTATGAGGGCTCTCTTTTGGTTCCATATGAAGTTTAAAGTGATTTTTTCCAGTTCTGTGAAGAAGGTGAATGGTAGCTTGATGGGGATAGCATTGAACTTATAATTTACTTTGGGCAGTATGGTCATTTTCACAATATTGATTCTTCCTAACCATGAGCATGGAATATTTCTCCATCTGTTTGTGTCCTCTCTTATTTTCTTGATCAGTGGTTTGTAGTTCTCCTTGAAGAGATCTTTTACATCCTTTGTTAGTTGTATTCCTAGGTATTTTATTATCTTTTTAGTAATTTTAAATGGGAGTTCACTCATGATTTGGCTCTCTGTTTGTCTGTTATTGGTGTATAGGAAAGCTTGTGATTTTTGCACATTGATTTTGTATCCTGAGACTTTGCCGAAGTTGCTTATCAGCTTAAGGAGGTTTTGGGCTGAGATGATGGGGTCTTCTAAATATACGATCCTGTCATCTGCTAATAGGGACAATTTGACAATTCTTCTTTTCCTAATTGAATACCCTTTATTTCTTTTTCTTGCCTAATTGCTCTGGCTAGAACTTCCAATACTATGTTGAATAGGAGTGATGAGAGAGGGCATTCTTGTCTAGTGCCAGTTTTTAAAGGGAATGCTTCCAGTTTTTGCCCATTCAGTATGATGTTGGCTGTGGGTTTGTTATAAATAGCTTTTATTATTTTGAGATACATTCCATTGATACCTAGTTTATTGAGAGTTTTTAGCATAAAGTGCTGTTGAATTTTGTCAAAGGCCTTCTCTGCACATATTGAGATAATCATGTGGTTTTTGTCTTTGGTTCTGTTTATGTGGTGGATTACATTTGTAGATTTGCATATGTTGAACTTACCTTGCATCCCTGGGATGAAGCCTACTTGATCATGGTGGATAAACTTTTTGATGTGCTCTTGGATTCTGTTTGCCAGTATTTTATTGAAGATTTTTGCATCTATGTTCATCATGGATATTGGCCTGTAGTTTTTCTTTTTCAGTTGTGTCTCTGCCAGGTTTTGGTATCAGGATGATGTTGGTCTCATAGAAAGAGTTAGGGAGGATTCCCTCTTTTTGTATTGTTTGGAATAGTTTCAACAGGAATGGTATCAGCTCCTCTTTGTATGTCTGGTAGAATTCAGCTGTGAACCTGTCTGGACCTGGACTTTTTTTGGTAGGTAGGCTATTAATTGCTGCCTCAACTTCAGACCTTGTTATTGGTCTATTCAGGTTTTCAACTTCTTCCTGACTTAGTCTTGGGAGGGTGCAAGTATCCAGGAATTTATCCATTTCTTCCAGGTTTACTGGTTTATGTGCATAGAGTTGTTTGTAGTAATCTCTGATGGTAGTTTGCATTTCCAAGGAATTGATGGTGATCTCCCCTTTATTATTTTTTATTGCACCTATTTGATTCTCTCTTTTCTTTTTTGTTAGTTTAGCTAGTGATTTGTCTATTTTGTTGATCTTTTCAAAAAACCAGCTCCTGGATTTATTGATTTTTTTGTAGGGTTTTTTGTGTCTTCTTTAGTTCTGCCCTCATCTTAGTCATTTCTTGTCTTCTGCTTGCTTTTAAGTTTTTTTTTTAATTTTGATCCTCTAGCTCTTTCAATTTTGATGGTAGGATATCGATTTTAGATCTTTTCTTGTTTCTTATGTGGGCATTTATTGCTATAAATTTCCCTCTAGACACTGCTTTAAATGTGTCCCATAGATTCTGGTACATTGTGTCTTCATTCTTGTTGGTTTCAAAAAATATTTTTATTTCTGCCTTCATTTCATTGTTCATCCCTTCATCATTCAGGAGCAAGTTGTTCAGTTTCCATGTGATTGTGTGGTTTTGAGTGCTTTTCTTAATCCTGAGTTCTAATTTGATTGCACTGTGGTCTCAGAGACTGTTTGTTATGATTTCTGTTCTTTTGCATTTGCTGAGGAGTGATTTACTTCCAATTACATGGTCAATTTTAGAGTAAGTGCAATGTGGTCCTGAGAAGAATGTGTATTCTGTGGATTTTGGGTGGAGTGTTCTGAAATATCTTTTTGGTCTGCTTGCTCCTGATCTGTGTTCAAGTCCTGGATATCCTTGGTGACTTTCTGTCTCGTTGACCTATCCAATATTGTCAGTGGAGTGTTACAGTCTCCCACTATTATTGTGCAGGAGTCTAAGTGTCTTTGTAGGTCGTTAAGAACTTGCTTTATGTACCTGGGTGCTCCTGCATTGGGTCCATATATATTTAGGAAGTTAGTTCTTCTTGTTGGATTGATCCTTTTACCCTTATGCAATGTCCCTCTTTGTCTCTTTTGATCTTTGTTGGTTTAAAGTCCATTTTATCAGAGACTAGGATTGCTACTCCTGCTTTTTTTTTTTTTTTCTCTCCATTTGTTTGGTAAATCTTCTTCCATCCCTTTATTTTGAGTCTATGTCAGTCTTTGCACATGAGATGGGTCTCCTGAATACAGCACAGCAATGGGTCTTGACTTTTATCCAGTTTGCCAGTCTGTGTCTTTTGATTGGGGCATTTATGCCATTTACGTTCAACATTAATATTGTTATGTTTGAATTTGATCCTGCCATTTTGTTACTGGCTCATTGTTTTGCCTGTTAGTTGATGCAGTTTCTTCACTGTGTTGATGCTTTTTACCATTTGGTACATTTTTGGAGTGGTTGGTACTGGTTGTTCCTTTCTATGTTTAGTGCCTTTTTCAGGAGCTCTTGTAAAGCAGGTCTGGTGGTGACAAAATCCCTCAGCAATTGCTGGTCAGTAAAGGATTTTATTTCTCCTTTGCTTATGAAGCTTATTTTGGCTGGATATGAAATTCTGAGTTGAAAGTTCTTTTCTATAAGGATGTTGAATATTGGCCCCCATTCCCTTCTAGCTTGTAGGGTTTCTGCTGAGAGATCTGCTGTGAGTCTGATGGTATTTCCTTTGTGGGTGACTTGACCTTTATCTCTGGCTGTCCTTAGGATTTTTTCCTTCATTTCAACCGTGGTGAATCTGACAACTATGTGCCTTGGGGTTGCTCTTCTTGAGGAATATCTTTGTGGTGTTCTCTGTATTTCCTGGATTTGAATGCTGGCCTGTCTTTTAGGTTGGGAAAATTCTCTTGGATAATATCTTGAAGAGTGTTTTCCAACTTGGATTCATTCCCCCTCGTCACATTGAGGTATGCCGATCAAGTGTAGCTTAGGTCTTTTCACATAATCCCATAGTTCTTAGGGGCTTTGTTCATTTTAAATTTCCTCTCTTTTTCTCTAATCTTGCCTTCTCATTTTATTTCATTGATTTGATTTTCTATCTCTGATATCCTTTCTTCTGCTTGATTGATTCAACTGTTGAAACTTGTGTATGCCTCGCAAAGTTCTCGTGCTGTGTTTTTCAGCTCCATCAAGTTGTTTATGTTCTTCTCTAAGCTGGTTATTCTAGTTAGCATTTCGTCTAACCTTTTTTCAGCATTCTTAGTTTCTTTGCATTGGGTTAGAACATGGTCTTTTAACTCAGAGAAGTTTGTTATTACCCACCTTCTGAAGCCTGCTTCTGTCAATTTGTCAGATTCATTCTCTGTCATGTTCTGTTCCCTTGATGGTGAGGAGTTGTGATTCCTGGGAGGAGAAGAGGTGTTTTGTTCTTTGATGGTTTCATCCTTTTTGCACTTTATTTCCCCGTCTTCGTGGATTTATCTCCCTTTATTCTTTGAAGTTGGTGATTTCAGGAGGAGTTTCTGAGTGGACTTTTTTTCTGTTGAGATTGGAGCTGTATCTTTTTTGGCCTGTAGAGGGCGTTGCTGGGCTCTCCAGGATTCGGTCAGGTTGCTGGGTGGGTGGTCCTTCCCTGGAGTTTGTTTGAAGGTGAGATTGGCCCTGCCTTCCCAAGGGGCGTCTCTCCTTCCCCAGCTAGATCTTCCTGGTTGGGGTCAAGCTGGTGTATTTGCTGCCAAGGTCTCTAGCGAGGGCTTCAGTTTCAGTTCTGCAGAGGTGGGGCCTGCCAGGCCTTACGGTCTGTTTCCCTGCTTTCAACTCTGCCTCCCTCTGTGGGATTGTTGGTCCTGCTGGCGTTAGTCCAAACTTCTGCCCAGGTCCCTGCAACAACTTGCTGGCTGGGCAGTAGCCGCTGCTCAGATTTACATCTACTACCCATGGTGCCCAACCCATGGTGCCGAACCATCTGGCAGGGCTCTGATGGGCTGTGGGTTGCAGGAGGGGATGAGGTAAGCACAGAATCCGAATTGGAGCACGAGGGGGTTAAGTCCCCTGACCCTCCGAACTGGCTGCATCTTTCAGGTGGGGGACGTGCCCCTGCCCCGTCTTGATTTGCCCCCCCTGGGTGGCTCTTGCCCTGTGGCTCCTTCCCTGGGCCTATTTTCAGAGCCCTATCAGTCACGCAGAAATGAACTTGGCACCTCGTTTGGAATCGTGAAGTCCTCTAGCCCTCTGTATCTCATTCGCTGGGAGCTGCATTCCAGTGCTGGCTTCTCTCGGCCATCTTGGTGCCCCCTCAAGGGTGATCTACCAGCTCATCAGGCTATAGCCCGTTGTCCACGTTGATCCTGCACAGCACCAATTATGTTATTGATGTCAGAATATACATATCTTTATATTTTATATCCACTAGTAAATTATTGTAACTAGCAATCTTTTATTTCAATTGAAAGTACTTTATTTAGCACTTCTTTTAAGGAAGATGTGGTGATAAACTTTCTCAGTTTTTGCTTGTTTAGGAAGGTCTTTATCTCTCCATTTCTGAGATTAAGCTTTACCAAGTGTAATGTTCTTGGTTGGCAGGGTTCTTTTTCTTCCAGTACGTTGACTATTTCATCCTATTCTCTCTTAGGCTGCAAGATTCTGTTGACAAATTCACTGATAGCTCTATGGGGGATTTCCTTGCATGTGGCTGGTTGGTTTTCTCTTGCTACTTTCAACATTTTCTCTTTGTATGGACTTTTGACAATCTGCTTATCATGTATAACAGTGAAGCTCTCATGTTCAATTCATTTGGAGTTCTTTGGGATTATTGGTTTGGGATGCTCATTTTCTTACCAAGATTTGAGAAATGTATAGTTATTATTATTTTTTAAATTTCTGTTTTTTTTCTTTCTCTACTCTCTAATTTCTACAATAGGTATATTGGTTCATTTAATAGCGTCCTATAAGTCTTGTAGGCTTTCTTTACTCTTTCTCCTTCTTTCTGTTCTTCTGACTGAATAATTCAAGTGATCTTTCAGTTCACTGGTTCTTTCTTCTGCTCAATCAAATCTGCTGCTGAAGCTCTGTATTGAATTTTTCAGTTGCCATAGTATTTTTTTTTCTCCAAAATTTCTGTTTGGTTCTTTTTAATTGTTTCTGTCTCTTTACTGAACTTCTCATTTTGTTCATGCATTGTTTTCCTGTTTTTGTTTAGTTGCCTATCTATGTTCTCTTGTGGTCCATTGAGTTTCTTTAAGAAGATCATTTTTAATTCTTTGTCAGGCTATTTTTAGATCTTACTTTCTTTGGGGTCAGCCACTAGAACTTTATTTTGTTCCTTTGGTAGTGCCATATTTCCTTCATTCATTGTGTTTGTCTTTTCATTTGAATAAGTAATCTCCTCTAGTCTTTACTAGATGGAGCTGTGTATTGATGTCTTTTCATTTGAATAAGTAATCTCCTCTAGCCTTTACTGATGCTTTGGAGAAGATGAACCTTGACCACTTGACCTGGCTAGAGATTCTAGGGAGTCTCTCAAACCTTTTCTAGGGGTATACTTTATCCACTCCTTTTGTTTCCTGTTAGTGTGGAAGTCTTGGGACTGTGTATCTTCTCTCAATCCTGCAAAGCGAGGCTGAGTACTGAGAGATTCCCATTTATTTTTCTTAGGCAAGTGCCCGGAAGTGTTCAAGATTGTACACCTCCTCCCTACTCAGCAAAATCAAGTCAGCTGCTGATATCTGTGTGCTGTCTGCAAAAGACACATACACCATCTGAGGATCTTGTATATGTTGTTTACAGAGTCTCACATGCACCATCTGGGGAGGCCCACACTTGTCATCTTTGGAACCTCACACACATTCTGTGAGGAAGAGTGGGGCACTGCCCAGGGGCGAGATGTGTGGAATGATGGGGGTAAATGTTAGCTAGCTGAGGGATCCACAGGTCAGGCATTCTACGGGGCTTGTGAGCAGGTTTCTTGGTAGAGATAATGAGCTGGTTGGTAGGATGTGTGTCTAATTACTAGTATCCACTAGTTGCTGTAAGCCTCCACCCATTTTCTTTTCTCCTAGTGGTCCCCAGATTATTCAGTTGTGCTAATCTTCTCACAACTAATCTTATGGAATTTCTGCTAATCTTATGTGCTAATCTTATGGAATTTCTGAGATGAGACAGAAATGTTCCATAAGGCCAAGAAACTCAGGCACTCACTTCATTTCCATCTTCTCCCATGGGAGAAATCATACTAAGGGGGTCTCTCTTGGTCATAAGCTGTGCTACCTAGGAGAAAAGTGATATGGGGAAAGTGAAAATGTTCTTCTTATCCTCTTCAATATGTCTATTTTCATTTATATTTTGCTCCATCAAGGTGTTTGAACTGCTTGTATGTACCTCTAGGATCCCATAAAAATATTTTCATTCATAAATAGTTGTTAAAATTGTTCTTTCTGTGGGAGATATAAGGTCTTTCTGCCATCTGGCTTATGTTCTTTTGGCTTGCCTCTACGTTGATATCAAACTTGCAATACACATTTTTTTTCCCTGTGATCTTTCTCTTTTTATGCTCTCCAGATAATGTGCAATATTTTTGCACTATAATTTATCTTTTCCTTTTTAAGATTACAACGATATCATTGTGATTAGAATTTGCATGTTTCTAAAATGTTTTTATTATGCATACACAAGTAGTCAACATTTATTCCATTGAAATTTTATGTTCCATTTCAAATGGTTCTTTATGGGAAGATTATTTCAACTCTATTTTATCTTTTGACCAAGAATTGTATTTTGAAAGAATCATTAATTTCTTATGTAATTTTGGTGTCCTGCCTAAAACAGTATGAGAGTGTCCCACAGATATATCTTCAAACCCATTTCCTGGGGGTCTATTTTCCTCTAATATACAACAAATCTTACAAGTTTCAGCCAAAAGATTTATGTGTTCTTAAGTGAATGAATACATCATTTATTGAATTCCTTTTGTTTTAGAAATGAATGAACAGTTGTTCCTAGTAAAATGAATTGAGAGTACAGTATTTTAGCATTAAAGCCATGAGTCCTTTGAGTCAGAAAGGCATGTTCAATAGAAATAAGTAGATAAATGATGTTTTCAAATCCAGGAAGACTTTTCCTCCTTGTTCTCACTTATGACCTAGACTTGTGTCTATTTTTAAGATAGAAAGGCATTGTTAGAGACAGTGAATGGAAGTAACCGATGTGAAGAAGTGGGAAATGTTAATGTCCAGGATCAGTGGGGGAACTGTGTGTCATCAGAACTGGGATGCTAGTAGTTGTTTGTAATTAACTGAGTTAACACTCTATAGTCAATGTGAATTTTCATCCTAATGTTAGTGCTTAATGTTTCATACATCCTGCTTGGGAGATAATAGCTCCTCTGGGTATGCAAACACTGTGGTTGGGGGATGTATTAGTCAATTTGCATTGCTATGAATGAATACCTGAGACTGGGTAATTTATAAAGAAAAGAGATTTATTTGATTCATGGTTCTGCAGGCTGTGCATGAATCATGGAACCAGCAATGGCTTCTGGTGATGATCTCAGAAAACTTACAATCATGGCAGAAGGCCAAAGAGAAGTCAACATATCATGTGGAAAGAGGAAGCAAGAGAGAAGGGAACAAGGTGGTGGGGGAGGTGCCAGGCTCTTTAAACAACCAGCTCCCCTCTGAACTCGTTACTGCAGGGAGGGCACAAAGCCATTTATGAAAGACCCACCTCCATGACCTGAACACCTAGCACAGGCCCCACTTTCAATACTGGGGAATCACATTTCAACCTGAGATTCGGAGGGGACAAAACATCCAAACCATATCAGGGGAATAATAATGGTAATCATAATTTGGATACTGTAATTATCTGTTTTAGTAAGACTTTCAACAAATGGAAATTTAAAAAAGGAAATCTATGTTCAAATTTGTCATAACGATTTATTTTTTAAAGGGAAAACTAGCAATATCATCTTTAAGAATTATCTCAGAATTTTAGGCTTTTCTGTATTCCTTTTACTCTCTGGAAAGTATTGTTCCATGTTTTATGATTTTTTCTTTTCTGTTGAAAAGGGAATTGACGTTTTTATTGAATTTTCTCTGAAGGGAACTCATCTTAGTCTCTTGGTGCTTTTAAAGTGTTTTTTTTTTTCTCTGTTTTTAGTTTCCATTTTACCATTATGTGCTTTGATGTCATTTTCTTTGTGTTCCTGTGCTTGTAGTTTATGATGATGCTTGAATCTGGGGCTATATTTGAAAAGTCTTAATTTTGGGCAAATTCTTAACACATATATATTTTTTATTTTGAGACGAAGTCTCTCTCTGTTGCCCAGGCTGGAGTGCAGTGGCGTGATCTCGGCTCACTGGAACCTCTGCCTCCTGGATTCAAGTGATCCTCCAGCCTCAGCCTCCCTACTAACTGAGATGACTGGTGCACGCCATCATGCCCAGCGAATTTTTGTATTTTTAGTAGAGACGGGGTTTCACCATGTTGGCCAGACTGGTCTTGAACCCCTGACCTCCACTGATCTGCCCGCCTCAGTCTCCCAAAGTGCTGGGATTACAGGCATGAGCCACTGCACTGGTCCTTAACTACTATATTTTCAATTTTTTTTTTTTGCTGAATTCTCTATCTTTTTACTCTCTGAAACTCCAATTACACGAATATTTGTTTCCTTATTCCCGATCTTGTGCCTCTTGAAACTTTTTTTTTTCTGCATTTCCTATGATTTTGTCTTTTTCTGCTTGATTCTGCTTGTATCCTACAGCACGCTAATACTTTTTTCTTTGATGAATTTTATTAGACTAATCTATTGTGTTATTAATTTAATTAACTGCATTTTTCAGTTCTAGAACTTTCAGTTGGTTTATTTTTATAGTTTTTATTTTAATTTTTCTGCCAAAATTTTCTGTCTTGCCTTTTATTTTGTTGTACATATTAAGGATGGTGATTTACAATCTGTTTCTGGTAATTCATACCTCCTGTTGATTGTGTCTTTTTTTCTCTTGGTTTTTAATCATGTTATCTTCTCCACACTTTTATTATTTTTGAGAGAGTAAGATGCACAATTCATGAAAAGTTATAGTCAACTGGGGTGTAGGATAATTTTATATTTTTGGCAGAAGGTAATCTCAGATAACCTTAATTCGGCCACAGTTAGAGAAGACGAATCTTGGCTTCAGTTCCTTCAAAGGCTAGTCTGTTCTATTCCTTATTTCTAGAAATGTACCCTTTAAGACAGGGGTCTCCAACCCCCGGCTGTGAACCAGTACCTGTCACGGCATATTAGGGACTGTGCCACACAGTCCCTAACAGGAAGTGAGAGGCTGGCAAGAGAGCGTCACTGAGAGAGCTCCACCTCCTTTCAGATCAGCGTGGGCATTAGATTCTCAGAGGAGCACAAACCCTATTCTCACAGGAGTGCATTTGGGGATCTAGGTTGTACACTCCTTTTGAGAATCTAATGCCTGATTATCTGAGGCAGAACAGTTTTATCCTGGAACCATCGCCATTCCCCCCCCATTCCCCTCACTTTAGTGGAAAAATTTTCTTCCACAAAATCAATCTTGGGTGCCAAAAAGGTTGGGAACTGTTGCTTTAGGATACCTTTTCAAAGTCTGAGTTTATTGAGGGTCTCTTTTGGTGGGTTCTGATCTTTGTGTGCTACAATTAGGCAGATTTTACATAAATTAATATACAAAAATGAAACTTAATTTATGAGGAAATTTTGAATATGCAAATATATTTACAAAGATACATGTAAGGGTTATTGCCAAGTTTAAAATGAGGAAACTGAGAACCAGTATAAGAAAATGAAAAACCAATTTATTTAGTTACCGGGCAAGGTTCTATGGTCCGGGGGGGCCAGAGAAGTCGCCCTAATTTTTTAGGGCAAGGGGTTTTATAGGGAGTGAAGGCGTTTAATTGGGAACTGAGGAGACAAAGCATAAGGCACTTGATTGGATATTGGAACACAGGACGTGGAGGAGGCAAGCTGTTACTAGTGGGCAGGCGGGATTTTTGGTGAGTGGGCAGCCTTGGGGGAAAAATGACCTTGACGGGGCAAAGTGCTTATCGGGCAAGGGAGTGCTATCAGGCAAGAAAGTGCTATTGGGCAAGGTTTGTCTAGGCTTTCTGAAAATTTTTGGGAGGGGGTTTCCAGTGGCGGGCTAGGTGTCTGGTGCGGAGTTTGCTTCATGGGTGGGTGTTGGAGAGGCTATGTGGAGGAGTTAAATGTTGATTGCAGAGTGGCGACGTAATTCCCAGACGCTGGGAGGAATGGGCATGTCCGAGCTCCCGGCGAGGCAACCGGCCTTACAATACATAGTTTCCTTTCTTATGCCTACTTAAAAAAAACACATTTTGAATTAATATCCCCTATATATTGACTATCTCTTTTAAATATATATAACACTATAATAATCTCTTTTTGGAAAAATGCTAATTCCATCTTTAGGTTTATAAACTTACTCTATGGCCTCAATAATCTCACCTTCCATAGAAGTCATATATATATGCAGTAGCAATGAGAAGTGTCATTCTCTTCTTTCTTCTTTTTTTCCCTTGGATGACTGGATGTTGGGCACCAAAAGAGAGAAAACGGGGAACAAACCATGTTGGGCGTCGACTATCTCCCTTTTTATCTTACGCTCTTTTCTAGACATGGTAGTCAAAAAAGTACAAGTCCAAAACTGAGGCAGGGAAAGGCTTTTGCAAGTAACAGGATCTCTGCTCAAAATAACAAAAGCAAAAGGCAGTGTTTTGACTCAAGAACCGGTATACTCAATCGTGAATCTCTTTGAGTATGCCTACACCCTAGGGTTCCGCATTATTTCTGGGAATCTATTTCCTTAATCAATTCTTAGATTAAGAAAAGAACATCTAAATAGAAGAGAAAATTTGGAGTGTCCTCACCACAAAGAAAAGATAAATTTTTGAGATGATGGATATCCAAATTACTCTAATTTGAATATTTCACATTATATATAGGTATAAGAATATCACATGTATCCCCAAAATACACACTAGTATGTATCAACAAAAATACAAAAATATAAATAGTTTAAAAATATTGCTAATATGATATCCTATTTCTTGAATCTAGCAATATATTAAAATAATAATACACTGTGACTGTCTTTCAATGAGTGAATGGGGTAAAAAATGTCTATATTCTTACTATGGTAATAGTTACACAAATTAATACAGGTATTACAATTCATAGAACTGTACACACACAAATCACAAAGCCAGTCAATTTTACTGTACGTTAATTTATTAAATAAAGGTAAAAATCTGTAAAAAAATCTCATTCATTTAACTGAGAGATATGGGGACAAAACTAGCAATTGGAGAGAGAGAGAGAGAGAGAGAGAGATAGAAAATGTATTCTTGGATTCTTAGAAGACCTAGGCAAAGACTGGGAGAAGTGGGAGAAGAGCGGGAGATGAAATTTTCCTTCTAAATAATTAAAAATCCTATAGTCCTTGTAGTTAACATCAGATCTCTGTATAACTATACATAATAAACTCCAATAATATAGGCTAGGAATTGAAATCAATTTTATTTAAGAGGATATTTTAATACCCAAGTAAATGGCTATGGTGGGAAAGGGTTAAGGTCTTTACTCAAACTGCTAATCTACATCTGTGTTTACCATCCAGTGTTATTTCTACCACAGTGGATGAAGATGGACTTTGAATATATGATATATATGGTATCTTTATAATATTTCTGTCTATTTCAAGGTTCTTTGCTAAGGTAGCATTGTAGTTGTGTTGACTCAAAGAATTTGGTGGTGTATTATTTAAGATGCATTAGAGAAAATGCATGCAGAACAGAATTAGAAAAAGGAACATAATGTTTAAGTTAATGTCTAAAGATGACTTTCTATTTCTTCATTTCAAGTAACAGGTGGCCAGTGTAGATTAATTCAGTTTTAGGATTCCCTTTGTGTATAAATAACAAGGAGACAGAAAAGAGCCATTTCAAATAGTGGAAGAAAGTATAACTTTTATAGAATTAGAGAATATGACTGACATATATTACACATATAATATATAACAGGTAATATCTCTGAGACATACATATATAAATATATTATGTGTATTGTGTGTATGTATATATAGTGTATACATATATATAGTGTGTACATATATATACACATATCCATACACACACACACACATAATCATATCACCATATCCACAGGGGTGTGGTTCCAGGACTCCATGGATACCAAAATCTGCAGATGCTCAAGTCCCTTAGTTGGCTTTCTGTATCTGCCAGTTTCACACTTACAGATTCAAGTAAATGCAAAGTTTCAATCAGTGGTTGGTTGACTCCATGGATATGAAACCCACAGATTCTAAAGGCCAACTGTGTGTGTACATATATATTTTTACACTTAGCAAAATTCACCTCTGCATATATATATATATAACAAAATTGACCACTACTTCATATATATATAATAAATTTATTATATATATATATGAAGTAGTGGTCAATTTTGCTAATTTATATATATAATAAATTTATATATTAAAAAATTATATATAAAATAAATTTATTATATACAAATTATATATAAAATGAGTTTATTTATATATAAATAAATTTATTATATATGAAGTAGTGGTTAATTTATTTTATATATATATAAATAAATTTATTAATATATATGAAATCGTGGTTAATTTTGCTAAGTGATATAAAGAAATAAGGAAAGGCTGAGATTTGGATTAAATCAACAGAGTATTTTAATAAAATAACAAGCTCATAATTTATGGCTGGTTACACTTGCTTTCACCTTTGGAAGGTTTATTTTTCATTTTTATCATTCAAGAGAGTAAATTCCAGTAAGATGAATAATTGGAAGTTATATTGGAAGAAGTTGGAGTTGAATGTTCATTTAAAGGAATAAAAATTTTTGAAGTAGGAATAACAGGATGATGACAGTGATGACAATGATATCTTATTGCCACTGCTTATTATAAGTTCTTATAAGAACAATTATAAGTTCTAAAATGTTTCCTGGCTAGTCAGAGCCAGCAAGGCTCATGTTTTGACAACAAATTTGCATGCATTCTTGACTTTTGATTGTTTTGTTCTTAACTCACAATCAGAAAGGACATTTCTATTCTCTGTTGTGCTTTATTTCCCAAATGCCAGAGATTCTGGTGGATTGTCAAGATCATAGTATGATCCTTTCCTGGGAAAGATTCTACTACATTAAACTTGTACTTGTGCAAAAATTTTAAAAAGCAAGAATTAGACATTCGTTGAATCTCAGTTTATTATATATCTGTGTTTATTTGGATAGCAGGATCTGGAATCTGAAGTTTCGAAACTTCACCTTGGCTTTGTGTTTATATCTCTGTTTCAGATAGTAATGATCTTGAACTAAGGCTTGTAGGTGGAAGAAACCGCTGTGTGGGGGAGAGTAGAGCTGAAAATCCAAGGAAGGTGGGGGACCATTTGCCACCATAACTGGGACAGTGCTGCAGCCAACGTCGTATGCAAGCAGTTGGGTTGTGGAACTGCACTTCGTTTCGCTGGCTTGCCTCATTTGGAGTCAGGATCTGGTGTTATATGGCTTGATGGTGTCTCCTGCTCCGGTAATGAATCTTTTCTTTGGGACTGCAGACATTCCGAAACCTTAAATTTTCACTGTATTCATCAGAACGATGTGTCTGTGATCTGCTCAGGTAAGACTTACACCCACATGATTACATCAGATGAAAGTACTTTTTTGGAGAACTAGGACCAAACCCTGAAGAAGTTACAACCAATTGAGATGTGTAAGAATTGACACTTTCCATTTTTCCTTAGAGAACGTGTTTGCATTTTTTTTTTTTTGGCAGCATGTTACATTGTAAACCTCATGGGTTTTTAACCCCCAAACACCGTTTTACTTAATTCTAATTGGTGCAACAAAATATCTAATCTAGTGAAAATTGCTATTAATCTATACAAGTGTATGGCTTACATTAGTATTCAGTATAGTTTAAAAATGTGTAATTACTTTGCATGTTCATAGACACAACTATATTTTTCTGCGTTATAATTGAGTTTGTTTAGCACGTCCTTCCATTATAATAAACTATTTCCAGAGTACCTATCTAAAAATGTATGACTTTGCTAGTTACTTTGTACCTTATACTAGTGAAAGTTTTGTCTGCAGCCATTTGTTTTCTAGTTTGCAACTCTCAACTACAAGCAAGTTATCCCTCACTGTTTATTTAGAGTTTTGTATATCAGGGGTTAAAATATCCCCTCATATTTCCTTCATAGTAGTATTTTATGTTCAAAGATGTAATGAAACCTGTTCACTCTTTTAATAAGATTAAACCCACACCTTCTAATATTCTTATGAAAGGAGAAGCTCTAGATGTAGAGACAACCAATTTCCTCTGAGAGTCAGTTTGTCTTGATGGAAGAGGCTTCTTTAGTAAATTATTACTGATCTTACTCTACCAGCCTTACGGAGGATGCCTTAATCTGATTTCCTATAGAATTTGAGATCAGGTCACATCTTTTAAGGAGAGCTTTGCTTAAGTCTAGAGTATGCAGCAGGGAACGAGGTACATAGAAAAACATATGTAGGCAAAGAGGTTTATTGGTTTAGTTGTACCTTAGCCACAGGCTTTATGCCATCTTCATAGGACTTGTGGGAAAGAAAATATATTCAGAACATCTTTAATCCTTTTCTTTCTTTTTATACCAGTTTGCTTGTAAGTTTTATTTGGGGACCAACCACTTTCACCATGCAAAAGAGTTTTCCGCAGTATATCTAATCAATCCATCATTTTCTAAGAAAAATTTTTCTTTACATGAATGGAAAGAAAAACAGGTAGAGAAAAGTTAGGAGAGAAAAGAGGGAGACATGAGAAGATGAGAGAAATGAGAGAAGGGAGGAGGAAACAGGAAGAGAGAGAGAGAATCTTAATCACTTTGATAAATTTTCTTACAATAAAGTGAATTCATAACAGTGTACTTCTGACTTGATATAACATCTCTAACTGTAAGACGAATTGCTATTCAAACTCTGGAATTTCTGGAACTGTGCGCCTCTGGAAGAGTAAGGAAGGGCCATGAAGAATGATGTGGATGTGAAAATAAGGTTGGAAAACAGTCCCAACAGTGAAAACAGATGTGTATGGCCAACCCACAGGAAGATAGGTAGTTAGATTGGCCTTCTCTTCAGCCCTGTAGTTAGAGGATTTTTTTTAACCAAACAAAACCAGTTCACAGTTTCACAGTTTAAAATCTGTCACTTGAAAATTATGTAACGCTGCATAAATCAATCTCCAAGTTGCAGATTTCTTACATCATGACTAGGATAACATCATTAAATAAAGTAGTGCAGGGAAAATACCTAAAATGTGCCAGGCAACCAGCGAGTTCTCGATAGATACAGATATGATTATTATCGCCATTATGACTCACATTATTTATAGGAAAATAAACCTCCAAATCTTCCAAGACTAACGTCTTTAATGTGAATCAGATTTCTCACTAGATAGCAAATTATAGTTTTGTAATGATGCATGAAAAACTTGAATAATGGGAGGAGATAAGACATAGAAATTACATCTTCTTTCCTCAATTATTTCTTCACAGTTTTACTTTCTTGGGGTTATTTAATATATTTACTTGCATGCGTGAAAAACTAGAGTCACAGGACCACAAACAAGTAATGTGATGTCTATGCTGATGGAGCAAAAGCACACAGTTCCTTCAAAATTTACCACTGAACCAATTTCATTTCCTACAACAAGTATATTCTGTAAGCAAAGATTTGCTTCTTCATAGAAAACAGTATGAGAAAGAACATCTTTCTATTTAAATCCATGAGGGACTTTTTCCTAATTGCACACTCTTTGTCCCTTTTCTTTCTGAAGTTGCTGACATGCAAGTATTTCCCAACAGTTTTTTATTTTACTGTGTTAAAAATGATCACTGTAATATTTTGAAAATCAGTGTAATTAATGATATATAGGATTATAAGGCTTTTCATTGTAATGTTTAGTTCCTTAAATTTTAGCAAGGCTAAAGCAAGGTTCTTAGGTTTATAATTTCAATTTTCATATTTAAAAAAGATTGTTTTCCTAAACACTAACAAGCACTTCAGTATTGAAGTCTTCTTGTTGAAATTTTAATACAAAATGCATTTCCAGTCTTTACTTTTCTCAGTACGTGAAGGATATGTCTAATCTTCACATGGCAGGAGTTGGAGGATAGGGACGCTGATGATATTGTTCCAAACCCAGTTCAGACGTTTCTCTATGACTTCATTCTAGATGGAGCAAATTTGGATTTGCGACTGGCAGACGGAAGTGACAATTGTTCAGGGAGAGTAGAGGTGAGAATCCATGAACAGTGGTGGACAATATGTGACAAGGACTGGAGGAATGAACAAGCCCTTGTGGTTTGTAAACAGCTAGGATGTCCGGTTACTGTCTTTGGCAGTCGTCGTGCTAAACCTCGTAAAGAAGCTAAAGACATTTGGATAAACAGCATATCTTGCACTGGAAATGAGTCTGCTCTCTGGGACTGCATATATGATGGAAGACTAAGGCAAACATGCTCCCGAAGATCAGATGCTGGAGTAATTTGTTCTGGTAAGGTTCTAAGATCATGAGAGTGTACACATTTGAATTTTTAGAAATAATTTGTTGAGAGGTAGAAACACTTAATAGCTTGAAGGAAAGGTTTTTTGGATCTTAAAAAATATCCCCAAAATACTCTTAAGCTGCACAAAGAATTTTTCAAATGCACATTGTAAAAAGAGCATTTCTTGTCACTAGCAGTCTCCCCCTGAAATCAGATGCAGCTGATACCACTGCACGACTATAATCTCTATCTCTAAAATAATTGGGAAATCTCTCTTCATATAAAACTAATGAATTGTACTAATTTACAGTTTTATTAACAGTTTTTCTGCTTCTTTTTAACTTTTTAATTTAATAATATACATTGTTTATTTCTGATTATAAATTAAGACTTATTATAGAGAACTTAAGAATATATACAAATCCAAATAGCTGATATAGATATATTTCTATACGTATGTTGATATGTTGTATAATTCTATAAGAGTCTAGAATGTCATTAGTAGAACTGAAAACAAAGAAAATCTATGTGTATAATACTTATGAAATATTTCAAGTATAAAACATTTCCAAGGCCTTTTAAACAGAAAAAAACAGGTTAGATACTTAAAAACAAAGCTAGGTGCAGTGGCTCACACCTGTAATCCCAACACTTTGGGGAGATCAACGCAGGAAGATCACTTGAGGCCAAGATTCACGATCAACTTTGGTAATATAGCAAGACCCCCTCTGCAAAAAATTTAAAAATTAGCTGTCTGTGGTGGTGCATGCCTGTAGTCCTAGCTACTCAGTAGGCTAAGGTGGGAGGATTGCTTGATCCCATAAATTCAAGGCTGCCGTGGGCCATGATTGGGTCACTGCACTCCAGCCTGGGCAATAGAGAGAGACCTCATCTTGTAAAAAAAATAAAATGAAATAAATAAAATCCAGTCATCATTTTCTCTGTGGCACTTTACGAGAGGAAAAAAAGAGAACTATCTAGAGAGTCCTAAGTGGGAGGGGGCACAGGAGTCAGTGGAGTATTGAGAGCCTGCATAACAGACTCCAACCATGCTATTTATATGAGGGTAAAAAAACACCCGGGTAGTCTTGTTACTTGCTCATCTCAAAAAAGCCTGATAGGCAGGGCGTGGTGGCTCACGCCTGTAATCCAAGCACTTTGGAGGCCAAGGTGGGCGGATCACCTGAGGTCGGGGAGTTCAAGACCAGCCTGATCAACATGGTGAAACCCCATTAAAAAAAAAAAAAAAAAAGCCTGATAGATGATAGATATAGGATAAATAAAGGATGACGTTCTTGTAAATGAAATAAACACGCACACACAAATAGCTTGTATGTGGATGGAAGAATAGAAATATAGATAATGCAACTCATTACTTTGTTAAAGTCTCCCACTGTTATTGTGTGGAGTCTAAATCTCTTTGTAGCTCGTTAAGAACTTGCCTTATGTATCTGAGTGCTCCTGTAGTGGGTGCATATATATTGAGGATAGTTAGCTCTTCTTGCTTCATTGATCCCTTTACTATTATGTAATGCCCTTCTTTGTCTCTTTTGATCTTTGTTGCTTTAAAGTCTGTTTCATCAGAGACTAGGATTGCAACCCTGCTCTTTTTTGCTGTCCATTTGCTTGATAAATCTTCCTCCATCCCTTTTTTTGAGCCTATGTGTGCCTTTGCATGTGATATGGATCTCCTGAATACAGCCTACTGATAGGTCTTGACTCTTTATCCAGTTTGCCAGTCTGTGTCTTTTGATTGAGGCATTTAGACCATTTACATTTAAGGTTAATATTGTTATGTATGAATTTGATCCTGCCATTTTGATACATTACTCAGGCAGTTCTAACCTTGCCTGTGTAAATAAAATTGCAGGGAAGTTTACACAGCAGCTGGGCGGAGCCCGCAGCAGCTCAGCAAGGCCGCTGTAGGCAGATTGTGACTTTCTCTCTTCTTACAAATTGATAAAAACATTATAAAGATTGCTTTTTGGAAACTAATTTTTCAAATTATAAACCCAGTGGAAAGGTCAAAATACAAAAAATTTAAAATAATTTTTAAAATCCACATGCAACGCTACCATATTCATTTAATTCTTCCATGATCTTTTGGTTGTTTATGTTTCTGGATTGTGTGTGTGTGTGTGTGTGCGTGTATGCCCTTTTTGCTGAACAATATACCGCAGACATATCCCACATGGCCATTATTAATCTATCTTATTGTTAAAGGCTACTTAATATATTGCATAAATGTACTATAATTTATGTAACTATTCTCATAATAAGTTTTAAAAGGTTTTTAAATTTTACTGTTAAAGATATGATTTTACCTGACATACTGAGAAATACATTTTTCATACTTGATTATGTAGTTTGCCAAATACTTAAAAATGAAATTGTCATGTAAAAGTATATGCATCCTTTTTAAAAATCTTGGATATATATTGACACATTATCCTCAATTTCAGTTCCCTATAATTCCACTATATCATATTAACACTGAATATTTTCATATTTTAGAATTACTTCTAATCTGATTTTTAAAATATAATAATATTAATTAACATTTATTGAATATTTATGGTGTGCTAGGCAGTGTTCTACTAGTTTATACATACGAGTTCATGGAATCCTCATGGAATCCCAGGAGGAGGGTTACTATTCTAATCTATATTTTACAGTGAGGAAATAGAGGTTCTGAGAGAAATAACTCACCCAGGTCACTTAGCTGTAAGGGCAGTAGTGAAACAGGAATTCAAATATGGACTGTTTTAGCTCCAAAGTCAATGCTCAAAAATTTTGCTTCCTTGATAACAAGTGAGAGATTTTTCCTAATTCTTTATTACCAACTTATTTGTATTTGTTTATGTGTTAGCATTTCTAGTTCTTTTGGCCATTTTCTATTGTGTGATGTCTTTGTCTTCATAATGTGTAAGAACTCTGCGTATTTTACAGAGCCCCTTTGTAAAACACATAATCCCCCTCTTCTATTTTTAGAACCATAGTATTTTAACTACTGTAGCTTTTTATAGGCTAATATGTACTGAGATCTATATTCCTGAAGTATTCTTATTTTTCATAAAATTCCTTGCTACTTTTTTTATTCTTCTAAATATGGATTAAAATTAGAATTTTTTTTTATTGATTTAGGGGGTAATATTAAACCTATGAATTAGCCAGGCATGGTGGCACATGTCTGTTGTCTCAGCAACTCAGGAGACTGAGGCAGGGATATCACCAGAGCCCAGGAGATAGAGACTGTAAGGTGCTATGATTGCACCTGTAAATAGCCACTTCACTCCAGCCTGGGCAACATAGAAAAACCCTGTCCCTTAAAATACAGTATAAGTATAAATAAGTTTGATTTGTAGAGAAATTATATCGTTATATTATCTAGTTATCCTACACTAGACTGGAACACACTACATTTATATATTTATTTCCATCAGGAATTTAAATTTTTTCTTTGCTTTGGTTCTACGAATTTTTGTTTAGTGTATATGGAAATGATATGTGTTATATATACATACATATATCTGTTTATACACCCATACATTTAACTTGCACTGAATACATTGGTTTCAATTATATTGTGGAAGTACTTGGTGAAATACTCAAAACTTTATGTGTAAGGATGTCCATGGCAGCATAATTTGTGAAAATGAAAAATTAACCATAAGTAACCAAGAATTGTGTCTTGATTAAATAACTTACAGCATCTCTATATTTCTATATGATGGTATACTATGCAATCCTTAAATATTATGTTTTTAAATACATACTAGGTTGAATAGAATGTAAGATTATTATATACACATGGAAGAGTTGTCATTCTGGATAGCCAGTGAAGGAATTGGAAGGATTTTAGAATTTTTAAAGTGACCCATTATAAACTATTATAACTTTCATATATCATAGTAGTAGCTGCATAGTAAAATATTTCTTAGCCAGGCATGGTGGCTCATGCCTGCAACCCTGGCACTTTGGGAGGCAGAAAGGAGGTCAGGAGTTCTAGACTGGCCTTGGCAACATGGCAAATCCCTGCCTGTACTAAAACTACAAAAAATAGCCGGACGAGGTGATGTGTGCCTGTAATCTTAGCTACTCGGGAGGCTGAGGTGGGAGGATCCCTTGAACCCTGGAGGCAGAGGTTGTAGTGAGCCAAGACTGTGCCACAGCACTCTAGGCCGGGTGACAGAGTGAGACCCTGGAAAGGAAGAAGAAAGAAAGAAAGAAGGAAGGAGAGAAAGAAAGAGAGAAAAAGAAAGAATGAAAGAAAGAAAGAGGGAGAAAGGGAGAGAGGGAGGGAGGGAAAGAAGGGGGGGGAGAGAGAGAGAAAGAAAGGAAGAAAGAAAGAAAGGAAGGAAGGAGGGAAGGAAAGAAGGGAGGGAGGGGAGAGAGAAAGAGAAAGAAAGAAAATAAAGAGGGGAAAGAGTGAAGAAAGAAGAGAGAGAGAAAGACGAAAGAGAAACAGAATGAAAGAAGAGAGAGAAAGAAAGAAGAGAAAGAGGAAAGAAAGGAAGAAAAAGAATGAAAGGAGAGAAAGGAAGGAAGGAAGGAAAGAAAAGAGAGAAAAAGAAAGAAAGGGAATGAAAGAAGAGAGAAGGAAGGAAGGAAAGAAGGAAGAAAGGAAGGAAAAGAAAGAAAAAGAGAAAGAGAGGGAATGAAAGAAGAGAGGAGGAAGGAAGGAAGGAAAAAAGGAAAGAAAAGATTGTCAAATTTTCTCAAAATTTCTCAAGTGCTGTAAACATTGGAAAAATTAAGAAAGGAATTTATTTTATGAAAGGGCAGTTTCATGTACATACGCTTCCCTTTACCTTATAAAACATAGGTGGACAAACTAAAATGGAGACTATGTGGGGATGAACTTTGGTGCTGATGCTGAACTCCACTGCAGAAACCTGCCGAGTTTTCTCCTGAATGTATCCATACCTCAAAGAACTCCTCTGCATGCCTCCCACGTTGCCCATTTATCCAAAACAGTCATTCTTGGAGGCTTTACAATGTTCCCCAGGCTTTACTTCAGTAAATTTGCTTTTGTTGTTTCATGCTTTAGAGACACCTTCTCTCCAAAAATTGAATAAAAAATTATCAAACGAAACTTTTCATCCGGAAGTATCACTTATTAGGCAAAGTCTTATAGTGGTGAATTTAGAGACTGAAGAAAATATCATCTTTAGTCTTCTGAAAGACCCTCTCATTCAATCTCAAATATGTGATTTTGTCTTGCTTGCAGATAAGTTAGATCTGGAGCTAAGGCTTGTGGGGAATGATAGCCCCTGTTATGGGAGATTAGAGGTGAAATACCAAGGAGAGTGGGGAACTGTGTGTCATGACGGATGGAGCACAAGGAATGCAGCTGTTGTGTGTAAACAGTTGGGATGTGGACAGCCTATCCATGTGTCAGGTGTGACGTATCTGAGAGAAGCATACGGACCTATCTGGCTGGATGACGTTTCTTGCATCGGAAATGAATTAAATATCTGGGACTGTGAACACCGTGGATGGGGAAAGCATAATTGTGTACACAGAGAGGATGTGATTGTATCCTGCTCAGGTAAAACTTGTTCTTGTTTATCTTTTCCTGACAACAGAATAATATTCCTCACAGGAAGGGCTTCTGGGTCTATAAACTGGCACAAATACGGAAATTGATTGAGGGGCCATGACTCTGTCTTTAAGTTAGACTTCAGTTCACTTCACCTGGAACTCTTTCACTTGTACAGGTAAAGTAAGAAATTAGTAGATGACCTTGACCATGGCCCTTTGGATCCCTTTCCCTACCATATACAGAAGCGGCCTAGCCTTTTAACTTCATTAAGTGAAGGCCACCGTTGGGTCCATGTATGTCCAACAAGCCATTAGAGTCTTTCTAACCAACCCTTAGCTGCATCATTGTCTAGAGTTTCTGCTTAGGGCTCATATCAGTAAATTCATCCTGATCCACCTTTATGTTCCTTCCAGCATTATCTCACATCCTTAATATTCATTCCCACATATATTCTGATTTCTGTTGTGCAAATTGGAAAAATCATGGTTGTTTGTGTCCACATGAGACATTCTGTACCTCACGCTTTGGAGCCTACTGGGACTTGAGTCTAGATGTAAAGAGGGTTGATGGGACGGGTGCTGAAGAGAATCAGGAATGCCTTTCAAGGCAGTTATCTCAGTGGAGATCTAATTGCTTCAAGCAAAGTAGGGTTAATATTCTCATACAGAGGAGGATGGTTGTCTCTACTGTTAAAGGAGAAACAGTTGACTTTAGAGTTTCAATGTTCCCAACCTCATCGGGTCTTCCCATACGACCCCATCCCAATTTTCAGAATTCTATTCCGTCCCAATCAAAGCCCTCACATTGACAGTAGACATCCTGTGAGGCTGAGAATCTAGCTCCTTACCAGATGAGGGATTTCAGCAATCTCAGTTCTGTGACTATAAGAGATACTAGTTTCTTTCCGGGAAGACGTAAAAACTTTCAGGTCATATTGCGGTTGAGCTGGGAATTTGAATCTCTAAGCTCATTCTTTTCTTTCCCTACTTTGTCCAGTGCAATTGGGAGCAGCCGGTCAATCTCATTATGCTTGTAAATTTCACAAAAGTGTCCTAAGGTATCAAATATATGTTCACCCAGAACTTTGCCTCCTATGAGTATTTGATTAGGAGCATGTAACGATGAGATTTTGTATGTATCTGTTGCCAGATCATGCCATGGATTATTAGTGCCCTCTTTACTACTGGATGTAAATCATTAGTGTCATTCAATTTTTATCAGAGAACCAATTCTAGAATCAAGTCATGAATTACAGCATTAATTCATAAAACTCACCCTTAAGATTTTGTTCCTCTAGAACCACTGTTAGTACCAAAATCTGTGTTATTCAGGGATCTCCGGGAAATCAAAACCAATAGAATGTGAGTCTCTCTCTCTCTCTCTGTCTCTCTGTGTTCGTTTGTGTGTGTGTGTGCGCGCGTGTGTGTATATATATATATGTATGTATGTAGAGAGAGGGGAGAGAGAGACAGATATATTTTAAGGAATTGGTATCATCAATTGTATAAGCAATTATGGGAGCTTATACAGTGGGTGGGGAAATAAGTCCAAATCTGCGGGGAGGCCAGCAGACTCCAGAGAAGAGCTGATGTTGCAGGCTTGAATCTCAAGAAAGTGCGGAGGACTTTAGTCTTTTCTCTTAAGGTCTTCAACTGATTGAATGAGGCCTACTCGCATTATAGAGAATGATCTGCTATACTCAAAGTCTGCTGATTTAAATGTTAATTACATCTAAAAAAAAGTTACCCTCACAGCACCATCTAGACTGGTATTTGACCACATAACTGGGTATCATAGCCCAGTTGAGTTGACACATAAACCATCACACCCATTAACTACTTGCTTCATTGTTCTTGATGCAGGTGTTCTTGATACGTGGGGGCCTGAGGCTGGTGGGCGGCAGCACCCGCTGCTCAGGAAGACTGGAGGTGTACTTCCAAAGACGATGGGGCACAGTGTGTGATGACGGTTGGAACCATAATGCTGCAGCTGTGGTGTGTAGCCAGCTGGACTGTCCATCTTCTATCATTGGCATGGGTCTGGGAAACGCTTCTACAGGATATGGAAGGATTTGGCTCAGTGATGTTTCCTGTGATGGAGATGAGTCAGATCTCTGGTCATGCAGGCACAGTGGGTGGGGAAATGCTTTCTGCAGTCACAATGAAGATGTTGGAGTGATCTGTTCTGGTAAGATACCCAAACCAGGGCTTCCTGTAAAAGAAACTGCCTGGGTTCTCTAACATGCCCTCTTTTTCTTAATCAGCGCGTTTATGACAGAATATTCATTTCTCACTTTTTTAGAGCTAACCATACGTCGTATTCTCAATTTTCATTTTTAATATCTTTTTATGGGATCAAATCTGTTTTCTCAAAAAATAAAACCTAATTTTCTAATATTTACCCAAATTTTCCTGAAGTTAGTTTCATCAAACCACTAGTCAGTACTACAATTCTACAAAAAGATGTCAAATCAGTTTAGGAAAAAATAATGAGAATTCAGTTATTTATTTAAATAAATAAACCCTTATGTTGAATCACCCAATTTCTCAAAAATTAGTTCCCAAGATGACTCAAATACTCATTCTTACCTGAAAGGCTCTATTTATGTAAGATCAGTCCAATAACATTAGAATCAATAAACCTCATTCAGAGGTCAGGGCTTATGGTTTACATTATTTTAAAGATGTCAAGAATTGCCTTGTAGATTCCTTCTCTAAGACCAAAGTTTTTATTAGACAACTTTAAACTGGCACAAAGAAAAAATTCATATACAACTACTTATGTAGTACAATTTTAGAAGAGTTGGATTCCCTGACTCAGATACATTATTGGTCTTCGGGCTTCCTTTTTTTCAACATATTCATTTCTTAGTCTATACATTCTTTTCTAAGATGAATGGATAAGATATTGAATTATATTTTAAAGAATCATTAAGCTCTGACATAAACTTTAAATTCTTATTTTAAACTTTCATAATTCTATTCTCCCTTTTAATGTAGGTTCAGACACAGAGTTATGATTTACAAATAATCACAATCTTTCTTCGGAGAAGATCTTCCAATTTGAATTTTACCTGTTGTTTTCTGGATGTTGTTCTTCCAATGCACTATTCTCTTTTTAACATTATTTTTACTGATCTATAATGTGTGTACATATTTATGGGGTACTTGTGTTGTTTTGACTCGTGCATAGAATGCTGCATGAATGTAAATGATCAAGTCAGGGTACTTAGGATATCCTTCACCTCAAACATTTGTCATTTCTTTGTGTTGATAGCATTTCAAATCTTCTCTTCTAGCTATTTAAAAATATACAATATGTTGTTTGTAACTATAGTTACCCTACTGTGCTATTGAACACTAAGCTTATTTTTTCTGTTTAACTGTTTGTTTGTACCTATTAACCTATTAACCTACCTCTCTTCATCCTGCCTGCCCACCACACACACACCCTTCCCAGCCTCTGGTAACTATCATTTACTCTCTATCTCCACGAGATAACTTTTTTAGCTCCCACTTGCAAGTGAGAACATGTAATATTTGTCTTTCTGTGCCTGGCTTATTCTGCATAACATAATGTCATCCAGGCCATTCATGTCGCTGCGAATAGTAAGACTTCACTCTTTTTTAGGACTGAATAGTATTCCATTGTGTGTATGTACATACCATGTTTATTTATTCATTCATCCATTGATGGACACTGAGGTTGATTTCATATCTTGGCTATTGTGAATAGTGTTACAATAAACATGGTGGTGCAGTTATTCCTTTGTTCATAAACTTTTAAAAATTATTTCTTAAAATGTCTGTGAGTACATGGTAGGTATATATATTTATGGAGTACATGAGATGTTTTGATACAAGTGTGCAATGTGAAATAAGCACATCATGGAGAATGGGGTTTCCATCCCCTCAAGCATTTATCCTTTGTGTTACAAACAATCCAATTACTTTCTTTAACTTCTTTAAAAATATATAATTAAGTTATTGTTGACTGTAGTCACCCTATTGTGCTATCAGTAGTAGGTTTTACTAATTTTTTCTATTTTTTGTACCCATTCACCATTCCCACCTTCTCCCCAGCCCCTCACTACCTTTCCCAGCCTCTGGGAACCATCCTTCTACTTTATATGTCCTTGAGTTCAATTGTTTTCCTTTTTAGATCCCAGAAATAAGTGAGAACATGTGATGTTTGTCTTTCTGCAACTGGCTTGTTTCACTTAACATAATAGGCATATGAAAAAGTGCTCAACATCATTGATCATCAGAGAAATGCAAATCAAAAATACAATGAGATTTCATATTACCCCTGTTAAATGACTTAGATCCAAAAGACAGGCAATAACAAATGCTGGTGAGGATGTGGAGGAAAGAGAGCCTCTGAACACTGTTGGTGGGAATGTAAATTAGTACAATCGTATGGGGAACAGTTTGGAGGTTCCTCACAAAACTAAAAATTGAGCTACCATGTGATTAAGCAATCCCATTGCTGAATATATACCCCAGAAAAGGAAATCAGTATATCAAAGAGATATCTGCACTCCTATGTTTGTTGCAGCACTGTTTACAATTGCTAAGATTTGGAAGCAATCTAAGTGTACAGCAACATATGAATGGATAAGGAAAATGTGGTACATATACACAACGGAGTACTATTCAGACATTACAAAATGATATTCAATGATTTGCAACAACATGGAGATATTCCTTTGGTACACTGATTCCCTTTCCTTTGGATAAATAGGAATTCTGGATCATACTATAAAGTTCTATTTTTATTTTTTTTGGGAAATCTCCATATTGTTATTTTGAGAAATGTCTATTCATACCCTTTGCCCCCCTCCCACCTTCTTTTTTATTTTTTGAAACTGGGTCTCACTCTATTGTCCAGGCTGGAGTGGGGTAGCACAATCTTAGCTCACTGCAGCCTCGACTTCCTGGGCTCAAGCAATCCTCCCACCTCAGTCTCCCAAGTAGCTGGGACCACAGGCATGCACCATCACACCCAGCCCATTTTCACAGTTTTTTGTGGAGAAGGAGTTTCACCATGTGGCCCAGGCTGATCTCAGTCTCCCAGGCTCAAGTGATCTGCCTTCCTTGGCCTCCCAAAGTGCTGAATTATAGGTGTGAGCCACCATGCCCAGCCTGTCCACTTTTTAATGGGGTTGTTTTCCTGTTGAGTTATTCAATTTTTTGAGTATTCTGGATATTATCCTCTGTTAGATGAACAGTTTGTTTGCGAATATTTTCTCTTTTTCAACAGGTTGTCTTTTCACTCTTAATTGTTTCCTTTGCTGTGTAGAAGCTTTTTAGTTTGTCTCCTTTTGGTTTTGATGCCTGTGTTTTTGAAATCTTAGCTATAAAATATTTGCCCACCAATGTCTTGGAGTGTTTTCCCAATGTTTTCTTCTAGTAGTTTTATAGGTTGAGTGTTACATTTAAGTCTTTAATCCATTTTCCTTTGATTTTTATGTATAGTGAGAGAGGGGTAGAGTTTTGTTCTTCATGTGGATATCCGGTCTTCCCAGCATCATTTGTTGAAGAGGTGTCCTTCTCTCAATGTATGTTCTTGATGGCTTTGTCAAAAATCAGTTGGTTACAAATACATGGATTTATTTCTAGGTTCTTTGTTCTGTTTAATTGATCCATGTGTCGATTTATACCAATAGCAGGCTGTTTTGGTTACTGTAGCTTTGTAGTGTATTTTGAAGGTAGATAGTATGATGTGCTTCAAGCTTTATTCTTCTTCTCAGGGTTGCTACGGCTATTCAGATTCTTTTGTGATTCCATCCAAATTTTAGAATTGCTGTATATATATATATAGATAGATATAGATATGAAGAATTTCATTAGTATTTTAATAAAGATTGCATTAAATCCATAGAATGTTTTGGGTAATGTCTTAGTCCATTTGCATTGCTATAAAGGAATACACGAGGCTGGGTAATTTATAAAGAAAAGAGGTTTATTTTGCTCACAGTCTGAACACTGAACAAGCATGGCATCAGCATCTGCCTCTGGTGAGGTCCTCAGAGAGCATGGCAAAAGGGGAAGGGGAGTCAACATCACACGATGAGAGAGGAAGAGATACCAGGTTCTTTTTAACAGCCAGATCTCAAGAGAACTAATAGAGTGACAACTCACTCATTACCACAAGGATGGCACCAAGTCATTCATGAGCAATGCACCACCATGAGGCAAACACCTCCCATTAGACCTCACCTCTGACATTGAGAATCAAATTTCAACATGAGAGATTTGGAGGGGCAAACATCCAAACTATATTATGTAGTATGATCATTTTAATAATATTGATTCTTCCCATCAAAAGCAGGAGATGTCTCTTCATTTTGTTTGTTTGTGTCTTCCTTAATTGCTTTCATCAATGTTTTGTAGTTTTCCTTATAGAAGTCTTTCACCTCCTTGGTTAAATGTATGCCTAGGTATTTTATTTTTTGTGGCTATTGTGAATAAGATTGCCTTCTTGATGTCTTTCTCAGTAGTTTGTTCTTGGTATATAGAAATGCTACTCATTTTTGTATGTTGATTTTGTATCCTGTAACTTTGCTGAATTTGTTTATTAGTTCTAAGAGATTTTTGAGGGAGTCTTAAGGTTTTTCTAAATATTCAATCATGTCATCTGCAAAGATGGACAATTTGACTTTCTCTTTTCTGATTTGGATACTTTTTTTTTTTTTGACAGTCTTGCTCTGTTGCCAGGCTGGAGTGCAGTGGTATGATCTCAGCTCACTGCAACCTCTGCCTCCTGGGTTCAAGTGATTCTCCTGCCTCAGCCTCCTGGGTAGCTGGGACTACAGGCATGCACCACCACACCCAGATAATTTTTGTATTTTTAATAGAGATGAGATTTCACCACGTTGGCCAGGATGGTCTCAATCTCCCGATCTCGTGATCTGCCCACCTCGGCCTCCCAAAGTGCTGGGACTACAGGCATGAGCCACTGTACCTGGCCTGATTTGGATACCTTATATTTCTTTCTCTTGTCTGATTGCTCTGGCTTTGACTTCCAGTACTATGTTAAATAACAGTGGTGAACGTGGGCATCCTTGTCTTGTTCTAGTTCTTAAGGTAAGACTTTAAGCTTTTCCCCATTCATTAGGATATTCGTTGTGGGCTTGTCCTATATGGCCTTTCTCATTTTGAGGTATCTTTTTACTGTGCCTACTTTGTTGAGAGTTTTTGTTATGAAGGGATTTTGAATTTTATCAAATGCGTTTTCTGCATTTATTGAGATGATCATATGGTTTCTGTCATTCATTCTGTTAGTGTATCACTTTTACTGATTTGCATATGTTTAATCATCCTTGCATGCCTGGAATAAATCCCACTTGACCATAGTGTATTTTTTTTTTTTTTAATGTGTTGGAGGATTTGGCTTGCTGGCATTTTGTTGAGAGCTTTTATATCTATGTTCATTAAGGATAATGGCCTGTATTTTTCTCTTTCTGTTGCTTACTTTTCCAGTTTTGGTATCAGGATAATGCTGGTCTCATAGCATGAGTTAGGAAGAATGCCCTCTTATTTGATTTTTTGGAATAGTTTGAAAAGAATTGATGTTAGATTTTCTTTATTATTTTGATAGAAGTCAGCAGTAAAGACATCTAGTCCTGTGTTTTCCTTTGTCTGGAGACTTTTAATTACTATTTTAATCTCATTACTCATGATTGATCTGTTCAGGATTCCTATTTCTTCCTTGATTAGTCTTGAGTAGATTGTACGTGTACAGGAATTTATCCTTTCTTCTAGGTTTACCAGTTTGTGAATGTATTGTTGCTCGTATTAGTCTCTGATAAACTTTTATATTTCTGCAGTATCAGTTATAATGTCTCTCTCTCTGTTTGTAATTTTTATTTGAATTTTCACTCTTAGCAAAAGTTTGATTTCATCTTTTCAAAAAGTCAGCTTTTTGTTCATTGTTTGTATTGGTTTTTAGGCTCTATTTTGTTGAGTTCTGCTCTGATCTATATTCTTTCTTTCCTTCTACAAATTTTGGATTTGGTTTGATCTTGTTTTTCTAGTGCATTGAGATGCATCATTAGATTGTTTATTACAAATATTTCTACTTTTTGATGTAGGTGTTTATTGCTACAAATTCCTTCTTAGCTGTGCCATTGTTGTATCCCATAGGCTTTGGTGTGTTGTGTTTCTATTTTCATTTGTTTCAAGAAATATTTTCATTTCCTTCTTAATTTCTTCATTGACCAAAAGATCATTCAGAAGCATGTTGTTTAATTTCCATGTATTCTTACAGTTTTCAAAATTCCTCTTGTTATTGATTTACAATTTATTCCATTGTGGTCTGATAAGATACTTTATATAATTTTGAGTTTTAAAAATTTGTTGAGACTTGTTTTGTGGCCTTGAATGTGGTCTATTCTGGAAAGTGTTTTATGTGCTGATGAAAAGAATGTATATTCTACAGCTGTTGAATGAAATATTCTGTAAATGTCTGTTAGGCACATTTGGTCTAAAGTCTAGTTTCTATCTGATGTTTCTTTATGGGTTCTCTGTCTAGATGACATGTTCAATGTTGAGATGAATAGTTGAAGTGCCATCTATTATTGTATTAGAGTCTCTCCCTTCAAACCTAATAATATTTGCTTTATATATGTCTGAGTGCTTCATTGTTGGGTATATATATATTTAGAATTGTTCTAGCCTCTTAATGAATTAATTCACTTATCAGTATTTGATGACTATCTTTGTCTTTTTTTTTTTTAACTGTTTTTAATTTAAAGTTCACTTTAAGTATAGCTATTTCTACTCTTCTAATTGCTTTTGGTTTTCATTTCCATGGAATATCTTTTTCCATTCCTTCACTTTCAGTCTATG
Source organism: Ateles fusciceps (assembly GCA_036589455.1). Lineage (NCBI taxonomy): Eukaryota > Metazoa > Chordata > Mammalia > Primates > Atelidae > Ateles > Ateles fusciceps. The sequence continues at coordinate 1,985,262 of JAZHEH010001593.1, forward strand.
TCTATCTTCACAGGTGAAGTCAGTTTCTTCTAGGCCAGAAGAAACTTACTTATATTTGGGTAATTGTTTCTATATTCATTCAGCCAATCTATATCTTTTAAGTGAACAATTTAATTCATTTACATTCAGGGTTATTGTTGATAGGTAAATACTTATCCCTGTCATTTTATTCATTGTTTTTTCTTGTTTTGTACATCCTTTATTTCTTCCCTCTTATTATTTATTAATGTCATTTTGCGGGTTTCTATGGTGGTAACATTTAAGTCCTTTTTTTTCTCATTTGTCTGCTTAGTAAATTTCATACTTTCATATGCTTTCATGATGACAGAGATTTCCAGATATAGGATTTCCTTAAGTGTTTCTTGTAGGACCAATCTAGTGGTGATAAATTTCCTTATTTTTTTGCTTCTCTGGGAAAGACCTTATATGTTCTTCACTTTGGAAGGATAGCTTTGCTGGGTATTGCATTTTAGGCTGACTTTTTTTTCTTTTAGCACTTGGAATATACCATACCTTTCTTTCCTGGCCTGTAAGATTTCTGCTTGGAAAACCCCTATTCATCTGATCTGGGTTTCCTTGCATGTGAGTGGACAGTTTTCTCCTGTTGTATTTAAAATTACTTTTTTATCTTGGACTTTTCATAGTTTGAATATAATGTGCTTTGGAGAAGACATTTTGTGTGGAAAGGTGTATCTATTTGGAGATCTTTCAGCTTCTTGTATCTGGATATGTAAGTATCTTTTAAAACCTGAAAAGTTGGGGGTGGCTGTAGGTGCAGCTTCAGCAGACTTTAACGTCCCTGCCTGACAGCTCTGAAGAAAGCAGCAGATCTCCCAGTACAGTATTTGAGCTCTGAAAAGGGTCAGACTACCTCCTCAAGCGGGTCCCTGACCTCTGTGTATCCTGAATAGGAGACACCTCCCGGTAGGGGCTGACAGACACCTCATACAGGAGAGATCTGGCTGGCATCTGGTGGGTGCCCCTCTGGGATGAACCTTCCAGAGGAAGGAACAGGCAGCAATCTTTGCTGTTCTGCAGCGTCCCCTGGTGATACCCAGGCAGACAGGGTCTTGAGTGGACCTCCAGCAAACTCCAGCAGACCTGCAACAGAGGGGCCTGATTGTTAGAAGAAAAGCTAACAAACAGAAAGGAATACCATCAACATCAATAAAAAAACATCCACTCAGAGACCCCATTACTAAGGTCACCAACATAAACACCAAAGGTAGATAAATCTTTGGTCTATCTTCCTAGAAGATGAGGAGAAACCAATGTAAAATTGCTAAAAATTCCAAAAACCAAAACACCTCTTATCCTCCAAAGGACCACAACTTCTCACTAGCAAGGGAACAAAACTGGATGGAGAATGAGCTTGACATATTGACAGAAGTAGGCTTCAGAAGGTGGATACTAACAAACTCCTCTGAGCTATAGGAGCATGTTCTAACACAATGCAAGAAAGCTAAGAACTTTGAAAAATGGTTAGATGGATTGCTAACTAGAATAACCAGTTTAGAGAAGAACATAAACGACCTGGTGGAGCAGAAAAACACATCACAAGAACTTCATGAAGCATACACAAGTATTAATAGCTAAATTGATCATGCAGAAGAAAGAACCTCAGAGACTAAGATCAACTTAATGAAATAAAGTGGGGAAGAAAAGATTAGAGAATAAAGAATGAAAAGAAATGATGTACCTGAAATTGATGGGGAGAATGGAACCAAGTTGGAAAACTCTTCAGGATATTATTTAGGAGAAATTCCACAACCTAGTAGGACAGGCCAAGATTCAAATTCAAGAAATACAGAGAACACCACAAAAATACTCCTTGAGAAGAGCAACCCCAAGAATTGTCAAATTCACCAAGGTTGAAATGAAGGAAAAAATATGAAGGGCAGCCAGAGAGAAAGGTTGATTTACCCACAATGGGAAGCTTATCAGACTAACAGTAGATCTCTCAGCAGAAACCCTACAAGCTAGAATAGATTGGGGGCCAATATTCAGCATTTTTAAAGAAAAGAATTTTCAACCCAGAATTTCATATCCAGCCAAACTAAACCTCATAAGTGAAGGAGATGATATAATTCTTTATAAACAAGAAAATGCTGAGAGATTTTGTCATCACCAGGCGTGCCTTACAAGAGTTTCTGAAGGAACCACTAAACAAGGAAAGGAACAGCTGGTAACAGCCACTGAAAAACCATACCAAATTATAAAGAGCATTGACAATATGAAGAAACTACATCAACTAACGGGCAAAATAACCAGTGAACATCACGATGACAGGATCAAATTCACACATAATAATATTAATCTTAAATGTAAACTGGCTAAATGTCCCAATTAAAAGACACAGACTGACAATTTGGATAAAGAGGCAATCCCATAGGTATGGTATATTCAGGAGGCCCATCTCATGTGCAAAGACACACATAGGCTCAAAATAAAGAGATTGAGGAATATTTACCAAGAAAATGGAAAGAAGAAAAAGAAAAGAAAAAAATAGAGGCTACAATCCTAGTCTCTGATAAAACAGACTTTAAAAAAATTATTATTATACTTTAAGTTCTGGGTACTTTTGCAGAACATGGAGTTTGTTACATAGGTATACACATGACACGGTGGTTTGCTGCCTCCATCACCCCGTCATCTACCTTAGGTATTTCTCCTAATGCTATCCCTTCCCTAGTCCCCCACCCTCAACAGGCTCCAGTGTGTGATGTTCCCCTCCCTGTGTCCATGTGTTCTCATCGTTCAACTCCCACTTATGAGTAAGAACATGCGGTGTTTGGTTTTCTGTTCTTGTGTTACTTTGCTGAGAATGATGGTTTCCAGTTTATGTCCCTGAAAAGGACATGAATGAAGGAAAAAATTTTTGCAATCCATTTGACAAAGGGCTAATATCCAGAATCTACAAAAAACTTAAACAAATGTACAAGAAAAAAAACCCCATCATAAAGTGGGTGAAGGATATGAACAGACACTTCTCAAAAGAAGACACTTATGCAGCCAACAAGCATATGAAAAAGAGCTCATCATCATTGGTCATTAGAGAAATGCAAATCAAAACCACAATGAGATACCATCTCATGCCAGTTAGAATGGTGATCATTAAAAAGTCAGGAAACAACAGATGCTGGAGAGGATGTGAAGAAATAGGAATGCTTTTACCCTGTTGGTGGGAGTGTAAATTAGTTCAACCATGTGGAAGACAGTGTGGTGATTCACCCAGCAATCCCATTACGGGGTATTCACCTAATGGATTATAAATGGTTCTACTATAAAGACACATGCACACATATATTTATTGCGGCACTGTTTAAAATAGCAAAGATGTGGAACCAACCCAAATGCCCCTCAGTGATAGACCAGATAAAGAAAATGTGGCACATATACACTATGGAATACTGTGCAGCTATAAAAAAGGATGAGTTCATGTCCTTCGGAGGGACATGGATGAATCCGGAAAACATAATTCTCAGCAAACTAACACAAGAACAGAAAACCAAACACTACATGTTCTCACGTGTAAGTGGGTGTTGAACAATGAGAACACATGGACACAGGGAGGGGAACATCAAACACTGGGGCCTGTCAGGGACTGGGGACTTAGGGGAGGGTTAGCATTAGGAGAAATACCTGATGTAGATGATGGGTTGATGGGTGCAGCGAACTACCATGGCACATGTATCCCTATGTAACAAACCTGCACATTCTGCAAAGTTACCCCAGAACTTAAAGTATAATAATTAAAAAAAAACCTGAAAAGTTTCAGCTATTATTTTATTAAATAAGTTTTCTATGCCATTATCCATCTCTTCTTCTGGAACACCCCAAAATTCAAATATTTGGTCACCTTATAGGGTCCCATGTGTTGCAAAGGTTTTTTAACTAAAAAAACAATTTCTTTCTTTTTTCTTTTACTTGGTTATTTCAAAGATTTATCTTTGAGTTCTGTAATTCTGTCTTCTGCTTTATCTAGTATACTGTTGATGCTCTTGATTGTATTTTCATTTTTTTTATTGAATTCTATGGTTCCATGATTCCTGTTTGTTTCTTTTTTATGATTTCTTTTTGTTGAATTTCCCTTTCATAACCTAAATTGTTTTCTAATTTCTTTGTATTATTTATCTGTGTTTTTTCATGTTTCACTGATTTTCTTTTTTTTCTTTTTGATTGTATTTGGGCTCTGGGGTACATGTGCATGTCATGATCCTGCAGGATTGTTGCATAGGTACATACACGCCATGGTGGTTTGCTGTCTCCATCCCCCTCATCCCCCGTCACCTACATCAGGCATTTCTCCCAGTGTTATCCCTCCCCAACCTCCCCCGCCATCCTCCCACTGTCCCTCCCCTCCCCTCCACCCCCTCCAACCTAGCCCTGTGAGTGTTGTTCCCTTCCCCTGTGCCCAAGTGTTCTCATTGTTCATCACCCACCTATGAGTGAAAACACGCAGTGTTTGGTTTTCTGTTCTTGTGTTAGTTTGCTGAGAATGATGGTTTCTAGGTTCATCCATGTCTCTGCAAAGGACATGAACTCATCGGTTTTTATGGCTGCATAGTATTACATGGTGTGTATGTGCCACATTTTCCTTGTCCAGTCCATCATCGATGGGCATTTGGGTTGATTCCAGGTCTTTGCTATCATAAACAGCACCACAATGAACATACACGTGCATGTGTCTTTATGATAGAACAATTTATAATCCTTTGGGTATATACCCAGTAATGGGATTGCTGGGTCTAATGGAATTTCTATTTCTAGATCCTTGGGAAATCACCACAGTCTTCCACAATGGTTGAACTAACTTACACTCCCACCAACAGTGTAAAAGTGTTCCTTTATCTCCACATCCTCTCCAGCATCTGTTGTCTCCAGATTTTTTAATGATCACCATTCTAACTGGCATGAGGTGGTGGTATCTCAATATTGTTTTTATTTGCATTTCTCTAATGACCAGTGATGATGAGCATTTTTTCATATGTTTGTTGGCTACATAAATGTCTTCTTTTGAAAAGTGTCTGTTCATATCCTTCACCCACTTTTAAATGTTTTTTTTTTTTTCTTGTAAATCTACTTTAGTTCTTTGTAGTTTCTGGATAGTAGGCCTTTGTCAGATGGGTAGATTGCAAAAATTTTTCCCATTCTGTTGGTTGCCAGTTTACTCTAATGATTGTTTCTTTTGATGCAAAGAAGCTCTTAAGTTTAATTAGATCCCATTTGTCTATTTTGGCTTTTGTTGCCAGTGCTTTTGGTGTTTTAGTCATGAGGTCCTTGCCTGTGTCTATGTCCTGAATGGTGTTGCCTAGGTTTTCTTCTAGGGTTTTTATGGTGTTACTTCTTACATTTAAATCTTTAATACATCTAGAGTTAATTTTTGTATAAGGTGTAAGGAAGGGGTCCAGTTTCAGCTTCCTGCATATGTCTAGCCGGTTTTCCCAATACCATTTATTAAAGAGGGAATCCTTTCCCCACTGCTTTTGTCCGGTTTGTCAAAGATTAGATGATTATAGATGCGTGGCACTGCTTCTGAGGCCTTTGTTCTGTTCCATTGGTCTATATCTCTGTTGTGATACCAGTGTCATGCTGTTTTGATTACTGCAGCTTTGTAGTATAGCTTGAAGTCAGGTAGCATGATGCCTCCATCTTTATTCTTTTTGCTTAGGATTGTCATGGCTATGTGGGCTCTCTTTTGGTTCCATATGAAGTTTAAAGTGTTTTTTTTCCGATTCTGTGAAGAAGGTCAATGGTAGCTTGATGGGGATAACATTGAATCTATAAATTACTTTGGGCAGTATGGCCATTTTCACGATGTTGATTCTTCCTAACCATGAGCATAGAATGTTTCTCCATCTATTTGTGTCCTCTCTTGTTTTCTTGATCAGTGGTTTGTAGTTCTCCTTGAAGAGATCTTTTACATCCTTTTTTAGTTGTATTCCTAGGTATTTTATTCTCTTTGTAGTAATTGTAAATGGGAGTTTGCTCATGATTTGGCTCTCTGTTTGTCTGTTGTTGGTGTATAGGAATGCTTGTGATTTCTGCACATTGATTTTGTATCCTAAGACTGCCGAAGTTGCTTATCAGCTTAAGGAGGTTTTGGGCTGAGACAATGGGGTCTTCTAAATATACAATCATGTCATCTGCAAATAGGGATAATTTGACCTCTTCTTTTCCTAATTGAATGCCCTTTATTTCTTTTTTATTGCCTGATTGCTCTGGCTAGAACTTCCAATACTATATTGAATAGGAGTGATGCGAGAGGACATCCTTGTCTAGTGCCAGTTTTTGAAGGGAATGCTTCTTGTCTTTGCCTGTTCAGTATGATATTGGCTGTGGGTTTGTCATAAATAGCTTTTGTTATTTTGAGATACATTCCGTCAATACCTAGTTTATTGAGAGTTTTTAGCATAAAGGGCTGTTGAATTTTGTTGAGGGCTTTCTTTTCATCTATTGAGATAATCATGTGGTTTTGTCTTCGGTTCTGTTTATGTGGTGGATTATATTTATAGATCTGCATTTGTTGAACCAGCCTTACATCCTCAGGATGAAGCCTCCTTGATTGTGGTGGATAAGCTTTTTGATGTGCTGTTGGATTTGGTTTGCCAGTATTTTACTGAAGATTTTTGCATCAATGTTATTCATGGATGTTGGCCTATAGTTTTCTTTTTTAGTTGAGTCTCTGCTGGGTTTTGATATCAGGATGATGTTAGCCTCATAAAATGATTTGGGAAGGATTCCCTCTTTTTGTATTGTTTGGAATAGTTTCAACAGGAATGGTACCAGTTCCTCTTTGTATGTCTGGTAGAATTCGGCTGTGAACCCATCTGGACCTGGACTTTTTTTGGTTGGTAGGCTATTAATTTCTGCCTCAACTTCAGCCCTTGTTATTGGTCAATTCAGGGTTTCAACTTCTTCCTGGTTTAGGCTTGGGAGGGTGCAAGTGTCCAGGAATTTATCAATTTCTTCCAGGTTTACTGGTTTATGTGCATAGAGTTGTTCGTAGTAATCTCTGATGGTAGATTGTATTTCTGAGGAATTGGTGGTGATCTCCCCTTTATCTTTTTTTATTGCATCTATTAGATTGTTCTCTCTTTTCTTTTTTATTAGTCTAGCTAGCAGTGTGTCTATTTTGTTGATCTTTTTAAAAAAACCAGCTCCTGGATTTATTGATTTTTTTGAAGGGATTTTTGTGTCTCTATCTCCTTCAGTTCTGCTCTGATCTTAGTTATTTCTTGTCTTCTGCTAGCTTTTGAGTTTTTTTGATCTTGCTCCTCTAGCTCTTTCAATTTTGATGATAGGGTGTTGATTTTGGATCTTTCCTTGATTCCCATGTGGGCATTTATTGCTATAAATTTCCCTCTAGACACTGCTTTAAATGTGTCCCATAGATTCTGGTATGTTGTGTCTTCATTCTTGTTGGTTTCGAAGACCATTTTTATTTCTGCCTTAATTTCATTGCTTATCCATTCATCATTCAGGAGCAAGTTGTTCAGTTTCCATGTGATTGTGCAGTTCTGAGTGCTTTTCTTAATCCTGAGTTCTAATTTGATTGTGCTGTGGCCTGAGAAACTGTTTGTTATTATTTCTGTTCTTTTGCCTTTGCTGAGGAGTGATTTACTTCCAAATATGTGAACAATTTTAGAGTAAGTGTGATGTGGTGCTGAGAAGAATGTGTAGTCTGTGGATTTGGGGTGGAGCGTTCTATAAATGTCTATTAGGTTTGCTTGGTCCAGATCTGCGTTCAAGTCCTGGATATCCTTGTTGACTTTTTGTCTCATTGATCTGTCCAGTATTGTCAGTGGAGTGTTAAAGTCTCCCACTATTATAGTGCGGGAGTCTAAGTCTCTTTGTAGGTCTTTAAAAACTTGCTTTATGTACCTGGGTGCTCCTGCATTGGGTGTGTATATATTTAGGATAGTTAGCTCTTCTTGTTGCATTGATCCTTTTACCATTATGTAATGCCCTTCTTTGTCACTTTTGATCTTTGTCGGTTTAAAGTCCATTTTATTAGAGACTAGGATTGCAACCCCTGCTTTTTTTTTTTTTTTTTTTTTTTTTGCTTTCCATTTGCTTGGTAAATCTTCTTCCATCCCTTTATTTTGAGTCTGTGTGAGTCTTGGGGCATGAGATAGGTCTCCTGAATACAGCATACCGATGGGTCTTGATTTCTTATCCAGTTTGCCAGTCCGTGTCTTTTGACTGGGGCATTTATGCCATTTACATTCAATGTTAATATTGTTATGTTTGAATTTGATCCTGCCATTTTGTTACTGGCTGGTTGTTTGCCCATTAGTTGATGCAGTTTCTTCATTGCATCGTTGTTCTTTACCATTTGGTACATTTTTGCAGTGGCTGGTACTGGTTGTTCCTTTCCATGTTTAGTACTTCCTTCAGGAGCTCTTGTAAGGCAGGTCTTGTAGTGATGAAATCTCTCAGCAATTGCTTGTCTGTAAAGGATTTTATTTCTCCTTCACTTACGAAGCTTAGTTTGGCTAGATATGAAATTCCTGGTTGAAAGTTCTTTTCTTTAAGAATGTGGATATTGGCCCCCACTCCCTTCTGGCTTGTAGGGTTTCTGCCGAGAGATCTCCTGTGAGTCTGATGGTCTTTCCTTTGTGGGTGACTCAACCTTTCTCTCTGGCTGCCCTTAGGATTTTTTCCTTCATTTCAACCCTGGTGAGTCTGATGATTATGTGCCTTGGGGTTGCTCTTCTTGAGGAGTATCTTTGTGGTGTTCTCTGTATTTCCTGGATTTGAATATTGGCCTCCCTTGTTAGGTTGAGGAAGTTGTCTTGGATAATATCTTGAAGAGTGTTTTCCAGCTTGGATTCATTCTCTCCATCACATTCAGGTACGCTGATCAAGCGTAGATTAGGTCTTTTCACATAATCCCATAGTTCTTGGGGGCTTTTGTTCATTTGTTTCCACTCTTTCCTCTCTAATCTTGCCTTCTCATTTTAGTTCATTGATTTGATCTTCAATCTCTTTCTTCTGCTTGGTCGATTTGGCTGTTGAAACTTGTGTATGCCTCACAAAGTTCTCATGCCTTGTTTTTCAGCTCCATCAAGTTGTTTATGTTCTTCTCTAAGCTGTTTATTCTGTTTAGCATTTCATCCAACATTTTCTCAAGGTTCTTAGTTTCTTTGCATTGGGTTAGAATATGGTCTTTTACCTCAGAGAAGTTTGTTATTACCCACCTTCTGAAGCCTGCTTCTGTCAGTTTGTCAAACTCATTCTCTGTCATGTTCTGTTCCCTTGATGGTGAGGAATTGTGATCCCTGGGAAGAGATGAAGTGTTCAGGTCTTTGTTGGTTTCATCCTTTTTGCACTGGTCTCTTCCCATCTTTGTGGATTTGTCTCCCCTTGATCCTTGAAGTTGGTGATTTCGGGAGGAATCTCTAAGTAAATGTCCTTTCTGTTGAGGTTGGAGCTATATCTTCTTTGGCCTGTAGAGGTGCTGCTGGGCTGCCTTGGATTCAGTCAGGCTGCTGGTGGGTGGTCTTCCCCTGGAGTTTGTTTATGCAGGTGAGTTTAGACCCACCTTCCCAATGGTGTCTCTCCTTCCCCAAGCTCGATCTTCCTGGTTAGGTTCAAACTGGTGTATTCACTGCGAAGCTCTCTATTGTGTGGGCTTCAGTTTGAGTTTTATAGGGGTGGGGCCTGCCAGGCCTTATGGACCTATTTCCCTGCTTTCAACTCTGCCTCTTTCTGTGGGACGGGTAGTTCCATCCCACTGGTATTAGTCCAAACTTCTGCCCAGGTCCGTGCCAACAACTTGTGGCACCAGGTAGGAACTGTCACTCAGATCTATATTGACACCCCATGGCACCCCTCAGCCTGGCGGGGTTCTCGTGGACCATGGGTTGCAGGAGGGATGAGGGAAGCACAGGCTCTGAATCAGAGCACCGACGGGGTGAAGTCCCCGACCCTCCAAGCTGACTGCATGTTCCAGGTGGGGATGCGCCCTGCCCTGTCTTGGTTCGCTTTCCCTGGGCTGCTCTTACCCTGCTTTGGCTCGCCTTCCCTGGGCTATTTTCAGTGTCCTATAAGTCCCACTGAAACAAACCCAACACCTCACTTGGAATCTTGAAGTCCTCTAGCCCTCTGTGTCTCATTCACTGGGAGCTGCGTTCCAGTGTTGCCTCCTCTCAGTCATTTTGGTGCCCTCCTCTGAATTTTTATTTTTAACTGAAACAATAGAAAACAAGCTGATACTATTCATAGTTTTTAATTAAAGAAGTATTACATTCTTACATAATTAAATATACTGTCAAATTAATAGGCACTCTTACTTGAGTGTTTCACAGACTATGCCACAGGACACCCAAAACTCCCAAAGTGCCCTAAAAAGATAAAGTAACCTTCTAGAATTAGATTCATTGCATTTCACATCAATACTGCTAAAAATTTCCTTCAAAAACTGACTCAATTTGGCTCAGATTAATTTCTGATTTAATTTTTTTCCTCCTTTTAAAAAAGGTTTTTATTTCCATAGGTTTTTGGGAAACAGGTGGTAATTGGTTATATGAGTAAATTCTTCAGTGGCGATTTGTGAGATTTTGGTGCACCTATCATCTGAGCAGTATACACTGAACCCGATTTGTAGTCTTTTATTCCTCAATCCCCTTCTACCCTTTCCCCTGAGTCTTCAAAGTCCATTGTATTATTCTTTTTTTTTTATTGCATTTTAGGTTTGGGGGTACATGTGAAGAACATGGAAGATTGTTACATAGGTACACACATGGCAGTGCGATTTGCTGCCTTCCTCCCCATCACCTATATCTGGCATTTCTCCCCATGCTATCCCTCCCCAACTCCCCACCCCCACTATCCCTCCCCTTTTTTCCCCCGACAGACCCCAGTGTGTGATACTCCCCCTCCCTGTGTCCATGTGTTCGCATTGTATTATTCTTATGTCTTTGCATCCTCATAGCTTAGCTCCAAGTTATGAATGAGAACATATGATGTTTGGTTTTCCACTCCTGAGTTACTTCACCTAGAATAATAGTCTCCAATTCCACCCAGGTTACTGTGGATGTCATGAACTCATTCATTTTTATGGCTGAGTAGTATTCCATCATATATATATATGCACACATACCACAGTTTCCTTATCCACTTGTTGATTGACAGGCATTTGGACTGGTTTTATATTTTTGCAATTGCGACTTGTGTTGCTATAAATATGCATGTGCAAGTATCTTTTTCAGATAATGACTTCTTTTCCTCTGGGTAGATACTTAGTAGTGGGATTGCTGGATCAAATGGTAGTTCTGCTTTCAGTTTAAAGAATCTCCACACTGTTTTTCATAGTGGTTCTAGCAGTTTACATTCCACCAGCAGTGTAGAAGTGTTCCCTTTTCACTGCATCCATGCAAACATGTTATTTTTAATTTTTTTATTATGGTCTTTCTTGCAGGCATAAGGTGGTATTGCATTGTAGTTTTGATTAGCATTTCCTTGATCATTAGTGATGCTGAAAATTTTTCATTAAAGAAAAACCCACTTCTGTTCTCACATACAGTGAATTTCCTTTTCCCGAGCTCCAATTTCTTCTTAGAATCACTTCATTTGGAATCACTAATAGGCAGGTTTCTCCATTTTTCTGGATTTGGTAATATGACAACCCTATGCAGGTTTTCCTTGACTTTTCATTAAGCCATATCACCTCTTCCTAACATTCTCTTTAGTCTCTAACATGTGATATGTAATTCTTCAAATATTCAGTCAAGAATTAGGGCCATTAAGTGACATTATTTTTTATCCTAAGTCTCTGATAAGATTTTGTAAGCAAAATTATATCCTTGCTTTATAAGCCAGAAATTTTCATGGTTTTGAAACACACTCTGTGTACTTTTTATAAGTGTTATTTTTTATCCAGTAAACAGGAAAATTAAGTTCGAAGGAAAATATAAAATGAAATTAAATGCACCGGTAAAGCCAGGACCTGAACAATCTCAACTTTTGGCCACTTGTCTATGTTAGTGTATATGAATGGACAGGAATCTTAAGTGTCTCACAGAGTGCTTCTCTAAAAGTATTGTGGTATTTGTTTACAGATGCATCGGATATGGAGCTGAGGCTTGTGGGTGGAAGCAGCAGGTGTGCTGGAATAGTTGAGGTGAAAGTCCAGGGAGCCGTGGGAATTCTGTGTGCTAACAACTGGGGAATGAACATTGCTGAAGTTGTTTGCAGGCAACTTGAATGTGGGTCTCCAATCAGTGTCTCCAGAAAGCCTCATTTTACAGAAAGATCATTGCACATCTTACTATCTGATTCTCGCTGCACTGGAAAGGAAACCTCTATCTGGGATTGTGTACGATGGGAGTGGAAACAGACTGTGTGCTATTTAAATATGGAAGCAAGTTTGATCTGCTCAGGTAATTCCTGGACAAAGATAAACACATTTATTTGATTATTTATTTTTGCAATTATTTAATACATATTTATGACATAGCTACTTAACAATATTAGATTAAAAGTAAATGAACTAGATAAAAGTAATCCTACCCTCTTATCTAGAAGACATGTGTATAATAAAAATATATAATAAAATAATTCTTTATTTAAAATTGTATGAATTAGAAGCACAAGATGAAATGAGAAGGCATAATTAGAAGATATTACCTATTTGTAGAGTCAGAGAATATTTCTGTGAAGTGATAGTTAAGGAAAGATGGGAAGGATATGTATGATTTAATCATATGAAGAAGTGTTGGGAAGATTACTTTAAACAGTAGTATTTTATTCAAGTACCACACTTGGGAATGAGCTTGTGTTATTCCAGGAACTAAAAAATGGTTGAAAGAGAGAGGTATTAGATCGAGTGAACAAGGGGGAAAAGTTATAATAAAGTCTTGATATGTAGGCAAGGGCAAGGTTATTTGTGGAATAGGGATTTTGGACTTTATTCTAAAGTGAATGGTAAACCATTGAAGGTTGTAAGCATGATAAAACTTGCATTTCAAAGACAGCACTCTGGCTGCAGAGTGTGTGTGTGTGTGTGTGTGTGTGTGTGTGTGTGTGTGTGTGTGTATTGGAGAGAGGAGGCTAGTGGATGCAGGGAGTCACGTTGTTGAATAATTCTAGGGATGATATGGAGTTTTGATTAGGATGCTCATTATGGAGCTGAAACCAACAAAACTTAATACAGTGAATGTGGAAATAAAGATAAAGATTTCTATATTAAGCAGGTGGGTATACTGCAGTTTCATCATCTAGAAAGATAATCTTGGAAGAGAAGCTGGTTAGAGATGGTGGGATGATGAGTCCAATTTTGTGTGTGTGAAATGTGAGGTAATGGTAAGGCAGTCATCAAATGAAGAGGGTTGGAGGAAAGTGGATATGAGATTTATGTGATCAGAAGACTTGTCTTGAATGGAGATATAACTATTAGAGTCCTAGAGATGTAGATGGAAACTAAATCTAGGAATAAAATGTAAATTGAGAATTTTAAAAGCCTAGATCCAAGAAGAATGAGCTCTTAGCCCTGAAGAAGAATAATATTTAGTGGTTTACTGACATAAAAGAAGTTGGAAAAGCATACTGAGGAGTAGTGGTTGCAGAATGTCACATCACTGAAACCAAGGGAAGAAGATATTTCAAAAAGATGGGAAATCAATTCTGGAAAAAACCTAAGAGGCCAATTTAGAGGAAATTAAACAATTTCCACCAAGTTTAGCAACAGAGAAGTCATGAATAAATTTAATAAAAGTAGTTTTGTCACATGAGAAAAAGGAGATCATTTCAAGTTGAGAAGGAAATGGGAGGTAAAGATATTAGGATAATAGGCATAGATTATTTCCAAAAAGTTGAATTTTAAGGCGAAGAAATAGATAAGGTGATGATTAAAAAGGAATATAATCTCCAGGGGGCGTTGCTCAATTTTTTTTTTATGGTTAGGAGATTCTAGAGTAGTACTCTTCAAAAGAACATCACTTTCTGTGAGGAAGTAAAATATATGCTACTAGCTGATATTAGGGGGCTATAGAAAAAATAGAACTAGAAAATAGAATTCAGAGTGTTTATAGGACAGAATGAAATTCCAGAAGTAAAAGGATTGGGGCAGGCCTTACTTAAAAGGTGAAACATAGACAAAGACTTGAGGGGGGATGAGAGAGTCAGTTGTGTGCATATATGCAGAAGGAAAGTACAAACGGAGATGCAGCCAGTTTCAAAAGCCGTGGGACAAGATTATGCCTGATATGTTTGAAGAAGAGAAAGGAATCCAGTGCAGCTGAAGAGCAATAAGTAAAACATCAGGGCATAGCACCAAAAGATGTAAATGAGCAGGGAAGGTCACTCAGGGACAGGTAGGTCTTCATAGGAGTTTAGGTTTTTTACTCTGAGTGAAATGTAGAGTCATGGGAAGATTTGGGGCAGAATACTGATTTAACCTGATAGATCATTTTAAATGACCTCTTTGGATTTTTATTTTTTAAAAGATGAACTATAGAGGAATAATTATAGAAATAGGGAATCTGTAGGAATCTATTACAGTAACTCAGGCAAGTAATGTTGGTGGTTCAATCCAGGTGCTAGGGTTGATGGGGTGAGAAGTTTTGGGATTGTAGATATACTTTGAAAATACAGAAAACAAAACTTTCTGAAAAGCAAGATATATCATGTAACAGAAGTCAAGAATTATTTCAAAATATTTGAGTCTCTGGAATGATGGAGTTCCATCAATGGAAATATGGAAATCTGCAACCTTAGCTAGGTGCTTGAAAGAACTCCAGAGAATTCACATTGAGATGTCTGCAGGAAATCCAAGTGGAAATGCTAGACAGAAATTGGATAAATGAGTCAGGAGTTTGGAAAAATGCCTGGGTTGGAGACAGACAACTTACATTACTAATATAAGTAGTTTTGCTGCAAAGAATAGAGTCAGAATAATGGGCAGCATTTTTTGATTGTTTATACATTACTCATTTAGTTAGATTCCTGGGGTCTGACCAGTAGGTAGAAGTCCTTCTATTCTTATTTTATACCATCTTGTTAAGATGACTACAAATCTTAATATATACTGTTTAATGCTTAGGTTACTCAGTCAGTGTTTTTCAATGTAAACAAATTGTGCAATTCATTTCCTTCAGAGAAGTTCTAAATCTAGGATTGGTGGGTCACCAAGACATAGAAAATAGGTATGTAATCCAGATCTATGAACTTAAGCCTGTACTGCAAATATCATTCTCTGAGCCCCTACGAATGGGATGTTCTAATGAATGGAAAAAAAAAATGCCCTGGAGTTAGATGTGGAGATGGAGACAGGGATAGATACTGTAAAACCCTAAAAACTAACCTTTGAAATACTATTTTGTAGCCCACAGGCAGCCCAGGCTGGTTGGAGCTGATACGCCCTGTTCTGGACTTGTTGAAGTGAAACATGGAGAGACATGGGGCTCTGTCTGTGATTCTGATTTCTCTCTTCATGCTGCCCATGTGCTGTGCAGAGAATTAAATTGTGGAGAGGCCATATCTCTTTCTGTGGGAGCTCACTTTGAAAAAAGGAATGGTCTAACTTGGGCAGAAAAGTTCCTGTGTGAAGGGAGTGAAACTTACCTTGCATTATGCCCCACAGTTCAACATCCGGAAGACACTTGTATCCACGGCAGAGAAGTTGGAGTTGTCTGTTCTCGTGAGATTTTTAAATAATCTTAATTGGTCGGGGCTAGAGATGGGGAGTACGGGGCTGGAGCTGATACGTCATGATGTCTCTTCTATGGCCTTGTCGCCCGCAGGATATACAGATGCCCGACTTGTGAATGGCAAATCCCAGTGTGAGGGGCAAGTGGAGCTCAAGGTGTTTGGATACTGGGGCTCACTGTGTGACACCCACTGGGACCTAGAAGATGCCCATGTTCTGTGCAGACAGCTCAGCTGTGGGGTTGCTGTCTCAACCACAGGAGGAAAATATATTGGAGAAGGAAGTGGTCGTGTTTGGGGACACAGTTTTTATTGCTCAGGGAATGAGTTAGTTCTGGATAACTGTCCAATGACAGTTCTTGGAGCACCTCCCTGTATCCATGAAAATACTGTCTCTGTGACCTGCACAGGTAAGAGAACAGTGCTTATGGTCAACTACTGTCAACATAGCCCAGATATGGTAGAAGGAGTGTGGGATTAAAGGAAAGAGGGGTAAGAGAACGGGGGCACAGTGGAGAGAGGATAGGCATGACAGTTAGAGTAACATGTAAGAAATAATGATAACTAGGGCCATTCCTAGGGTGAAGTTAACACCTCTGTGTTTGGGATTTAGGAGTAGACATTATTAATAAAAATGGTTTCAGTAGACGACAGGGTTTGAAAATTCCTTACCGTGATTGCTCATTCCATGTTATCACAGAACTCTTCAACATTTTGCGTATATTTTGGTCTTACTTTTGCCCTATTTCCTGCACCCTCCACCAGGAACCTAACCCAGCCAGTGTTTCCATGCCCTGCAAATTTATCTGACCCATATGTGCCTGCAGTTCCGGGGGGCGGTGCTTTCGCCTGCTTAGGTAAGCAGAATCAGTCTTAGGAAACACTGCAGCTTTAAAGAATGTCATTTATTAACTGGACTTTCTCCTTTAAGAGGACAAACAGGACAAACAGGACAAACAGCTCCGCCTGGTGGACGGAACAACCGCTGTGCCGGGAGAGTAGAGATCTATCACGACGGCTCCTGGGGCACCATCTGTGATGATGGCTGGGACCTGAGCGATGCCCACGTAGTGTGCCAGAGAGCTGGGCTGTGGAGAGGCCCTCAATGCCACGATCTCTGCTCACTTTGGGGCGGGGTCGGGCCCATCTGGCTGGATGACATGAACTGCACAGGAACGGAGTCCCACGTGTGGCAGTGCCCCTCCCGGGACTGGGGGCAGCACGACTGCAGGCACAAGGAGGACGCAGGGGTCATCTGTTCAGGTCTGTATTGCTACCTTTTCACCCTCCTCTACACACACGTGCACACACATGCACACACACAACACAATTGTAAAGTGTAAAGTGTATGGCTTAGGAATACAAACACAACAACAAAAAAAATCCACTTGATTTTAATCCTATTCTTATACTGATTTCTTAATACACTTGTCATATTTCATTTGTCTGGGTATCATTCATAACTGAGAAAAATGGAAGGTTGGTCTTACTGTCAGAGAAGGTTGGACCCCAAAAAATGGACCTTATATTACATCCACTTTGACCTTAAGAGGTCAAAAGACATTGAATAACTTGTCTGAGAATACACTATTAACTGTGTTCAGTCGGTCATATTTTGTTGTTCTGTTTTGTTTTAGGCTTTTAATAGCCTGAAACCATGGTTATTAGTTTCTGTTTCTAGTGGTAAGCAGAAAGAGGGATGAGGAAGGGGCTTTACTAGCCTGACTAGAAAGAAACTAAGAACCCATGCCTGTATTCTCTCCCTTGGACATCCCTGCAAATGGAATTAACCTCCTGATAATTTTCTGAATTGAATTTATGTTCCAGAGTAGAGTGTAGTATGTTGCATTTTAACTTCTTGATACACATTTAATGCTCAAATACTATTCTTGGGAAACCCTCACTAACCCTGAAATCACACAAGACCCTTAGTTTCCATCAGATAATATGCTGTTAATATGTTAGAGTGATTTATTGAATTGTAGTCTGAGCCCTAGTATATTATTTCCAGGGGAAGAAATGCATTCCTTGGGGAGGAATTTTCCAACTCCAAAGGAAATATTTAACACTAGGTTTTGTATTTGTCTCTAGAATTCACAGCCTTGAGGCTCTACAGTGAAACTGAAACAGAGAGCTGTGCTGGGAGATTGGAAGTCTTCTATAATGGGACCTGGGGCAGTGTTGGCAGGAGGAACATCACCACAGCCACAGCAGGGATTGTGTGCAGGCAGCTGGGCTGTGCAGAGAATGGAGTTGTCAGCCTCGCCCCTTTATCTAAGACAGGCTCTGGTTTCATGTGGGTGGATGACATTCAATGTCCTAAAATGCATATCTCCATATGGCAGTGCCTGTCTACCCCGTGGGAGCGAAGAATCTCTAGCCCAGCAGAAGAGACCTGGATCACATGTGAAGGTGGGTATCTTTCTAAACACTGGCTGTCACTGAAACCCTGTGAAATATAATTTACCACAAATAGCAAATCTTTCCATCCAGGAACACATGGCAGACTCACTGAAAAGTGCATGACAATAAATGCTGATTTATCACATCTGTCGTATATTGAAATTTTATTATTTTGGTTTAGTTTTAAAAGGATAACAACTCATAAACAGTTATAGGGTTTTAAAAAATGAAAAATAGAATATGCTTTGTTCTAGAAAAGCATATTCTATTTTTCATTTTTTAAAACCCTATAACTGTTTCTAGAATTCTAGAAAGCTCAGAACTTTTGAGGAAATGTAAATTATTTGGGGAGATTAAACACCTCTATATTTTCCTGCAGAACATTTTACTATGAGAAGTTAGTTGATTATTTATAAAGCACTTGTAAATTGTCCTATTTGATTAAAATTTAATATGTTTATTATAGAGATTTTAGAAATTGTACAATTCTAAATAATAAATTCATTTCACATTTAATCTGATTATCAAAAATAACCATTACCAATATTCAGAACATTAACTATTAGTCTATCTTTTGTTCAAAAACTTAAAGTTACGATTGTGGATATAAAATGTAGATACCATATAAGTGTATATGTATATACAGTATATATGTATATAATATATTACACTATATTTATACATGTATAATACCACTTGTGCATAAAGTAAGATTTCTGTATCCTACTTTTATATGTAAAAGTATACTATAAATATATTCTAATAATAAATAGCCCCCAAATGGCATGCAATATTTTATCATGTGAACATAAATAATCATGTGATTATTGGTTTTAAGGCTATTTCTCAATGTCAAACCAGTATAAATAATGTCATCATAAGCACCCTTATTCATTTTCAGTGAATCTCTGATGATATCTGAAGGTTATATTTCTAGTCCCATGATGAGTGGATAAAATGAGTGAACGTTTTTTATGAATCGTTGTATGTACTAGTTAGTTGCTCCAGCAGAAAGCCTATGTGTTAGTTTTCATTCTTATCACCAGTGTATGAGAGCACCGATTTTATTTCACCCTTCCTACCAATGTTACACACAGAGAGAAACATATACACAGACATACACATAATTCCCAAATTAAAATTTCACCTATTTCAACATAATTTGCATGTGTTTGGTTAGTAGTGGATATGGACATTATTTATGAATATTGTCCATTTGTGGTTTATATTTTTAAGCATTTTGCTTCCTTTTACTATTGTAATTGTATCACATAATATCATTCCCCAAACAAGAAATTCAAAAAAAACCCAGAAATCTTGAAAAAATACAAATATCACCTATAATACCATGATCAGTTGATGCTATATTAGCTGATGTTATACTCCTATCATATATGTGTATGGATTTTATATATATTCATATATTTTGTTGCAAAAATGTTATACTATATGTATTTGTGCTGCTTGCTCTTTTGATTTAGTAATATTTTCTCACACTAAAGCATGTTTCTTTACCACATGATATACTATGATCTGATGCACCACATGCACCACATACTATCTATCATCTTATGCCCCTCCTTGGACATTTAGAAAATTCAAGTTATTTTTCTGTTTTAGTTAACATCACATTAAATATCCTTAAAAATATAGAAAATTATTTTAGACATGTTTCTCAATATTTTCTTTTCCAAAATCGATTTTTCCATGTAATCAATTATATTACCTGAAATTTTGGATTTCAGCTATCTTAAGTTTTCATTTATCAATATTTTACATTAAAATTTTGCATTTATATGAATATGAATGATACTATGCCATAGTTTTTTTAGTGCTCTTTTTATATTTGTTGATTTTAGTAGTGAAGATTTGTTGCAGTATAAAATTGACCAGGATGAATTCTACCAGCTTTTATGATCTTCAATAATATATGGAATAAAATTATGTTTCAGTATAGTTGAAACGAGATAACTATAGCTATTTTGGATGGTAATTTGTTAATACTTAAAAAGAATGTCTAGGACTATTAGGTTATTCTCATTTTCTTGAGTCAATTTTGTGAAAGGATTAAAGAATGTATTAGTCAGTTCTCATGCTGCTAATAAAGACATACCCGAGACTGGGTAATTTATAAAGGAAAGAGGCTTAATGGACTCACACTTCCACATGGTTGGGCAGGCCTCACAATCATGGCCGAAGGCAAAGAAGGAGCAAAGTCACATCTTACATGGTGGCAGGCAAAAGAGTGTGTGCAGGGAACCTCCCCTTTATAAAACCATCAGATCTTGTGAGACTTATTCACTATCACAAGAACAGCACAGGAAAGACCCAGCCCGTGATTCAATTACCTCCCACCAGGTCCCTCCCACAACACATGGGAATTATGGGAGCTACAATTTGAGATTTGGGTGGGGACAGCCAAACCATAGCAAAGAAAACATACTCTGAATTTATTATGAGATAGCCATTCAGTGATGCACTCTGTATTAGTAGGAGGTAGAAGCTAGTCTAAAAGTATTTATTAATGAGACAGAGATTTACAAAAATGAAGAGAAAAAATAAATCAAACTCAAGATGTTTGGCTATGAGAGAGAGAAAAGGGTTAACATGGTAACTGGAGAGGGGCTCTTATGACAAGGAGAAAGAAGATTTTTTAAAGGGTGCATGTGAAAGTTATCAGGTTAATTGACTTGGGGATGAGATGTTTAGATCAAAAAGCCCTTTGGAATAGAAGACAAGTTACCTAAAAGTTCATTATCTACTGAAACTAGCTTTTCCCATCCTATTATGGAAACTAAAGTCCAGTACAGAAATCCTGAGATTCTTTTTGGCCTTCATGTTGTTGGTGGACAGAAGCAAGGCAGAGGCTTAGAATATGAAAGAACATTTAACAAAATAATGAAGAATGAGAAATAAAAATGATAATATCATTCTAAAATATTGAGGATTCTACAGACTTTTTTGACAGCAAGTTTAAAATGGCCCCAGTTATAATTATCTGCAGTGAAACTCAGTATTTCAGGAACTGGCTTAAAGGAGGTAGAGAGTTAGGTTTATCCTGCATTTGTACGCAGCCATGTCGGGGTGATGAGAGGTCACTAGTGCCAAGGCACTGTTCATTTGGGAAAGAGAATGTTTGTAGTTATCATCTTAGTATACGTACTTTACGAGGAGTGAAGTGAAGGCAAGAAAGGACTGATAATTGGAGGGCATTGAAGATGCAACAGTCTATAGATCAGACTTGAGCCAAAGGAACATTAGCTAATATTTGGAGAAATAGTGAAAATGAGAGGGGCAAGATAGGGTGTTTGGGTCAGATAGGACATTGAAATTTGGAAAATCAAATCAATACATTTTGTTTTCAAACATCTAGAGTAGAAAATAAATATCTGGTTGGCCTCGCTGGAGATGCTTCACCCCTTGACTGTGACTAGAATCAACCACAGTCATGCGTAGGGGCTTATTCACTTCACAGGTTATTCTCTAATCTACGTAACATTGAAATTCTGCCTTCCTTACCACACCCATATTCATCAAACACATTTCCTACTTTCAAGTTTTTCTACCTCAGCGTTCTCCCACAACCTCCTTCAGGAGTAAAGATAGCAGTGTTTTGTGCCTTTGTAGATAAAATAAGAGTGCGTGGAGGAGACACGGAGTGCTCTGGGAGAGTGGAGATCTGGCACGAAGGCTCCTGGGGCACAGTGTGTGATGACTCCTGGGACCTGGCCGAGGCAGAAGTGGTATGTCAGCAGCTGGGCTGTGGCTCTGCTCTGGCTGCCCTGAGGGAGGCTGCGTTTGGCCAGGGAACTGGACCTATCTGGTTGGGATGAGATGCAGTGCAAGGGAAATGAGTCATTTCTATGGGACTGTCGTGCCAAACCCTGGGGACAAAGTGACTGTGGACACAAGGAAGATGCCGGTGTGAGGTGCTCTGGTAAGTGTAAAAAGGCTGCACTTAAACCGAGCCTCCCACTAAGGGTAAAGGATATTGGGAAACAGCCTCAGATAGTTGAGCTGAAGTTACTAGGACTTCTTGCTGAAGAATGAAAGGCTGTGTTAAACTAGTGTTTTTCCCCCAACTAAATAAGACAATGTTCCACAGTTACCTAAAATAGTCCCCATAATTTTGATGGAAAAAAGCTGGATTTAGCCTTAGACTTCCAAGTAAGAGGATTCTGAGTGATATTTTAAATGACATCCAATATTCACAGGAGGTGTAAAAAGAAACATCCAGTTCCTTTTCTTTCATTTACAGCTTCTCTCCCTCTCTCTCTCTCTTTCAGGACAGTCGCTGAAATCACTGAATGCCTCCTCAGGTATAGTTTTCTGTCTATCAGTGGTATAACCTAAGGCTATATGGAAGGTCAAGGGAGAGCTGAAACTGCTAAGATAATCAAAGGAGACTGAGGACTGCAGAAATACAAGACTGTGGATGGCAACCAGTGGTGTCGGTAGCTCTATGACTACTTTGCTATGCAATCTTTCTCTCTAGAAAAATCCTGTTTACATGCAGAGAAGGATAAGACTCTTGTGCTACCCTCATAGATAGAATTATCTCTTTAGGTTCTCAAATAGTCTTTATGAGACTGGCAGATACAGCTCAAGCTTCAGGAGAATTGCTTAAACCCAGGAGGCAGAGGCTGCAGTGAGTCGAGATCGTGCCACTGCACTCAGCCTGGGTGATGGAGTGAGACTCCATCTCAAAACAACAACAACAACAAAGAAAGAAAGAAAAAGAAACAGATCAGGCCCCAGTATTTTCTGAGTCTGGTGTTTTAGTAGCGAATGCAATGCAAGAGGAAAGGTTTAATTATTAAGTCTTTTGTATAAAATTGGAAGTAATTTAGGGCAATAGAATTATGGAAAGATTTGGATTCAATTGTTCCAAGATAGTTTTCATCTAAAATAGCTCTCAAAGATTATGTACTGTTCATGAATATGTTGAAACGTATAGCCACCATTATTCTTCTCAGCAACTAGGGAACCGGTTTTTTTCCAGTGTATAAACCCACACTTGATATTTACTAGTTTAATACTTATCAATGTTTAATTTCTATACAGGTCATTCAGCACTTATTTTATCTAGTGTCTTTGGGCTCCTTCTCCTGGTTTTGTTTATTCTATTTCTCATGTGGTGTCAAGTTCAGAAACAAAAACATCTGCCCCACAGAGGTGAGAGCCCCACTGGGATTGCATAAAATGTGAGTTACCTGTTACCAAGGGCACACAGGTTGGGGGCTTCCTGCAGAGAGGAAGAAATGCACTGGCCACCTTGCGTGAGATGGATTGGAAAGTGCCAGGCCAAATGCAGAAGGCTGTGGAATGATCAAGAATCAGCCAGTCCACAATTTCCATTTATACAAATGCAATCTTTTAGAAGCTGTAGCCTGAAATACAGATAATGAGTCAGATAGGCAAAGATCTCAGCTGATAGAAGGAAGGTAATTGTATGTTTTGGTTCAGAATCTAGATTGCAGAAATAACCAATAGAAAATGTGGAAGCATGGTGGAAGATTAAGAATAAGAGTGTCCTGGGTTTGAACGCCGCTTATATAATATACTAGCTGTGTGGCCTTTGGCTAGAAACTACCTTTCCAAACTCCAATTTCCTAATTTGTAAAGATAATAACAGTACTAACTCATTAGGTTGTTAAGATAGTTAAATAAATTAGTCATCTGTATGAAAAATGACCAGCACATAGTAAATGCTATATAAAGAACTTGGTAATAAAAGTGGAGGAATTTCAACGGTTCAAGAAAAAGGAGAATAAATATTAAAAATACACTAGCAGGGGTAGGTGCCAAAAAGGCCATTGGATTTTAGCGCAGAGGGATTAATATGTGTCAAACCTTAGCAGTAACTGTCCTAATATAAAGGATAGGCCATTTGAATTTAAATACTAACCATGAAGCATCCATTTTCAGTTTCATCTAGAAGAAGGGGTTCTCTTGAGGAGAATTTATTCCATGAGATGGAGATCTGCCTCAAGACAGAGGACGCACATTGGATAAGAACCTCAGGTCTGTGCAACTCCAGGGGCCTCATTCCATGGAGAGGGTGGAAATATGAGGCAATCCCACTGATATTCAGAAATTCTTTCTCAGTTGGTGATGTGTCTCAGCCTCTTATACAAAATCCACAAAAGGGAAAAAAATGGGAAACAAACGGGAAATAGATAAAATAAAATATGACTCAAAATTAAGAAAACTAGAATATACATTCTCACTTATTTCATCCTCAGGGTTATATTTAGTTCATGGCAGAGGCACCAAGCAGAGAAGACTAAAATAAAAAGTATTATTTCGTCTAATAATTAGTCAAATATTTTGTCCACAATTTCATTACAAAACCAGTAAACCATAATTATTTTCCAATTTCATTACATTAGTTTTTAATTTGGTGGCTAAGTTCCTTGAATCTTATCTATATTTGTACATTTATAATTATTTTAAAAATAGTTTTATCATGATATATAGTGTGGACAAAACAGTGCATAAAACTAAACCTTTTTTGCAAATAACTTATAGTGGAATTACTGTGACAATACAATGAACACCACCTGGCAAAGTGACTTTCCAATAGCCATAAAAAATTTTACTCCTCTAAGTTATAAATGACAATGTATTTTTTTTTTTTTTTTTTTTTTTGAGACAGAGTCTCTCTCTGTCGCCAGGTACCAGGCTGGAGTGCAGTGACGTGATCTCGGTTCACTGCAACCTCCACCTCCTGGGTTCAAGCAATTCTCCTGCCTCAGCCACCCGAGTAGCTGGGACTACAGGCGCACGCTACCACGCCCAGCTAATTTTTTTTTTTTTTGTATTTTTAGTAAAGACAGGTGTTTCACCATGTTGGCCAGGATGGTCTTGATCTCTTGACCTCGTGATCCACCTGCCGCAGCCTCCCAAAGTGCTGGGATTATAGGCGTGAGCCACCGTGCCTGGCCACGAGAATGTATTTTACTGAATCATCACTGACACTAAATACTTTCATCATTTATAATGTTGCTAATTTAGTATTCGATAAGTGGCATCTCATTATTTTTAATTAACATTGTTTTAAAATTGTATTTTTGTGTTGATAAATAACATATGTACATATTTTCTAGGTATATGTGATAATTTAGTACATTCATATAATTTATAAAGATCAAATTAGTATAATTGGGATATCTGGCACCTCAAATATGTGTCTTTTCATTACACCAGGAACATCTGAATTATTCTCTTTAGCTATTTTGAAATAGATTACTGTAAATTGTAGTCACCTTATTGATTATCAAACACTAGGTTTTATTTCTTATAATTGTATATTTGTACTCAATCAACCTCTCTTTATCCTCCCTTTCCCTTACCCTTCCCAGCCTCTGGTAACCACCAATCTATCTTCATGGGATCAACAATTTTAGCTCCCACATATGAATGAGAACGTGGATATCTGTCTTTCTGTGCTTGGCTTATTTCATTTAACATAATGACCTCTAGTTCCATCATGTTACTACAAATAGCAGGATTTCATTTTTTATGGCTGAAAATGTGTGTGTTTATACCACATTTTCTTTACCCGTTCATTCATTGATGGACATGTAGGCTGATTCTGTATTTTGGCTATTATAAACAGTGCTGTGATAAACATGGTGCAGCTATCACTTTGATATATGATTTGCTTTCTTTTGGATATATACTCAGAAGTGGAATTACTAAATCATATAGTAATACTATCTTTAGTTTTTTGAGGAACCTCCGTACAGTTTTCCATAATGACTATACTAATTTACATTTCCACTAATTTACATTCCCATCAATAGTGTGTGAGCGTTCTCCTTTCTTCATATCCTCGCCAGTATCCATTATTTCCTGTCTTTTTGATAAAAGCCATTCTGCCTGAAGTGTGATGATATCTCATTGCCTTTTTGAGTTACGTTTCCCTGATTATTAGTGTTTTTGAGCATTTATTTATATATCTATTGGCCATTTGTATGTCTTCTTTTGAGAAATGTCTATTCAGTTCTTTTGGCCATTTTTAAAATCAGATTCGTTGTTTTTTTTGCTATTGCGTTGTCTGAGCTCTTTATATATCTAGATTATTAACTCCTTTATTAGATGGATAGTTTGAAAATATTTTCTCCCACTTTGTGGTTGTCTCTTCATTCTGTTGATTTTTCCTTTTGCTGTCCAGAAGCTTTTTTGGTTGATATAATCCTATTTGTCTGTATTTTTGCTTTGGTGGTCTGTGCTTTTGAGGTCTTACCCAAGAATCTTTGCTCAGACCAATATCCTGGAGTGTTTCCAAATGTTTTCTTCTAGTAGTTTCATAGTCTCAGGTCTTACATTTAGTTATTTAATTCATTTTTATTTGATGTTTTATATGGTGTGAGATGGAGTCTAGTTTCATTCTTGTGCATATGGCTATTCAGTTTTCCCAGTGCCACTTATTGAAGAGACTATCTTTTCCCAGTGTATGTCCTTGGTGTATTTGTCAAGAGTGGCTTGGCTACAAATGCATGGATTTATATCTGGGTTCTCTATTCTGTTCCACTGGTTTATGTGTCTGTTTTAGTACCATGCTGATTTGCTTACCATAATTTTGTAGTATATTTTGAAGTCAGGTAATGTGAGTGCCTCTAGCTTTGTTTTTTTGCTCGGAATAGCTTTGACTATTGGGGGCCTTCTGTTGTTCTATCTAAAATTTATGATTGTTATTTCTATTTCTTTGAAAAATGCAATTAGTATTTTCATAGGGATTACATTGGATCTGTAAATTGCTTTAGGTAATTGATTTGGGCATTTAGCAATATTAATTCTGTCAATCCATTAGCATGAAATATATTTCTATTTTTGTGTCCTCTTCTATTTCTTTCATCAGTGTTTTATAGTTTTCTTTGTATACATCTTTCACTTCTTGGTTAAATTGATTCCTGTATTTTATACTCTTTGTAGCTATTGCCAATTGGATTGCTTTTTTGATTTCCTTTTCAGATTATCTGCTATTGGCATATATAAATGCTACTGATTTTTATATGTTAATTTTGTATTCTGTAACTTTACTGAATGTGTTTATTAGTTCTTACAGTTTTTTGGTGGAGTCTTTAGATTTTTATAACTATAAAACCATATAGTCTGCAAAGAAGGCTAATTTGACTTCTTTCTTTTCAACTAGAATGCCCCATATGTCTTTCTCTTGCCTAACTGCTGTGGCTGAGACTTCCAGTATTATGCCGAATAAATGTGGTGAAAGTGGACATCTTTGTTTTGTTCCACATTTTAGAGGAAATGTTTTCTATTTTTCCCCATTTAGTATCATGTTAGCTGTGGATTTGCCATGCATGGTCTTTATTATGTTGAAGTATGTTCCTTCTATACCCAGGATGATGAGGCTTTTCATCATAAAAGGATGTTGAATTTTCCTGAATGATTTTTTAGCATCTATTGACATGATCATATAGGTTTTGTTCTTGATTCTGTTAATGTGATATATCACTTTTTTATTGATTTACTTATGTTGAACCATCCTTGCACTGCTGGAATACATTCACTTGATTGTGGTGAAAAATCTTTTAACCTGTTGTTGAATTTAGTTTGCTAGTATTTTGGTGAGGAGATTTACATCTTTGTTTATCAGTGACATTGGCCTAGAGTCTTTTCTGTTGTTGTTGTTTCATTGTCTGGTTTTGGTATCAGGGTAATGCTGGCTCAATAAAATGAGTTTAGAAGTGTTCTCTTCAATTTTTTTTAAAAGGTTTGAATAGAATTAGCATTAGTTCTTCTTTAAATGTTTGGTAGAATTCATCAGTGAAGCATCATGTCCTGGGCTTTTCTTTAGTGAGAGATTTAAAAAATTTATTATTATTATGGCTTTGATCTCATGAGTTGTTACTGATTTGTTGAACTTTTCTACTTTTTTCATGGTTCAGTGTTGGTTGGTTATATATGACAAGAACTATATCAATTTCTTGTAAGTTTTCCAAATTGTTGGGGTATAGTTGTTCATAATATTTTTAAATGATTTGTTATCTTACTACAGAAAATATTGTTATCTCTCCTTTTTCATTTCTGATTTTATTTATTTGGATTTCCTCTATTTTTACTTAGTCCAGATAAAGGTTTATCAAGTTGATTTATCTTTTCAAAAAATCCACTCCTGATCTTGCTCCTTTGTAGTTTTTAAGTCTCAATTTAATTTATTTCTTCTCTGTTATTATTTATTTTTATCTACTAACTTGGAGTTGGTTTGTTCTTTATTTTTGTGTTCCTTGAGGTGCACCATTAGCCTGTTTATTTGCAGTATTTCTACTTTTTTTTTATTTTTAGATGGAGTCTCACTCTGTTGCCCAGGCTGGAGTGCAGGGGTACAATCTTGGCTAATTGTGACCTCCACCTCTCAGGTTCAAGCAATTCTCCTGCCTCAGCCTCCAGAGCAGCTGGGATTACAGGCACATGCCACCATGCCTGGCTAATTTTTTTGGGCTTTTAGTAGACATGGGGTTTCACCATGTTGGCCAGGCTGGTCTCAATGTACTTATTTGATATGGGTGTTTACTGCTATAAACTTTCCTCTTAGTACTGTTATTTTGCGTATTTTAATTTTGTTTTTGCTTTTTTGCTGTATCCCATGTATTTCAGTATGTTGTATTTTCATTTCCATTTTTAAAAATCTCTTAATTTTCTTAATTTCTCATTGACCCACTGTTTGTTCAGAAGCATATTGTTTAATTGCCATGCACTTGTGTATTTTTGAGGTTCCTCTTTCATTGATTTCTAGTTTTATTCCATTGTGGTCAGAAAAGATACTTGATATGCTTTCTACTTTTTTGAATTTGTTGAGACTTGTTTTCCAGCCTAAGATATGGTCTATTCTGGGGTGCTGATAAAAAGAATGTGTATTCTGCAGCAGTTGGGTGAAATGTTCTGTAAATGTCAGTTAGACCTGTTTAGTCTAGAGTATAATTTAATCCTGACATTTCTTTGTTGGTTTTCTGTCCATTATTGAGAGTGGGATGTTGAAGTCTCCTACTATTACTGTATGGCAAGATATCTATTTACAGCTATTAATTTTTACTTTATATACTTGAGAGCTCTGGAGTTGGATGCAGTGATTTTTATAACTGTTATATCCTCTTGCTGAATTAACCCCTTTATCTTTATGTAGTGATCTTTCCTTTCTTACCATCTTTGATTTGTAGTATATTTCATCTGTTATAAGAAAATGTGCTCTTGTCTTTTTTGGTTTCCAGTTGCATGAAATATCTTTTTCTACCCATTCACCTTCAGTCTATGTGTGCTCCTCTAGGTTGAGTGAGTTTCATGTAGGCAGCCTATAGTTGGGTCTTGTTTCTTTATCCATTCAGCCACTTTATGCCTTTTTAATTGGAAAACTGAGCCCGTTTACATTCAGTGTTATTAGTGATAAGTAAGGATGTACTACTGCCATTTTGTTGCTTGTTTTATGGTGATTTTGTAACTCCTCTCCTTCTTTCTTCCTTTCTTACTATTTTCTTTTGTAGTTAAGTGACTTTCCCCTGGTAGCGTGTTTTGTTTGTTTTATTTCAGTAGTTTTAGGGGAACAGGTGATGTTTGGTTACATGGATAAGTTCTTTAGTGGTAATTTCTGAGATTCTGGGGCACCTATTGCCTGGGCAGTGTACACTCTACACAATGTGTAGTCTTTTATTCCTCACCCCCCTTCCCACTCTTCCCCCAGAGCCCCAAAGTTCACTGTATCATTTTTATGTCTTTGCATCCTCAAGCTTAGCTCCCACTTATAAATGAGAATAAACAATGTTTTGTTTTCCATACCTGAATTACTTCACTTAGAAAAATGGCATCCAATTCCATTCAGGTTGCTGCAAATGCCGTTATTTATTTCCTTTTCATGGCTGAGTAGTATTCCATGGTATGTATATATTCCCCATTTTCTTTATCCACTTGTTGATTGATAGGCAGATGAACTGGGTCCATATTTTTACAATGGCAAATTGTGCTGCTATAAAAATGCATGTACAAGTGTCTTTTTCATAAAATGACTTCTTTTCCTCTGGGTAAATACCCAGTAGTGGGATTGCTGGATCAAATGGTAGATCTACTTTTACCATTATGTTATATTATATTATTATATATTAATATTATATGTTATACTATATTACAATTATATTATAAATTATATTATATTATATCATAATTATATTATAATTATGTTATATATATTCATAATAATATATGTTATAAATTATATATTATGATATAATATATTAGACTATATATTTATATTATATTATATAAAATTATAAATAATATGTTAAAATATATACTTTATTAAAATTATTGTTAATTACAAATTGATAATATATAATATATCATTATATTAATAATTAATTATCAATGAGTTCATGTCCTTTGTAGGGACATGGATGAATCTGGAAACCATCATTCTCAGCAAACTGACACAAGAATAGAGAATCAAACACCGAATGTTCTCACTCATAAGCAGGTGTTGAACAATGAGAACACATGGACACAGGGAGGGGGAGCATCACATACTGGGGTCTGTTGCGGGGGTCTAGGGGAGGGGACAGTGGGGGGGTAGGGAGGTTGGGGAGGGATAAAATGGGGAGAAATGCCAGATATAGGTGACGGGGGGGATGGAGGCAGCAAACCACATTGCCATGTATGTACCTATGCAACAATCCTGTATGATCTGCACATGTACCCTGGAACCTAAAGTACAATAAAAAATATATACTAAAAAATAATAATAATTAATTAATTATATAATATACTATTTTATTATAATATATCTTACTATATAATTATATACTTATAAGAAGATATTATATAATCATATAATTAATAATAATATATTCTTATAGAATAATATATGTTATTAAAATATATATTATATAATATATTAATATATTGATAGAAATAATAAAATATATTAACAATATACTATAGAATAAATTAGAATAATTTAATTATGTGTTAATATTATATATTGTATAATATATGATATACTTACATATATATCATATATAATTATGTTCTATTTTGTATAATTTTATATAATTGAATATATAATTAATGTATAATATATAATATATAAGCAATATAATATATAATACATAAGTAACATAAAATATATAATCTATATAAATAATATAATATATAAAAGTAATATATAGTATATATAATATATAAATGTACTTTATTTATGTAAATACTCCATTTCATATGTATGTGTATATATACAATGGAATGTAGATAATTTTAAGGAAATGATGCTAAGTGAAATAATTATGCTAAGTGAAGTAAGTCAGCTAGAAAAAGCCAACTACTATATGGTTTCCTTTATAAGAATTACGTAGAGCAATCAAATTCATATAAACAGAAAGTAGAATAGTAGTTTCCAGGGGCTGAAGGAGGGAGAATGGGGAGTTACTCTTTAATTACTATGGAGTTTCACTTTGCAAGATAAAAAGAATTCTGGAGATATATGGTGGTAATTGGCTGCAAAAAAAAAAACTGAATGTACTAATTTCACCAAACTGTACACTTTAAAAAAAAATATTAAGACACTGAAAACTAAATAGCATATTAAAAAGAAACGTAAAAACTGAGGAAAGACTACTGTGATTGTGATGGTAAATTTCCTGTTTTTTTTCTTTCCTCCTAAACAAGCCCATCTTTCAAGCCAGAGGACAGGGGAAGGGAGATCCAGGGAGTATGAGAGAATCTTTCTTATTTTTAATTTTGCTCTCTTGGCCCTACCCCTAGGCGAGTTTCAAAGGCATATCTGCCCTCCTACAGCCAATGAGGCATAAGCAACTAAGTTCGAGAGAAGATTCATTTCTCTGGATAGCAGAGCATGAAAGAATGACCCCTGTTGTTCAAATAGTTTGGGGAAAATCCTCATTCTCTTTTCTCTTATTACTTCCTAGCCATGTGAAACTTTACTGCAGTATGAGAAAATAAAACTGTGAGATAACCCATTTTTTTCTTGCTAGAAAATATAGAAAAAGAAGCCACTGGGAGCTAGAGAACATAGAGGAAATTCCATAGACGGAGGATCTGTAGAAGAGGTCTTGAAGCAATACAAGTACTAAGTGTACCTTTTAGCTGCAAATATGCAGAACATATGCAATGAATCATAGCAAAGTCTCTGAGAACCGAAAGAAAATGTATATACTACTTGAATCCCAGAACAACTCATCTTGGTACAAACAAAAAGCATATCCAAACAATATAGCAAAGTCTGAGAACTGAATTGACACCAAATAAACCACTGCAATGGTAAGACAGAACTTGCAATCTGAACCTAACTGGGTTGATCGTTGCTAAAACAAAACAAAACCAAACAAAAACCCACCTTCTCCAAAGGGTTTAACAAAACTTTTGTAAGACCAGAAGTCTTACAACATAATATTCAAAATATACAACATACAAACCAAAATTATTCGATATACAAACAACTAGGAGTATCTGATCAATTCTCATGGAATAGACAACCAGCAGTTGCCAACCTACATTAAGCAGAGTTTGGAATTACCATACAAAGACTGTCACACAGCTATTATAGCCATAGTCTATGAGGCAAAGGCAAACTTTCTAGAAACTAATAGAGAAATTTTCAAAAGAGAAACAGAATCACATAGAAATTCAAAAAATAAAAATGTCAGTATTTGAAAAGTTTTCAAAAAAAAATCACTGAATTGCCTCAACAACAGAATGAAGATAAAAGAAAAAAATCAGTGAACTTCAAGACAGACCAATGGAAATTATTCAATAAAATGAGAGAGGAAAAAATACCTTAAAAATGAGGAGAGAAGACTCTAGGGGGATATATCAAAAGATATACATACTGGCAGGGTGTGGTGGTTCATGCCTGTAATCCCAGCACTTGGGGAAGCCAAGATGGGTGGATCACCTGAGGTCAGGAGTTTGAGACCATCCTGGCTAGCATGGTGAAACCCCGTCTCTACTTAAAATACTAAAATTAGCTGGGTGGGGTGGTGGGTCCCTGTAATCCCACCTACTTGGGAGACTGAGGCAGGAGAATTGTTTAAACCTGGAAGGTGGAGGTTGCAGTGAGCCGAGACCATGCCATTGCACTCCAGCCTGGGTGACAAGAGCAAAACTCCATCTCAAAAAGATATACATACCATTGGAATATTAGAAAAAAGAAGTTAGACATGGTGCAGACATTTTTTTAAAAGAAATATTGGCTGAAAACTTCAAAAATTTGTTGAAAGACATGAATAGATTTAAGAAGCTCAGCAAACACCAAACTAAATATATACATTCCCAGATACATCATGCTCAAATTACTGAAAATAAAATACAAAGGAAAAAATATCAAAAGTAAAACAGACAAAAATGACACATTATGTTTAGAGGAACAACAATTCAAATGAATGCAGATTTCTAAAGGGGTTAGGAAAACAAAATCTTTAAAGTGCTAAGTGAAAAGAACTGTCTATCCAGAATTCTATATCCAGAAAAGATAACTTTCAGGAATGAAGATGAGCAAATTATCTGTTAGTTCAAATAAGAGTAAAAGAAATTAAAGAGTTTTATTTTACCTCAATTAATTTCTTGTCTAATGCTTCTCTTTTCATAGATCAGAGCTTCTGACCTATATAATTTTCCTTCTTTCTGAAGAATTTCTTTTATAATTTCTTACAAGGCAACTGTACTGGCAACAAATAGCCTCAATTTTTATTTGTCTGAGAAAACGCTTTATTTTTTCTTCTCTTTTGAAGGGTACTTGCCCTGAATACAGAATTCTAAGTTGATGGTTCTTTTTTTCATGCCATTAGACTCTTTTTTCTTTAGCATAGTTTTTGAAGAGAAGTTCAATTTAATTCTTATCCTTGCTCCTATAGAAAATTTTGTTCCCTCTGGCTTCTTTTAAGATTTTTTCTTTGTCTTTGATTTTCTGCAGCTTGAATATGAATGCCTAAATTCTGAATATGAATGCCTAAAAACTTCTGTTTTTGTTTTTTGGCATTTATTCTGCTTGGTGTTCTTTGTGCTGCTTGGATAAGTGCTTTGGTTTCTGTCATTAGTTGTGAGAAATTCTGTTATTATTGCTTCAAATATTTTTCTTCTTTCTCACTTTTTTCTCCTTCTGGTATTCCTATTGTATATATGTTACATCTTTTGTAGTTCTTTCACAATTTTTGGATATTCTGTTCTGTCATTTTTATTCTTTTCTCTTTGCATTTAAGTTTTTGAAGTTTCCATTAATGTTTCTTCAAGCTCACTGATTGTTTTCCTCAGCTGTGTCCAGTCCATTGATGAGCCCATAAAGACATGCTTCATTTCTATTACAGTGTTGTTGATGTCTAACCTTTTTAAATCTGTCTTTGAATTCCATCTCTGTGTCTACATTGCTCATACATTCTTCTAGGTTGTCCTTTTTTCCCTTAGATCCTATAACATATTCATCATAGTTGTTTTAAAGTTCTGGTATGATCATTTCAACATCTCTCTCTTATCTGAGTCTGGTCTCATGCTTGCTATCTCTTCAGACTCTGTTTTTTGTCTTTCAGTGTGCCTTGCAATTATTTTTTAGAAAGCCAGATATGATATATAGTGAATACAAAGAATTGAGGTAAAGAGGGTGTTGGTGTAACATTTTATATTTACCTGGCTAGGGATTAGGCTGTATTCATTGTTTGCTGTAGCTGTGGGTGTCAGAGGCTAATATTTCCTCTGGGGCACTTTTTTTGTCTCCCCTGTTGTCTTTGGGGCTCCCCTAGTAACTTCTTAAATAAGATCTCAGATGCTCAATTTCATCCATTGTATTTCCTGTCATTTTATAGGAACCCTACTGAAGTGACAGCAAGGTGTTGTGGGAAGGGAAATATACTATAGTCTTGTGATTGAGCCTGTCTTCTAGTGAACCTGTGCCCCTGCACTGTGACCTTCAACAGTGTTTCTAAGGTTTTGTTCCCCCTGTTAGCTGAGATAGGAAACCTAAAGGGAGCTGGAGTTGGATATTTCCCTTCCCCCAAGTCAGCTAGGCTCTGGTAAAACCCCAGCCCACTGGACTCTCTGGAGAAACAGAAACAGACCTTGTTAAGAAGAACACAGTATTTTATATGTACTTCAGAATGACTACTTTCCCCCTCCTCCTGAAAGAAAGCACAAGATGATTTTGCTCCAGTCTTCACTGTGATAACCTGGTAGGGCTTCTAAAGGTAAAACAAAAATGTAGGTCCCCTGGAGTTTTTAACACCTAAATTTTTCTACTCTGAGCCTACAGCAACTTGTCAATTACAATTTAGATTTTCCTATCCCGTTACTGATTTCCACAGAGGTTTCTGCTCATGGGGTTCTGCTCTGTAAGTTGCAATTCTCTGTCTCTGCCTGTCTCTCCAATTTTGATGGTAGTGGTTTGCTGTATGACCTCAGTTCTTTGCTAGATCTAAGAGGAGTTGTTGATTTTCAGTTTATTCAGTTTTTTTCTTTTTATGTGACTGGGAGTAATGACTCCCAAGCTTTTTACAGGCTGCATGGGAAAAAGCTCAAATAATCACTCTTCTATTCAACCTTCTTAATAATTAGTTATCTAAATTTCTCTATCCATGGACAACAATTCTTTATTTCTCTCAATTCTGCCAAAAATGGAACAATTCCCTAAATACAATTTTTAGAACCCTCCTATCTCTAGACAGTGACTCTTACCATTGAGTTTTACTTGTCCATTTTTAAAAATCAAAATATAAATATCACAGTTCTAGGCCTTTAAGATCCTGGGAGCAAATTTAATAATCTGATACAAAGCTGTATTATTTGTTTTGATAACACTTAATGATTTATCTTTTTAAATATGATAATTGTTTTACTTCAAAGTGGTAACTAAGCACGCTCTTCTTTTATGTAATAGTCATTTCTTGCTCTATTATATTTTCCCAGCTGATCAAATGCTGTACCTAACAGCTCTTGCCTCTGCAAGGTGGTTTTCTACTACTCAATAATACAGATGTTGCCTTTCTTTCAGATGACACCCCCAACCGTGATTGTGAAGATGCTAGCCACACATCACTGTTGGGAGTTCTATCTGCCTCTGAAGCCACAAAATGACACGAGGCTTCTAAGGCTCCCCCAGGTAAGTTGAGAAGTATTACTCTCAGAGAATAATTTCATCTCCCACTGTCACAGAATTAAACACATTTTTTCCAGTATTTATATTACCATATATTATGTCACTGGTTCACATCCCCAGTCTATCAAATATTCTGTGTTAACCTCTGGAGAAGAGAGAGATTGATGAGAAGGTTTTTCCTACAGAAAATTTACAGTTTGTCAGAATTGGTTGTGAGCATTGACTGAGGCTGCAGAGAGTCTGTCACTAAAAAGAAGTTGATTAGAACTCAGCTTCACATACTGCACATTGATAACCTCCATTGCTAGGATTTCTGTTCATTTTTACTATACAGAGTAGGATGTTCACATTTATTCTCTTAAGTACAGCCTAGATTCAGTGCATTAATATCACTCCTTATTGCTTCAATAGCCAGTGCCTGACAGATGATACATGCTTAATATTTATTAAATGAAGGTGGCTTTGTCTGATGAGAAAATATTAACATGATAACAGTGAAATCATTCTCTGAAGGTTTAGAAAAACAAGCACTCGTTATATAATAATGTTGCATTGAGGCAATTCTAAAACACTTACTGGTGCCAGGACAAAGAATTAAAATCCAAGTCAACTAAAAAGTCCAGCACAAAAAGAGCAGCGGTTTTTCTCAAGTAGAGTGGGTGGCCCAAGTATGGAGAGAAAACATTGAACTCAATGAAGTCATAGGATTAGAGCGCACTGTATTTTCTAAATAACGTTGAGAGCACTTTCTAATTCCTAGCATGAGTGAGCTAGCAATTCTGAAAAGAGCATTTCTGTGTAATCCAAAGCCAATTCTAAATTTTTTATGGGAATAAATGCCAGGGTGCAAAGATAAGTCATCTCTCCTGATTTTTATTACAGAATATTTAGACACCACCAACACAAAACTATTTCAAATTTGACCCAATGATCCACGTGAATGAGCTTGAGTTTCTCTTTTTTTTCCTCAAAAGTATATTATTACCATAATAACACGAAAAATGTTAGAAAAATCAGAGGTGAAATACATAAAAACCATTTAGGTAATAACTAGCTCCAACTTAATTTAATGATAACTCTTCTAATAACAATACTTCTTATATTTATGGTTAAAGCTTCTTTCCTCTTTATGTACTATTGACAATTTCTCTATTTGGAAAAGTTCAGTGACACACTTAAAATGTATCCTAAAGTGTATCTTATGGTGCTTTCGTCTGCATGATATAAGGTACAAATGATTGAGTAGATTATTCTAAACCAGTCTTAATAAATACCAATTTATGTTAGCACAATTTTTCTTTGCAAATGGATACTCTGTGTTGTTTTTGAAGTACTTGAAATTAAGGCTTCATATTAGAAAAGGTTCTGTATTAGAAAAGATTTTCCCTCAGCAGTTCTGCTTAGTTCATTATTGTGCTTAGCGTATTCGTTTTCTAGGGCTGCCAGAACAAGATAGCACAGACTGGGCAGCTTAAACAATGGAAATTTGTTTTCTCACAATTCCGGATGCCAGAAGTTCATTATCAAAGTGTTGGGAGGGTTAGTTTCTTCTGAGGCCTCCTTCCTTCACTTGCAGATGGCCATCTGCTTACGCCCTCAGTCATCTCTTGGCCTGTGTTGTCTGTGATCTAATTTCTTCTTCTAAGGACACCAGTTATACTGGATTAGGGCTCACCCATATGACCTCATTTTACCTTAATTACCTCTTTAAATGTCTAATCTCCAAACACAACCACATCCTGAGGAAATGGGGGTTAAGACTTGAACATATGAATTTGGGGGGGACCCAATTCAGCTCATAACACTGAGCAAGTCTATTACTTTATGACTTTTGCCCTGCCTAAACCTCATTAATCATCAATTCTGACTTAGCAGAATCCATGTTAAAAACTTTTGAAAGATTAATTTGGCATTCCAAAAATCACAACCATATGTAATTGTACCTTCCTTTTAAATTTTGATGTTATTTAAAACTCTTTCTTTGATAAGTAAATTATTACATTCTGGGATTCAGAATTCTAGATTATGGGAGCAGGAAGAAAATTGCATAATATCTGCATGTGCACAAAAAGAAATATCACTACATAGCACCTACTAAATCTGCTCTAATTTATCAATTATTTGTAGGGTGTGTGTGTGTGTGTGCACACAAATGTCTTAACTTTAACTTCATGTAGGTTAGCCTTCTTATTTAGAATAACAATAACTTGTTGTCTCTTGTTTTATAATTTCAGATCAACCTCTAAATGTCTTTGAAGGAGACAGCAACTTTTAAATGAGTAAACAGGAAGTCAAGTTACCCTATGGAAAACTGCTCCAAATAGCATTTCTTGAACAATAGAACAGCTAAATTAATAAACACTGGTGATAATAAAAGTTGAATTATGTGTATCACTGTTAAATAGACTGAATGTTTGTGTTTCCCCTCTCCCCCTCCCCCCCAAAAAAATTCATACACTGAAATCCTAACTGCTAATGTAACGGTATTAGGAAGTGAGGCTTTGGGAGGTAATTATGTCATGAGGGTAAAGCCCTCATGAAAGGGATTAGTGCCTTTAACAATGCAACCTCAGAGACTCTGTCACTGCCGTTCCCTTATGTGAGTGTACAATGGTCAGCAGTCTACAGCTTGACAGGGGCCCTCATCAGAGCTGAATCATGCTGGGACCCTGATCTCAGGCTTACAACTTTCCAAACTGTGAGGGAAAAAAATTCGGTTGTTTATATGCCACCCAGTTTATAGTATTCTCTTATAGCAGCCCAAACTGAGACAATCAGTAACTAAAAACCCACTCCATACCTATCCTACTCCTACTCCTGCTGAACAATGAAAAATGTTATTTGAGGCTGACTTAACGGCTGTTCTTGTAGTTCAAATTAGTGTGATTTCATAGATATTTGAATGTAGAAAGCATTTTCAAAATTTAATGTCAGAATAGTCATCTTTATTTTTATCTCTGATTGATTTATTCATGACAGCTTTGCTCAATTGTCCTTATTTCTAGCTTGGCTTTCTCAGATTTTGAACATACTATAGGAATTAAAACACATATAGTAAAAAGTACCTACCACAATAGTAAAATATACATTTTTTTAAGCTATAGGCTTCTGGGGAGGCGTGGTGGCTCATGCCTGTAATCCTAGCACTTTGGGAGGCCAAGGCGGGCGGATCACAAGGTCAAGAGATCCAGACCATTCTGGCCAACATGGTGAAACCCGTCTCTACTAAAAATACACAAATTAGCTGGGCGTGGTGGTGGGTGCATGTAGTCCCAGCTACTCGGGAGGCTGAAGCAGAACCCGGAGGCAGAGGTTGCAGTGAGCCAAGATCGCTGCCACTGCACTCCAGCCTGGCGGCAGAGCAGAGGCTCCATCTCACCAAAAAAAAAAAAAAAAGAGCTGTAGGCTTCATGTTCTTGGAGCTGTTACAAGAGATGTAAAACAACAACAACAAAAAAGCCTAGGTTATTATTATTATTATTATTTTATTATTATTTTTTTTGAGATAGAGTCTTGCTCTGTCACCAGGCACCAGTCTGGAGTGCAGTGGCAGCGACACTGCAACCTCCACTTCCCAGGTTCAAGCAATTCTCCTGCCTCAGCCTCCCAAGTAGCTGGGACTACAGGCACGCATCAACGTGTCCAGCTAATTTCTGTATTTTTTAGTAGAGACGGGGTTTCACCATGTTGGCCACGATGGTTTCGATCTCTTGATCTCGTGATCTGCCCACCTTGGCCTCCCAAAGTGCTGGGATTACAGGGGTGAGTCACTGCGCCCACCAAAGCCTAGGTTATTATAAAAGATATTTTTAAATCTTTAAGACCCTAAATAAGCTTTATTCATTTAGGGTCTCTACCCACAAAGAGTTGAAAATCCTAAAAATCAGGAGACTTTGGGTCACAAATCTGATATATGAGAAAATGTAGAGAGTTTAAAGATTAAAATTTAATACTAGCCGATTAATATATGTCTCATTAATACCGCTGTACTGCAGTAAAATTATTATAGATTCCTACACAAAAATAAAGAGCTATCCCTATTTCTATGTTTGGAAAGTTTAATTTTAGTATAGTCTATTTATGTCTCATATTACAGACAAATATAAGGAAAAAACACATTTCTAATAGTCATGAGTGAAGGGGATACTTTAAAAACTACAAATATTTGCCTTTTCTTTAACAATGATCTTTGAAAATGTTAATGATGTAAAATAGTAAATATTTAAAGAAAAATGTGGGCTTGTTGACATTTGAATGGCATGTGAAGATCATATAGAAACACAATAATAATTCAATGAAACCATTTAAATTTTGATATTTGTTATTATTTTATCAAAGGAATGGTAACTGAGGAGTTTCTGGTTGTTTTATCCCATGGCATCCTTAGCATAAGAGGCCATTCCTGTTTACCTTAGAAATTAACTAAGATAAACTGGTTATACAGATATAAGGAAGGTAACCACCCATTGTCAATAAAGAAAACAATTAGGCTGTCTTTTATATCTCAGAGATTGTGTTACAAAGAATATTTTAAAATAAATACATCAGACATATCATTAGCCAGAGAGCATCTTTGAAGAGCAATGATTTCCTGGAAAGGAAATTAAAATATTGGTGCCCCATACATGAAGATATGTAAATTTAAGTAACCACAATTTTAGAGAAATGAATTGAAAGCTATTGCAATTTCAGTGTGCTTTTAGAAAGACAACAGAGTGAATGATTTCCACACATGGAATTAATTCCTTAAAAAATAGGATCTTGATATGTGGCTGATGTTAGGCCCTCCTGACCCAGCAACCTGAAGACTCACTGTGAAGAGCAGCAAAGGAACTAGGGAAATCCTACAGTATGATCAGTTTTTCTGGGGCAGGTAAGCAAAGAGAATCCCTTTGCACTGAATAGGCCACTGAGCTGCATTACTGCTTATTAATTTCTCATCATTCCTGCCTCCTTTTATGTTCTCCCTGAATGGCTAGGTTTGTGGGGCTAAGAACTTTATTTCCCACAATCCCTAGCAGGAAGAATCTGGACTCCCTTACACCAGAGAGACTTATTCATGGAAGATTTGGTTTCACAAGGGTCTTTGCACTTGTCCTGAAAACTGCTAGCCTTGGTGTTACAGCATGGTGACCTTTAGCAGTGGTTTCCTGGGGGTTTTAAAACTTCCTGATGAGGGTTTTGTAAGTACAATTATTTCCTGTAGCAAACCACTTCCTGCTTAAAATACCTAGGTGACTTTTTGTTTGTTGTCTGATTTTACAGCTCTTGGTCTCCTTGAATTTGTTTAACCCCGGAAAGAATTACATTTTGGGGAATGGAACAATAGGGCCTTAAGAGTTGCATTCTCTTATTCCAAATAGTCAAACATGAAGAATGAAACAATATTGGCAAGAAATTTGCTATGTAGACAGAGGAAAAAAGAGTAAAAGAAATTATACTCAGTAAGAAGTAATCTAAGACTTAAGAAACAAGCAGTAATAGGAAAGACACACAAGCCAAAAAATAAAGAGAACAGGAAAAAGGATTTTAAATTTTTTAAAGAGAATCATCAGGGTAATAAAAAGAACCAATAAAAATTAATAAAAAACATAGAAAGGGGAGAAATAAAAAATGAAATGGGGCTGGGTGCAGTGGCTCACGTCTGTCATCCCAGCGCTTTGGGAGGCCGAGGCGGGTGGATCACGAGGTCAGGAGTTTGAGACCAGCCTGACCAACATGGTGAAACCTGGTCTCTGCTGAAAATACAAACATTAGCTGATCATGGGAGTGTGTGCTTGTAGTCCCAGCTACCCAGGAGGCAGAGGCAGGAGAATTGCTTGAACCTGGGAGGCAGAGGTTGTAGTGAGCCGAGATTGCACCACTGCAGTCCAGCCTGGGTGACAGAGTGAGACTCCACTTCAAAAAATGAAAATAAAGTAAACAATAAAATGGAACAAAAAAGAATAAATGTGCCCCCCAGGAATTTCAGGAGCATCTCTCTGTATATATACAAAAGATGATCTACAATCACACAAAATAATACACATCCCAAGGAAACACATGCAGACATAAGAGACTAACATCCCATGGCTATTTTGAATATTTTCTTAATATACATAGTTTTACAAACATCAGAGTAAATTGATCATATGGTTTGGATATTTGTTCCACCCAAATCTCATGTTAAAATGTAGTTCCCAAAGTTGGAGATGGGGCCTAGTGGGAGGTGTTTGGGTCATGGGCACAGATCCTTCATGTCTTGGTGCTGTCCTTGTAATAGTGAATGATTTCTCCCAATATATGGTTCTTTAAAAGTGTGGCATTTCCCTGCTCTCTCTTTTGCTCCTGCCCTTGCCATGTGATAAGCCACTCTACCCCCTTTGCCTTCTGCCATGGCTGTCAACCTCCTGAGGCCTTATCAGAAGGCATCCAAGCAGATGCCAGCACCATGCTTCCTGTACAGCCTGCAGAACTGTAAGCTAATTAAACCTCTTTTCTTTATAATTTGCCAGCCTCTGTATTTCGTCATAGCAACACAAGAACAGCCTAACACAGAAAATTGGGGCTGTGGACTGGGGCATTGCTATAAAGGTGCCTGAAATTACAGAAGCAACTTTAGAACCTGGTAATAGGCAGAGGCTGGAAAAGTTTGGAGGACTCAGAAGAAGACAGGAAGATGTGGGAAAGTTTGGAACTTCTTTGAGGCTGGTTAAATTGTTGTGATCAAAATGCTGGTAGTGATATGAACAGAGAAGTCCAGGCTGAGAGAGATCAAATGGAAATGAAGAACTAAGGAGTAAAGGTTACTCATGTTATGCCTTAGCAAAGAGTTTGGCTGCTTTCTGTTCATGCCTTAGGGATCTCTGGAAGTTTCAACTTAAGAGTGATGACTTGGGCATCTGGTGGAAGAAATTTCTAAGCAGTGAAGCATTCAAGATGTTGCCTGGCTGCTTCTACCAGCCTATATTCAGCTACAGGAGCAAAGAAATGACTTAAAGTTGTAATTTACATTTAAAAGAGAAGCAAAGCATAAAAGTTTAGAAAATTTGCAGCCTGGCCAAGTGGTAGAGAAAAAAAAACATTATCAGTAGAGAAATTCAAATGGGCTGTGGATCAACCACTTTCTAGAGATATTTGCATAACGAAAAGGGAGGTAAGTGCTAATAGACAAAACAATGAAAAAGAGGCCCTGAAGGCATTTCAGAGATCTGAGGCAGCCCTTCCCATCACAAGCCCAGAGGCCTAAGAGGAAAGAATGGCTTCAGGGGCCAGACCCAGGGCCTACTGCCCTGTGCAACCTCGGGACACTGCTCTTCACATCTGCTCCAGCTGCAGCCTCAGTTCAAAGGACACCAGGTACAGTTTTAACAGCAGCTTCAGAGAGCACAAGCCATTTACTTTGGTGTCTTCCATGTGGTTTTAAGCCTGTGAGTACACAGAATGCGAGTAAAGAAGGCTTGGCAGCCTCAGCCTAGATTTCAGAACGTTTCTGAGAAAGGCTGAGTGCCCAGGCAGAAACATGCTGCAAGGGTAGAACCCTCACAGAGAACCCTAGGGCAGTACCAAGGTGAAATGTTGGATTG
Organism: Ateles fusciceps; assembly: GCA_036589455.1. NCBI lineage: Eukaryota > Metazoa > Chordata > Mammalia > Primates > Atelidae > Ateles > Ateles fusciceps. The sequence continues at coordinate 2,028,987 of JAZHEH010001593.1, forward strand.
GAGGTCCCACACAGACTCCCCACTGGGGCACTGCCGAGTGTAGTTGTGGGAAGGGGGCTATCACCTTCCAGACCCAAGAATATAGATCCACCAGCATTTTGCAGTCTCAGCATGGAAAAGCCAAAGAGGCAGAGCTGCCCAAGGCCTTGGAAGCCCACCCCTTGCACCAGTGTGCCCAGGATGTGGTACATGAAGTTAAAAGAGATTATTTTGGACATTTAAGGTTTAGTGACTGCTCTAGGTATGGTAGCTCATGCCTGTAATTCCGTTTGGGAGGCTAAGGCAGGAAGATTGCATGTAGTTGAGAGAGGTGAACAAAGAGGAGGAGTGAGAGACCAGCCTGGGCAACATAGTGAAACCCCATCTGTACAAAAAATGCAAAAATTAGCCAGGTGTTTAATTTAATTAGCACATGTCTGTAGTTCCAGCTACTAGGGAGGCTGAGGTGAGGGGATCAGTTGAGCCCAGGAGGTTGAGGCTGCAGTGAGCCATGATAATACACTGCACTACAGCCCAAGTGACAGAACAAGACCCTGTCTCAAAAAAGAAAAGATTTAATGATTGCCCTGCTTGGTTTCAGACTTGTTAGGGACCTGTTGCTCCTTTATTTTGGCTCATTTCTCCCTTTTGGAATGGGAGTGTTTACCCAATGTGTACCCCATTGCATCTTGAAAGTAAATAGAGTGGGCTTGATTTCATAGGCTCATAGGTAGAAGTAACTCATCTCCAGATGAAACTTTGAACTTGGACTTGGGACTTTTGGGTTAATGTTGGAATGAGTTAAGACTTTGGGGGACTATTAGGAGGGTGTGAGCAAATTTGGCAATGTGAGGACATAATTTTGGGGGGCAAGAGGTGAAATGATATGGTTTGGATATTTGTCCCACCAGAGTATCATGCTGAAATGTAATCCCGAATATTGAAGGTGGGGCCTGGTGGAAGATGTTTGGGTCATGAGGGTATATCCCTCATGGCTTGGTGCTGTCCTCAGGATAGTGAGTTCTCACAAGATCTGGTTGTTTAAAGTTTGTGGCACCTCCCTGCTCTTTCTTTTCTCCCGCTCTCACTGCGTGATAAGCTGGCTCTCCCTTTGCCTTCCACCATGATTGTAAGCTTCCTGAGGCCTCTTCAGAAGCTAATAAGATGCCCAGCACCATGCTTCCTGTACATCCTGCAGAAACATAAGATAATTAAATCTCTTTTCTTTATAAATTACCTAACCTCAGGTATTTCTTTATAGCAATGTAAGAATGGCATTGAGATTGAAGTTTCAACTGTTCTTTGTCACAAATTTTTGTAATTGTGAGACAGTGAAGGGACTTCTGCAAACTATTTTAACTTCCCATTCCATGCTGAAATTCCTCACATAACTTTTCTGACAGGTAGCACCAGACTTTAATATTTCTACTGATGAGAGTTCCTTTTATCTCAAAACAACCTATTGCATGTCTCCAGCCCAGGTATCTCTCCACTCTTCTTTCCTTCTATCTCCTTCTTTCTCTCTTTGCCTCCCTTTCTCTCTTCCCCCATCCCTAATATCTTCTAATACATCTAACTAGAGGTTTCCACTTGGCTGTCTTATTGACTCATTATGACAAAAGATATTGCATGTAGTTGAGAGAGGTGAACAAAGAGGAAGAGCAGATAAACAGGTATAAGTGGGTGAAGATGAGAGAGATTATGGGCTGAGACTTACATGAAAAGAAAACCTGATATGGGAGAGGAAAGAGAAAAAGCACTTGCTTTCGACACAAAATAAATAATATTTTGGAGTCCATGAAACTTTGGGTAGAAAATAAAAACTGTAGCAATTTCTTCCCCATGCATCTTCTCCACTTGCCTGTACTCCCAGCTACTTGGGAGGCAGAGGCAAGGGGATCACTTGAGCTGAGGAGGTTGAGGCTGCAGTGAGCCATGATCATGCCACCGCACCATTGTTTTCTTGGTAAGTGTCATGCTCCTCTCTAAGATTGGAGGAAAATGCAACCTTGACAGAACATTTTAGAATGTCTGGGTGATATTTCTGTGTGACTATCTTGAGTAGGGAGAGAGGAAAGACTCAGCTGTGGTCTGGGTTCAGAGTTTGCTGAGTCATATAGTAACCATGAGCTTCTCTTCCCTAAAGCTTCACATGTTGCTTTACTGGAAGTGAGAAATTTGTGTGAGATTTGAACTGACTAAAATCAATTGTGTGGAAGAAGTTAGAAGTTCAACAAACTTGATAACACAGAACTTTTCTGAGAGTCTCAACATATTTATTACCATTTTTTCAATAAAAACATTGATAACGAGGGTCTCAGGATTTCTCACCTGTCTGAAATATGTCACAGGTAATTCCTTATAGGCTAAGTGACTCTCAAACCGAAGGCCTAGGGGTATAGATTTCAGCCTCAGAATTCCTGGGCTCTCTTGCCACTTTCACAAGTAGTAAGGGGTCTTTTCCTATCCCATCTTTCTTCCCTTCCAGAACTCCTCTCCTTGGTGACTCCAGAGGACAGCCTGAAACAACAAGAAAATTACTTGGTTATACCTGTGACCTAGCATAATAGCTGCACACATTTTAGATAGCAGAAACAATGCAAGAGACACAGATTGTAAAAATTTCTGTACATCATCAAACACTTAGAGCTATCATGTTAGGGCAGGACTGTGTAACTCTTGACCCATAGTCTGGAAATTATTTGGCACAACTTGTTCAGAACATTTGTTCCTCAATGACGGATCAACTCTTTCTTTGTGACTATGTCCTGATTCCCAAAATATCTATGCAGATAATCCCAACCTGTATAGATTGTCCATAAATGAATGTTACCTGGCTTCTAAAAGTCACCAAATGGCCCACACTTTCATCTTACCTAACAAACAAAAAATAAATTGATATTTTCTATATCAGCTCTACTGCTTCTAGAGCTAATGTTCTGTAACGTTATTTTTAAAATCTGGAATAATGTTCTTCTCATGTAACCCAAGAAACTATGTAAAGAAAATTAATCTATTATATTGGAGCAATTGTCACATAAGGTAGGAAAATGTCAAAAATATGTCATTTTAGCAACTTCCCACCCTTCAGCCACATACAGAATTAGCACAAAAATCATTTGATAGTCCAAGGAACTAATTTGGAAAATATGGTGGTAATAGCATAACTTGTATGCATCAGTGACTGGGAATGTGTTCGCAGGAGGCATATTCAGAATCTGAGTAGGCTTCTGTCGCATACACTAACTTGCAGAGAAGTGGAAGCTGATGTGCAAGAGAGATAGGCGCCTATTCAGATTATGAACTCTCCACAAGGCTCTTGGTCATTTACAAGAAGCACTGGATAATAAGCCTGGGTCTCTCCACCCATCCATGGGGGAGATACTCCTCTCACTCATTGCTGGAATGGAAAGCTTAAAAGCCACGCATTTGATCCCTTTGAAACCATCTCTTGGAGTATTTTTCTTCTGCCTGTACAGGTTCTAAAGGCAAACAAGGGTCTCAAGAACAGTATCAGGTGAGGAAGTGGTACATGAATTGAAGTGAGGAATTAAAGACATTTGTACAAACAACTGGGAGTTACAGTGACTTCATGTGAACTTTGGGGTAATACACTTAACTTTTCCAACTATAAATATTAAATTACATATTCTCACTATAAATTGTATATTCTAATTTATATAATGGCAGTATTTGGAGAGACATTCTGATTGTCTGCAATTGAAATCATCATATACATTTATTATGGTGGGGATGTGACAACCTAAAAATGTGGTAGCATTCTTCCCTTGAGTTAATAAGCAAAAATGTTCCCACATCCAAATACGTATTTGGACAGAAGTGTATTTCACCCTGTTTTACTTATCTCAAAGCAACACAAGAACCTTTTACAGACTAGGCATTTCCTTTTGTATGAGGGAAAAATGGTCAGAGTATCTATAGGACATATTCATAAAAAGGTCGTGCTGCTGTGGGTACAAAGAACCCTAGAATTTAGTGTGTTCTCTCACTATGATGTTAAAAGGGAGCCAAAAAACAGCAAAAAAGGAAATTAGAGCTGACCCTGACTGGAGAGGCAAGTCCCATAATATACACAACCTGCAGGAATTATGGTTAACACATGGTTTTAATGCCACCCAAAAAAGTGGACTTTCAGTCTCCTCAGGCTGTTTGTATGATGATCCTATACCTACAAAGTCACTCTGCCCTCATCCTATCACAAAAGCAAATTTATAAAGCCACCTTTCTTTTCATCGCCTAGCATGAAAAAGTGGTATCTAAGTCACTGAGTCACATAAGAGGGGAACCTCTCTAGCAGGAAGAGAAATATCACAAGTATAGACAGCAAAAGAAACTTTTCAACCAACAAGAGTTAACAAGGCTCAGAATCAAACTTCTGCCTGAAAAATATTCTCTTAGAAAGAAGTCTCAGAGCTCTTAAGCTAAGCTTAGAGGAAAAGAGGTCATGTGCAGACCTTGAAGAGACTGTTTCACTGAGACCAGAACTGAACATGGGTTTAAGCTATCTGGCACATAGACTATAGAACTGACTAGAGTTGCCAGGTACGGCCAAAAGAACCCAGAGGTGAAGGGCAAAGGATACTCATCTGGCCTTCCTAGATGGTCCATCTATATCTCACTGTTCTTTTTGTCCTTATGCACAGTGTTTTGCAGAGAATGCCTGCATCTGATCAAGAGTAAGACAAAGTATACTACATCAGAGAATATCATCTGAAAACTCTCAGATATCCCCAGATTCCAAACAGTGTCCCACATCTTTATACTGGGTATTACTATTGGCTCAGTCAGGGCCCAAGATACTTCCTTCTGCTCCACAAAGATACCAGGAATGGACTTCTTAGTCCAGTTTTGTTCTGTGTTCTCCAAGTATTTAAATCTTATATAAGATTAAAATTTCTAAGAACTCTAAGTCCTTAAAGTTGAGTCTGGCAGATCAGAGAAGAGCAAGCACTATTTTCTTGTTTTCCACATTCTAATAGATATCTTGCCCCGCCTTCACACATTTATTATCTTACTATATTTCCTTGTGCCCTCAGGCCCAGCATGACACTTACGTTTCTTACGTTTTGGTCTAACTCTAGTAAAAAGGGAGAAAAAAATGGCAAAGAGAAAAAATACAAAAAGCATAGCAAGCAAAGAATAGAGCCAAGGAACACCATTCGGGGAATAAAATAGCTCCTGGTTCAACCTCCGCCATTGGGATGCAGGAGAGGACATGGAATTCTCTGCCCAGCTTTGTTGCCTCCTAGGTGATCAAAGTGATGAAGTCACAACTTCAGACACAATGGGACTGGTGATGATCTGGGTGTGGATTGGCTAAGCCTCATCCCATATGTGCCATGTAGGAATGATAAATCTCAGGTAGTTTCTCTTCCATCACAAGTCTATTGAGCCTAAAACACTAGATCAGTAGAGTAGACCAGGAAGAAGGTAGATTACTACACAGATATTCAAGGTGAGCATCTCCCTGCACAAGAACCACATCTGTGTACAAAGGGAAGGGCCTATTTCCCTAGCCTTCTCAGCCCTAGACTCAATCTTACTCAGCAAGGTGACATCTAAGTTGAAAGAACAAGAAAAGCATATTTTCCTGAAGAAAGACTTCAAGTTTTTCCCTAGAATTCTTGGTATTCCCTGTCTTAACATGCTTATACATGTCAGGAGTATCTCAATATCTCATGTGTATTAGAAAACTATCTCCTCAGAACATGTGTCAATGTGAAGGGAACAGTTTATTTTTCTATTTATTTATTTATGCTTTAAGTTTTGGGGTACATGTGCAGAACGTGCAGGTTTGTTACATAGGCATACATGGGCCATAGTGGTTTGCTGCACACATCATCTCATCATCTACATTCGGTATTTCTCCTAATGCTATCCCTCCCCTTGCCCTCCACCCCCCTGACAGGCCCTGGTGTGTGACGTTCCCCTCCCCTGTGTCCATGTGTTCTCACTGTTCAACTTCCACTTATGAGTGAGAACATGCAGTGTTTGGTTTTCTGTTCCTGTGGTAGTTTGCTGAGAATGATGGTTTCCAGCTTCATCCATGTCCCTGCGAAGGAAATGAACCCATTCTTGTTTATGGCTGCATAATATTCCATGGTGTATATGTGCCACATTTTCTTTATCCAGTCTATCATAGATGGGCATTTGGGTTGGTTCCAAGTCTTTGCTACTGTGAATAGTGCTGCAATAAATATATGTGTACATGTGTCTTTATAATAGAGTGATTTATAATCCTTTGGGTATATACTCAGTAATGGGACTGCTGGGTCAAATATTGTTTCTAGCTCTAGATCCTTGAGGAATTGCCACACTGTCTTCCACAATAGTTGAATTAATTTACACTCCCACCAACAGTGTAAAAGTGCTCCTGTTTCTCCACATTCTCTCCAACATCTGTTGTTTCCTGACTTTTTAATGATCGCCATTCCAACTGGTGTGAGATGGTATCTCATTGTGGTTTTGATTTGCATTTCTCTAATGACCAGTGATGAGCTTTTGTTTAATGTTTGTTGTCCACATAAATGTCATCTTTTGATAAGTTTCTGTTCATATGCTTCTCCCAGTTTTTGATGAGGTTGTTTGTGTTTCTCTTGTAAACTTGTTTAAGTTCCTTGTAAATTCTGGATAGTAGCCCTTTGTCAGATGGATAGATTGCAAAGATTTTCTCCTATTCTGTAGGTTGCCTGTTCATTATGATGATAGTTCCTTTTGCTGTGCAGAAGCTCTTTAGTTTCATTAGATCCCACTTGTCTATTTTGGTTTTTGTTGCCATTGCTTTTGGTGTTTTAGTCATTAAGTCTTTGCCCAGGCCTATGTCCTGAATGTTATTGCCTAGGTTTTTTTGTAGGGTTTTTCTGCATATGGTTAGCCAGTTTTCCCAACAGCATTTATTAAATAGGGAATCCCTTCCCCCATTACTTGTTTTTGTCAGGTTTGTCAAAGGTCGGATGATTGTAGATGTGTGGCATTATTTCTGAGGTCTCTTTTCTGTTCCATTGGTCTAGATACCTATTTTGGTACGAGTACCATGCTGTTTTGGTTACTGTAGCCTTATAGTATAGTTGGAAGTCAGGTAGTGTGAAGCTTCCAGCAAAAGAAACTATCATTAGAGTGAACCAGCAACCAACAGAATGGGAAAAAATTTTTGCAATCTAGCCATCTGACAAAGGCCTAATATCCAGAATCTACAAAGAACTGAAACAAATTTACAGGAAAAAAACAAACAAATCCATTCAAAAGTGGGCAAAGGACATAAACAGACACTTTTCAAAAGAAGACATATATGAGGCCAACAAACATATGAAAAAATGCTCACCATCACTGGTCATCAGAGAAATGCAAATTAAAACCACATTGAGATACCATCTCACACCAGTTAGAATGGCGATCATTAAAAAATCTGGAGACAACAGATGCTGGAGACAATGTGGAGAAATAGGGACGCTTTTATACTGTTGGTGGGAGTGTAAATTAGTTCCACATTGTGGAAGACAGTGTGGTGATTCCTCAAGAATCTAGAAATAGAAATACCTTTTGACACAGGAATCTTATTACTGGGTATATACCCAAAGGATTATAAATCATTACATTATAAAGACACATGCACACATATGTTTATTGTAGCACTGTTTACAATAGCAGACTTGAAACCAACCCAAATGCCCATCAATGATAGACTGGATAAAGAAAATATGGCACATATACACCATGGAATACTATGCAGCCATAAAAAAGGGTGAGTTCCTGTCCTTTGCAGAGACATGGATGAAGCTAGAAACCATGATTCTCAGCAAACTGGCACAAGAACAGAAAACCAACCACCACTCATAAGTGGGTGTTGAACAGTGAGAGCATATGGACACAGGGAGGGGAACATCACACACTTGGGCCTGTCAGGGGATGGGGGAGTATTGTAGGGGTAGCAGTGGGTGAGGGTATTGGGGAGGGACAGCATTAGGAGAAATACCTAACGTAGATGGTGGGGGGATAGATGCAGCAAACCACCATGGCGCTTGTATACCTAGGTAACAAACCTGCACGTTCTGCACATGTACCCCAGAACTTAAAAAGTATAATAAAAATAATAATATATAGATTGATTTTCACAGTGAAACAAAAAAAAACAAATAAAGCAAACTGAACAATAGAGAAAAAAGACCATAAATAAATAAACAAACCAACAAAGCCTCTGGATCTTGTAATAAAATAGAAATCACTAGACAGAAAATTAGAAAAGATACAGAAGAATTGAAAAATGCCACCCATCAAGAGAATTTAGTCGACATCTACAGAATGCTCCATTAAACAGCCAAATACACATTCCTTTTAAGAGCCCACGCAACATTCACCAAGATAGATCAGATACCGAGTCAAAAAACAAATCTCAACAAATTTGAAAGATTGATATCATTCAGAATATACTCCTTGACCGTAATGGAATCAAACTATTAATCATTTACATAAAGGTAACAGGAAAATCTTCAAATACTTAAAAATGAAACAACACACTTTGAAATAACCTATAGGCCAAAAAAGTTTCAAGGGAAATTTAAAAATACACTGAACTAAGTAAAAATAAAACACAACATATAAAAATGTTTCATATGTAGCTAAAGTAGTGCAAAGAAGGAAATCTGTAGCACTAAGTTCTTGCATTAGAAAATAATGTCTCAAATAAATATTCTAAGCTCCCTTCTCAAGAAACTAGATAAGAAGAGCAAAATAAACCCAAATCAAATAGAAAGAATAGGAAAAAAAACCAGCAATCAGTAAAATTTTAAAAAGTAGAAAATATCAATAAAAATGAAATTTCTTTAAAAAATCAATTAAATTAATAAAACTGTAGCAAGACTGACAAAGAAAAAGAGAAATGACATGAATTGCCAGTATCAGGAATGAAAGAGGAACTATCATTACAGGACTTGCAACATCAAACCCTACTCACATACATTTAACAATTTATAGGAAAATCTTTTCCAATAAAGCCATAAACACACACACACACACAAATTGCCAAAACTCACCTAGATTAAATAAATAATCTCAATAGTCTTATAGCTATTAAAGAAATTGAATTTATAGTCAGAAATCTCCTAAGAAGGAATTCTTTATGCCCAGATCATTATAATGGAAAATTCTATGACAAAAGTTTAAAGGATAATTAATACTTATTCCACAGTCTCTTCCAGGAAACAGAAGAGGAAGGAACACTCCCTAACTCATTTTATGAGGCCAAGATTCCCCGGTACTAAAATGAGACAAAGACAGTGAAGAAAAAAGGAAACACAATTTCAATAGAAACAGAAAAGTATTTGACTTCAATGCCTATTAATAATACAATCTCTCAACACCCTGGGAATAGAAGGAGACTCCCTCAACTTGATAAAGAGCATCTAAAAAAACTTACAGCTAATACTGTTCTTAGTGATAAACAACCAAATGCTTTTCCCCAAGTCTATAACTACCATTTTATTCAAATATGGTACTGGGAGACCTACACAGCACAACAAAGCAAGAAAAGGGAAGTAAGATACAGATACATATAGATTGGAAAGAAAGAAATTGTGCTTTGAGAGACTGTTTATTATGATTTCCGTTCTTTTGCAATTGCTGAGGAGTGATTTACTTCCAATTATGTGGTCAATTTTAGAGTAGGTGTGATGTGGTGCTGAGAAGAATGTATATTCTGTGGATTTGGGGTGGAGAGTTCTGTGGATGTCTATTAGGTTTGCTTGGTCCAGGTCTGAATTCAAGTTCTGGATATCCTTGTTAATTTTGTACCCTGAGACTTTGCTGAAGTTGCTTATCAGTTTAAGGAGATTATCCAGCCAAACTAAGCTTCATCAGCAAAGGAAAAATAAAATTCTTCCATGGTGGAAGACAGTATGGTGATTCCTCAAGGACCTAGAAATAGAAATTCCATTTGATCCAGCAATCCCATTACTAGGTATATATCCAAAGGATTATAAATTGTTCTATTATAAAGACACATGCACACGTATGTTCATTGTGGCATTGTTTACAATAGAAAAGACCTGAAACCAACCCAAATGCCCATCAATGATAGACTAGACAAGGAAAACGTGGCACATATACACCATGAAATACTATGCAGCCATAAAAAATGATGAGTTCGTGTCCTTTGTAGGGACATGGATGAATCTGGAAACCACTATCCTCAGCAAACTGACACAAGAACAGAAAATCAAACACCACATGTTTTCACTCATAGACAGGTGTTGAACAATGAGAACACATGGACACAGGGAGGGGAGCATCACACACTGGGGTCTGTTGGGGAGGACTAGGGAATGGACAGTCGAGGGTAGGGAGGTTGGGGGAGGGATAAAATGGGGTGAAATGCCAGATATAGGTGATGCGGGGATGGAGGCAGCAAACCACATTGCCATGTATGTACCTATGCAACAATCCTACATGATCTGCCCATGTACCACAGAACCTAAAGTACAATAAAAAAATATATATATATAAAAGAAAGAAATTGTCTCTATTTGCATGTAACATGATTGTTTACATATAATTCCCAAAGAATCAATATACACAGAGAAATCTTGGAACTAATAAATGAGTTAGGCAGAGTCTTGAAATACAAGATCAATATAGAAAGATCAGTTCTAATTGATGAAACTGTTATGGAAAACAATATAGTCGTTCCTCAAAAAATTAAAAATAGAACTGTTAAATGATCCATCAATCCCACTTCTGGGTATATAGTCTAAAGAATTAAAACTGAAGTCTCAAAGAGATATTTGCATACCTGTGTTCATAATTAGTGACCCTCCTGCCCCAGCTCCCTGAGTAGCTGGGACTACAGGTGCACACTACCATGTCCAGCTAACTTTTTAATTTTTTGTGGAGATGGTTCTCATTATGTGGCCCAGGCTAGTCTCAAACCCCTGGCAAGCAGCCAAGAGGCAGAAGCAAATTAAATGTCTAACAAGAAATAAATAAATAAACAAAATGTGATATATACATACAACAGAATACTATGCAGCCTTTAAAGGAAGGAAATCTTGTACATGCTACAACCTGAAAGAACCTTGAGGACATCATGCTAAGTGAAATAAGATAGTCACAAAAAGACAAATGTTGTATGATTCCAATATATGAAGTATATGAAGTCGTCATATTCATAGAAAAAGAAAGTAGAATGGTGGTTACCATGGCTGTGAGTAGGGTCAAAAAGGGATCTATTGTTTAAGAGGTATAGAATTTCAGCTCTGCAAGATAAAAATGTTCTGGATATTTGCTTTACAAAAATGTATAGGCTGGGTATGGTCACTCACACTTGTAATCCTACACTTTGGGAGGCCAAGGCAGGAAGATGGCTTGCAGCCCGAAGTTCTAGACCAGCCTGGGCAACATAATAAGACCCAAGCTCTACAAAGTAAAAAGTTAGCCACGCATGGTGGTGTGCTCCCGTGGTCTCAGCTATTCAGGAAAGGGAGGCAGGAAGTCACTTAAGTTCAAGAGGTCAAGGCTGCAGTAAGCTGTGATCATGCCACTGCATTCCAGCCTCAGCGACAAGACCCTGTCTCCAAAAAAAAAAAAATTAACTTTACACTTTACTGAATCGTACATTCCACACAATTAACTTAAACTGTATATTTAAATTAAATTAATATGGTAAATATGTGTTTTTTACCACAATAAAAAATTAATTGCTTTCCTATATACTAACATTGAACAAATGAAAACTAAAATTTAAAATATCATTTACAATTACAAAAAAATTAATATTTATGTATAAATCTAAAAAAATACAAAATTTGTATGCAGAAAGCTATAAAATGCTATAAATGAAATCAAAGAAGAAAAATGCAAAGACATGCTGTATCATAGATTGTAAGATTTATAGATTTAATGCAATTTCTATCAAAGTCTGGCAGAAAAGTTGTGTAGATATAGGTAACTTATTAAAAAATGTATATAGAAAGGAAAAGGAATTAGCATATCTAAAACAATGAGAGGAAAAATAATAAAGAGGGAGGAGTCAGTCTACCCAATATCAAGACTATTACACAGCTACGGTAAGTAAGCCTGTTTGGTATTGGTGGAGGGAGAGACACATAGGTCAATCGAACTGAATAGAGAGAGAACCAATAAACTGATTATTGATAACGGTGCAAAAGCAGTACGGTGGAGAAAAGAAGGTCTTTTGACAAATGGTGCTGGAGCAATTTGACATCCAGGGGGAAAAAACCCTGAACCTTAAGCTAAATCTCACACCTCATATAAAAATTAACTCAAAATATATCATGGATTTAACTAAAAAAGGTAAAACTATAAAACTTTTAGAACATAACAGGAGAAAATATTTGGGATCTAGAGCTAAGCAGAGTTCTAGACTTGACAATAAAATTATAGTCTATAATCATAAAAATTGGATAAACTGGACTTTATCATAATTGAGATTTTTTTTAATCAACTCTTTTTTTTTTTTTTTTTTTTACAAAAGCCCATGTAAACAAGATGGAAAGACAAGCCACAGACTAAGTAAAAATATTTGCAAAATTCGTGTCTGACAAAAAAGTAATATCTAGAATATGTAAAGAATTCTCAAAATTCAGTAGTTAAAAAAAAATCCAGTTAGAAAACTGACAAAATACATGAACAGACAATTCACCAGAGTAGATATACAGATGGCAAATATAAGCACACAAAAACATGTTCAACAGGACTAAACATTAAAGAAATATAATTTAAAACTTAATGCAACACCACTACAACCTATTAGAATAACTGAAATTGTAAATAACAACATACTAAATACAGAAGTAGACACAGAGAAACTGGATCTCTCATACATCATTGGAGGAAATATCAATATCCTGGTTTTGATGTCATACTATCATTATATAAGATATCACCACTGGGTGAAGCTGTGTGAAGAATAAATAATACATTTCTATTTCTACACCTTCCTGTGAGTCTACGATTATTTCAAAATAAAAGTACTTTTTAAAAACAATATCCAACTATATACTTTTTATAAGAAATATGTTTTAAGTATAAACATAGATAAGTTGAAAGTAAAAGGAAGGGAAAATATACAACATGCAAATTTTTTTTATTTTTTATATTTTTTATTGTACTTTGGGTTCTGGAGTACATGTGCAGATCATGCAGGATTGTTGCATAGGTACATATATAGCAATGTGATTTGCTGCCTCCATCCCCCTGACACATATATCTGGCATTTCTCCCCCATGTTATCCCTCCCCAACCTTCCTACCCACTGCTGTCCCTCCCCTAGTTCCCCCCAATAGATCTCAGTGTGTGATGCTCCCCTCCCTGTGTCCGTGTGTTCTCATTGTTCAACACCCGCCTATGAGTGAGAACATGCAGTACAACATGCAAATATTAATCACCAGTAAGTTGGTGCAATTATATTAATATGAGAAAAAAGTAGACACGACAAATAAAGAGGGCAATTACATAATAATAAAAGGAGAAATTTTCTTCCAGTAGTTGATCAACCAAGTGAACAACACATCAGTAGGTATATGGAATATCCAGAAGATTATTAACCACATTGGACATAATTTCCATTTATAGAAAACTATATCCAATTAAAGCAAAAGAGTCATCCTTTTCAAGTGCATATTCAGCTAAATGAACTGGATCAGAACCAGACTTAAATGGATTGAATACTGGAAAAAAATATAGCATTTTTTTTACATTGTTTGTCCTTAAACATCATATATTGCAATAGCACAAATATATTCTCTGCTTCATACATTTATCAGAGAGAACATAAATACTCAAACAGAATAATCTATTCAAGTATAAAATCACCATTATTGCAATTGAAGTAAAACTCTAGTCTTTTTAGCACAGGCTGCAAGAGCCTCCCTGCTTAAACCCATAGGTTCTGCATTAACCTTGGCTTCTGTCCTTGCTCTTCATGCTTCAGGGGCTCCCAGGTATTTCTATGTGCTCAGCTTCTACTTGGAATGGTTTTCTGCTCTCCCAGATTGCCTGACTAATTCCACTAATCCTTCATATTACAATGTAAACATAGTTTTTTAAAAAATAATTTCACTTGAGAATTGTCTGAGCATATCCTTCTCACACTTTTTGATGTATTTTTTTTTTCTTGTAAATTTAAGTACCTTGTAGATTCTGGATATTAGACCTTTGTCAGATGAACAGATTGCAAAAAATTTCTTTCGTTCTGTAGGTTGCCTGTTCACTCTGATGAAAGTTTTCTTATGCTGTGCAGAAGATCTTTAGTGTAATTCGATCCCATTTGTCAATTTTGGCTTTTGTTGCAATTGCTTTTTAATGTTTTAGTCATGAAGTCTTTGTCCATGTCTATGCCCTGAATGGTATTGCCTAGGTTTTCTTCTAGGCTTTTTTTAAAAATGGTTTTAGGTTTTATGTTTATGTCCTTAATCTATCTTAAGTTAATTTTTGTACAAGCTGTAAGGAAAGGGTTCAGTTTTTGTTTTCTGCATATGGGCAGCCAGTTTTCCCAACATCATTTGTTAAACAGGGAATCTTTTCCCCAAATGCTTGTTTTTGTCACGTTTGTCAAAGATCTAATGATTGTAGATGTGTGGTGTTATTTCTGAGGCCTCTATTCTGTTCCATTTGTCTATATATCTGTTTTGGAACCAGTACCATGCTGTTTTGGTTATTGTAGCCTTTTGGTATAGTTCGAAGTCAGGTAGCGTGATGCCTCCAGTTTTGTTGTTTTTGCTTAGGAATGTCTTAGCCATATTGGCTGTTTCTTGGTTCCATATGAAATTTAAAGTAGTTTTTTCAAATTCTGTGAAGAAAGTCAATGGTAGCTTGATGAGAATATCATTAAATCTATAAATTACTTTGGGTAGTATGACCATTTTCACAATATTGATTCTTCCTATCCATGAGCATTGAATGTTTTTCCATCTGTGTGTGTCCTATCTTATTTCTTTGAGCAGTGGTTTGTAGTTCTCCTTGAAGAGGTCCTTCACATCTTTGTAACTTGTATCCCTAGGTGTTTTATTTTCTTTCTAGCAATTGTGAATGAGAGTTCACTCATGATTTAGCTCTCTGCTTGTCTATTATTGGTGTATAGGAAGGCCTGTGATTTTTGCACATTGATTTTGTATCCTGAGACTTTGCCGAAGTTACTTATCAGCTTAAGGAGTTTTTAGGCTGAGATAATGGGGTTTTCTAACTATACAATCATGTCACCTGCAAACAGAGATAATTTGACTTCCTCTCTTCCTACTTAAATATGTTTTATATCTTTCTCTTGCCTGTGCCCTGGCCAGAACTTCCAATACTCTGTTGAATAGGAGTGGTGAGAGAGGGCATCCTTGTCTTGTGCCAGTTTTCAAAAGGAATGCTTCCAGGTTTTGCCTATTCAGTATGATATTGGCTATGGGTCTGTCATAAATAGCTCTTATTATTTTGAGATATGTTTCATCAACATCTAGTTTATTGAGAGTTTTTAGCATGAGGGGTGTTGAATTTTATCAAAGGCTTTTTCTGTATCTATTAAGAAAATCATATGGTTTTTGTCATTAGTTCTGTTTATGTGATGGCTTACATTTATTGATTTGCATATGTTGAACCAGCCTTGCATTCCAGGGATGAAGCCAACCTGATCTTGGTGGATAAGCATTTTGATGTGCTACTGGATTCGGTTTGCCAGTATTTTATTGAGGATTTTCACATCAATGTTCATCAGGGATATCGGCCTGAAATTTTCAGAAGACATTTATGTGGCCAACAAACATATGAATAAAAGCATCATCACTGGTCATTAGAGAAATGCAAATCAAAACCACAATAAGATACCATCTCACACCGGTTAGAATTTTGACCATTAAAGTCTGGAAACAACAGATACTGGAAAGGATGTAGAGAAATAGGAATGCTTTTACACTGTTGATGGGAGTGTAAATTAGTTCAACCATTGTGGATGACAGTGTGGTGATTCCTCAAGGATCTACAACCAGAAATACCATTTGACCCAGCAATCCCATTACTGGGTATATACCCAAAGGATTATAAATCATTCTACTATAAAGACACATGCACATGTATGTTTACTGCAGCACTGTTTACAACAGCAAAGACTTGGAACCAACCCAAATGCCCACATATACACCATAGAATACTATGCAGTCATAAAAAAGAATGAGTTGATGTTTTTTGCAGGGACATGGATGAAGCTTGAAACCATCATTCTCAGCAAACTAACACAAGAGCAGAAAACCAAACACTGCATGTTCTCACTCATAAATAGGAATTGAATAATGAGAACACATGGACACAGGGAGGGGAACATCACACACCTGGGCCTGTCAGGGGATTGGGGGTAAGGAGAGGGAGAGTATTAGGACAAATACCTAATACAATGGGGCTTAAAACCTAGATGACGGGTTGATAGGTGCAGCAAACCACCATAGCACATGTATACCTATGTAACAAACCTGTATGTTCTGCACGTGTATCCCAGAACTTAAAGTAAAACAAAAAATAATAATAATTTCAACTTTCATTTTAGGTCCAGGTGGTACATGTGCAGGTGTGTTACGTGGGTGTATTGAGTGATACTGAGGTTTGGGGTAAAAATGATCCTGTCACCCAGGCAGTGAGCATAGTACCCCAAAGGTAATTTTTCAGCCTTTTCCCCCTGCCTGTTTCTCCCCTCTGGTAGTCCCCAGTGTCTATTGTTCCCATATTTATGTCTATAGGTACTCAATACTTAGCTTTCATCTACAAGCCAGAAGATGTGCTATTTGGTTCTGTTTCTGTGCTAATTCACCTAGGATAATTAAACATAGCCTTTAAAAAGAAAATTTCCTTCATCACCTTCTATTTCTTCTACCTCTTCTGATCACCAGGATCAGAAGATATTAACATCACCAGCACTCATATATTCCTGGTGGAGATGTCAGTATCCTGGTTTTATCCTGAACTCACAATGTCCTCTGGGATACATTGCTCCTATTGTACTCATTGCCCACTGTGCTATTCCTCAGTAGCTCCACTTACATCTATAGTTACCTATTTATCACTATATTTATTTAGGTAATGTTCATCTCCATAGCCTACTTGGAGGTCTGAGACAGTCTCTGACTTGTTTAGCATTTTATCCCTGGCATCTGCCATATGATCATTAACAGCAGTATGTATCATCATAGATGTTAAAGAGACATTTGACAAAATTTACCACAAAATTTATCACAGAAACTATTATCAAAGTAGAAAGAGGGATACTTCTTTAAATTATACACAGACACACACTCATCAAGCTAAAGCCCAGCATCTTTTGTAGGAGATGGAAGCAATAGAAGCTTCCATTAACCTTCAGAACAAAAGAATGTCTTCTATTACCACTGTTATGTTGGAGGTCCTAGTTGATGAATCCAGACAAAGAAAAAAGCAACACATTTAAGAAAAAAGCAGGAGGTGAAATAATTATGTTTACTCTGAAAAATGAGGCAGACAGTGAGATTTTGCTAAGGAGTTAGGTACAAAAGTAACCTACCAAACAGTTTTCCTTCTTTAATTTTTAAAATGTAGAGACAGGGTCTCACTATTTTGCCCTCAGTGGTCTTGAACTCCCGACTCAAATGACCCATCTGTCACAGCTTCCTAAAGTGCTGGGATCACAGTCATGAGCCACTGAGCCTGACGCGTCTTCCTATGTACAAACAGCAAGCCGTTAGAAAAGTTAACAGAAGAAAATATCTGTTTACAACAGCACAAGGCCAAAACAAAACTCTCAGAGATAAATGTGATAAAATATGCACGATCTGTACAAAGAAATCTTTCAAAAGCTGCC
This sequence comes from Ateles fusciceps, assembly GCA_036589455.1. Lineage (NCBI taxonomy): Eukaryota > Metazoa > Chordata > Mammalia > Primates > Atelidae > Ateles > Ateles fusciceps. The sequence continues at coordinate 2,046,802 of JAZHEH010001593.1, forward strand.
AAAGGATGTAAAAGCCTTCAAATGCAAAGCAAGCCATGCTGCATATGTTCTTATTGAGAAAAGTTCAACATTAAGCAGGTGTCATTGTCAGTACCAAGCCGGGGTGTGAGGAAGTGGAGCCCTCACACATGCTGGTGCACATGCAGAAGGCATGGCCACTCTGAAAGACAGCTTGGCAGTTTCTTAAAAGGCAAATATATATTACTCTATGACTCAGCAAGTTCACTCGTAGGTGTCTACCCCAGAGAAATGTAACATACATCCTCCCACAGAGACTTGTACTCGAATGGCCGTCAACTGATGAATTAATAAACAAACTGCAGAATGTTCCTACTATGGAAAGCTACCTAGTGTAAAAGGGAAGGAAGCACTGCTACAGGCTGCAACACAGATCAGTCCTGGAAACGCTATGCAGAGTGAAACAACCCACATGCTAAAGACCACAGGACATATGAATCTATCTGTATGAAACCTTCAGAACAGAAAACTGATGGAGACAGAAAGTAGGTTAGTGGCTGTGTGGGGCTGAGTGTTGAAATGGGGAGTGACTGCGAATGGGCGCAAGGAATCTTCTTGCAGGGATGGCCACAAAGCTCTATAATTTCCTAAAAAAGCACCCACGTGTCCACCTAAAATTGGTGATTTTTATGGCATGCAAATAAAGCCATTTTTTAAAATAATTTCCTAAATGTAATCTATAAACAACATGATCTCAATAAAAACCCACAGGACTTACATACATGTGTATGTACATGTGAGTTACTAGATACTAGATAAGTTGATTCTGAAGTTCATTAAATTAATACAAATAATCGCTAGGAAATTTCTGAAAATAAAAATAATAAAAAGGAAACAACCCTACTAAATTAGGTTTTGATACCTCAGAAAATAATTTTATACCAAAAAATGTATGTGCGTGTATATGTACATAAACATGTACATAAAATAAATCAATGGCACAGAAGATAAAGTCAAAAATACAACTGAAACATTCAAGAATTTAGTATAACTCTAAATATATTTCATTTTAAGTAAGTGTGGGGCGAAGTATCCTCTGGTTATTGGTATTAGAACTACTGGTTAGCATCTGAAAAAAATTCTTAGATTCCTCTATCTTATTTCTTCCATTAAAATGAATTATAGATGAGTCAAAGATTTAAACATAAAAAATAATGAAAGTGTAAAACCACTAGAAGAAAACCCAAATAAGCTTTTTAACCACCTCTTGGTAGGAAAGTCTTTTCAGGCATGACTCAAAACTCAGAAATCCATTACATATACATAAATATTTCATAACCTAATAATAAGAACTTTGCAAAGTCTGCATGGTCATCCACAATGGCTTACCCCTCACTCCTGTCATGAGCAATTCTAAAACTAGGCAAAATGTATAAAACAAACATTTGCAGGAACTGAAGAGCACAGCACAGAGCTGCAACATAGCAAAGATATATACTGTGGCTTGTGATTTCTGCACATTGATTTTGTATCCTGAGACTTTGCTGAAGTTGCTTACCATCTTAAGGAGATTTTGGGCTGAGATGATGGGGTCTTCTAAATATACAATCATGTTTTCTACAAATAGAGACAATTTGATTTCCTCTTTTCCTAATTGAATACCCTTTATTTCTTTTTCTTGCCTGATTGCTCTGGCTAGAACTTCCAATACTATGTTGAATAGGAATGGTGAGAGGGCACCCTTGTCTAGTGCCAGTTTTCAAAGGGAATGCTTCCTGTTTTTGCCCATTTAGTATGATATTGGTTGTGGGTTTGTCATAAATGGCTTTTATTATTTTGAGATACGTTCTATTGGTAAATAGTTTATTGAGAGTTTTTAGCATGAAGCACTGTTTTTCGTCGAGGGTCTTCTCTGCATCTATTGAGATGATCATGTGGCTTTTGTCTTTGGTTCTGTTTATGTGATGGATTATGTTTATAGATTTGCCTATGTTGAACCAGACTTGCATTCCTGGGATGAAGGCTACTTGATCGTGGTGGATAAGCTTTTTGATGTGCTGTTGCATTTGGTTTGCCAGTATTTCACTGAAGACTTTTGCATCGATGTTCATCATGGATATTGGCCTGAAATTTTCTTTTTTGGTTGTCTCTCTGCCAGGTTTTGGTAGCAGGATGATGTTGGTCTCCTAAAATGAGTTAGGGAGGATTCCTTCTTTTTGTATCGTTTGGAATCATTTCAGAAGGAATGGTACCAGCTTCTCCTTGTACTTCTGGTAGAATTTGGCAGCGAACCCATCCGGACCTGGACTTTTTTTGTAACAATCCTGCAAGATCTGCACATGTACCCCAGAACTTAAAGAAAGAAAGAAAATATATGTATATATGTCTATTCTCATTTCACTGACGAGGAACATGAGGATTAGAACAATTAACTTGCCCAAGGTCATGGAACTAGCAAAGTGGTGGACTCAGTATTTAAACTCAGGACTGTCTGACCCCTACAGTATATTCTTAATCAATTTGTCTTTGTTCATCTAACTGAGTGCTATACTCTCACTAAGGATGTGGCTTTCCTTCCATTATTAGTTTAAATGTAAATTATTCAACTTGAGTATTCATGTAGATAATCCTTATTTAGGCCTCATTTGTGCTGAAAGAGAGTCTAACCACCCCCCATCCCCGTCAACCTAGACTATTTATTTATTTATTTATTTATCTGTTTTTAGAGACAGGGTCTCACTTTGTCCCCCAGGCAGGAGTGCAGTGGTGCCGTCATGGCTCACTGCAGCCTTGACCTCCCAGGCTCAAGCAATCTTCCAACCCCAGCCCCCCAAGTAGTTGAGACCACAGGCATGCACCACTATGTGTGACTAACTTTTGTATATTTTATAGAGACAGGGCTTTGCTATGTTGCCCAGGCTGGTCTCAAACTCTTGAGCTCAAGCCATCCACCTGCCTTAGCTGCCCAAAGTGCTAGGATTAAAGGCGTGAGCCACTATGCCTGGCTAGACTCTTAAATGTACACTATACCTACCTTGAAATTTATACTTCTTAGTGTTTTATTCAAGACTAGTGTTCTGCATTGGTGGAGTATGCAGTCCATAGTGTGATTTGAGCTGTAAATGGAAGTATTTCTCTCTAACTTATCAAACTGAGATTCATTCTTTGGAACATTGACTAAAGTGAAAGTGAGAAGCAGGCGAATGATCTAGAAGTGCTCAAAGAAGGAGAACTAAATCATAAAACAATTATGTTGGACCAATTTTCAAAGAAGTGGGAAGGAAGTACCCACAAAATGCCAGAAAAAGTTTAGGAAGAAAGACTTGTATGTATAGAGTACAAAACTGGAGGGGAAAGCGATTCATTCGTGTTTGCCCTGAAGAACACAAGACCACAAAAAGCCAAGTTTGCCTTAGAGAAACGTTATCTGTCAAAACTGGGACCCAGGCACTGGTGGGATGCAATGAATTACAGGTGGTGGGGATCAGTTCAGGACACCCAGAAGGGCTGAGTAGGTGCAAGGGCCAGGCCAAATGTGAATCCTCCAGGGATACACTCAAGTTCACATGGGTTCAAAGTTGGGTTCCAGCCTGGAACTCAGGCTGCTGGGTGAGTTTCTTACACAGTGTGTGGGTGTGATGAAAGCACAAGTGTGGCAGGTGCTGCCAGTGAGGCTACGAAGCCAGTGAAAGATGGGATGTCATTCAATCAACCATGAGGCAGAAACTGGTTGGCAGAGGTAAAGCATGCAAGTCTTACGCATTTTATGTTATTTTACCTTGAGAGTAAAATAATGGTGACATTAAGGCATCTACAGAGATGAAGCTAAGAAGATTCCAGTCAGTGGAAAGTAGAGCAAATAACGTCATCTTCATCAGGACACTTGGGATAGGTATGGCTGATACATGTTAAGATTATCCATCCCATAACATCTGAGTATCTCCCTGTCTCAGAGAATACTGCTTACAAAATGGCTTCTTGGGCATGGCTCAGATCATTTGATCACAGCTTCTGTACACTATGTTAGCAGTAGGCCTATGGAGAGGTAGAATGAGGTGGTAGAAATAACATTGGCTTAGGAGTGGAAACCTGGCTTTGCTGCTTCCTTCAGATGTAACTTAAGGCAGAACTAGAGTGCTTGTTCTGTCTATACGGGGCAGCTGCTACTCAGCTTCTGCCAGTTGCTGTTTGGCAATGCAGGGCCAGATATTCCAAGTTTTCAAAAGAAGTTGGAAATCTGGAGTTTTTATATTTTTTCAATGTGGCCAACTAAGTTAAAAATTTTTCAAGCACTCCCAAATAGACTTGTATGTGGGCAGGTGGCGGGCTGAGGACTGCCTTTCATGGTCTTGTGCCCAGCATGGTTCGTTATTCCTCCTGGGTCTGATATTTAGACTTCTGCTCTAACTTAGCTCATAGATTAATTGAATTTTTTAAAGTGACTCACGGGTTGTTTTTTTTTTTTGTAAAAAAATATGAACTGTTTTATGTTTGTTACTCTGATAGCTGTTGTTATAGGAATACAAGAGCATGGTATGAATTTGAAAACGCAGGACATCACAAAAATGTTAACAATATTGTCTATGTAAGCAGTTGTTTCTAGTGCAAGCAGTAATAATGATGAAAAGTTAAAATATTAGATACAGTATAAGTACATATTACTCACTGAAGAAATATTAGTGGGAAAAAATGACTAGGTAGATACATTTAAAATTCATTATGAGAATTTCTTCTTCGGTCAACTTATGTTATTGCCAGTTAAATTCATTTTAGAGTTCAATTTTTTTTTTTTTTTTTTTGAGACGGAATCATACTGTGTCACCCAGGCTGGAGTGCAGTGGTGCAATCTCAGCTCACTGCAACCTCTGGTCTTCCGGGTTCAAGCAATTCTCCTGTCTCAGTCTCCCAAGTAGCTGGGATTACAGGCACCTGCACCACACCTAGCTAATTTTGTGTTTTTAGCAGAGACCGGGTTTTGCCATGTTGGCCAGGTTGGTCTCAATCTCCTGGTCTCAAGCAATCTGCCCACCTCGGCCTCCCAAAGTGCTGGGATTACAGGCGTGAGCCACCACGCCCAGACTAGAGTTTAATCTTTAAAATGTCTGAGAAATTATCTTCTTAACTGGTTTGTTCTGTGACGATTTTTTTTCTTTTCCTTTCAGAACATGAGAAAATGGTGCATCATATTCTCCAGGATATGTACAAAACCAAGAAGAAGAAGACTAGAGTTATTCTATGAATGTTATCCATCTCAGGCACATGCAAGGCTTTGTTAGAAGATACGAAAGTGTGCAGAAACATTGCTGGAACCCTGGTCTAAAGCTCCAAACAAAGGGACACAGATTTTGTACAAATCTCAAAATAGTCATGTGAACAGAGAAGAAGTTATCAATGAATTGGCAGGTATGGTTCTCTTAGGGATTTCCCATAGGCGTTCAATGGTAAACACTCGTTCTTGTTTTTAAGAATTTTTTCTTTTTAAAGTTCTAAGGCTTACATTTTTGAGTGTAGGACAAATATATTAAAATGTTTTTAAAATAATATTAACTCTAACTGATTTCATTATGTTGGATATGAGATTTCCTGGTAGTTGAATAAAATCTTTAACTCAGAATTGAATTTTCTTTAGGAAAAAGTACTTTATTAAATGTCTTAGGGTTTCGTTTGTATTTATTGCAAGGGTTCAGAGTATTTGAAGTCCACTTAGAAGAATGAATTAGTATATATCTTGTTTTAACAAGAAACAGGGATGAAAGATTTTTTGTATCTATCAGACTTAAGGGTATCCTCCTCAGCTACATGTTTTCTATTTTTGTTACAGGAATAGTGGGCACCCTCGATTCAGAAAATAAAGTATATCTCACCAATCTTAGAAATCATCAAAACTGTCAGTTGCTTGGGTGTTGAGAAAGATTATATTGTTTAGAAATACAATCTCCAGGAGGTGGTGAAGAGCCCTAAGGATCCGTCACAGTTTAACCCAAAGCAGGGAAATGGGAAAGAAGCTAAATTGGAATCTACTGACAAATCAGATCAAAACAACCCAGCAGAAGGAAAAAATAACCAGTAGGTGGTACCAGAGAATAGCGAGGAGCTGGGACAGACAAAACCAGTCTGATCCGCAGGTGGCGAATGAGGGAGGAGCCAAACCGGAACTTGCAAGTCAAGCCGCAAAGGGATCCAAGTCAAGTGGATCCTCATAGGAGGTCATTACGCATTGGAGGTGGGTTTCTCAACTGGGGTTCTACCTAAAATTGTGACTAAAAAGACTGTTTTTTATTTGTGTGCTGCGTAATGCTGTTCTCACAGTTGCAAACAATGATTTTGCAGCCCTACTAACAGTTTTATTAGGGATCTTTTAGCCCTATATGTTAGTATGCATAGGCAGACCCATGGGCTACTTCTGCATGGCGAGGAGGATGGGAGAAGGGGGACGTTGACCTCCCCCCAGGCTGCTCTTATGCAGTGCCAGCTGACCTATGGGAGTGAACTGACTGTGAAGTAGAAAATCACAGGGAAGTTTTCATTCTACGAAGGAGTTTTTACACGCCACAACTCAGCTTTCCCCCCGGCCACTTGTTGTGAACACTGCAAAAATGTGGATCGTGTAAGTTAGAAGTGAATTGTTTAGTAAAGTTTGTGTTCTTCTGTGATTTTCTTGTTTGGTTATGTCTGTTTTTATAGTTTATTCACATTTGTGTGTAGCAAAGCTGACAGTTTGGTGCTGCAATTTTGGAAGGCGAGATGTGAGAAAGAAAAGGCCCATTTTAGGCATAGATTTACAGTCATTTCTGACAAGGTTGGTGATCAAGAATTTCAGTCTTCTGAATATACTTCAGTATACCAGTGCAACAAGGGACACAAAGAAATTCTCTTTGTTATGTCTATAATGAAAGCTACTTCTCAGGGGTTTTATATGGACTCAGTCCAAGCTGTCCTATCTCATTGTGCATTTTCTGTGGCATGGAACTTACAAATCTAGCAGCTGTAACTATAAATCACAGCCACTTCACAAGAAAGGATATTTATTATTTTAAATGGCTTTTGGAATTCCAAAACAGTAAGGCTTTTGATCAAAAATCGCATTCAGTCAAATGGTTTAGGAAGCAAATTATTTAGTATCAGGACTTAGAAAAGAAAAATTTGCATGTTTGGTGAGAATCTAATAATAACATTAAAATGCCGGGGGCAAGACGTAGTACAAAATTGAAAAGACTTTATTCTCAGTAAGTTGAATTTCTGAAGGTGTCTCAGATGATGCTAAAAAGGTTTTGTGTCCTTAACTGAAAAGCAGCAGCTTCTCTATCCAGGTTGATGAGTGAACGGGTTTCACTAGTATTTGTCATGCAGTAGCATTTGTAAGATTTATAAATGATGAAATTCAAAGAAAACTTTTTCTATTGCTAGGAACCTCCTGAAACAAAGGCCAATATATAATGTGTGTCATCATATCTTATAACCAGAGGTCTGTCATCTACACTCCTGGTGCCCCTTTGGTGGTTCTCTCCATGATAAGTTTTGCCTCATTAACAATAACAAAAAAATCCTGATGTTGACGTTATAGCACACTGCTTTCTTCACAGAGAGGCTGATATAAAACACTTGGAGATACAGGAAGGTCTGAATAATGTTTCCCAGTATCAAAGACCCACTTATGTAAAAATGTTAAAAAAAAAAAAAAAAAAAACCCAAAACAAAAACCTGGACAAACAGCACACAAATCTGCTGCACCATACACACCCAGTGGCTTATTAGAGGAAGAGTAGTTCTGTAGAGGATATTTGAGTTGAAAGGTGAATTGCCAGAGTACTTACAAGAAAACAGTAAGCCAGTTTTTGCTGAGTGCTGTGCTTTGAAAATGAAGAATGGCTATAGAAACTAGCCTTTTAGCAGATGTTTTTCAACATGTGAACAAATGAACAAGTTTCTAAAAGATTCTGGAGAAAAAAATTTTTTTCCTGAAGTGACAAGAGTCTTAGTTCTAAAAGGAAACTGACTTGCCACCTTGCCAGAGGAACTCTTGAAATGTTTTTGCAGCCACTTGGACTTGAGAATGAAGGGTACAGCTCTCAAATGTTGCTATAACCTACCTGGACGAACCACAAAACCAAATTAAATGGCATTTTCTCTCCTTTTCAGAGCACTAATGTATGACTGGATGAGGAACGCTTTCTCTAAATTTGCTCAGCCTGAAATTTTATCTCTGAAGGAAGAGAGTGAACTCAGCCCTAGTAGACAGTTCTAGGTTTCTGTGAAATAAGAGTATTCTTCAACCCAGTTCTAACAGTCTCATACCATGAAGGTTGCCTGCAGGGGTTTCCTGAATTTGAAAGTTTTTTCAAGGACCATGCCTGGGTAAAACAATTAAAAAAGGCTGGAAGAGACAGACACCAACAAAGTCTGAGAAGGAAACTATCCAGATTAAGAATATTAAGAAGCTGTAAAGTTAGCTTGCGGAAATGGGCATATCGTTAAGTTTTACAAAGTTAGGAAGTAGTAAAAATGTTAGGCTTCCCGCACAAGTGGCTATGTTTATTTAATAGCTAGCAAACATAGGAATATATTTTTATCCTCCTAGCTAGTGGTTTTGCTTGGTAAACCAGATTAGAAGGATTTGAGAGGGGCAAAGAGAATAGGCAGGACTGACCTTCCATAGCTTTAGATATTTAGAATGTTAAGTCTCAATGATGCTGAAATTACATTGAAAGCCTTGATAAGAGGATTATTAAAATCGTTCGGGTGAATAGGGAGGATAGGATTTTGGTGCCTTTTAATTGGCTTTTATATTTATTTATATTTGGTAAAGCTTGGTTGTTATCCAAGCTCTTCTTTCCCAGGTGTAAAATCCTGTGTTTGGTTGTAACCTGAACTCATTAAGACTTATTTCCAGGTTATTAACTGTTTATTTTTACTGACATTTGAGCATGTTATTTGATAAATGATGAGTTTCCGGGTAGGAATTGAGTGCTTTTCTCCTGCTTTAGTTTTTTCTTTTAAAAAAATTATGTCAGTTAAAAAAAAAACCCTGCAGTCTTGTGGTTGAGAAAACTTGTTTAGCTTTATAGAGGAAAGAGTGTTAACTTTGTATTTTAATATATGTTTCTCCAAGGTTAAACATGGTTTTCAAATGGTATTTTTACTTGTATCTTGCTTCTGGTATGGCCAAATCTCAAGCTTGTTTTTCATAGTTCCTGATAATTTCAGAAAAACAAAAATAAATTTGTTCCCTAAATATTGGTGTTTTGTACTTTTTCTTTCTTTTGGCCTCTTAGTAACTCTCTTGCTTTATGTGTATGTGTGTGTGTCACGTACACACACACACACGCACACACACACATTATATATATAATATACATTATATATATATAAAATAAAAGATGTTTACATGCCAAATTATAAAAAATGTCATGGACATGATCCTAAAAAGAAAGATATGTAAAATTTATTAATTACCCTTAAATAATTAATACTCCTAAATCCAAGTTTCAGATGTTTTATAGTTAACTTGCTTCAAAATGAGGCACAATAACACAGTACTTAATTTCATTAAATTCACTTACTAATTTTTGAATTATTTATACTCCTTATTTTAATGTCTCAAAGTTTGGTCTCATAAAGATGTTAAGCAGAATAAATTGTCTTGAACATTGTTCTTAGGATATATCTTTATTTTGAATCAATCAGGCACAAGGTAAATGAAATACAGATTCATTGTGTACTTACTTCTTCTAAGCAATCATTTGATTCCTGCTATTTTAAACATTACAAATCATCATCATTACCTCTGCCAGTGTGGTCATTATAACAATTTTTATCCATATATTTTTAGGCTTTTATTTACTTTTAAATTTTTTAACTAATTAAAAAGCAAAAACTCAACGGTTGAGTTTTCATCAGGAAAGATCTTAAACATTTTAAGAGAGTAGTCACTAAATTATCAGGAACAATTACTAAGAGAAAGTAACCATATTACTACTTAACCCTTTAGTTTTCTTATCAAATTATGTTCGTCCCCATTCTCGGTCTCTTAAAACGTTGCGTTTGATTTTCCCAGTGATTGTCTTTGGGAGTTCTTGAACAAATTCCACCTAGTTGACAGAAAAACATGATGAGACACTTGATTCCATCCTTCCAACTGTCAGTGCAATAGGAGAGAGGTTGCATGAAACTCAGAATTTTTAAGTCGAGATTATCTTAGCCTAAGCTCATTGAATTTCGTGGACACCAGAAGCTGGTCTGTTTATATCAGAGTGACAGTGTAGCTCCATCTCACGGGTTTTTAGTGCAAATTCACTTGAGTGCTTTGCCAGAAGATAGTAATAATCCCTTTACTCCATTGCTTTCCCCTAGTTCAAACTAGTCCTAGGCCTCTACTGTTCCTGGGAAATGGAGACTACAGCTAAATACAAAAAGAACAGTTCTTCTCTTTTCAGAGCTGGATTCTGGAAATTTTGAGGAAGATTTTTTAGGGATAATTTGGAGTATATACAGTTTCCCCTTCTGCCCTGATTTGACCATAAAAATCCTCTTTTTGTTCTCTCAAATCCTCTTTTTGTTCTCTCAGAATAAGACTACTATATTTTTAAATGCCCTCAAATAGCCTTTCCGAAAGTCAAAGGTCACTGATTTAGTGAATTTAATGGAGAAAATGTTAGTTTTCAGGCTGAAATTAACTACTTTTTGACTGAAATGATGCTAAATGAAATAGAAATCTCATGCAGAGGATCAGTAAATATCAACCAGTTCCACAGTTAGAAGGAAAGTACAGGGCCATCTTCATGTATTTATGTAGTATTGTTCTTAAATCCTATTTGAAGGTTTCAGGTAGGATTCCATAGTTTCTTTGCATACCATCTTCTGAACATTAAATGAGGTCACTTGAAACTTAAAGGCATGTACTTTGAATTTATAGGGGTATTAGGGCTAGACTACGGGGATAGATGAATCAAATGCTGTCCCTAAAAACAACGCACTTGGCCCTTCTTCGCCACTGTGTTTTTCTCATACAGAATGGGACTAATTATTCCTGGAAAGATTCTTACTAGTGATTCAGTATTGCAGAGTTGATTAAAGGTTCTGGTTTATAATTCATGTATACTGTTCTAATATAAAACATTTTAAAGCAAAATTCTTAGAGTTAAACAAATTGAAACGGTATCTTCTACCTATATAATAAGCTACTATAAAGTCAAAATCCAGTAAAATCTAATTCTAGCTTAGACCCTCGTTTGGTAACATCCAAACTTAACTTTTGGGCAAAGTACTTGCCTTTCTTGGATATTTGTAAGGTGCAGTTGATTTTTTCACATGATCCTGAAGCTCAAGAGTTAATTTCTCTGGGTTGTAGGACTTAAAGGGTGCAGCTAAGACAACAAAAGCTTTCACCACCTGCAACAGAAAAGTTAATTTATCTACCTCTGTTTGTTTTTCAGATACATCAATTATTTGCAACCAATGCTGAACACAGGTGCTTACTATTTGTTAATAACAGTTTGTGTGAGGGCAAATGCCAGAGATTACCTCTGAACAAAGCTTGGATACAGTTACAAAGTGAGGTTTTTTTTTTTTTGAGACAGAGTCCACTCTGTTGCCAGGCGCCAGACTGGAGTGCAGTGGCGCAATCTCGGCTCACTGCAACCTCCGCCTCCCGGATTCAAGCAATTCTCCTGCCTCAGCCTTCCGAGTAGCTGGGACTACAGGCGCGCACCACCACACCCAGCTAATTTTTGTATTTTTAGTAGAGACAGGGTTTCACCAAGTTGTCCAGGCTGGTCTCGAACTCCTGACCTCAAGTGATCCACTCACCTCAGCCTCCCAAAGCGCTGGTTTTACAGTCGTGAGCCACCGTGCCTGGCCCACAATTTTCTATTTGCCTTGTTTCTCTGAGAAAATATATTCTGAGTTCCATGACAGTTTTTTATTCAGTGAAATCTGTGGCTTTTGCCTATGCAGTATCTGTTCCTCCTTTTTAGTAACTACTCTAATTTTCCTACAGGTTATTACCCTAACTTCTCTCTGGTGGGATTGACACCAACACCTGCTTCCAAGAATAGACATATGATCCAAGTCTGAACGATCAGCATATACCAGTCTCTGAACCACACTGGTTAGAGATGTGATCTAAGGTAGGCAAATGAAGTCTTGAGAGTTACTTGAAGCAATTGAAAAAAGAGCTGGATCCTTCCCTGAAGGGGTGGAGGGCTGCTAAGCTGTATACATCTGGAGTTGGTTACTATCAAGTAGGAAGAATCTGATCAAATGCAGCCAGCCGTCATGAAGGACAGCAGAGCCAAAAGTGAAGAGAGGCTAAGTCTTGCCGACCTCACACGAACACTTGGATGTGGCTGTACTTACATGTTTGTCACTTATATGAGCCAAATGCCTTTTTTAACTTAAGGCCGTCTGAATTGAGTTTCTGTCACTTGCCATCAAAAGAATCTAATACCTCCCCTTTGGGAGGTAACTTACTGTAAAGTTGGTTGCCTGATTTATATTTTGCCCAAATGCATGCCTCAAAATGAGAATTAATAGATTGATCATTCTTGGTTCACCCTTTACAGTGGTCAGATGGACAGAACTTGAAAATATGAAGTTGCTGCTTTAATTGATGACATTCATCTACCTCTCCTCGGATTTGATCTGGACTGCTGACAACAGCCGATTCAACAACAGCTGGGTGCTCGATGAGTGCATTCTCCACTTCAAACGGCCCAATACGGTACCTGACGAGGAAAGAAGTTTTTGACCACCACACCCTCCACGTAAGAGATCTCCCTCCCTGCCATATTGTTGCCTCTTCAGAGTGGCAAATGTACAAACCCAGAGGATATGATGACATCATCGGCTCTGCCAACAAACCAGAAATACCCATCACTGTCCATCACTCCTCTGTCACCAGTGACATAAAAATCTCCTCTTATTGTGTTGGCGGTTTTCTCTGGATCGTCCTAGGAAACAAGGATGACACTTGGGGATTAGTCTGGTCAGAACAGATGTGGGTATGGCACTCATTAAGTGACTAGTACATTACACAGCCAACTTCTAAGGGAAATTAATTTTTTTTTTAATTTTTTGAGACAGAGTCACTCTCTGTTGCCCAGGCTGGAGTGCAGTGGCTGACTGTAGCCTCGACCTCCCAGGCTCTAGTGATCCTCTCACCTCAGCCTCCTGAGTAGCTGGGACCACAGTCATGTGTAACCACACCTGGCTACTTGTATTATGTTTTTGTAGAAATGGGGTCTCACTATGTTGCCCAGGCTGGTCTTGAACTCTTGGGGTCATGGCACCCTCCCACCTCAGCCTCCCAAAGTGCTACAATTACAACCATGAGCCACTGTGCCTGGCTGGAAATTAATTTTTTTTAAAAGATAGTTCCTAGTATAAAATACAAAAGGTCCTAAAGAGTATAATGAAAACCTCCTCTTCTACCTCTAGCACCCCCAACTGTACGCCCATTCCAGCCTGTCCAGTTTTCCTTTCTGAGGATAACCACTGCAAACAGTTTCTTACATTTGGAATTTCATCTTTATAGTACTCTTGGGTGGTACATGATAGTGTCCCCATTTTACAGTTGATGGAAGATTTTGTTGCTTGCCTAAGGTTACATAGCAAGTCATGGTGGAAATGAAATTTGAACCCAAGTCTGTATCAAGTCATGACTAGCACTTTCTATCCTCATACCACATATTCAGAGAAGAAACAGAAGGGCCATGTAGACTTCAGTCTGAGGGCAATTTCCCCTTCTTTGCCAGGTGGTAGAACATTGCCATTTTCATCTATAATCTAGAATGAAAGAAACAATTGATGCTCTTAAAATTTCTTTTCACAAAATGAAAGCAGACTGTGAATAATCGTACAATGAATAGCAGAAAACGAAAACATTCTCTCTCCTTTATTGAAGCAGTCAGATATTTTCTCAGCCTACCTGGACATCATAGGGCAGCATGCCTTTCCCCATTGAACCTGGTTTAATTTCTTGGCCTTTCAGATTGGCACAAATGACTCCCTGTTGAGAGGACAAGCTTTGTGTAAGTATACAAAAGTTTATTTTCTGAAACTATATCATGGCAATGAAACTTCAGATTTGATTTTGACTGATTTTCCCCCGTATGTAGGCACACCTTCTGAAATATATTATTTGAGACCAGTAGTTCTCAAACTTGGGTGTGCATTAGAATCAAATTTGAGATTCTGGATCATTGTTGAAACACAGCTTGATGGGCCTTATCCCAGAGTTTCTGATTCATTCGGTATGAAGTGGGGTCTAAGAATTTGGCATTTCTACCAAATCTACCTAGGTGATGTTGATGTTGCTTGGTTTGAGGACCACACTCTGAAAACCACTCCTTAGACTCCATTAAGTGTTCTTTGGAATCAGTTCCCCATGGATGCTCTTAGAGGATTCTTCCCAGCACAGTGGAAAGATGAGCTGCTCAGTTCTGAACCTCACACACCCCTAACACCTCTGAGATTTCTCCTGCATGAGGGGGAGGCAGGAATGATGGAATAATCCTCCTTCCCCTTCAGCAAAACCTAACTGAGCAATCTGCCAGTTTTGGTAACTACTGGCAAGGTGAGGTATACTGCAAAACTCTATAAAAATTTAGAGTGGAGTGGAGGCACTTCAGGGGCTCGGTTGACAATCCTGGGGCAGAAAGGCCCCCATATATATTAAACATAAATGCCCTTTAGATATACCACTTCTGTCTGTCCGTAGCCTTCATGTAGCTCCAGCCCAGTTTGCGCCTTCCACTGCTCCAGCACCTCTGGGTTGAGCGGCTCCCCCTCCCGTCAAGCAGTGCCGCAGCCTCTTGAATTTGTATCTGAAGAGACAGAGTTGCATGGAGTCTTTCAAGAGGAACGAGTGCTTTCACTGCAAGATAATTAGGACATGCAAGCAGCAAGCATAGCAAGTAGGAGAGGCAAGTCTTAGGAAAGCTCATTCTACAAATACTTGTTGAACACCTGCTATATTGCCAGACGTTGTTCTAGACGTATGAGGGCACACTAGAGATTATTACAAAAATTCCTGACAGCTTACATTTTAGCAGGTGGGGGAGAACTTAGCTATTAAAGATGTAAAAAGGCAGGAGAAAATGCTATTAATGATGCTAAGTGCTTATTATGAGCCACATGATATAACAGCTAATACTGATTGAACAGTTGTGTATTGTAAGAGCTTCACAAGCATTCTTAGAATCCTCTCAACCTCTATTTACACATGAGGACATTGAGGCTCAGAGAGGTTAAAGAACTTGCCCAAAGCCTTCCACATAATAAAGGAGTGAGTTGATACTCATGATACTCTGTACCAGGCACCTCCCACTTGTCAGGGTGATCTCACCAAGCATGGCACTTACATTAAATTCTCACCGCAGCCTGATGAGGGGACTCTTAATCCAGTCTTATAGATGGAGTTGGTGGAGGCTTAGCAAGATTATCTTGAGTGTCCAAGACCACAAGATTAGTAAGAAGCAGGGCCCTGCCTATTTGACTTTGGAGCTTACCTTTTAACCACCAGCCTTACTGGATATAGGTGAAAAAGTCTGGAATAGCCTGCTTCTGAGACACTGAGATATGGCCAAATGGGCCAGAGGGTATAGGTAGAATACAAATCATTTGTATTCAAAATAATCATTGAGTAGTTCCTGAATTACTCTTGAAACGTGAGCAAAATGCTCTCGTTTTAAAAGCCATAACATAGGAACAAAGGAGTTGATGCTGACCAGGGAAAGAGAGATTCATATTTGCTTTATTTGTCTCGCATAGCACTTTCCCTCTTAGGCAACCACACTTTGGTGGCAAAGAGGCTGGACAAGCCCGCACTACTTAAATAGCTCCTCTCTTCCTTTCTCTCCTCACGTATTGAGCTTGAATTAAACAATGTACATTGCAGCTCTACTGGATGTTCATATGGTTTGGCTAAATTGAATATGACCTTCAAGTCATGAACCTTGTTAGCTTTTCTTCAAAGGAGTATACATGTGCTTTTCTTTCTTTCTTTTCTGAGGGCTGGTTCTAAATGACAATGTTTCCAAATGAGTAGAACTAAGGACAAATCTTTTGAGTGAGAGTTCTGGGACTATAGAGGTCTGGTTGTCCCTGGAAAAATGTCCAGTTGTCCTAGAAGATATTCCAGTGGTTCTCAGACTAGGGAACAGCTTTGCCCCCCCAGGAGACATTAGGCAGTGCCTAGGGACATTTTTGGTTTTCACAAATGGAGAGGAGGAGGTGCTACTGGCATCGAATAGAGTCTTGGGATACTGCTCAATATTCTATAATGCATACGACATTCCCTCAGTGACAGAATTATTCCATTCAAAATATCGGTAGTGGTAAGTCTGAGGAAAGCCTGGGCTACCCTGTGCTGAAAAAGGGAGATTTGTAATGCTGGAGGGTATCTGTTGTTTGTGGTTCAAATGGAGATTTCTTCCCAAGTACCTCTTCAGGTCTTTTTGCACAAGCATCCGGTACACGGTGGGAGGACTACACAGGGTCGTGATGGGATAAGTGGTGAGTGTCTGGATGATGGAGAAAGACACAGATGTCAGAAGTGGTCCATCAAAGGCCATGACTAAAGCTGACAGCTACACCCTGTCATTCTCTTCCATTAATATGTGCCCCTCCCATGGTCACTACCAGGAATAAGAAAACAAATATTTATTACTTGTCACTAGTGACTGTGTATCTGTTGGGAATTTCCAATTACTGGAAAGAATGTATACATATATTAATATTACAGTAATAGACATACACAATCTAATTCAATAAGTGAATTGCTGAATTTGAGAAACCCAAAGTATGAACTGGTTTATTCTTCCTCAGGGCTACAGATTACCTTTTATAGTGTAATCTTGTAACCTGCTGCCCATGTATTGACGGATAGTATTGATACGGATGTATAAGCTAACCTACTGGGACCTTTCCAGCTCCGTTCCTATAAAATATATCAGTCTTTTTGAGTAAGTTGAATAAATGTAGAAATAAGCACTTTTTAGGCCTTAATTTCAAAAAAAGTTTGCTGAGCTCATTATGTCTCCGGCTTAAATAAGACATGGCCTAGGCATCTTAAATCTAGAAAAATACTAATGTTTTAGAGCTCCTCCTTCTGGAGAAGTTCTAACTACGTGCCTTAATGTATTGACAATTTGTATTAAACTTAAGTATTTGGGAGAAGGCTCTCAAAATGTGTCTGGGCTATATGGATTGTCATAGATGAAGAATAACATTTGATCTGTAAGTAAGCATTTCTATCATGTGTATCTGCTCCATAGATTCTAATTATTTTTATAAAGTATAATGTATATAGCTAAGAATAGTATAAATCTATAAAGGTTTTTATAACACTTAAAATACACACATGATCTTCGTAAAATAAAAATATTCTTATTTTACAAATGTGGGTTTTGAAACTGGAAAGTTAACTTACCAACTTTAGGGCACTTTGTAAACCTGATGTGGAGATCTCAGTTCTTATGTGAGTGTACTTAACTTTGTGTTAAGGCCTTTAAACCAGGGATCCCCCAACCCACAGGACAGACTAAATTCTGTCTGTGGCCTATTAGGAACTGGGCCACACAGCAGGAGGTGAGTGGCGGGGTGAACGAGAAAAGCATCATCTGTATTTATAGCCACTCCCCATTGTCTGCATTACCACCTGAGCTCCGCCTCCTGTCAGGTCAGTGGTGGCATTAGATTCTCATCGGAGCGTGAACCCTATTGTGAACTGTGCATGAGGGATCCAGGTTGTGTGCTCCTTAAGAGAATCTAATGCCTGATGATCTGTCACTGTCTCCCATCACCCCAGATGGGACTGTCCAGTTGCAGGAAAACAAGTTCGGCGCTTCCACTGATTCTACATTATGGTGACTTGTATAATTATTTCATTAGACATTACAATTTAATCATAGTATAAATAAAGCACACAAGAAATGTAATGCACTTGAATCATCCTGAAATTATCTCCCTGCTCCCCACAGTCCATGGAAAAATTGTCTTCCGTGAAACCAGTCCCTGGCACCAAAAATGTTGCAGACTGCTGCCTTAAACTAACTAACTGCAGACCAGTTAGCAAAATAACAGGTGAGTAGCTTTTATTCCCACACAGGTATAATTTGTATGTAATAATATATATTTTGTTAAACTCAATAAATTTGTCATGGTTGAAAAATAATTAACCTGAATCACATTTTTTTAAAGGCTAAAGAAATTGGAGTTATCTGATATCTCAATCTAGCTGTCCCTGGATGAGAAGGCAGGGCAAGCATGCCTGGTTTCCAGAAGAGTATTGGGTTCAGAGAATTAACAATGTGAGAAGCATAGGCTGGGGGAGAATAAGAGGAGCTGCTCTGGGAGAAAAGCACCCCTGCCTTTAATCTCCACTCCACATGAGAGTTCTGGTTTATCAGCTATTATCTTTGTTTCATTGAATCAGAAATGAAGTATTTGTTTAGACTTCAGACTTCTAATCTGTTATTTAGAACCAGATTCTTAAGTAGTTACAGCTTTAGCAACAATAGCAAATCCTGAGCTATGTGAAGCACAAGTCTGGAATTCCTGCCTGAGAGTGTTGCAGTTGTTACCCCTCCATTCTGTCAAATACATTTCAAAAGCCAGGGCCCTGGAGACTTTGCTTCTTATAAAGAAATGGTTTCCAGAAGCCCAAGAAGCCTTGTATTCTGAGAATCATTTCTTTGTGATTTCGTGGGAGACGAGGAGCTCTGCAGATCTATCTAGCTGGAGGACGTGACTTACATCTAAGAAGGTGTCAACGTCAAACTGTACCATCCGATGCACAAAAACGCAGGCTCCACAAAGCCAGGAAGCAAACATGCTGCCAATGGCAGTCTTGACCCAGCCTGTGTCAGACATATTCCATATGATATCTGAGGACTTCAAATCCAGCCAATACCTAAATGACATGAAGAAGCAACAATACAGACCAAAAATAAACAAAAATTAAAAACAAAAGCAAACAAACTAGTATCTTTCAGGGGTGACCTTGCCCCTAAAACTTAAAGGCTACAGAGAAGGGTCAAGAGAAGCCCCAGACAAGGTGACAGATTCTACCTCTACTCTTCTTAAGGGCATTTTCTGAATCCCAGGTGGTCTGAGAGTACAGTGGGAGCCTGGGTTTGGCATGATTCTTTTAGTTTGCCCATTGATGCAACAAATACTTGGTAAGTCGAAATGTGCTAGGCACTGTTCTACAGCAGTGAGCAAGGTAGAACAGATCTCTGCTCTTATTTTAGGGTGACAGATAGCGAATAAATATACAATAAAGTGAATTAAGTATATTAATAAATACCATTATTTCAAATAGTATAAATGCTATGAGGAAAACAAAATAGGGTAATGTGACAATTGTAGGACAGCCTCTCTTTTAGGAAGGCCTTTCTGAGTAGGCATTCCTGGCAATGAGGAAAGGAAGCCAGACATGCTGTTAAGGGATTGAATTAAGGTTGATTCTTAAGCTCTTGCTTAATCAGCTGGTTAGATGGTGCCATTTACTGAGCTAGGTTGGGCAGCGCCAGCAAGAGTTCTGTTTTTTAGCTATTATGTGGGCAATATCTTATAGCAATGAAAGGAGAAGTATCAGTTAGTTGAATACACATATTGGCAGCTTTGGGGGGGAGTTCACCAAAACAAACTGAATTTTCTTCCCTACCTCCCACAGAGGGTTAACCCAATGCCGAGGCTGCTCTGAGAGTGCTGGGCCATTTTAGGAGAGCCTGTGGTCCCACTGGTGAAATAAATGGCCATTGGGTCTTCATTTCCTGTTTCCACACAGCTGTGTTCTTCAGAGGCAAGTCTGCAAAATATGGACCCCAAGAATATGGAAGATGGCAGACCAGTTTAACTCTGATATTTCTTCTGCTCAGCTACTTATGCCCTCTTGTTACCAGAAGATAGTTAAAAGAACTGAACCTAAACCAAAGCTTTCCTGAGAGGAATTCCTCCAGAAATCTTAGCGGGACTTTGAAGATCAGTGCTAAGATTTAACAGCCCAGTTTTTCTTTCTTTAAGCTTTAGCTCCCTGTAGGGTAAAGAAATAGCCCAGATCACTTTCAATATTAATAACAAAAGACATGCATTTTATGTATTGTAACATTTTTTTCTCCAAGTGCTTTAAAAAAAAATCTGTGAGTTTTTAAAAATCAGCATTGAAGCTTCGTAAATTGCTATTAATGTTTCAGGAGTTTTCATTATTTAAAGGAAGATCTTTTGGCATTTGAATCAAAGTTTTAAATAATTTTTGTTCAGTATCTTCGATATCTGTGGCAGGCGCAGCTAGTTGCTTACGAAATAGCTGTCTCCTTCTTCTTCCTTGCACTCATAGAAATAACTTTGTTCAGGTATCAGGCAATCAAGTGCTTCAGGGGAGACTGTCCCCATATAGCTCCTGGGGGCAAATCTTGATTAATCTAAGACAGTCACAGTCATTCCTTTAGGTTAAGATTGGGCACATGATGCAGTTATGGACAATGAGATGTAAGGCTTTAATGGAATATATTTCCTTGTTCTACAAAGAGTCATGAGGAAGAGATGCAGCCTTCTTGCCGGCCCATCGTGTTTTATAGCCTTTGAGTATTGTTGTGCAAATACAGGATGTCTGGAGCTACCCTGGCTATGCTGGGTTTATACTGAGGGTGGCGTGATAGGAAGATGAATGAATCTGGGTCCATGTTAATTTCGTTGACCCACTGAATTCATAAACTGATAACAATCTCTGTGTAAGATCGTCTGCAAAGATAACTCCGTGATTCCTTCCATCCCTGTACAATAATTCTTAGATCTTGTATCAGTTATCCGTCACTGAGTAGCAAATCATCCTTGTATGCCATTCCCTCATTGCAGGGCGGAGCCTATGTCCTGTCTGTTTGGATCTGGGGTGGTCTCATGACTTGCTTTCCTTAATACACTGTGGCACAAGTTCTGGGACTCCTCAGCCTAGGTCTCAAGAAGCTTCATAGCTTTCACTTACCTTGCGGGCTAACTTAGCAACCATATAAAGATGTTTAGACTGTCCTGCTGGAGAGAGAGGCTTATGTGCAGGAAAACTGAGGTGCTTCAGCTGGCAGCCAGCCTGATTTGAAGGTGTACCCGCCTTGGATACTTGAGCCCCCGTCAGGCTGATGCAGAACAGAGACCAGCTGCCTCTGCTGAGCCCTGTGCGAATTTCCAACCCATAGAATCATGAGCAAATAAAATGACTACTGTTTATACCACTAATTGCTTGGATGATTTGTTACTCAGTGATGGATAACGGGTATAGTATCTGAGAATTTTTCAGACTGGTGTATCATATCTTTATTTTTAAATTATTTGTTTATTTTTTGAGATGGAGTCTCACTCTGTCACCCAGGCTGGAGTGCAGTGTCGTGATCTCGGCTCACTACAACCTCCACCTCCCAGGTTCAAACAATTCTCCTGCTTCAGCCTCCCAAGTAGCTGGGACTACAGGCAATGCACCACTACACCTGGATAATTTTTATATTTTCAGTAGAGATGGGGTTTCACCATGTTGGCCAGTCTGGTCTCGAACTCCTGTTCTCAGGTGGTCTACCCACCTCAGCCTCCCAAAGTGCTGGGATTACAGGCAAGAGCTACTGTGCCTGGCCAATAGTAAGGATTATTTAAAAATAGTTTCATAAAAGATTAGCATGGTTTTCTTGATAACTTGCTTCCTCCCCTGAAAATATAAAAAGATAATTCATTCAACTATATTTTCTTTTCAATATATACATAGAGTGAAATTGACATGTGTTGGGCTAGAAAGGGATATTTCTTCACAGAATCTAATACCTTGTGGGGGAGACTTCTTATGTTTAAACATTTCTCAATCCAGTATGGAAAACTTTTCATAGAAGGCATCTATCTATCTATCTATCTCTATCTTTCATCTATTCATCCATCCATCTACCTACATACCTATCTACTTATCTTTCATCTATCCAGCCATCTGTCTATCTTTCTAAAAGAAAAAATACCACAATCTGTGAGTGACAAGATTTTCAAGCAGTGATTCCATTATCAGACTTCCTTTCCTTGAATACCTGAGTTCTGAGTTATGTCTTTCCAGATTTCAGAACTAATTATATACTAATAACTTCCAGATTTGTATCTCTGCCTCCTATCTCCGAGACTCATGTATCTACTACCTGCTAGACATCTGAATCTTCAGAGACCCTTCAATCTCGTATGTCCAACTCTAAACTTACTATGTTAACCTCATCTACTGGCTCTTTCTCCAACTGATGGTACCCACCCACCAATTGCCTGAGTCAAAAAGCACTTCAGCCTTGACTCCTTCTTCCTTCGTCTTCCACATCCACTACTCTGTAAGTCCTGCTAGTTCTTTAGTTTGTTTCCTTTCCTCCAACCTATGCATCAGAGCGATTTAGTTTTTTATTATCTCTGCCCTAGATCAGGCTCTAAGATGGTCTCTCTGATTCCAGTTTGTTCCCCCTCAAACTAATCCTGTATATATCTGCCAGATAAATCAATTTAAAATCCAAACCTGACCTTGGAACTTCCTGTTTAAACCCACCAATGGCTTCCCTTGTTTACAGGGTCAAGTTTAAGATTTCACGTGGCATATAAGATCTCCCGTAATGTGGCCTCTGTTTGCTCTTCCAGCCTTCACTCTGACTCTATATTTTGTCCTCTAGCTAAACCAAACTGCTTGTAATCCATTCCCTGCACAACTTAGGGATTTTTTATTTTTATTTTTTTGGTTTGTTTGTTTGTTTCTACTTCCATATCTTTGGTTATGCTGTTCCTGTGCCTAGAACACCATCTTGACCCCCTCATGATCAGAATCCAGAGTCCTGGACCCACAGGACAAGATCCTTTGTACTAGACAGAAAAAGAGAACTATCAGGCTGGCTTATAATTGGGACCTTTTCCCTCATCTCATTGTTAATATTCTGCAAAGTGTTAATGGACTTCTATACTTGGGAGGCAGAAGGAGGGCAAGAAGCCTTAAAATGAACTTCTTCAATAGAAGATCAGCTCTTACAGTGTAAAATTAGCCCACATTATTGCTGTGTGTGCCAACTGTTGGCAATGAGACATTTAGATTTTAGAGAATCAGTCCATGGCCTTTTTGGAGTTATGACACTCCAAAGTCATTGGTTTAAAATAAGGATTTTTTTCCATCTTGAAAACCGCTTCCAAAGTGTGCAAATTTCCATTTGAAATCCACATGAATTTAAAGTCCTTTATCTGTTGTAAATTTTGTGGCACCTTTAAGGTTTCTTGGGGACTCAACAGATTATGGCAAAGTTGTTTAGGACAGGAGTGGAAGTGCTTGTCGCTCGGGGAGTGCGCAAGGCAACTGGCATAGAGAAGAAAAAAGAATTGCAAATGAAATGTCTTTTGTCCTTTTTTAGACAGGGCCTCTGTCACTCAGGCTAGATCTCGGGTGATCTAATTGTTTGTTTTACTCATCCTCCAAAATTTTTATTTTTGGAGTTTGTACAATGCACAAAAGGGCATGGATATAATTTATAAATAAATACATGTATTGGAGGATATGTTAAAGAGTATCGTATTGTTTTACTCATCCTCTACAATTTTTATTTCAGGGGTTTGTATAATGCACAAAAGTACAAGTATATAATTTATAAATAAATACATGTATTGGAGGGTATGTTAAAAAGTATTTTACTAATAGAGATGCGTATTCAAATAATATAAATACCATTACCTTAGGAATCACTACACTATTGAATGACTTTGTTAACTTGAGGTTAATAATAAGAATGATGGTAGTTATAATTACTGTGATATTTATAATTACTCTGTACCAGGCATTAAGCTAAGAATTTTACATGTTTTATCACATTTGATCCTCTACAACCCCATGAGGTAGGTACTATCATTATCTCCATTTTACAGATAAGATAAAGAGATTCAGCAATGTTACTTAACTTACCCAAGGTTGCACAGCTTATAAAAGACACAAGCAGTATTCACTGGTGTGGCCCTTGGGAAAGAATTTTGGGATTGGCCAATAGTGTTTGGTTTATGTTAAATAGTAGGATAAAATTTCATTCTAACAAAGAAAACTACTCTATTATTCAGTGGGGCTTACATGTCTTCTCTTTCTATAAACTTCTCTGGAAGAATTTTTTTTTGACATAAGCTATTCAACACCTCTTTGAAGGATAATGCCATTAATTAACATTTTACTCATTTTTTACAGATTAAAAAACACTTTCTCACATATTTAATTTATCCTCAAAAGAACACTTGAGATATGTACAGTATAATTACCCCCATTTTACATAGGAAGAAAACCGCAGTTGTAATGTCTTTTCTTCATTCATTTATAAATATTAAGCACCATTTATGTGTTAGAAACTGGAGATAGACCAACCAAAGTCTCTGTTTTCTTACAATGTATGGGTTAGGGCAGGGGTTGCCAAATTTTTTCTGTAAAGGGGCAGATAGCAAGTATCTCAGGTTTTGTGTGCCACACAGTTTCTGTTGTAACTACTCCACTCTGCTGTTGTTACACAGACAACATGTAAATAAATGAGCATGAATACATTCTGATAAAACTTTATTTGCAAAAACAGAGCCGGGCGTGGTGGCTCACGCTTATAATACCAGCACTTTGAAAGGCTGAGGTGGGCAGATCTAGGAGTTAAAGACCAGTCTGACCAACAGGGTGAAACTCCCTCTCTAGTAAAAATAAAAAAGTTAGCCAGGCATAGTGGCAGGTGCCTTTAATCCCAGCTATTCAGGAAGGTGAGGTAGGAGGATCACTTGGACCCGGAGGTGGAGGAGGTTGAAGTGAGCTGAGATCACACCACTGCACTCCAGCCTGGGTAACAAAGTTAGACCTCGTCTCCAAAAAGACAGAGAGAGAGAAGCAAACAAACAACAGCAGCAACAAAGGTGGCAGGCCGGATTTGGCCTGTGGGCCTGAATTTGCCAAACCCTACTCTAGAGGAGAAAAGAAGACTCTATATAAGGGAGTGGATGACTGGACATGATCATTCAGATGGCGATGAGTGATATGAAGAAAACAGGAGGATGATGTAATAGAGTGGCTTGTAGTTCTATTCTAGGTAGTGTGGTCAAGGAAAGCTTCACTTAGGATAAAATATTTGAGTCAAAATGTGACGAGAAGGAGCCACTCATGAAAAGGAATAAGAAGAACACTGCAGGCAGAAGAGACAGCAGGTGCCGAGTGAGGTAGGGCATGTTGAGGAAGAAAAGGGAGCGTGGTGGGAGATGTGGTCCAGGTTTAAGCAAGGGCCAACCCACACTGGGTACTCATGATAGACCACAGAAGAAAGCAGGAGGATGGAGGCAGAGCCACAGCCCTTTCTTCTGCCCTTAAATCCATTTATTAGGTAATACTTTTCTTTTTCTCTTTCTTTTTTTTTTGAAACTCAGCTCACTACAACCTCTGCCTCCCAAGTTCAAGCGATTCTCATGCCTCAGCCTCCTGAGTAGTTAGGATTATAGGCATGCCCCACTACACGCAGCTAATTTTTGTGTTTTTAGTGGAGATGGGGTTTCACCATTTTGGCCAGGCTGGTCTTGAACTTCTGGCCTCATGTGATCCACCCACCTCAGCCTCCCAAATTGCTGGGATTACAGGTGTGAGCCACCATACCTGGCTATTAGGTAATTCTTTTCTGAATAAGAGCCCAGATCAACTCACAGTGTTCCTGAATCCTTGGAGGCAAAGAGATTCCAAGATGTAGCTATAATTTGTGTTGTTGCTGGCAGTGTTGATTGGCTGGGAAAAATACTCACTGAAATAACTCCTGGAAGCTGAGCCATCCATTCCGGCTTTGTGAAGACACCAGGAGTTTTGTCTTAAGGTCAGGACACTCCGATGCTATGGACTCCACCGCTGGGGCCACCTCCTCACTGGCCACAATGCACTTGGCCTTGGATGCTCGCAGCCGGTAGAGGATATCTTTTGCTGTCAGCTGGATTGTTCCTGGCATAAAGACGATCCCTGGGAAGGACAAGAAGCCCCTTCACTGAACAGAACTGCTGTTCATTTAGTAAGTCCTGCACTGTGGAAGACTTGGGCTTTGTGCCTCGGTGAGGAGAAACATCACAATCCATCCTTCAGCTGCCTCTGCCTTGATCCCCCAAGGATATTGCACAGGACCCTGATCCCTGAGAGATCCCTTAGAGCTTCAGAGTTTGACAGACCATGGGTCTAATCCTTGCCTTGCAATTTACTAGCTTTGTGACCTTGATCTCTCTGTGCCTTTCTTTCCTTATCTGTAAAATGGGAATAATAATAATAAGTGTCTGTAATACAGTAGACATTATAATGGTGGGCTGTTACTATGTAACATTTTAACGTAACATTTGAATCATTATGTTCCACTTAAATAGCACTTTACAACTTATAACACATTTCATGAGCACTATCTCATTCAATCTTCTAAACCAATGGTCTCCTGCCAAGTGTGGTGACTCACACCTATATCCCAGGACTTTGGGAGGTGAGGCCATTAGATTGCTTGATCAACCTCAGGAGTTCAAGACCAATCGAGGCAACATGGTGAAGCGCCATCTGTACCAAAAATACAAAAATTAGCCAGGCGAGGTGGTACATGCTTATAGTCCCAGCTACTCAGGAGGCCTAGGCAGGAAAATCACTTGAACCCTGGAGACAGAGGTTGCAGTGAGCTGAGATCATACCATTGTACTCTAGCCTGGGTGACAGAATGAGACTCCGTCTCAAACAAACAAACAAAAGAAAAAACCAGTGGTCTCCAAAGTGAGTTTTTCAGCAATCCATGGGACTAAGAAATGAAAATATAATTTTAAAAAATTATTGGCTGGGCATGGTGGCTCACACCTGTAATCCCAGTGCATTGGGCGGCCAAGGTGGGAGGGTTGCTTGAGCCCAGGAATTTGAGAACAGCCTGGGCAACATAGTGAGACCCCCATCTCTGCTTAACTTTTAAAATAATATTAAAAATTTTAAAGAATTAGAAATTGAGAAACTAAAATTCTTTAAATGCTTTTATCTCATTTTTATATGTTTCATAATATACATAACATGTTAGTGCAATAGAACCACATAAGTAGCTATACCCAGATGGGAAGATGTGTATCTTAAATATTTTTGTTGATAGATGCCTAGAGACTACTGTTTTAAGCAACCGTGGTAGGTCCATGTCCATGTGGTTCGTGTCCATTGATGGAATATGAGATTTGGTCATACCTGGTGAGTGGCAAAGCCAGCCCTCAACTCTATGGATTCCAGTGGTCTGGCATCGTCAAGGTTTGCCTAGACTATTTGGCAATGCTTAGTTTATCTCACCTCCTCATTTCATCCTAAACACTGGCTGGAGATGTCTGATTTTAAAGTACCAGTTCATTCTGGGAAAAACATACATGGCCAAATTAGATGAAAGAGAGAAGGTAGTTTGTACTTTCTAAAGTGAATTATTGAGAAGAAGAAGTGGAATGTATATAAAGTATTACAGATAACCACTGCTGTTTATTGAGCACTTATTATGTGCCTGATATCTCACTTAAAATTAATCCCACTACATAAATAATAACTTGCCCAAGGGTCACAAAGTCAGTAAGTGGCAAAGGATTGAAAAGATTCAAAGATACATTTCCCAGACTCCCAAGATGTGTGCTGTAAGCCAAACTACTTATTTCTTGGTGAGTTCCCTGAAGTTTGCTAGATACAAAAATGTGGAGTTGAATTGCTAGGAGGAGGCTTTATTTTATGAATGTATTTCAAAAGCTTTTAAATATCATCCCTTCTTGAGAAAGCGAATAAATGTGTAAGGATAAGGAAGCTGATTAAGAAAACACCTTAGAGTATTCACTCAATATAAAAATACAAGATTATTTATTTTACAAACCACTTGTTCTCAGTGACTTACAAATAATTACTACCCTTGGTAGACTGGTGATGAATGTACTCAATGGGTCGACCTCTAGCTTCAGGCTTGGGGGAAGTTTTCTTCTAGTGGATTTCAGATAGCAAATATCTTAGGCTTTACTGTATACAATTTACAGCAAAAAACAAAGTATTTTGCTATGTGGTATTGTACAATTTCAATATTCTCACAGAAGATTTACTAATTCTGAGTTAGAAAATATAATCTCACCTGCTTGCTTTATATTTAATTTAGTGTTATGTTAACCGTTCAGCTTGTGTGTTTGGTTTCCACTATTATTTTATAAATTTCATAACTTACGCTAAGCAATATTATGTATTTTTTTATTACAAACCACCTTTAATCTACTCTCAACCCACAATTTGTTTAACATTTGCAAGCTTTTTAAATGAATGCCAAAAGTATTTTATATAAACAAATTTTATATAATGCTGTGTTTATTTAACATTGGCAATAAGAACACTTTCAACAGCATTATGAAATCCTTGTAATTACCATATTAGTGGTATTTCAAGTTAAGTTACCATAATTTTAATCACTTATACACACCCGCCTCCACTAAACTTAGTCTATTCTATTATTATTTAGTCATTTCTTTTTAGTTGTTTTCAAATTTTTATTATTAACATTGCAATAGACATCTTTGTGTTTTCTACAGTATTCTATCCTTTGATATTCTTATTTATTTTTAATTGACTTATAAACACTTATGTCATGTTTTAGAGCAGGGATTGGAAAACTTTTTCAATAAAGGGCCAGATAGCAAATATTTTAGGCTGTGTGGGCCATGGTGTCTCCATCTAAATGAAGATTTCTGCTGTGGTAAAACAAGGAGAACCATAGACAGTACATAAATAAATGGGCATGGCTGTATTCCATTAAAACTGCCTACATAAATAGGTGCCCAACCGACATGCCATGGTTTGTCAACTCCTGTCCTAGAGTGGAAGAAATCCTGTCGGAATTTTTATTTGGGGTAAATTATAAATTACTGCTTTGAGAGAAAGTGCGTCATTGAATACTTTAGTCAGTCTGAAAAACAGGTAGAGATTTTTCAACTGGGATCTGCCAGTCATATTCTTAGAAGTCCTGGTGTTCTAAAATACTTTTTCTTCTTGTTGTATTTTTTTATCAGGGAGAATCCAAATATATTCAGAGAAGTAAATTTTGGATCATCTGGATGAACGTGTCCTGGATAATCCTGCACTGCAAAGTGACATTGGTACTCAAATTTGCTTTTACAGAGTTTGTTTTTAAATCCTAATTGCATAGCTTTCTAGCTGTGACTGAATAGAATATCATTCTAATTGTGACGTTTGGCAAACTTCTTATTTATTTATTTTATTTTTATTTTTATTTTTTTAGACAGAGTCTTGCACTGTTGCCCAGGCAGGAGTGCAATGGTGCGATCTCAGCTCACTGCACCCTCCCAGGTTACACACGCTTCTCCTGCCTCAGCCTCTCAAGTAGCTGGGATTACAGGAGCACACCATCACACCTGGCCAATCTTTTGTGTTTTTAGTAGAGACGGGGTTTCACTATGTTGGTCAGACTGATCTCGAACTCCTGACCTCGTGATCTGCCTCCCTAGGTCTCCCATGCTGGGATTACAGACACGAGCCACCATGCCCGACCGACCTTGGCAAGCTTCTTAACCTGAGCCTTGGTTTCCTCTTCTGCAAAATGGTTATCCCATTAATACCTCCCTCTTAATATTATTGTGATTATCATTACATCATGATTGTCCTAACTCTTCTTCTTTTGGTCTTCTGGACGCTTAGCTTTAATCAGAGCTAACATTTCAGAAAACCCCTGAGTTTCAGTCTCTATGTTTCTGCATGATTTAGAACGTTAAATATTGGCACTGACCTGTTCGTATGCAAGCCACATTTAACAGCCACCACTCAGGGATTCGGGGCAGAATTATGGCCACACGGTCTCCTCTCTGCAGGCCACAGGGCTTGGTGAGCACGTTGGCAGCTTTTTGGGACAAGGAGCTCAGTTCTCTGAAGCTCCATTTTACTTCATCCTCTTTGCCATTCACCCACCACAGGGCTGGGTTCACTGGTCTCTCCCCTGTCTGGCCGGGGACACATGGGAAAGAGAGGGGTAGGTTAACATGACTGATTACTGTTATATGGGGCATCTGCTGTTTCTCCCCTTTGGCACTGGTTCTGGTGCATTCTGCTAACAGCACCTTGACTTCATCTTTGAGGGAACTGCTCCTCTCCTATTGGACACAGCCTCGAAAGAGAATTCTTCAGGTGCTTTTACCCTTCCCTGAGCAGTGGGTGGGCATTTGACCAAAGTTGAACCAATCAGACTGTTCTCTCTCTGGACTTTTTGGTTTTCTGAGAGGAATTGAAAGATAGAAAATGGTTGGTACAAAACTTATCTATGGATTATTGGTGCCTATGCAGCCCCAGAGAGCTGTTCTGGTTCCTGTCCTCATTGAGATGGACTCTCCAGCTTCCAGCCCAATTTTGTGAGCTCTCCCATTTTCCTTGAATACATTTCTTTCTTGCTTAAATTAGATTCTGTCCCATCCAAATAACCTGAATGGATCTACTAAGTTTGATTGGGAACCAGACATCGCTTTGTACCCAAAGGCTGAGGTGTGGTTTTCACAAATCACAAGGAGCAGGGTCAAGGGAGGCATCCACTGATTGACTTCTAGAGGAAACGTCTTCCCCATCATTCTACAATGTGAGTCACCCGTACTGCAAAACCTCTTTGCCTTATGTATTACCTGGAAAAAAATTGTTCCCCCCTTCATTCCCCTATCTAGAATGCTTCTTTTATCATCTCTGGCTGGCAAATACCTAAAAGCCCTGTTGACATGTCAGTTTGTCTGTGAGCTTTTCTCAGGCTTCTCTTTGTTTCCCCACCGACTTCTCTGGTTCCTTCATCATTGTGCTCGTACTCCACACGACTCCAGTTTATTATACGACAGGTGCGTGTCTTCCCTGTGGATGCAACCTCTGTAGAGACCAGGGACTACATTTATGTTCTTTTGGTCCTGTGGGACCTTGGATAAGTAGCTTAGCTTTTTTGAGGTCAAGTTCCTTGTCTGTAAACCTCCCAGGTTGTTATGGGGATTTGATGAAATAATATAGGTCAGTATTTCTCAATCTTTAGTCATTGAAGTATCACTGTTTCTGCCTGCACCTGCACTATTCTTCTTTATTTTGTATACTTCTTTACATTGACTCACTTTTTACTTGTATACATTTACTTAGGAAGGAATATACATTTAATCAGCACCATTATTGGACAATTATTAACACTTGCTAAAAATTGGTTATTGAAAAATAATATGCTAAAAACAAAACTATGCCATTAAATTTTATCTAGAGATGATTAGCTTCTACCTGTGGTCTTTATTCAAGAGAATGTTCAGCAAGTGTTAAGTGTTAAAGACCCAATGGCTTTCAAGGAAGGCTTTCCCTCTGTATTTAACAGGAAGAATGATTCAATATTATTTAATACCTTGTCTGTCTAGTACCTAACATTATCTTCTTATCCATGGTTTCTTTAGTGCATTTTGATAAGCACTGCTAGGTTAAGTGTTTAGCTCAGTGCCTGGCATGGGGTGAGGGTCAGCACACAGAGACCTCGTCCTGAGGCTGCACTGCAAACATTGCATAAGGGCTGCTTGCTTTATTCCTGTCAACCTCTGATTCTCTCCTAATTACTCCAATGATAACTGTATTCATAAAACCAAAACTCAATTTACTGCTTTTTGGATAAGCCCGTGACCAGCTTGAAAACAAAATGCTGTTGTGTGGGGCTTGCAGAAAGAGAAGGAAAAGAGGCATAACTCCATGAGGAACCACCATGGGGATCAGGGACAGAGGAGGCTCCAGAGCCAGCCAGCCATATGTGGCTAAGGATCTAGATCTTCCCCTGGGGGAGAGGGGAGGGCAATTGGAATACAAACAAAGAAAACCAAGAGGGTGAAAGAGTGCATTGAAATTGAGTGGTAGACCACAGAACAAGGAAATGGAAGGCTGAGAGGTAAGGGGACACCAAGAATCTACTGGAAGCCCATCATCTTATACCTTCTCCTTTTGGGACCACTGGTCCAGCACATCCGCAGCAAAGTTAAAGTTTTTAGGCAATGACCTCTCACAGCGATGGATGGCTTCAAAGTCAGCAAGAGTCAGAGGTGTCCAAAGCTGGTGATCTTTGTGAAAGTGCCGGCCAGGTGGCTTGGTGAGCCAGATGAATCTAAATGTCTGGTAGCGGAGAAAAAATCTTCATGGCTCCCAAAGGACTTTTTCTCCTGATATGGACACAGAAGTACTACAGCCTGTAGGGAGAGATGGGTGGAGACTATCAGTCTCGCGATGCTCTGTGGTAAGATTGGGAGGTGGATTTCTGGTTGTGTGTCCCTGGCAAGTTGGGGAACACCTGAAAACACCCCATCCTTCCTCAGAGCTGCTGCCGTTAGCCACTGACTGGTCTCCCTGCCACTGGACTCTTGACCAGATGAGTCTAAAAAAACCCTCAACTATAGGATTGTCAGACTCCCGTCTTCTGTTCCTGTCTTCTCCCCAACGAAACAACAGGCAAATAGAGACTTCGCTCTCTGGATTGGCTTTCAAAGCCTCCTTTCATTTGCATTATACACTGTTTTATGTCTGCCAACTCCTCTACTTGAATTTCCTCTCGCAGTAGAAGCGGTCTGTTGACTTGTCATGAATGTCTATTTCCCCCCACTAAGAGTTGGCCTGTCATTTCCCTTGCTCCTGCTTACCCTGTTCTCCTCTCCCCTTCAACTTTCCATTGTGATTGCTTGGAAACCTGGGTTTAAGTCCTGGTTCAGCCACTTTATGGCTGTAGGACTTTGGGTACTTACTTATCTTCCTGCACCTCAATTTTCTCATCTGTAAAATAGGGAAAACTATAGTACCACCCTCCTAGGGTTATTGTGAGCATTTAATAAGAGGATATACTCGTTAGTGTACAAAATGCCTAGCTTGTAAAAGGTGACTTTGAACTGTTCATGACTGCTGTTGTTTTTTGTTTGTTTGTTTTTTGCTTCTGATTAAGAAACAAGGTTTTGCTCTTTTACCCAGGCTGGCACAATCATAGCTTACTGAAGCCTCAAACTCCTGGGCTTAAGCAATCCCCCCTGGCTAAGTGTCCTGAGCAGCTAGGACTACAGGTCCACACCACCATGCCTAGCTAATTTTTTTTTTTTTTTTTTTGGTAGAGATATGGCCTCAGTATGTTGCCCAAGCTGGCTGGTCTCCAACTCCTAGCCTCAAGTAATCCTACTGCCTTGGCCTCCCAAAGTGCTGGGACTGTAGGTATGAGCCACGGCACCCAGCCAACTACTGCTGTTGTTAAGATTATTTTCCTTAATGTTATTGTGGCATAGTTTTATTTTTAAAAATCTTACTATATGAACCAGAAAACTTGAATTTTACTTCTCTTTCAAAACGTGCTTTTAACATTGATAAAGTTGACTGCTCTTTCTGAACTGCCATCTGTAATCTAATTTTTTTCTAATTTTGTGTTTATTTCTACCTTGCATTTTCCATAACATGCATTTATGTTACTCATGTGACAGTTTTCTACCTTGTGTTATCAATGATAGTTTTTCATATATGTGCCCTGTCTCCCTACCCATCTGGTATGAGTTGAGGCTATGTAATGCATTCTTAGCACTAAGCATGACTCCCAGAAGATGTGCAATAATAAAAGGCAGTTTTTAGGTTCTTGGTGTAGGCAGGCATTTTGCATTTCTGATGTCATTCAATATTCATGACAAGCTTGTGAGGCTGGTGCCATTATTATCTCCATCTTACAGACGACAACCCCAAGGTCATTCGGCTCGAGACAAACCGTGTCTTGCCTCCGCCACCACGAGCTGAATGACTCACCAAGGTAGAGGCAAGGTTTGAACCGCTCTGGTCTGACTTAAGAGCTTGCCTACTCAGCTTCTTTGCTATTCATTCTCCTGGGTACTGCCTTCTTCCATAAAGGCTTCTTGTTGATGGTGAACACCTTCACCCTTTTGCCCTTCAGGCCTATGTAGTTGTTTTGCATGGAGTGGAAAAATCTGCAAGTGTAAAGAGTGCCTGAGTCTGCAGCATGGTGCTAACAAATAAACAATAGAACGGAGGGTATAGGGTGTGCCATCCCTCCTTGTTGTTGCCAAGTCCTCGGTGCTGCTCAGAGTGACTCCTGGATAAGTGGTAGGTCCATTTGGTGCAAACACAATTTGCTGTATTTCAGGAAGAGCTATTCCTGGCAATACTGTTGATGTTAAATTCTCTGTTATGCCAAGGTAAAAAACAAGAGGGATAGTGCCTTACCCGGGAAATTTTCTGGAAGTATAGTGCAGTTATCAAGAGTAAAGAAGAGGGAGAAAGGAGAAACAGAGTGGACCAGGTTCATGGTTTAGCATTCTGCCAAAAGGGACTCCCATCCCTCTCCTAAAACACACACAACACTTGCACCACACTTGCTTCTCTGGATGACCTTTGCCAAGTTACTTAACATCTCCAAGTCTCATTTTCATCCGTGCAATGAGAATAATAACACCTTCTTCACTAACTAGTTGCAAGGTTTTAGTGAGTACCTTAGCACAGTGCATGGTTCGTGGCTAGGCATTAATCAATGCCGCATCTTAAAAATCAAACCTCAGAACCATTTGTGGCAGAAGAACCAATGACATATAAAGAAACCTAGAAAAGCTATTGGATTGGAAGGCTGGGTACAGTGGCTCACCTCTGTAATCCCAGCACTTTGTGAGGCCCAGTTGGGAGGATCACTTGAGGTCAGGAGTTCAAGACCAGCCTGGCCAACATGGTGAAACCCCAACTCTACTAAAAATACAAAAACTAGCTGGGTGTGGTGGTGGGCACCTGTAATCCCAGCTACTCAGGAGGCTGGGCAGGAGAATCACTTGAACCTGGGAGCAGAGGTTGCAAAGAGCTGAGATTGCGCCAATGCACCCCAGCCTGGGCCACAGAGTGAGACTCCGTTTCAAACAAAAACAACAACAAAAAAAGGAAAAAAGAAAAAAAGTTATTAGATCAGAGCCGCTAAGTTATCTTATTTCTGCCTCTTACAATGCCCTGTCACTATGCTCCAGGCACTTGGGGCTGATCTGAGCCTCCACTGTCTGAAGCAGTCTAGCTTTCACTTCCATTATTTTCTCCTTCTTGGTCTCGGTTTAATGATGAAGTGGAAAAACTTCCAAGATGGGGGAACCTGGAACATTCTTGCTTCCTCAGGAGAATAGTACAGAGGATACAGTGGATGGTTTTTAATGTAAATCTCCCCATCCCCCTCTAAATTGAAAAATAATTTTTTTATGAATTGCTCTTTTGTTCCTTGCTTCCATGGACAAATTTTCTAAATCGTAATAAAACACCCAATTAATATACCGACAACTCTAAAACTAAATGTAAACAGATCAGATCTGAATATACATTTCAGCATTTCCTGTGTTGTATATAGAAACAGAGTAAAATAGATATTGCATATGCAAACCTAATCATTAGTTAGTAATAAAATATACATCAAGATATTATAAAGTAGAATTTTTCAATCAAACTTTAAAATCTTTTTGCCAGTAACATTACTTCCTTTTCATCTCTTTGGTCTGCTTTTGATTTCCAGATTAGATCTGGGGTGTGAAGAGATCTTTAAGGAGATCACAAAACTCTGAAGAGCTGCCATTTTGAACAGAAGCATTTCCTGACTTAGGCTTTCGTGGAAAGCTCATGTGATTCTAGGGTCAAATCTGACAATCACTGACTATTTTAGCTCCAAACCTTATCTTCATTGAAATTTGTATATAAATTAATGTAACAAAATATCTCCAGAAAATATCTGTAAAATTAAGGGTGAAACTAGATGATTGAAACAATTTTAGTGATTTCCAGAGTGTTAAGGGAAACCTTAACAGTGAAAATTGGTGTGTGGTCATGTTAAATACTTCCCTGTAATATATTTCAACAGCAATAGGAGGTGGGTATTTTATTTTACGTATATACAATTTATTATTTTATGCATAAGGTCACTGAGGTACTGAGAGGTAAGCAACTTACCCAAAAGCCATCCATCTAGCAAGCAGCAGGAATTCCAGCTCACCTGGGTTGCCTCCAAAGCTATGCAAGGAAATGCTATCAGGTTTTTACTACATTTCTACCAACCTTAATAAAGTAGGAGAACATTTTATTTTCCTGTCAGAGGACAGTTTTCTAGGGTTGGGTCTGCAGTTATCCAATTATGGCAAGACAATGCGCCTCTTTCTCTCACGCTGTTTTTTTTTTTTTTTGGTCGGGGAACAGGGTCTCACTCCGTCACCCAGGCTGGAGTGCAGTGATGATTATAGCTAACTGCAGCCTGGACCTCCCAGGCTCAAGCAATCCTCTCGCCTCCATCTTCTGACTAGCTGGGGCCACAGGCATGAGCCATCATGCCTGGCTAATTTTTAAATTTTTTGTCTCACCATGTTGCCCAGGCTAGCCTCTAGCTCCTGGGCTCAAGCAGTCCTCCCACCTTGGCCTCCTAAAGTGCTGAGATTACAGGCATGAACCAGTACACCCGGCCAACACGCCTTTTCTCTTACTACTGGGTACTTTCCCAACTTCTCATTCACTAGAGTCACCTCCATGTTACCAGATGCCTTCTTTCCTTACCAGAGAATGGTATTATTGATCCAGAAAGTCCGTTAACTCCTTCACAGAGACTCAGTTCTGTATCTGCCAGAAAATGAGTTTCTTTCTTCTTTTCTTTTGGTGGCATCTATGCTATTGTAGCCCTAAGTCTCTGGTGTGCAGGCGGAAGGATCATAATCCCCTGGGAGGAGAGTTTCTGTTTCTCTGGACAACCTGTGGTTAAGGTGACAGCAGCTTATAAGACACAGCTGGGAGGAGAGAAAGGCAGTGCAGGGGCAACCTCCTCTCATAGGTCAGTGCCAGACAATGGCTAAGCCCCAGTGCATTCGCAGATTATTTTCATTCACAGAGCTGAAGAGACAGTGATCTACCCTGGTCCAGTGGACTTTATCAGAGCCTCGCAACAGTGTTATCAAGTAGCCCAAGGCATTGGCATGCTTGATTAATGTGACATAACTGGGTCTGGCTGGCAAACCTACCAAAGCAGTACAGCCAAAAAATCATATGGGAACCCTCAACTCACTGATCAGTGAAGATTATGAGAAATCCTCCGAACTCCTGGCTTTTACTGAGCATCTACTATGTGCCTGGCTGCTCCTGGATATCTGTTCTGTTGTTATCTCACTTGGAAATTATCCTAAGACAATGTTGCTGACTGGTTTGAACATAAACTTTGCCAGTCTATGTCCTTGTGGATTTCAGTTGCTGGCAACGGGAATTTGGTTTCACAAAGTCTGTGCCCAAATGTTGCTTGTTGGTGACAGTGATGGTGACAGTGGTCAGACAATGGCACTTTTCACTTTAGGAGTTCATTGATACCTCATAGAATATACAGAGGAGAGTATCTCTTATCGGCTCATATATAAAGAGGGCTTTTGGTCTTTTAATAAATGAAGGCTAAGCCCAGGGTTGCAGACTAAATAAAGGCTCTCTCTGCTAAAGATATCTACATACTAAACTTCAGAACCTGTGAATATGTTTCTTTAAATAGGAAAAAGGACATTATAGATTTGATTACCTCAAGGATCCTGAAAAAGGGTGATTATCCTAGAATATCTGATTGGGTCTAATATAATCACAAGTGTCTTTATAAGAAAAAGGCAGGAACGTCAGTCAGTGAAGACGACATGATGACTGTGCTGCTGGCTTTGGGGGTGCAGGGAAAGGCCACCAGCCAAGGTATGCAGATGACTTCTACAAGTTTGAAAAGGCAAGGAAATACACTCTCCTCTTGAACCTTCAAAATAAATACAGGCTTGCTGGCATCTTCATTTTAGCTTAGTGAAGTTTATCGCAGGATTCTGACCTTCAGAACTGTAGGATGATTAACTTTGTGGTAATTTATTACAGCAGCAATAGGAAACTAACACCCTCAGAGACTGCACACATTCTGGCCACAGCTGCATGTCTGCCATGTACACAGTAGAAGCTCAACAGCTAGCAAAATAATGACCTGTTTGAAAGCAGGTATTCCCTTTTCCCGGGTACAAAACCTGTAAGATTGTTAGATTGTTGAGGCTGGATGAGTCTTTGAAAATACACAGACCAATCTTTTCATTTTACTAATAAGAGAGTCCCCAAGAGGAGGGGCGATTTGATGGGGTACACAGCAGGTTGCTGGCAGAACTGGAAGCCAAGTCTTTTGACTCCAGATCTGTGCAAGGAAAACACAAACTTGGGGCCTCGATTCACTATGCCAAAAGGAAAAAAATTAAGCTGAAGGCTCAGTCTTATAAGAGGCTGACTTCCTTTTATTCCTAAGCAGGTGGTTACTGATAAAAGGTTACCTGTCTGCACAGACAGCTACTTATGTAAAGTGCCAATTTACTGAGCATGAGATGAATACATAATTGACTATTCGCCTACCTGCTCCTTTTCTCTTGCAACATATGGATTCTGTAATGTGACCATCCCCCTCCAGTCTGCTTTTCCCCCTTTAAATATCGAAGTCCTCAACATTATCTTTGGAGAAAGGCACAGACCACAGACTGTTTCTGTGATTCTGTGCTTTTTTTCTCCTAGGGATTGCCCTTAACCTTGGCAAAAGAAACTTCTAAATTGATTGAGACCTGTCTCAGATACTTTCTGGTTTACAAATTGGCAACTAATGGAAGGGACTCTGAGTGGAGATGATCCTGACTGACAAATGTCCTATTGGTGCTTAGTACCAACTTGAGCGATCTTTATTGCTCAAACCAGTAGGACAACCTGCTGAGGCCTGGGAGCTCCCCCGCTCCAGAAAATGGCTGATCTCTCAGAATTTGGTTAAGGTTTCCGTTTCTGGTGTTTTACTCACTTCCAACAAGAAAGGTGAATTTTCCTGCTTCCATAGTGATGGAAAGTGGGCGACTCTTTTCTGGAGTTTCAGGTCACTTCCAAAAGGGAAGACAAGTTGGAGGTTTTTCCTGCTTCTAAGATGGTGGAGGGCAATCTTTAGCCTGGGCCCCATTCCAACGTAAGTAGCTGAGTTGGGATTTTGTCTTGGAAATGCTCCTTAATGACTAGAAGTTAAGATTACACCCAGCCAGTCTGAATTTCTCCTTTCCATTAGAGCGCTCTGAAATTGTGTAAATTGGTCAGTTGTTTGTTTTGCTGAAGTTTTTTTGTTTGTTTCTGGGTTTGTTGTTTTTGGTGGTGGTGGTGGTTTTTGTTGTTTTGGTCCTTTTCCCGCCGGGTTTTCCCAACTGGTAGATTTCCTTTGGTCAAATTTGAAGGAAAGTTCCAAATTATGGGGAACAATGCCTCTGAATTGGATAAATTCCCACAGCTGAGCAACCACAAAAAAAAGACAGAAAAAGAAAACACAGCCAGCAAAAGGGGGAAAAAGAAAAAATTTTTTGACTACCTTGGGGTCTTTATTTACACAATAAGGCCACCTTTTGCTAACCCAGCCAAACTGAAACAGCAATGGGTGATCACCCCATGCTATAGTTCAGTAGCTAAGATTCTGCCCTTTTTTCACCATTACAGCCTGGTTTTAGTTCCTAAATCAAATCCCGTCTGGTTTCATATCTGTATTATTTTTGAAATACTGGCAATTTGGCCCAGCTAAAATATGGTAATCAGATTTAAAAGGATTTTTTCAAAGAACTCTATGGTTAAAAGTCAGCTTAATTGAAAGCTAATATCCAAGGGATGTGTGTGTTGGGAGGGGGGGGATTGCCCTTTATGCTTTTTCTCCTAGAATTTGTTTTTTGACAAAAAGGTTTTTTTCTTCTCAGTCAACTGAATTTCATTTTCTCCATTTGCTTCTGCCTTTCTCTTCTTTCTCTTGCAACTCTCTGCTGCATGACGAACCTAAAATAATATCTAACAGCTCAGGATTTCTTAAACAAAACAGAAAAGGTACCAGCCTCCTTTTTTGGAGAGAAACCTCTTTTTTTGTTTTTATTTATTTATTTTTTAACAGATTTCCAAGAGCATAAAGTTTTTCTGACATCCTAAACTGCTTGCTTTTGTATTGTTACTTTATTTATTTATTTATGTATTTTGGTCTAAAATAGTTATTACAACAGAGAGTATTCTTGACTGTTTAAGATAAGAAAGGGTATGGTTTAGACACAGAAAAATGTCTTTGTAATGCTGATGAAAAGAGTCAAACTCTGTAAAACATTTGAAGAGATTTGTTCTGTACCAAATATGAATGGCCAATGGCCCATGACACAGCCCTCAGGAGATCCTGAGAACATGTGCCCTAAGTAGCTGGGCCACAGTGTGGTTTTATACATTTTAGGGAGACATAAGACATCAGTCAATACATGTAAGATGTACATTGGTTAGGTCCAGAAAGGCAGGATGACTGAAAGCGGGGGGCTTTCAGGTCATAGGAAGATTGAGTCAAACATTTTCTGATTGACAATTAGGTGAAAGAGTTATGTTACTGTCTAAAGACTTAGATGCAATAGAAAGGAATGTCTGGGTTAAGATAAAGAGCTGTGGAAACCAATGTTTTATCATGCAGATGAAGCCTCCAGGTAGCAGACTTCAGAGAGAACAGGTTGTAAATATTTCTTATCAGACTTAAAGAGTAACTGTAATTCCAAAAGGGAGGAGGTTATAATGAGGTATGTCCAGCTCCCTCTTCTCATCATGGCCTGAATTAGTTTTTCAGGTTAACTTTGAAAAGCCCTTGGCCAAGAGGAGGGCCCCATTCAGATGATTGAGGTACTCAGAATTTTATTTTTGTTTTACATTCTCCCCCTCTAGCCAAGATTTGCCAGAAGCAAGATTAATGGCCACCAAACTTTTATTTTGTCCCACAGCATTGCTGGGTGGCATGGCTGTCTGCCCTGGATCTCTCCTGTCCCTTGGTCTACGGCCAAGGGACTTAGAGCCAAAAGACTTATGGCCAATTTAAATGTTCTAACCTAGACGGAAATAGGTGTGGGCAGGCATTCACTAAACTTTAAAATTTTTCATGTAATATAAAAGCCAATAAACAAAAAGCCAAAAATGAGGTTCAGAATTATCTTTAACTTCTATGTGCTGAGCTACTATAATTTTGGTTTTAGTAACAGACTTATATTGATTGGCTATACAAAACATAAGCATGGTTAAATCCTTTTAAGCTAAGAAATTTAGAGACTTTTAGGTTGTGCCATAATGCTTTTTGTGATCTTTTAGTAATTTGTCTTAAAGTGGCTGATAATTTTTTTAAATACATCTATCTGCATAAATCTTATATACCCAGGAGGCTTTGTCGCAAGGTGTCTTTATATCCTCTTAGTAATAGTTTTCTTTTAATTCTGTAGGAAGCAGTAAATTTTTTATGATTGGGATGGGTGAGAAGCTGCCACATAATAGTACAGAAGGCAAAGTCCCTTGTGTTATCAGCAGTTTAGGCATCTGTGTACCCATCCTCGATTTGGAGGATCTGAACTAATTCTGGCCCTCAAAACTGTTCCTTACAATCTCACATGCCCACCTCCTACTGTGACAGTCACTGGGCCTAAAGGGAGGATGCTTATATAGTTTTAGCAGCAGGGAATTGGCAGTGAAAAACATATTGGGCCCAGTGGAATTCCAAATGAGGGAGATTCACAGGCTTTTTGAAATAATCTCTAGTCTTCATAATACCAAAATTCTGGTTTTCTCAGAAGAAGTAATAAAACAAGAGATAAAGAATATTAATAATTTGAAAATTAAAAGAGAATGTGTGTATCAGAACAGAAAAGAAATCTATTCCATTAGAATGATAACTAAAAACATGAAGAAAAATTATAACCTTTTGTCTTTAGAGGATTACTGTAGCTAATGTATAATTCATGATTCAACCTGCACTCAAAAGCAAAGTCAAGGCTAGAATCTAGTAACAGGTGTTACAGTTTTCCCTTGAAATAATTTCTCTCTCTCTAGCCCTTCTTTTCACTAAAGAAAATTACAGTAAGACCAACTCGTGTTTAAAATAATTTCATGCTTATACTTGGTCTGATTATTCTCATAAAGTGCAGCAATAATAGATTGGCCATATAGGCTATTTTCAAGTTGGCTTTGCTTGAACTTTACCTAAAAATAGTTTTTTAATCCAAGCCTTGGTAAAATAACCAACGTCTTTAATTGTCCTGTTTTAAAAAATGATTCTTACTAAATTTATGCAGATAACTATATTTTCATGAAATCACAAATAGTTTTTAAATTTTGGAGAACTCAGAGATAAAGGTAAATTTGCTGCCAAAAACATACTTTCCCCAATTGCTCTAAACAATAAACGACTCAGAAGAAAAAGATTTTCTTGACTCTTCTTTAACCAGAACAGTAGGCTTCCAAAGAAGGTGTTTGTTCACTTAGGAACTGACATTCTCAAGCCAAGCAACTCTTGTCAGATGAGAGCTGTTTTCAGGCACTGTAGGATCTGGCAGCTCCTCAAATAGAGTCAGTCCTAGGAAAAAAAAGAGGCTCCCAGCTCATAAGTACCTCTTCCTTGCATCACCACGTAACAGGATTCTATATAAACCACTTTTATTTTATCATAGAACTGTTTTGGACATCATTATTTCCATTAGCATAGGGGTAGCTTCAGTTAACATCCTATAGTAAGGCAGTAAATGCCCCTCAAGTGGAAATTCTCCAGTCCAAAGTCCCACATGCTCATACATTTTTTGCTGAGCCCCAATAAATTCTCCACAAAGAGCTATCAAGTAGAGGATTTGTCCTGACTAGCACTTCATTTTCTACCCTATATTCTGTGGGCTCAGGCACTCTTACCATTAATAGTTCCCATTCAGTGTGTCCAATTAATATTTCTTAAAGGGCAGATTTTTATGCCTTCAGTTTTATAGTACCAGGTAGGGAAAACATCCCCCAGTTACATGCAATACCCATTTCATAAGACATTTACATAAAGAAGTCACAACTACCTTACATAAAGTTTGTTTAAACATCTCAAATTTCATAATCCTATCAACATTTACATTTTTATGTTCTGGTCTCAGGAACTTTTATTCTTTATCCCCAGACCATTTTACCTTTTCTGGTGAAAATGATTTAGGTTTCCAGCAGGCAGTTGAGTGAAGGTACTCAGACACTTTTGTAAATCTTTATCTTAATTTGCCTCATCATTACCCAAGGCAATGTCAGCTTTCTCATTATAATCTTTGCCTTTTGATTTTTTTTAAATTTCTCCAATCTGGGGCAAATGTGGAAAACTGATTTGGGGCCCATTAATGCTGGGGGACCAGCAGA
Source organism: Ateles fusciceps (assembly GCA_036589455.1). Taxonomy (NCBI): domain Eukaryota; kingdom Metazoa; phylum Chordata; class Mammalia; order Primates; family Atelidae; genus Ateles; species Ateles fusciceps. The sequence goes on from JAZHEH010001593.1 coordinate 2,089,994, forward strand.
CATTCCCTTGGTTCACTCAAAGATTGTAAAGACCTTTGTTTTAACCCCATCAATTTTCATTTTATTTATTTCATTTCTTAATAGCCATCTAAAGATTTACACCACCCTTCTGGGATGACTCCTTTGACTTCCTTCTGCCTTTTCCATTTTTGTTTTATTTTGTTAATCACTCTAATGTTTTATTAGCATCTGTAAGACCTAGGAGGACAGCAAATTTGATAAGTCTTCTCAAACAATTCTTTGATTCTATAGGAGTAATGTCAGCTGGGGTTCCCGTGTAAGAGGGCTCCCTTACCCACAGCATTTACTGTGATCTGAGTCATGAGCATTTTCAGTGGGAGAGTATCTTGGTGTTCTTAAAGCCAGTCTCACATGGCTTGCATATGAAGCATATCAGCTGCTTCATCTGGGGTGCTTCACTTGGCAATTTATAGGGAGAGATGCGAAGTCTCCTTCCGATATGATTTGGCTCTGTGTCTCCACCCAAATCTCATGTTCAATTGTAATCCCCAATTTGGAAGAAGGGCCTGGTGGGAGGTGATTGGATCATGGAGGCAGACTTCCCCCTTGCTGTTTTCATGATAGTGAGTTTTCACAATATCTGATTGTTTAAACGTGTGTTGCACCTCCTCCTTCTCACTCCTTCTCCTACTCTGGTTATGTAAGATGTGCATGCTTCCCTGTTTGCCATCCATCATGATTGTAAGTTTCCTGAGGCCTCTGCAGCCATGCTTACTATATAACCTGCAGAATCAATTAAACCTCTTTTCTTTATAAATTACCTAGACTCAGGTAGTTCTTTATAGCAATGCAATAATGGACTAATACATCTTTTCAGGATAAACAGACCTTACAGTGGCATTTATTCAGTCCACTAGGCTGGCTATTTTCTCAGGAATAACCTCCTGTTCATCTGGATCACATATACTCAACAGTGATTGTTTAATAGTGAACTGTGGGTCCTGAATCAACCGAAACATGCCCTTTCATTCTGTGGCATTGAAAATTCAAGATTCTGTCCTTAAAGTAGTTATAATCCATTATAGTAAAGGTTTCTCAGGAAGCTGATGGAATCTACAAATAGAACATTTCCTTTACATTATACCCTCTGGTTTTAATAGTTACTTGGTTTGCCCTTCCCCTACGTGACTATCTTGTTGGTAACCACAGGACTCAGAGGTAACTTTTGTTTCCCCTGGTTTAATTTTTTATTCTGTGGTACCTTTGAGGCTAATGGCCTGAGCTAAGACAGACTCCTTTTGAGTTTGGCCCAGTCTTAAAGCCCAACCTAGAATTCTTCTTTTACTTTCATTTCAGCTGTAACAATAACTAATGTATTGAATATTTTTCCTTTTCCTTATTAGTTTGCATTTTCTTATGCATTCAGTGAACTTCCTGTGAGCATGAGTATAATACAACTCCAAATTCCACTGGTAATTTTTACTTTTAGTAACTGAATGCAGCCCAGCTGCAGCTCCTTAAGATGAATGACCATGTGGCCACCCAAGAGTCAAGGTTTCACATTCCCCAATCTTTTATTTTCTCTTTATACATTTACTTTTATCTATTTTTTAATGTATTTTAAAGTAACTCTTAAATAGCCCCTAAACTAGAAAAATTTACATTTTTGAGCAAAAACCACATCCTTGTGTTTTTATAAACTTCACCAAAACCACCTTTGACTCTCCTACTATTTTAACTCTTAGTGACATAGTTTGGCTGTGTCCCCACCCAAATCTCATCTTGCATTGTAACTCCCACAATTCCCACACCTCATGGAGGAACCTGGTAGGAAGAGATTGAATTATGAAGGCAGGTCTTTCCCGTACTGTTCTCCTGACAGTGAATGAGTCTCATGAGATTTGATGATTTTAAAAATGGTAGTTTTGGCTGGGCACAGTGGCTCATGCCTGTAATCTCTGCACTTTGAGAGGCTAAGGCAGGTGGATCACTCGAGATCAGGAGTTCGAGACCAGCCTGACCTACATAATGAAACCCCATCTCTACTAAAACTACAAAAATTAGCAGGGCGTGGTGGTGGTTGCTTGGAATCCCAGCTACTCGGGAGGCTGCAGCAGGAGAATCACTTGAACCCGGGAGGTGGAGGTTGCAGTGAGCAGAGATGGCACCACTACACTCCATCCTCAGCAACAGAGTGAGACTCTGACTCAAAAAAAAAAGGAAGTTTCTCTGCACAGGCTCTCTCTTTGCCTGCTGTCATCCATGTAAGATGTGACTTGCTCCTCCTTGCCTTCTGCTGTGATTGTAAGGCCTCCCCAGCCACATGGAAATGTGAGTCCAATTAAAACTCTTTCCTTTGTAAATTGCCCAGTCTCAGGTATGTCTTTATTGACAGCATGAAAATGGACTAATACACTTAGTAACCCAAATTCCTAGTGGAAAAAAAAAAAACAACTCAGGTTACCTAATTTAACAACATGACTTTAAACTATTGGAGATAATTTTGATTAAATTTGCCAACTTAATCTTACCAAGTATTACTAAAGTCATGTAAGCTAAAAGATATCAGAGAGCTAGCTTTGATTAGTCTGATAAGCACTTTTCCTTAAGCCGATTGGTTAGAGCTCTTTCATATAGTAGTGACATATTATTTCCACATGACACATATAAACATATAGACATAATAGACATATAGACAAAGGCAGATCCAAAATATTTTTTTGTTTGCCTGTTTTCAAAAATTCTCTCCCTTAATTTAAACTATTAAAAAAATTATAGAAGCCAACAAACATTAAAAGAGAGAGTTATCATCCCAGGCCTTCTCAAAAGGAAAAGAGCTGAAGCATCAGGGTACAACAGAAATTGAACTGAGATACCAATCTGAAGAATTTCAAAACGAAAGATTATATAACTTAAAAATCAAAAATATCTTACATTAAGAGTAAGTCAATTTTAATAAAACTTTGTTCTAACTAGTTCTTTAGTTTTATATTTGTGTATTTTTAAAACCAAAGACCAATTTCTAAAAAGACTATTATAATTTCCTTTTAAGTATAACTAATTTGATCATATAACTTTCAAAATACTCTTTTGCTAACCTTATTACAAATTACATAGACCATTCACAACATGCTTGGCCTTTCTCTTTTGTCCTTAATGTCCCTCTTTCTTGAACAGAGTCATTTTATTTTAGGACAGAAATTTACCATATAAGATTCTCCCTCAGGGGAGCATCACACTGGGGTCTGTCGGGGGAAATAGGGGAGGAACAACAGGGGGGTGGGGGAGTTGGGGAGAGATAGCATGGGGGAGAAATGCCAGATATAGGTGATGGGGAGGAAGGCAGCAAATCACACTGCCATGTGTGTACCTATGCAACAATCTTGCATGTTCTTCACAAGTACCCTAAAACCTAAAATGCAATAAAAAAAAAAGATTCTCCCTCATATAAAGTCATTTTTTTAACTTTTTTTTTTAACCAACAAGCACCTCTTTATGTTTCTTATTTCCTGGTTTATTTACCTTGTTTTATATATAATCTTTAAATAACCTTTGAATTACATGAAAAAAAATTAGCCTTTAATAAGAACACTTTTTTTTAGAAAAAAATGTTTTTCTATAGTATAATTTTTTAAACTGGAAATTACTTAGACATTTAATGAATATTATTTAATTTAATATAATTTTAGATTCTAAATTATATGACAAGTTTGTTAACAAGCATTTATTACATTTACCTGATTAATATATTTTTAATAATTTACCTAGTATTCATAAAAACTGTGATAGTCACCATTTAAAGTTACTTTTCTGTTAGTTACTTTTATAGCCTATAAATTTTAGATGTTTAAGTAAGAAACAATATTAACTATATGGGTACTACCAATAACTCAGGATTTAGCTGTTTTCATTAAACTAACAATATGAAATGTCTTATCAAAAATTAGACAAGCAAAGATCATTCTCTTTGGGGATGAGTTTATAGTTTCATAGCTCTTACACCAAATTTTGACATCTTATAGTATTTGGCAGGGATAAATGTGAAATCGCTTGATCAATAAATGTAAACAAAATGCTGAAAATTCTTAAGACATCTGTAATATTACTTTACCAATAATTTTAAAGCCAAGTTATTTACAAATATTTTACTTAAGTAAACTGGAAAGGCATTTGGGCTTATTATTCACTTAACTGATGAGTACTCCTTAACTTTAAGCCAATTTAATACCTTGTGACCAAAACATATAACAAAATACATGTATATAGGCACAAACACACATATATACATTCATACAAAGATCCCATAGTTTTTACTTTAGACCTTTAGCCATGAGATATTAATACAATCTCATCGGTTTACAAAAATAAACAAATATCACACAAAAAGCATGCATGTATCCGAATAGTGGTATTTATATCAGTAGAAAAAATAACAGCATATTTAAAGCAGGCAGAAAAGAAAATAGAGAAATACAGAATTTAGGAACTCAATAGTTGCAGGTTAACCTTTGGGCTCTGAATTTTTTATTGATGTAATTTGCCCATCAGTTTAAAATGTACACAACGGACCATAATATGGAACCAGCTGGAATACCAAAAACCTGTCATACCTTCAAACTTTTTCCATTTTACACAGACACTAGCAAAGTGCCATGGCCCTAGAGGTGCCATGAAACCACAGCGTGCTCCAAAAAGGGTCATTCTCTTTATCTTTTCTCATTTTAGATAATTTGTTTCCTACCTTTCTATTTCTTTCTTTTTTTTTTCTTAAAAGGAGGAACTAAGCTGTAGCCTTGTGTTCAGTGTGGTGGACTGATGTGTGCTGATTGTGGGCAGGACTCCACAGGGTTTCACCACTGAATTGTTTCCACCTTCTTGTGTCTCAGTTTCTCTCTGTTAATTTGTCACCTCTCAGAGGGTTCCAAATGCAGAGTGGTCAGCTCTTACACGTGTTTCCTGGATGAGCCTTTTAAAACTAATTTTGTCGGGGGTACCTTCTGGGGCCACTGCATGTCACAGAGGGTCAACCCCCCCAGGCACTCCCACTTGGCCTCCAGTCACCCAGGGGTACCTTTCAGCTGGAAGAAGCAAAATGCCCTTTCTCTTTGGAGCTAAGGAGCTCAGTCTCTCATTTTATCTATGAAAAGGACAATTCACTTTCTCATGCAAATGTACAGACAAACCAATTGAGCTTTATATTGGGGGAGAAAACAATGGAGAAGACGCTTTAGAATGTACTCCCATACTAGAAACCAAATGGGATGCTCAAAAGGGGCTTGTTCTTGTCTGTAGAAAAAAACGAGGACTCTTTAGAATGCACCTCTGAACTAGCATTAGGATCCTAAATAATGTTCTAGGAGAAAAAAACCCAGCTCAGAATAAACCAAAGACCAGCAACCTACCTCCAAGTTCAGGCAACTCCTTCATGTTCTGAGCCTTCTCTGAGGCCCCACATGTTTGGGCGCCAAGTTGTTGTTGACAAATAGAGTCATACTCTGTAAAATATATGAAGAGATTTATTCTGAGCCAAATATGAATGACCAATTGCCCATGACACAGCCCTCAGAAGATCCTGAGAACATGTGCCCAAAGTGATCAGGCCACAGCATGGTTTTATACATTTCAGGAAGACATAAGACATCAATCAATACATGTAAGATGTATATCAGTTTTGTCTGGAAAGGTGGGACAACTGCAAGCAGGGGTTTCCAGGTCATAGGTAGATTCAAGGATTTTCTGATTGGCAGTTGAAAGATTTAAGTTATTGTCTAAAGATTTAGAATAAATAGAAATAAATGTCTAGGTTAAGATAAAGGGTTGTAAGGCCAGATGCAGTGACTCATACTTGTAATCCCAGGACTTTGGGAGGCTGAGGTGGCCAGATCACTTCAGGCCAGGAGTTTCAGACCAGCCTGACCAACATGGCGAAACCCCATGTCTACTAAAAATATAAAAATTAACCAAGTGTGGTGGCACATGCCTGTAATCCCAGCTACCCCGGGAGGCTAAAGCATAAGAATTGCTTGAACCCAGTAGGCAGAGGTTGCAGTGAGCCCAGATTGCACCACAGCACTTCAGACTGGGTGACACAGCAACATGCTGTCTCAAAAAAATGATAAGGGGTTGTGGAAACCAATGTTTTATTATGCAGATGAAGACTCTGGGTGGCAGGCTTCAGAGAGAATAGACTGTAAATGTTTCTTAACAGACTTAAAAAGGTGGTAGTCTCTTACTTAATGCTCTCTTGGATCAGAAAAACAAAAACCCTGAAAGGAATGAGGATTATCTACAGAATGTAGATTCTTTTCTTGTAGACAGTTTTGCAGAGCCATTTCAGAATATATCAAATATATATATATATATATATATATATATTTTTTTTTTTTTTTTTTTTTGACAGAGTCTCGCTATGTCGCCAGGCACCAGGCTGGAGTGCAGTGGCACGACCTCGGCTCACTGCAACCTCCGCCTCCCAGGTTCAAGCAATTCTCCTGCCTCAGCCTCCCAGGTAGCTGGGACTACGGGTGCATGCCACCACACCCAGCTAAATTTTTTTATATTTTTAATAGGGACAGGATTTCACCACGTTGGCCAGGATGGTCTCGATCTCTTGACCTCATGATCTGCCTGCCTCAGACTCCCGAAGTGCTGGGATTACAGGCTTGAGCCACCGCGCTCAGCCATAAATACAGTTTAGGGTGAAACACTTGGATTTCTTTCAGAGCCTGCTATCTGTCATGTAAGGCTATACTAGAGTCAGCCTGGAATTTGTTGTCTTATTGCTACAAAAAATCTGTTTTGTCAGTCTTGAGATCTCTGTTTTAATATCAGTGCTGGTCAGTTACGCCTGAATTCCAAAGGGAGGAGTGTATAATGAGACATTTGTCACCCCACTGCCCATTATGGCCCAAACTAGGTTTTAAGATTAACTCTGTAATGCTCTTGGCTGAGAAGAAGGGTCCATTCAAATGATTGAGAAGACTTAGCATTTTATTTTTGGTTTACACCCTGTGAACCGAAGCTAGACAACTTAAACTTTAGGAGAAAATAATGGCAACCTATTAATATACATAAATTATTTTCATCTCTATCTACTGATATATGGACTTCAGAGTAATATGTCCTACGTTGGTTGCCCAGGATTGTTCTTTCTTTTTGTTCATTTGTTGTTTTCTTTCTCTCTTTCTCCCCCTATTTTTTTCTTCATAGAAAATGAGCCTTCACAACCTGCTAAAAATGATATTTTTTTAACAACGTGGGACCTATTCATCTAGGAATAAACTATCCTGGCCACAAGAGATCAGACAAAACCTAAGACCAGAGAATCATTTTCCTCTAAAATTCTTTCTCTGAAAGATTTAAAAAAGAAAAGGGAAACGGAGTGAAAGGAATATAAAAACTTAGGACCCCAGTTCACTCTGCCAAAAGGAAAAAGATTAAGCTGAAAGCTGAGTCATGCAGGAAGCTGCCTTTCCTTTTATTCCTAAGCATAGAGACACAGATAAAAGGTGTAATATCTCCCCAGTTAGCTAATCTGTGTTCACTTTACGTTATATAAAGTGCCAATTTACTGAGCATGAGACGAATACATAATTGACTATCCCCCTACCTGCTCCTTTTCTATTGCAACATGTGGAGTTAGCGAGGTGACAGTGCCCTCCTTCTTTTCTCTGCAGCCTGTTTTTCCCCTTCAAATATTGAAGCCCTCACAATTATCTTTAAAGAAAGGTGCAGAATACAGACTGTTTCTGTGATTCTGTGCTTTTTTTTCTCCTGGGCATTGCATTGGCCATAACCTTGGCAAAATAAACTTCTAAATGGATTGAGACCTGTCTCAGATACTCTTTGGTTTGTAAGGCTCACCAAGACCTTGATGCCCCATGACTCTGCAACCACTGTTCTGACCACATGTGATTTTTCCCTGTCTTGAGAAACGAATTGAGAAGTTACTGAAATCTTAACTTATCCTTCTTCTATGTTTTCTCAGCAGTCTGCGCATTTATAATGGTGTTGTTAAACATAATAATAACAATTTGTGAAGGGAAGGAAGAAGCCTCAGGTGCCACCTGCCTGCATTCTTCCTGGATGCTGGAGGCAGTGAGGCAGTGGGGGGGGGTAGCAATGTGAGGTGACTTTGAAGTGACTTTGCCTTCTGCTGTGCCTCCTCTGAGAGCCCAAGAAGCCTTGAGCCTGTGCACCCAGTGCTGAAAGGAGGAGACTGTGGCCTAGCCAAAGGTAAATGAGTTTCTGATGGATCATGGCAGATAGGAGGCAGAACTAGATTGCAGCTCCTATTTGGATGAATAGAGCAACATGCCAAGGGTCACATCATGAATTTTTGCTCCAGAATGACTGCAAGAATAAATAGGGAAACCGGAGAGGATCCACAGACCCTCTGAAGGAAGTGGATTGCTCTTGAAGGACCCAGGACACACCCCAAATACTGTGCTGGTATCCACAGCTGAGAGACCCACAGACAGGTCACATCACAGGACTCTGTGCAGACAATGCCCAGTACCAGCCTGGAGCCTGGTAGGCTTTTTTCTTTGTCTTTGTTGAATTGGGTTAATTCAAAGAGCTTGTCTTTGATCTCTGAGTTTGTTTCTTCTATTTCTTTGATTCTATGTCTGAGACTTTCCAGAGCATTTTGCATTTCTATAAGTGTGTCTATTACCATAGTTGTTTTCTGATTCCTTCTCATTTGGGTAGTCTCTGTCAGAGGGAAGGTCTAGGGCTGATGGCTGCTGTTCAGATACTATTGTCCCTCAAGGTGTTCCCTTGATGTAGTACTCCTTCCCTTTTCCTAGGGATGTGGCTTCCTGAGAGCTGAGCTATGGTGATGTTTATCTCTTTTCTGGATTTAACCATCCAGCTGGTAACTCTGGTAATATGATAAAACAAGGTTCTGTAACACCCACCACCCAGCCCCAAATCACACTAGTACACCAGCAATGAATCCAAACCAAGAAGAAATCCTTGATTTACCTGAAAAAGAATTCAGGAGGTTAATTATTAAGCTAATCAGGGAGGCACCAGAGAAAGGTGAAGGCCCATGTAAGGAAATCAAAATAATGACACAAGAAGTGAAGAGAGAAACATTCAATGAAATAGCATAAATAAAAAACAACCAAAATGTCAGGAAACAATAGACACACTTATAGAAATGCAAAATGCTCTGGAAAGTCTCAGACATAGAGTCAAAGAAGTAGAAGAAACAAATTCAGAGATCAAAGACAAGGTCTCTGAATTAACCCAATCCAACAAAGACAAAGAAAAAAGAATAAGAAAATATGAACAAAGACTTCAACAAAGTCTGGAATTATGTTAAATGACCAAAGCTAAGAATAATAGGCCTTCCTGAGGAGGAAGAGAAATCTAAAAGTTTGGAAACATATTTGTGGGAATAATCAAGGAAAACTTATCTGGCCTTGCTAGAGACCAAGACATCCAAATAAAAGAAGCACAAAGAACACCTGGGAAATTAATTGCAAAAAGATTATCTCCTAGGCCCATTGTCATCAGGTTATCTAAAATTAAGATGAAGGAAAGGATTGTAAGAGCTGTGAGAAAAAAATCACCATGTAACCTGTAAAGGGAGAACCTACCATGTTAACAGCAGATTTCTCAGCAGAAACCCTACAAGTTAGAAGGGATTGGAGCCCTATCTTCAGCCTCCTCAAACAAAACAATTATCAGCCAAGAATTTTGTATCGAGCAAAACTAAACTTCGTATGTGAAGGAAAGATGCAGTCTTTTTCAGACAAACAAATGCTGAGAGAATTCACCATTACCAAGCCACCACTACAAGAGCTGCTAAAAGGAGCTGTGAATCTTGAAACAAATCCTGGAAATATATTAAAACAGGACCTCTTTAAAGCATAAATCTCACAGGACCTATAAAACAAAAATACAATTTAAAAAACAAAAACAGAAAACCTAGGTATACAGGCAACAAATAGTGCAATGAATGGAGTGGCATGTCACACCTCAATACTAACATTAGATGTAAATAACCTAAATGCTCCACTTAAAAGATACAGAATTGCAGAATGGATAAGAATTCACCACCCAACTATCTGCTGCCTTCAAGAGACTCAACTAACACGTAAGGACTCACATAATTATATGGTAAAAGACTAGATATTTTTGACCCAATGATCATTCAGAAGCAGGTTATTTAATTGCCATGTATTTGCATGATTTTGAAACTTCCATTTGGAGTTGATTCCCGGTTTTATTCCACTGTGATCTGAGAGAGTGATTGATACAATTTCAGTTTTCTTAAATTTACTGGGGCTCATTTTGTGGCTTATGATATGGTCTATCTTGGAGAAAGTTCCATGCACTGTTGAATAGAATGTATGTTCTGTGGTGGTTAGATAGAACGTTTTGTGTATATCTGCTAAGTCCATTTGTTCCAGGGTGTAGTTTAAATCCGTTGCTTCTTTGTTGACTTTCTGTCTTGATACTATCAGTGGAATACTGAAGTACTCCTCTATTATTGTGTATCGATCACATTTCTTAGGTTTATTAGTAATTGTTTTATAAATTTGGGAGCTCTAGTGTTAGGTGCATATATGTTTAGGATTGTGATACTTTCCTGCTGGACAAGGCCTTTTATAATTGTATAATGACCCTCTTAGTCTTTTTAAACTGCTGTTACTTTAAAGTTTGTTCTATCTGATGCAAGAATAGCTACTCTTGCTTGCTTTTGGTGTCCATTTGCATAAAATGTCTTTTCTTTTCCTCCCTAAATTTTAATGCAATAGTCTTGGCTTTGGCCTAATGCAATATGATCCCAATTATATAAAATAATACACAGATGAATTTTTTAAAACCTGGAGGGGAACTACACTAAAATATTAACAATGATATATATACATAATTGGATTATGGGTGACTTTCATTTTATTTTATATTTTCTAAACTTGTACATGTTTTCTACCATGAGCATACATCGCTGCATTTTTATAATCAGAAAAATTTATAAATTATTTCTATAGTCATGAAATATACAGTTACAGACTCACATAAATGAAAAATACAATTTTATATCTCTGTAGCAATACTGTAAATTTTATTCTTCTATTCCCATTTTGCTTAAGATCAGAACACTTGATACAGCCACTGCTGGAGAGACTCCATTACTTTGGTATGTAAATTTGGTCAGTTCAAAGTTTAAACTCAGTCAGCTTTCTGATTCTTCCTCTTCTCCTTCTCATCTCTATGAGAATTGTATGTATTTCAGAGGGCTGGTATTGTCCTAGAATCAGGGGAACAGAATCTGGTCCGTGGTCACCAACATCCATCCGTGGTAGCTTCCACTGAGCTGTGCAACCCTTGCTGATCTTTGATTCCTGCATCTTCCTGCTGTGTCCACATTGACGGATCTCCACGATCCTTTGCTCTACGGTCATCATGGTCAAGTGGCCCTCTTAATATTCTTAACTATGGTGCAGCCCTAGTCCTCCAACCTCCCCTCAGCCACGTCTGCACCCCTTTTGGCACACGTTCAGATGGTCTCCTGAGTCACACTGGAGTGGCTGGAATGTCTTAGGTCTTCCCTTCACACCCTCATTTACTTTTTACTGCAGCAGCTACAGGTTGGCATTGTATGTTGTGTGTTTGGGGTGGGGGAGTGGCATCTAGCTTTGGGATATGTAGGCATAGCGTTTCTTTGTAAGCAGTCACCCTGAAATAAGCTCTAGTTTTAGCTCATTCAGTCATCCCCCACCCCAACCTCTAGTTAATGTTTATCTTCTTTGGGGCAGAATAAGTGTTTTTAAATATTCAAGCCATCTTCCCCCATCCTAGTCCCTGAGTTATTCAGAGTCTTCGGTACTTGATATTCATAGCCAAGCTTCTGGACACACACACGTTCACACATGTGCATCCCACAAAGGCACATAATGTTTTATAACAATCCTGGCTCTTCAATTGGAAACCTTTTCTTTCTTTCTTTCTTTCTTCTTCTTCTTCTTTTTTTTTTTTTTGGACATAGCATCTCACTCTGTCCCTCAGGCTGGAGTGCAGTGGCATGACCTCTATTCTGCAACCTCTGCCTCCTGGGTTCAAGTGATTCTTCTGCCTCACCCTACCAAGTAGCTGGGATTACAGATATCTGCCATCAGGCGCGGCAAATTTTTGTATTTTTAGTAGAGACAAGGTTTCATCATGTTGGCCAGGCTTGTCTCGAGCTCCTGACCTCAAGTGATGTGCCTGCTTCAGCCTCCCAAAGTGCTTGGATTACAGACATGAGCCACTTGCTCTAAACTTTATTTTCAACTGATGCTGGTAGGTGTTTTAAGAACACGTTTGGTACATCTACTATGTACCCCAAAAAATTTAAAATAAAAAATGTAAATAAAGAAATGAAAAAGAATACAGTTTGAAGTGCTTCAGTCAATATCTCTAAATATTATTCCACTCAGTCCTTAAAAAGTTGCTGAGGAAAAATAAAATAAGTCTATTCCAATATAAATAAATGATTCAATCAATAAATGAATGATTCTTAATAATTTCTGTAGGTAGCCCCTGAAGGAGGTATAACTTAACTTCTCACCTCCTGAGAGTGGGCTGTGCTTAGTGACATGCTTTTAAAAAGTTAAGTATGAAAAGGCAGGGGGAGAAAATAACTTTACAGTAGAGAAACTTGGGACACGCAACCTCAACTTGGCAATGAAGGTTTTAACACAGGGAAAGTGTCAGTGGTAAGTTAATAGCATGTGCCCTTGATATAATGTAATGAGATTGTCACTTCATCTCTTTGGTCTTCTTCTCAAACATTAGCGATCCCAGTCTTACTCGAGAAAAATATCAGACACATCCAAATTGAAGGACATTCTACAAACACCCAGTCAGCACTCCTCAAAACTATCAAGATCATCAAAAACAAGGAATGTCTGAGAAATTTTCAGACATGAAGTCAGGACATATGACTAAATGTAATATGATTTCCTGGATGGGATCCCAGAACAGAAAAAGGACATTAGGTATAAGCTAGTGAAATCTGAGGGAAGTGTGGAGTTTTGTTAATAGCAGTGTACCAATGTTGGTGTCTTAGTTGTGATAAATGTCCCATGGTAATTAATGTAAGCTGTTAACAATGGAGAAAACTGAATGAGAGGTATGTGGGAACTCGCTGTATTGTCTTTGCAACTTTTCTGTAAATCTAAAACTATTCTAAAATTTAAAAATTATTTTTAAAGTTTTATTTAGGAAAATATAAACAATGGATTAAATCTCTTTAAAAAAAAAAAATACTCTGTGAAAATCAGTGTGGAAGAGGAAATGATGGTGGCCTTGTCCGATCTGATTCCAAGATTTGAGAAGTTGCTCTGTGACCTACAGGTGGACTTATCACCATCAGTTAGTAATTGTGGTTACTGAGGGATGGAATAGAAGTAATTTTATTTCATAAATAAAGAGATAGAAAAGAAGCAGGCAAATAAAAAATGGGGTGGAATATAAGAATAACACCTGTGTGAGAGCGTACACAAAACACATGCCACAAAGACCTATTCATTCACTAGAAGCGTGCCAGAAATTTGACTAGAGTTTTCTCCCATCCGGCCAAAAGAAGGAAATATAATCAGGTATGTGTGGTGTCCTTAAGACAAATATATAGACTTAGTGGCCTAGAAAAAAATCCCACCTTTTCCTAATATTGACACTTGGGGAAATTTTTCTCCTAAAACTGAGCCTGGAGGGAAATTTTTCTCCTGTATCTTATAGTAGACATCATCTTCACTATCATTTTGGCACTAAATTCACCAGTGAGCTGCTTTTTAGTTTATTTCTCTATGTGAGCCAATAGCATTTGAAAAACAGACAACTGGATTAAAGCAAATTCTGTGAAGGTTTAGGAGGAGCATCTCCTGAGGTTTAGAGAACTATCTAGAACACAGCTGTTAAATCCAGATGCTCTGTTGAGGTGAGGTTTGGATTGATATCCTCTTCAGAAAGTTCAGGTAGGCCTGATAAAGATCGTACCATCTCCGCATAGAGGCAGGCCAGAAGAATAAATAATTACTGGAAACCTGCAGTATTTCAGGCCATGCACTAGTAACTGGGGCATCACAGATAAATAAGAAGTGATGCCTGTCCTGGAGGGTTTTCCATTCTGGTTGAGGAGAGATATGTAAAGAAATTAGTGCACTAAAATGTTGTATGTATTATGATAAACATGTGAATAGGTTTATGAAGGGAGTAGTGGATTATACCTTGATGGTGGTAAGAAAGAGATGTGGAAGCCAGGAAATGCTTTATAAAGAAGAGATATTTTAGGTTGGGCACAGTGGATCATGCCTGTAATCCCAGTGCTTTGGGAGGCCAAAGCAGGAGGATTGTTTGTGTCCAGGAGTTTGAGACCAGCCTGAGCAACACAGGGAGACCCCATTGCTACATAAAATGAGTCGGATGTGGTGGTATGTGCTTGTAGTCCCAGCTACTCAGGAGGTTAAGGTGGGAGGATTGCTTGAGCCCAGGAGGCTGAGGCTGGAGTAAGCCATGATCACACCACTGCACTCAGCCTGGGTGACAGAGTGAGAACCTGTCTCAAAAAAAAAAAAAGAGAGAGAGAGAGATTTTAGGATAGTCACTCTGGCGATGTGGAACGTGTGTAGTAAATGAAGATTCCAGAGGCAGAGAAGAGTTGGACAATGTTCCATAGAAAGGTCATTTGGCTTCTAGATTCTCTTTCTATCCCAACGTGAAAGTGGGAGGAACCAATACTGCATTGGTCAGGACCTTTTTGGTTGTAGTGACAGAACTCCAATCAAAACAACTTGTGGAGAATTGGGAGAGGGATTCATTGGCTTGCTGAATCAAGAATGTATTGATCAGTCAAACCATATGAAGATCGAGGTGAGCTGGGCCTTAGAAAAACCAGGGACTCAAACATCGTAGGAATCTGTCTTTCCGTTTCTTGTCTGTTTCTCTGTGTGAGTTGATTACATTTCTTTTTCTAAAGATTGGCTTTCTCCACATGGTGGTAAATATGGGCCTTTGTCAATTCTTATATTTTTCATCGTAAGCAGCCTGCACCCAAGAGATTAGCTATTTTATTTTTACTTTGAGAAATTCTGGAGAAGAGTTTTGGATGGGGTTAAGTGCCAGCCACAGGATCAATCCACAGAAACCAGGATGAGGATGGGATCAAGAAACAGCATGGACGCTGTCATGCTAGCCATACAGTTGAGAGGACTGGCTCTTCCAAGAAATCGATTGCTGGGCTTACAATCCTAGATATCTGCCTCACTAGGTAAACACTGACGGGGGATGTGAGGCACTGCCCCATCTTTTTTTGGGATGTCATGAAAAAAGCAATCACTAGTTCCTGGACAACTTTCTCCTGAATTCAACTTCTCAGACATTTTCTTATCTCAGTGTGCTTTCGTCTAGTATTTGGAGCTGAGATCATTCAACTACTGTCATTTGGGATCCATTTGGCTCATTGAGCATCTCTGAAGTTTTTGAATGCTGTATATGGATTATAAGAGCTGGATTCTCCCTTCTACAAGGAGCAGGAGGTATTTCATGCTTTCTTTCTTGGTTATACAGGCGTCCTGTGAGACTCACTTACTTAAATGAGGAAGGCAAGGTAACAAGTCACCATTGGATTGCCACCAGCCCTCTAATGGCTCTTGTGGAGAGATTAAGATTTCTTCCAGTTATAATAAGCGCCAGGGACCTTGTTATGCAGGAGACCTCAGGGAGCATATGGACATGCAGTTTGATCATCAGCTGGGCCTTTAGGGAGCGTACTCCATCCCTGGCAAGTGAGGAACTAAAGTAATTATAGACCAGCATGGATTTCAAAGGGAAAATGGCAAATGTTACAGAATAGAGAATCTACCTCTTAGGTAAGCTCCTTGAACCAGAGGCTGAGAATGTTGAATTACTCTTCAGGATCTTACAGTCACATCAATCCAAAAGCCAGGTGCCTATAAATCATCAGAGATCTGTTTCACCTGAAAATTGTCCCCATAATAATAGCAGGTATCCTTTACATGTACATAGTACTTTGTAATTTCCTGGGCTCTCATATGTTATTGTTTTATCTAATCCTCACAAAAATCCTGTGAAGCAGGCCATATCAGTACTATTATTTCATAAATGAGGAAACAAGCTGTGAGAGGTTAAGTAAATTCCCTAGGGCCAAGCCTTATTTTCATGCTTGATTCTTTGTCTATATTATTATTACCAATTTTCAGCACAATAGGTTGATACTCTAGCAGCCTACAATGATGACTAATAAGTTGTTTTTTGTTTTCCTGAGACAGAGCCTCGCTCTGTTGTCCAGGCTGGAGTGCAGTGGCACGATCTTGGCTCACTGCAGCCTCCACCTCTGGGGTTTCATCGATTCTCCTGCCTCAGCCTCCTGAGTAGCTGGGACTACAGGCATGCACCACCATGCCTGGCCAATGTTTGTATTTTTTAGTAGAGATGGGGTTTCACCATATTGGCCAGGCTGGTCTTGAACTCCTGACCTCATGATCCACCCACCTTGGCCTCCCAAAGTGCTGGGATTACAAGTGTAAGCCACCGCGCCCAACCAACAAATGAGTTTTTAAAGAATTATTATGAACTCATAAATATGCAATTACATATATTTATATACAGATGCATACACACACAAAGTTTCAACCCAATGCAGTCATTTTTTTTTTAATGCTCAAATTGTCCCAAAGTGACTCAGGAGGGAGTCCCTTCAGGCTGGCTTCTGTGTCCTTTTTTGATATGACCCAGTTGTCTTTGAAAGCTTTCTTATTTTCTGGCACAAATAGGATATCCAGGTTCATCTTGTACATCTCCTGTCCCAGTTCTGAAGTCAGGCATTTCGCCAAAGGGTTCTGGTTTCCTTTAGTGAGAAATAGTGTTTGGTAATCAGTAAATCACCCATTATTTGCTGTTGAGCTTTACTAATATAAGAACGACTAACCACGTTAGGCCTTGTAGTATAGTCTTAGACTAGTATCTGACATTGTTGGCCCACAATGCACAGTATCAGAAAGAAGCCATGAGGCAAGACAGGAAGCTGAACTGACCTCCCTGCTTTGTGACTTAGCATTATGTGTGTGAATCAATCTATATTTGAAGCCCAGGATTATTTACTCCTCAAATATTTACTAAGTAATAACTTTGTATTACACTCAGTGGAGAGTTTAATGGTACACAAGGTACAGTTACGCAACAGCACACACAGTTATTGGAATAAAGGAAA
The DNA here is from genome assembly GCA_036589455.1 of Ateles fusciceps. NCBI lineage: Eukaryota > Metazoa > Chordata > Mammalia > Primates > Atelidae > Ateles > Ateles fusciceps. Next base: position 2,107,179 of record JAZHEH010001593.1, read on the forward strand.
TGGAAAGGGGCTGTTACTCTTTCTTTGAGCCCTTAGAAGCTGATGGTACATACATTAGACAATAGCTAAAATGAGTTGCAGTATTTTCTATCCAGACAGACCCGTTAGTCAAAGATGGTGCTACCATTAACTCCAACCTCTACCTCCAGGGACTTCTGGCCTGAGAGGCTAATTGCCCTAGAGAGTCTGCTCTTAAACAGTCCTCAGGTCTTAGAGGTTTTCAAGTGGATGAAGAAACTCAGTTGCCTGATGTAGTGATCAAAACATGAATTCCATTTCTTCCCCTAGGCCAGTGGGCAGAACCCCAGGTGCAGCCAGAAGAAGAAAGAGCTGTTGTTTCCTATGAATGGAAATCGGAAACCAGTATTTAAGAGTTTAAGCCAAATTAATGATCTGCATTCCAGGGCCCCAGATGGTATAGGTTGGATTACCTCACATATTGCTTCATTTATCCCAAATGTCAGTAGGAGAGGGGTGATGGGCTTGTCACATTTCTCATTTATTCATCTGGATGAACAGATCATGAGACATGGGGAGGGTCTACACTGGAACAATTAAATGCTTTTAGAGCCCTGTCATTTCCTTTCCTCACTCCGTTGGAATATAAACTCTATAAAAAGAGGGATTTTTGTCTGTCCTGTTCATTATTCTGTTTTTAGCACTTTGGACAATGCCTGGCACATAGTAGCTTTTTTAATTTGTTAGATAAATTAATATATTTCTCTCAGAGCAACATCAATATGTGTGGGCTCTTCTCTAGGGACCTTCCTTTTGTCCTTGCTTGGCCCACATATGTATGTTTCTCCAAGGGAAGTATTTGTGGTCAGGATGTGGCTATTCTTGAGTTTCTCATTCATTAACTGCCTTGTCAGATTGAACAACTGACATCCTTTATACTGAAGAAATATCTGCGGGAATGTCTTCTGCTGATGGACTTAGAGTTTTCCATTTTTAATAGGCTTATTAGCAACAAAATAAAAGACACGCACATACACAACACACACACATACACTTTTGGGCATGTGCGATGCATAAGTAGAGCTGGTAATCTGTCATCTCTAGACAAACTCAGAGAGGAAGGATGCCGTTTGTTTCAGTCAGGATGAACTAGGCTATGCCACATAATAAATAATCCCCCAAATCTCAGTGATCTATAACACCACAAGATTTTGCTCTCTACTTGTCCAGCATGAGTCGGTTGAGAGATCTTCTGTGACCTGGCTGATGGAACAGCCATTATCTGAAGCATTGCCCGTTGTAAGTGTGGTAAAGGAAGCAATTATATGCTCCAGCCTAGACGTGGTGTATATCATTCCAGCTCAGAATTCACTGGCCAGAACTTGTCACGTGGCCCAAGTGGAAACTGTAGTACTATCTGGGGGGCTGATATGCTTTGGATCTGGGTCCCCACCAAATCTCACGTCAAATTATAATTCTCGGTGTTGGAGATGGGGCCCTGTAGGGCCTGGTGGGAGGTGATTGAATTATGGGAGCAGAATTCTCATGAACGGGTTAGCACCATCCCATCAGTGCTGACAGTGAGTGACCTGGTTATTTAAAAGCGTGTAAAGTATGTAGCATCTTCCCCCATCTCTCTTCTTCCTACTCTGGCCACGTGAAGGGCTGGCTGCCTCTTTGCCTCCATGATTGTAAGTTTCCTGAGGTCTCCCTAGCAGCAGCAGATGCTATGCTTCCTTTACAGCCTGCAGAACCACGAGCCAATTAAACCCCTTTTATGTATAAATTACCCAGTTATCCAGTCTCAGGCATTTCTTTTTCTTTCTTTTTTTTTCAGCTATTTCTTTATAGCAATAATAAAATAGACTAACACAGGGGTGGATAGCTGGGTAATGACTACCAGAGTTGTTTTACCACAGTATTCTAGATTGATTTTATTTCAGGGAGTCAGTTTCTTTCTTTCTTTCTTTCTTTTTTTCTTTCTTTTCTTTCTTCCTTTCTTTTCTTTTCTTTCGTTCTCTCTTCTTTCTTTCTCTTTCTTTTTTTTTTTTTTTCCAATCTCTGGTAAATAATTTTTTTTGAGACAGTCTCACACTATTGCTCAGGCTGGAATATAGTAGTGCCTTTGTGGCTCACTGCAGTCGACCTCCAGAGCTCAAGTGATCCTCTCACGTTGGTGTCCCAAGTACCTGGGACGAAGGACATGTCCCTCCATGGTTGGCTGGTGGTAGTTTTTCATAACAGAACCCAAGACCACTTTCTTAGAGAGCAGTAGTTTAAAAATTAGACTGGCCATTTTGTAACTTAAGCAAACTAGGTCTTACAGCAGCAATGATCATAGACTTCAAATCAGAGAGACCCATCTCTGCTACTTAATGTTTGTGTGGCATTATATAAGACACTAAATATCTCCAAGATGAGTGTTGTCATCTCTAAATCAGGTCTTACTCACAGATAAGATGAAATTGTTGTGAAGATACTAGATCATCTATTGGATTGCTTAGTATACAATATCTGGTACATATTACCAATTCAATACATGTTGGTTAGCTTGGAAGATAGAAAGTCTTACATTTTATTAGTTGGTGCTCCTTGAGCCAAGTTTTCTTGGCAAGTAAAGCTCTTATGTTCTCAGGAGGTCTGGCAATTAAGACTGCTCAAATTTCTCCATGGGGGAATGTTCTTTAAAATGATTCTTCTGTTTACCAGGTTCAACTTACATTAATTCTCTACTTCCACACACAGTCTTTCACCTATATTCTCTTTACTACAGAATCTCTGAAAGTCTCTTCTTTTAAAAAATATTCTGATATATATGTAGATAGATAGATAGATATAGATATATATGTCTCTCTCAGGATATAGATTTCTGATATATATGTGTGTGTGTATACACACACACACACACACACATACACACATCAGATCATATATATATGAGATATATATATGAGAGACACACAGAGTCTCACTCTGTTGCCCAGGTTGGAGTGCAGTGATGAAATCTCAGCTCATTTCAACCTCTGCCTCCCTGGTTCAAGCAATTCTCATGCCTCAGCCTCCTGAGTAGCTGGGATTGCAGGTGTGCCCCATCATACCTGGCTAATTTTTGTATTTTTAGTAGAACAGGGTTTCAGCATGTTGGCCAGGCTGGTCTCAAACTCCTGGCCTCAAATCATTTGCCTGCTATGACCTCCCAAAGTGCTGGAAGTCTCAATATTAGTCTCAACCTTGAATATACATCAGAATCCCCAGGGCATTTTTCAAAATGCCTATGCCTGAGTCCCACTTCAGACCAATAAAACAGTTTCTCTGGGAGTAGGGAGCTAGTCATCTATTTTTTTAATTATACTTTAAGTTCTGGGGTACACGTACAGAACACGCGAGTTTGTTACCTAGGTATACACATGCCATGGTGGTTTGTTGTATCCATCCTCCCATCATCTACATTAGGTATTTCTCCTAATGTTAGCCCTCCCCAATCCCCTCACCCCCTGCTATCCCTCCCCTAGCTCCCTGACCCCCTAACAGGCTGTGATGTATGATGTTCTTCTCCCTGTGTCCATGTGTTCTCATTGTTCAACACCCACTCATGAGTAAGAATATGCGGTGTTTGGTTTTCTGTTCTTACGTCAGTTTGCTGAGAATCATGGTTTCCAGTTTTCATCCATGTCCCTGCAAAGGACATGAACTCATTCTTTTTTATGGCTGCATAGTATTCCATGGTATATATGTGCCACATTTTCCTTGTCCAGTCTATCATTGATGGGCATTTGGGTTGGTTTCAAGTCTTTGCTATTGTAAACAGTACCTCAATGAACATACGTGTGCATGTCTCTTTATAATAGAATGATTTATAATCCTTTGGGTATATACCCAGTAATAGGATTGCTGGGTCAAAAGGTATTTCTATTTCTAGATCCTTGAGGAATCGCCACACTGTCTTCCACAATGGTATGAAACCTGCTTAATCTAAAGTCCATTCCTTCTCCTACATTCTCACTGATATTTTTCAGGCCTTTATAATCTCTCCTTCTTTTGTATCCTCACTTTTCTTATTCATAAGTGGGGATGATAATAGGAACTATCTCACAGGACAGTCGTAAGCTTCAGTGAAGTAATATACCCAAACTCTTAGTATGGTGCTGTGATGACTCAGTAAATTTGGCAAGACAGCTGTATTTCTTACGTATATATATGGATCTCTACAAATACATCCACATCTACATCTATTAGGAGGATAGTCTAGTTAACCTCCATCTTTTAGTGTAAGTCCTAGCCCAGGAAAAATGCTATTGAACAGATAAATAAATTTGCTTTGTAATGTCAATCAAGTCATGTCCTTGTTGAACTTCAGATTATTCATTTATTAATTCAGTTAACTAGACTAGCTAGGATCATTTTATAGCATTTTCATATTACAAAGCACGTTCATAGCCATTAATTCATCTTATTTCCGTGCCTATTATTCATCCTATTTCCATAGCTATTATGATCATTAGCACCCCAATTTTACAGGTGAAATAACTGAGGCTTAACTGGGTATGAGTTGTCCATAACCTACCCACTACTGGTTAAAAGCAGAATCAGGATTTCAACCCAGACTTCTAATGCTAAGGCCTACTGTTCTAAATAATCGGGTGAGAATATATGCATTTTATTTTTATGTTTCAGGAAGTAGTTTGTGGTCTCTGACTGCGCAGTTTTTTCTTGGTTCCGTTGGTGTTGAAGGATGGAACTTCAGTGGCAGTAGCCACCCTAGAGCCCTAGTCCGTTTGGCTTACGGAAGAAAAAGAAACAATAATAATCCATTTACTTGAGAGGTTGTGAAATCAGAGGAAAAAGCCACCTTGTCCCACATTCCAATTGTAGTCAAGAGCCAGACTTTCCTGAGGCATTCTGGCAGATTGAACCCTTTGTGTTGACATAGACGCTCAGGGGGAGCTTTCTTTATTATGAGGTAAAGAGACAGGATCCGAGATTATAAAAGCTTTCACAACATGTCAGAGAAAGAACCAGTGGGGAACAAGTTCATTTAGGAAGCTTCCTTAAGGAGTCCCAGGTGTTGAGGCACTGGGAGAGACACAGACAGATTGATAGATTTCAGCCTTCCAGGAGCTCCACCCAGCCACCGTCACAAGTACTCATTTGGGGAATACAGATTGTTTACTGCCTAGCCCAGTGGTTTTTCAAGGATGTTTTGTGGACCTTCAGAGTCAGAAGAATTTGGGGTATTTTCACCTGTTGCCCTATTTACATGATTTCTCTAAACCATTTGAAAGTAAGCTGCAGACATTATTTTCTTTTTTAAATTCTTCAACATTCATCTTTAAAACATGAGAACATTCTCCCTTATAGCCATAATCGGAGAATATTATGACCTTAGGTATTTTCACATCGAACACATTCATCATTCCTAAATATCATTTATATCCATTGGAGATTTCAATATGTTGATTTCTCAATTCTATTATTCTTTCTACATTTACTAACCAGAGTTTTTTCTAAAAAGATTTTCTCCCTCCACCCTTTCATCTCTCAATCCACCCTGAGTATCACTGTAGATTCATGGAATTTTAAAGAGTCTGTGTTTTTTTTAACCAATTGCCTTGATTATTCTTTTTGATACATAAATTGTCTCAAATTTGGCCAGTGGGAGCCCTCTCAAGTTGACTTTTGTGTCCTTTTGGGCAGAGGTTCCTACCTTGGACTGGAGAGCATGAGGAAAAGCCTCTTAAGCTTCAGCACTCAGGCTCAAGAAATGCCCAAAAGATGGAGGGTGCAGAATAGGCCTCAGGCAAGGGGTGAGAATCTCCATCCAAATGAAAAGGGAGACGAAGTGCGCATTTATCCTGTGAATGTCCTAACTTATTGGGAGAAGAAGCTGAGGGATCTAGCTTCACCATTCCAGCAAGCAATTTGGGATGTTTGTCGTTCAAAAGGAATATTCTCAAGGGAAGAAGATATAAGATAGTCAATAAACAGTTTGTTAGCTTAGCTTGAAGTAGGGCTTTTAAATATTCAGACATACAGTATGTGTATATACAAATCACCCCGTTTGTATTCCTACCTGGGCCCACAGACGTTAGACATGAGCCTTTGTCCATACCAAGATAACAATCAAAACCTTCAATCTGTATTCAAAGGTAAGGCTTTTCTCCCCCTCCCCCTCTTCTGAAGCCTGTGGTTCAGGACTAGCTAATGTGGGGAGAGTGGGTTCTGCTGGGTTTGGTTTTCTCTGCCTGTGTACTTCCTTCCACTTCTAGCTGCAGAGGAGGAAAAAGTGGAGGTATGCTGTCAGGGGCAGCTCACCTTTGGCCAGGTGTCTCCATGCCCTCCATGCCCCCCCTTTTTTTTTTTTTAATAATACTCTAATACTTTAATATGCAATGAATAAAAAGGCAGAAAACTCAGAATTACAATAAACATTAGGCTATTTCAGAACACCAGTTTTTCACACCTATTTTCTTAGCATACAGCCGCTCAAAAACCATATATTAAGCCTAGTTTGAATTGTCCTGAAGTTATATTCTGAAGGGGTTGTAACACTTAAGAACTGACAATATTAAAAAGGCAAAAGCATTATAACTCACAGACAGGGATTTCTATCACCAGGGGTCTTTTTCATGCAGTCTTCCTCTCATGGACAATGCATCTTTATTCCACCCACTTTTCTCCTAGTCCCTCAAAATTAAGCATTCACCTCCTAGACAGGGCTCCAGACAACACTGCACTGGTCCTCTCTCCTGCATAGGTCACATCTGGCCTTTCATCCCAACAAACTCCAGGCGTGCAGCCAGTCCCAGTACAGCCGTGCAGCCAGTCCCAGCACAGCCACCTCTACCCTGCCGCTCTGCTCTGCGCCAGTTCGATGAGTTCAATCCATCTCCCACATGTCAAGCTCTGTGTTGTTCAGTGGAAAACCCCCTCACTGGGCTAAAGGGGAAGGGTGTGATTCCCGTCCTTCTTCCCTCTTGGTGGAGAGGGGAGTTCATAGCATTGCACAGCTCTCTTCAAGAAAAATAATAATACTTCACTTTAATTTACCCTATTCATTAAATAGGTTTTCAGTCATTTCATACCAGCCACCCCTGTGGGTTACAATTAGAAGATGCCTTGGTTATATCAGGTAATAGCCAGTCTATCTGTCCATTGCGTTACTAAATTGATGAATAAAATGCAAGTTAATAAAAATAGTCTTCTGATTTAAAATGTAAATTGTTTTTTGAAAATTTGCAATCGATTCTTTTGAAAATAAGAACATGTTAAGAGTTAGCTTCCAGCTAGGTGTGGTGGCTCACGCCTGTAATCCCAGTACTTTGGGAGGCCAAGGTGGGCAGATCACTTGAAGTCAGGAGTTGGAGACCAGCTTGGCCAAAATGATAAAACCCCGTCCCTACTAAAAATACAAAAATTAGCTGGGCATAGTGACTGACACTTGTAATCCCAGCTGAGAGGAGGCTGTGGCAGGAGAATCTCTTGAACCTGGGAGGCAGAGGTTGCAGTGAGCTGAGATCACACCACTGCACTCCAGCCTGGCAACAGTGTGAGACTCCATCTCAAAAAAACCACAGGTAGTTTCCTTAATGGTAATAATTTATCAACAATTATCAGAGAGGAAAAGAAAGAAGAAAAGAATAAGGATAAGGAGGAGGGTCGGAAGGACATTCCCTATCTTCATTTTCATATAATTAAGGTTACCATAAAAATCTTGTCACATAAATTTTTTATACATTTCAGATTATTTACTTGTTATAGATAATGCAGAAAGAGAGTTATTATTATATTTGCAGAAAAGTAATTTATTATTGTTCAACTGGCAGATATACCAAGTTTTTTACCATATCGCCATAGAATACCTGGAAATCTATTCTCTGAATCACTCAGCGTTCTTAAGGAGAAAAGAAAAAATAAATCTACCTCCTTCATCCCATTCTGGGTCTTGGCCACTGTCTCTCCCAGAGGTGGCTGGAGTGAGGAGTATTTAAGGCAAAGAAGACTCTTGTACTGATGAAGTACCCCCGTTTTACCACTTCCCTCATTTCAGGGCTCCCTGAAAGCCCTCAAGTACACATGGGATCTTCATGTAGCTGTGATTGCTTCTAGACTCCTGGGCTCCAGACACTCAAATGCTTAATTTTAAAAAACAAAGTTCAGGCCGGGTGTGGTGGTTCACACCTGTAATCACACACTTTGGGAGGTTGAGGTGGGTGGATCGCCTGAGATCAGGAGGTCAAGACCAGTCTGGCCAACATGGTGAAATCTTGTCTCTACTAAAAATACAAAAATTAGCTGGGCATGGTGGTGGGCACCTATAGATCCCAGCTACTTAGGAGGCTGAGGCAGGAGAATCCCTTGACCCTGGGAGGCAGAGGTTGCAGTGAGCCGAGACTGTGCCACTGCACTTCAGCCTGGGCGACAGAGTGAGACTCTATCTCAAAACAAAAAGAGAGAGAAAAGAAAAAAACAAAGTCCAAAGTCAAATTGTAATCCACTCACTCTATCAGTGGACTTGTCTAGTGTGTGAAGACATCAGTTTCTACTGGGTGATGCTTGCTGTCTAAGATGAGTGGTTCTAGGCGGCAAGCATGCGATTTACTGGATCACCACAAGATGGCAGAATTGGGAATGACAAATTTCTGGAAGCTGAAAGAGCCAAAATCAAGTTTAATTGCCTGATATTTTTAAAGGTCCCAATTAACATATCGATGTTTAACATATTTAAACATATTTAAACATCTTAGAATGGTCTATTGCCTTATCAAAGTTTTATCAAGTTTTAACTATAAAAAGTTAATGAAGATAAAAACATAAACTCAAAGAAATTGATTAGATGGGATGACTGATGAGGACAGTGAGATAGATTGATAGACAGATAGAGATGCAATGGCCATATAAAGGACCCAAGGACTCTTTTAATGCTCAGTCTCTCCTGCTGTTGCATTTTATGTGAATTCCCCCTTTCAGCTAGTCACTGAATGATGCCTTGGGAGCAAAAGAGATTGTTATGGAAATGAAGAAAAAGATCAGTCAGATCTAGCCCGCTAATTTGGGGGTCTCAATAAATAAATAGTTTTGAAAATCTAAGTGACATAGTTTGCCTCTGTGTCCCCACCCAAATCTCATGTCAAATTGTAATCACCACACATCAGAGGCAGGGCCTAGTGGGAGTTGGCTGGACCATGGGGCAGATTTCTCTCTTCCTGTTCTCCCGATAGGGAGTGAGTTCTCATGAGAACTGGTGGTTTTAAAGCATGGGACTTCCCCCTCTTTATCTCTCTCTCTCCTGCTGCCGTGTAAGATGTGCCTTGCTTCCCCTTAACCTTCTGCATGTTTGTAAGTTTCCTGAGGCCTCCCCAGCCATGTAGAACTGTGAGTCAATTAAACCTCTTTTCTTTATAGATTACACAGTCTCAGCTAATTCTTTATAGCAATGTGTAAACGAACTAATACACTAAGCTTTTCAAAATTTTAAGTTTACTCCCTTTATATATGAAGAGTTTGGTCTGATAGAGCTCAGAACACAATTTTATTATAAATCATAGCTAAAGAATATGCAAAATGTAATTTAAGGGAGACTTCCTCCCCCAGACAGAAAAATGAAGTAGAAAGTCTTTTGCTATGGGGTGGCTGCAGGGGAAGGGGCAAAGAAGAGGCACACGCAACAGAAAATGGGAGGGGGAGTGATGCTGCCTGAAACAATTAGTGACCTGCCTCTCCCACCTCCTTAGATCTGAGGCCAAGAATGGAAGCCCCTTGGATGCATTGAGATGGGAAGCCAAAAGCAGAAGGTGTTTATGCCCAATTTAGCCATCACTGCCTTTCTCTGGTCTCCACTGACCAGAGAGACTCCCAGGTGCCCTCCAGAAATAGATATGAGGAGTGAGAAGGGCACTAAGGTGATGCAAGCCAGGCCCCTGACTCAAAACTTGACATTACCACATGCTGCCACCCCATTCTTCACGCCCTCTCAAGCCCCGTATTACCACAATGCACCCCCGCAGTCCACATCAGCCCCTGCTGTGGCCCTTCATCCTGCTTTCAACATTAAAGCACTAGGCTATGGGAAGGAAGCATACACCCACTCGCAGGATCCCACCAGAGTTCAGAGACAGTGTCATGCCGCAGCCCATCCCACACAGGTGATCTGTCCTACAAATGAAGCTTTGGTGCAGTTTAAAGTCCTGCCTGCGGCCGGGCATGGTGGCTCACGCCTGCAATCCAAGCACTTTGGGAGGCTGAGTTGGGCGGATCACCTGAGATCAGGAGTTGGAGACAAGCCTGGCCAACATGGTAAAGCCCCATCTCTACTAAAAATACAAAAATTAGCCAGGCGTGGTAGTGCACACCTCCCAGCTACTCAGGAGGCTGAGACAGGAGAATCCCTTGAACCTGGGAGGCAGAGACTGCAGCAAGCTGAGATTGTGCCACTGCACTCCAGTCTGGGAAAAAGAGTGAGACTCCAAGTCTGCCAACAGATTTTTTTTTCCTTATCATTGAATCCTTCCTCATCTGAGCATGCTAAGACCTCTGCAGGCCACAGGCATCTGCTGAGGCTCTGAAAGGGTCCAAGATCGGGGGAAAGCCAATACCTACTTACCTCCCTTATGCCCCCATTTTACCTCTCAGATACTGCTGCCCTAGTGCCTGAAATGCTTAACTCATTTATTTATGTGCCACTTACTCTTCGAGGCTAGATTTTGAGGGGAGTGACTATTTCTAATGTTTATAACTTAAAAGATACTCAACTAACGTTTATTGAATGCTTGAATGGCACTGTGCTAGATATTTAAGAGAAATTATCTTACCTAAGAATTGCTTTTGAGAACATTACTTCGGCAATTTATATTCTCATTTCAAAGGCATACGTTTTCAGCAACAAATAAATCAAATTCCAATTTTCAAAAACAGAAGCAGTTTATTATGCTGCAGGTGTCTCCTGTCTCCAGAGACACACAAGACAAACCACAACATATTCACAGGTGGAGATGCTGAGGCCTCTTACTAAGTCTTAATCAGACACAGCAGAGGAGGCAGGACATTTACATATGTATTTATTATTTTGCTGCTTTTCAGTTAATATCACACAGAAACATAACAGGAAGAAAAATTTGCTATGAAAAAAAGAACTGCAGCGCTTATGTCCTACATGACGTAAGGATAGAGACGAGCGGTAAAAAGAGTTGTTTTGCTTGAGAAAACAGCTTAGCTACCTTTCACTGCTGTGAAAGGAGAGTCCTCCAGAGCTGATGTTGAAGGATGCTGTAGAGACAACAGAATAAACAGGAAACCCAAAATAATCGTGTAGGAGGGAGATCCCATAAGCGCCGAGGCAGGAGCAAAAGGCCTCAGCCTATTTCCACATAAATAATGAAGAAGAAAGTAACTAGAAATATAATTCATATGTGATTTTAATTATTCATAGGTGATCTTAATTCTCTTACTAATGCCTCTCAGGTCGGAAGGTGAACCTGGGGTGACATTGTGAAATGAATGACACTAAGGCAAGATGCTTTAATCCCTCCCTCACACCCGCATAAGGGCTCTGGAGGGCACCTTGGCTGTGCGGCAGCACCAGCGCTGGGAAAGTGCCCGCTGTTTAGCCAGCTAGGGAAGGAGATATCCAAAATAGCTGAGACGCCTCCATCCCCAGAGCAGTTAGGAGAAAACTCCGCTCCTCCAAGCTCTTGGGGTGGGCCTGATGACTGTCAGGTAGGCCCGCAGACATCCGGGGGCTTAACTGTCTCTATGGGACGCTGTGCTTCAGTGGTCACGTTCCATGTCCAGTCTCATGTTCCACTTCTGCACCTGGTTCCTTTTGTCTTAGAAAAGATAATCAGTAATAGTAATATAAATCTTAGTGTTTTAGTTCTTTCTTGGTAAGTATGGAAAAGGTGCTGAGGCTTATGCTCCTTACCTCAGTTCGGGGTGCCAGAAATTCCTGAGCCCCAACCTGAATGACATGTGAGGTACCTGACCCTATCACTGCCATGCCATATCTACCCTGCCCCCAGTCTCTGACCACCAAGACCATGCCCTACCTACCCTGCCCCCAGATTTGCAACTCAAAAGTGAGAGCATCCCAGCATTCCAGGCCATTGCTGGTCTCTGCGATTTGAGTAGCAGTGGGCCCCTGGGCCCAAACTCTCTTTCTCTATCTCGGTGTCTTGTGCCTTTTATTTCTACAATTTCTCGTCTCTGCACCAGCTGGGAGGGGCTCACAGAACCCTGTAGGGCTGGACCTATATAATCAGGGGGATGTCTCAACTTCCAGTTCAATTGAATCATAATTATGTACTCTGGTAGATGTATTTGTCCGTTGAGAACTAAGAATCTAAATGAAAGATTCCAAAGTTGCAGGAACAAGAAGCACAAGTTTTGTGTGTGAATAATAAACGTATAACAACGAAGAAAGCCCCTTCTCCTTCCACCCCTCTGTTCCTGGACCTACATTTTTTGACTATGGGAGAAAACCACCATATATTGGTCATTGATTCTGATTAGACAATTTATCTTATAGGACAGAACCCTAACCCCTCAAGACATTGTCACTCAGCTGATGCCATAATTGAGTTGTCAACAAACTATTTTCTAATTCTGTCAGGCCAGTTACTTCTGAGTGATGAAATGATACAGGCAAACTGGTGAATGATGTGGACATAAACACATTGCCTGGGTTTTTTGCTGTACAGTGAATTCCTAGCACAGAAGCAGTATTACACAAGATACCATCATGGTGGAAAAGAACTCAATACATCCAAGAATCATAGTGATATGCACAGGAAAGGCAAATCCATATCAAGTAAGTATCTATTCTTGTGAGGAAAATAATAACGTCCTTATCCATGCTGGAAGAGATCTAACATAATCAGCCTGTTCGTTTGTCCAAGGAGCAGCACTGAAGTAGCTTAGAAAAGCAGTTGGTTGACATTCACAAAAAAGGTCATCTTATCAAGGTGACTTTTGAGCACCACTTCTACAACAGATAACATTTAGTGAGCGTTCATATGGAACGCGAACCTCTCCACACCTGTGCCCTTACAAATGATTGATCTACATGCCTCTTCTCACTGTCAGTCCTCCCTAAGTCCCTGAACATACAGCCAAACCATCCTCCACTACCCGTGAATCAGTATAGATCGATAACTTCTGGCCCTCTCTCCTTCCAGGCAAAATGGACAACTAAGTGCACTGCTCAAAGTTGTGACCATTAAGAAGATATTTCTTCCTAACTGCCTTTCAGGACCACCCTTGAGGAATTCTGTAATGCCGTGGTCCTCCACTTCTAGCTGGTACCAACATAACATCAGCTCCATCTGTAAATCAGACCTGTAGTTTTTCCTAGTCAATTTGTTATAGGAAACTCCCTATGGAGCTTAGGTGTGGATTAAAGGAGAGCTGGCAGTGCAACAGAAAAAATGAATAAGACCTAGTATTTGCTAACACAACAGGGTGACTAGATTAGATACCATTGAAGACGTTAAAATATAAAAAGGAATGTGTTTCAGCAAGTAATAGCTAACATTTTTTAAACTTATGTGGCAGGAACGATTCCTTATAATAACACATAACAAATATTCTAATATTTTTTTTTCTGAGACGGAGTCTCGCTCAGTCACCAGGCTGGAGTGCAGGAACCCGATCTTGGCTCACTGCAACCTCCGCCTCCCAGGTTCGAGCAATTCTCCTGCCTCAGCCTCACAAGTAGCTGGGACTACAGTCATGTGCCACCACACCCAGCTAATTTTTGTATTTTTATTAGAAATGGGGTTTCACCATGTCGTCCAGGGCGGTCTCGACATCCTGATGTCGTGATTGGCCCTAATTATTCTAATCTTAACAACACTGGGAGGTAGGGTTTGTCTTAACATTCCTATTCTCCAAAGAGAAAAACCAAGTTAAGTCAGTTATCTAAGGTCACCCAAGTAGCAAATGTGGTACTGTGAAGCTGGGGAGTCAGACCCTGAGCCTGTGCTATGAACTCCATACCCTGAGGCCTAGCAATCTTGGGTAGATGGAGGAGAAAGCAGAGGCTAAAATCTGCTGGTTGCTACTAAGGTCTTTTGGCGCCATCTGCTGTTTAGTGCCGGAGTTGGCAGTTGCAAACAGTCTGGACTCCTATCATTTTTTCTTCCTCTTACTGGAACACATAGGCCTATGAAGTTTTCTTCTTCCGCTGTTAGATCATCTACTCAAACAAAAACGTTGAGATTATAGATCTCATTTTAACTTCCTGAGTCCAAATATGGGCCAGAAGAGTGTTGGTGTGCATTTCTGTTGGAATGTTGAAGGCTATGTGCCTGCTTCTAGTGTGGTCCAAACAGTTGAAGCTATGTTGGCTTTGAGAACTGCCATAAAGAAGAATGAGATTCTGTCATTTGCAACAACATGGTTGGAAATGGAGGTCATTATGTTAAGTGAAATAAACCAGGCAAAGAAAGACAAACTTCACATGTTCTCACTTATTTGTGGGAGCTAAAAATTAAAACAATTGAACTCATGTAGATAGAGTACATAGGGTGACTATAGTCAAAAATAATTTAATTATAAATTTTAAATAAATAAAAGAATATCATTGGAGTGTCTGTAACACAAAGGATACATGCTTGGGGTGATGGATATCCCATTTACCCTGTGCTTATTACCTGTTGCATTCCTGTTTCAAAATATCTCATGGAGCCCATAAATATATATACCAACTATGTACCCACAAAAATTAAAAATAATTTTTGTTTCAAAAAACACCAAAAAGTAAGAGCACTGAAAATATATAATAGGGGTAGTCATGGTAGGTTTTGCGGCCTAGTAGCAGCTGCCAGATATTGCTAACAGAGTCAGCACAAGAATTTTTTTAAACTGATGAAGGCTTTGAAAATTGTGTCAAATTAGAAAGATTTTTTTTAACCCAAGTTGAGACAAGAAGTTTCTTTCTTTGTGACATGTTAGATTAAGCCATTCTGCAGGGATCAGGGGACAAGTGTTCCCAGATTGTTAGAAAACTTCGAGTAGAGTAGAGTTTAGAGGAGAACAAAAGATACGACCCTGAGTGGCAGTCCCATCTCAGGACAAGGGACCCATTGCCTTAGCAGTAGATTAAATGTGCGGTCTGCTAGAAAACAAGCTGGATAAGTGTCTTAGCCTAAGGTTGTGAGTGGGTTGTTTACCCTGATTCAACTATCTCTTTCCTTTTCTTTGAAATACAAGGCTGCCATGTAATGTGTGTCCAAATTTTAATAATTTTCATCTATTTGAAAAAATGAGGGTTTGTTTTCCTACATGAATTGTCCAAGATGGTGGGCAGAGAATCCAATATGATTTCAGGATCCCAAGGAACCTCCGGCCTTTCATTCAGAAGCAGTGTCTGCAGAGGCTGTATATTTCTAAAGAAAAACAAATGGGTAAATGGAATAAAACACAGTGGTACAGTTTCCACTTGAGGAAACTTTGACCTAGAATAGTTTGCCTGTCTCTAGAATATTCTTAAAGATGAGAAAGTGTCCCAGTTGCAATGAATTCCTATTTTAGTTGACATAAGAAAGACCATTACGCATCTATATGAACCCGGGAAGGACTCTGAAAGGCTACCGTGAGAGGTCATTCTCATAATAGTCCTCAATAAATCATACCTCCCTGTAGCCACATCTCTTTGCGGTGTGTCATTGCTTCTCTTCCCATCAAGAGATGGAGTCTATTTCTTCACACCCTTGATTCTGGGTTGAACTTACAAGTTTGTAAAATAACATCTAACTGATAACCTCCCCCTCGCTCCAGTTGCCATCCCTCTCCACAATGAACTGAAACTGCATGTCTCTTGCTGACCACCACAAAGGGACAACAGCCAGGGACTTACCGTGAAGGGACTTAGGGTAAAGGCACAGTGCACCCCATACAACTCGGGGGAGGGGAGGAATGTATGGGTGCATACACAGGGCACTCGCTCTGCAGCAGGGCCTACCATGTCCCTGTTGGCCTAAGTCATTCCAGCTTGGGT
The DNA here is from genome assembly GCA_036589455.1 of Ateles fusciceps. NCBI lineage: Eukaryota > Metazoa > Chordata > Mammalia > Primates > Atelidae > Ateles > Ateles fusciceps. The sequence continues at coordinate 2,123,128 of JAZHEH010001593.1, forward strand.
GTATGGGTGGAGGCTGCAAAGCCCCTCCAGCCAGCCCAAGCCACCAAGGGTCATTCTCCACAGGGACAGGCAGCCCAAGTTATGCCTGCCACGATGCAGCAGTCTGACCTCCTGCCTGCATAACCAAAGGCAGAGCCTTGTAAAATAAATAATTTGCTTTGACCAATGAAAGGTGGCAGGAGTGAGATTATGTGAGATCCAGAGACTTGGTCTTGACAGCCTCAGAGGCTCTGTCATTTTGACACCCTGAGACCACCATGCTGTGATGAGGCTGTCTAGCCTACTGAGGAATTCTCCTCCAACCTTGGAACATCCCAGCCCTAGCTGAGCCATCAGATGATGGCAGGTGGCCCCATGAATGTTCCCCAGCGAGTACAGCAAAGAAACGCCCATATTTCCAATCCATAGAATAGTCAGAAATAACTAATTATTGTTGTTGTTTTAAGCCATTAAACTTTGAAGTGGTTTTTATGCAGCAAGATACAACTAATACACTTCTCAAGAAAATGTAAATCTCAAACCCAGCTTATGCCTTAGGTGCACTTGCCCTTTATGAAAAACTTTCCCACTTGGAAAATGAGAGCATAGTCTTAATTGTCACCACATTAATTTGCTCAATATATGTATTAGCTTAATGTACTAAATATGTTAATATTCCCCATGTGCTAATAGTTCAAATAACTAAACCTTAAAACAATAATTTTCTACTTGGGAAAGATTTTTTCAAATGAAACACTAGACTACTTAATTATAAATTCATGGCTAAAAGTAAATACTACACTGACGTGAAAAAAAATAAATACATATGAATTAGTGTGTATAAAGTAATAATTTATTAACAAAAGATTAAACACTTTATTAACAAAAGATTAAACTCTTATTCTCTAACACAAACACTTTATCGCCTTTAAAACGTTATTGGATGGAAATAAAGGAAATCTTTGGTTTAATGACTTCAGGGTCCCTGCTGTTTTACAAGAAAAAATACAAAAGAAATACAAATGGGCAATAGGCTAATGATTTTTGTATTTATTTTTATTTTCTCTTCAGTCTTTACATTGTAAAGACTAAGAGAAAATAAAAATAAATACAAAAAATCTGGGTCTAAATTTCATTCAAATATATTGTTACAGATTGAAAGATATTTTATTGACAAACCTTTTTGTCCTAAGATCTTAAAACCAAAAAATAGAAGTTATGATGGTAAAATAAATACAATAACTCAATTTTACTCCAAGCCCATTTTGATCAAAGTAAATCAATTCGTGAATTTTGGACATACAATATCTCTATATAAATATTCTCTCCCATTTTTCCCAGTGTAAAACAAAAAACGTGAACATGGTATTACAGCTTATGCAAGAATTTGGATTTTCCTTTCTAAAATACTAGATTAAATGAAATCTAAATCACTTACACTTGCCCTAAAGTAAGTTGTTATTACCTTTGTCATTATTTAAAAGTAGGTAATGTATATATGGGTGTGAGTGTTTAAAGAATTTGGCCCAGGCTCGGTGGCTTCTGCCTGTAATCCCAGCACTTTGGGAGGCCAAGATGGGTGGATTACCTGAAGTCAGGAGCTCAAGACCAGCCTGGCCAATGTGGTGAAACCCCATCTCTACTAAAAATACAAAAATTAGCCGGGCATGGTGGCACATGCCTGTAATCCCAGCTACTCAGGAGGCTGAGGCAGGAGAACCACTTGAACCCGGGAGGTGGAGGTTACAGTGAGCTGAGATTGCACCATTGCACTCCAGCCTAGGCAACAAGAGTGAAACTCAGTCTCAAAAAAATAATAATAATAATTTATTAACACTTAAATTTATCACAAATAATTTAAATAGTGTCTTTGTAAATTTTGTTTTTGACTTTCATTCCCAGTTCTGGAAGTACATGTGCGAGTTCGTTACATGGGTAAACTGTGTGTTGCTAAGGTTTGGTGTACAAATGATCTCATCACCAGCGGAGCGAGCATAGTACTCAACAGTTTTTCAACCTTCATCCCCCTCCCACCTCTCTGGTAGTCTGCAGCATCTACTGTTCCCATCTTTATGTTTATGTGTACTAAACGTTTAGCTCCCACTTATAAGCGAGAATCTGTGGTATTTGGTTTTCTGTTCCTCTGTTAATTTGCTTAGGATAATGGCCTTCAGCTGCAACTATGCTGCTACAAGGACGTGATTTTGTTCTTTCTTGTGGCTGCAGAGTACTCTATGTTGTATATGTATCACATTTTCTTTATCCAGTCCACCACTGATGGGCATCCAGGTTCATTCCACGTCATTGCTATCATGCTATCATGAATAGTTTCAATGAACATACAAGCGCATGTGTCTTTTGGGTAGTGATTTATTTTCCTTTGGGTTTACATCCTGTAATGGGACTATTTGGTTGAATGGTAGTTCTAAGTTCTATGAGAAATCTCCAAACTGCTTTCCACAGTGGCTGAACTAATTAACACTCCCACCAACAGAGTATAAGTCCCCTAAGTCCCCTTCTCTCTGTGACCTCACCAATGTTACTTTTTTTTTTTTACAGACTACAAAGTCACCCAAGTGCATAATCTGAGTAAAATTGTAAGATGCTACATGTCTCTGATAAATTTGGGTTATCAACAGTAATTGTATTGTTTCAATATAATTTCTAAAATCCCAAGATGAATTTAGAACTTTTGACTAATACAATACTGATATCATTATCACTATTACATTAATAGTTAATAGTCTATATCTGATGATTTCTAAAGAAATTAAATTCAATATCTATTCATGTTTTTAATGCAACATTCACAATTTTTATGAGAATAATTCTTACCAAATAAGGAAAATAGAAATTTCTCTAAACTAATGAATTGTTTTACTATTAGTGCTCCTTGATATACATATGTGCACTAGGAAATAACAAGAATATTCATAGCAACAATGTGTTCATTATGGTCAAAAGTGAAAACAACCTAAATGTCAAATGACAGAAGAATGAACAAATTATTTATGATGTATTTGCAAATTGCAGCTATACACTAAAATATGAATGAATCCTTGAAATATAATGAATAAAAGAAAATCCCAGGAAACTATAATGGAATAACCATTTTTAGAAGACTCAAGAGTCATTCTTACTGGTGAAAAATGAGAAGCGCTGAATACACAAGAAAGAATAAACTATTTTATTCAATTTTGAGGTGGAGATTCTAGATAGTGCAGTATGATTTTTAAAAAGATATGATAGTTATAAGGATTGAAAAGGAATAAATAAAAACGTCATCATTTCTATTTGGTATGACTGTGTATGACTGTAGACAATCCAAAAGAATCTATTGTCAGATTGATTAAACCTACTGAAAATGTGTAAGAGAATTGGCAATTGGATATATCATTATACAAAAAGAACTGCATTTTCATATTCAAAAAGAATGGCCAGAAATAAACTATTTTTACATAGAATTTAATAAAGACATATTTTATAATATTAAGTACCTAGAAATAAATTTTATAATTATAAAACATTGCACTAAATGCTTTCTTTGGCAGCACATACGCTAAACTTTAGATTTAAAAAATAGCAAAGATCTAAGTATATTAAAAGATATTTAGGCCAGGCACGATGGATCACGCCTGTAATCCCAGCACTCTGGGAGGCCGAGGCAGGTGGAGGTCAGGATTTCAAGATCAGCCTGACCAACACAGCAAAAACCCATCTCTACTAAAAATATAAAATTCTACAAGAAAATACAAAAATACAAGAATTCTACCCTTTAGTATATACCCAAACAATAGCCAGGTGTGATGGTGCATGCCTGTAGTCCCAGCTACTCAGGTGGCTGAGGCAGGAGAATCGCTTGAACCCTGGAAGCAGAGGTTGCAGTGAGCAGAGATTGTGCCACTGCACTCCAGCCTGGGCAACACTGTCTCAGGAAAAAAAAAAAAATTTATACAAATGTCATGGAAAAGAAAAGTCATTGTAATGATATCACCTCTTCCAAATTGATCTACAGATTAAATGCAATAGGCTTTTTTGTAAAAATATACAAACTCCTTATATAAAATATATGAAAGAGCAAAGGCTCAAGAACTTTTTTTCAAAAAAACCAAAAGTGAATAAACTGGGGGAAGGACACTTTCTCTGGAAGACACTTCTCTGGAAGACACAAAGGTTATGATAAAAGTTATATCACTAAGACAGAGTGGTATTGGCACAGGGATAGACAAAAAGATAAATGAAATCAAATAGAAAGAGACAGCACTATAGATCACTGGAGAAGGAGAAGTCATTCAGTGAATGTTTCTGGAGTAATTAACTATCCATATGGAAAACAGCATTAAACATATGGAAAACAGTATTACCTCATGCCATATATAAAAATCAATTTCAAATGGATTAAACTCTTAAATGTGAAAGTCAATGCTTTAAAATTTATAGAGCAATATATATTTTTATGATTTTGAGGTAGGCAAGGACTTTTTGAACTACACACAAAAAGCAATAATCATATTTTTTAAAGTGAGAAATGTAACTACATCAAACTTTTGTTAGTCAAAAAATAAAAAATGCCAGAAAGTACATGAAAAGACAAGCCACTGCAAAAAATAAAAATAAAACAAAAAAAAAAAGACAAGCCACAAACTGGGAGAATTCATTTGTAATACATATGTATTCGTATCCAGAATATACAAGGATCTTCTAAAAATCAGTAATATAAAAACAACCCAATAGAAAATGGACAATAGACATAAATTAGGCAATTCACAGAAGGAGAAATATGAATAGCCAATAAATATGAAAAGATACTCAATCTTTTTATTAATCAGAAATATAGGCCAGTCGCGGTGACTCACACCTGTAATCCCAGCACTTTGGGAGGCCAAGGCAGGTGGATCACCTGAGGTCAGGAGTTCGAGACCAGCATGGCCAACATGGTGAAACCCCATCTCTATTAAAAATCCAAAAGTAGCCAGGCATGATGGCAGGCGCCTGTAATCCCAGCTATTTGGGAGGCTGAGGCAGGGGAATCACTTGAACCCGGGAAGTGGAGGTTGTAGAGATCGCACCACTGCACTCCAGCCTGGGTGACAGAGCGAGACTCCAAGAAAAAAAAAAAAAAGCAAAGAAAAATCACAATGAAATACCATTTTAAAGTCACTAGAATGGAAAAATTAATGTCTAACAATTCCAAATTAGACAACAAGTTGGAGTTCAACAGTCCTAAGCACAGGAATGGTATAGAGAATTCTTACACAGTGATGATGGGGATGGAAACTGGCACTCACTTTAAAAACAATTCAACATCACCCTACGTTAAACAGAGAACCCACCCTAAATTAAACATTCACAAGAATTCTACCCATTGGTATATACCCAACGATTGGTATGCACCCAACTCAACAATTCTACTCCTTGGTATATACCCCCAAAAGCTTGCATATGTGCACTAGGAGACAATTACAAGAATATTCCCAATTTGTTCTTTATAGCGAACAGTGGAAACAACCTAAATGTTAACAGAAGAATGAACAAATTATTTGTGGTATCTTAGTGAATGGCAGCTGAACACTAAAATATGAATGGGTCTTTGAAATGTAATGCTAAATGAATAAAAGCAAGTCCCAAGAATGTAAAACAGAATGACATCATTTTTAGAAAACTCAAAAACAAATGCGTTATTGTTATAGGGAAGCATACATGTGAGATAAAAATGTTTTTGTAAAATGCAAGATATTGGTTACTTCCAAGGCAATGACGAGGAAATAAAACAGAAGGCAAGCACAAAGTCTCAGTGTTAACGATAACATTCTTATGCTGTTGAAAGAAATAACCTCATTGTTGTGCTTTATAAATTGCATGTTAAGTGTATTCTCAGTATATATCAAATGTTACATAGTTTTAAACAACGAATAAAAAGATTTAGTTAGAATGTAGTAACTGATGGGATATGGGAGTGAAGATTTGACAACCAGGGTTTCCACGCTGGGAAACAGAAAGAGGGTGCTGCCTTTAGTAATAATAAGTAATTGTATTAGGAAAGGCTAAATATTGAGAGAAACTATATTAGAACTCCTACGAGAAACCCCTGGGCCTGGACTCCATTTGCATCTTGGCTTCCATTCACTCCCCCACTATGTCAAGCTAGGTCATAGTTATGACCAAGGGTCATTAGGTCCCTTGAAGATCTGGGTATTTTCCCTCCCCTAGTATATGGTAATTCTAGTATTTGGCAGTAGGTCCCTTGAGAGATTTGGAGAATATGTATTGAATATACTTGTATATGGTATCACAGTGTTCTTTTTCAAAGGGACTTGCCCTTCTCTTCAATTAATAACTAATTCACATCTGGAATGGGCAAGGGATCATGGTTCCATTGTAGTGGCTGACATTAGCCTTTTGCAGTGCCTTCATTGCCTGTCCATCTCTCTTGCTCTGAGGAAGAGCAGGGTTGATTAGCCATGACAAATAGTTTCACGTGTGTCAAGGCCCCCTCGTTCCCACTTCAACCTTACCATCTACTATGTTAATTATGCCCATCTTGCGCTGATGGTTAAGAGCCTCCACAATTCCAGAGAGCCCAATCAGCCCAATTGACAAGAGGGAGCCCTGTTTTTCTAATTAGTCATATAGGGGATTCAGGATAGGTTTTCATTCAAGGCTTGAGCTCAGAAGCATTTTCTGGTTTTTACTTATTGATTTGTTCTCCTTGGGAATGTCTGTGGTTTTGTACATTAGAATTCCTAGATCTCCTGTCCTAATCCCTTTTTTCCTTCATAATTTTTATTTTTACATTTTTGTTTTATATTTCTGTAGTTTTGCTTGATTTTTGACCATTAATTTGATGTGTTTTGTGTTTTTGGTTTGTTTTTTTTTTTCATACAGAGTCTCACTGTGTCCCCTATGCTGGAGTGCAGTGACAAGATGTCGGTTCACTGCAACCTCTGCCTCCCGTGTTCAAGCAATTCTCCTGCCTCAGCCTCCTGAGTAGCTGGGATTACAGACACGCACCAACATATCCAGCTAATTTTTGTATTTTTTAGTAGAGACAGAAGTTCTCCATGTTGCCCAGGCTGGTCTTGAACTTCTGGCCTCAGGTGATCCTCCCAATTTGGTCTCCCAAAGTGCTGGAATTACAGGCATGAACCACCACACTCAGCCTCATTAATTTGGTTCTCAAGCATGATCATTCTTTTTTTTTTGAGGCAGAGTCTCGCTCTTCGCCAGGCACCAGGCTAGAGTGCAGTGGCACAATCTCGGCTCACTGAAACTTTTGCCTCCTGGCTTCAAGCAATTCTCCTGCCTCAGCCTCCCGAGTAGCTGGGACTACAGGTGCACACCACCACACCCAGCAAATTTTTGTATTTTTCAGTAGAGATGAGGTTTCACTATGTTGCCCGGGACAGTCTCGATCTCTTGACCTCATGATCTACCTGCCTCGGCCTCCCAAAGTGCTGGGATTACAGGCGCGAGTCACCACAATTCTTTTTTTCTACTTACTTACTGCATTTTTAATTAGAAAATCATGTTTATTCATTCTAAGAAGTCCTGTGTGTGCGTGTGTGTGTGTGTGTGTGTGTGTGTGTGGTGTGTGGTGGTGGTGGTGGTGGTGGTGGTGGTGGTGGTGGTGGTGGCGGCGGTGGTGGTGGTAGTGCTACTGCTGTTGTTTGCTGAAGTTCTCTTCTGATTCTCTTAACTGGTCATTGGCCATGGTTGAGTTCTGCTCCAATACTCTCCTTCTTCCCAGTCTGTGCAAATGAAGGCAGGACCGACAAAGGTGCAGCACCCCAGGCACCAGAGAGCAGCTCATCCAGACGTCTGTGGCCTCGGCAACGCCAGTGTGGTCAAGGCAATCACTAAGCAGTCATACCAAAGGTGGTCCCTCCTGCCATTGCTGTCTCATCATGCTGCTCTCTCCTGACACCAGGCATTAGGGTCTTCTCAGTAAAGATTTATAAGCTCTGCTGCCAATCTGCATAGCCCTAGTCTCCCAAGTCACAACTTCCTTGCAAAAGCTCCTTCCCACTCCACATGACTGTTGACCCCCAGACTCTGGGCACTGAGGAGCCTCTGGGCAGGACACACACCCTAACCCCTACAGATGTCCCTCTCCAGGAGCTGTGTTCTGCCTTCCATATCAAGAGCAGTTGAATGGGGTTTCTGGCTCATTCCATGGCTCTGTTCTGAAGGAGAGCATCCCCTTAATTGTGTCCTGTCTTAGCGGAGCCCTCCTGAAAAGCATCCATTCTGTACCTTTGTCTCAGTGCACTTTTCCTTGGGGGGAGGCACAGTGACCAAGAATTTCAATTCATCTTCTCCAACTAGGAGAGAATCAAAACATCTCCACACGTGGATCAGCATTCTTGGCATTTCCTGATTTTTCAACCCACATTTCTTTTTTTTTTTTTTTTTTTTAATAAAGATGGGGTTTCACCATGTTGGTCAGGCTGGTCTTGAACTCCTGACCTCAGGTGATCCGCCCACCCTGGCCTCCAAAGTGCTTGGATTACAGGCATGAGCCACCGCGCCCGGCCTCAACCCACATTTCTAGTATGCATTCAATTCAATCAACAGTAGTGATTAAACTTTCACCTGTCATGCACGATAGTGAGAAGTCAGAAGAGACAGCACGTCATGTCTAAGAACATTAGCTTCAGTGATGAGGAGTTGACGGCAAATGAAAGAGAGAGAGGAAAAAAAGCAGCTATCACAGCAATCCAAGAAGAGAACAAACCCTAACGAAAGTAGTAACAAAGACACAGAGATGGGAGGACCTCTGTGACCTATATGGAGGAGGCAGACCCTGCAGGACTGGGGACTAAGGGAGTATTACGGGAGAACGAGCAGGAGGAGTCCAGATGCACTCACTGCTTTCTCCTCATGTGTCTGCAAGTCTACAAAACAAGGAGCAGATTTTTGGAAGAAAATTCCTGTTTTGAATTTGTTGAATTTAAGGTACCTAGGGAACATCCAAGAGAAGGAGACAGAACATAGTAACTGTACCATGTATCTAAGGCCTGGGGTGAGATCTAGGTTGGACTGTCAACAACATTTACATGGTAGTTACGCCACAGGTGTGGACAAGGCCACCACAGGATCTTGCAAAGCCAGAAAAGCAAGGCAAGAACAGCCCTGAGGAAGATCAACATTAAGCGGGAGATAAAGAAACACACAAGGGAGACTGAGAAGTAGAACCATGAGAGAAGAAATAACAGAAGCAGGGGAGAAGACTTAAAGAAGGGTGGTTATCAATGCACAGCCATGTACACTGTGCACTGCACAACACTGCAGATCAACATGTGGATACTAATGGCATCCAGTGCACAACCTGCCTAACCAGGTGTGGCAGAGCTCACAGTATGGTCGAGATCAGAAATAAATGTGTCCACTGGCTTTGGCACTCTGTGAAGTTGGGTGACCTTGGCAAAGCAGTTCCTTGGTGAGTGCAGGGGACAGTACTATGGGAGAAGACGTAAATGAAATGGCCTTGAGTAGAGGCAGCATGCACGGCCCACTCCCTGAAGCAGCTTGGCTGTGAGGAGGAGGGAGACGGGTGGGTGAGTGTTCAGGTCTGCTACGGCTCCTGCCCTTTCTGTTGGAATGCTCAGCTCTTCTAGCCTTAGATCAGAGCCTTTGCCTTTGCTCCCAGGACCTGGACTGCTCTTCTACCGAAACTCTCCAGGGGCTGGCTTCTACCAATCACGCAGCTAACCTCATGAGACAGGCCTTTCTTCCCCTACATGTGGCCCCTGCTAACCCTCCCCCTTCACTCTCTAGTACATAGTGACATTTTTATTTCTTCAGAGCACTTAAACTGAAATTGTCTTACTTAGTTGTGTATCGTCTCTTCTCCAACAAGTACGTCAGCCCCAAGAGCAGAGATCTCATCTGCCTTGTGAATCGTAGCCCTGGTGCCTTGAACTGGTGCCTGGCACATGGTAGGGGTCAGCAAATGTTGGCTAATTTGGGTTCAAAAGATGTACCTGGCATAGGCCATGCAAGAAAAGCATCCTCTTGGACACATTAATGCTACTAAAAGCAGGTAAAGCAGACAAACCTGGAGACTTGGCTTAAACCTGGTGTTAGCCTAATTCTTAAGTCACTTACAGTCAGACTTCATCCTGTCCTGCACCTATGTAGTGTGGAAACTACTCCTCCACCTGCCCAGCCCACTCCCTGCCTGGGTCTTTGTACCATCACCCTGCAGAGCCCAGGACACCAGCTGCCCCATGACCACCCATGTGGCGACAGGTCCCACCACGGCCTCCTAGTCCCTTCCCCCCAGGTGTTTTTCTTCTCTAGAAGAGTACTACATACACACCAAGAAAATTTGAGAATTACAGAGAAGTATGACAAAGCAGGAACGGAAAAATCGCCCATAATCTTCCCACTTTTAGCATATTGGAATAGTTCCCTATTGTCTTTTCAATGCATTTTTTCTTAAGACAATCTGTAAATAATTCACTAACCATTTTCCTCACTATATTGTTAGCATTTATTGTCATTGAAAATTACTCCATAAATGATTAAATACCAACAACTATATTTCACTATCTGGATAATTTATACTTACCCAGTTGTCAGTTGTGTTTTAGGTCTTTTTTTGGGAGCGGGGCAGCTTTTGAGCCCACTGCAATAAAGAAAAATTAGACTTTGGCCAGGTATGGTGCTCATCCCTGTGATTCCAGCACTTTGGGAGGCTGAGGCAGGAGGATTCCTTGAGGCCAGGAGTTTAAGACCAGCCTGGTCAACATAGTGAGATCTAGTCTCTATTCGAAAAACTTTTTAAATAAATTTAAAAATTAAAAGACTTTTCTTTGGCTGGGTACAGTGGCTCACACCTGTAATCCCAGCACTTTGGGAGGCTGAGGCAGGTGGATCATCTGAGGTCAGAAGTTCAAGACCAGCCTGACAAACATGATGAAACCCTGTCTCTACTAAAAATACAAAATTAGCCAGACGTGGTGGCACACACCTGTAATCCCAGCTACTCAGGAGACTGAGGCAGGAGAATCACTTGAACCCAGGAGGCGGAGGTTGCAGTGGGCCGAGATTGCGCCATTGCACTCCAGCCTAGGCAAGAAGAGCGAAACTCCATCTCAAGAGAAAAAAAAAATAGATTTTTTTTTCTTCTTTCTAATGTGGCCATAGACATCTATCTCCAAGTATAAATATTTGTGTATATTTTTAAATGTTTCCTCAGGACAAATACCCATCTTGATATGGCACCTGGTACAGTTCCTGACAAAGGCAGGCAGAGCCAGATGAAAACCTTTAGAAACCCTAAGCATCAAATAACTATCAAAATCCTTCCATGTAATTCTTAATACAAAACAACCTGACAATTATATGGCACTGCACACATTCCTTTGTAGTAGTAACAGGAGTAAAAATCCATGATTATCAGACATCTGTTTCTCCGGCTAGCCCAGAAGCTCCCTAAGCAAAGGGACCCTGTCCCCTGTGCTCTATCATTCCTAAAGGGAGGAGCGGGTAACCAATGTACCAACGAGAATGTGAAAGACAAAAACTGTTGAATCAGAGTCCTCCAAACGCCAACTCACCTCCTGCCACCCCAACTTCACAACCAGCAGCAGAACTCATACCCACATCAGTTCCATTTATTCTTTGTACAAATATTTTACAGTTTTATTTTTAAATCATTTACACATATTCATACAAAGAAAAATAAATTTCAGGATGGAATCTTGGGATCATGGTAGTTTAAAAAAAAAAATCTCTCTGATCATTAGCTACTGAAGACAAGGCAAGAGGCTTAGCAGTCATTATCTCCCCATGTAGGGGACAACTGAGAAGAATCCAAGCTGCTCCCTCATCTTCCTTCAATCTTCACCTTCCAGAGACAAGATGGGGGAAGGGGATTTTCCAGTGCTCTCCCCTAGAAACATTTCAAGAAGTATAGCAAAGGCTTATGGTAACACTGAACCTATTTGCTAGAAATCTGCAAGACTGCAATTTCTGAATCAACTTTCTAGAAGAGTTAGCTCAATTCCCATTCACAGGTGCTTCTAAGAGGAGGGTCTGCTGCACTCACCACACCCCCTTTCCACTTGCTCTGTCCTCCCAACGCTCCAGAACAGAGCCCTGGATCTCATCGGATCTAGCGCCTCCCTGCCCCCACCCAGCCTCCTTTCACAAGTGAACCTTCCTCCAACCCCACACACCGAGACACTCTGTAGCAATTGACCCTGGCAGCTCCTGAGGACCACTGTGATGACGACACAGGATTACTGCATCAGCATCATGCTCACAGGGAATCAGAGCTCAGCCAGGAGAGGTCCAAGAATAACAGAACTATGAACACGCCCACCAAAACTCAGCTCTGCTCAGCCAAATCAACAATTCAACCAAATAGGGTCATTCCTACCACGTCCCACCCCAGACCATCATCATTAGAGGCGCAGAGCAAATGAACCTCCTACTTACACTGCCCAAGGAAGCTGGACTATTATCAATTCCCAGTAAAAGTGAGGGAAAGGACAGACATTACAAATGTGGCAGACCCTATCAGAAATGGCAGCTGATGACAACAGTTACCCTAAATCGTTGGGTCCTACCCAAAAGCAGCACCAAGAAAAGGCATGATGAGCAGAGAGATCTGTAGCTGGATGTACAGCCCTTGAATTACCAAGGGACTCAGAGATAATGCAGCTCATTTTCCTACAATTATGTAGGAACTAGAACGCAGACTACCCACCCCTACGTTGAGGCAGTTCCTGAAAGGCCGTACCGCTTATGGTCATCAGCCCACCCCCCTTGGTAGGCCCATCTGGGGGAGAGGGAATCACATCCAGAGCTCGGATCCCTCCAGTGGACACTCACAGGGCAGCCCATCCCACTGTCACTGGGGCAGGCCAAACATAGTTAGGAGGGTGGACAGATCCCGGGCATCAGCTGCACCATAGGCATCGCTCTGGCCTAACATAGACAATGCCAAACGCAGGGTGCTCCAGATGTTCTCCGACATGGCGCCTCCTTCACCCCGAGGGCCCCCGGCTTTTCCTCTGCATGTTCAGGGCCTCCAGAAAGTGCTCCACAGCCTCCCTATAAGGAAGAAGAGGAATGAGTGCTGGTACTGAACAACAATGGAAGGAAGCAGGTCAGCTAGAGCAGGAGAGAGAGAAAGCTGGGCTGGCTAGACAAACAGGATCTGAGAATGAGGAGCTAGGACCAAAGGCAAGGAGAAAAAGTTCATTCATTCATTGCTCAGTAGATATTCTCACCGGTGAGCACCAAGGTTGATGCAGCTGATGCCCAGGTTATAGCGGGACCGGATGTAGCCAGGCTGGAGCTCGAGGGCCCGGCGGTATGCAGCTACTGCTTCTTCACTCTGGTTTCCATTGGCCAAGGTGGCCCCTAGCTTATTCCACAGCAGATAGTCCTGGGATAGGGATGCAGAGGGATGGGAACAGCTCAACTCAGATCAAATTCTGCCCATTACTCCCACTGCTTCACTACTCTGTTTAGCTAACATGTTTCATCCCATTCCATTCTCAACAGTTCACTGTGTGGCTAAAATGTAACCCCTCTCACCCTATGCGGACTCCCTTACACCTAGATGACCTTAGACTCGCACTCTTGTTTTCTCAATCCTCCCAAGGCAGTCAGTGCACGGAACACTGGAATGAAATACCCCATGACTCCCAAAGTCTGAACAAATTATTCCTTTTTGTGGGGGGGGCAGGGTCTTGCTATGTTGCCCAGACTGGATTTGAACTCCCGGGCTCAAGTGATCCTCATACTTCAGTGTCCCAAGTAGCTGGGACTACAGGCATGCACCAACACACACCCAGCTTCCCAATAAATGATTCTTCAATAGGTACAGAATCATGTCCCATTTCCATTCCTCCCCTGGGCTCACATTGGGACGAACACTGAGGGCAGCTGTGAAGCAGTCCACGGCCTTGTCATACTCCCCACTCAGGTTGAAAAGGACGCCCAAGCCACACTGCACATCAGGGTCAATGGAGGTAGGGTCCAGCCGCACAGCTGCCAGGAAGAGCTCTTTTACTTCAAGAAACAGGGAGCTGGATGAAAAGGAAAAGAAAAACAAAAAAAGTAGGTAGATGAATGTCTGTATTTCCATTCCTCCAAAATTAATTCCTTCATTGGTCAATCACATCCACAAGATTCATCAATCTATCAGTCATCCCTTCTACTCTCAAAGTCCAAAGTAAAAACCTGTTTTTCTATTTCATCCTAGTACTGAACTGTAGAATGCAGACCTCCTTCAAATTGATCTTAGGTTTCCCATCCCACTCTCAGGACCCTTCCGTCTCAATCTATCCAAACTTGCAAAATCAAGGCCACCCTCCTACTGGCACTTAGGTTACTATAATTCCTCATCCTAGGGACCCCTCATACTCACTCAGACAACACAGACCCCAGGATACGCTTGCCGGGGCCCAGTCCTGCCCCACCAGCCCCTTCTTCGGCAGGTGTCACCAGATGGGCATAGGCTGGTGTGTAGCGCAGCCAGTCCCGCAGGGTTTCACAGGCCTGTCGCTGCAGGGACTCATTGGTGAAGCTCACGGCCAGCGCCATCAGTGCTGTCTGGTTATCTGGCTTTAGCTCCAGACACCTGTTTGATCAGGGATGGGCAGACTTGGTATCTGCAATGACACTGGCACACATGAGCACCCTGAAATCTAAGCCAAGCTTTGAAATGCAGAGTCACAATGACCTCACCTGTGACTCCTCTGACACCTGAGTTAATAGTAAAGTTACAGCTCTAGGAGAAAGGGGAAAGTTTTAGCAGCCAAGGAACCAACCAAAGCCCTACAAATAAAATCAAAAGCTGATGAAGGAATGGAACTCACTCCAACCCTGAGTTTCACCATGAGAAAACACTCTTGTTAGCACCAAGAAAAAAGACCAGGATCCAGGTCTGGGTTTCTGTCATTCAAAAGGTTATATGCAGAGCCTTGGAAGCACCTCACCCACGCCTTTCAGTGTACTCACCTCCGCAATGCACTGATGGCTAATAGTTCTTGTTCATTCTCTGCCTGGGTGGTACCCAGATACTGCCAAGCCTAGAGGAAAGTTGACAGATTCCATCACCCCATATTCACCTCTCCATTCTCCCTCCCCCTGGCTTCCCCCACTCACCATCTTGCTCTCAAGCCCCTATCCTAGGCCATCGCCCAGGCCCTAACCCATCTGCACTACTCTCCTTGGGGCCTTCCTCAAAATGGAGGAAGCAGTCTCTAGTCGGAAATCAGAATATGGAGTCACTCACTTCCATGTGCTTAGGATCCTGCTGCACAGCTGCCTCAAAAAGCAGCACAGCATTTGGCAGGTCCCCCTCCTGAAGTCGCCGCAGCCCTTCTTCAAAAGGCTGAGGGTGATCACGCAAGGGGTTCTCCTCCTCAAACTGGTACCCCTACAAGAAAAGCATGTGAGACACCGACAGAGAGTTGGCACAGTCAGAGCAGCAGGGATGAGAGGATGACTACCAACAGGCAGAGAAGCTGAGGGCCTCCAAACAGGTCTCTGAATTAACTGCTGGCAAATTATCCGTATTACAAAAATCATCTATGACAACAAGTAAAATCATTTGGTATCAGGCTCATGCTGCCATCTCCTGTTCACAATACCTGGAAAGCTAGGCAAGTCTACAAACTCATCCACACTGGAAATAAGCTTATTTTAGGAAGTCTTCACAGGCTTGTATTCCCACACCTTGACTTCTCACCACGGGACAGAACATGCTTCTCAACAGGATCTGCTTATACTAATGAGATAAACTGTCCCTAGCTATTCAAAGTGCATTTCTTGGTATCCTTCAATAATGTGTTAGTGTTTAAAGGAAATGCTGGAGTCCTGCCATTCAAATATAACTCTTACTTAGCTCACAGAGTCATTGCACACATCAACTAGATAAAATATGTTCAAGCATTTTAGAAATGTTAACTTATTCCCCAACTTCAGTCTTAACAATTATGAATATTAATCTGTATCTGACAGTAAGTGAAAGCTAGATCCCAAAATCCAGATAGCAGAGAATACTTCAGGAAGACACCATTCTCTTCCAGCTGAGGATTTCTCACTTTAGAGAAGAGTTACGATACTATCTGCAAAGCTTTGTCAACTGGCAATTTACACTAGGCAGAGAAGAAATAAGGTAAAGGGGAAGTCACTAGTAAGCAGCACAACTTGGGACATGCAAATAAAAAGTCCCTTTCTGGAGAGTAAATAGTTACCATCACAAAATACTATACCAGAATGAAAACAAGATGCAAAATACCAGGCAGAGAGGTCTTTTTAAATGCAGTTAAGAATAAATTCAAATAAAACTGTGCAAAATAAAGGCATGAGGCCCTTTTTCATTATTATTGTGAAACTGATAAAGAATCAAAAACACTTAACTCTTACAAGCAAAGTTCTAAGTCATGATCAGATGTAAATTATTTGCCACAAATGAAAATTAAATAATTACAACAGGGATTTATCAAGACAGATACATTATAGATTTGAGACAAATGTATAAAAAGTATATTTATACTGAAAACAAGTCTGTTTTTGGACATCTCTGTACAATATAAAAACTCAGAAGGCAAAAAATGACCCTAGTCCAATGATCAGCAAATTTTTTCTATGAAGGGCCAGATAATAAATATTTCAGGCTTCGTGGATTTGCTGCAACTACTCAGCTGTACTGTTATAGTGAAAAAGCAGCCAGACATAAGTCAACAAATGAGCATGGTTGTCTTCCAATAAAATTTTATCTATGAACACTAAAATTTGATTTTTATTAAATTTTCACTTGTCACAAAATATTACTCTTCTTTTGATTTTCTCCCACCATTTAAAAATGTTAAAATCATTCTTAGCTAGTGGATCATTAAAAACAGAAAGATTTATTCCACAAGCCAGTTTGCTGACTCTTGCCCTAGACTATTAGAATTCAGTAAAATAAATCTTTCTACATTCAACCTCAACTATTATTCATCATCAATACATGTTTTAAGCCACTCTACAGAAAAGAGATTACTGTCATCTATGATGCAATTTCCTAATAAAAGTAATTCTTGCCTCTCAGAGCTATTGAGAACATCAAATGGGAGTATTCACCAATACCTTACCAAAAAGCTTAAAATATTATCTGTAAATAGCTATGGCCAGGTGCAGTGGCTCATACCTATAACCCCAGCCCCCTTGGGAAGCCAAGGGGTACGGATCATCTGAGGTCAGGAGTTCGAGATCAGCCTGACCAACATGGAGAAACCCCTTCTCTACTAAAAATACAAAATTAGCCAGGCGTGGTGGCACATGCCTATAACCCCAGTTACTCCAGAGGCTTAGACATGAGAGTCGCTTGAATCAAGGAGGCAGAGGTTGCAGTGAGCTGAATTCATGCCATTGCACTCCAGCCTGGTCAACAAGAGTGAAACTCTGTCTCAAAAAAAAAAAAAGCTATTATCCTCATTGCTCTGGATACTTCCTTAAGATATCATGGCCTATATATGACAGCCAGGAGTGATATGAATGCTCTTCAGGTGTCATCATCAGATAACACAACAACTCAATGCCACCATCTAGCAACCACAGGTTTCTCTAAGTTTCCTCTTATCCATGCTATCTATTCTCCTTGAGGTCTTATCAACTGCTCATCAAAGAGGAATTTTTCAAAACTAGAATATTTGCACAGATGAAGGAAAAAAGAGTACTCTGGAGGATCCCTCAACAATCCACAGAACACAGGATAAGCTTGGCATCACTGTTGCATCCTGAAAAGCCAAACCCAAATCAAAAGCCAATCATTTCATCTGATACTTGGTCTGCTCCAAAATCTCATAGTATCAAATTGCAGAAATGATCACTACAAAGAATTTGTCCCATCACAGAAACTTCTGTTTCGTCATAATAGCATATTAATATCTGCCTCAGCTGCAATATAAATTGCCTCTGAAAATTTAAGGGCTATCAATAAATAAATTATACATTCAAAGAGACCCATGAATCTATGTAACAATCAAGAGTCAAATCCACTTTGCTTTTAAAAAGTGCTATTGAAATGGAATTCAATATTAACTTAAAGCCAGATACTGTCTGAACTGCTTACTACATCTTTTTTTTTTTCTTTTTCTTTTTAAAGATGGGGTTTCACCATAATGGCCAGGCTGGTCTTGAACTCCTGACCTCAG
This sequence comes from Ateles fusciceps, assembly GCA_036589455.1. Lineage (NCBI taxonomy): Eukaryota > Metazoa > Chordata > Mammalia > Primates > Atelidae > Ateles > Ateles fusciceps. The sequence continues at coordinate 2,141,274 of JAZHEH010001593.1, forward strand.
GTGATCCACCCACCTCAGCCTCCCAAAGTGCTAGGATTACAGGTGTGAGCCACTGCGCCCAGCTTACTACATCTTTTTTTGAAAAACATTAATGCAAGTATTTCTAATCCTAATTTTCCAATATCCCAAAGTATCAATGGTATCAAGTAGGGCTTAAGAATCTACAAACATACTTTTAAAGTTTTTATTGATACTTTTAAAGTATCAATGGTATCAAGTAGGGCTCAAGAATCTACAAACATACTTTTAAAGTTTTTAATTAAAAAATGTATTCTGGCCAGCATGTCATAAATATGAGGGTAATAAATGATGAAAGAAAATGCTGCTCATACAAAACTACTATTACGTCTACATGTATCAAAAGCATGGACATTTTTACCTAAAATGTATAACTTTCCATTTAAAAGGTGATGGGGCCTATGTGACTTATCGAATTGTTAATACAAAATAATGAAAGTATTATCTATGATATTTCCTTCAGTTCTTAACAAAATTAGATAAATGAACTTATATTCTGGTGAAATATACGGCAAGGTCCCATCTGTCTTTTCCCTTGTATTACACAGGATAGTTAGAAAAATCCAGATCAGACTGAAATAATAAGCAAAATCATATTTTTCCTAATACTGTTCTTCACTGGCTCTCAAACCCTAGCCTTTATCTGAACTGCATCCTCCAGTCTTTGCACAGCTCCCTTATTACATCAAGATCCATCTCCAGCACCCTGCTTTGCATCTCAGGCCCTGGTTCCAGCCCCAGAATCCTTTCCCAACCAGATCTGAGCTGAGAAAAAGACATCACTACTCACCTCCTCAGTTTGTTTTGCCTTTTTTCAAAACCAAGCAATTCTTTCCCCCTCTTCATGCTTCAACTCAGGAGCTCAATTATTAAACACATCCCCAAACACCCTACAACCCACAAGTAGATTTGTTTTTTAGTGAGACCCCAGAAGTAATATATGCTTCTAAGTCAATAGCATATGCTATATGCAAAATGCAATCATCTTTCCTACTGACTACTAGGAAATTTTCCTAATATTTTAAGTTATTTAATATAAATTCTTTGAAAACCCTAAATTAGGGCAAGTGGCTAGTACCTATAAGAGATCAGAACTTAAAATGAACATGTGAGTTTAAAAAGTAAACAGATATTAAGATGTAGAGGCAGAGGGATAGTCTATCCACTAACACTCCCTACAAAGGAGTCAGCAGTCTTCTCAAAAAGTTCCCAATCCGACCTCCAAGCAGAGCTACTTCCTCTGTGCTCTCAATGTACCATGTGCAAACCTCCTTCACAGGTGTTATGTCACTGGATTGTCATTATTTGACAAGAGTAGTCTCATTAACATCTATATCCCAAGAATAAAGTATACACTCAATCACTGAAGACGAACAAGAGCAAGGGAATGTTTCAGACTTCTTTTCATGGAAAGGGACGCAAGAAAATACTTAAAAGCACCCTTCAAATTCAGGATTAAAGGAAAGACATTAAAAAGAAGGAAGTTCTGGAACCTGAAAGGTAAGAACTAAGAGTTTTTACCTTACCTTATCATAGGTAGCTGACGTAAGGTCATCATAGTCAGAAAGCCAGGGGTGAGCCTCAGCATCCCGTTTTGCCATCTCCTCCAACTCTGCCTGCAACTTGTCCCAGAAATCGACATCAGACTGTAAGGAAGTGAAGGCAGATAGAGAAAGAAGATCCATTATGACCACCCCTCCCCACTCTCAGCCCTGCTGGGACTGATTCTCTAAGGCAGCAGTTCTTGAATTTCAACATGTTTAAGAACCATCTGAAGAACTTTTCAAAAATGCAGATGCCGGATGGGCATGGTGGTTCACGCCTGTAATCCCAGCACTTTGGAAGGCAAAGGTAGGTGGATTACCTGAGGTCGGGAATTCGAGACCAGCCTGACCAACACAGAGAAACCCTGTCCCTACTAAAAATACAAAAAATTAGCTGGATGTGGTGGCGCATGCCTGTAATCCCAGCTATTCAGGAGGTTGAGGCAGGAGAATCGCTTGAACCTGGGAGGCAGAGGTTGCAGTGAGCTGAAATCACACCATTGCACTCCAGCCTAGACAACAAGAGTGAAACTCCATCTCAAAAAAAAAAAAAAAAAAGCAGATGCCCAGATCCTATCCCCAGATACTGATTTAGTAGTCTGGGGTGATGCCCAGAACAGTTTCACTCTTGTTGCCCAGGCTACAGTGCAATGGCGCAATCTCAGCTCACTGCAATCTCACCTCCCAGGTTCAAGCGATGCTCCTGCCTCAGCCTCCTGACTAGGTGGGATTACAGGCATGCACCACCACACCCAGCTAATTTTATATTTTTAGTAGAGACATGGGGATTCTCCATGTTGTTCAGGCTGGTCTTGAACTCCTGACCTCAGGTGATCCACCCGCCTTGGGTTCCCAAAGTGCTAGGATTACAGGCATGAGCCATTGATACACCTGGCCCAGAAATCTGCATTTTTGAACAGTACCCTACCCCATCGCTAAGCATCTCCGACACAGATGGTACAGGTCCACTATGAAATACAATTTGCATCATTTTTGATGTTCATACATCCACTCACTCCAAGGAGTGTTTTCTTTTGGGGTGTCTGCTCCAGCACTATCTGCTCTCACCTCTATAGCTGACTTGGCTCGTTCAAACTCCATATCAAGGGCAGATGTGTTTACTGGTCTTGTGAACTGGTCAACCCAGGCATCTGATGTACCCTGTGACAAAGAAAGATGATCAGTACCACCACCACCACCAACCTTCTACCCATCAGACGCACACTAAATACCCGCTAAACACCACCAACCTGGGCACTTCTGAGAAAAACATTCTCAGAATCTCTTTCCCCACCCACTCGGAACCTGGATGCTATCAAGACAAGCTGGCCTTAAAATCCCTTCCCCATCTGGGACCACTGACCACTAAACCCATGGCCTAGGGCATCACCTGGCTCTGAAGTGCAACTGCAAGGTGACAATGTCCTACCTGCTGCTGTATAAACTCTGCTGCCCACTGTTCTGCCTGAGCTCGGCCCGACCCTGCACCGGACTCCAGGGACACCTGCCCTTCGCCAATCTGCCGCACGAATTTCAGGAACTGGGGCACAGAGACACACATAGGCCACTTGGGAAAGGACTTCCAGGTGTGCACTCTCAACCATGCCCAAGAGGGCCCTGTAGTCACCCCTCCCCTGACCATCTCTAGCTGCAGATAAGATATGCTAAAGACCCTAAAAGAAGTAGCAAGCAAAAAGAAAGGGATTTCTAGCTCTAAAGACTTGAAAAGGCATCAGAAAAAAGAGTAGGCAAGGAGATGAGGGAATGAATACTAGAAGAAAGAGGCAGCATCTTAAGTCTCTGTTCTACAGACAGGAAGGAATAGACCTCGGATCTCTTCTCCTTCTCTAAACTAAACTGCGGTAAAAGAAGTAAGATTCTTGACTTCTAAGACCAGCTCTGCTGGGCAAAGCAGCAGTGGGATGTGGCTCACCTCAGAGTTAGCCAATTTGGGGTCATCCACTTTGGCCACAAAGTCACTGGCCATGTGCTGCAGATCCTCCTCAGGTTGATATTCATCACACCTGGAACAGGTAAGAACTAATTTTACACATTAGTCTGCCACCACCTTCCCCATGCTACTCCCCACTCCTAGCCCATGACAATGACAGTTCCTACAGGGGAACTCCATTCTCTTGCTGAGAAGCTACAAACTTCAATTTGCATTAAAGAAGGACATTTGGGCAGGAGTGTGAAAGTACATGCTTTTACCTCTCCCCTTTCCCAAACACATCTTTGCATAAAGATGGGATGGTAGCAGCCTCAAAATTAAGAATGGAACAAGGTAAAATTATGAACTTTAAGATGAAGTTATGAACTTCATATAGGATACTTAGGATTCTTAATATATATATATTTTTATTTACATATATATGTATATTTTAAAACAACCTTAAAAATCCCCCCTCCTATATAGAGCTGATATGTATATATGTGTGTGTGTGCATGTATATATACATGTATGTATATATGTGTAGCATGTCTATGTGTATACGTATACGTGTGTATGTCTATATATATATGCATATGTGTGTGTGTGCACATGCATGTGCTTTTGTTTTTTTAAAGACAAAGTTTCCCTATGTTGCTTGGGTTACATGTGACCTCCTGGGCCCAAGCAATCCTCCCACCTCAGGCACACAACCACCGTGCCCTTGACTACATTTCAACCATAAATTCACAGGAGTAATAATCCAAGGGGAAATCTTAAAGAATAAAGTAAGTTGGTTTGAGAACATGGAGGGAGGAGGTTAGAGGAGGCTGGGAAAACTGTCCATACTCCTTTCACAGGATTCAGAAAGAGGCAGCTGGACTCACCAGCGAGCGGAGGCTGTTCCCTCAGGCTCTCCCAGCCACAGCTTCTCCTCTGATTGCTCCAAGTATTCCTCAGCCCAGCGAGCGGGGGGACACAGACAAGGGGTCTGCAAGGAGCAGAGAGGTGGGGAAATCACACGAGTTCACTCAGTGTGGGGATCAGGGAAAGGGAAAGATACTCACACTCAACTGACCCTCTTAGCCGCCCTCTTTCCCTCATAAACCCCGGTCAGAAGAAAACACTACTAAATTTTCAACAGCCTGAATATCCAACCCATTCTCAAAGAGCCTGGGGAAGAAATTTACTGAGAGTTGGGAACAGGAGACCAAATAAGGAGACTCAGGAAAGGATTAAGAACCAAACTCTTTTTCTTGAAGTACAAGATATTTCAATAAGAAAGAGTAAGCAGAAGGGCTTTCACTTTCCTCAAAAGTACAGCAGGGAGCCAGTAAGGAGTGAAGGGAACACAGAAGAGCTCCTGTTCCCTAACCAAGTCTCTGGTCTGTTCTCCCTCTACCCAGAGTTCACACAATCCCTGCCAAAGGAGACTTATGTCATTGCAACTTGCCTACCAAGAGAATCAGAGAAGTGAAATGCTAGGCTAGAATTAAAGATGCATGGGTCTGCTCTTCCCTATGGATGTTTGGTGGGTTTTTCAGTTTTTAATCGAAATGTAATATGTAAATATGAAACTATATAATGTCTACGAAACTTAAGTGTACAGCTCAATTAACTTCAACATGTGAATACACTCAAATAACCCCCCACCCGGATCAAGATACAGAATGTTTACAGTTCCCTCACAGGCTCCCCTCAGCCCCCCAACCCCCAGAAGTAAACACTATTTGGACCTTCCTCACTTTTGATTATCTTTGAGTAGCTATGTTTTTTTAGTCTAATTCTAGAAACTGTCTCAGAAGCTCTAGTGACAAAGGACACTGCTGCAACATCAGAATGAACCTATCAAGGCAACAAACTCAATGAGGGTGTTGAACTGTTTTTCAACCTCCAGGACTTTGCCCTTACTATCCTGAAGCCAGAAAAAAAGCAAGAAGACCGATTGTGGGTCCTAAAGAACAAGGAAACAAAGAGAAGGCATAAGCCGCAGTGTTGTTTCCTTCTGCCCTGTGTCCAGAACTAATTTTACTCCTTAGTCTGCCACCACCCTCCCCATGTTATTCCCCACTCCTGGCCGTGACAATGACAGTTCCCAAGGGGGAACTCCACTCTCTTGTTGAGAAACTACAAACTCCAATTTGCATTAAAGAAGAACATTTGGGCAGGAGAGTGAAAGTACTAGCTGATACTGGAAGTCTTAGTCCCTGATTTCAAGATCTGACTGCCCTTGCTTTTAACAGTGAGAAGGTAGACTTACCCTTTCAGTATTAAAGTACAAAACCTTCTACTCCATTTTAACTGAGACTTTGCCTGAATAATGTCAACAAAGTGGTCTCACAATCTGAGCAGGAAACGTCAAAATGTGAAAAACAAAGGATTAAGACTCTCAGAATATACCTAATTATAAATAATAATTACAAATTACTTATTACATTATATATAATATATAATGTAATAAATATGGTTGGCAATTGTTTTTTGACCATAGACCCATCTCTTAATTTCAAAGATTCTCAAAAATTATATGCAAACTCTGCTCACTAGCTCTTCTTACAGGAAGCATTTCTCTTCCATTTGCCCCAACTAGACTGCTGGCTCAAGTGTGGAGACAGAAAGGAGATGTTTAATATGCAAACAGACTTTAAGACCTCCCAGTTCCTTAGTTCCATTCTGTTGAAAAATAACTACTCCCTCCCTCAACTCTCCAGCCACTCCTAACTCTCAACTAGAGTGTTTTGCAAAAGCATATTCTGGCCATAAGTGCTCCTCAAATTCACAGAAACGTTTCAAATTTCTATGAAATGGTCCTCCCAAGGACAAAAAAAAACAACAGAAAAAATACAAATCTGCTGTATTTGTACAACAGATATGAGGACTTAACAATAGATAAGAGGCAAATCAGAAAAAAAAAAAATCACAGATATGAGAAAAGCCTTCCTCAAATACCTATAATTTGGTATTTGGCCATAAAAGCCACAAGACCCAGAATTTTTTGGCACTGGGAACCTGCTCCAACAAAAGAGTCAAATAACCAAAAGAATCAAAAGAGGAACACATTGCCTTCACAATCTTTTTTGAGAAATTCCTACAGAAAATCAGATCCATGTGGATACATCTGAAATCAAAGCAACTAAGGCCTAAAGAGGGGATGTGACTGCCTGAGGTCATAGATTAGTAGAGTTAGAACATCCTAGACACCAAATATCCCACTCAAAATGTACGCCTCATATAATTTCTCGTTGTTTATTCATTCCTTCTAGGCACATCTTCCCCAAGCTCGAAAGTCAAAAACTCAGAACTTGCTACCCTTACTGATGAAAGTTTCTGTGTCTGCTAAATAGCAGCACTGTGGAGAAGAATACAGGTTCTAAGGTCAGCCTACCCACATTTAAATCCCAACTCCATCACTTATTCACTGTGCATCTTCAGATAAGTTACTCAACTTTCGTAAGTTTCCGTGTCCTTATCTTTAAAGCAGAGATAACAGTACCTCATAGGGGTTGCTGTGAAGACCAAAGCACATAGTAACAAATGTTAGCTATTATCATTAGTTTGCTCATGGCAAACCCATACTGAAAGCAGAAAACATCACAATGAGATTGTTATTCCAAAACCTCTCCTCCACCATCCAGAAAAGATCTGTTGCCAATCATCTTCTGCACTGCTGTCCATGGCCCTTCCCATGAAAGTGCAGGTTTCTCTCTCACGATTATCATATGAACCTCAAATACCATGTCAACTGAGGCTGTCTAAATTCAAGAACCCTGAAAGAAGTGTCCTTGATTTTGATCTGTGCATAATGGTTATGTAAAATGTTACCACTAGAGGAGACTGGGTTAAGGGTACACAGAACCTTCCTACATACTTTTTTTTTGCAACTTCCAATGAAACTACTTCCAAATAAAAAATTTATATTCAAATAACTGAGCTGCAAATTTCCTTTCAAACTTGATTTTGACTCTTAACAATGGAGATTTTAAAATAAGAATTTAAAGAATATAACCTTCTTTTATCTCAAAATCTGCTTAGTGTAAAGCCATAGTTAACCTATACAATTGATATATCAGCCACAAATGCTATAATTTAAAATGACAGATAATTTTAAAAGCCAGTTACTACAAAATCAATTCCTTTCCTTAAGCTTTTTCTCCCAGATCTCAATTCATTCATTCAATACCAGAGGCCTACTACATGCAAAGCAATATACTACTCCAATAAGACATTTTTATGAAGGCAGACTCCAAACAGCCCAACTCCCCCTTCTAAGGTTCGCATGCCCCTGTCTCTGTGAAAGGCACAATTCCAAAAGACTGTACAAAATAGAAGTGCTCTACTACGAGCATTTAACTGGTGAGACAGTTCCAACATGTTCTTCTAAAGTTGTTTTTCATTTACAAGTTAAGGTAGATTTCACTGGTTGCACGCAATTCAGGGAATTATAACAAAACTTTCATCCATCTCAATGCTCATAATAGCAATTATTTTTTTTTTTGAGTTATCAAAAATAACTAATGCCCACATTACAACAGAAGCCTCTCTGTGATAAGAAATAGAACTTAAGTCTAAGGTTTATGTGAAAAATTGAGTTTCTGTCTAGGAGAGGGTCTTTGCTATGGTTCAGATTTTAACCTGAGGCAATTCCACAAAGAATCTCAATTTGAGGGTGGGTGCAGTGGCTCACACTTGTAATCCCAGCATTTTAGGAGGCTGAGATGGGTGGATTACTTAAGGTCAGCAGTTCAAGACCAGCCTGGCCAACATGGTGAAACCCTGTCTCTACTAAAAATACCAAAATTAGCCAGGCATGGTGGCACATGTCTGTAGTTACAGATACTTGGGAGGCTGAGATAGGAGAATCCCTTGAACCGAGGAGGCAGAGGTTGCAGTGAGTGGACACGGGCACCACTGCATTCCAGCCTGGGCAACAGAGCAAGACCCTGCCTCAGAAAAAAAAAAAAAGAATCTCAAGAGCCACACAGACATGAGTTTGAATATCATCCCTGTTACTCAATTATTTTGCACAAAGTATTTAACTTTTCCAAATCTCAGTCTCCTCACCTATAAAATGGGGGAGAATATCCACCTTGTAAGTGTTACTGTGAAGTTCTAATGAGCTTAAGAAGATAAAGTGTTTAGCACTACTAACAAAGCCAAGAGCACCTACTGTTCTACCTTAACTCCAACTTATGGGTGGGAAGAGACACGTGATAAAAGCAACCCACAACTCTTATTAAAGGTGAGTTTTTGTTTTTAGATTTGGAGTTTTTCTCTTGTGTGTGAAGAAATCCATCCTACACATGGGCCTCCTTCACACACATTTGTCCCTGATCAGATAGGCTTAGGGTAAGATGAATTAATCCTAAAGGATGCAGGAAGCAATGGATGCTCTCAAGAAAAATTAAGCTGAGACCCTGAAGTCTGTAGCAAAGCAAGAAAGGGCATAAATTAAAATGGTGGGGGCAGATACCAATTCACTCACTTTAATCATCTCAGAAAAATTCAGAACCATAATGATGTGACTCCCTGAGATCCTGGAACTTTGTAACTTTCTCCATGTGTATCTCTTGTTATTCTTGATTTCCTAAACTGGAAAAAGGCTAACTTTTGAGAGCAATCAGGAAGAGGAAAGCTGAAGAGACTGCCTTTCCCCCACATCACTGATTAGATAGGCTTAGGGCAAGAAGAATCAATCATAAAAGATGCAGGGAACAATGGATGCTTTCAAAGAGGAAAAATTAGGCTGAGACCTTGAAGTCTGTAGCAAAGCAAGAAAGAGCATAAATTGCAGGCCTGGCAGTAGGGCATCACAGTTAAGGCCACAGGGTCAGGAATCATCCAAATCCAGGGTCAAATCCCAACTCTACCACTAACAAAGTTGTGTAACCTTGGGCAAGTTACTCACCTCTAAGCCTCAATTTTCTTATCTTTAAACTAGGTCTAAAAACGGTAACTACCTCTAGGGTTCTCATGGAGATTAAGTAGATAATACATTCAAAGCATGTAACACAAGGCCTAGAACATGACTATCATCATCAAGTTTTATTATCATCATCATGGTATGGTCTTTACTTTCTAAAACCATATACTTCAGGCACTTGAACTTTGCAATAACACTGTCCAAGGCCCCAATTCTGTTCAAAATGACTTAATGCCAGAATCCCAGGTGCTGCAGTGAATATTCTCTTCCTCTGCAACACTGCCATCCATCCAATCTGTAGATCGTCTCCACCAAACCAGTGATAAAGTTCCAGGTAACAAAAACACCAACCTAACTCTTTGTTCTCTCTATCCAAAATCTCTTATCCAGTTTAAAGCCAGTACTCTGCTTAATATACATTTCATTCCCTGTTATCACCTAAGGGAAATTGAGTGCAGTACCCTAACCCTCTGGAAATTAGTCATGAGGCCAGAAAAATCATAATCACACTATACCCTGAACAGCAGAAGGATAAAGTATTCTGCCCCATAGAAACCAATACAGATTTTCCCATAACAAGCTTCACCTGTAACTTCAGAGATGAACTCTTGGGACCAGTCACTCTCATTATAATCCTGAGTTACATCCACAGCATCTCCAGCTGCAAGAACTCCTGGGCCCAGTTCTCAGACAAGGCCAAGTCTGCCACACCAGGGGCTTAAAAAAGAGAGAGAGAAAAAACTAAGAAAGACGAAATACATACCATTCCATCATGCCGAAAGAACCCTGAGTACAAGTGAAAACATTCTGTTCCTTTTGTTTCCTTCTGCATGTCAGTTCCCCAATGCTAACAGCATCCAATGGAACCCCATTTCTTGGCCCTGGCTACATAGAAATTAATCTCCCCCTCCCACTACACTCTGGACTCACCTCTCTGGGGGAGCCTGGCGGAGTCTGACTGTTCAATCTGCTGCATCTCAGCCAGGAGGTCATCCATCTTGAAGGTCTGAGGGGCACGGGACACAAGGGGTGCATTCTGGTCCTGCAGGAATTCAGCCACCAACTGCCAAAAGTGAAATGGTGAAATGAACCAATGGGGTTGGGGGGCCCCAGCAAGACACAGGACCCACTGGAGGGGGGATCCCAATGTCAGATACAAGGAAAGGAAAACAAAGAAACTGGAGACACATAAAGAGAAATTGTCTTCCCATAGATTTCGAAGCACAAAAAAAATACATTTAAAAACAAGCAGGCAATCTCATTTGGTCAGGAAGGCCCAAAAATTGAAATAGGGGTAAACTAAGTTGAAAGGTAAAAACACAATGGGCAAGAGAAAAATGGAACTGGAAAGAGACTGGTCTATTTACCTCATCTTCAGAAGCTACTCCCAAAGGCTTGGAGACCTAAGAGAGAAACAAAGAGAAGCAAAATGGTGCAGTTCCTCTAAAATTAGGGGTTGATGAAGACCACAGACATCTGAGCCTCGGTTTCTTCATCTATAAAATACTTGCCTTTATTCAAAGATGCACAGGGTTTTCTAGTGTTTAGTAAACGCTCATTAAGTGGCAACTACTATGATATGCAACACAATAGAGAAAGCAGTTATACCAAGATATACAAACAGCCCTCCATCTCAGACCACCACCTGCGCTTTCCACCTCAAGAACACTCACTGCCTCAGAGGCTGGGGCTCCGGGGGGGCCAGGGGCCAGGCCTCAATCCCTCCTGCCGAAGGGCCTTGTCTTGGGTGAAGTGCCCGGCCAGCTTCATGAGCGGGTTGGCACCCCCCGCATTCGGCCTCCACCAGCTCCCGCATTGCCATGGTGACCGCCAGCTCTCTGATGGACACAGGAGATTTGGAACTGAGGTACCAAAGCCAGACCCTTCCCGGACCCACAACTCTGCTCGTATCTGAGGAAGGCACACAGACGTTTGCCCCACACGGGCCGCTGGCCACCCTCCCTCCCTGTGCCTTTTGCTGGGACTCCCACGTCTGCTAGGAGTTCGAGGGAGGTCGATACTCTCTCCGCCGCCCTCCTCAGAGACCACCGCTTCCAGCCTGCGCCTCTGCAGCAGCCTCAACGACTACGGTCTCAGGGGCTGGGGGCCACTGGCTCCCCCCACAAAGGGGCCTGGACCCCCGGGGGACTACCGGGACGCTTCAACAACCGGGCTGGATGGGGACACCGGCCCGGCAAGTGAGAGTGGGAAAACAGCCCGACCATACTTTAGGACCCCGCAGCCCCAGCACGCGGTGAGCACGGCGGGAGGGCATTCCCTCTCCCTAAGTCAACAGAGCCCTTCCCCCGGCTCGGCCCGGACTCTCCCGCGCTCCCCACTGCCCATCTCCCGCGCCCTGCTGCCGCTCCGGCCCCGCCCCTGGGACCCGCGAGGCCACGGCAAGGGTGGGGAAGGCCCAGGGACGCGGCCCCTTGGCCCCTTGGGGGTCTTGCGCTCACCGCCGCGCGCCGCGCCGCACGACCCGCCGGGGCACCAGGTGCGGGCTTGGGGGAGGGGAGAAGAGGGGGCGAGGAGCCAGGAGGCGGGGCTCAGACTTAAAAGGGCAGTGACTGCCCCGCTGCGGCCGAGGCCCTGCGGAAGCTATCTGAAGGGGCGGGGCCTTAAGACTGCGTCGCAGCCTGACCGGAAGAGCCGTGAGTCTTAAAGGGGAAGAACACCTTAAACGGCAGGTCTTGGAGAGTCGCCTCTTGGAGCGCTCAAAAGGCTACGAGCCCTAGGATTTGTTTGACGGAAAGCTCAAAGAAGAGTGGAGCTAAAAGGGCTTCCCGGGCTCTCGGGGAAGGTCGAAGACGCGAGATCCTAGGCTCAGTAGATCCTGCCTCTTCCCTTGTGCGCATTGTGACCCAAGGGGATTCACTGACCTTTCTGAGCCTCAGTTTTCCCTTCTAAAATGGTGCTGGCTAATGTTCCCAAGCCCAGGAAAAAGAAAGGCCCTAACATGAGGGGCTGGGAAGTCCAATCCGAGGCCTTCTTCAGCCTCCTAGGCCTGCCTGCCTTCCAAATAACCCCTAGCGGGGCAGCGTCACTGTCTCCATGGAGACAGGGGCCCGCCCCGCCCCCAATCCCTCTCCACCTCTGCATAACGGAGAAAATAGCACTGGATGATGACAAATTCCGGATACCAAAATAGGGTCCAACGCATCCTGAGACCTCAAGCTGGTAATGTACAGGGAAGGTGTACAGTGAGTCACTCCTCTCCCCCTCCTTCCTTCCACTAAGTCAACATAGTGGCCTTATTCCCACCATTCCAGGCTGGGAAAGCACAAACATACAAAAAATGCTTTTAATCACGAATAAGACTAAGCCTTAGCACCCCACCCCCCACATCTCCCAGAGGATATGCTCTGCTGTCAAACCTCCAAGTCATTGGGAAACAAATCCTGCTAATCTCACCTGGCTTCAAGACCAAGGAGTCCTAGCGTCATGGAGAAGGGCAAGAGGGGCCCAGGGCTGCCGGTAGATGAGCAAGGGTAGTAGTGCCAGAGAAGGGAAGTACCAACCCAGCCCGGGGTGCACGAGCGGAGGCAGGCAGGCAGGCAGCAGGTGGCGCCATGGGCCGAGCTTGTTTCCTGGCTGTTCTGCAGATTTCAAAGGTAGAGGCCTCAGGGGGCCACAGAGAATGTCTGTGTAAAGTCATCCCTGGGAAGACAGAGGAGTTGCTCTGACACCACAGAGGGACAGAATGGCAGGGGAGGCCATAAGACTGCAACATTTCTCCTTTTCCTTGCCGTTTCGCCCTCTTTTGGAGGCCCGGAACCCACGCCCCCTTTTCTTCTGGAGCACACAAATCCCAGCTTTTGGATGTCCCCTGTTCCCAGGCTGCCATCGTGAGGAAAATACCTAATACCTGATAAACTAAACCCACCAAGGATGGAGATGCCCTCCAGAAGTGGCATACTTTTTAAAAAGAGTACCCCTAGAGACACCAATGTTTAAAGGAACCCATCTGATACAGTAGAATTTCAGAACACCAAGGCAAACAGTTTCCCAGTACCACTTAAACAACAGGACACACATAACCTTCTGTTCTGGTAGGAGTTTATAGACTGATTAGCAGTAACTCACTTTGTGTGCAGATCTTGGGAGAATGGTAATAATAATAACTGATGTTTATTGAATGCTTACTAAAATCCAGGTGTTAGGTAAAACACTTTATGTATCTCAGTGCTTTTAATCTTCCTAATAGCCCTATTAAATATATATTACTGGCCCCACTTTACAGATAAGACTTGTGCAAAATCAGACAGCTAGGAAGTCAAAATTTAATCCAGGCATAACTCCAGGCACCTACTTCCCAGTCTTAGAGAAGACTTGCTGATAAACCCTGGAGATCTTTGTTCTCCTCGGACACAGAATCATTCAGAGAACCTGGTCCACAGTCCCAGAGGTGCTGGGAAACGGCTAATAGAATGACTTTGCTCTTTAATATTTAATTTACTAAAGCTCTAGATTTGAAGCCCTAGATTTTGTTAACCCAGGTTCAACTTTAAATTCTTATTCTATTCATAAAAATAATTTTTATAAAACAAAAATAATTTTTACTTATTCTTTAATTAATGTTTGGCTAATTCAAGTTCAACAGGTTAAATTCTTCCAATGTTTAGACACATATTGCATTGACTGTGTGCCGGGCATTGCTTCAAGCACTTTTCAACTGATGATTTATTTAATCCTCCTAATAGCTATTAATAATAAATATTATCCCCCATTTTACAAATGAGGAAACTGAGGCACAAAGAAGTTGAGTGACTTGCACAAGGTCATACTAATAAATAGCAAAGCTGGGATTTGAACCCAGACGAGGGTCATCAAAATTTTAAAGGGCTAAATAATCAATATTTTTGGCTTTGTGGTCCATATAGTCCCTGTCACAGCTACTCAACCCTGCTATTGAAGCATGAAAGCAGCCATAGGCCACATCTAAACAAATGAGCATGGCTACATTCTAGTAATGCTTTTTATGGGCACTGAAACGTGAATTTTACATAATTTTCACATCACAAAATATTATTATTCTTTTGATGTTTTTCAACCATTTAAAAATGTCAAATACTTCTTTTTGAGACAGTATGGCTCTGTCACCCAAGCCAGAGTACAGTGGCACAGTCTCTGCTCACTGCAACCTCCACCTCCCAGGTTCAAGTGATTCTCCTGCCTCAGCCTTCTGAGTAGCTGAGACCATAGGCGCATGCCACCACACCCAGCTAATTTTTGTATTTTTAGTAAAGACAAGGTTTCACCATGTTGGTCAGGCTGGTCTCAAACACCTGACTTCAGGTGATCCACCCACCTTGGCCCCCCAAAGTACTGGGATTACAGGTGTGAGCCACCACACCTGGCCAAAAAATGTCAAATACTTAGCTTGCAGACTGTGCAAAAACAGGGACAAGGCCATAGTGTTTGGACCTTTGACCTACACAGTCTTGTTCCAGAGTCCATGCTCTCAAACACTGTGCTATACTTTTGCTTTTTAGAAATAACAGTTAAATTTCCTAATACTTTTAACTATGTGACATTTAATATTCATATTTTAAATACCTGACAGGGCAAACAACCCTACTAGGCAAAACCTTTCTAAAGTTTTATTCAACCCTGTAAATCTAATAAATCAAAGTTACAAACATTCATTCAATTTTCTTAATCCTCTTAAAGTCATAAGTCTAAAACTTTACTTTCCGAATCAAAGACTAATCCATCAGATTCTCTAAAACATCAAACATTTTAACATATGTCATTTATACATCTCTAGAAGGCAAATTTCCTGACTCAGATAAGTCAAGTTTACTGGGCTAAATTTAGAACTACAGTGCAGATACTTAAAAGTCAGATTTGAAACCAAGACTCAAGACATAGACATATTCCCAAGACAAGGCTGAGTCACAAATGAGTACTCTCAGCCCTTTTGTAGAGCTGAGCTCTGCCTGCTGTGTCATTGTTCCCGAAGGCCATTTCCTCCACTTGGTAATGATATCCAAGTCATGAGTTACAATTCTTTTTTTTTTTTTTTTTTTAGACAGAGCCTCACCCTGTCTCCCAGGCTGGAGTGCAGTGGCAGGATCTCAGCTCACTGTAAACTCCGCCTCCTGAGTTTAAGCAATTCTAGTGCCTCAGCCTCCCAAGTAGCTGGGACTGCAAGCATGCACACCCCACCTGGTTAATTTTTGTTTGTTTTTTTTTGTTTTGTTTTGTTTTTGTAAGGAACAGGGTTTCACCATGTTGGCCAAGCTGGTCCTGAACTCTTGGTCTCAAGTGACCCACCTACCTCAGCCTACCAAAGTGCTGGGATTATAGGTGTAAACCATTGTGCCTGGCCATGAGTTACAAGTTTACCTAGTTATTATCATCTCATTTAGATACAGCTACTTTCTTTCACAACTTCATTTGAATAAATGAATTTCTTTATTTTCTAAGTGTTCAAGTCTACATTCCTTTTGGTTGGATGATGGGTAATACTATGGTTTGAATGTGTCTCCCAAAAATTAACGTGTTAGAAATTTAACCCCTTTGCCCTCGTGAGTGGATTAATGTCGCTGTGATGGGAGTGGGTTTGTTATAAAAGCAAGCTCTCTCTGGCTTACTTGCCCTTGCCCTCTCACCGCATGATGCCTTCCACCATGTTATAATGCAGCAAGAAGGCCCTCATTAGATGCTGGCACCACACTCCCGAACCATGAGCTAAATAAAGTTCTATTCCTTATAAACTATCCAGCCTCCATAACTATAAACTAAATAAACCTTATTTTTCATAAATTACTCAGTCTGTGATGATACTCAGAGCAACAGAAAACAAACTAAGACAGGTAGGAAATGGGGGATGACCCCATCCGATTTGATTCTTTAGTTTCTTAATGACATCGGATGCAGAGTAATAGAAGGTTCCATGCTCTGGAAATTGCAAATCAAGTTACACTCTTTACACATGTACATTTGGAAGAGCTTATTGGTTATGATTATTTATCCCTCCTTGCAGCCCTAGTAGTCATCATTGGCAGAGACAACTTGGCAAAGGATGAAAGCAGCGTGTGTGATGAAATGCAGCAAATCCCCAAAGCCAGGACCTTCTAAATAGACCTGAAGAAATCTTAATTTGCTTTAAAAGTGTTCAAAGTAGTGATATCTAGATATACTCAGGTATACCCAGCACTAGGCACCTAGGTTTGGGTACAAAGTATCTTAACTCCATCCCTGGCCACTCAGTAGAGAATGCTGCCAGATAGCAGCAAAGACTGTGGAACACACTTTGTTTACCCATGTGTCTTAGTCTGTTCTGGCTGCCATAATAAACTGCCTTAGACTGGGTGTCTTATAAACAACAAACATTTACTTCTCGCAGTTCTGCAGGCTGAGAAGTCCCATCAAAGCACCCGCAGATTCTCAGTTTCAGTGTCATCTTGCTTCTTCATAGATGGTGCCTTCTTGCTACATCCTCACATGGTGGAAGGGCTAGCCATCTCTCTGGGATCTAGTGACACTAATCCCATTCAGGAGGCAGAGTCTTCATAACCGAATCCTCTCCCAAAAGCCTCCTAACCACCTCCTAATATCGGCCTCACATTGGGGGTTAGGATTTCAACATATGAACTGTGGGGGGAGACACAAATGTTCAAACCATAGCATCCTGCTTCTAGTAGAATCTTACCACCTTTGAAATCCAGAGAAGTTTCAGAATATGTCACCCTTGCCAAATCCAGCTGGGAAAACTTTGATTCTCCCCCACACAGAAGGAAGGAAGGAAAAAAGAAACCAAGATTTTTTGACTTGGGAATATTTCCCCAAATGAGTGGTTTTGCTCCCTTTTCAGGATTTTTTTCACCAAATATCTATAGCATACATAGATAAAGCTGTGTGTGTGTGTGTGTGTGTGTGTGTGTGTGTGTGTGTGTGTGTGTAGAAAGATCCTGCTTTGGGAAAAATGGAATAGACATACTTTTCTCTATTCCTCCCATTCAGTACAACTTAAAACCCTGAACATTATATGTAAACCAAACATAAGGAGACTCTAAAAGGTGTAGAAAAGAAGGCAGACTGGCTAGGAACCACAGGACCCAAGAAACAACACGGTAATGAGTCCCATGGGTTTTCTTTTTCCCTCACATATCTCATATTGAGTGCTAAAGAGGCCAGCAACCCAGAAACAGCAACGTGCCCAGACAAAATAAGCTCCAATGTAAGGCTGCTCTCTCTAACCAAAGGACAAGAAGAGGGGGCAGCCTACCAAGACAGAAACTTCTAGACAATAACCACTACATTTCAACTAAACACCAGATTTAAAACTATGCCCCCACCCGCACACCCAGCAAAGGCCAAGAGGGGAGTCTTGACTTCCTCCCTCGTGAGGCTGTAACAAGACACCCCAGTACCCACCCTGGGGTGGTGTCAGAGAAGGTCAAGTAGGGAGCCATGACTTTCATCCCCACAGGCCAGTAATGTGACCCCTCAACCCCCTGTAGCGTCAGTATAGACCATGTGAGAAGCTGGAACTAACACCCTGCCCAGCCAGCAGTAATGAGATGCCCCTACTACTTTGAATGTCAATGGAGGCCAAACGGGAAACCTGTACTTCTACCTCTACCTGACAGTAATGAGGCAGCATCTTCCCTTTCCCTGCCAAAGTATTGCCCAAAACAAAAGCCAATTAAAACAAAAGCCTTAAATAAGACCCAGAGTCTCATAACATAATGCAAAAAGGTTCAGATTTCAATCAAAAATCACTCATCATACCAAGAACATCTCAAACTGAATGAAAAATGTCAACCAATAAGTGCCAACACCAAAATGACAGTGATACTAAAATTATTTTGATGGTCACTATAAAATTGTTTCAATTAATAATTACAAACACACTTGAAACAAATAAAATTACAAAGAGCCTCAGCAAAGAAATAGAAGCTATAAAGAAGAACCAAACAGAAACTTTAGAACTGAAAAAGACAATAACCAAAACATACAAGCTCAGTGGATGAGCTCAACAGTAGAATAGACGGAACAGAAGGAAGAATCAGTGAACTGGAAGACAGCACAATAGAAATTACTCAATCTGAACAACACAGAAAAAACAAACTGAAAAAAATGAAAAGAGCCTCAAGACCTGTGGAACTACAACAAAAAATCTAACAGTTGAGTCATCAAATTTGTCAGAAGAAGAGAAGAAAGATGGCAGAGCTGAAGAAGTAGTCAAGGAAATAATGGCTGGAAATATCTGTAATTTGGCAACAGACATAACCCAAAGATTAAAAAAGCTGAGCAAATCCCAGACAGGATTAACCCAGAGAAATCCATACCAAGACACATCACAAACATGTGAAAACTAAAAACAAACAAACAAAAAAAAACCTTGAAAGCAGACAGAGAAAAATCATACCTATGGGTGAAAAATGATCCAAAAGAGAGCATATTTCTCATCAGAAACCACAGAGGCCAAAAAGAAGTGGCACAATATAGTTTTAAGTGTTTGAAAAAAAGAGCTATCAACTCAGAATCCTGTATTAGGGGTAGCATTAGTTTTCCATTGCTGCTATAAAAGTTTTCCACAAACTAAGCAGCTTACAACAACACAAATTTGTTATCTTACAATTCCGGAGGGTCAGAAATCTGAAAAGGGTCTCACTATTCTAAAACTAGAGGTGTCAGCAGAGCTATCTGACCTTCCTTCTGGAGATGATAGGGAGAAATCTGTTTTCTTCTCTTTTCCAGCTTCTAGAGGCCACCTGATTCTTTGGTTCATGACACCTACCTCTGTCTTCAGCCAGCAATGTCTGACCAAGCCCCTCTAACATTGTCACACCTCTGGTTCTCTCCCTCTCCCACATATAAGGACCTCAGTGATCACATTGAGCCCACCTGGATAATCCAGAATCATCTGTCCATTCTCTCTCCATATCCTGGAGGATAATCTCCAGGACCTTTACCACATTCATTGATTCTAAAAAGTTATTACACCAAGAGAATGGGGTAATAACTTTTTAAGCCACTTAGTTTGGGAAAAATTTTTATAGCAGCAATGAGAAGACAAGCCACTGATTTGGAGAAAATATTTGCAAAACTCCTATGTGATAAAGGACTGTTATCCAAAATATAAAAATAACTCTTAAAACTCAACAATAAGAAAATAAAACGGGCCAATTAATAACTTCCATCTTCCACCATAATTTCTCTTTGCCATGTAGCCTAACATATTCACAGGTTCCAGACAGTAGGACGTGGACATCTATGGGAATGCACCACATCCACTGAAAATATCCTTCAGGAATGGAGGGACAATCAAGACATTTTCAATGGAGGAAAATGAAAATAATTCGTCCCCATCAGACCTACCTTGAGTGAATAGTTAAAGGGAGTTCTTAAAGCAGAAAGGAAACAATAAAAGAAAGAACTTTGGAACATCATGGAAGAAGGAAAAATGCAGTAAGCAAAAATATGATTCAATACAGTAGGCTCAAGTTTCCTAAAATATGTTTGATGATTGAAGAAACATCATATCATTGTTTGTTTTTTGGAATAAGCATTAGCTAAAGAAATGAAACTTGAGTTGTCCAACCAATTACTTATACTCACCATCTATGAGTTTCAGCAACTTCACCTTGACACTCACCATATTTTCCCATCTACAATCTGAAGGGGATACAGCACAACGGATTTCTAAAAGTTCCTGTCTCTTAAAATCTGTGACTGTCATGTAGTACATAGTGTCAAATGCCTTCTATAAAAGCCAGTCCCACTGTCCATTTTAATTCAATAATTCAGCAAGTGTGTATTAAGCACCTATTGAGCACAAGTCCCCATGCTAATTCCCTAATTCCTTATTATTTATAATTCATTATTATTTAGGCATTTACTTTGATATTTGCATTATCTTTAAATCCCCTCCCAGGGCTTAACCTTACCAGTCCCACCACCACCACATACACATGCTTCTTGTCCAAAGAAGCATTTTCAAGCAGGCTGCTCCCCATCAGCTGCCCAAGCTGGCTTCCTGTGAGACCTCTACCACATTCATTGGTCCTAAAAAGTAGCATTTTAAGAAAAGGAGAAGACAAGACACTAATTTCGAGAAAACATTTGCAAAACTCATGTGATAAAGGACTGTTATCCAAAATTTTAAAAGAACTCTTAAAACTCAATAATAAGTAAACCAACAACTCTATTTGAAAATGGGCAAGACATCTGAATAGGCAAAAGAAGATATACAGATGGCAAATAAACATATGAAAAGATGCGTAGCGTCATATGTCATTAAGAATTGCAAGTTAAAACAACAATGAGAGACCACTACATACCTATTTGAATGGCCAAAATACAAAACTCTGGCAACACCAAGTGCTGGCAAGGGTGTAGAGCAAGAGGAACCCTTTTTTGTTGCTGGTGGGAATGCAAAATGGTACAGCCACTTTGGGAAGACAGTTGGCAGATTCTTACAAAACTAACCATACTCTTATCATATGGTCCAGCAATCAAACTCTTTGGTATTTAACAAAATGAATTGAAAACCTATATCCACACAAGACTTTGCACAATATTATTCATAAACACCAAAACTTGAAGAAGAAAACCAAGATGTCCTTTAGCAGATGAACATATAAACTGTGGTTCATCCATACAATGGAATATTATTCAGCAATAAAAAGAAATGAGCTATCAAGCCATTAAAAGGCATGGAGGAAACTTAAATCCATATTACTAAGTGAAAGAAGCCAATCTGAAAAGGCTTTGTACTATATGATTCCAACTGTATGACATTCTGGAAAAGGCAAAGCTATGGAGACAGCAAAAAGATCAGTAGTTGCCAAGGGGTAGAGGTCAGGGAGGAGGGATGAGCAGGTGGAAGACAGAGTATTTTTAGGGCAGTGAAACCACCCTGTAATGGTGAACACATATCATTATACATTTGTCAAAACCCGTAGAACTTACAACACAACGAGTGAAGCCTAATGAAAATTACGGACTGTGGGTGACCATGATGAGTCAATGTAGATTCATCAATTGTAACAAATGTACCTCTCTGGTAAGGGATATTGAGAGTGGGGAATTCCGGGGCTAGGGACAGGGGTATGTGGGAACTCTCTGCTTTCTGCTCAGTTTTTCTGTGAACCTCAAACAGCTCTAAAACATAAAGTCTATTTTAAAAAATGTGTTACTGGGCTTCTTCAGACAAAAGTAGAGTATGTTTCCTACTGCCTTTTGCTGCAGAATTTAGCCAGCTCAGTGCCCTTCCTCCCACACCATTTCTCTAACACAGAGGAGATAGCACACACCACTAGTTACACACAGCCTGTATTCTACAGACCTTGGCTGATGACAGAGTGAGCAAGATATATTATGTGTCTCAGGGTAGCACCTGTTATCATCTGCTAAAAATTCCCTGCTAGAATTAAAGATCAATGGTATCAAGTAGATAGTATGTCATGATATAGTCATATAAAATAAATCATAATTCCAGGCATGAGTCCCAAGAGCATAGGTCTCCTTCCTCCTCACATCCTTATTCTTGGGTGTAGGTCCCCACTTCTGCACAATATTGTAGAAGAAATGACAATAACTGAAGTTATATCAGTAACTCACATTTTTAGGGAGTACTCTAGTTCCAGGAACTGTGCTAAACACATTCTCAAGAGTTCTTAGTAACTTTAAGAATGTGGGAGGCTAGGTGCACTGGCTCATGCCTGTAATCCCAGCACTTTGGAAAGCTGAGACAGGTGGATCACCTGAGGTCAGGAGTTCAAGACCAGCTTGGCCAACATGGTGAAACCCTGTGTCTACTAAAAATACAAAAATCAGGTAGCTGTGTTGGCAGGCACCTCTAATCCCAGCTACTTTAGGGAGGCTGAGGCAGGAGAATCACTTGAACCTGAGAGGCAGAGGTTGCCGTGAGCCAAGATAACGCCATTGCACTCTAGCAAAACTCCATCTAAAAAAAAAAAAAAAAAAAAAAAAGATAAATCCAAGCAGGATTGTCTGGTGAATTACCTGGGGAACTCCCTTCAGTTGCCTGGCAAGAGGCTAGCTTGGAGGGGTGGGAAGATCATCATCCTCTTTCTCCCAGCAGGACATGCCACTTCATACAGAACTCAACTATCCTAGTGACCAATGGCATTCCAACCTCTCCTCCAAGTAAGAAAAATTATGCCTGATCTCAGTATATTCCAAGGTCTCTAGATGCTAGACTTCATACTTTCCTAGCTATTGCTGTAAATGATTCGCACTCAAACTCAGACCGTAAAGGCCACAAAGCCACCCACACTTGCCTCCTAAAAATCACAGCAATAGAAAGAGGGAGCCTTCTACACCACCCTCTTCAAGATGCTGAGAGAACAGGGGAACTTATTCACCTGCTGACTCTTCCACCTGCTTCATCCCATAGCAAATGACCCACTACAGTTTTCCCTAAGGGCTTTGCAAGAAAGAATGTAAGCCTCATTACAGCAGGGACTTCAGCCAGCTCAGTGCTGTATCTCCAGGACCTAGAACTGTGCCTGACACACACAGTAATGTTTTAATTTGTTTTATTATTTTTAGGTATGGTATATCCAACAGATCAGAAAATGATTGCCATTGAAAGGATAGTTTGTTACAGTTCCCAGAGAAGTAGGGGGGCACACCATATCACAAGGAGCCAAATGTGATAAAGAAAAAAAAGTAAGAGAGGGAAGGAGGAAAGGAGAAGGAAGGAAGGAAGGAGAGAGAGACAAAGCCAGCCATCAAGCTATGAAAATAAATGGAAAAACCTTAAAATACATATTTCTACATGAAAGAAGTCAACCTAAAAAGCTACATAATGTATTATTTTAGCTATATGACATTCTGAAAAAGGCAAAATTTGAATTTGCTCTAGCAGCCTAAAAGACAACCCTAGTGATGAGTCCTTTGGGATACTTGTCATTGTCCCATGCCCAATAAGGATTTCTACTGGACATAGTTTTTATAAGTCTAGTGAAAAAGAAAGCAACTGGACTTTTACTATGTTTCCCTTTTAGAGTCTCACTTCCGCCGAGAAGGTGTAAGTATAAGTAGCAAGGCATTATGAAAGTGAGTTATAAGCATTTGTCAGTGAATGAACTCTGACAAAAGAAGTATTTTTAAAGCAAAATATAAAAGGAAAAATGCAAACAAAGTGACAATAATAAAAGAAAATGTCATTATGGAAAATGATAACTTAAGGGCAGGAAACGAGAAAAGGCAAGACCAAGATTCCTCCTAGGGTGTGCATCCTAGAGGGAACACTAATGCTGAAAGCTCTGGAGCATTCAGAGGGCAGCCAACAATATAGAATGCCAGAAACCCAGAGTACCCAAGTATCAGCCAGTGAGGGTCCCCACACCAAATGCCGGAAATTCCAGAGTACCTGGAGGCTAACCAACGCCAAAAACCTCTGGGCATCTAGGGAAAAGTCAACAGTAAACCCCAAAGGCCTGGCTGGGCCACAGAACAATGTGATTCTAGTGTCCCAGAGTCAACCCAATGGGAGGGCTCTCACAACCAAGTTACCTGCTTTAAACAATTGCTGCCCAAATACTGTTAACAGAAAGTCAAAGCAAAAAAACACTGCAAGCAAAACATACATTTAAGAACTGAAAATAAAATGGCTGGTTATTTAAGAAAGAGATAGGAAAGACAAGTTAGAGTCAAAGCATGTTGTAAATGGTCTGTGTAAGTCACAATAAGATTTGTGAAGGGGAATTTATGAAAGGAATTCTGTGTATGATTAAGCTAGCCGTAATTAAAATGAAATTGTTTCAAATAGACTTTCTACTTTGGGAGGTCAAGGTGGGTTGATCACCTGAGGCCAGGAGTTCAAGACCAGTCTGCCAACATGGTGAAACCCCATCTCTACTAAAAATACAAAAATCAGCCAGGTGTAGTGGTAGGCACCTGTAATCCCAGCTACTTGGGAGGCTGAGGCAGGAGAATCACTTGAACCCAGGAGGCAGAGGTTGCAGTGATCTGACAAGATCGTGCCACTGCACTGCTGCCTGGGTGCCAAAGGGAGACTCCTCTGTCTCAAAAAATAATAATAATAAAAATAAATAAAATAGACTTTCTAATAAATGGTCTACATGTTAAAACCAAATTTTCTTAATGTACTGATTTGCTAAATTATGGGAAATTTTGCTTTCAATACTATAACCAGTTGAGGTTTTTTGTTTGTTTGTTTTTATATTTTATTGCATTTTAGGTTTTGGGGTACATGTGAAAAACATGCAGGATTGTTGCATAGGTACACACATGGCAATGTGGTTTGCTGCCTTCCTCCCCATCACCTATATCTGGCATTTCTCCCCATGTTATCCCTTCCCAACCAGTTGAGTTTTTTTAAGCTTCTCAAATTTG
The DNA here is from genome assembly GCA_036589455.1 of Ateles fusciceps. Lineage (NCBI taxonomy): Eukaryota > Metazoa > Chordata > Mammalia > Primates > Atelidae > Ateles > Ateles fusciceps. The sequence continues at coordinate 2,166,031 of JAZHEH010001593.1, forward strand.
TGTCTCCAGTCTTTTCTGGGCCATCTCTTCTCCATCTCTTAGATTTCTTTGGATTCTGTCATTCTTTCTGATCTAATTACTGATACAAGTTTCACACACACACACAACCATCATTGTGAATATTTTAAATGTCTAATGTGTATGAGAAAGACTATTTCCAGGTACCTGGGTTTCTAATCAATATTTAATTTATTAAAATTGTAATTATAAAACCTGAGTTTGCATAAACCTTTAAATTCAACTTACGAATCTTGAAATTCTGTCTATAAATGTACTAAATGTTGGTTTTTTAAAATATCACTTCCACTTGTTCTTTGATTGATGTTTAACTCAAACAGATTTACATTTTCTTAGCAATTAGTCCCATTTACAAAGTTAGTACATTTTTCGTAACTGTTATAAGCCATATTCACATGCTTAATGTATTTGATTTTTTTTCTCATGCCTTTTCATTGCCTGACAAGGTAGACTTAGAATCCTTATATGCAAAATCTTGCTCACCACTTAAGCAACTCTTGTAAATCTAATTACTTGATTTGCCATATTCAGATGTTTGATTTGTCCTATGTGTTATAATACTGTTTATTAGCTTGAGCAGCATCTTATACCTTTCAACTAAAACTCATGAGTCTAAAATCAACACATATCAAGTTGAAAACACAATTTAAATTCAGATTTAATTTAAATTCATACGGATTTTTAAATTTATCTTAAACTTCACCCCTTCTCAGACTCGTAGAGTCATTTACCCACTAAGCAAAGCAGTTTGACCTTCTCAGGAAGATTGTGGTTACTAGGTAAAAAACTTAGTACCTATTATGGAATGAATGTTTGTGTCCCCTTCCCCTAAACAAATTTATATGTTGAAATTCTAACCCCCAGTGTGATGGTATTAGGTTGGTGCAAAACTAATTGTGGTTTTGCCATTTAAAAAATTGGCAAAAACCGCAATTACTTTTGCACCAACCTAATATTAGAAGGTGGAGCCTTTGGGAAGTAATTAGGACATGAGGGTGGAGTGCCCATGAGCCCAATTAGTGTCTTTCCTTATAAGAAGAGATGTGAGTGCTCATTCTCACTCTCTGTGCACTCCACCATGTGCAAGAAGATAGATATCTACCAGCCAGGAAGAGAGCCCTCACCAGGAACCAAATCTTCTGACACCTGGATCTTGGACTTCCCAGCCAACAGAATTTTGAGGAATAAATATAACTTGTTTAAGCCAGTGGTCACCCACCTTTTTGGCACCATGGAACAGTTTCATGGAAGACAATTTTTCCACAGAGTGGAGGGTATAATGGTTTTGGGATGATTCAAGCACATTACATTTATTGTGTACTTTATTTCTATTATTATGACACTGCAACATATAGGAAAATAATTATACAACTCACCGTAATGTAGAATAAGTTGGAGTCCTGAACTTGTTTTCCTGCAACTAGACGTCCCATCTGGGGATGATGGGAGACATTGACAGATCATCAGGCATTAGATTTTCACAAGGAGTGCACAACCTAGATCCCTCACAGGTGCAGTTCACAACAGGATTCATGCTTCTATGAGAATCTAATGCAACCACTGCTCTGACAGGAGGCAAAACTCAGGCAGTAACACCAGCAATGGGGAGCAGCTGTAAATACAGATGAAGCTTCACTCGCTTGCCTGCCACTCACCTCCTGCTGTGGCACCCTGGTTCCTAACAGACCACGGACTGGTACCAGTCAGTGACCCAGGGTTTGGGGACCCCTGGCTTAAGCCACCCAGGCTATGATATTCTGTTACAGCAGCCCAAATTGACTAAGACAGTGCTATAAAACAGTTACTTGTCAGATTGAAGAGCAGGACAAGACAGCTACATGCTGCCAAGGTCATTCTAGCCAGTGACCTCATGAGCATTCTCCTGGTAGATTTACCTCTGCTGACCAAAGGGCAGGAATTTGGCTGGACTGTTTCACAGCTCGCATCAGCAGAGCATCTTTTGCATTGTGCCTTCTCTCATCTTAGGTCGATGGAACAGTACTGCACATGCACCTGGATCCTTATCAAGTTTCCCTCACTTAATAAGTTCTGCGTCTGTTTTGCATTTTTCTTGTCTTACCAGACTCTATGGCCCTGTCAATTGCCTTGTCTAATCCTCTAATTGAGGGTCATCAGACCCACATACTCCTTTTTTCTTTCATACCCATCTGGCCTGGCCTCTAAGTCCTCATACTCCTTTCATATGTGGCTAGCTTGTCTTCAAAGACCATAAACCCTTCTCCCAATGAAACTTCTCTCTTCCTCCATCTTAATCAGCCTTTTATTTTTCTTTTGTTTTTATTTATTTCCACTGCATCTGTTCAAGGAGAAAAACCATATTCTATGTTGTTTTGTTGTTGCTGCTGCTGTTGCCTTTAACTAGTTCTTCCTTGATTCCTTAAGCAAATCTGATTCTTAGAATGTTCTAAACATAGGCATTTTAATTGCCTTCTTGAGCCTTTGGGTTTGCAGTAGTTCAGTTATCTCTGTATCTTAACAAGAAAATGGTATATAATAAGGGATTCTTGCTCCTTTTGATATCTACATTGAAAAAAATATAATACTTTTAGTAGGTAAAGCCACAGTCTGGGTCTCCAAAATTCAACTTCATGGCTAAGGATTATACAGGTAACCAAAGAATTATGAAGATTACAATTCAACAGCCACCTTCAGATGGTTGGAAGTAACTCCTCAGAGCTTGTGGACAAGCCTCATGATCTGAGCTCAAGGCACCTCCACACTTTACTGTCTCATCCCATGGTACAGCTCCCAATGACAGTAAGAAACTGACCAGGCATGGCCCACATAGGCCTGTACAAAGCTCACACACACATGCTCAGGAAAGCAACTTAGCTTCTTTTAGATTTGAAGCTCAGACTGAAAACCTGGCTGCAAAACACAACAGAACAAAAAAAAAAATAAATCATTCCATCCACCAATGCTTACCTAGAAAGGTTTTATATCTGAGATTCTGCCCATTTTGAGATGAAACCAAAAGACTTTCTATATGGTGAGCTAACCTCTGTCTTTGCCTTGCATGCAGCCCTAGATCACCTTTGTCCATGCAGTTCAAGATTGGCCACAGAAATTGGCATCCGAAACTATGTGAGATCTTGCTTACTAAGACCCTAGCAGCTCAGTTCCTGTGTGCTAAAGCCCCCATCTATTAAAAAATAATAACAGGTTTGGCGTGGTGGCTCATGTTTGTAATCCCAGCACTTTGGGAGGCCGAGGCGGGCAGATCACCTGAGGTTGGGAGTTTGAGACGAGCCTGACCAACATGGAGAAACCCTGTCCCTACTAAAAATAGAAAAATTAGCCAGGTATGGTGGCACATGCCTGTAATCCCAGCTACTCGGGAGGCTGAGGCAGGAGAATAGCTTGAACCCAGGAGGCGGAGGTTGCAGTGAGCCGAGATCGTGCCATTGCACTCTAGCCTGGGCAACAAGAGCAAAACTCCATCTCAAATAATAATAATAATAACACTGTGCCTGTTTAAAACAACCTGGCAATGATAAAAATAGTTATTCTCCTATGGGCATTAGCCACACTAAGCTTCTGTGAGCTGCGAATGGGAAAAAAACCAGGTGTATCTGGCTCCAAAGGATGTGTTCAAAACCACAACCCCATGTGGAGTGGGCTTCAGATGGGTGAAGCTTGAGGAATTCTACCATCCCTAAAACCCCAAGCTTTTAAAGACCCCAGTGTCACTGGAACTAGGGATGGTTTTGTTTACCTCCTTGTAATTAATGACAATGATAGCTAACGAGTATCATACACTTTACAGTATGTCAATTCTGAGTTATTCAGAAAAGAGATGGCTGGAATGATTATCTTATTTAAGCCTTATTCAACCCCTTGAATAAGTAATTTCCCCCATTTAGGTGATGATCCAACCCTTAGAGAAGCTGAAGACCGAGACTCAACACTAAGTTTCTGGGATTTGAACACAGGCAGCACTGACAGCAAAGTCCATAATTTCAACCCCCTTCCCACCACTGCGCCCAGCAAGAGGGGCCCTCTGTGCTTTGGGATTTCCTCAAAGCAAAACGATGGCATAGCAAGAGTAGGTCCCTGAGGAAGAGGGTCAGTGGCCCAATGGTCTGGGAGGGGGCTAGACTTTCAGGGGGCAAGTGGCATGAGCAGCCTGCATCCTCCTTGGGCCTGGTACCCTGGGGCTTTGCACAATTGTTCTCTAAAAATTGTGTTTGCTTCGCTTCACTGCTTCATGCCTTTGGACTTATCTTCCCTCCCTGTAGTGCCATGGAAAGGAAACTACTCTCCTTTCAGTGGCCTAACTAAAAATCAGAGGTTTTTTCAAATGCTGCTTTTGCCTCCTGGTATCAGCGTCTTCCCCCAGAGCCAGCCACACTGTGACCCAAGGAGAAAGGGTGGCACAATCCCAACCTGCAAGTGTGGAAGGGAAGAGACCACCTCTGATGGGGGGAGGAGGTAGGGGTAGGTGAGACATAGCTGGGGTGAGAACTTCCGAAACTGGAGTCAGGTCGCTGAGCTTGGATATTGGGACAGAGGCTCCCTTATCCTTATGAATTAGAATCCCCACCCAGGAAATACAGGATTCCTACTCCTTTTCTGACAACGCCAGCTCCACCACATCCTGGAGTCTTCAAACCCCTCCTCCTATCCACTGTCGCTAAATTTAGAGTCTCATCTGTCCTCTTCCTGTAGGACGTGGGTATTTTAAGTGCTCCGCAGCGTGGTGCCGCAGGAGAGGCAGTGACGCCAGCACCGTGGAGAGAGGCGCGTCAGCTCCTCCTCTCTGCCTGTCAGACACGCCCACCTGCCCGGGCTCATCCATCCCTCTCCACCTGTCTCCCTTCCTCCTGTTCTTCCGTTCTCCCGGGAGGCCGCCAGAGGGCGCACACTGCGAGCCCCGGCAGGTTGCTGGAGAGTTTAGCAAACTCCGCAGAGAAACCTAATGGACACAGTCATCTCCAGTTCATGTTTATGGACACCTCAGGGAAACACCTCAGGGTCTGAAAGGTTCACTGGCTCAACACACAGTACAGAAGTGCTTCTAGTTGGGATAGGTCTGGGGATATAGGGGATCTACTTTGGGGAGCCCCTGACATGGACCTAACATCTGAAGGGAATGTAAGATCTCCCACAGCACCTAGAAGGCTGGGAGCACATGTGAGCTTCTAGGCCCACCCCAACGAAGCCCCCAGGGTGGAGGTGCATCAGCCCAAAGGCTGCAGGGTGGAATGCAGACTTTGAAAGTGGGTAGAGCCACACCTCTGTACACCGCCAGTGCATTTGTGTCCAGCTGCCCTGATGGCACAAAAGCGAGTTTCCAGGTCTCTGGTCTGGTGACGGGAAGAAGGACATGCTTTGTTCTTGAACTGGTGGTTATAGCTGCCTCTGCAGCATCGCTTTTCCCCAAGGGCATGCTTTTCATCATGCACCTTTTGAGAAGCTAATTAATTTTCACTGCAGAGAGTGGACTTAAGAGGAAAACAGCCTTCCATTGCAGAAAGAACGATTTCAGTGATGCCAAGGGAAATGTGTTTGCTGTTTCAAATTAAGTTGGGAATAGGTGAATTGGAAACCCTGTCTGGGGCCCAACAGCCCCAGGCTTTTCCAGCTTCTTTAAGGGAGGTTAGGAAACATCTTTCCAGGAGATCTTGAGCAACAAAATAAACACCCATGCAGACTCCTGCCTGCTGCCCTTTCCCTGCGTCACTGGAGCTGGCCTCCTGCCTCAAGCCTGATCCCCCTGTTCAGTGTGTATTCGAGAGTGCGTGTGTCAAGAGAGGCAGAGATTGAGAGAGGGAGGGAAGTCAGCAAGTGACAGCAGAAGTTCAGGGCATGTGGTGGCACAAGGAATTCAAGGTCCTCTCCAGGCCTCCAGTGCCCATGTGTACCTCCACCCCACATGACATCTCGGTGAGCCCAGTAGTCACCCGGGGAGAGGTGCTGATCATGGGCTGAGACCTGGGCGTCAAACACTGAAGGTGAAGAGGAGGGCCAGGAAAGGTTACAACAGAAGACATAATCAGTGGGCACAGCTTCTAATTCTGAAGAGAGTTTCCAGGAATCTCAAGTAGAGTGGAGCCATTTAAGAGAAAACCCATGTCCAGCCCCAGAGACAGCCTATCCAGGAAGGCCAAGAGTCGGGCCAAGGCTGAAGGACATATGCTGCCTTGTGGGGTCTGCAGGGGTGTGTGCATCAAGAGGGAAGCAGAGTTCATGGTAAGCTTGTCTTCTCATCCACGGCCCCACCCCTGAGGCTTGAACCGGAGGCGAATAAGAACCCCCGAGCCTCCAGTCTCAATAACAGCGTGGGGGCTCCAAGGACACACACACAAATAGTAGACCCCACTTGGCTTCTGCTCCTCTTCATGGGAAGCTGTGTCTCTGAGAAGGGTGAGTGAGGACTAGGAGGATGACAAGAGGGAGGAGGGGGCCGAACACCCACTGAAATTCAGGACCACAAACTATTAATAAAAACGCTCTCTCAAGCCCCTTTGAGAGCCAAAGCTCTCAGATGTCTCAAGGCTGTGACTTTTTGAGCCTCTGAAGGACTCTAGGTAGACAGGCAGGGTGGCCTCGTATGCAGTATTGTCACAGACTGCAGAACATCAGCTTGGCATCTAGGCAGACCACAACTACGGGAGAGGCTGCTACAGGGTGTCTGCTTGGCCAGGCTCAGTCCTGGGACCTCCCATGCAGTGGGTCACCATGCAGCTGTCCTCTTTCCTCCTACCAGTGAGTCTTCTGTGAGCCTGAGAACCATACACATCACCTCACTCACCACTGATGGAGCCCCTGCTGTGTGCCAGGCCCTATGCAAGCTGCTGGGGAGACAGAGAATCTGTGGGGGAGACAGACATGTCCCACAGCCTTGTAGTCAGCACTGTCATGGAAGCGTGCATAAAGGGTGCCGGAGTACAGCAGAACTCCTGGAAGAGGCAACTCCTGAACCAGGTCTTCAGTGATAGTAGAAGACTGGCAGGCACACGATGGGTAAAGGACATGCCAGGCAGAGGGGACAATACATGCAGACACAGGGGCAAGAAAGAGCAGGGTGCGTGTGGGAAGCATACGTGATTTCTGTGACCCACCACAGGGGTGCAGGAGTGGTGTCAGCAAAGATGCCAGAGAAGAGGGAAGGCAGGACCTGCCCTGCCTGGGTTAAGGGGACCGCTGAGGCTTCAGGACTTGACCCAGGCCTGACAGGGAGGTAGGGAAGGTGCTATACAGGACAGTGGTCCAACTGGAGTTGCACTTGAGAAAGGCCACTGAGATCCAGAGTTGAGGATGGGTCGGAATGGAGCAAAGTATAGGAGATGAGGGCAGGTGGGGAGGCAGGTGGGAGGCAGGTGGGAGGCATGCAGGTGGGAGGCAGGCAGGTGGGGAGGCTCTTGCCACAGACCAGGCAAAATCACAGAGGGTGTGAGTCAAGGTGGTGGCCGCAGTAGGAGGAATAGAAAGCAAAAGGCCTATTGGAGAGATTTTAAGGAGTAGGAATGACAGGATTTCATCACCATTTGGCCATGGGGTTGAGGAAGAGGGAGGAATCTAGACTGACTCCCAGATTTCTGGCATAGGTGAATGGGTGAAAGGTGATAGGGATATGTCACAGAGAATTTGGGGAAAGGTGGAGTCTGAGTCACAGGAAGGGCCTGTGGATATACCAATAAGTAGTTGTAAATACGAGGTAGGAAAGAGATCCAGGTGGGCAATAAAAATATGGAGGCATCAACACACAGCTGGGAGTTTGCCACCATGGGCAAGGACAATGGAACCTGGCAGGTGTCAGAACGGACATCAGGCGGAGAACCCACCTCCACCCCAACTGTGCTACAGGCAACCACAGAGAACCAGGAAGAGCCTAAGGATGCCCTAACCTCTCATGCTGCAGGAAGGAACCAAGACTTGGATCCCTGGTATTTTTCTCAGCCAGGACAGCACTGGAGGGATGCTCCCACCAGCAATTCACTCTTCTGAAATAATTTCTTCTGGTTACCATCCTTTATCACCTGGGGCTTAAGTAAGACCTAGGTCAGAGGACTAACCAGTGGCACAAAAGGCTGTGGAAGGGCCAGACTCTGCCTGCTGTCAGGCCAGGGGCTGGGCCATCGTGGAGAGGGTGGAGGCCACTCAGCAGCCATGTGAGGCAGCCATGAGGACATGGGGAAGGCAGGCAGACATCCCCTGGGTCTGAGAGCTGAGCCTTGGCCAGCAGGGAAGGCTCAGCCTAGGAACATTCTCCAGATCCCTTTGGTACAAATAGCAGGCTTGCCTTCTCCCTGGGGATGCCCGGCAGGCAGTCCGTGTACACAGGCAGTCTGTGTACACAGGCAAAATGTTCCAAGTGATGGGGCGGGGTTGGTGGTGGCCCTACAAGACACTGAGTATCTGCCCAGGTGTCCATGGCGTTCCCCTGAATCTTATTCTATACTTTTCCAAGGGTGCTGAGGGAAGGAGGCATGGGAACCATCTGCCCCCGGCTTCCTTTCCAGGGGGCCTGGTGTCCTGGAGACTTACCCAGTCAGGACCCCAAAATCACCAGCCCTGCCCACCTCACCTCAGCCCTGAGCAGAGACCCAAACAGCCGCTGAGGCTGCAGAGCCTCCACCCACACCAACACAGGACCAGGCAGGCAGGAGGAGCCTCACTGAGCTTTTTTTTTCTGATTGTTTTATTTGAAAACCCTAGGATATGTCCCCTCCCTCACCACACCCATCCCCCCCGCCCCTGCCCCAGGACATGACGATGCCACACACACACACACACACACACACACACACACACACACAAGGCCGTGAGCTGCACACGGGAACACAGGGGCTGCACTCACGACAACATTGAAAAAATATACATTATATATAATTCCCCCCGGGGGCCCTCACACTCCCTCCCGTCCCTGAAACCTGCCCACACCAGGTCACAGAGGAGGGGCCAGGGCTGCAGGACCTCAGGACTGCAAGGGCAGGAGGGGAAAGAGGACAAGAAAGGAAGGAAGTTGGCAAGGAGGGAGAAGCGGGGTCCCCAGACTGAAATGGAAACGAGGTGGGGGGATCATAAGAGAAGCAGGGACGGCCCGGCTGAGGGAGCCCTGCAGAGGGAGAGAGGCTTCCCATGGACAGGAGAGAGAAGGGAAGGGAGAGGAGAGGGTTTCCTTCAACCCCACCCGAGCCCCGGCCCCAGCCATTGCGACCATCACCCCCTCCCCAACACAGTGAGTGCTAAGGAGGCAGCTGCCACAGGGGCTAGAAAGGCAGCCGAAGTCCAGCCCACTTTCCAACACAGCCAGCCCCGGTGCCAGGGGCACACAGGGAGCATGACACAGCCCAGAGGCGAGGAACCGGGCCCGGGGGAGGGGCAGGGCGGACTCCAGAGAGCCCCCTGGGGTTTTGAGATGAAAGGAGGACTGGTTCTGAAGCCTCTCTCCCTCTTGGTCTCTGTTCTCCCAGAAGCTCCTTCTCCCATGTCTGGAGTGTCTGTTTCACCAGGGCAGAATTCTCCCTCTGCATGGGGAGAGGTGTTGCCTTAGTAGCGGTGTGGGGGGGGGGGTCTCGATGATGCGTCTCTCGTCACTGCTGGGGGAGTCGGCCGCCTCCGAGTCACTGCTGTCCTCGTCCTCCTGCTGGCCCCCGGCAGCCCCCGCCACACAGGCCTGCCAATTCTGGTAGGACTGGAGGGTGGCAACAGAGAGGAAAAGGGATCAATGGCCTGCGCACACCCCAACCTCTCTTTCAGGGGCCACACTTCCCTCGGTCCCTTTAACCCCTGCTCACCCTCTTCCCTGCCTGAAACTCTCTTCTCCCTCCTGCTCACAGCAGCTCTGCAAACAGCCTCCACTCAGGGCCTGCCCCTCCTGTGCTCCACAGTCTTGACCCTACAGTACCCCGCTTCCCCGGGCCTCTCACCTCCATGGGGTTCACGATGATGGTGAGAGCTGAGTCATCCCAGAAGAGGTCTGGGTCCTTGGGGTCACTGGAGGTCCCTGGAGGCCCGCCGGCCCCTGAGACACGGCGGTGAAGGGAGTGGATGCGCACCAGGCCCAGGACGACCATGAGCACCAGGAAGCCCACGCACACCACAATGATGAGGGTCGCGGCACTGGGGATCACTGCAGGGAGAGCGTGGGGGTGAGCAGAGCGTGGCCAGGCACACCTGGCGAACTCGGACAGGGGGCTGGGTAGGAAAAGAGGCAACCTGGGCTGAGGGAGTCCCAGGGCAGACCCCACAGTGGCCGAGAAGAGAGGAACACCTGGAGAAGCCAGAAGAGAAACAGCCCAGCAGGAAGGGCAGGAGACAAAAGGGGAGGAAGGGAGCTGCTGCCAGGCAAAGGGACGAACACAGAGGGAGGCAGGTGTGCAGAGAGGCAAGGGCAGAGGAGGGGAAAGGTTCCCAGATGAATGGCCCCATTCGAAGAGGACAGAGGGCAAGGATTAAAATCTGCCCGTCATCCACCTGTGCCTTCCCCAGAGACCATTCAGCCTAGGAAGGAGGTGCCAGTACACAAGAGAGGGAGGGGAAGGGGCCGCCACACAGGCTTGGCTGTGCAGGAGGAGACTCAGGCTCCAAGCCTGGGATGGCTGCAGGAAGAGGGCACTAGCACCTGAGGCTGGGGACAAGTCCAATGGACACAGAAGAGCCCCTTCCCTTACCCACCTGGACTGAGCTCTCTCCTGCTCCGTGACACCTCCCTTCTCCTGGTAGGCTTGAGACTCCTGGACGTCTGGGGTTTCTGCTTCCCCAACCTCTCCCACTGAGGCGTACTTGCCTCCCCTGTGGCCCTCCCTTGCTTCTGGTCCTGCAGCCCCACTTTGATGCCCAGGTTCAGGGGGGGCATGGACCCTGAAGGGCAGTGAGACACAGAATGGTGCGTGCACTCTCACACGGACCTTAGAGCTGATGGCGGCAAAGCAGATGTGCACGCACAGGTACATGCCCAGGAAGAGCGTGTGAGCACACAGCTGCACAAAGGTCGCCACACCCCACACCCGAGCCAGGCCTCTGCCAGCCTGCATGCTGGCCCACACCAGCCACCTGGCCACCTCCTCACACAGCGGGAGTAAAGGAACGCATCTGAGGGTCTCCAGCAAGGCACAGTAGAGCCATACGAGCAGTGTCACCCAGCTCCCCACCAGCTGGGCAGCCCAGGCAACCCCCTGAAGGAAGACATAGACACTGCAGGCAAGGGCCGTGAGGGCCACAGAGCGAGCCGCCGTGAACACAGCCCTGCCTGCCCCCAGCACACACACGCACAGCTCTCGGAGAAGCACAAGGATGCAAAGCAGGAAAGCCCGCAGCCCCAGGGGACAGCAGGTGGAGGTAGAGACCCCACACATGCACCCCCAGGCCCAGGGCCCTCACAGGCAGCTGGGTTACTACTCCCCACATGGGTGCACACCCCAGCCCACCGTAAATGCACAGTGGCTCCACCCTGGGCAGTCCCGTAACTAAGGGACTATTCCATGTATGTGTGCCCCAAACACACACAGACCGAAAGTCACACAAGCAAGCCCCTAGAAACACACACACATCACATCCCAGCCCCACACCCGAATTACCTACAGCCTGAGACTCATGTGTCAAGAGACAGAGCAGAGCATAGAGAAGCCCATGGCCCAGAGCCCCCCACACCCACACCCACACCCACACCCTGCTGCAGCACCCCTCTTTCCAGCAGCTAGCACACTCAGCTGCCACGCACTCCAGGCCCAACCAGGTGTGTGGAGAATGCGCTCCTTGTCAGGCCACACACCTCCCTGAGGCCACCCCAATGACTGTCTGCCAAGTTGGTCCCCATCCTGACCCGACCCACTGCCCACTTGAGGCCACTAGCCAATTACAGCAGACTCTGCTGGGGCATGCTCCCCGGACACTGGTTCCAAGGTGAAGACAGGACTGGCTAGAGCAGTATTTCTCAACTGCCTGGGAACAGGGGATGAAGAAGGAGGGGACAGAGCTGCCTCTCTGCCCATCTGCAGGAAATAATGCCTCCCAGATCTCCATGTCAACAGACCAGACCCAGGGGCAGTGCCTCCACTGGCAGATGGGCCCCGTGACTAAGCCCAGGCTCTAGAAGGTGTGGCGACCCCATCTTCAGAGTGGAGGCCAAAGCAGGTGAACTTGCTCTAAGCACACAACGACCACAAGCTAAAGCTGGTTTGGGCCTTAATCAATGCAGTGTCCCTCCGAGCGCCTGGCCTAATAAAGGAAATGACAAGTTGATTGCCAGGACAATAAGAAATGACCACAGCAAAGACAAAATGCAGACACTCTATCTACAAGCAAACAAGTCTGGTAATTAGTTTAAGATGAGTCAGGAGGCCAGGGAGATGGGAGGATTTTTTAATTAGCTACAGATAAAAATCAAGAATTTAAGAAGTACGGTCAACTTTTCTTGTTACATGAGATCTGAGCAGTTAATTCTGGCCTTGAATGACTTTCAGAACCAACATTAAGGGGTGATTTAGCAAATGGCCCGTGGGATTGTAAGGACACTGTTGAAAGCCCTCTCCACGGCCCCACACGGTGCCCTCTTTATGAACAGCCTTGGGAGAGACATTTTTCTGCTCACATCCCACGGCTTCTCATGAAATACTGTTTGGCTCCTATCACGGCTTTCAGAACTGTTCAGATTTCCTTTTGCTTTAACTTCAGAGCAGCTCAGAATCAAAATCCTGGCCCATAGGAGCAACTGCACAGCATCTCATAGTATGCATGTGATGAGCAGACTTTATTCCCTGGCTCCATCTGAACCTTATTTCATCATTACCTTTCTCTCCTTACTTCCTAATTCATTTTCTTTTTGTCCAATTGCTCTGTAACTGTTTCTGCAAAGCTTCAGATGCTTGTAGGAAACAAAGGAGGGGAAATTATTCTCAAACTTTTAAAGATCACATGGGATTTTTAAAAACCACTGATACATGGCTCCCACCCCCTAGACATTCTGGGGTGTAATTTAGTTGCCAAGAGTTTTTAAAGCTCCCCCTGGTGATTCCGATAGGCATCAACATTTGATATGAGTGGGTGCATAACTCCCTCATCACCTCGGCTCACTCTTCTCAACCAAACTTATTCTCTCTAACCATAAACACCCCTAACCACCCATCTACCCCCGCTTCTCAAATTCTCATTCTCTCTCATGCCCGTCCAAAAATCCCTTCTAGACATCAGGTCCAAGCAAAACTCCACACGTGCCACAAAATCTCCCCTGACTTGTTCCAGTTCACGCTGATCTCTCTTTGTCTAGTGCACTTAGGAGATTTAGAGACATGGGCCTCTGTCCCACTGGAGGGCAACGTACCTCTCACTGCTTCTGCATGTTTAGAATGGTTTGATATTGTGAAACCACAGTTCTGCAACACAAAGGGAGGGAACACCTTGCGGAGTCAGAAAAGGCACATGGAAGGGGTTTCATGTGTGGATGGCCCATCAGCTCAGGCATGTCAATCACCAATACCCTCAGGGAAGCTATAAACTCTGTGTCCTACTCAGGCCAAAATAAGAGAAGAGGCAAAGGAAGACTGCTGCTCTAAACTGAAATCTGAGGGAAGCTTCATCAGCCTGGACATGAGCTTGGAACAAAGGATGGGGGAGACTGGACTTCACTGTGGGGAGGTGAAAGGGTGCCACTTACAGACGCTGTTCCAGGGGCTGAGGGGCGAGAAATGCTGCCTGCCAGGCCAGCCCATGCAGGACAGCTAGACACTCAGGGGATAAGGTTCTGGGCACTTAAAACAAGAAGTCCCTCACCTGGGGCCTCATACCAAAGAAAGTGAGGATCGAGAATCTCACCAGTCCGGATGGCACCCCTATCTACCTTGAGCCTAATCAGAGTAGCAGGACCTAGTATCCAACCCAGAAAAGATTGAGTGCAATGATCCCCAATGAAGGAACTGGAGAAAGTGCTATTGAATTACAAGAAGGAAAAAAACATACAGCTGCCCTCAAGAGTTTATTTAAAATAAATAGGTTTTGTTTGCTAACATGTCTCTATTGACGAAATACTGTGTGAAACTTCTTTGCACCTTTGCAGCTTGGTTATGCCTCATATTCACCCCTCATCCCCACTTCCACCTGCTATAGTGAATCACAGTAGAACACTGAAAAGGCCTCTGTAAGTCCAAGTGCAGTGGCTCACACCTGTAATCTTAGCACTTTGAGAAGCTGAGCCAGGATGACGGCTTGAGCCCAGGAGTTCAAGACCAGCCTGAGCAACAAAGTGAGACCTTGTCTCTACAGAAAAATCTGAAAAATAGCCAGGCATAGTGGCATGCATCTGCTCCTTGGAGGGGCTAAGGCAGGAGGATTACTTGAGCTCAGGAGTTCGAGGCTGCAGTGAGCTGTGATTACCACCACTGCTCTCCAGCCTAGGCAACAGAACAAGACCCTGTCTCCCACTCCCAAAAGTCTCTGCAGTTGTTTGCAGAGACAGCAAGGAAGAAGGGAGCCAGTCCCGGAAAAAGAAAACATAAGAGACAGTGTGGCTGGACACGGTGGCTCACGCCTGTAATCCCAACACTTTGGGAGGCTGAGGCAGGTGGATCACAAGGTCAGTAGTTCAAGACCAGCATGGCCAATATGGTAAAACCCTGTCTCTACTAAAAATACAAAAATTAGCCACGCGTGGTGGTGGGCACCTGTAGTACCAGCTACTCAGGAGGCTGAGACAGGAGAATCACTTTAACCCGGGAGGCAGAGGTTGCAGTGAGCTGAGATTGCGCCACTGCACTCCAGCCTGGGTGACAGAGTGAGACCCTGTTTCAAAAAAAAAAAAAAGAGAGAGAAACAGTGTAGGTAGTGGTCACTGCATGAGGAGAGGAAGTCAGACCGAATCCTGGGGGCGTCAGAGGAGCTGGCCTCAGTCAGAAAACCCTGGGAAGTCCCTCAGGGGCTCCCCCTAATTATGTTCAACTCTAAAGTAATGAGACTAATTTTTTTTAAAGCATCAAACATCTGGGGAGAGGGGTGAGGACCATGGTCAGTGCGCAGACTGGAATCACGCTGCCTGGATTCAAATCCTGGCTCCACTTACTCTGTAGCTGTGTGAACTTGGGAAAGGCACTTGAACTCTCTGTGCCTCTGTTTCCTTGCCTGTAAAGGGGATAATTCTAGCACCCATATCGTTGTCTGTTTGTGTTGGCTAAATGAGTTAAGATGCGTAATCCCCCCCAGCATGGCGCCGGCCACACTCTGAGAGCGCCTGTGTTTGTTATCATTATCATTACATGGCATATCGAAATAAGTTCTGTACTTTTACATAGCGTTCAGAGACCACAAACTTCTTCCAAGAAAGCACTAGTGGACTCCTTTGAAAATTGCCTTCAGAGCCTGTGACACAACCTTTTGACTTTTTTCAAAAGTGACTGATCTATGGCCTTTGAGAGTAGGTTTAATGTTTAAAAACTTAAAATTATATCCAGAGCCAACTTTGGCAAAAGTGGATGATGAAGTTGAGTAACACTGTCCAAAAAATAACAAAAAAAAAAAAGTGCCTCATAAATGGGCTCTGAAAGCAATTCTAAAAGGGTTCCAAAAATCACTTTCAGGAACATCAGCATCATTTGCATGCATTTGCTCCTTAATGATGTGAGAGAATACTTGTTTTATAATATGAAGTGTAAATATCAGGTTACAAAATAGGTTAATCCTAACTTTCTAAAAAGAAAAAATTAGGCATAGAAAAAAGACTGGAACATAATATACCATATTATCAGTGGTTTCCTCTCCGATGGAATTATGGTTAATTTTTCTTCCTCTTCTTCTTCTTTTTTTTTGAGACAGAGACAGCGTCTTGCTCTGTCTCCCAGACTGGAGTGCAGTGGTGTGATCACGGCTCACTGCAGCCTTGGCCTCCCAGGCCCAGGCGATCCTCCTACCTCAGCCTCCCAAGTAGCTGGGACTACAGGCACATACCACCATGCCTAGCTATTTTTTTATTATTATTTTTTGTAAAGACAGAGTCTCACTATGTGGCCCAGGCTGGTCTTAAACTCCTGGGCTCAAGTGATTATCCTGCCTCAGCCTCCCGAGTGTGATGGGATTACAGGCGCGAGCCACTATGCCTGGCCTGATTTTTCTTTTTTTTATTGATATTTTCTAGTTTTTCTACAATTATGTAACTCAAAAGTAGAAAATAAAATTGCACCATTGGTAAAGGACCATGATTGGGGACCTTTGGGACCCTGGTCAAATTGCTTTCAAAGGGCAGCACTCCATCTGAACGTAATGCTTTACATATTTGCATATTTTGTTTTAGCAATAATCTTGTGACTGTGCACATATCACATAATTATACATGTAATAGTACCAATTCTCTCCTTGGGGACAAGGACTGTATCTATCTTATAAATCATTTATATCATTTATGGACAGTGCTAGCACATAGTAGGTGCTTACTAAATACTTGATAGCTTCACCACAGAGAATTCCTGGGTCCAGGGCTAATTTGATATTGCTTGGGGCTGGGGGAGGGAGACATCATCAGGAATAACAAAGATGCCTAAACCCACATTGACTTTATGATTCCAAGCATAAGCACCCCAAAATGACACCAGACTCATGTTCTTCACAAGGGAAAGTGAATGATCCAAAGGGAGAGTGGCATTGGTCCACAGCTGTCAACTGAGGCAGGTACCACAGGGGAAAGAATCCATTGCTCCACGCCACTTGACTGCTCCCAGAGGTGGAGGGGGAGGATACCTGTCCCAACCCACTCCCCTGCCACCCACCCCCTCCCTGTCCAGCCCCACCCAGGCTTACGTACTGGAGTTTCGGTGGGGAGCTGGCCAGGCTATGTCCAGCCATCTCAGGCGGGGGCTGGTGACCACGGTGCAGGAACTGCTGGGAGCTGAGCACGTGGCTGGGATGGGCAACCCGGTTCATGCTGTGCAGGACATTCACCTGGGCAGAGGGAGGGCTCCATGGGCACACACGCTTCTCCCCCAGGTCCTCTCCCACCTCTCTAGAGCCCAGCCCCATCTCCTAACTACTGTTCCCACCTCCTTCTCCCCCCACCCACTGCAAGGTCCAGCAGCCCTCCACGCTGCCATGTCCATGCCCACAAACTAACATTTTGAGTCCAGCCACCCCGCCTCCTTTCCAGGGATGGGTAACTGCAGAAGGAAGGAGACTTTCTGGGTACCTCCACGATGAATTCATTGCTGGAGTAACGGCCATTCATTTCTGAGCAGGAAAGCCGGAATTTCCTGGCATAGAGGGCAGCCCCGTGTCGCAGCCGATAACGAGCCTGCCTCAGGATCTCCTCATACACAGTGATGCTCTCCACCCCTGGAGATGAGGAAGCACCTCAGGGCAGGGGCCAGTGGAGGCAGGACCTGTGCAGGACCCTCTCTCCTGGACTCCCACCAGCTGACACCACACAAGCTGTAAAGAGGGTCAGCCCCGTCTCTGCAGAGGGGCGAGCTGAGGTCAAAGCAAGAGATGCTCCTCTCCATCCCTGCCCGCTCTGCCTAACTAGGATGGAGAGACCAAGGCTCCATTTCCTGTTCTGTAGCTTCTGAGGAGGAATGGAAGAAGGACATAAAGACATCTTGGGCCAGGCATGGTGGCTCACACCTGTAATCCCAGCACTTTGGGAGACAGAGATGTGCGGATCACAAGGTCAGGCGTTCGAGAGCAGCCTGGCCAATATGGTGAAACCCCATCTCTACTAAAAATAAAAAATTAGCTGGGCATGGTGGTGAGCCCCTGTAGTCCCAGCTACTAGGGAGACTGAGGCAGGAGAATCGCTTGAATTCAGAAAGGCAGACGTTGCAGTGAGCCAAGATCGTGTCACTGCACTCCAGCCTGGGTGACAGAGCGAGACTCTGTCTCAAAAGGGAAAAAAAAAAAAAAGACATCCTGAAAGACCGAAAGGGAGATGGCAAGCCGGAGGGAATCTGAGAAAGGGGAAAATACAGAAGTCCTCAGTGAGCCCTGGAAAGGAGTGGAAATAGGAGGGGAACTGGTTATCTCCATCTTCTCCATTCTCCCTCCAGGCTTCCTTTGGAAACTACCAAATCATCACTCCCACTAAGAGATGAGCACTTCCTGTAAAGCCCTGGTGTGCATGTGAGATTAGTAAGCTGTAAGACACAGATGACCAGCAACAAACAGCTAGAGGGTTAGAAGGCTGGGCAGAGATGAGCCGAAGGAGGAAAGGAAGGCGAGAAGCCTGAACGGAAACAGGAGTGGGACCAGAAGCGGAGGTGAGCTAGGCTATGGAGAGGAGCAGAAAGAGAGAAACATTCGGAGCCTAAACCCGGCATACCTCCTCTAGGGACAATCTGGAAGCCAGAGGATCTTCCAGGCTGGGAAAATGCAAAACGCCACTTGTCCACATCCCTGGATGGGAAGGAGGACCCTCTGGGCTTCCCAGGTGCTTACTTATGGGGAGAGGCACACACAAACAGAGGACAGGCCCTGAGGGCCCACTGACCAGCAATGGTGAGGTAGGCAGACGTGTTGGTGAGCTCCAGCCCTCGCTGCTGCAGGGAGGTTATGTCCAGGAGCAGGCTTTCCCCGCTCAGGGTCCAGGTCATCCCCCACCAGAGAAATTTCACAGCCGTCCAGGTTGTGCACAATCTCATCTGACATGCGTGTGTCTGTCACTGGGTTGGGAAGAGTAGGGTCTGGGGTCAGAGCCAAAGGGCCCACAGGGGCTCTGAGACCCAGCCGTGGCTTCATCACCACTCTCCCTCCCTTTCCAGGGTCAGGGAAAGGGAAGTCAGCGTCATTTTCAAGAATATCATTATGCAACAATTCACTTCCACCCACGGGTTTCCCACTTGCTTTCCTTCTTAAAGGTAAGTTGTTCAGTCAAACAAACACAGGATGGAGTCACTTTCTGCTTCCAGCTCCAAGAGTTCTCCCACACTCTGGCTCCAGACACTGGCTGGTTCTCTGGATGGTGTTACTCCCCCGGAGTCGTCCTTACCTGTGCCCTGCCAACTCTCATCCTTTTTGGCCTCCACCTGGTGAGAGATGGAGCAGGTGATTTGAAGATCAGGGAACAAAGGGACCCCCTCAGGTCCCTCAAAGTCCACAGCTGGGCGGGCAAAATGGGCAGTGCCACTCAGCAGGATCTGGGGAGCATCGGGCTGAAGGACCACCACGTAGCCCTCCACTTCAGGGATGGAGACACAGGACTCTTCACTGAAGCACCTATGTGAGAAAGGAGGAGAAGCAGCATGTGACCCCGACACTTCCTCCCTGAAAACTTGCATTCTGTTCCACTTCCCACCCCAGCCTCTACCTCTATCATAGAGCATCTCACATCAGGGAGTGGCAGGGGAAGAAAGAGGGTCATGCCCCTGCACCCCAACCCCCACAGCAGTTGAAGGGAGACATATCCTTTCCTGGTAGGATGTCACCAAGGAAATGTCGAAGACAGAAGGTCAGGTAACCCCAACCTGTGGGTGTCATCACACCATCAATGCCCTACCCCAGGATTATAGGGTACCTATAAGTCCTATTTCAATGAAAAATATAGCAAACTGAACTGACAAACATTTATATATACACACAATTCTTTACCCAGGAGTTTAAAAATACATGGGATCAGTATACTGTCTGGCACATATGTACCCAAATTATCCAACAATAGCAGTAGAGTGTGGACATCTATCAGAGGATGTCCTCCTCTTGGTGTGTCTGCCATTCCCTTCAATATTGGGGAAACACACTTTGGTAGGTGAGATCATCTGACCACCTTGGACCTAGATCCACTGTCCCATGAAGCTTGAGGATCCAGGCACCAGGACAAGCTATCCCTAGAGGACTCCACCAAGCCAGACCAACCAACAGCATAGCTGCTCAGGAGTGACGCTCCCAAGATCACTTTTACCAGTAATACAGCATCCCACAATCTATAGCCCTTGCCAGTTTATGAAGCATTTTTCCCATATCATTTTATTATAACCTCATTTCTGTGCTGCAAAATAGGGATAAGAAACCAAAGCTGAGGCCGGGCATAGTGGCTCATGTCTATAATCCCGGCACTTTGGAAGGCTGAGGCGGGAGGATCCCTTGAGCTTAGGAGTTCAAGACCAGCCTGGGCAACACTGTGAAACCCCGGCTCTGCAAAAAATACAAAAATTACCCAGGTGTGGTGGTGGGCTCCTGCAGTCCCAGCTACTCAGGAGGCTGAGGTGGGAGAACACTTGAGCCCGGGAGGCGGAGGTTGCAGTGAGCTGATGAGATCATGCCACAGCACTCCAGCCTGGGCGACAGAGTGACAGAGTGAGACCCTGTCTCCAAAAAAAAAAAAAAAAAAGAAAGAAAGAAACAAAGAAAAGAAAAGGAAAAGAAAGAAACCAAAGCTCAAGCATCTGGGCCACAAAAGAAATTATATGTCAGAGTCAAGCCTTAAACCATTCTTCTCCTTCCAAGTCCACTGATCCTTTTTTTTTTTGGGGCAGAGTCTCACTCTGTAGCTCAGGCTGCAGTGCAGTAGTGCCATCTCAACTCACTGCAAGCTCCGCCGCCCAGGTTCAAGCAATCTCCTGCCTCAGCCTCCTGAGTAGCTGGGACCACAGGCATGCGCCACCACACAAGACCCTATTCCACTGATTTTTCCACTAAACTACAGGCACCATTTGGGGCCTGAGTTTGCACCAGGGAAATGTATCTATAAAGAAGTTTCCCCACTTGAACAGGCAAACTTCACAGTGGAGTTAGTGATGCAGGAGAAGGGACTCTGATCCATATGCTGGTGCTAATGGAAATGATTTTGCAGAGAGGACGGTGATTATTAGTGTTACTGAGCATGCCCAGCTTGACTGCTGGAGCCAAAAGAGAGAAGGCATAATCTCAGCAGGCATGATGAGCACAGAGCCCCTGGAGTTACCAATGCCCACGATGTGCTGAGTTCCTGTGCTACACGGAGCAGGGCCTATTACAATCTGCACTGTCATCCAGATAGGCCTAAGGCAAAGCTCCTTGGGAAACAATCCCAGATGATCCTGAAGGCAGAGGTTCCAACAGACATCCTCCCTGCAGTGAGCAATGCTGGGCTGGGCTGCTGCTCTCAGAATCCCAAGGCGAATAGGAGGCCTGACCCAAAAGCACTGATTGTCTGGTAGAGAGATTAGACATGGCACACAAACATTAAAACGAAGGCAAATACGGTCATCGCCGTATGCGTGGAACAAACAAATAACCAGAAGAGTTCAGAGGAGGGAGAGGTTATTTCTGGCGAGGATAAGAGCAGGGTGTTTGGAAAAGGAAGGTAGGAATGATCAGAGAAAGTAGCAACTGAGCTAGCCTTTGAAGGAGGGTAGAACTGACCCAGAGTGGATGGCAAGAAGCTTACTAAGGAGAGTAGGGGAAGTATGAGGCAGGAACAACTAGGAGGAGCCAAACCACTAGTGGCTTTAAATGCCATGATAAGATCTGGCTTTTTTCTCTCTCTAATTTTTTAGAGACAGGGTCCCGCTCTGTTGCCCAGGCCGGTGTGCAGTGGTGAAATCACAACTCACTGCAGCCTCGAACTCCTGGGCTCAAGTGATTCTCCCACCTCAGCCTCCTGAGTAGCTGGGACTATAGGCATGCAGCCTGTTGATTGTCCAGTCTGGTCTTGAACTTGGCCTCCCAAAGTGCTGGGATTACAGGTGTGAGCCACTGCACCTAGCACATTTGACATTTTTATGCAGTGGGCAAGAGGAAGCCACGGACATCTTTTTCATCATGGAAGTGTGATGATGAAAACTCAACTTAAGATCACTCACCCAGCCTCAGAGTGGAGGATAAATAAAATTAGAAGACTAGAGATAGGTCAGCTAGTTAGGAGGCAATGGGCCAGCTAAGAGGTCATAAAACCTGGGCTAGAACAGCAACAGCAGCAAAAGAAAGAGGAGACAGATTCCAGACACCCAGCACAGAGGCAGGGTCCAGGTGACTTGGCAACTGATGGGGAGTGGAGGATAGACAGGGAGGAATCCCAGATGACTCAGAGGTTTCAAGCTCTGGGTGACTGCAAGGACAGAGACGCCATTGCAGAGAGAGCTCAGCGGGAGGAGCTGGTCTGGGCAATGCAGATGATTATTTCAGCATTAGCTCATCTGGTTGAGGTGCTGGCAGAACTTCTAGATAGAGGTTACAGGAAGCAGGTGGAAAGTCAGAGGACAACACTAGAGAAAAAGTTGTGGTGTCCATCTGTTCAGGGGTCAATGCCACAAGTAGATGGGCTTTCCAAGGAAGATATTTTTTTAAAAATTAAGGAAAACCTAAATTTAGGCCTTGACTAAATACTTGCATAAATCTGGCTTTAAATAGATGGAGGTCCAAGAACTGCAAACTGGAAGATATGGAAGCCACATGGGCAGGGGCAAGGAAATGCATCAGGGAAAGGGAGGTGTTGCTAGGTACCTGTCTCTGTTGCGTACACACACTTGTACACACACACACACACCTCCCTCTACCTTTTCTCCCACGACCTTGGGGAAGTATTATGACAGCACCAACCCTGTAGTAACCTTAGAAATGGAGAAATGAAAACTCTCTTAACCTCACAGAGAAAACATCAAGTACCCTTCCGTCTACTAAAGGGACCAAAGGCAGGTTCCAAGCCCTTGGATGAACCTCTATCCTGGGCACGAAAAAGATAGGAGGAATTCAGATGAGCCAGTCAGCGAAGAGAATGTCAACTCCTCCCCCTGCAGGAACTCCCCTTGCAGAGCTCCACCCTAGGCCAAAAACCAGAGCCCTCCCTTCTGACATGGCTCCTGAGTATTGGAGGGGGATGAGGCAATGCCTTGGCTTTTGAGGCATTAAGCCTTTCATAACTGGATGACAGCTCTTTAACAACTGGAGCTCTGACTGGGACATGGTAGGGTGCATACTCAGCGATCAGCTGCACCCACGTGACCTCATCTGCCTGTGACCTTCAGCTCTACACCTGAAACTCTAAGCGTGAGGCCTGATAATCACGCCCAGTCATACTCTAGGGCTTAGAGCCCTCTCCCCCTCTAAACCCAGCCCTCCCCAGGATAGGGGAAAGTTAGAGATGTTTATCTTCATATAGCTCACAGAGAATCTGAGGCAGAATCGGGGAGAGGAGGAGCAAGACGAGAACGCAGAAATCCTGACTCCTAAATCATGTAATTCACCCACTAGATGGCAGTATCTTCTAAAACCGCTCTTAAACCACAATAAGGGGTGAAAATGCCTTCTTGTAATAATAACCAACATTTAAGTAGCATAAGCTGTCTGCTAGACATTTGATCCAGATTATATCATGTAGTTATCATAGCAATTCCACAAGTTGGACTGTATTGCTATCGGTACTTAACAGCATTTGCCCAGTGCTAAAAAGCTAGCAATAGACTCGGTGTTCTTAACTATCATCCTTTCATTGCCTCTCGATTGATCTGTATTTTTAAACATGTCATATATACTCAAACCTTGAAATAATCTACAATTTTTCTTTTAAAGACTCCAAATATCATTCACTATGAATTCAGAGGTCAGCAAACTTTTTCCATGAAGGATTAGACAGTAAATATTTTCTGTTTGGGGGCCATATGCTCTCTGTCCCAACTGCTCAGTTCTGCCATCACAGTGTGAGTAGCCATAGACATATGCAAATGCATGGGCACTGCTGTGTTCCAATAAAACTATTTACAAAAGCAGGCAGCAGGCCAGATTTGGCCTGGGACTGCCAACACCTAGACCTAGGTCACCATATGTGACCTTGCGAGAGTTTACTGAAGCAGTATGAAAACAGGTGAAGCAGCCAGGACTCACTATTTGCTCGGGGGTTATCCAAGCAATTTGTATCGAGTCAGAATTCATGTCAGGTCTCCCCCACTCCCAATCCTGTGTCCCAGTTTACGTAACAGCACAGAGGCATAGGGAAGATCAAAGCCCGAAAACCCCAGAAGTTTGAGTTGGTGGAAAGAGTAATTAATTGATTGTTGAGAAATCTGAGGGAGTCCAGACTCTCTACCCATATTAATTGCTATATGACCTTCAGCGGTCAATTGTCTCCATTTGAGGACTCAATCTCCTCATCCATAAAAACAAGAGAGGTACGGCTAGCCCTAGGTGACACCTTAAGCCAAGGAGCTGTGACACTGTCTGGCTCTGCTCGATGATTTGCCCTGCCCCACCCAACACTCACTTGACAGCAGTGGTGAGGCGCAGGGGCCTGACGCCGGGCGTGGCAAAGCGCAGAGTGTTCATGTAAGCCACATGCTGCAGGGCATGGTTGAAGGTCTCCACATCATCCCCCTCCAGGGTGAGCAGGGACTGTGAGGGGTTCACGTGGACCTGGGCCCCAGACACAGACAGCTGAGAGCAGGGCCAGGAGGTGGGAAAAGAAGGGAGCAGAGGTAGAGGGGGTGGGGCAAGGGTGAGGGGTAGGGGGCATGCCGGGAAGAACAGGGCTAGAGGACAGGGCGATACCTTCATGCCTTTGCCCAGGCTCTCGAAATCCCTATAGTCCAGCCCCTCCCGACATGCATAGAGGCACTCGATGACCTCACGGCTCTCCAGGCGACCTGAGCGCACGCTGAAACCAGCCAGGTAGCCGTGGAAGTAGTGGTGGATCAGCAAGGGGTCTCCTAGGGCAGGAACACAGGAGCAGGACGGGAGGTGAGAAGAGTGGAGGATGGAAAAGGACAAAGGCTGAGAGAAAGGGAAAGGAGAGAAAAGCAGAAGAGTTGAGAAAGAAAACAAATGGAAAAATGTGAAAAAAAAAGAAAAAAGAATGAGAGGTGAGGGGAGAAGTAAAGATATGGGGAGGCTGGAGAAGGGAGAAAAATGAGACAATAGAAGACAGAATAAAGCCAGGGGGGAGAAGAAGAAGGGTGAAAAGTAGAAGCAACAAAGATGAGAGGGAGGAAGAGAAGGAAACAGGACCAACAGGAGGAAAGAGGAAAAACAAGGAGGATGCGGGAGGAGGCAGGAGAGGACGTCTTTCCAGTGACATGCAAGGAGACCAGGATGGATGTGAGGGAGCTTCACAGATGCCCAGACCTTCCCCCTCCTGCGTGTCTGACTCCTGCCACCTCCCTTCTGCCATGTGGAAAGCCAGCAAGAGAGCCCCATTCTTCATTCTGTGGGCAGGACAGGACACCCAGAACCCAGCCCAGCTGCCTCTGGCCTTACCACTCCAGGAGCCCCTGCCTTGCTGTATTTCTCGGAGGCTCTGCCCCCTGGTGGCCTTGAAGGCTGTTACAGGCCGGATAGGATTTGGGGTGGAAAAGGGATCTCAGAATAGAAAGTGAGGATGAAAACTCTCTGGTCTCCCCCAGTTCTTACACACGGAGTACCTTGGGTGGTGTCTGTACTGTTGTCTCCCTTTTCCTTCTCTTTGTTCTTCTCCTCTGGGGACAAAAAAAGTGGTGGTGATCTCAGGGATGTGGGAAAGATTCATGGAGAGGAATGAGACGTCTTCCTCTCATCTCCATGAGTGCTCTCATGCCCACGTGGAACTCTCACCCTGCCCATGTATAACCTGCAACCTGTCAGCTCAGCTCCAACCCTTCTTTTGTCATGTCCCAACCTCTCCAGCCTCCGGTGTAGCCAAATCCCCAAATATGATGTGCTGCTGAGGAAACACGTGGGCTCTGGTAAGGCAGACAGGCACATGCACACACACGCTCCCAAGAGGAGAAAAGTTTTTTTAATGGCTTAAAAGTTGGAAGACTGAGGACACTCTAAGGGGTTACTCTCCTTGAGAAGTCATCATCACTTTGATGGAACAAAGTGGAAACTGGCTAGAGTTAGAAAGAGAGAGTCTGGGGATGCCTGGGAAGTTGATTCCTCCAAGTCAGAGGTGATGACCCATTGGATTAGCAGGAGATACGGGAAGGAGGCTGTGGCCCCCTCCCATGGAGATCCTCAGAGTCACCCTGCCCAACGGCAGAGAGATGCATGAGGCAGCCTCAGCCGCAGGGTCAAACTGCCCTTGCCCCTCACCAGTCCACCTCCCTTCCCAAATCCTAAACCACTGGAGTCTTCACTGAGACACTCAGAGGGACTTACCAGCCCAGCAGGCCCCAATCATGAGAGCAGGCTCCCTTCGGGGTGGGTGGATGAGGCCATTGTCATGGATGAGGGCAGGGTCGAAGGAGATGCCATCAGCGTAGAGTGTGACTGTGGGGAACTCAAGGTTCAGAGCGTAGTGGTGCCACTCATCATCACAGACCTGGGTGAGTAGGGTACGGGCAAGAGCCTCTCAGGTAATTCCTCTTCAGAAAGCTAACCCCAGGCACTGCCCCATCTCCTGGGAGAGAGGGGACATTCCCTCATATTTCCAGTTCTACCAACAGGGCTTACTAGTGCTTTGCCGCCTATCCAGCTCAAGGAATAACATCCTTGTCCAACATCTATCAGGCAACCAACCTAGTACCAAAGATTCCACACTTCAGGTAAATCTTGAAAGCTATAGCTATCCCTCAGAGGAGTAACACGCTCTCATGAATAAATTCCCCCCCAAACTTCTGTATTACATATGTATGTAAGGCACTGGAAACTCTAGGGTAGTTTCTTTTTGTAAGAGACAGAGTTCCTCCGTCCCCAGGCTGGAATGCGGTGGCACAATCATAGTTGACTGAAGCCTCAAACTCCTAGGCTCAAGCGATGCTCCCACCTCAGCCTCCAGAGTAGCTGGGCTACAGGTATGTGCCACCATATCCAGCTAATTTTTTTTATTTTTTAGAGATGAGCTCTCACTATGTTGCCTAGGTTGGTCTCGAACTCCTGGGCTCCAGTGATCCTCTCAGCCTCCCAAGTAGCTGGGATTACAGATTATCTCTAGGGTAGCTTCTAACCCAACATTAAGCACTAAAATAAATATTGCTTCCCTTTGCAGTCTCTCCTAGGGCTAGCCCAGATGGAATGGGAGATGGTCAGAGTAAAAGGGGCAGAAAATACTCTGCCTCATCCAGTTCCAAATGTTGGGGTCCCTCAAGGCTCAGACCTAAGCCCTCTTCTCTTTCTTCTCTACACTCTTTTCCTAAAAGTCACCTCATCTGTTGCCATGGGGTTGGGTAACTCTGAAACCTACATCTCCAGCCCAGAACTCTCCTCTGAATACTGGGTTCTCCACTTGGATGCTGCACAAGCATCCCACATTTAACACGTGTAAGATGCAAGTCGATGCCCTTTCCCAAATCCCTCAGTTTCTCCCCCAGGCAGTATAAATGCTCCATCATCTATCCAGCTAATCAAGTGATGACGTAGGAGACAACTTTGATCTTTCCTTTCCCTCAACCTCCACATCCAATCCATCAGCAGGTGCTGTTGATCCCAGGTCCAAACAGGGCTACAAGCTGCAGGTTTCTGTGCAAGTCTCTCCATCTCCATTGCCATACATCCGTCATGTCCCCAACCCCTTTTATGCAGACTGTTGAAACAGCCCCATCTACTTCCACCATTAGATCTCTTCAATACATCCATCCAACAGTTGTCAAGGGGATCTTGCTAAAATGTGAATCTGGCCAGGCGTGGTGGCTCATGGCTATAATCCCAGTCTTTAGGAGGCCAAGAGGGACAAATCACAAGGTCAAGAGATCGAGACCATCCTGGCCAACATGGTGAAACCCAGCCTCTACTAAAAACACAAAAATTAGCTGGGCATGGTAGTACACACCTGTAGTCCCAGCTACTTGGGAGGCTGAGGCAGGAGAATTGCTTGAACCCAAGAAGTGGAGGTTTCAGTGAGCTGAGATCATGCCACTGCACTCCAGCCTGGTGACAGAGAGACTCCATCTCAAAAAAAAAAAAAAAAACAAACAAACAAAAAAAAATCTGATCAGGTCATTCCTCTGCTTTAAATCCTTCAAAAAACACTTCCTGCCAGGCGCAGTGGCTCAGGTCTGTAATTTCAGCACTTTGGGAGGCCAAGGTGGGCAAATCACCTCAGGTCAGGAGTTCAAGACCAGCCTGGCCAATATGGTGAAACCCCATCTCTACTAAAAATACAAAAAATTAGCCAGCTATGGTGGCAGGCGCCTGTAATCTCGGCTACTCGGGAGGCTGAGGCAGGAGAATCGCTTGAACCAGGGAGACGGATGTTGTAGAGAATGAAGATCACATCATTGCACTCCAACCTGGGCAACAAGAGCAAAACTCTGCCTCAAAAAAAAAAAAAAAAAAAAAAAACACTTCCCATCTCTCATAGGACAAAAATCTAAACTAACCCTGCTGAAAAAGTCCATTGTACAACCTGATCACTGCCCATCTCTGCAATTTATCTCCGGTCTTGTTCGCTGTACTCCAACCTCACTGGCCCTCTCTCCATGCTTGGAACATGCTGAGCTCTTTCTTGCCTCAGGGCCTTTGCATCTGCTATTCCCTCTTCCTGGAACCTCCCCACTCTCTTCCCACAGCCAGCTATTTCTCATCCTTTAGCACTAGGCTTAAACTTCATCTCAGTCAGGTCCCCTCAAGAGCATCCAATCTAAAGCGAGTTCACCTCTCCTTGCTGCCCCCATGCTCTACCCCAGTCCCCTGCTTGCTTCTTTTGGAGGATTTATCACAATTTATCATTCTATATGTCTATTTACTTCTTAAAAGTCTATCTCCCCAATAAAATGGGAGTTCAATGACGACAAAGATTTCGTTTCATTCATTCTTTCCCCAGAACCTAGCTGAATGACAGAGACTTGGTTGTATTTACTAGATACTGACTGATTAAATGAGGGTGAAGTAAAGGAAGATAGCCAGGGTAACGTCACCAATACTTGCAATGTGGAGGGGAAATCAAGAAGCAGCAAATGGCAGACTGCCTCTTTAAGAGTCCCACAGGCAGCAAAACTGTTGTAGATAGCCCTCAATTATCTAGTTTATACGTTTTCTAGGTGCTTCTGTTTCTCTCTTCTACTGCTTTTTTTTTTTCGCCATTTGCTTACTCAGCTACTCCATCAGAACTTGCAAGAGAAATAGAAGGAGATGGAAACTCAAATTAGTCCTCACTGGTCCTTGCGGTCAGCCCGGAGAATAAATAATGAAGAGGCTGCAGCTGTTGACTCAAGAGAGGATTTTAAATATTTCGTCCATTTTTTTTTAGCCCTCCTCAATCATGGCTGATAATAGTGAGAATTGGCATATACAGAGAGAGTGCCTTTCAGTCTCCAAGGGCCTATTACATCATTTAATCCCAACGACTCTGGGATATAGAATTCTTTTTATCCCTATTTAGCAGGGGTTTTTTAACTCTGATGTTTACACATATTAACGAAGATGTCATAGCTAGCAAATTCCCTTGGCAGGACTCAAACCCAACCTATGTACCTTAGAATGACTTAGAATGTCCTGAATACAACAGACTAACTGCCTGGGAATCAGGGATGTGTACTGTTAAAGTTCTAAATAAGAGAGAGATGGAATAAAACAAGGGACAAATAGATGGTTGGTTGAGTTTGGTGTTAGTAGTCATTTGTTCCTCATTATTGTCATTTTTTAAATCCAGGACTGCTTTCTGCAGGGGACAAGCCTTGGGAAAAGGGAACAGGAGGACCTGGGAGTAGAATGGTCAGGGGCTGAAAGTGGAGAAGCAAAGAGAGGGCAAGGGGGAACCCAGAAAATGCTGACCCTGCCGAGAGAAGGACCTTTCATAAAAGTTAGTCACATCTACCCAGGCCTCCCAGGAGCCTGGCTCTGGCCTCACCTGCTCCAGCTTCCAGAGGAACTTGACTGGGCGGGCACTCTCAAGCAGGGGCCAGTAGAGGAAGGCAATCCTGCAGCCATGGACAGTCAGCGAGTAGTGAGAGAAGCCGTCCTCTGAAGGAACAGGAAGGGAATGAGGTCAAGTTCAGAGGCCGAGGACAGAACAAGTTCAAAGCAGCAGGAAGGAGAGGACATTGGATTCTCTTAATCCTCTCTCATTCCCTCGTTCTCTAGCAATCTCTCTCTCTCTCTCACATGCACACGCACACATACACACACACACACACACACACACACACATACACACACACACTCCAGTGCAACTAATAACTCAGGCTTCTTAGGCAACCTGGCTGGCTGAGGGGGGGATCATCAGCTGGCCCACTCCCTCACCAGCTCTTCATCAGTGCTGTCATTAATACAGACATCATGGGTGACAACTCTTTTCAAAAGAGTTGTCGAGGTCAACGTCCCTTTTCAAGGTCACGAAAAATGAGGTTGGAGAAGTGGCTAGAAATGAAAGAGCGGGTCAAGACTGAGCCCTCTCCAATGGAGTGTGCCCTGCAGTGAGGGAAGAACAGGGCTCAGAGATGGGGCCAACCAGTAGCAGGATGGGATGGTGAAAGAATGGGGCACACCATTACCCAGACTTTCCCACTGCAATGGAGGGGCTTTAATGGGAGTAGAAATGGGGGCGGGCAGCCTACCACATGGTGGGACACAGAGAAGTTGATTGGGCAACTGAAAGGAGAGTAGCAGTGGGGTCCCATTGCACTCTGACAGCAGTAGGGTCCCACATGTCATGTTGGGGATGAAGCACAGAATCAAGGCATATCAAACCTGGCACTTGCACCTCACAAATGAAGAGAGGGGATGTGACCTGTCCACAGTCACACACTGGGCAGTGACAGAGGCAGGACAAGAAGCCAGTTTCCCTCTCTGACTAGTGCCTGGAGTGGAGGCTTACCATTCTGGACAGTGTTACATACGATGGTTTCCTCTTCCTTCTTGCCCTTGTTGGGGAGTTACTCCATGCTTCATCCAAAAGGACAGGGTGAAGTGGTCACTGAGGCTGTCCTGGGGCCCAGAGCCCAGCCCACTGGGACCACCCAGGGGCACCTGCACAGCCTGGGTGCCATTGAACCAGTAGATCAGGCTGCTGTCCTGGCTGTAGTGCACCGAGAGCCCCGCCGTCCAGTTGGCATTGGGGCCGGGCATGGGCAACAGATCCACCTCCCCAGTGGCAGCACCTGTGGGAGGCACAAGTGTCAGAGCCAAGGAGCAGCAGATGGTGAAATGGGCAGGAGGCAGGGAAAGAGGGACTGATGGGAAAAGATTTCCTACAGCATGTCTTGCTGCCTCTTGTGGCCTTTCAAAGACAAGAGAGGCATGAACTCTCTTTAAGAGTATCTCTCCTGTTAACCCATTCTCCAGCTCTTCGTCTCTTCCTACCATTGTTCCACCACGCATCTGGTGACTGGTGCGACAATTAGGCATCTTTGCCAAAGACATATTTACCTGCCCTTTGGGCCACAAAAGCTAACCACGTGTCACAACTTCTGTGGATAAACGCCTGTGGATGGCCAGAGGTGACGTAAGGCAGAGTCTTGGAGAAGTTTGGACAGAGGCTGGATGGGAAGGGACTGGCCTCAGGCAGTGTTGGGGGCACACGCACCGCAGAGTTTCCGCAGCGCCCGCTCTGAGTAGTTGTCACGGTCGCAGCCCTTGGCCACATGGCTGGTCTGCAGCTCTATGGTGGCCTGAATGTTCCAGAGTGGTTCATCACAAGTCTCCAGGCGGATACCAGGGAACAAAGCCAAGCTCCCGGCACCTGGTGCATATTCGATCCTTTTGTTCCAGCCTGCATGGGTGAGGCAGAGAGGGTGACGGGGGAGAGAGAAGGGTAAAGCAGCCTCCCCTCTCCATGCTTCTCTTGCCATGTCCATGGACAGTTTGGGACTCCTGGCAGATGGCCCAGCCAGAGTAGATAGCTGCAAGTCTACCCCAATATCCTCCAAGCCCTAGCCTAGCCCCCATGATTGTCAGAACGGACAGAAGGAGAGACCAAGGAAAAGGATGATTCACAAGATGGGGCACAGTGCAGAGCTCTCACCTTGCCAGCTGGGTTTACAGGTGGGCTTCACCTGAATCTCCACCTCTGCATCATCTGCCGCCCGCTTCTTCCCACAGTCATAAGCCGTCACCGTAAACTTATAGAGCCTCTCACCACTGTACTGCAGCTTCTCTGTGTTCTCAATGTTCCCTGGGGTGGGGTCAGAAGGACAGAGCATGAGAACACTGGAGAAAGCCCAGGGCAGCAAGGAGAGGATGTGTGCGTTCATCCGGCATCAGGCAGGTCAGGAAGCAGGATGCAGGGAGGAAGGCGTCTGGGAGGAGAAGGCTGCATTCAGGAAGAAGGGTGAGGTGAGGGTCTGAGGGGCGAAAGTGGAGAGTGCAGCCCGGGGTCACCCTGAGGGAGGTGAATGCACATGGATGGCCAGGGAAGCCGGGGCCAACTCACCATCGTTGTCAATGAGGAAAGGGGTGTTGGGTGTGAGAATCTCATAGTAGCAGATCTGGCTGTACTGGGGGGAGCAGTCACCATCAATGGCTTCCACCCGCAGGATGCGGTCATAGAGCTTCCCCCTCCGTCACAGCCGCACGGTACAACCGCTCCACAAACACTGGGGCAAACTCGTTCACATCATTGACCCGCACATGCACGGTGGCCCTGCACAGACCGAGGGGAGGAGGGATGAGGACACATCAGCCAGCTTCAATACTGTACATCGAGATACAGCCTCGATAGGGTACACCGAGGTACAGCCTCGATACGGTACACTGAGCTATGACCTCCATGCAGCACACTGAGGTACAGCCTCGACACTGTACACCGAGGTACAGCCTCGATACGGTACACTGAGCTATGACCTCCATGCAGCACACTGAGGTACAGCCTCGACACTGTACACCGAGGTACAGCCTCAATACAGTACACCGAGCTATGACCTCCATGCAGCACACTGAGGTACAGCCTCGACACTGTACACCGAGGTACAGCCTCAATACGGTACACCGAGCTATGACCTCCATGCAGCACACTGAGGTACAGCCTCGACACTGTACACCGAGGTACAGCCTCAATACAGTACACCGAGCTATGACCTCCATGCAGCACACTGAGGTACAGCCTGGATGCGGTACACCCATATGCCAGAAAGGAGCAAGCAAGACTCCCGACTGGGAGCCAGAACAGGAGGAAGCCTGCCCATCTATCCCTGAGACTGGGGCAGTCAGCATGCTCCTCCCCACCCCCACAGGGCACTAGGCTGCATCAAAGTCATGCCGGGGAGAGGACAACACCAGGGAGAGGGCCCCGACTGATGTAGGGGATGAGGAACAAGCCCCAGGTGTCCTCAGGAGATGATTTTGATGACTTCGGGTTCAGGGTGCCAGGAGGAGGGGTAGGGCATAAAACCCAGCAGAGTCTTCCTTCACAACAGTCAGATCCAGGGGGATAACCAAGGAAGATGCAGAGTAAAGGGCAAATTAAAACCAGCTATAAGAAGGAAAAGGGCATTTGTGCAAAGGTCACAAGTCATCTGACACGTCTGAACAGGACGTGCAGGCAGCGCTGCCTCCCTTGCAGGTTCGTGTCAGGTGTGGCCCCTCCCTAGTCATCCACCAGGGCAAGCAGAGCTGGGTCAAGGCCCTTCATGCTGAGCCCTGCCCCAAGCCAAGACCCAGGCTCTCAGGCCCCAGAGGCAAGGGTCCTATCTTCAAATGGGAAACTGAGTCACAAAGAGCATTTTATCTCTACTGCCTCTTAGTGGCCCAGGAATCCTGACTGAAGATCTTTCTTATTCTCAAATAAGAATTTAGCTGGCAACAGGCGTAGGTGTCCCAGACCCGCGCCTCTGTCTTGCTACAACCATCCCCTGCCCACCCTCACCTAGAGCTAAATGTGTATGTTAGGGATGGTGTGTGTGGTACACACTGCAAATAGAGTGGAGGGGGCAGTTGAAAGGAATCTGGATGTATGCTGAGTGTATTCATCCTCTTCCTTCTTGCTCTCCTCCTCATGATAACGCCCATGTACTGAGCCCTTCACTGTGTGCCTACCATCTCCTTGAATCTTCACAGCAACCTTATGAAGTAGGCACCATCACTATCTCCATTTTACAGATAAGGAAAAGCAAGTCCAGAAAGGCTAGACCTTGCCTCCCAAGGTCACGGAAGGCAAAGCCAAGATTACACCCACTGAACTCTACTATATGTTTCTGTCACCTTGCCTGAAGGTCCCTAAATCCTAGGACCAGCAGGGGATGGGGTTCCCTAAGTCCTAGGAACAGCAGCGGGGTCGGGGTGGATGTTCAATGACCGCACGGACAGAGGTTGGTGGGCTCGGGAGCAGGAGGAGGACCGTGCAGCACATGGGACAGGAGACAAGCACTTCCTCACTTGTGGGACTTCTTGGTGTTGGCCCCATCGGGGCCCTCGCCACAGTCGTAGGCCTGGATGGTGAAGGTGTGTTCCTTCTGGGCCTCGCAGTCCACAGGCTCCTTGGCACGGATGAGCCCCTCTCCTGTCGCCTTGTCAAGGATCACAGCCTCAAAGGGCACCCCAGACCCATGGAGCCGGAAGCCACAGATTTCACCTGGCAAAGGGGAAAAGGGGAGGAGTGAGGCTGCTGTGTCTCCTTCCCCACCCTCAGCCTCCCCACCTGGGGTCCAGCTCCGCCTCTCCTCCCAAAGGAAGCGCTGTCCCTTCTCCTGTAGGCATAAAAGCATTAATTATCAAACACACAACTCCAAGCCCAGCTTCCCTGAGCAGCATCCTCCCAGAGCCTCCAGGCCTGAGATCTGGAAAAATCATGATGTGTTTAACCCTTGGCTGCCAATGTCCTTTTCTGTCTTCCTTGACTCAATATCCATTCTTCAATGGAGCCCGTTCCCTTCCTTGAGTCCGCCTTTATTTTTCCGAGGCCTCTTCCCTTACTTTCTCATCGCTTCCAGGTCCTTCCCTCCCTCCCTTGCTCTTGGCCCTCTTGCCCACTTTTCTCTGTCCTACACTGCCTTGCCAACCCCCAACCTCAATTACCTGCGTAGCGCAGTGGGGCATCCTTGTCCAAGGCAAAGAGTGGTGGGTTCAGCAGGACCGTGTTGTCGTTCTCCATGACGATGCCCTGGTACTCTGCCTCGATCCATGGCTTGTGCTTGTTGGCTGGCCCCGCCCCAGGGAGAGGAGATGAAGCACCTGTGAGCAGGGCCTCTACTCCCCCAATAACCCCTTACTGACCCAGACAACTCACACCCCAGCACCATCACCCTTTCTACCCCCTAGAGGAGCACCTTACAGTAGGTGGGTCGTTGAGGACAAGATATCAGCTACTAAAGGAGTCAGAGGGTCTGCAGGAGGTCATAGCCTTCTCCTATAGCAGGGTAGACAGTTTCCATGGAAACAACCTGCCCTGGGGGTGAGGAGGAGGGGACCACCATCTCCCTGGGAACCATGGTCAGAAAGTGGAGAATATTCTTTAGGGATTTCATGAGCTAGAGAATGGAGACCGGGAACTTCAGAGAGCAGTGGTGGGCCATGAGAAGGCCCTGGGAAAGGGAAGGGACAGATTAAGGGCAGCACTGAGACTAGAAAAAGATCTAGAAGTTTCCTGAGATCCTGATTGCTTATCCTCCTCCCCAACTCATTTCAGTCCTGATCCCTTCACTCTGCACTTCTCCCAGCCAAGCCGCAACTTGGGGCCATTCTCCCAGAGCGCAGGATGGGGAGAGAGGAGAGAAGAGAAGATATATAGGACAGAGGGGAGGGGGCAGAGAGGGGGCAGGAATGGAGCAGAGGAATCAATGCCGAGCAACTGGACCCAGCAGAGCCGTCATCCTAAGGGATTATCGGGCTGGCCTAGAAACATGACAAATCCCCTCCCTGCTTCCCCACCCCCCACACCCAAGAGAACACATTCAAAACCAGCACATTTCTATGTCCTCCACAAGACCATCAAACCACATTCCCTGAAACCCACTTTTTATACAGAACGTAATCCCAGTTCTTATCTACCCCACCCCCTCTTCCCTTCAACACCAGCCAATTCAGGATGGATGTGGGACTCATCAGACTCCAGATCTCCCCATCTTCTACCAGATTCCTGGTGAGGGGCTGTAGGGAAGCATGTTCCCTCCCCTTCCACATCGCCCCCCACCCCAGCCTCCACGCTTGCCCTATCTAATCCCACCATGCCAACACCCAGGCTCCCCAAAGCACACGCATGACACAGAGGGAAACTGAGTCACCAAAGGGAACCTCATCCCCAGTACCTCACAGTGAGCAAGAAACCCTGATTTTCTCCCCCAACCACACCCCAGCAAGCCTTTGGCATGGGAAGGCTTTCTTACTGATGACCACCATAACCCCTTCCTGAATGCTGAGGAGAAAGCCACAAGATGGTGCACAGGAGGCGGCACAGGAAGCGGCAGGAGGCGGCACAGGAAGTGGCAGGAGGCTAAGA
Source organism: Ateles fusciceps (assembly GCA_036589455.1). Classification (NCBI taxonomy): domain Eukaryota; kingdom Metazoa; phylum Chordata; class Mammalia; order Primates; family Atelidae; genus Ateles; species Ateles fusciceps. The sequence continues at coordinate 2,202,170 of JAZHEH010001593.1, forward strand.
GGCGAGGCTGAGGTCAGAGATGGGGGAGAGCAGGAGAGCGCGCTGGAAGGGCAGGGCCGGGCGCCTTCTGCACAGCTCCCCCTCCCACCCTGCTTGTCTCCCTGGGTCCCTGAGCCTCAGTCTCCTCTCCTCCTGGCCCCCTGCGGTCTCTGCCTTTGGTTTCACTCCTAGGCTCCCAGGCTCCTCCTTGACTCACTCTTTTCCTGATTTTCCTCTCATTCCTCCCTCTGTTTTCTGCCTCCACCTTTACCCTTTTCCATCCCCTCCTCACCCCCCTCCCACGCCTCATCTCCGGTCTTCTTCTCAGCTTTCCCTCTCACTACTCATTTAGCGCCCCCCACACACCCACTTCTGCCCTTTCCTGCCATTCTGCATCCGTTTCCACCCACCTGAGGCCTCTGCCCCCCAAGCCCTCCCTCCTGTCCTCCCTCTCCGTCCCTCCGACAGCCCCGCCCAGCTGAATGCATCCACCGTCTGCCAGAGAGGGCAGCTCTGGTAACCCCACAGCCCAGCTGATGCTGGCATAAGGGTATGAATGCAGAGTCACACGCAAAAACATACGTGCTCCGAATGGCCGAGCTGCAGCAAATACTTTCTCCCCAGGATGGGATGGAGGCGAAGCAGATGGATCTTCCACACACCCTTAGCATGCGCCAGGGAGAGGGAGAGCCACTGGGAGACGTACATCACCCGCTCGGGGGCAGTCCTTCCCAGACCCGAGGTCGCTACCGGCGTGTAGAAATTGGGGGAGGGGAGAAATAGAGACCCCAGGACGGGAATGGAGACCAAATGGGAGCAAGATGACCCACAAGAGACGCGCATGGGTAGAGATGGACCAGAGAGGAAGATGTGGCGGGGGAGAGAGCGAGAGGAGACGGAGCAGGTCTGAGAACACGGATGGGAAGGCGGGTGATCAGAAGAGGAGCGGACACCTGTCAGGTGCCAGGGAGCCTCGACACCTCCTTCCCACTGCCGACACCCCTCTTTCAGGGCCCCCACCCCCACCTCACTCACCTTTGTTACAGGAGCAGGACGCGAGCAGAGAGGCCAGCAGGAGGGGGCAGCAGCAGGAGGGTCATGGTGCGGCGTGGGGCAGGGCAGGGCCAGGCGGCTGCCTCCCGTGGGGAGCCTCCAGCCTGCGGGTTCCACCTTGCGGGAGGAATACAGGGGCTCTCCGAGGAGCGGGGGACAGCAGGGTAGGGACAGAGAGGAGCCTGCTGCCCACACTAGTCCATAGAGCGGACCTGGGCAGACCCCAATCCGGGTGGCTGAGGCGGGGGACTTGCGGCGGCTTCGCGTTCCCCCCCCGAGCCCAGCGTCCTCACTCTCTCACTCCCACCCCAACCCCGCTACTGCAGGATGACGTCAGCACAGCCGGGCCAGGACTGATGGGACCGCCGGCCAATCAGGTGACTGGGGGGGGGGCCAGGTGCTGCAGCGGGGGCGGGAGCCAATGGGACTGGGGCGTCGGGGCTGGAGAGCTTCAAGGCTCCTTCCCCTGGCTGCAATTTGGGGGAGCCGAGGAACTGCGAGGGCTGGGGAGGAAGCTGGAGAGCCACGGCGCGGGTGGGAAGAAGAGGAACGTGGGGGAGAAAGAAGCCAGGAGCCAGCGGGTGGGGAAGAGAGACGTCAGCGGGACCAGAGGGCGGCCCGGAGGGGTGGCATCGCGTCACCCCGCCCCCCAACTCTGCATTAACCTCTTTCACAGCCTCTTCCATCCACAGGTCCCTGCTGCGTGCCCCGTGGGAACGGTGAAGTAAAACCCTCAGTCTGAGCCTGAGAAACCCTGGCGTTTGTAGCCCAGGTCTGCGAGGAAGCCTCAGGGCTGTCCGCAGGGCGGTAGCGAGGCTCTGGGACCCGAGGAGGGGTAGGACGTCCTGCACCCCTCGAGCGCACCTGTCGGGACGGGCCGCCTCTTCCTGCCTACCTGCCCTGCCTCCCTCGCCCCGAATTTCACCTTAAACCGTGATGAACCAAGCCCAGTAGATTCTGAAGCCTGGGACGATGGCAGGTTTAGAGAGAAGTGGGCAGCTGAGGGCGGGGCACACGATTATTTAGGCGCTCCCACCCCACCCCCACAGAAATACATCTGGAAAGCATGGGCTGTCCTAAGGGCTGGGGACTGGGGGTTATGGTCTCATCGATGACTCAGAGGGAGAGGAGACCCTCTGCGTCCCAAGCCAAAGAGAATAAAATTCTCCAGTATAGCCAACAAACTCCTCTCTGGCTGTCTGCTCCTGACTTTGAACTCAGCACCCTGAACTCAGCCCCCCTCGGGCTGCTGACAGCCCCCTCTGCTAAGGAAGAGCAGTTTCTCTGCCTGCCTCCTAATGGCTCTATAGGACCAAGAGTCTGGAATGCCACTTCAGGGTCGCAGTTGATCACATTGCCTGAGGGAGCTATGGGGGCCAGGGCTACAGGGTGCTCTTCACGGTGGCTCCTGGCCAGCTGGCTGTCCTCACTGCCTCCCCTCACACCTTCCAACATCACTTAGTCCCAGGACCTCAGGATATTGTTAGAACTTATCTCCACCTCACACAGCCAGACCAGCCTCAGGTGCCTCCCAAGAGAGACTGCCCCTCAAGCCCTGGGACGGTTCCCAAGCCTGCCAAAAATGAGGTGAAGGCCAAAACTGACCTTTGGATGGCTCGGGTTTTGGGTGACTGACAGCCCCAGATCCTGCTCCAGGTTCCTTCCTCAGGAAAAGCCAAGTTCCGGCACAACTTTGCCAAATCCCTGCCCCTCCTTCAGGCTGCAGACACCAGCCCCAAACTCATCCTGGGGGGAGGGAGGAAGTCCGGTAGGGACTCTTATTGCAACAGGACTCCACCCCTATAAAAGCCCGGGTAACCAGGCCTTTACACATCCTGTCTTTGTTGGGGGGCTGGCCTGAGTCTCTCAGCCTCACCTGCTAGACAACACCCCCTCCTTCTTCACCCTGCCTCCTGTATTCTCCTGAAACCTTGATCTGCGCAATGCCTCCCCAACCTCACTGGCTACTACTGCTTTGTCTCACAGAAGAACATGGAGGACTACCTGCAAGCCCTAAGTAATGGCCTCGCCCTCCCAGACCCTATCACTCCCTTTCTTCCCTTGCCCTTCCTGCCTCTTAGTCCCATGGCGAAGAGGGAATGCCCGGGGTTGGACACTGTGGGAAGGCTCAGGCAGCTGGCGCCCGACCTGGGATCCATTTCTAACCAGGCATTGCTAGGAGGGGGTGAATCCACAGTCCCAAATCCAAAGAAGGGAAACTTACAGCCCTGAGGGGCTGCTGCAGGCAGGGGAGCTCCTGGCTGGCTGGCAGCACCCCTGCTAAGAGGCAGCCCCCCACAGACATCAGCTTGGCTCTGCGGAAGATCGCGGTGCTGCTGAAGCCCGACAAGGAGATCGACCACCAGGGCAACCACATGACAGTGAGGACGCTTAGCACCTTCCGAAATTACACTGTGCAGTTCGACGTGGGAGAGGAGTTTGAGGAGGACCTCAGGAGTGTCGATGGACGAAAATGCCAGGTACGTTTCCCCCTGGCTGGGGGGCAGCCGGAAGGAGGGATCACAGGAGACGCCTAACAATATGGGGCAAAACCAAGTGACCTCCCCCAGCCAGAGCAGGGAGTGCGGCCCTCAGGATACCAGTCTCCGGAACTAACAGGTCCTGGTGCTCCCGGTCTCTCTCCTACTTCTTCCCTGCCCCCTCTTATCACCAGCCCAAAGGGCAAAGAACAGGCCAACCGAGACCGAAGAGCAAACATTGCTCACCGTGCAGCCACTGTTGGTCACCCAGAGTCTCTTTTACTTAAGCCTCACTAACTTCACTCACCTGCATTTCTTTCTACTTCGTACATATTCTTTCTGAGTCTCCTTTACAGATCCTAGTCCTCCTGTTAATCCTTTAAACTGGAGTTCCTCCCCCGCCCCAGAGTTTTGTTCTTAATGTCTTCTCCCTTTTGTCTGCACACTATCCATAGGCTAAACCATCTACACCCATGCCTTCTGCTTCCGTCTATAGGCTGCCCTTGCCATGCATTCTCCAGCCCGAGCCATCTCCTGAGCTCCAGGGTAATGTTTTCAACTGCCTGCAAAATACAGTTGGCCCTCCATATTCACGGGTTCTGCAACCACAGCTTCAGCCAATTGCAAATGGAAAATATATGGGAAAAATAAAAATTAAAAAAATACAAAATGATACAAATAAAAAAATAAAGTATAACAACTATTTACAGAGCATTTACATTGCATTAGGTATTATTAGTCATCTAGAGATGATTTAAAGCATATGGGAAAAGGCTGGGCGTGGTGGTTCACACCCATAATCCCAGCACTTTGGGAGGCCGAGGCAGATGGATCACTTGAGGCCAGGAGTTCAAGACCAGCCTGGCCAACATGGTGTACTAAAAATACAAAAATTAGCCGGGCGTGGTTGGCGCACACTTGTAACCCCAGCTGCTTGGGAGGCTGAGGCAAGAGAATTGCTTGAACCCTGATCCAGAGGTTGCAATGAGCCAAGACCACGCCATTGCACGCTAGCCTGGGTGACAGAGCAAGACTCTATCTGAAAATAATAATAATAATAATGAAGTATAAGGAAGATACACATAGGTTCTCTACAGATACTAAGCCATTTTATTCAGCAGATTTGGTAGGATGGGGGTCCTGGAACCAATTTCCATTTGAATGCCCAACGTCAAACTCAAATTCCCTGTCTTCCTATCCAAAACTACCCCACTTTCATATCTACTATCTCCACTAATTGCAATAACCAGCCAGGCCAGAGACCTGAGAGTCATCATGAATATCTCTTGTTTCCTTACTTCTGGGCTCCAACAACACACACACACACACACACACAGACACACACACACACCACCCCACACCCAATTGGCCAAGAAATCTTTGTATCTTTTCTGCACTACCCAATACGGCAGCTGCTAACTTCAGATGGCCATTGAACACTTGAAATGTAACTAGTCCTAATCCAGCTGTGCTGTAAGTGGACTTTCAGACAATGCCAAATAAAAAAAGAATATAAAGCATGTCAGAAATGTTTATATTGGTCTCATGCTGAAATCATCGCATTTTGAATATTTTCGGTTAGCCAAAACATATTCTTTACATTAATTTCCCCCTGTTTCTCTTTACTTTTCTAATATGGCTCCTGACCCATTTTATTTCTGTTGAACATCACTCTTTTAAATGGCTCTCCTGTGTTCCCTCCTAACCTTCCTCTATCACCACCCCAATTCAGTCCTTCATTTCTCACCTGGTGCCCCAAATTAGTATTTTTTGGTAGAGATGGGGTCTCATGTGTTGCCCAGGCTGGTCTCAAACTCTTGACTTCAAGTGATTCTCCCACCTCAGCTTCTCAAATGCTGGGATTATGGGCGTAAGCCACTCCACCCAGCTGGTTCTCAGTCTTAACCCTCCTCTAATCCGCATGCTATAGCCACAGGGTCTACCTAAAATATAAATGTGACCACGTCACTCTGACTTACACCGTTTCAGTGATGACCTATTGCATTACATTATCTATTAAACTCAACTCGGCATACAAAGGTCTCTGTGAATCAGCTCTTCAGTTGCCTGCATATACTAGGTTAGAGCCCTTCAGAACTAATTACCCTTCTCTTTTACTGCTATTTCTAGCTGTTTCTTTCCTTGCTAGAAATTTCCCATTCTCTCCAATCTAATTAACTCCTAACTTCCTTAAAGATTTCACTCTGCCCGCCCCACTCCCGTCCCTCACTCTTGCCTGGTGTCACAGTTACCTATTTACTGATCCTCTCTCTGTGCAAGACTCTGAGCTCCCTGTTTGGGGCCTATGCTTCGAGAGAACGCAATAAAGGTTTATTGGAATGCCCAGGCCCAGGGGGGGTTGACCCTTTATTTCTAAGGATACTTCATCTGTCCTTGAAACTGAGAAGAGGAGAAATGAGATTACCTGGTTAAGACTCCCAACCAATCTCTCTTTTTCCCAAAAGTCCCTGTAGGTCAGCCAGAGGTATCCAGAGGAAAAAGTCTCCATTCTTCATCAACGCCCTCCCCAATTTCACCTCTTCTTATCCTGCTGCCACTCCTGCTCTCCCCTAAGATCACTGTAGAGAACTTTGGGCCCCCTTGGTGGCCTTTAGGAGTGGGAAGCTGGGTGTGATGGCTCACGCCTATAGTCATAACACTTTAGGAAGCCTATGGGTGGATCACTGAGCTCAGGAGTTCGAGCCTAGCCTGGCCAACATGGAGAAATCTTGTCTCTACTAAAAATACAAAAATTAGCTAGGCATGTTGGTGCACGCCTGTAATCCCAGCTATTCGGGTGGTTGAGGCATGGGACTCACTTGAACCCAGGAGGCAGAGGTTGCAGTGAGCCGAGATCCTGCCACTGCACTCCAGACTGAGTGACGAAGCAACGAAGGAAAACTTTGTCTCAAAAAAAAAAAAAAAATAAGTGGGAAAAAAAAAAATAAGTGCTCTGAATCAGAGCAGCCTTCTCGCTCAGTGGAGGGGCTGGAGCAGACAGTATCTGCTGCAGAGTAAAGGGGGAGCCCAGTCAGAGTGAGTTGGGAAGCATTTTGGGTGTCCTGCCTCCTAACCTTTCTTTATTCCCTCTTTCCCCTATAGACAATAGTAACCTGGGAGGAGGAGCAGCTGGTGTGCGTGCAGAAGGGGAGGTCCCCAACCGGGGCTGGAGACACTGGCTGGAGGGAGAGATGCTGTATCTGGTAAATGGGGTGGGGGCTGGGCATCTGGGAGAAGGGCCTTCAGCTAGGAGGCATCCCCTTGTCCAAATCAGAGAGGTCTGCCACTCCCCCCCCCAGCTCAGCCCCACTCCCCGTCCAAGGAAGTGACCAAGGAGGGAAAACAAAAGCATCGGGAGGAGTGGGGGAGAGGAAGAAACAGTGTGGCCAAGGTGGGCCCTGGCTAGGAGTCGGATGAATGCCCATAAATCATCACTGGAGAGATGGAGGTTTCAGCCACTTCACATCCCCTGCTCCAGCCACCCTCCTTCCTGTGGGGTGGAAAGTTGAGGATGTGGAACAATGATACAATTGCCCATGCATCAAACACTCGAGCTGCTGTATCCGGAAGGAGTAAATGGAGGTCAAGGACCTTGAGAAAGGGGCTCTGGCTGGCAAAAGCCCTCTTTCTCTCTCCTCCTCATTTCCCCTCTCTCCCCAGGAACTGACTGCAAGGGATGCAGTGTGCGAGCAGGTCTTCAGGAAGGTCAGATAGCCAGAGAGGAGCCGAGCCCCTCCAGACAGCGCCGGCCCACAGACCCTCCTGTCATGCCCCCATCAAGCCCAGATTGTGCCAGGTCAGCTGTCCCTTCCTCCGGCCACCTCCCCCTCCCGCTGGGTCCCTTCTTACCCCTCCCCATGTTAATCTGTAACTTGCAGCCCCCAGGCCAAAGTCCTTTCTCACACTCCACTGCCCGATAGTGACCTCACTTCCAGATCAAGTTCTGGCCTCCTGGATGAAAGAAGCAGGCAGAGGGAAGGGGCCCCTGAGAACAACCAATCCCCCGCTCTCTCCTGTCCATTTGAGCTCTTCTTTTCCTTCTAAGAAAGAACTAAGCTTTGGGAATTTGGTGATTAGTGAAAATTGTATCCTGATGGACTTCTGAAAAACTGTGACTGGGTTTCAAGAGTTTAAACAGGAGCTACTGGCAGAGTCTTTTTGTCCATTTCTTTGTCCTTATTCTTGAGAACGCTTCGTGTGCTCAACAAAACCAGGCTCAAGACACAGCCGCACCTGCGCAGGGTACAACAGCCTCCACGGTTCTGACATCTGAAGGTATCTGGCTATTTGACACTTCCATCCTATGTGTTGGGAAAGAGGGATGGGATGGGGTAAGACCTTTGTCCAATGCTGGGGGAGGCGGGGAGCTTCTAAATGGTGACCTGGACTCCGTGTCTGCTTTGGGACGGGCAGGCAGCAAGAAAGCCAGAAAAAGCTGAAAAAGGAAGTAGACGAAGGATGCGAGGTCAAGGAATAAGACAGGGATACAGGGGTGTGAGGCACAGGAGGGAGAAGCCCAGCAGGCCTGGCTATAGGGACCCTCTGCTCAAAGGCCAGCAAGGCTGGAGACAGGGGATAAAGAGGAGAGCTGAGGACAGCAAGGGTCCCAGAGCCACTGCCTTGGAAAACAGCCCAGAAGGGTGGAGCTGGCTCAGGGTCTAGGCCAGCTCCAGCCTCTGGCCTCCTCTCCACCTCCAGGGGCCTTGGCTCTTTCAGAATAAAAGTCCCAGGAGGGGCAAGTGTCAGAGAGAAGAGGGCTCAAAGTGAGGGTGGGAACAGAGCCTGGGGGAAGGGTTGAGGGAGTTGGAAAGTCCCTGGCCCTCATCAGATGAAGACTCTTGTCCCCTCTTCCCGCAATGGCTGGAACCCCCACGCACACAAGACAGTCACTAGGGCTCTGGCCAAGAACTAGGCTTGCAATACTGATCCTACCACACACTCTGGAATGAATTTGGAATAGAAAAGAAAAAAATAAAGGAACTCGGAGTTGAACGGAATATCTTATTCCCTGCCCACCCTCTCTGCAGATGTCCCCAAAAGAATGGAGAGCCCCTTCTTCCAAAAGCCACCCAGCAGAGGCTCTAGGGGCTGCCGGAACCCACCTTGCCCCTTTCCAAGGCACAGGAAGATGCTCCGTCTGTACTCACCCACCGCCCACATCTCCAGGTCAATAGTGTCCTTGCTCTTGAGTTCATGGTGCATGTCCAAGCCTCTTCCCACAGGACGGTCCAGACCCCACCAAGAGACCTGGAGACCCCCAAGGGAACACAAGCATCAGGGAAGGACTAGCTGCTTCAGAGACATCTCCAAGAGGGTGGGAGCCCGACCTGCAGAGGGGGAGGGGACCGCTGTGGGAAAGTGGAGCTGCTGTTTCCCCCTGTGGGCAGCAGGGGGCGCTATGCACTGCAGTGGAAGCCGGGGATCCTCCGAATTCAATCCTCCCTCCTCCACCACCTTCTGGGATGTTCCATTCCCACCACACACACACACACACACCACACTCCCAACCCATGTCCTCGTCCTCACAAGACCCTTACCCCTCATTCAAATCAGGCTCCATCCGCCCTCAGAGGGAAGAGATAGTTACCAGAGGGACCAAGATGTGAGTGAGAAAGGGCAGGGGGAGGGGACAGGGCCACAGACAAGTGGGTCCCACACCAGGCCCTCCCAGAGACACACAAAATTGTGGAGTTGACTTGCTTGGCCAGAGTCTTAAACCCCAGGGATATGATCAGGAGTCCACAGTGTTTATTCCCATATGAGCTGGAATAACTGCTCTCTAAGTCACCCCAGTGCAGGCCCCTGCCCACCTCCCACTCTGCCAGACCCAGATTCTGGCTGGAACTCCAGATGGTCCCTGAGAGTCTGCAAAGACCAAAAATCAATTCAGAGCCCTCTCCCTAAAACAAACTGAGCAAAAGTGGATTTTACAGGATGGGTACAGTGTGTGCCCTGTGAAGCAGAGGACCATGTGCTGCCCAAGGACCTGGGCTCCATCCTGCTTGGGGTCCCAAGAGGAGGCAGAGCAACACAGTCTAGCCTTGTACCTCCCGACTGCCCGCCTCTCCCCGGGGGGCCACCACTTCCTACATGCCTCCGACTCCTACGTGCCCAGACCTGTATGTTGACAAGGAGCTCAAATAGAAGCAGGAAGTGCCTCAACTCTAAAGCACAAAGGCCATCCCAGCCAGGAGCCCGATCCTGTAACATAGCTGGACCACTTATTGGCAGCAGGGGAATCCCTAGAGGCCACCACAAATCCTAGGATCCCAAGAGACAGCAGAGGCGTGGCCATTTTGGTCCCCTTCCCCCACCCTAATGTCATTCCCTAAGATGCAAGAACCACATCTGGTCTAGGTTTAAGTACCCCAAGTAAGAGGCCTGGTATCCCCAGTGTGCGGAGGATGGAGATGAGGATGGCGGCTGCCCCTTCCCTCCCCACCCCTCCAGCAGCTGCCTCCCCTGCTCTTTCCCAGGATGCACCCCTCCCCCTGGAGCCTGCTGCTCCCATCTGGCCTGGGACGACTTTTTTTTTTTTTTTTTGAGACAGAATCTTGCTCTCTCGCCTAGGCTGGAGTGCAATGGTGCAATCTCAGCCTCCTAGGTTCAAGTGATTCTTGTGCCTCAGCCTCCTGAGTAGCTGGGACTAAGGCACGTGCCACCATGCCCAGGTAATTTTTTGTATTTTTAGTAGAGACTGGGTTTCACCATGTTGGCCAGGCTGGTCTCAAACTCCTGACCTCAAGAAATCTGCCTGCCTTAGCCTCCCAAAGTGCTGGGATTACAGGCGTGAGCCACTGCACTCGGACATGAGGCCACTTTCATAACCCCAACCAGCTTTCTGGGAAGTCTCTCCTGGCCCCCTCTCCCTGGTGTAATGCCCTCAGTCATGAGAGCACCCATGCTGGCTGTCAGGGTTCCTGGGAACTCACCTTGACCATCCTGGGGCTGCGTCCACGATTATGGGCAGGTAAGAATCAGGGAGACCTTGTAGGTAGAGCAGGAGGTGAAGGGCAAGAGGAGACCTGGTGGGCAAGTCCAGGGGCCCCATGAAGGACTCTGATATAATTGATCTGAGTTTGCATGGAGGGTGGAAAGAAAGAAACAGTTGTGGTAGCCAAGGCCTCTGAGGCCAGGGTACAGACAGTATTCAGAGAACCCTGCCTGCCCAGGGGCCATAATCGCACACTTCAGGCCCCGCCTCCTGCCCCAGGCCTCAGCCAACAGGACAGCATTGCTCTGTGGGCGCCTGTGCTCCATGCTGAATACGCACCCCCACTAGAGGTCACTTAGGTCCCAGGGGGATGAAATGGAGCTGACCTTCCACACTTGCCCTTCCAGCAAGAACAAGAGGGACCTCTCTCTCTCTCAAGGGCTTCCTGGCCCACCGTCTAGCTGGGGGTGGGCCTCCTGCCTCCTCCTAGCCCACCCTTTTCCAAGCTCCCTTTCCTCTGCCCTCATTTTGCTCTGGCCACCAGGGGAGAGGGGGGCAGCTCTCAGAGCCTCTGTTCTGTTCCCCCGTGGGCAGTGCCCAAGCAGAGGGTCACCAGCATAGCCAGGCCATTGGGTTCATGGACAAATCACTTGCCTCAGAGGCTCTAGAGGAACCTAAAATGGCACCCGAAATTGGGAGGCAGTACTGCATAGTGGCCAGGCCTGAAATGCCACCAGTTATTAGCTGTGGGAGTATGTACAAGTCTCCAGCCTTCAGCAAATAAGCCATATTGGCCAGCCCACAAGGCAACACCAAGAGTACTTCCTTCCTGCTGGGAATTTTGTGAAGATTCCACGCACACTCAGCAGAGGACCTGGAGTGGAGCGCACACTGACAGACGCTGGCTATTGTTACCTGCACTATTCCCTGCCTCTTCACCTGCTGATTGAAATTTTCCTAACTAGAAGCAAAGCCTGTATGTTAAGGGCAAAGCATCAAGTGCCACTATTCTTGAGGTTACATAGTGACATTTACACCGAAGTGTATGTGACCCGTGCCAGAGAATGGGGGCTAGTATAGCCATCATCTTGCGGTCCAGGCAGGTAAATCATCTGGGGGTGACGGGGATGAAGGGGAGTCGCCTCCCCAAGGGGTCCAAACCCAGAGTCTCTCATTGCACCCCAACCCCATCCCCAGAGAAGAATGCATGGGCTCCCTGGGACAGCATCGCCCTCCAGAGCCCCTGCTGCAACAGCCACTCTAACCTTCCCACCCACGGAGAGAAGGCTTCAGTGCAGGGGGAAAGGGGCTGATGCAGGGACAGCTGCCCAGCCCAGTACTACTGCAGCGATGGCTGCTGCATAGTCATCAGCTCCTCCCCAACCCCCAGCCCTTGGGACTCCCCCATCCCCACAGTACCTACTGCAGCTATCTCATTCAAGGTGCTGGGCACCAGCAGCAGGGGCCACATCCCAGGCCTGGACTCCCCCAGTCACCAGCTGCAGGTACTGCCACTCTCCCTTGACCCTCCCAGCTGTTCCCCTCATCCCCAAGACAGCTGAATGAATACAGGAACCAGAACGCTCACCCCACCCTGGAGCTTCCTCATGCTTCTCTCGTCCTGAGGGGCCTCCAGCCTTCTGGCCCTGGTCTCCTGCAGGGTATCCCACCATCTTTCTTGTTCTTCTTCTTTTATTTATGTATTTATTTATTTATTTTTTTTAAGACAGGGTTTCACCATATCGGTCAGGCTGGTCTCGAACTCCTCACCTCAGGTGATCCTCCCGCCTCAGCCTCCCAAAGTGCTGGGATTACAGGCGTGAGCCACCGCGCCTGGCTATTTTTTTTTTTTTTTTTTTTTTTTTTTTTTTTTTTGAGATGGAGTCTCACTTTTGTCTCCCAGGTGGAGTGCAGTGGTGCGATCTCGGCTCACTGCAACCTCCACCTCCTGGTTTCAAGTGATTCTCCTGCCTCAGCCTCCTGAGTAGCTGGGATTACATGCGCCACCACACTCAGCTAGTTTTTTGTATTTTCAGTAGAGACAGGGTTTCACCGTGTTAGCCAGGACGGTCTCTATCTCCTGACCTCGTGATCCACCGGCCTTGGCCTCCCAAAGTGCTGCAATTAGAGGCGTGAACCACCGTCTTCAGAGGTGTGAACACCTGGCCTTCTTCTTCTTCTTCTCTTTTAATATGGAACGCTTCACGAATTTGTGTGTCATCCTTGCGCAGGGGCCATGCTCATCTTCTCTGTATCGTTCCCACTTGAGCATATGTGCTGCCGAAGCGAGCACATCGCATCATCTTTCTACACTAGCAGAGCTCCAGCTTCCCCTCCATTCATGCCTCAGTTTGTGCCCACACCCCTGCCCTACAGACAAGTCACAGATGGAGGGTCTACCTCAGTGTCAACGGAACAGTTTTTCTTCCACACGAGTGTGCATATCCCGCACGCTTCTGTCTTGTATTCGCTTCTTCAATGTACTGTATGTGGGGCCCGATACGGTGTGTGCCTATTGTGTGGCCTCTCCATCTGCTGTTGTACGGGCTTGCTGAGAGCCAGAATCTTCCCTTCCCTCTCTGTGCACAGAACAACAGCTGCAGAGTCTTCCTTGACCCGGGCAGGTGGCACAATGCAGAACGAAAGGCACCGCTGGAGGAGTCATGTAACCTTGGGCGAATCCTTTCACTTCTGTGTGCCTGTGCTCCCCCCAGGCCTGGTCCTGATCCGTCTTCTGTCTTGCCTCCCAACACTGCTCCTCTCCTTGGATTCCTCTCCCCTTCCCAGCTATCTTCAGAAGAGGCTCGCTCATGTCCTTGTCCCAGCTGTAAGGAAACTGTTGTCACCCTAATGCCACTAAAGCTAATCCTGCTGGGTCCCCCGCTGGAGCAAGAACCCACAGGGGAAGGGGCAGCCAGGTGGCAAAGCCCCCACCCCAGCCTGTCTCCCCCACCACATCTTTTTTTCTGAGAAGCACAGGTGGGACAAGGCGGGCCTCTGGAATGAGGGTTTATTAGTCTTGGAAGAAATAAAAGGGAAATGGAGCAAAGAGTAGCAATATGCACCTCGATTATCTGAGGCACAAATGCAGCCTCAGCCATAAACGTATTGACGGAAGGGATAGTGCAGTAACAGAACCGCCCTGCTATTGGCAAGCAAAGCACAGACTGAGTGAAGTTAAAAAGGCCTTTACTGAAGGGCTTTGTTTCAGAATGAAAGTCCACACAGAGCCCACGGGGTGTGGGAGAAGTGGAACAGGGATCTCAGGGCTCTGAACTTGTTCTTTTGGGCAACCTGTCGGTGGAGACCTTGCCTTCCAGTGTGAGGATGCACACTGTGAACAGCCTCCCCTAGGCAGCGAGGGCATTCTCTCTGGGACTTGTCTTTCCTGCCCATCCGCTCTTCTTTTCAACACCCTCTTGGTTCTTTTTAAACCTGCGCTATCTTCCCACAGCCCTACCCCCCTGTTTGTTGACCTCCTGTAGGTCATGCTTTGATCTGCCCAGTCCCGCTTCTGGGTGGGATGAACGAGCAGCCTCTTCAGATCTCAAGTTGGAGGAGGAGAAGGTCAGAGCCCCCAAAGGTACTCTGGATTCGGGTAAATGCAGCTGAAATACAACCATACCCAGCAAAAATATCCTGCTAGCTGATCATCTGCATATATTGTACAGAAATAATACATCTACTTCTATGAGAACCGGTATCCGAGACAGTTACCAACCATCCCTGCTTCCTGGTATTTCTGTCCTTGTGATGTCTCCTCCCACATCACACAGGGTTGTCTGTGTGACCAATAGAGTAAGGCAGAAGTGATGCTGTGTCACTTCCAAGGCTGGCTTATAAAAGACACTGCTGCCTCTGCCTTGCTCTTTCCATCTTGGGTCACTCTGGGGAAAGCCAGCTGCTATGGCTCGAGGACACTCAAGTGTCCTATGAGGAGGGCCGTGTGGCAGGAAACTGAGGCCTCCTGCTCACAACCTCATGAGTGAGCCGTCTGGAAGCAGACCTCCAGCCCCAGTCCCACCTTCGGAGGACTGCAGCCTGCACCTGGACCAAAGCCTCGTGAGAGACCCTGAACCCAAACTACCCGTCTCAGCCGCTGCTGGATTCCTGAGCCACAGAAACTGTGTGAAACAGGACATACTCGCTGTTTTAAACTGCTAAGAGTGGCGGTGATCTTTTACAACCAGACAGATAATTGAAATAGTCTCAACTTTGAATTTCATTGCAGATGACCGCATCCAATGACCATAGCCTCAGTATTCGCTAAGTGGGCAAAAGAATGGAGTTGGGGAGTGGAGGCAGGAGATGACAGGGCAGTAATAATGTGTCCAGCCACAAAAAGGCATGACTCCACTTCCAGTGCTCAGGGCCCTCCTATCCTAAATGTAAGCCCAGACCACTCAGCACCCCACAGCTCAGCGTCCGCCTTCCGTGACTCTAGAGAGTGAAGCTTCCTCTTTGAGGCCCACCTGCCTGAGTCCTGTCTGAGGACTGCCTCTCCCCCTAGGTAATAGTTAAAAGGAATGTCCAGCATATTCAGATGATACCTGCTCCTTTCACAGTTGTGTGACCTTACTCTGTGGCTTCAAAAGGACAAGGACATCAGAATATAACTCAATGCGCCTCACGCCATTAGACAGCATGAGTGACCAGATGCAGGGAGGCTATCTCAGACAGCACCGGATCTTAGCTGGTGGGAAGCTGATTGACAAGTTCTGTGGAGGATCAGAGCAGCAGGGCCCCGAAGCCCACAGACAGCCGTAAGGGGAGAGACGCTGTTCTAGGCACACCAGGCAGGGGAAGAGCCACCCCTGGACAGTCAGTTAGCTCTCCCAGGGTAAGGAGCCTCTGGGTCTACCCTGCCTCTCGCAGGACAACCACTGTGGTACTACAGCCAGAGGGTTCTTTGCCGAAAAGAGGGTGAGTGAGATGGAGAGACACTGATGAAAGAAGGCTTTATGCAGAAGCCATCAGGTTTAGCCAAATCTAAAGTCTAGAAAAAGGAGGATACTAGCTGATATGATTTGGTGCTATGTCCCCACCCAAATCTCATGTGGAAATGTAATTCCACGTGTTTGTTGGAAGAGGGTCCTGGTGGGAGGTGACTGGATCATGGGGCAGATTCTAATGGTTTAGCAGCATCCCCCCTGGTGCTGTCTCCCGATGGAATTCTCCCGAGAGCTGGTTGTTTAAAAGTGCGTAGCACCTCCCTCTTCTCTCTCTCTCTCTCCTGCTGTCATGTGAAGAAGGTACTTGATTCCCCTTCACCTTGTGCCATGATTGTAAGTTTCCTGAGGCCTCCCAGTCATGCTTCCTGTTAAGCCTGCAGAACTGTGTGTCAATTAAACTTCTTTTCTTCATAAATTATCCCAACTCAGGTAGTTCTGTACCCCAGTGTGAGAATGGATGAGTGCACCAGCAAAGGTGGTATAAGGGCCTTCTGTTCCACTGTGCTCTTCCCAAGAGTCCCTCAAGGTTTGGGCAGTCCCCAACCTGCCTTCTGGGACTTCTGCTGCCACCCAGGAGAAGCAGAATGCCCAGCAGGTCCAGATCTGCTACCACTTCCAGAAGCCCTGTTACCAAATGATAGGCCCCAGGTGAGGACCAGCCAGGCCCTCTCCAGGGCAGGATCCTTCTCCTTCCACTCACAGAGCTGGTCTCTACAACCAGCCACCAACAGTGAGGAGCACGGCCACATGGCAATGATCAGGCTTCTCGCTAGGGAATAGTAAATGGGACAGGGCTGTGTTCAGACTCTCAACCTCTAACTCAACCCCAGTTCCCAGGTGCATCTGTCTACCACCTGCTTCTCTTCCTCCCTGCACACCTTGGAAACTCCAAAACCTGGTGCATACTCTCTACTCTGCCCCATCCCAAGAACTCACCCCACAGACATAGGCGGGCACCTACAAGTGCTTATCCCTAGGGTGCTGCAACCTGCAGGCCAAGTCCGTCCCTCAAGGAGCCCACAGCCCTGTGGGAAAGACAGACACGTGGCAGGAGGTTTTCACGCATCGAGAGTTCATGAGCACAGGGAAGGTAATCTCTCTGAGTCAAAGAGGGCTTCCCAGAGGAGAGGACCCAGGGGGGAGGTAAGTAAACATCGCCGGCAGCCAGGGCGTGATTACTACATGCCAGCCACTGACTGCTCTCAAGAACCCAAGCACATGTTATTGTCCCCATGCTACAGATGATAAGAAAACTAAGGAACAGAGAATTTAAGTAATTTGCCGAAGGTTATACATCAAATAAAAGACAGAGGTGGGATTTGAACCCAAACAGATTGGAGCCTGACCACCCAACCCTCAGTTTCTCAACCTTACCGCTATTGACATTGGCAGCCAGATAACATTTTGTTGTGGGAGGTGCTGCCTTGTGCATTTCAGGATGCTTAGCGGCATCGCTGGCCTCTATCCACTAGATGCCAGCAATGAAAAAACATTCTCTAGATATTGTCAAATATCCCCTGGGGGAGCAAAACTGCTCCTGGTTGAGAACCACTGACCTAACCATTTTGCTGTTACAGTCTGCCTTCCTGAGCAAGCAATGATATTTATTGTTTGCCAAATACCAGACACTGTCTTAAGCAATGTTGGTTATTAACTCATTTAACCCTCACAACAAACCTCCGGGCTGGGTACGGTTGTCCTCACCCTTGTTCTTCAGGTGAGCGTTCAGAGGCACAGAGAAATTACATAAACTGGCCTTGGTCACCAAACTGCTAAATGGTAGAGCCTGGGCTTAAAGCTGGTGAGTCTGGCACAGGGGCCTACCCCTCTAACCAGCATGACATCCTGATGACTGAAGAACATGGCGCTGGTCAGGGAGTCACACATGCGAACGCAAGCCATAAAATCACGACTGTGAGGGGAACTCACACGCAAGGCCAGAGCAGTGGAGAGCGAGGCCAGAAAGTCCCGCAGAGCCTGGTTATGAAGGAAGAACCTGCTGCAGCAAGCATGTGGCTGAGGCTTCATCTCATGGGTCAGGAGGCGCAGTCATTGAAAAGTTTTAAGCTGGGAAGGGGCATGATTGACTGAGATTTTAGATACTGGCAGAGTAGGGAGGGTGGACTTAAGGGCTAAGCCTAGTGGCTGACACTCCTTTGGGGCTGAGCTAGCCACTGGCCAGGTGTCCATAAGGCATAGAAGTCAAGGCCCTTGGTCGGGCGTGGTGGCTCACGCCTGTAATCCAATCACTTTGGAGGCCAAGGCGGGCAGATCACCTGAGGTCGGGAGTTCAAGACCAGCCTGACCAACATGGTGAAACCTCGTCTTAAAAAGAAAAAGAAAAAAAAAAAAAAAAAAGTCAAGGCCCTGACGTGTAAGCCTGAGACAACTTGGGGGGTGGGGGAGTACGCAGGACAAACCATAGTCTCACCAGGATCACCCCTTTGCCCTGAGATGTCCACATCTCCACTGGCCATGCAAGACAGAAGCACAAGGTCCCAACCTGGCTGACTCAGCCACCTCATCACACCTGCTGCTCTTCACCTCACTCCTGTATCTCCCTCCTCAGCTGGCACTCAGCACATGTGTCCCAGCCCAGGGCAAGGTATCTAGAGATAAGACAGGGAAGCTGTGGACAGGAATGGCTCGTGCTGCTCCAGCCTCCTCTGCCTGGACTCTCCTGTGGCTGTTTGAGTTCCAAGAGAGGGCCAGCTCCTCTCTAAATGCTGGAGGCTGATGAAGGCTGCAGAGAAACTTCCTGGCCAGGAAGCCTCCAGGCACTTTCTGTACTGCCTTTCCCCCTTCAGGACAGTAGGGGGCAGCACCAACACGATTTTCAAAAATAAAACCAAAACTAAAGTCACTGGAGCACACCAATCTTGTTTGCCCAGCTATCTAAGATTGAAAAGATCCATGCCTGGCCTAAGTTTATATCTAAGGACAAAAACTTCTTCATTAATCATGTGGATGAAAGATGCCTCAAGGATCCATCACCTCATTCTCTAATCCTGTCTGGGTTAGAAAGGACCATCTGGTCACGATTATAATTTCAGATACATTTATTTTGTAACTATTAAAGTTATCAAATAATATTACAGAAGTTTTACTAAACAAAGCAACATGGTTTAAATCACCCACAACCATGCTCTAACAGGAAGCAGTTATTTTAGATTTTTCTCGCAGGTGCTTTCTGTATTTGTAAACACGGTATCCTTACAGTTTGGTAGCTTGCTTGCTTTACTTAGCATGCCAGCTCCCTTGCCTACATTTGAGGGCCTTAACACAGAGCAGAAGCGGCCTGTGTTCTTTAGGGATTCACACCTGGGTGAGGGAAAAGGAATCTAAGTAAATGATTGAAGCATTAGAAATAAGGTGACCGACTGTCCTGGTGTGCCAGGAACTTAACAGGTTTTAGTGCTGAAAATGTCATGTCCTAGGAAACCCTCAGTCCTAGACAAACCAGGATGATTTCTAATAGGTTATTCTATTAGAAACAAGTTCCCCCAAATTCAGACGTCCATTGTCATTTCTACATCGGCCTTTTAGCTATTCTTCTTTGCCTTTTTTCTCCTGGTAGTCACCCTGGAGCAACTGTTCACAAACTCTGCACCCCACACATCCCACTCGTTGCTGCAGATGAATCATCGAGCATCACGTAGCCTCTGTAAGTCCACTTACACTGTCAGAGAATGAGAGGGGGGAAAGCAGATCACATCTGAGTATTGTTATGAAAGTCATTTTGTTACCTCACAGACCCTGTGAAAGGATCTTAGGGACTCTGGGTCTTCCCAGACCACAGGTGGAGACCCGCTGCTCTGGGAAGCGCAGTCTGCATCTTGGAACTCTTCAATTTTCTCAGTTCCTACTGTACCACTTCGTGTGACATGAAGGAAACTTGTAACCGTGAGCCCACCCCTTGTCCTCTGTACCAGCAGCCCCACCCTTTTCAGCACAAGGGACTTCTCATGGAAGACAGTTTTCCCACAAACCAGGATGGGGGCCAGAGGGAGGTGGTTTCGGGATGATTCAAGCACATTGCATTTATTTGGTGTTTTGTTTCTATTATTATTGTTATTGTAATATATAATGAAATGTTAATAATTATACAACTCACTATAATGTAGAATCAACAGGAGCCCCGAGCTTGTCTTCCTGCAACTAGATGGTCCCATCTGGGAGTGATGGGAGACAGTGACAGATGACCAGGCATTAGATTCTCATAAGGAGCGCACAACCTCAATCCCTCACATGCACAGTTCACAATACGGTTCATGCTCCTGTGAGAATCTAATGCTGACGCTGCTCTGACAGGAGGCGGAGCTCAGGTGGCAATACCAGTGATGGAGAGCAGCTGCAAATACAGATGAAGCCTTGCCTGCTCGCCTGCCACTCACCTCCAATACCCGTCCGTGGCCCAGGGGTCCGGGACCGCCGCTTTATACTGTAGTCTTCATACATGTTACATCTACATATGTTATAAACCTCACAATACAATGTTATAATTTTTGCCTGAAACAGTTTTACATATTTTAAGGACATCAAAAGAAAATTGTATTTTATATTTACCTTCAAATTGACCATTCTTTTTATTCCAGCCTGCAGCTCTGCTCTTCCACCTGGTTTCATTTCCCTTCCCTCTAAAGAACTTGTTTTTTTTTTTGAGACAAGGTCTCACTCTGTCACCCACTCTGGAGTGCAGTGGCACCATCATGGCTCACTGCAGCCTCCATCTTCTGGGCTCAAGCAATCCTCCCACTTTGGCCTCCCAAAGTGCTGGGATTATAGGTGTGAGCCATCCTGCCCGTCCTAAAGAGCTTTTTTTAGTGCTTCTCATAGGGAAGGTCTACTGGCAACAAAAATCACTGTTTTCTTTTATCTGAAAATAGCTTTATTTCATCTTCATTCTGGAAGAATACTTTTACTAGAAAAACAAGTCTGAGTTGACATTTTTTTCCTTCAGCATTTTAAAGATATTCCACTGTCTCTGGTCTATATAGTTTTTGATGAGGAAACAGTGACATTGAAAATATTTCTCTTTAGGATGGGATTTATGGAAAAAGAAAAGATTTTCTCTTTGTCTTCAGCTTTTAGTAGTTTGACTATGATGTGCTAAGTCATGCCCTTTTTTTTACTGACCACTCTGCCAGCTAGAGACTAGGTCCCAGTTTAGGGGAGGTGGTGCTGAAACCACAGCGGGGCACAGCTCAGCCCTCGCCCACAGGGCTTGCAGTGACCAGCTGTGCACCGAACCAGCAACTCCTTCTCCAGTCCCGCATCACAAACCATTCCTCCCCTTGCCCTTGACTCCAACTCACACTGCAGCCACACCACCTAGGTGGGACCAAGGTGGGCCCTCATAGTCAGAGTGCTGGATTCCCCAAACAGGAACCATATCCAGGCCTGAACTGCCCAGTCACCTGGGACTACAGGTGTGTCACTGCCTCCCTGTCCTCTCTCCCACCCAGCGTCAGTCCAGTACTTTTCCTTTATCCATTTGAGGTGACCACCAGTCCTGGCTTGCCCAGAACTTCTCTCATTTTAAAACTGAAAGCCTCGTGTCCTGGGAAACCCCTCAGTCCCATGCAAATTAGAACAGTCGGTCATGCTACCTGTCCTGGATTTTCTTTCCAAAGCCTTACTCCTCCCTCCTCCAGCTCATCTCCAAGAAAGTCTTCTCAGATGGGCTAGCCTGGGTTTTCCAGTTCCTGCTCCTCTTAGCGAACAAGGAAATAATGCTCTGGCTGGACACAGTGACTCACACCTGTAATCCCAGCACGTTGAGAGGCCGAAGCGGGCGGATCATGAGCTCAGGAGTTCAAGACCAGCCTGGCCAAAGTGGTGAAACCCTGTCTCTACTAAAAATACAAAAAAAATAGCTGGGCATGGTGGCTCGTGCCTATAATCCCAGCTACTCTGGGAGGCTGAGGCAGGAGAATTTCTTGAACCAGGACCCGAGAGGTGGAGGTTGCAGTGAGCCGAGATCGTGCCACTGCACTCCAGCCTGGGCTACAGAGCAAGACTCCATCTCAAAAAAAAAAAAAAAAAAAAAAGGAGAGAAAGAATGCTCTGAAGGGAGATAAGGGCCTTCAGGACTCCTCAGTCCTGATCTGAGTCTTGGCTGGTTTCTTCCTAACACGTGGGTCCTGGGATGGTGCCATTGTTCACTCTTTGGCTGCATCTCTGGCTCCCAAGGTGCTCCAGGTGACCCTAAGAGTTCTAGGAGAGGGCAGGTTTCAGTGGTCTCAGGGGAGGAAAGAAGTCCTAGTCAGAGGGGCCCATGCTTCAAAAGATGGATATGGGAGATCATCCCCAGGTGTGTTTGGGGTTGGGCTGTGGCAGACAGGGGTAGGCTTGATCTCAAGGCTGTACCTGAGGCATTGCATCCATCCTGGCCATCACTCTCTTATCATCTCCTCGTTAGCCATGGACTGTGGCTCTCCTGAATCTCTCTAGTCTAGAAAAACCAAAGATCCAGAACATACCCCGTTTAGGTCTATAACTTGCTGCAATTGTGAGGAGCCATATTACTACATGCAAAATGGAGGAAGCAATACATTCTTCTCTGAAAGGGGGGTGGGTGTGTGTGTGTGTGTGTGTGTGTGTGTGTGCACCACGTAAAGCCTTCCACACACCTGCCTCCTCTGAGGACAGGACCACCCACCTCCACAAGGGCTTCCTGGCCTCCCCACCCAGCTGTGGGTGAGTGTCCTTCCTGGGGGAGCAGTGAGAGCAAACCTGGCCTCTAGTATTTGCCTAAATAATCTTGAGTGATGGCTCGAGCGATGACTGGGATTGGGGACTGAGGGACACCTGGGCTCGACCCCAGCCCTGACCTTGCTGGACAAGCAGCCTCCAGAGGTTGGGGATAGGATTCAAAAGATCACCCAAGCACAAGTCCCCCACCCATGCTTGGTGAGCAGGGGAGACGAAGAGAAAGCTCAAGCTCGAGGATCACAAGCTTCAGTTCCGCAGGAGAGCGGCTCCTCAGGTAATGTCAGTGAATGGAAAGGTCGAAGAGGGAGAGACATGACTGATTGAAGGCAGCAGCCATAACTCACAAGGAGCCATCCCACACACATGGCAAAAATTAATGTTAAATAGTACAAAAGAGTTGAGCTGGGCGCTGTGGCGCATGCCTGTAGTCCCAGCTACTGGAGAGGCTGAGGTGGGAGGATCGCTTGAGCCCAGGAATTCTGGGCTGTAGTGCACTATGCCGATTGGGTGTCTGCACTAAGTTCGGCATCAATACGGTGACCTCCCGGGAGCGGGGGACCACCAGATTGCCTAAGGAGGGGGTGAACCGGCCCTGGTCGGAAACGGAGCAGGTCAAAACTCCCGTGCTGATCAGTAGCGGGATCGCGCCTGTGAATAGCCACTGCACTCCAGCCTGGGCAACAGAGCGAAACCCTGTCTCTTTAAAATAAAATTTTAAAAAAAAGAGTTGAGTCGGTGCCCTCCCACCCTGACCTCTGAGGGCCAGCGAGGTTTTGGGACGTTTTTCCCCTAAGCTGTGGCGGGCCCGCTGTTCCTGAGTCCGACGGCAGGTGGCGCTGAGCCCGAAGAATTAGAGAAGGGGAACTGCGGGATTGCTTAACCCATTTCCAGGAACTCCCTCCTGCCCCACGGGGCCTTCACCTTTTGTTCCATAACCTGGGCCAGTTCTCTCGCAGGTCCCCTGATGTCCAGTGCCAGATGCCTGGACCCAGAATGTGGGGGGAACTGCCGCTGGAGAAGCCGTCACTCCACAGGCTGCCCAGGCGCAATGTGAGTGTGGTCCCGGCAGAGTGAGGGAAGAGGAGGGGAGGGGAAAGGGAAGGGAGGATATGTGGGCGCAAACTCTCCTCCCCTCACATACATACACCACACATACACACACGCCCCACCCATACACGCACCACACATGCACACACACATATATATACACACACCACACATAAACACACACACATACACACACACACACCACACACAAACACACATACACACCACCCACACACACACCACACACACACAAACACACATACACACCACACACATACACACACCACACACACACACACATACACACGCCACACATACACTCCACACACACACCACACACACACACCACACACACAAACACACATACACACCACCTACACACCACACACATACACACCACACATACACAAACACATATACACACCACACATACACACATACACCACACACACACTCCACACATATATATACACACCACACATACCCCACACACACACCACACATACACACACCACACACCCCACACATACACACACCACACATACACAAACACCACACATACACGTACACATACCACCCAACATACGCCCACCACAAACACACGTGCACACACACATACATATGCAACACGTACACACACCACACACGCACACACACACATACCACACATACACACACCACCACCACCAGCAGCACAGCAGATATTCCATGGGGGAAACTGGAATTTGCCTGTGGACTCTAGCACCTTCCCTGGGGGTGGTCGGGGCATATTTGCGGGGGACCCTCCCTCGCCCGGCCATTGCTCCCTCGGATCGCGGGTGGGGTGAGTCTGCTGAAGCAGAAAGCAGCCCCCTCCTTTGGATGAGACTCTCCTGGGAGATGAGCAAAGGTGATGTCTTCGGAGGACGGAAAACCCACAATCCTAGAGCTCAGGCTGCACGGGAGACCGTAGGAATTGGGGTGAGAAAGGGGAACAAGGGAGGAGACGGAGGTGCCCGGGCCTCAAGGATGAGGCCACCGCTTCTGGCCCTTCCTTCCCAGGCCCCTCAGTCCTGGCGCAGCTACCGGCTCCTCCCACTCCCACAGGCTTCCGGCGGTAGCTGCATGGCCCCACCTTGCCCTCCCCAACTCACAGGTGGGGGCTGCTCCTCTGGGGGAGCCCTCCAGGCTTGCCCTACCCGGGGCTCCATCCTCTTGGCCCAGAAGCTACCCCAGCAGCTGACATCTCCTGGGTACCCAGAGCCGTATCACAAAGGCCAAGAGAGCACCATGGACATCCAGGCTCCAGAGGGCTTTGCTGTGAGGCTGGTCTTCCAGGACTTCGACCTGGAGCCCTCCCAGGATTGTGCAGGGGACTCTGTCACAGTGAGCTGGGGATGTGGGGGGGAGTCCCCGCCAGGACTGTGGCCAGGGAGACTCCTGGGGTTGTGGGAAGTGGCGGTACCCTGAATCACCCATCTGGAGGAGGGATGAATTTTCCATTTGGGGCAGTGGGGCTTGGCTTACCCGGGGGAGCAACGATGGGTCCCAGGACACAGCCTCCCACCCCAGCGCCTCCAGGACCATCTGGGCCCCACAGAGCAAAGAGGGCAGCACTAATGGGTTGTTAAAAATGTGTCATCATGGTGAGGGCACGGTGGTTCACACCTGTAATCCCAGCACTTTGGGAGGTCAAGGCGGGCAGATTATGAGGTCAGGAGTTTGAGACCAGCCTGACTAACATGGAGAAAACCCCATCTCTACTAAAAATACATAATTAGCCGTGTGTGGTGGTGCACGCCTGTAATCCCGGCTACTCCAGAGACTGAGGCAGGAGAATCACTTGAATGCAGGAGGCAGAGGTTGTGGAGAGCCGAGATGAGGCCATTGCTCTCCAGCCTGGGCAAAAAGAGTGAAACAACGTCTCGAAAAAAAAAAATCATGTATTTGTTGAGTGCCTGCTCTGCCATGTGAGGAAGCTGGGCACAAATAATAACAAAAGATTAAGTCACCATTCGCACTTACCTTAGAAGAGCTATCACAAACCTTCTAAGGCCAAAGCCTTATACAGAATAAGGATATTTTAAAAACAGTACTTGACGTAGTGATGCAGGCCTGTAGTCCCAGCTCTTCAGGAACCAGAGGGCTGGAGCCCAGGAGATCAAGGCCAGCCTGAGGAACATAGCAAGACCCCATCTCAAAAATAAGTAAATAAGTAATAAATAAAAATAAAAAGACCACATTATCTTTTGATTTAAATTTTATTTATAACAAAATGACATGCACATAATTTTTTGAATTTTTTAAATTTTTTAAAATTTTTAATTATGGGTGCATAATAGTTGTAACACTTTTTTTTTAATTAAAGTTTTCTAAGGCTGGGCGCAGTAGATCATGTCTGTATTCCCAGCACTTTGGGAGGCTGAGGCAAAAGGATCATTTGAGACCAGCATGGGCAACAAAGCAAGACCCCATCTCTACAAAAAAATTTAAAAATTAGCCGAGTGTGGTGGCACACACCTGTGGTCCCTGCTATAAGGGACACTGAAGTGAGAGGACCACTTGAGCCTGGGAGGCAGAGGCTACAATGAGCTCTAATCATGACACTGTACTCCAGCCTGGTGACAGAGTGAGACCCTGACTCAAAAAAAAAAAAAGTTTTTTAAAAAGATCCTTGTGAATAACAACAGTCTCCATGCTGCTCCTCCACACCCTTGAGTGCTGCTCCTCAGGGGCAGTCTTTTCCAATTCATGTAGCTGTTTCATCTGCTCTTTGACTTCATGTGTATAAGTAACATGCTTATTTATCTTTCATTTTTACATGTTTTCTATTAACATCCAACTACAGTATAGAAGATAAGGACTAGCTTTATCTGTCTTGAGTCTTTGCCACCACATTTCCCTTCCCCATTCTGCCAGTTTACCTATATTATACCATTTGTAGTTAAATCTTTATTAATTATTTACATTATTATAACTGTAAAATGTTCACATCTGAGCACATGGCATATGGTAATTGTATTTTCTTTCTTCTCCAACTTTTGGGTTTCCCAGGAGTCAATAATTACATGGAGTTTTTTTTTTTGGACGGGTAGTGTTTGTTTTTGTTTTGCTTTTTAGTTTGCTGAGTTGTCTCTGTAACTAATCTCACCAGACTCAGCCAGGAGTGTAAATCTTCTCCAGAAATACTCAAGCACAAATTTCAATCTATCGCTCCCTCTTCTTTTTTATTGGTGACATTCCTCCTGAAGATCTCTCATTGATTTATTTTCACAGTCTGAGTTCTTTGCTCTCTGGGAATTCCCTTCTCCCTCTTCTGGGGATTTCCTTTGCCTGTCCTGCACTGAACCTGAATCCCATACCTTTCTCTTTTTTGGTTTACTCTCCCATTTTAGAGGAGCAACTTCTCCAATCGCTTCCTTAGGAAGAGTATTTTAGAGTGAATTTTAGAGGATCTAAATGTCTCAGTTCTGCCCTCACAGTGGATGATAGTTGATCTGGGTATAGCACTCTAGATTGGAAGCCTTTTTCTTCCAGAATTTTGATGATATTGTCTTCTAGGTCTAGACTTCATTAAGAAGTTTGATCCCCTTATCATTCCTAATCCTTTGTTCTCTCTCTCTAGAACTTTTGGAATATTTTCCTTATTACCAGTATTCTGGACTTCCATTATGACGCCCCTTGCTACAGATTGTTTTTCACTCATTGTGCAGGTTTCTTTTAATCTAGAGCCTCTTTGAATCTAGTCCTTCAATTCTGGGAATGTTCTTATGCTATTTTTTATGTAACTTCCAGACATCTCATTTCTTTATTTTCTCTTTCTCCTATAATTCAGCTGTCATATGTTCTAGATTGATTCTCTAGCTTTGTTACCTGTTTTGTTCTATTTACCATCTCTTTTGCTCCACTTTCTGGGATTTACAGATCCTTATCTTTAAATCGCAACCTGTTAGTTAATTATTTTTTTCCACTGACTTATTATTTCATTTCTAAGGATTCATTCTAATTTTCTAAATGTGCCTTTTTATAGAGTATTGTTCTTGTTTCATTGATGCAATATAAACTCCTTTCCCTCCTTTGGGATTATTTTAAAATGTTCCTTCTGTTCTCTATAGTAGGTCTACTTCATCCAAGTTCCCTTTTTTTTTTTTTCTTTTTTTGAGACAGAGTTTCACTGTTGTTGCGCAGGCCAGAGTGCAATGGCATGCTCTCAGCTCACCGCAACCTCTGCCTCCCAGGTTCAAGAGATTCTCCTGCCTCAGCCTCCCAAGTAGCTGGGATTACAGGCATGCACCACCACACCCAGCTACCAAGTTCCTTTTTACCATTTGTTTGTTTTGGTCTTTGCTTTTTGTGCTAGAGACTATCCTACAATGTCTGATAATACTTGGCTGTCCATTCATATTTAAGAGTGAAGCACTACGCCAGGCGCGGTGGCTTGCACCTGTAATCCTAGCACTTTGGGAGGCCGAGGCAGGCAGATCACCTGAGGTCAGAAGTTCGAGACCAGCCTGGCCAACATGGTGAAACCCCGTCTCTACTAAAAATACAAAAAATTAGCCAGGCATGGTGATGGGCGCCTGTAATCCCAGCTACTCAGGAGGCTGAGGCCTGAGAATCACTGGAACCCAGGAGGTAGAGGTTGCAGTGAGCCAAGATCAGGCCACTGCACTACTTCCTGGGGGACAGAGTGAGTCTCTGTCTCAAGGAAAAAAAAAGAAGAGTGGAGCACTAAAATACTGATTAGAAGTTCTGTGTAGATAGCTAAAATTTGTCAAATGGTAGGTTTGAAAATAGGGTTATCAACAGGGTTGCCTGGATGTGCCACTGGGGGCCTCCCAACTGTCAGGATGTAAGAGCTTATTTTGGAGGGACAGCCAGTTTCCCCAGAGTCTCCAACTCAGGGACCCCAGCATTCTGGCCAAGAAGCTGAGAAAAGGGCCTAGGGGAGGGAGGTGCAGCTCACTGTTTGGCAGGTAGACTTTCACTTAATCCTTCAGTTTTTGGTACAGTGAGTCCTCATTTAACATCAGCCATAGGTTCTTGGAAAGTATGACTTTAAAAGAAACAACATAGAATGAAACTAATTTGGCCATAGGCTAATTGGTATAAACAAGAGTGAAGTTTCTACAGCAATTACTGATCACAGAAACATCACCAAACATCTAGGTTATTTCAGTTTTGTGTCAGGGGTGGCCACAGCTTCTTCCAGCAGTTCAGGGTGCAAGGCAGGAACCAGGGCTGGACAGGACGCTATCCTGTTTCAGGACGCACTCACACACACTCATACTCACACTGGGACCATGGAGACATGCCAGGTCACCTAACAGGCACAGCTTGGGATGTGGGAGGAACTCAGGGGACCTGGAGAAAACCACTGAAGACGTGGGAAGAATATGCAGACTTCACCCAGACAGTGGCCCCGCATGGGAGGCAGTATTTTTTTGCATCATCATAATGAAATGACGATGTTATTCATGGACCTACTGCACTGGCCTTCACCCGCTCTGTCGAGTGTGCCACGGGGCCTCAAATCCAGGGTTTCTTGTTAAGCTCAGGCCTTCTGCCAGCGTGGGCCAGAGGGAGTTGCCTGAGTGCACAGAGATTCTAGGATTCTGTAGTCTCTCTCACAGGCTTCCGGTCTGCCATCCCCATGCCAGCCCTTCCCTCATCTCTATCTTTATGCCCCCAGTTTTTAAAACTCAGCCTCGTTCTGTGATGAGAACCTGCCTGCTTTGTGTTGGCTCCCACCGTTGCAAACTCAGGTTACCACTTGCATCTCCGCTCCATCTTCCAAAGTGTGTGACACCTGTCATCTGCTGCCACCCTCTCTCCCTTTTTGTCCTTGGTTAGTTGTACCATTTTGTCCCTCTGCTGTCATGTGACTGGAGTTTGTGGTGGGAGAGGAAATACATGCCTGCATTTATTGCTTCAGACTTAACCAGTCGGGACGATACTTTGTTCAATTCAGCCTATGTCTGTTGAGCACCTACCATGCGTGCCATTCCTCTTAAATCATGGAAAATTTTAATCCTGGCCTCTTTTCTTGTCATTGAGAAACTTCAAGTTCAGAAATAGGATTCCTCCCAGAGCAAGTCACACACACACACACCCCAAGCAGAATTCAGTACACTGTAATCTAGTTTAGTTTTTACTTGTCAGTGTTCTCAGCCACTGGTCCTCAGGAGCAGAACTGTGCCTTTGTCATATCCATGTTCCCAGCACCTAGCACAGTATCTTACACATAGTACACAATCAATAAATGTCATTAAAGGAGTAAGTGAAAGAATGAATGAAATGCAAGCTTGTATGTGTGCAGGACACACAACAGAATGAACACATAGTACACAATCAATAAATGTTGTCAAAGGGGTAAGTGAAAGAATGAATGAAATGCAAGCTTGTATGTGTGCAGGACACAACAGAATGAACACATAGTACACAATAAATGTCGTTAAAGGAATAAGTGAAAGTGAATGAAGTGTAAGCTTATATGTGTGCAGGACACACAACAGAATGAATTAGGAAGGAGCAGGTGCTGAGTGTCCATCCTCACCACTGCTCTTAGTGTGGACTCTGGAAGATTCTATAGTACGTGATGTCCTACCTGGAAGAGGCCACACATACAAGAGAAGAAACTGAGATCTTGGGTGCTTTAGAAACTTCCCCATTTCACACACGGAGTTAGTAGCAAAGTCTAGAATTGAAGGGTCTTAGGACTCAGTTCTGTGTCCACTCTGCTTTCCTAGTTAGAATCCTAAGCAATTGTATTTAGCCAACAATTCAGGGAAAAGGGCAAAAAGAAAACTGGAGGGTTTTACAACCAAGTAGAGCAGTCGAGCACTGTTTCCTGTATCAAATTGCTTCTTCCCCAAAAGGCAGGCCTCTTAAATGCCAGGAGTTACATTTGTTGATATTCTAAGCAAAAGATCAGTATTGAGATTTGTCTGAGCAAGGCATTTGGGGTGATTGAGAAATTTTTTTCATCGCAACTTTTACCCAGTTTCTGTGACCATGATGACATGGTCTGGATGAAGTCATGAATGAATTTGGAACTTGTGGACAATGAGGGAATGGAGAGCTAGCAAAAACCCAGGATATGTGGATCAGTATGAAAGCCAGAAATAAAATGAGCCAAGTAGTGAGCTGTGTGACTGGACAGAGATAAAGCAGGAAGCATGGCCCAGGAACTCCCTCCAAGCCTCCCCTTCTTTAACTTGAGGAACCCACAGGAAGGGATTTGAGCAGAGGTGAGACAGTCAGAAGGGCATTGAAAGAGACAACCTGCCTAAGAACTTACCAGCTTAAGCAAAAACATCCAGTGTACCTGGACTATGGACACCTGTGTCCTTAGGTTTTCATACATTTGAGGGCTTCATTTACAAAGTCCATGGGATAAGAGGAGGCACACCCCGAAAGAAGGAAAGCAGGAAAAGGCAGGGACCCCAGAGCCTCAGTCTTTGCAGAGGATCTTACTGCTTCACAGATGTTGGCCACAGAAAGTTATTCAGAGAAGCGGAAGGTGATGGGGAGGGGCTTGGGGGATGGAGGAGACGCTGGATGGGAGGGGCTTGTACCTGTGTTCATTGAGCCAAAGCTGTGGTGCTATAGGTACCACCCTGAGCACCATGAACTCAGTGGTGAGAAAGACAGAAGTAGTCCTTGCCTTCTTACAATTTAAAATCCAGTGACTCTATGGGAACCCCAGGGTTCCCAAGGAACATCTTAAAAGAAGGAAAATATAGTGGGTCTTTGTAATAATTATGGTAGGCTAAAGAAACATTGTAGTATGTGGTTATGTCTGGAAGAAACTCAGGAGTCAATAATGGAACCAGAAGCTAGTTGAGGAAGCCTCTGTGAGGTGCCTTCTGAGCCCCAGAGGGGCACGTGCCCCTGTGACACCAGCAGCACAGATTCACCCCACATCTGTCTGCAGCCTCACTCCCCCTCCCACTTTCAGATCTCAGCCAGCGGGTCAGATCCAAGCCAGTTCTGTGGCCAGCAGGGCTCCCCCTCTGGGCAGGCTCCCTGGGCAGAGGGAGTTTGTATCCTCAGGGGAGGAGTTTGCGGCTGACCTTCCGCACACAGCCTTCCGCGGAGAACAAGACTGCCCACCTCCACAAGGGCTTCCTGGCCGTCTACCAAGCTGTGGGTGAGTGTCTCTCCTGGGGGGTGCAGGGAGGGAGCCTCTGTCCCCAGCCATGACCCTGGTATCTTCAAGCCTTAAGTGGAAGCTTGAGTGACAGCTGAGGCTGGGGACTCAGGGACACCTGGGCTGGACCCCAGCCCTGCCCCTGCTGGTGAGCAACCCTATTAAGAGACAGCCATGCCAGGCATGGTGGCACATGCCTGTAGTCCCAGCTACTCGGGAGGTGGCAGGATCGCTTGAGCCCAGGAGTTCTGGGCTGTAGTGTGCTATGCCAATCGGGTGTCCGCACTAAGTTTGGCATCAATACGGTGGCCTCCCGGGAGCGGGGGACCACCAGGTTGCCTAAGGAGGGGGTGAACCGGCCCAGGTCGGAAACGGAGCAGGTCAAAACTCCCATGCTGATCAGTAGTGGGATCGCGCCTGTGAATAGCCACTGCACTCCAGCCTGGGCAACATAGAGACAGCCACTGCTCAGCCCCAGCAGTTATTTCCACACAGATATACAGGCCCAATGTTTGCAGATCATCTCATTTTTAAAGAGATGCCAAAAATCCGAATTTTTACGGGAAATTATAAATTTTCAAATGATGACTCAGATTTGTTTTTAAAAGATGAATACTGACTGGGTGCAGTGGTTCATGCCTGTAATCCCAGCACTTTTGGAGGCCAAGGCTAGAAGATCACTTGAGGCCAGTAGTTGGAGACCAGCCTGGGCAACATAGTGAGACCCTGTTTCCACAAAATTTGCCAGGTGTGGTAGTGCACGCCTGTAGTCCCAGCTACTAGGGGGGCTGAGGGAAAGGATTGCTTGAGCCAGGGAGTTTGAGGCTACAGTCAGCCATAATCATGCCACTGCAGTCCAGCCTGGGTGACAAAGTGAGACAAGAAGAAAGAGAGGAAAGAGAAAGGAAGGGAGGGAGGAAGGGAGGGGAGGGGAGGAAGGAAGGAAGGGAGGGAGGGGGAAAAAAGAGAAGGAAGGAAGGAAGGCAAGAAAGGAAGAGAGAGAGAAAGGAAAAGAAAGAAGGGAGGGGAAGGAAAAGAGGGAAGGAAGGGAAGGAGGGAAGGAAGGAAGGGAAGGAGAGAAGGAAGGAAGGGAGGAAGGGAGGGAGGGAGGAAGGGAGGGGCACATGATAAAATTTCATTTTTTAGTATGCTAAAAAGTAAATCATCCTCTGGTCTCTGGCTCTGAACTCCTGTCTGCCCTCCCCAGAAACAACTATGTTCTCCATTTCCTAGGTATTCTTCCTAGGAAGAGGATACATTTTGTGTGTCTGTATTGCAAGTGTTCTAAACTTGGCATTTTTTCACTGAATAATATATCTTAAAGATCATCCCATTCCATATGGTCAGCATTAACTTATTATTATTATTATTATTATTTGAGACAGAGTCTCACTCTGTCGCCCAGGCTGGCAGGCAGTGGCTCAGTCTCTGCTTACGGCAACCTCCACCTCAAGCGATTCTCTTGCCTCAGCCTCCTGAGTAAATGAGATTATAGGCATGCCACCACACCTGGCTAATTTTTGCATTTTTAGTAAAGACATGGTTTCACCATGTTGGCCAGGCTGGTCTCAAACTCCTGACCTCAGGTGATCTGCCTACCTCGGCCTCCCAAAGTGCTGGGATTACAGGCGTGAGCTACCGCACCCGGCGAACTCATTATTCTTAATGATCACATAAAATCCCTTTGATTGATGTTTCATAATGTATTTGATCAGCCCTCCTGTTAAATACTTTGTTGCCACACACGGTGCTACTGTGCATACCCTTGCATTTGCATCTTTGAGCATATGTGTGAGAATATCTTTAGGCTACATTTTTAGAAATGGAGTAGTAAGTTAAAAAATATTTGCATTTTCGGCCAGACGCGATGGCTCACACCTGTAATCCCAGCACTTTGGGAGGCCGAGGCAGGTGGATCATTTGAGGTCAGGAGTTCGAAACCAACCTGTCCAACATAGCAAAAACCCATCTCTACCAAAAATACAAGATTAGCTGGGCATGGTGGTGCATGCCTGTAATCCTAGCTACTTGGGAGGCTGAGGCAGGAGAATCGCTTGAACCTGGGAGGCGGAGGTTGTAGTGAGCCAAGATCATGCCACTGCACTCCAGCCTGGGCAACAAGAGCAAAACTCCATCTCAAAAAAAAAAAACAAAAAATTGCATTTTAAATTTTGATCTTGCTAAAATTTTCTCCAAAAATGTTTTGCTAATTTACATACCTACCAACCAGTTTGGAAGTGCCTGTTTCCCCATACCCTGCTTGTCACAGTTACCTTCAAACTCTTTGAGTGTTGACAATCCAATCAATGAAAATTAACTCAAATATTAAAAAAAAAAAAAACACTGTGCAAGTCAAACCAAATAGAGCCATGGGCCAGAATCAGCCCCTGGGTTACCATTTTGCAAGTCTGTGCTGGGTGCTGCTTTCCTGGAGCTGTGAACTGTAGTCAGCCCATCAGCCAGGCCAGCAGGAGTTCTGAAGCCATCAACACACCTGGAGACAACCCCGCCAACGTCCAGAACCACTGCCAGGAGCCCTATTATCAGGCCTCGGCGGCAGGTGAGCCCCACCTGCTGAGGGGGTAGCTTCCATCCCCCTCATTCCCACCCAAACGCCCTCTGAGCACCTACTTTGTTAACCAACAGCTTCAACTCTGAGCCTATTTCTTTGCCTCTCCTCATTTTGCGTCTCAGGGGCACTCACCTGCACCAGCCCAGGGACCTGGAAGGACACACAGGATGGGAAGGAGGTTCTTCAGTGTATGCCTGGTGAGTAGCCACCTGCCAGCACCATTCCCCCAACAAGCCTCAGCTGCAACTGGGACCTACAGGACACACGGGTTAAAAGAAAGCCTTAGAATAGAAAGGAAGATAAGAAGCAGAAGGTGAGGAAGAACAGGGTAATCAAGAAGGCCCAGAAAAGAAGAGGCAGGGGAGCTTGTTCCTCATTCTTCAGGGTCAAGATATATCTGAGGAAAGCATGAAGGAAGTTAGTGAGGTGGACTAGAAAAGGAGAAAGAGAGACCAACAAGCTGAAGTACCATTTTATGGCTAAATAATATTCCTGTCTGTGGATGTACCATTTTGTTTGTCCATTCATCAGCTGATGGACATTTAGGCTGTTTCTACTTCTTGGCGATTACAAATGATGCTGCTATGAGCATTTGTGTACAAGTTTTTGTATCAACATACATTTCCAAATCTCTTGGGTATATACCTAGGAGTAGACTTGCTGGATTGTGTAATAATTCTGTTTAACTTTTTGAGGAACCACCAAACTGTCTTCAACAGTGGCAGCACCATTTTACCATTTTACATCTCACCAGCAATACGTGAGGCTTCCATTCCACCATTTTTGAGATCCACACTTTTGAATGAAACTATTGCCTTCCTAACCCAACCTGATGCATGGAAAACTCCAGGGTTCGCCTGAAGGCTCGTAGTGCTTTAGGGATGGGTTGGAGGGCAGGTGGTAGTGGGAGATGTTACAAATGAGGAAGTGAAACAAAACTAGGCGGGAGGCACTGAAACAGCCTCTGCCTGTAGTATGGGGGCCCAGGATGGTCCAAAGGAATGGCTTTAATGCCTCTGAGGAGGCAGGAAGGAGAGCCCTGCAGAACCAGCACCAAACATGTGCTCATCTG
Organism: Ateles fusciceps; assembly: GCA_036589455.1. Lineage (NCBI taxonomy): Eukaryota > Metazoa > Chordata > Mammalia > Primates > Atelidae > Ateles > Ateles fusciceps. The sequence goes on from JAZHEH010001593.1 coordinate 2,237,104, forward strand.
TGCTCTCTACCCTCAGTCCACTGTCCTGAGTCCCATGCAGGTTGGATGCCGCATACAGTTGGCATTGATTCCTTGCCCTTGTCTGCCCACAAGGTCTACACTGTGGGTTGGCCCCAGTATAAGAGTCCTGATCCTGCCTAGGTGTGGTGGCTCACACCTGTAATCCCAGCACCTTGGGAGGTGAGGTGGGTGGATCACTTGAGGTCAGGAGTTCGAGACCAGCCTGGCCAACATAGTGAAACCCCGTCTCTACTAAAAATATTTTTAAAAATTAGCCAAGCGTGGTGGTGGGTGCCTGTAATCCCAGCTACTCGGGAGGCTGAGGCAGGAGAATCGCTTAAGCCTGGGAGGCGGAGGTTGCAGTGAGCTGAGATCGCGCCACTGCACTCCAGTCGGGCAACAAGAGCAAAATTCAGTCTCAGAAAAAAACGACTCCTGATCCCCTGCAGAGCCAGACCTGGAGCCTCTTCACGCATCCCCTACCACAGCTTCAGAGAAGTAGGTCTTTAATCAGTGTGCCTAGATGCAGCTGCTGACTGTCACCCCTACCCCCTCCTTTTCTCCCAGTCTGTGGACGGCCAGTCACCCCCATTGACCAGAAGTGGAGGACCCTCGGTCTTCCAGAGCTAAGCCAGGCAACTTCCCCTGGCAAGCATTCACCAATATCCATGGCCGTGGGGGCGGGGCCCTGCTGGGCGACAGATGGATCCTCACTGCTGCCCACACCATCTATCCCAAGGACAGTGTTTCTCCCAGGAAGAATCAGAGTTTGAATGTGTTCCTGGGCCACACATCCATAGATGAGATGCTGAAACTGGGGGAACCACCCTGTCCACCGTGTCATTGTGCACCCCCGACTACCATCAGAATGAGTCCCACAACTTCAACGGGGACATTGCCCTCCTGGAGCTGCAGCACAGCGTCCCGCTGGGCCCCAACGTCCTCCCGGTCTGTCTGCCCGACAATGAGACCCTCTACCACAGCGGCTTGTTCGGCTATGTCAGTGGGTTTGGCATGGAGATGGGCTGGCTAACTACTGAGTTGAAATACTCAAGGCTGCCTGTAGCTCCCAGGGAGGCCTGCAAGGCCTGGCTCCAAAAGAGACAGAGGCCCGAGGTGTTTTCTGACAATATGTTCTGTGTTGGGGGATGAGATGCAGAGGCACAGTGTCTGTCAGGGGGGACAGTGGCAGCGTCTATGTGGTATGGGACCATCGTGCCCATCACTGGGTGGCCACGGGCATTGTGTCCTGGGGCATAGGATGTGGCAAGGGGTACGACTCTACACCAAAGTGCTCAGCTACGTGGACTGGATCAAGGGGGTGATGAATGGCAAGAACGGACTGTGAGGCACGTGAGCAGGGCCTGGCCAGCACAGTGGAGGCCCCAGTCAAGAGAGGGCCAGGAGTGAGGACTGAACCCTGGGGCAGGGGCAGAAGGTGGTGGGAGGCAGGGAAATCCTATTCACATCACTGATGCAGCAAGCCACCATGCAAGAGAAACCCCCACCCTGCAAGCCTGCACCATCCGGACAGGAATCACGGTCCCACAGACCGCTTCTCCTCACCTTCCACCTCCCTGTGTGCTTGCACTATGCCCAGGGAAGCCCTGTGCATCTCAGCAACTTCCACCTTGAATGTCCTTGGAATCCCCTTCCCCTACTTCATCTGTTGACACAGCTTTTCTACTCACCTCTGGAAGAGTCACCATCTCACCCGCTGAGTATGGAGAATGGGGTTTTCATTGCATTTTATTTCTGAAACATTCCTAAGACCCTTTAGTTGACCTTCAAATATTCAAGCTATTGGCTTCACCACCTTCCACAGCTCCAAGATGCAATTAGAGAAATAGCTCCTGAGGGGTGTGGGAAGGCAAATAAAAAAAAGAAAGAAATAGCTCCTTTTTAAATTTTATGTCCTCTATATGCCAGATGCTTCACCTGTTATTTCACTTAATCCTCATACCATATTGGCAAAGGATGTGTTATTAGCCATGCTTGACAAATGAGGAAACTGAGGCTCAGCGGATAAAGGGACTTGCCCAGGTCCCACAGCTGGTGTGTGACTGCAGAGGCTGCTCTTCCCAGTGTGCCACAATACTTCTCAGCTCTCCTCAGACCTGCTGTGCCACCCACTTTCCCTCCCAGTCCCCCACATCCTTACCATTGTCCCTCCCTGGGAATTCCTGCTTCTGTAAAAATGGCATCCTCTGGCTCACACTTTCCTGCTAGCCCCATCTCCTACAGAAGCCAGGTGAGCCCAGCACTGGACTGAAGTTCCTGCAGACACCCCACTTGTGCCCCCATCATCAAGAGAACTGTTCCACCTGAGAGGACCAACTCTTTAATTTTTAGTACAGATTGGAGGTGATGGGCTGGGTGTGGTGGCTCATGCCTGTAATCCTAACACTTTGGGAGGCCAAGGCAGGCAGATCACAAGGTCATGAGATCAAGACCACCCTGGCCAATATGGTGAAACCCTGTATCTACTAAAAATACAAAAATTAGCTGGGCGTGGTAGTGCGTACCTGTAGTTTCAGCTACTCGGGAGGCTGAGGCAGGAGAATTGCTTGAACCCAGGAGGTGGAGGTTGCAGTGAGCTAAGATTGTGCCACTGCACTCCAGCCTGGTGACAGAGCAAGACTCCATCTAAAAAAAGAAAAAGACTGGAGGTGATTTACAGTGAAAGACACAAATAAAATACAACTGTTCAATGGAAATGGAAAATAAATACCATAAAAGAAGAGAGATAATTTGTTAGCATCAAGAATCAAGTTGCTGTATGGTCACAGGTTAAATTTATCTCAAAAAAATAGCAGGATTCAGAGTTGTACATACATGTGGTTACTTCTGTTTTTTACATCTACGCGCAGTACAAAAGATTATTAAAAATATTCCCAAAAGGCGGGTACAGTGATGCACACCTATAGTCCCAGCCGCTCAGGAGGCTGATGCAGGAAGATCATTTGAGCCCAGGAGTTCAAGGCCAGCCTAAGCAACATAGTGAAACCCCATCTCCAAAAATATTATAATAATACTCTCAAAATACTCAACAGAGGTAGTTTTAGTTGATAATATTTTGGCTGTTTGGTTTTCCACTATTCTCTATTTGCTAAATTTTGTTTAATGAGCATGAAACATTCTTATTCTATTTTACTTATTTTTATGATTGAAAAAATGAGTTTCTCCCTGCCAAGGCAAAAATATATATATACCTATATATATACATGTGTGTCTAGATGTGTATCCCTACATCTTCACCGCCGTCTCTCGGTCTAGAGATAGAGACATAGACTAGGAGCTGGAGATAGAGAGGTAGAGGCAGGTTAGAGATAGAGCTGATAGAGACAGATGAGCTGGAGATAGAGACATATCCACAGAGGAAAACCTACCTCTACTTTAAGAGAGAAACTTTTTTTTCCCAAGAATCAAATCCTACAAGGAACAAGCACTGTAACAGACAATGTCCTCAATACTTGTTTTAAAACAAATGCAGCAACATCCATATGGCATTTTTTTCCTTCTTGGTATAAGTCAAGGACATAAAAATGCATAAGTAAAGGTTACTTTGAATGGTTGGGCAGGGTGGAGACAGGGCTGAGACTGAGCTAATGACGTCCAGGTTTGCCGTGCTCCAATCGTTGCACGATGCCAAGGCAGAACTGAGAATCCTTAGGATGGTTGGAAGAGCTTCAGCTGAGACTACCTCTTTCCCTGTTCCCTCTGCCCCCGTTATGAACATACAGTGTACGCATACATGCACGCGCGTGCACACACACACACACACACACACACACACACACACTGCTGTTAGGATATTAATGTGCAGTTTGCTAGACGAGATTCCTCTTCCTTCTCGTCCTCTCATCTGATTCTTTTCCTTCTCCCCTATCTTTTGTCTTTTCTGACCTAACAAGGCTATGGATCATATCCTGATCTGGTCACAGATGAGCCCTCCGTTAGGTTCAGTCCTCAGCTCTGACACACAGGCCTGCCGGAGAAACCCTCCAAAGGTTGGTTGATCTTGCACCTTCTGTGTGCCTGCTGTCTAACTACTGATGACTTGGTCACTGCCTGATGGGGAGCTGCATCAGCTCTGTGAATTCTTGCAATCTGTTGCCTGGGAAAGTGCCTTGCACATTAAACAGGTAACCCATAAATGGATGAATGGGGGGTGGGGGCAGAAGGGTGGAGGTTGGAGGGATTCATCTCATGAGGGAAACAAGCAGAACCGCTTACAAAGGCTTAAGAACGCAGAGGCCTGCTCTGCGGCCCAAGCTCCCCTGTGTGATGAAGTGCCACCAGATATTTGGTGCCATGGAGACTCGATGAAGAAAAGTTTCCAAAAACAGTGAAATTGTTTTTTATTTATTTTAATGTTTAGAGATGAGGTCTCACTATGTTGCCCAGGCTAGTCTCGAACTCCTGGGCTCAAAAGATCTTCCCACCCTGGCCTCGCAGAGTGCCAGGATCACAGGCATGAGCCACCACACCTGACCAAGAGCACAATTTTAAAGCAGGACACTATGGCCTGATGGACAGAAGCGATGAAGGCCCCTCCCCCCTCCCAGGGCCCTGACTTCATCTCAGAAAAACCAAGTCCCTCTTGCTCCACAGCCGCACCCTCAGCCTCAGCCCTGGCAGTTGTGTTGAGCAGATGCTGAGGAGAAGGGGACATTTTACTCCATCCACAGCTGCCCCAGAGGGTCTCAAACCCAGGGCTGCTTTAGGGTTGCCCTGACATGGCCATCCTATTCTATGTCCAAGTGTCATTCATGGCTAAAGCAGGCCAGGGCCCCAAGGCAACCAAGCTCCACTCTCCTCTGCCCACTCCCACGCGCCCTCCTCTGCCCCAGTGTTCCTGTGGCTTCCTCCTGGCCATGGAAACCCGAGCCATTCTTGGACCAGGGCTGCGGGCTGAATGAGGGCAGGAAGAAGGGGGACAGAGGGAAAGGACAGTCCAGAAAAGACAACCCCCACAACTTGTGGTCTCCCACTGCTCCAGTAGGAACCTTGTAAACACGGCAGCAGCCCTCGCCAAGAAAAGTCTTGAAAGAAAGGAGAAGCAGATCAGATTTAGAGACTGAGGCGTCTGGGCCTCCAACACCGGGCAACCCGGCCCTAAAAATTCACTCTCATCTCCTTAGCCCTTCCCCATATAGACCAGCAGGTGGCACCACCAACAGGGATTTCAAAACCAAAACTAAATTAAAGTGGAAACTCAGATCTTTTGTTTATGCAAATAGTTCATTCCCTCCAGCATTCCTCCGGGAATGGTCCCCCCTCCATTCCACAGAAAACCCTCCCCTCCCTGCTGTGCATGACCGCGGCCTCCCTCTGCACACAGTACATGAAGAGGCTGTCAGAAGAGCCCAGGACTCAACACCGGCCTTGAGAAATGTGAGTAAGGGCGATGGGCACCCAGGTGGGGAAGGAGAAGCTAGGGGAGAAGCCAGGGCATGGGAGGCAATTCAGGGAGACAGGAACACCCTTCCTTCCCCACACACCTCGTCAGTCCCACGGTGCACACGCGTGGACACACACAAAACACGCCCCATCCCTCCTCCTGACAACCAGAGGAGACCTTGTACATATAGGCTCATGCCATGGTCCTTTCTTCCCTCTGGGCTCACAACAGGGAGCAGCAAGAGGAGGAGACCACCTGACCAGGAGGGGGACCCTCTGTGCATGTATCCCACACTCCACCGATGGTTTCTCCCGGTTACACTTGCTGAGCTTTTGGGACCCCTTTCAGAGAGCCATGACTGGAAACCCTCACCCCTCATTAACTGGCCTCAAGCCAGTCCTATTCCTGGAAGGGGAGGGGAGGGATGTGGCCAGACAGAGGAGGAGGCTGGGGAGGGAGTATGAGGGGGAGTGTGGTGGCCTCTGGACTGGACACTGCCCTGGGGGAGGGACACGGATGCAACAGCTGCGAGGCTGCCCTCCCCCCACCACCCGCCCCTGCAGAGAACATGCCTGTGAGGTCCAGAATGGGCAGAAGGAGAATGCCCAGCGGTATGGCCATCTCATCCCCTGCCACTGCCCACATGGCAAGAGTGCTGAACCCCTCCAGCTCCAGACACTCTCTTTTGTTTTGGCAGGTGGCTCTTGTACCTCCTGGTACCGGCCCTGTTCTGCAGGGCAGGAGGCTCCATTCACATCCCTCAGAAGTTCTTTGGGGAGGTGACTTCCCCTCTGTTCCCCAAGCCTTACCCCAACAACTTTGAAACGACCACTGTGATCACAGTCCCCACGGGATACAGGGTGAAGCTCATCTTCTGGCAGTTTGACCTGGAGCCTTCTGAAGGCTGCTTCTATGACTATGTCAAGGTAGGGGCAGGGTGGGTGGGCAGAGGCGAGACAAAGTGGGGCCCTCTGGGATCTGGGATCGCCCTGTGTGGCATGCACACCCCCAGACACAGCCCAGCCCTGCAAGAGCTGGTGGCTGACTGCATCTCTGAGAGCCAGGGTATGCCCTGGATGCGACACCCACTGGTGTAGAGGCCCTCGGGGAGCACTGAAGGAGAAGCACAGAGAAGAGAGGGACAGGACCCACTCAGGAAATTCACTGTCCAAGGAGTCAGGAAAGCCTTCCCCATCTGCTGTCCAGCTGAGAGTCTTTGGGAAACCACTGTGCCTCAGCTCCCTTGTCTCCAAGGAGAAGATCGCCATGGCTGCCCACCTCAACAGGAACACAGGGACATGAGGAGAAACGTGTGCTCTGGCAGCACAGGGTAGCCTTCAGCAAGGACACTGGGCTCAGAACCCTCACCTCTGTGACAACCAAGGGTACCTTCCGGGGCCCGTCTTTCTATATCCAGTAAAAATGAGATTCAGGGCTCAAGCAGAGCCTGCGAAAGTCCAGTAACTACCATTCCCAGGAGACCTATGGAGGTTATGCACGAGTAACGGGAAAATGGCATGTCTTCCCTGCCCAGAAGACTTGGCACGTGTGCAGTGTTGGGGGAGGGCGTTTGGTGGCAGGGCAGGGAGAGGTTGAGGAGGCTGTGAGGAGGAAGATGAGGGACTGGGCAATACGTGCTGATGCTGAGACTGGTGGGCTTCAGGGCTCATGTTCAGCCAAGGGCGTCAGAAGGCACTTGAAGTATGAATGGTTTGATTAGGCCGAGGGAGAATTGGAAAACAGAAAAAAAAAAAAAAAGCAGAGCTGTCCAGGCTCTGGGAATAAGGGGAGGGTAAGTAAAGGCTGGGTAGAGACAACCAGGACCCCAGGGGAACAGGCCACAGGAGGTGGTGGGGATGGAGAAGGACCTGAAACCTGCCAGAGGAGCAGAAAACAGGGGAAGGGGTAAGGTACCCAGTGCAGGACAACATGCCAAGAGTGAGTCAGTGGGAGACTCAGGGAACAGTTGAAAGTCACATGGGGAAGGTTGCAGCAGCCCTCCAACCGAGTCGGAGCCGCTATGCTGCATGATTTACTCTGCAGGCCCTAAAAATTCCAGACGGGGGAGGACTGTCACTGAGCCACCACGTGGGGCGCCACTCTGCAACAGGTCTTCTTCTACCCCCTGTCCTTCCTCCACCAGATCTCTGCTGATAAGAAAAACCTGGGGAGGTTCTGCGGGCAACTGGGTTCTCCACTGGGCAACCCCCCGGGAAAAAAGGAATTTATGTCGCAAGGGAACAAGATGCTGCTGACCTTCCACACAGACTTCTCCAACGAGGAGAATGGGACCATCATGTTCTATAAGGGCTTCCTGGCCTACTACCAAGCTGTGGGTGAGTAGCCCCCCTAGGGGATCCCTTTTCTCTGACCTCAGCCAAATTGAATGGGAGCCAAGAAACGGAATCTTGAATCCAAAATTTGGAAAGCCTGGCCGGGCGCAGTGGCTCACGCCTGTAATCCCAGCACTTTGGCAGGCGGAGGCGGGCAGATCACAAGGTCAAGAGATCGAGACCATCCTGGCCAACATGGTGAAACCCCGTCTCTACTAAAAGTACAAAAAATTAGCCGGGCCTGGTGGTGTGTGCCTGTAGTCCCCGCTACTCAGGAGGCTGAGGCAGGAGAACTGCTTAAAACCGGAAAATGGAAGTTGCAGTGAGCCAGGATCACACCACTGCACTCCAGCCTGGCCATAGGGCAAGACTCTGTCTCAAAAAAAAAAAAAAAAAAAAATGGTGGAAAGCCTGGCTTTCCTTGTTCCTCTGCTCAAGAAAGCTTTTCCTAAAGAGGCCTGTCAACCTGGGCTCTGTCGCCATGGAGCAGTCCCCAGAGAGCACTGGAGAGGCCTGGAGGTCCAGGTGGCCTAGAGCCGCCTTTGTCTTTAGGCCTCTGGTGAGTGACCTCCCTAAGTTCAGAGCCACTACCCAAGTCTCCCAGCAGGAGCTTAACCCTCCTTCCTGAATGCCTTCCAGACCTCGATGAATGTGCTTCCCAGAGCAAATCTGGGGAGGAGGATCCCCAGCCCCGGTGCCAGCACCTGTGTCACAACTACATTGGTGGCTACTCTGTTCCTGCCATCCAGGCTACGAGCTTCAGGAGGACAGGCATTCCTGCCAGCGTGAGCCAGAGCGGTGTGGCAGGGAGGCAGGGGTTGGTCCGGGGCTTTTTTGGCAGCCAGAGCACCCCCCTGATGCCCCGCGGCTCTGCTCTCACAGCTGAGTGCAGCAGCGAGCTGTACACGGAGGCATCGGGCTACATCTCCAGCCTGAAGTACCCTCAGTCCTACCCCCCTGACCTGCGCTGCAACTACAGCATCCGGGTAGAGCGGGGCCTCACCCTGCACCTCAAGTTCCTGGAGCCTTTTGAAATTGATGACCACCAGCAAGTACACTGCCCCTATGACCAGCTCCAGGTACAGCCATCCCACCCCTGAAAGACCCCTTCCTCCCCTTCCGTCTGCACTTGGCTCCTCTTGTCCCAACTTCTTCCTGGATCCCTTGGCCAGCTGGGGCAGGAACGGCCATCACCCATGGTCTGGGCAAGTTCCCATACAACTAGAAGTGGGTCGTGGGGGATCCCTTTTCACCTTCCCCTGAAAACACACATAAGGCAGGATTTCATCACCACCACAACCACCCTGGCCACCAGGCTACTACCCACTTGGCCCTGTGTAAAAATGTCCAGGCTGAAAAAAATATCCTCCCCTCTCCCCTACTAGATCTATGCCAACGGAAAGAACATTGGCGAGTTCTGTGGGAAGCAAAGGCCCCCGACCTTGACACCAGCAGCAATGCTGTGGACTTGCTGTTCTTCACAGATGAGTCGGGGGACAGCCGGGGCTGGAAGCTACACTATACCACTGAAAGTAAGGCTGCCTGGGGGCCTCCCTTGATGGCCGGCAATGGGGAAGCGGTGGGGAAGAAGGAAGGATAAGTGGCTCTGAAATAAATATGTCCTCTGGTGTCCCCAATAGTCATCAAGTGCCCCCAGCCCAAGACCCTAGACGAGTTCACCATCATCCAGAACCTGCAAACTCAGTACCAGTTCCGTGACTACTTCATTGCTACCTGCAAGCAAGGCTACCAGCTCATAGAGGTGAGAGCCCAGGGCTGAGGGGGAGAGAGCTAGCCCAGCATCCCAGGAGGAATTCAGATGTCACAGAGGACTTAGCCTCATCCCAGCTGGAGTCATAGATGTTTCAACTAAATGAGTCCCCTGGTCCACCAGCTCTCAAACTTGCTGCCCACTTAAAACAGAGTTTAAAAATCCTGGAAGATTGCTGGAGCCCAGTCATTCAAGACCACTGTGAATAGCCCCTGCACTCCAGCCTGAGCAATATCACAAGACTCTGTCTCTACAAAATACAAATAAACAAATAAATAAATACTGAGGTTAGGGGCCCCCAACAGAGGCTCTGATTCCATTGGTCTGGAGTGCAGCCTGGGCATCAGGACTGTTTGAAGGTACCCAGGTGATTCTAATGTGCAGCCAAGTTTCGTAACTATGGCCCTAGTCCAATAACTCAAGAGAGCTGCAGGAAGTGAAAAGTAAGGGCGGAGATGTAGTGACTCATCAGCATCACGTAGTGATTTTGTACGGCAGGGACTAGGACCCAAATCTCCTGCCTCCTGCTCCAGGGCTCTTTTACACATGTTGGTGGTCTCACCCTGGGCCCACCATCCTGTCCTCAGCTTTGCAGATTCAGGAAGGAATATGCTTTTATCCATTGATCAATCCCACAAAAGTCAGTAAACTAAAAAGTATCTGTCTCTCTGGACAGAGACCCATGACTGGATATCCCATCCTTGTTCAGTAGGTCCACTGGGAAGACTTAATCAGAATCAAACAAGAGACTTTTGATATGTCCTTAATTCATAGTTAATTCATTTAATGCACATTTAAAGTGTCTACTGTCAGGCACTGTCCTAGATGTGAGAGGTTCAGTAAAAGAAACCCACATAGTCACACAGCCTTTGTGGAGCTCACATTTGAATGTTGCATCAAGCCGAGTTCACCTGATGTATTGTTCTTTACTCCAAGGTGCTTCCAGCTCCATCAGGAGGATTGGGTGGGTGTCCTGGGTCCAGAAGACTGGAGACTAGCAATCTCTTTGCTCATATTACAACCCTCCCTTGCCTGCGCCACCCACTGCCCTTACTTTTGCCTTGGTCATTCACATCATAGAATTTAAAGCAAGTCACACCGTTTCTCCCATTACCTACATTGTACTCAGACATTCTAGTTTTCAGACACATTCTCTTGCCACCTTTTCCAGGGCTAACCCTATGGAATGATTTTTGGTCTTTTTGTTTTGTTTTTGAGACAGAGTCTTGCTCTGTCACCCAGGCAGTAGCACAACCTCAGCTCACTGTAAACCTCGCCTCCCAGGTTCAAACGATTCTCCCGGGGCAAGCTACTCAGGTCCCTCAGGCACCCAAGTAGCTGGGATTATAGGGGTGTGCCACCATGCCTGGCTAATTTTTGTATTTTTAGTAGAGATGGGGCTTCTCCGTGTTGCCCAGACTGGTCTCAAACTCCTGGCCTCAGGTGATCTGCCTGCCTCAGCCCCCCAAAGTGCTGGGATTACAGGTGTGAGCCACCACACCTGGCTGTTTTTTGGTCTTAATAAAACTCATTCATACTGTCCAGTCACTTTTCATTTCAGAGACTGCCATTTCCTAGTCTTGTCCCCACTCAACAGCAACAGCACTTCACATACATCAGCGTCTCCAGCACCTTTCAAAGGGGCGAGGTGGCACTAGTATTTTAGGGAAGGCCTTTGTCCTTAGAAAAACTGCAACCCAGGAGAGATAAAGGGATGCAGGCCTGGAGGCCAGGGACACACAGAGAGAAACATGGTTCTGCCCCGGAGCACAGGCTTTTGTTTCGATACAGAAAACACTCAAACGGTGGTTTGTGATTTTTTTAAATTACAAATTGTGGGGATTCAACTGGACCTCAGTGGAAACAGGCGGCAGTCTAGAGAAAGGATTATCCCGTCTATCAATTAGCCCTGCTCTGACTTGCTGCGGTGTGGCTCAGTGCTCCTGTCGGTAACTCAGGCTGGGGGAGAAGCAAGAAGGAGCCACATCCGTGGGGGAGCCAAGGGTCTGAGAGCCTGAGACATGTCTTTGTATTGCCTCCCCCTCCCGTGTGGGGAGGGCAGGAAGGGAAGCTGCATTGCCTCTCAGCACTGATGGCACCTCTATCCTCTGCCCAACAGGGGAACCAGGTGCTGCACTCCTTCACAGCTGTCTGCCAGGATGATGGCACATGGCATCGTCCCATGCCCAGATGCAAGAGTAAGTCACAATTTGGGGGATGTGACCCAGGGAACTTCCTACCTCCAGCCTTGAGGACCTGGGTCAAGAAAGAAAGAGGGGTCCAGACTAAGCCTCTTTTTAAGAGACCCTCCCCCCTGACTTGTCCTTTGATGCCTATGGCCCATCTCAGGAATTAGTGAGCCCTCTTCTCAGCAGGATGGATGGGCTCTACCCAGAACTGAGTTTCACTCCATCCAACTCCTGTCCATTGCAAGTGCCCTCCCCCACTGACTATATTTTCTAAGGTTCTCAGCCTGCTCTGCAAGTAGACAACTCACACTCCCCCTCACTGAAGTTCCAGCGCAGTCATTCTCAGCTCTCACTGTGCCCTGTGTTCTCTCCAAGTCAAGGACTGTGGGCAGCCCCGAAACCTGCCTAATGGTGCCTTCCGTTACACCACCACAATGGGGGTGAACACCTACAAGGCCCGTATCCAGTACTACTGCAAGGAGCCATATTACAAGATGCACACCAGAGCCGGCAGCAGCGAGTCCGAGCAAGGTAGGGATCAATGCAAATGGAAATTTCCTCCTTCCATCCCTTGGGACATCCTCTGAGATTTCTCCCAGTAGATCCCTAGGGAATATATATTAAGGTATCTGCCAGGGCACTGGCTTCAGGGGCCTAAATTATAGTGCTTAGAGGAACCTAGTAGGTTTGAAGAAGGAGGCATCCGAGCTGATGCAAAGAAAAGATTCAAATCTCATATACAGCTTGCTGTCACCACATCACCCCCACTACCAGCATTGCCTCCACCACACCCCCACTGCTACCCTCACTGCCATCACCACCACTACCAGTAACAACACCAGCATCTCTACCAACAGCGTCAACACCAGCACAATCACCACCATCACCGCCATCACTACAATCAACACCATTACCAACACCACCATCACCACTACCATTATCACCACCACCATTACTAACACCATTACCAATACCACTGTCACCACCACCACCAATGCCAACACCAACACCACCATCACCACTATCAACACCATCACTACCACCATTACCAACACCATCATACCACCATGAACAATACCATCATTAACAACACCACTGTCGCCACCAACACCACCATCACCACCAACACCATGACCGACACCATCATCACCACTAATACCACCATTACCACTACCACCATGAACAATACCACCATTAACACCACTGCCACCACCAACACCACAGTCACCACCGTTACCAACATCAACACTACCATCACCACCAACACCAGCACCTCAATCTTCACCACCATCATGACCACTGTAGCTAAGTCAGTGAAATTTCCCCCTCCATTCTCCCCTCTCAACCTGGTTGTGATTTTTTGCACTTAGTTTTACTAAATGACTCTTACTCATTAGTGGGTATTTTTCAACCTTTTTTTTAAATATAAGAAATCACATACATTACAGGTTTGAAACACAACAAAAAATGGAAAAAATCTGGATTATAAATGGTATTCTTTAAGAACTGGGCTTTGGAGTCAAGCAACCTCTTGCACCTTGGTTCTGGCACTTAGAAGTTACCTGACCCTGTGCAAATTATTTAAGCTCAGGTTTCTTCGTCCACAAAATGAGGACAATAACACACACCTGCAAGTGTCACTGTAGCGCTTAAATGAGATCATGCAGATAAAGTGCTTAGCAACAAGCATGGCACATTTTCAGCAATCAGAAGATGTAGCTACAATTATTGTCTATGATTCCACCACCAAGATGCAATCACTGATAAGATTTTGATATATTCCTTCTGGTTTTTATGTCTACCTTCACAAACAGGGATCGCAGCAAACATGTATTAACAGTTAAGCATTCTGATTTTTTTTACTTGACGTTAAAACAAAATATATGTCTAGAGCCTCTGAACACTTGAAATTCTTTCCTTCTAGAGTTGAGCCTTTGACCTTCGGCCCTTGTCATGTTGGTTCCTCCCTGCCCCTCTCCCGGTTGAGCACATTCAGTACTCGCTGGCCTCTGCAACCGAGTTTTCTTACCCATCACCTCCCAACTTGATTCTTGCCTCCTCTGCCCTCAGGGGTGTACACCTGCACGGCACAGGGCATTTGGAAGAATGAACAGAAGGGAGAGAAGATTCCTCGGTGCTTGCCAGGTTAGTGGAAACCCTCTGGGGCCATCCTCAGGGTCTTTTGCAGCCTGCAGGGCCTCAGAAGCAGCATGACCCAGAGAAAGGAGACAGAGAAGGAGAGGAGAGGGGGAACATCCCAGGAGAAAGGGAGAGAGGGATAGAGTGCTGGATTCAGTCCTGAAATGCCAGCATTTTCACTAAGCAGATGGGAAATCAGAGAATAAAAACAAAGGGAGACACTCCAGGAAGAAATAAACAAGAACAAGGAGCTGGTCCTGGTGGCTCACACCTGTAATCTCAGCACTTTGGGAGGCCGGGGGCAGGCGGATCACCTGAGGTCAGGAGTTCGAGACCAGCCTGGCCAACATGGTGAAACCCCGTCTCTACTAAAATTAGCCAAGTGTGGTGGCACACGCCTGTAGTCCCAGTTACTTGGGTGGCTGAGGCACAAGAATTGCTTGAACCCGGAAGCGGAAGTTGCAGTGAGCTGATAATGGGCCACTTCACTCCAGCCTGGGCAACAGAGCAAGGAGTCTCAAAAAATAAATAATAAATAAAAATTAACAAGAATGAGGAGAAGAGCCTCTCAATAGGCCAATGAAGGAGGTGTGGGGATGGGAGGAGAAAGAGAAAAGAGCCAGGAGCCAGGAAGAGGGAGCAAACGGGGAGCTGGCTGGCCGCAGAGGGAAGAGATGTGAGATGTGGAACCTGGAGCTGACTTGCCCTTGTTTTCCCTGTCTCCACCTCAGTGTGTGGAAAGCCCGTGAACCCCGTGGAACACACGCAGCGCATCATCGGAGGGGCAAAAGCCCAGATGGGCAACTTCCCCTGGCAGGCGTTCACCAATATCCATGGGCGCGGGGGTGGGGCCCTGCTGGGCGACCGCTGGATCCTCACGGCTGCCCACACCCTCTATCCCAAGCAACACAATGCACAAAGCAACGCCTCCTTGGATGTGTTCCTGGGCCACACAAATGTGGAAGAGATCATGAAGCTGGCAAATCACCCCATCCGCAGGGTCAGCATCCACCCCGACTACCGTCAGGATGAGTCCCACAATTTTGAGGGGGACATCGCCCTGCTGGAGCTGGAAAACAGTGTCACCCTGGGTCCCAACCTCCTCCCCATCTGCCTCCCCGACAACGAGACCTACTATGACCTGGGCTTGATGGGCTATGTCAGTGGCTTTGGGGTCATGGAGGAGAAGATCGCTCATGACCTCAAGTATGTCCGTCTGCCCATAGCTAATCGAAAGGCCTGTGAGACCTGGCTCCGGAGAAAGAATAGGATGGATGTGTTCTCTCAAAACATGTTCTGTGCTGGGGACCCATCTCTAAAGCAGGATGCCTGCCAGGGGGATAGCGGGGGCGTTTTTGCAGTAAGGGACCGGAACACTGATCGCTGGGTGGCCACAGGCATCGTGTCCTGGGGCATCGGGTGCAGCAAAGGCTATGGCTTCTACACCAAAGTGATCAACTACGTGGACTGGATCAAGAAAGAGATGGAGGAGGAGGAGGAGGACTGAGCCCAGAATTCGCTAGGTCTGAATCCAGAGAGCAGTGGGGAAAAAAACAACCTGACCAGTTGTTGATAACCACTAAGAATCTCTATTAAAATTACTGATGCAGAAAGACCCTGTGTGAAAGTCTCTTTCCTATAGTCCCATTGACGTACTTTATCTGAAACAACCCAAAGGGCACCCTTCTTCTTGCAAGGATCGCAGAGGACACAGTTATCCATCTCTAGTCATCACTTGCCTTTTCCACTTTTATACCATCGGGTCATTGCATATAACTTTTTCCAAATAAAATTTTATGAGAAATGCAAGTGTGCAAAATGAGTCAAAAGTTGTATTTAATTTATATAAAAATATTTTGTAAGGAAGGTCATATTTAAAATATTTAAGAAGGCAACAAGAACAACTAAGTTTATGCACACATTTACAATTAGGGTTATGGATAGCAATAAATATCTGTGTTTTGTTTTGATTGTACAATATAAAGAAAATCCTGATTTTCCCACATGCATAGTTGTAAATATAACAGCTTTTTTTTTTCTTTCGAGACAGAGCCTCACTCTGTCACCCAGGCTGGAGTGTAGTTGCGTAATCTTGGCTACCTGCAACCTCTGCCTCTAGGTTCAAGCGATTCTCTTGCCTCAACCTCCTGAGTAGCTGGAATTACAGGCACCTATCACTACTGCCCAGCTTTTTTTTTTTTTTTTTTTTTTTGTATTTTTAGTGGAGATGGGCTTTGCCATGTTGGCCAGGCTGGTCTCAAACTCCTGACCTCAAGTGATCTGCCTGCCTTGGCCTCCCAAAGTGCTGGGATTACAGGCTTGAGCCACCGCACCTGGCCTGTAACAGCTTTTTTTTAACAGCTCAGCTTCCAATCTCTAAATATTCCTTAGGCGAGGAGTGCTATGAAATTTTTGATTCCAAGTTGAATCACTAACAATATTGTTAAATCACTTGTATTCTTTAAGATACCTTTAAAGATCAGAAAAGGACCCAGAACTTGGATTAAGCATTATTAAGTATTTGTAATAGAACAGTATCACAATGTTATTGCACAATTGACTGTTCCAGACTTGTTTAAACAATTTTACATGACCCAGCACACACAGGCCTGAACTTAAGAAGACCAGTAGAGTTAAAACATTCCCAAGTGACGAGTTTTTTAACTTTTTTTTTTTTTTTTTAAAAAGAGTCTCATTCTATCGTCCAGGCTGGAGTGCAGTAGCTCAATCTCAGCTCACTGCAGCCTCCGCCTCCCAGGTTCAAGGAATTCTCATGCCTCAGCCTCCCAAGTAGCTGGGATTACAGGCATATGCTACCAAGCCTAACCGAAGTGATGATGAGTTAGTTTATAAGCCCAAATGCAGGTCCACAATCCCATATTTGACACCCTCAGGGTCAAGTACTGTTCAATATTCAAGATTCTATAGCTTTCAGAATGTAATACAGTCTATTACAGGATGTCTCCAGCAGGGTCCAGAGCAGCACCCTGTAATAAAATAGATGAATAATTCTTAGCAAATAAATTTAAATACGCATAATGAGTGAGATAATTTTTAAAAACTCTAAATAGCTGTCCATCCATTCAGGTCAGATTTTGCCATTAAATAAGTTTTGGTGTCAAAATTACAAAAGTACTTTCCGTTTTTAGATCATTTTGGATTTCAGGAATGTGGACCTGTATAGGCAGAAATGACAGAAGAAACTTTCCCACAGCCTACACAAAAGCATACAGAAATTGTGTGTAATACACTTAAGGAGTATACATTTATTCCAGGTTTGCTTTTTTTTTTTTTTTTGGTTGGTTGGTTTTTTTGAGACGGAGTTTCGCTCTTGTTGCCCAGGCTGGAATGCAACGGCACAATTTCGGCGCACCTCAACCTCCACTTCCCAGGTTCAAGCGATTTTCTCGCTTTAGCCTGCTGAGTAGCTGGGATTACAGGCATGCGCCACCACTCCCGACTAATTCTGTATTTTTAGTAGAGACGGAGTTTCTCCATAGTGCTGAGATCACAGACGTGAGCCACTGTATCTGGCCTATTCCAGGTTTTTAATGTTTTCAGAAGTGAAGCACCTTCAGTATTCTACCAGGGACTCATGGAGTGGAGTGGAGATGAGGGTAGTAAAAACGAAATAAACAAAAAACCACTGAACCATATTATTTCTTTTTTTCTTTTTTATTTTTTTCTGAGATGGAGTCTTGCTCTGCTGCCCAGGCTGGAGTGCAGTGACAAGATCTTAGCTCACTGCAATCTCCGCCTACCGGGTTCAAGCAATTCCTGCCTCAGCCTCCCAAGTAGCTGGGACTACCGGCATGTACCACCACGTCTGACCAATTTTTGTATTTTTAGCAGAGATAGGGTTTTGCCATGTTGGCCAGGCTGGTCTCGAACTCCTGATCTTAGGCCACGCTTGGCCTGAACCATATTATCTCTAAAGTTCCTGGGAAACTAAGATTCTGAGTCTGTTATTCCTTTATCTTTTTTTTTTTTTTTTTTTTTTTGAGACAGTCTTGCTCTGTCGCCCAGGCTGGAGTGCAGTGGCCTGATCTCAGCTCACTGCAACCTCCATCTCCCAGGTTCAAGTGATTCTCCTGCCTCAGCCTCCCAAGTAGCTGGATTACAGAGTGCCCATCATTATGCCCAGCTAATTTTTGATTTTTTTACTTTTAGTAGAGACAGGGTTTCACCATGTTGGCCAGGCTGACTCAAACTCCTGACCTCAAGTGATCTGCCTGTCTTAGCCTCCCAAAGTGCTGGGATTACAGGCATGAGCCACCACGCCCAGCCCTCTTATTCTTATTTTAATAATCAGAGGAGTCCCCAGGAGAGTCAGATGATTCCTCTGACCTTCTAATTCCCACTCCCCGGACCCAAACTCATATTGAAGAGGGGAGACCCAGGCATCTCAGGTCAACTTCCCTTTTTTCCATTCCTAAGACTGTAAACCGTAGCCGTTTTTATATGTAATTCCTAAGACTATAAACTTCCCCTTTTCATTCCTAAGACTGTAAACCGTAGCCCTTTTCATATGTAATTCCTAAGACTGTAAGCTTCCCCTTTTCATTCCTAAGACTGTAAACCATAGCCCTTTTCATATGTAATTCCTAAGACTGTAAACTGAGACCCTTTTCATATGTCAAGCTATAAACCTAAGATTCTTCCACGTGTAACATCTAAAGTATAAGCCTATATAAAGAAGGAAACTTCCTTTGTCAGGGGAGCTTGGCTGTTAAGGCAACTATGCCACCTTGCTCCCGGCCGAATTAAACTCCTTCCTTCCATATTCAGCGTCCGAGAGATCTGTTTCCCACAGCCGCTCCTGCTACAATATGTGCCTTATTCTCAAAGTGCACTGGAATAGGAAAATACAGACAAAAGCAATGATCTGTGAATAGACAGTTCACAGAAAAGAAAACACAAATTGCTTTGAGGCTTTGGGGCTTAACTTTACTCATCATAAGGAAAATATTTAAATAAATAAAATGTCATCTTTTACCCATAAGATTGGCAAAAAAATAATATACCATGTTGTTGAAAAGGTAGAGAAAGAGTCACTCTCACACATTGTTTTTTGGAATGTATATTGGTACAAACCCTACAGAGAGCAATGTGGTAACAGATAACCAAAACTACAAATACAAATGCCTTTTCACTCACCAATCCACTTCTAGGAATCTAGCCCACATTTTCTCACATATGAAATAAACGACACATGTAGGTTAGTCATTGCAGCATTGTTTATAATAGCAAAATATTAGAATCCTGCATTCTGAAAGGTATCTGGTACTGAAGTTTCAGGTAAATTATGGAATCTCCAAATAACGAAATACAATCTAACCATTCAATCTTTACTACAGACAGCATGGTGAGTGAAAAAAAGTAAGATGCAGAAGAGTGTGTATAAAATGCTACACACATTTCCATAGGTAGCCGGGCGTGGTGGCATGCACCTGTAGTCCCAGCTACTTGGGAGACCAAGGTGGGAGGATGGCTTGAGCCTGGGAGATCAAAGCTGCAGTGAACTATGATCACACCACTGTATTTCAGCCTGGGCAACACAGCAAGGCTCTGTCTCAAAAATACATGAAATACAATAAAATAAAATGCTACTATTTGTATACATAGGAGTAGGCATATACCACTTACATATGTATAAAAGATCACTGGAAAGATGTATAAAAAATATTGGTGGCCTCTGGGGGGGACACAGGAAAAGTTATCATTGTATGCTCTTTTGATCTTTCAAATTTTTAAACATGTAGGTGTTTTATCTAGTCAAAAAATAGCGCTCTTTAAAAAAAAAAAAAAATTAGGCCGGAAGCAGTGGCTCACACCTGTAACCTAAGCACTTTGGGAGGCCAAGGTTGGAGAATCGTCTGAGCTCAGGAGTTCAAGACCAACCTGGTCAGAACAAATTGGTGACATAAGATGTAATAAAGATAAATAAATAAAAAAGAAAACTTGAAAGAAGACCAACCCGGGCAACATGGTGAGATTCCACTGCTACAAAAAATAAAAATTAGCTGGGCATGGTGATGTGTGCCTGTGGTCCTAGCTACTCGGGAGGCTGAAGCAGGAGAAATACTTGAGCCCAGGAATTTGAGGCTCCGGTGAGCAATGATCGCGCCACTGCACTCCAGCCTGGGCAAGAGCAAGACCCTGTCTCAAAAGTATACATAGGAAATAAGAATTTTAAAATTTTAAAGTAGTAGCCTCATTGAAAAAGTTGACATGTATCAAAGATTGGAGGAAGTTAGACATTCAGAGACCCAGGGAAAAAAACATTCCAGGAAGAAGCCAAGGGCCGTGAAGCGAGAAGCTACCTGACCCATCAGAGAATGCGCAAAGAGCCAAAGCCGTGTTCTGGGCAGAGTGCTCGGATTGCACACGTTGAAAGGCTCGCTGTGGCTGCTGATTTGAAGACAAGTCTACAGCTAAAAAAGGGCATAAGAGGGACCAGTTAGGTGGCAATTGTAGTAATCCAGGCAAGAAGTGATGGTAGCTCAGAGCACGGGGTGCGGTGGAAGTGATGAGAAGCGGTCAGATTATGGATAAAACTTAATGAAGAGCCAAAGGGTTTCCTGATGGAGTGGACACTGGAAGGGGAGGGATGAGAAAAATGATGTCGGCTTGATGGGGATGAGTACAAGAGGAGCAGGTCTGATAGGTTCTGTTTGGAACAGGCTGATTTTCAGATGCCTACTAGATTAGGACCAAGATGGAGGAGATTTACCCCCCACCTGAACCAAACATCAACACAAAACATCAACACATATGAAATAACGGTTTTGACACACTAGACATTGGACCAAAAAACCCAATGATCCCTGAGACACTGGGCCCCGTTTACTGCCTTGAGAGAGTTTCCAAACTGAGTCGCTGGAAGGAGACATCCAGGTAGGACTCACTCAGCTCCCCCGACTTGAGGAGACACAGCCCCAGGTCCAGGAGACCAAGCCCCTGGAGGTCACAGAACTGAGGATCGGGGAGGAGAAAGCTACACAGAGAGATGGCCAGAGGTCGGCAGAGGATCCCCACAAGTATTCAACTGAGTACAGCTCAGCACTCATATGTGAGAAAACTACCTGAGCATGGGGAGAATCCCAGTAACATCAGTGGAGGGGAACACCACCGGCAATCACCAGGCCTGGGAACAGTGCCTGATGCCACCAGCCAGGCTGAAAACCATCATCCCCCACAGGGCATTGGGAAGAGAATGTAGGAGGGTCTGGCCTTTCTTGTAGGGCCCAGGCTGACCAGGACTGCGACCACTGAGGTAGGAGGAAAACCTGGGGAGTTCAGTACTCAGAAGCCAAGGAAAGAAAGTGCATGAAGGTGGAGATGAAGACTGAGGATCCATCCTTGCGTGGAGCAATGTCAAAGTCATTGGTGATCCAGAAAAACACAGTAGGTGGAATGATAGGGGAAAAGCCAGAGCCGGAGAGAGAGTGGGAGAATAGAAACTAGAGAGAGGGTATAATCAATTATTTTAAATAATTTGCTGCAAACTGAAACAAATAAATAGGGAAAACTGTTGGAGGAATTGTGGTCCAGAGAACCTGTTTTCAGTTTAGAGGAATTACAACATGTTTATATACTGAGGGGAATTACACAATAGGGAGGGAAATGGTGATGGTAGGTAGGGGTGGGTGGAGATGGAATCCAGCTGGAAGCATGGATAAGTCGCCAGTGGATAAGATAACACACAGGCCAGCTGAGTGTAGGGGAACAGATGCCAGTATTGCAGTAGATGTGGTGGTGGTAGAAACTCTCTTCTAGGCTTCATATGTCCTGGTGAGGTAGAAAATAAGGTCATCAGCTGAGAATGAGGATGGAGAATTTCAGGAGTGTGAGAAGAGAGAAGAAATGAAATAGTCATCTAGGACAGTGGGATTTAGAGCGGATTAGGGAATTTTGATTGCCTGGGAACATGAAGGGTTCATTTGAGACTCATGGCCAATAATTAAAAGGGAGACAGCTGTTCTTTTATGAGACAGTCTCACCTTTTTTGAGACAGTTGTGTGAGCGTGTGTGTTTTCCAGCCACTAGCAGCCGTACCAGTTCAGGCATAGAGGAGGCAGGGTTTTGTCAAGTGAGCATATTGAAAACAAAGAAGAGCCAGATGTGATGGTTCATGCCTACAATCCCAGCACTTTGCAAGGCCAAGGAGAGAGGGTTGCTTGAGGCCGAGAGTTCAAGACCAGCCTGGGCAACATAGCAAGACCCTGTCTCTACAAAAAATTTTAAAATTAGCCAGATGTGGTGGTGCCTGTAGTCTCATTGTCTCAGGAGGCTGAGGCAGCAGGATCCCTTGAGCCCAGGAGTTTGGGGCTGCAGTGAGCTGTCATTATGCCCTTGTACTCCAGGGAAACAGAGTGAAACCCTGTTACAGAGAGTGAGATGAAGGAAGGAAGGAAGGAAGGAAGGGGGGAGGAAGGGAGGGAGGGAGGAGAGAGAGAGAAATAGGAAGGAATGAGGGAGGGAGGGAGGAAGAAGAGAAAGAGAGAGAGAGAGGAAGGAAGGAAGGAAGGAAGAAAGGGAGGAAAATAACAGACATGCACGAAAGAAAGTCACATTTTCAGAGGATAGATGATGACTGTGAGGACAGCACAGGATACCAAAAAGGGGACAAGCCACCAAGGACCAGGAAAAGAGACCTGAAAGGCTTAGGGCCACTTAAGGCAAACTCAGGCAACTTCATAAATTGCTGAGAAAAAACATCTACATAAATTGTATCACAATTATGTGACAGAGCAGGTAAAGTTCATCTAGGTCCAGCCTAGGTGATCAATGTTTTCCAAAATCTCTCCTTGGGGGATGTCTGTCTTTTTGTCTCTGAGCTTTTTGGGTTCAGCCCTGTCCCACACAGCAGGACTCTGCTTGGCCCTATGAGCAGATCGCACTCTCCCTTCGGGGTCTTCATTCCTGCTCAGGTCTGAAAGCACTCACCTGCAGTGGCCCCAGGATTCCACTTCTCTGCTGTCCTGACTTCTCCCCCAACTAGGTGCTTAGGTGCTTTTTTGCTTTCATCCCTGCTTCAGTGAATTTTTATTCTGTTAATTTTTATTTCCATGATTTTTTATTCTAATCATCCTCTTTTATTTTTTCTGTTGGAAACCTTAAGTTCTCCTTGCTTTCTGTGAAAGAGAGATCAAGAAACATTTTCATTTTATCCATGATTAGGTAGACGCCCAGAAAAACTTGAGCATATTATGCCAAAAACATTTTACACTCAGTCCTAAGCAATGAAGACAAAAGAAATAATTTGCTTTCACATTAAACCTAAAGGGAGACAGATACAGAACACAAACAGCCCATTTGGAGATGAGGCAGAATACAGTGGTTACAATCAGAATGAGCTCCTTCCTGACAGCTGCAGGTCTTCTGTGTCCTTTGTAATCCTTTGTAGAGGAAGAGTTTTGTTTTTGTTTTTGTTTTTGTTTGAGACGGAGTCTAGCTCTGTCGCCCAGGCTGGAGTGCAGTGGCACAATCTTGGTTCACTGCAATCTCTGCCTCCCAGGTTCAAGCGATTCTCCTGCCTCAGCCTCCTGAGTAGCTGGGATTAAAGAAGCACGCCATCAGCCGGGCGCGGTGGCTCACGCCTGTAATCCCAGCACTTTGGGAGGCCGAGGTGGACGGATCACGAGGTCAAGATTCGAGACCATCCTGGTCAACATGGTGAAACCCCATCTCTACTAAAAATACAAAAATTAGCCCGGCGTGGTGGCACACGCCTGTGGTCCCAGCTACTCGGGGGGTTGAGGCGGAAGAATCACTTGAACCCAGGAGGCGGAGGTTACAGTGAGCCGAGATTGTGCCACTGCACTCCAGCCTGGCGACAGAGCAAGACTCCGTCTCAAAAAAAAAGAAGCACGCCACCACGTCCAGCTAATTTTTGTATTTTTAATACAGACGGGTTTTACCATGTTGGTCAGACTGGTCTCAAACTCCTGACCTCGTGATCCACCCGCCTCGGCCTCCCAAAATGCTGGGATTATAGGCGAGAGATTTTTTTTTTTTTTTTTTAAAGATGGGGTTTCACCATGATGGCCAGGCTGGTCTTGAACTCCTGACCTCAGGTGATCCACCCACCTCGGCCTCCCAAAGTGCTAGGATTACAGGTGTGAGCCACCGCGCCCGGCCGAGAGATATTTTTAAAACAGATGCTGCATCCCCAGGAAACAAGGTCCATCAGAGGTTTTCCCTGTAGGTTTTGCTTTTGGGGGGTTCCCCCATCGTGGTTCCTGTTGTCATAACTCTCATCTCCCCCGATATGTCCTGTCTCCACCTTTCCCTGGCTGAAGGGTGGACATACCCAAAATCAATTTCCTCTTAGCACAACTGAGAGAAGCTGGATCTTTCCAACGTGTCTTTTTACAATTGTAAGAGAAAATAAAAAAGAAAAGGGTGTGATTACAAAAAGGTGGCATGAGGGGAATCTTTGTAGTGATGGAATTGTTTCATATCTTGACTGCAGAGGTGCTTACATGACTCTCCAATGGAGTAAACATAAAACTGTGCATGTACATTGTACCAATAAGTTTCCCGGTTTAGATATTGTACTGTAGTTACCTAAGATGTAGCCATTAGGGGAAACTGGCGAGAGGGCACAGCACCTCTCTGTACTGTTTTTGCAACTTCCTGTGACTATGTCCAAAGAAAAAGGGTTTTGCTAAATCATTATTTAAAAAACCATGGCAGAGTTTGTGGATTTGATCCAGATTAAATAAAGTTTTCTCATACGTATGTATGTGTGTGTGTGTGTGTGTGTGTGTGTGTGTGTGTGTGTGGGGGGGGGGGGAGAGAGAGAGAGAGAGAGAGAGATGGAATCTCACTCTGTTGCCCAGGTTGGAGTGCAGTGGTGCCATCTCGCCTCTGCAGTCCCAGGTTCAAGTGATTCTCCTGCCTCAGCCTCCCAAGTAGCTGGGATTACAGGCGCCTGCCACCACACCCAGCTAATTTTTGTATTTTTAGTAGAGACGGGGTTTCACCATGTTGGCCAGGCTGGTCTCAAACTCCTGACCTCAGGTGATTCACCCACCTTGGCCTCCCAAAGTGCTGGGATTACAGGCATGAGCCACCACACCCGGCCTCATATTTTTAATTTTAAAAATAATAACCAATATGCAGGAAAAAAGTCACATTTCCACAGAGTATGTTTCTGATTCTAGCCATCAATGTAAAGGAATCTTTATAGCCCCAGGATCCCTTCTAGCCCCTTCTGGGCTGGTCCAGTTTCAAGCAGGTTCCTTTGCTTCAAGTCCTCTTGACCACTCGACATTGTCTTTCCTCCCTGGCATGAGTTGCTGACCCACTAGTCCATTTTCTTCTGACCAAAGAAAAGTGACAATTCACCTCCTTAAAAAGCTAAATCTTTTCCTGAGTTTCAGATGAAGCGGACGTATGTTCCCAAGTAACTTGCAAGGTACTGTAGCGGGGAGACCCCGTAATGCTGAGGCAGGCACCAAAGGCCTCGGCCTATTTCCACATAAATAATGAAGAAGAAAGTAACTAGATACATAACCGTAGTAGTTACTAGTTATTCATATATGATCTTAGTTATTCATAAGTGATCTTAATTCTTTTACTAATGCCTCTCAGGTCGGAAGTGTGAACCTGGGGTGACACTGTGAAAAGAATGACTCTAGGGCAAGATGCTTTAAGCCCTCTGTCACCCCCTGTAAGGGCTGCTGGAGGGCACTCCCACTGTGCGCAGCGCCATCCCTGGGAAAGTGTCCGCTGTTTAGGCAGCTAGGGAAGGAGACGTCCAAGATGGCGGAGACGTCTCCTTTCTCGGGGGGAGTTAGGAGAAAACCCCGCTCGTCCAAGCTCTTGCGGAGGGCCTGGCGGCTGTTAGGTAGGCCCACAGACATCCGGGGGCTTAACTGTCTCTATGGGATGCTGTGCTTCAGCGGTCACGTTCCATGTCAACCTCACATCTGCTTCTGCACATGGTTCCTTTTTCTTGCAAAAATTAATCAGTAAAAGTAACGTAAATCTTAATGTTTCTGTGACAAGTATGGAGAAGGTGCCCCTTACCTCATCTCGGCGACGGAAATTCCTGAGCCCCTACCTGTTTGACACGTGAGGTACTCTGACCCTATGACAGCCACGCCTTACCCCCAGTCACCAACCACTAAGTCCATGCCCTACCTATGCCCTATCTTCCCTGCCCCCAGCTTTGTACTCAATAAAAGTCTGAACCTGCGGCCACTGCTGGTCTCTGCTATTTGGGTAGCAGTGGACCCCTGGGCCCAAACTCTCTTTTCTCTGTCTCTGTGTCTTGTGTCTTTTATTTCTACAGTTTCTCGTCTCCGCACCAGCAGGGAGGGGCTCACAGAGCCCTGGAGGGCTGGACCCTAAGGTACTATGATGGATACCGTTTAACACAATGAATGATTTTCTAGCCCCTCTAGAACCTGGTGATGAGCTCCTCCCAGCTCTGAAGTCTCTGATGATGATTCATTTAGATCTTCTCCCTGCCATTCACCCAGAGTAATGACCTCGCAGTACAGTCAACGATGCAAAACCCATACCCATCATGCTGTACAAGGCGGCAGCAAAAAGGGAAATTCTTCAGCAATACCTCAGCCCATCGGCAAGGGCAGAGCCCAAATAGGTGGGCGATTCTCTCTGAGAGGGATGAACTTCCTTTTTCTGTTACTTGTCAGATTCCAGGTTAATTTTCTGCTATTACCCCAAGTATAAAAAAAGAAAACTATCTCTATCATAGATGATGTTTCTAAATCTTATTATTTCTCCAATGCCTTTTTATCTGTAGAAGAATCCTCCATCTCTCACCCAAACATTCTCACCCAGGGCACAATGTCAATTCCATTGCCCCTGCAATGACAGGAAGTGTGGTGAGGTAGCTATGAGGTATACAGTTCTGGAGTGACACAGTGGCTTTATGCGGCTTGGTTGATGATATAATCCTTCCAGGCACTCCCTGTTGAAATTCCCTTCAATTCTTCAGGCCCTTCAATTGGAGTTCCTCTGGTTTCCTCATCGTGTTTACCCTCCAGGCTAAGGTCAACTGTTGAATGTAGCCCTCTTGGTCTATGGAAGATCAAAGTCCACTCTTGATGGGCCCAAACAAACCTTTTTGGCTTCTGGTAAAAACTGCCCTCCTGAAAGCCACATGTCACGTCAAACAGGTCAGATTCCCCCTCAGCTCTTATTCTCAGATCTCCACTTTCCTAGGACACGCTGTTAGGGCAATCGCTGTCCCAAGATAGTTTAGTTCTCTTGTCCTCAGTTTTTAAAATGCTAAGTCTCTGTTCTGCAGTCATTTCTCGTCACTAATCATTCTTTGGGGAGGAGGAATATTTTCTTTTCCTTCCCCTAGAAAATAGAAGGGAGAGTTTTGGGGTCCATCCTCACTGGGACTTTTTGCTGTGTCATCTTGGTACAGAGTTCAATCTAATGAAGACATTGTCACAAATTGATCAAAACCACCAGGAAAGCAGACAAGAGCATGCTGAATTGCTTTAGTTTTTCTTTTTCTTGTCATAATATTGCATTATACAAATAAGTATTAAAGAAAAATTAACTTTCAGTTGCCATATTGAAACAATTTAAAGATCTTCAACAGCCAACTTAAACTATTGTGCGTGGACTTCTGAATGAGGTGGGAATTTTTTGTTTTGTTTTGTTTGAGACAATCCCTCACTCTGGTTGCCCAGACTGGAGTACAGTGGCATCACCACAGCTCACTGCAGCCTTGACCTCCTGGGCTCAAGCGATCCTTCCACCTTAGCCTCTTGAGTAGCTGGGACCAAGGCATGCACCACCATGCCTAGCTAATTTTTATATTTTTTATTTTTTGTAGAGACAGGGTCTCCCTATGTTGCTTACACTGGTCTTGAACCCCTGGGCTCAAGCAATCCTCTCACCCCAGCCTCCCAAAGTGTTGGGATTACAGGTGTGAGTTATGCATCCAATGAGATTTAATAAGTTTTTTTTTCTTATTTTATCTTTCTTTTTATTTTTATTTATTTATTTATTTATTGGTCAGGTAAGTATTAATGACTTTCAAAAGCAGACTATGGTGCCTTGTACTGGCGATGTTCACATTAATCCACAATATTGAGTAAATCTCAGTTGGAAGAGAGAAGAAAAGCTGAATTTCCTGTTTTTGTGACAATATTATTTGCTAGATGCCAATTTCAGTGACACAACAGCCTTCTCATCCCACTCCCCTTCTATAATTCTGAGGTTTTGGTGTGGAATGAGGTAAATCAACCAAAATTTGCTTATAAACATGCTTTATTGTACATAGACAGTGGATACTGAGAATGATAAAGTAAATGGAATTTTGAACAGGTAAAGAGGAAACAAAGAATTAAGGCATCCCTGTGGAATAGTGCAAGATAGGAGTGCCCCACCCATAGTGTTATCTACAATAGGTACTGAGGGGAAAAGACTCCAAGGAGTCAGACCACGAATGAATGACCAACATAATTCTATGATCAAACTCTCTCCAGCCACAAGTGTCTCAACAATCAATTCTATCATGTCTTCCTTCAGTCATGATGAAATAGCGAGAATATCATAAGGAACAGAAGGCAATGCCTTGGTCACCCTCCTTGGAGAAGCTGGTGGGATGGGTCTGGATTAGTCCTTACTGGGGGGTGCTATTTTCCTGCATAGTCTTCTTTATCCAGTCAACATAGTTCTTTACCCGTGTGTAGAGCCCATAGGTCCCACACTGGGGCCCCCAGGACACCAGGCCAGCTACATAGAATTTGGTCTTGTCATTGGGATCCTGCACAGCAAAGGCCCCACCACTGTCCCCTTTACAGCTATCCATGCCCTTCTCTCCTCCAGCACAGATCATGTTAGGAGTGAAAACATAGGCCCCTGCATCTGCTCTGGGATTTTCCACTTTCACTTCTTTGCACTTTGTTAAAGAAGCTACAGGTAATCTTGCCGCCTTGAGGCGAACAGCGCGATCTCTCTTCTCTGTTCGGCCCCAGCCTGAGATCAGTCCCAGGTCCCCATCCATGAGGTTGTATTTGGAAGAGGTGCCTGGTAGGCAGATGGGGGAGATGGTGGGTCCCATTTTCACTGGGTCTTTCAGCTGCACCAGTGCAATATCATTATCAAAATTTGTTCGTGCTTCTGGGACTTCCAGCACTTTCCATCCCGGATGAATAAACACACGCTCAGTAGCGAGCATCTGGGATTTTGCCAGCCGTGAGGTCTGCACTGAGGTGGACCCAACGTACATTGTTGGTTCTTGGTCTCCCTCCACGACATGAGCAGCCGTCAACACCCAGTGCTCATCAATGAGAGCTCCACCAGCCCATGGGTTGGTAAGAAGACTTGCCAGGGGAAGTTTTTAATATCTGCATCGGATCCTCCAATTATCCTCTGTTTTTCTGCAAAGGGTTCACTGGGGACTCCACAGACTAGGAATGAATAAAATAACATGGGGAAGGAGCAAGAAATGATGCTGGCTTCCTGCAAATCCTCCAAGCACTCAAATAATTTTACCTGCCAGGTTGCAGGGTCCCCTAGTACAAAATAGTCAACCCCATTTGGTCAACAATCTCAATACCTGACTCACTCTGGACTTTCCTAAACATCCCACTTTGCTGATGTCATAAGCAGGCTCATGGGAGAGCTGAGCTAAACGGAGGTAGTGTATGAATCACCGAGTCCAGATGTACTAGTACCTCACACCATCCACAGTGTGACTCACAGCCCCTCCGGAGGCAAGGGTCCCCCTTGCCCCTCCTGACTCAGCACGTGAGGCGGGTGCCCAACCAAGAGCCAGTGCTAGAAACCCTTTTCTCGCACCGATGGGGGGGAGGAGGCAAGCTTTCTGCCTTCTTCAGATGCCCAGATTGAACTTTAATCACCTTCTTTACTAGATTCCTAGTTGTACCTGAGTCCCTCCCAGTAACGCACAGGTCAGCCTAGGAAGTAGAGAGGGGTCCCTTCTTTGGCCTTGACCTCTCACTCCCAGTGACTGGCACCATTACCCAGTATAACTGAATTCAAGTGATGCTGCTTAACTAAATCTCTTACTAGACAGCCTGGACGGACTCCAAGTTGAGCACAATGGGCTGTGGACTTAGTCCTGGGCTCAAAGCCTGCCTTTGCCACTTGCTAACTCTGTGAACTTGCACCCCACCCACTCACCTGTCAAATAAGACCAATGACACCTAGCTCACAGGGCTGTTACAAGGACGCGAATGAGACAATAATGCAACAAATGCAACAAATCAGCTCGGTCTTCAGCTCTCAGTAACACCCAGGATGATTATTATCCTACTGGATTTGCCCCAGCCTTCTGCTACCCAACTCTGATCCTTCCTCGTTCCTTGAATTCCTCTGTATCTTGTTGCCGTATAAACCTTTAATATAATAACTAGGCTATTTAACTAGTCTTGTTTCTGAGAGTTGATTCCTCACTCTCAGCTTTCAGGCCCTGTTTTTAGCAGTTCTGTATCTTCTTGCTGTATCTACGTTACCAGACACCAACTGTCGCTGGCTGACGCTTCTATTTCCTTCCAGTTGGCCTGGCTTCACTGTGGCTGAGGGGGTTCCCTATGGCCCCGGCAGCCCACGGCACAGTGCTACTGCCACCTCACTGAGCTGGACTCTGGCAGATCACTGTTCAGTCCTTTCCCAAGAGGATCACAGGTGACTCTCATTCACCTGTGGCTATCGCTCTCCCAAAGCCTCAGACTTCCTTACCTGGAACACATTTAGGCAGCTCTGCACCCAGCACCTCGTTCACCCAGCTCCCGTTACCAGCACAGTGATACTCCCCTGGAATAGCAAGGGGAACACAGGCTGCACTCAACACCACATCTTCCCTCCTCCATTCCCCCCACCCCCCAACACTCTGCCCCCATTCCTTCAGAGCCTCAGCTCTTCCGGGCGTCGGGTAGGAGAAATCAGATTAAATCAGCCAGAAAAAAATATCTTCCTCCAAACAATCCCTCAGGCCTCTAGCCTGCCAGGGAAGACAAATGGAACATCTCCAAAGCAGAAGGAAAGAGGGCATTGGGAAAGTTGGGGAAAAAAAATAAAAAGCAATGCAGAGAACCTATAATGTCTCATCCAGCCCTTCATCTAGCATGACCAACCTTTACATCAAGAAAGCCAGTCAGTGAAGCTTGGTGGCTTGAAGCTGGAGGCATTGCTCCTGTGGGTTTTTCATGAAATAATTGGTCAAAGGGGGGTAATCCCATGAAATGGATGTTGCAGGGGAATTCCTGTTTGCAGCTGTGAAACTGAGCTGGTGACCTCTATGATTCCCGGTGAATGAGGCTACCCTGAACGTGCCCTGCCCCATATGGAAACTGTATCCTTGGACGAAGCCAAAGGGATGAACAATGTCTGTCCTATGGCTTTCATTTGTCTCCAAACTCTCTCTGACACAGACAGATTACGCTCTTCACCCTCCAACACCTTCTCACTCTTTCTCTCTCTCTTCTCCAGTAGAAGAAACCTACCACCTCCTTCATTTTCCATGTAGTAATACGGCTCCTCACAAGTGTAGCGGGTGACCGAACCAAACAAAGTGCTCCGTGGGTCTTCGACTTTACCATTCTGAATGGGCTCCGGAATGCCACAGTCCACAGCTATCAGACGAAGGAAGGAGAGCGATGGTCAGGACAGCCACCTCCCCGCAAGAAGAGTCATGGGGCCAGTTTCATCCTCACTGCTTCCCTACCCCAAATCCACAGGCACACTTGGGATGAAGCTCCCCACTCCAGACTCTCTGGGGCCATCCTCCCCCAACTGGCATCACTCAGCTCCCTGGCCCACTGAGATGCCAATTCAGATGGCCCCACGAAAGCCATAGGGAAGAGCCTGGTTCTCAGTGACTGGTGAAGGCCGCAGTGGAAGCCACAAATGTCCCCCACGTGGGGCTATTCACTCAACCTATCTCACAGCCCCTTTCTTGGAAAGAAACCTGCCAGTCTAGTCGGCCTGGGACCAGATTCGGGGCTGGGACTAGAAAAGCCTCCGTGACTGGCTTCCCTTCAAAAACTCAACCCACTCTCTCACATGCCTAAGAGGAAACCATGCATTTGAATTTTGATGCGTTGATCTTTCCATTCTCTCTGAGAAAAAAAAGACTTCCACTTTGAAGAGACACGTACGTTGACATTTCAGTTTGGAATTACTCCACTTTCCATTGCTTTGACAAGTCGAATGATACGATGTTGCACCAACACGTCCCTGGAGAATAATAAACATCAACAGTAATTTATGAAGAGAAATATGGGAAGCCAACATCAAAACTGGAATTGATCTCTGGCCTGGGATCAATGAGGAGTCCTCACCACAAGAAGCTTGGGAACATCTTAGCAGACTGACCCAAAGCACCCAGGAGATGAGGCTGACAGACAGCTTTGCCCCTTATGAAAAGAGTATGTGTCAGCTCCCCTTCCCCCAGGAAGACTAAAGGCAGAGAGAGAATGCCAAGCTGGCCAGGGAGCTCCATGACTCACAAGGGAGAACTACAGATCTTAAGCTGTTGTGTTTCCTGTAGGAAAGGTGTTATACCTTGATTACACACATACGTTAGGTAAACCACTGGACAGTTTCAGTACGTATCCTGATCCTGGGGCCAGGGACTGGGGAGAAGCCAAGGTGGTACTTTACCTCCACAACTTCAAACCCTTCCAGACAGGTTATCTGTACCACATCTCTAAACACATATTTTGCCTTCGCAGGCTCCCAAACAGAATTGGGAGTGTCTTCTTTAGGACAGGGGATTGCTTGAAAGAACAGAAGTTGGGACAGGAAACAAAATTACTAAGTAGTTGAAGATTCTCATTCTATTTACATCATTCTCACTTTCTAAAATCGTCCAGTTGTCCTCAATCCTGATGATTAACATTCCAATACAGCAGATGTCTGAAATAACACGGCACTACCAACTAACCACCCCCCAAGCTGTCTGCACTCTCAGGTCTAGTCAAAGGATACTAGAGGTTGAGGCATTTCCAGCAACCATTGACTGGTTTAGATTTTCCTGAGGAAGTGAAGTATCTCAGGATTCTATGAGAACAACAATCCATCTTTTATTATTACTACTGTTGTTGCTTTGTTTTGTTTTAGAGACAAGGTTTTGCTTTGCTGCCCAGACTGGACTCAAACTCCTACTTCCTGGGCTCAAGAGATCCTCCTGCCTCAGCCTCTCCCAATAGCTGAGATCACAGGTGCGTACCTGTGTGCCTGGATCATCTACCTGCTTTGATCCCACATTGTCTGGGGACTCTGGTATCACCAGCCAAAGAGGCACTTCTAGGTTACTCACGATCTCCACGGTAGCGAAGTTTCCAGCCCTTTTCTTGTCCTGTTAGATCAGTTTGGAAGATGATATCAAGAGCATTACTCTTAGTTTCAATATTTAGTGGCCCAGGGAATCCATGACCACAGTAAGGACCAAATTGCCGATCTCCTGCGACAAACTGAACAAAATGATGAAATCAGAAGAGGGAAAGAACTAAAGGAAAGAGGTAAAAAAGGGGAAATGGGGGATAAAAATAAGAGAGGCGTTAAATGTCACATCAAATAAGAAGAAGGAAAATAAGGGGCAGGAGAAAAGATCATTTTGTCTTCAGGCTGGGTGCAGTGGCTCACGCCTATAATCCCAGCACTTTGGGAGGCCAAGGTGAGAGCATTGCTTGAGGCCGGGAGTTTCAGGCCAGCCTGAGTGACACAGCAAAACCCCATCTCTGTAAAAAACTTAATAATAATAATAATAATAATAATAGCTTGGTATGGTGATGCACGCCTGTGGTCCTAGCTACTCAGGAGGCTGAAGTGGGAGGCTTGCTTGAGCTCAAGAGGTCAAGGCTACAGTGAGCTGTGATTGTACCACTGCACTCCAGCTTGAGCAACAGAGCAAGACCCTGTCTCAAAAAAAAAAAAAAAAAAAGAAAGAAATAAATAAAAATGATTGTCTTCAGAGAGAGATCTCTTTGTGTAAGTTGAGGGTGTGGGTATTAATCAACCATCACGCACAACTAAACTGTCAGGGCAGTTTCCCTTTGAGTCAGCTGCTTCCACATCAAAATCTTCTCTCCGCACAGTCACCACCACTTGGAACCCTTCCTCCAACCGGATCTGGTATTCACACCTTGAGTTCTCTGGATATGGATTGGGATAATTGGGACTTGCAATCTCCCCAATCAGTGCAGTGAATACATCCCCCACTGCAATTAACTAAGAGAGAAAAGAGAAAGGGAGAATCAAATACAGGGTCAAGCAAAATTCCTGTCCTATTCTATGATTCCTTCTCCCAGAAACTGACAGTCCTCCATTCAAACTAACCTGGAATCCCTGCTAACTGGAGGGGATCGAGCAATTACACACGCAATACATATCAGTAGAAATACTCAATGCCTCTTAGGTTTCTATCACTTTGCTTAGGATGGAGCCCTTCCTGGTTATGAACAGCCCCCAGTAGACTCATTACAGCCATCTATCTTCTCCAATTAACTAACTTTATCCTGTAGCCTTATCTTCCTTCCCTCTTGTGGCTTCATCTCAGCTTATGAGTAACTAAGAATAAATGCCTATTGGCATATAATGATATAATGGACTCTGGGGACTCAGTGTTGGGGGAGGTTGGAAGGGGGTGAGGGATAAAAAACTACACATTGGGTATAGTGTACACTGCTCGGGTAACAGGTGCACTAAAATCTCAGAATTGACCCCTAAATAACCCTGTAACCACCAGCACCCCCAAAACTATTAAAATTCTTAAAAATAATACATAAATAAATTTAAAAATTAAAAAAAAGAATGAGTGCCAAATGAAGGCTGGGCCTAATTGAAGTTGGAAGGGTAGACAAAGCCCTTTCTGCGGTCTTCAGCCATTCCAAATCCCAGGGAACATGCAACACTCTTGATGCCAAGCTCACCTCCGCAATTCTTCATGTCATCATGGAGGAAGTATTCCGGGGGGGCAGGAGCAGAAGTAACCACCAATGAAGTTGTTGCAGAAGTGGCTACAAGGGACATCTGCAAAATCTGTGCATTCATTTATGTCTATAAAGAGTAGAGAAAGGCTGAGGTCAAGAACAAACACCAAGACGGGAGAATGAGGTTAAACCCAAAACCATAAGGGTAAGAAAAAGTAGGAAAGGCCTATTGCTTAAAGATCCCTCAAGGGATCACATTCCAGGCTGGTCTTATTCGATATTACTCTCCTGACATATGATTCCAGAGTTGAGTCCTACCCCGGGCTAGAGTGCAGTGGTGTGATCTCATCTCACTGCAACCTCCACCTCCCAGGTTCAAGCAAGTCTCATGCCTCCACCTCCCGAGGAGCTGGGAACATAAGCACACGCCACCGTGCCGGGTTAGCTTTTTGTATTTTTAGTAGAGACAGGGTTTCACCATGTTGGCCAGGCTGGTCTTGAACTCTTGGCCTCAAGTAATCCACCAGCCTCAGCCTCCCAAAGTTCTGGGATTACAGGCGTGAGCCACCGTGCCCGGCCTAGGGAGCAGTGCCAGAGATCCTTGACTTCTCTCATATACAGAGCATTTTAGCTCCAGGGACGACACTCCGCAAGGTAAACATCATGACGATG
The DNA here is from genome assembly GCA_036589455.1 of Ateles fusciceps. Taxonomy (NCBI): domain Eukaryota; kingdom Metazoa; phylum Chordata; class Mammalia; order Primates; family Atelidae; genus Ateles; species Ateles fusciceps. The sequence goes on from JAZHEH010001593.1 coordinate 2,272,512, forward strand.
CCTTCTGCAGGGTGGAATTGGTATTTTCATTCATATTGCTTTAGATGATGTTGGTCCTTCTATCAAATCTAAACAACAGTTTGCTTTATGAGATGTCCTAGCCTCACTGTAACCTGGAGATACAGAAGTACCCAGAATTTGAAGGTTTGAATGCCTTATATTGAATGGGTTTAAATACTACATATTCCTTGTGTAATTCTTGGCAAGTTACTAACTTTCCTAGTCCTTATTTTCTTCATTTTTATATGGAGGAAATAATACCTACCTTGAAGGGTTGAAGTGAAGATTACGTTAAAATAGGAAAAAAATCCCTGATATATACCCAGTTTATAGTGGCTCCTCAATTACTGTTTATTATGTGTGTTATTACCATTATCATCACCACCACTAGGATATGATCATGCATTTGAATTTCACAAAAGTGATTTATGGAGGGACCCAGGCCAAGTCAACAGTTTTTATAAGAGTTATGAACAGAATCCTCATTCAGTGTGTTTCTCAGTGGATTTCTCACGTTCTAATCTTTTAGCTGGGTCAATAAGGCACATGCAGAAGGGTAAGCCTTACCTGTGGCAACATAGTATGCAGCAAACCCCGTAAAACGCTCTTCATTGGAAAAGTCTGACCTAAAGATCACCTGGAGTTTGTTGTATGGGACTTGGAACTCTTCCACAATTGGAGAGTGGGGATTGTTACGGGTCCTCTGTCCACAGAGCCTCGCTTCTTCAATGCCTCCTGACATTATCTAAGAGAAGAATCAAAAAGAAAAATCTAGGGAAGGGTAATATTTTGCTATGGAGATAAGACAAAGGACAGAGAGAGTAGAACATTTTTTGCCCCTAGGACTATTTGACTCCGGTTCACTGAGTGCCTCTGGCACTCCCTCCCACGTCCTTATTCCACTACCTTAGCCCTAGTCTCCCATCTCTATGCTTTTCGTGTTTGTAACATACCTGCACCTAGTCATACGCACAGTTCTCTGACAGCTCTATGTCCAGATGGGTGAAATAGAGGTGAATCCCGTGCCCTTCAGGAACTTCTACGTTCCAAGATTTCTCTACCTCATTGGGGTATGCCTGAGGATAGTTAGGGGATAGGATTTCCCCCATACATGGTAGGCTCAGCATAAACCCACGCCAAAAGGGAAAACAGGACAATGTACCTGAAAAAAAGAGGCATAGATTGGCAGGTGTCCCAAGCACCAGTAGCCTGGGATAGAACACTCCATTTGTCAGAAGCAGAAGAAACGGGGAAGAAGACAGGCAGTCAATAGGCCATGGGGGAGAATCTTATGTTGGAAGAAACAAAAGGCCCAGGTCAAACCAAAACCAGGCTTCAAATAGAAGCCCTTTTCTTTTTTTTGAGACAGGGTCTCACTCTGTCGCCCAGGCTGGAGTGCAATGGTGTGATCTCGGCTCACTGCAGCCTCAACCTCCCAGACTCAGGTGATTCTACCAGCTCAGCCTTTTGAGTAGCTGGGACCACAAACAACACCCACCATGCCTAGCTAATTTTTTTTTTTTTTTTTTTTTGAGAGACAGGGTCTCTTTATGTTGCCCAGGCTGGTCTCAAAGTCCTGAATTCAAGCAATCCTCCTGCCTCAGCGTCCCAAAGTGCTGGGATTGCCTGGTCCATGAGCCCTTTTCTTGAGAAGATAAAGCGAATGAAGCCTGTGTAATCTCTGGAGACCCTTGATCACTTACCACATCTCTGGCGATTTGTCCAGCCTGGTGAGCCGCCTGTCTCTTGGTCCTGGCTTTCTGCACCTCTGGACTTTGGAGCCTAAGGGGTGGCAGGCCTGGCTGTATTTGTCTGACAAACACAGGCACCTTCTTTGGTGGTGCAGCGTCACCTGGGGCTCAGTGTCACCTTCATAGGGATAACACACAGGTTAAACAGAGCTAACATCACTGCATGGCACCAGGCCCCTCACACCCTCCCTAGTCCAACTTCAGCTGACTTTCTAGACTATAACTAAAATTGTATCCTTCCCTCGCTGCTTCTCTGGACTTTCTCCTAATTTTTCTCCAAAGGAATAGAGTACTTTCTCCCAGTATTCCTCCTTCTCTGTTGTCCTCCACCAGCCCTACCCCCCACAGTATCAGTCTCTCTCCTGCCCTCAACAACAATGTTCCCATTTCCACCCAGGTTTTCAAGAGTCTTCATGCATCATGACCATCCATCTAGGACAGCCCCTCTTCTTTAACATGATCCCTTACAGCTCCTCTTCTTTAACCACGATCCCTTACAGCCCCTCTTCTTTAACCACGATCCCTTACAGCCCCTCTTCTGTAACCATGATCCCTTTATCTCCTCAAGCAGCCCTGTCTGCTGTTTATCCTTGCATGTATCTCTGCTGATGCTCCCCAACGCCCACGGATGGAGGCAGAAGCTTCTTACACTAGGGAAAGGCAAGGACCTGGGCACAGCGGTCTGAGAAGGAAGTGCTGCCCCGTTGAGACAGGGTTGCATGGGGAAGGAGAAAAGGGACAGCCAAATGACAAGGAACACAAAAACTTCCTACATTCGTTTTCTAGAATTTGTTTGGGGTTTGTTTCCCCCCTCCCCATTACTGAAAATACAAGCTGCTAAAGTCTTGCTAAAATTGCTTTAACCCTGAAAATAGTGGTAGGTAAGAGCGTGAAGTAGGGGTGGATGGGGTGAGCCTAAGAGAAATAGGTTGTCTATATTCTGCCTTTTTTAATGCTGCCTTTGTCAGCCCTCTATCATTGCCCCAAGCCGTCCTACATGAAATTTTCTGCCTTTCTTTTTCCCTCCATCAAAGCTCTGCTCTTTGTTTGTAAGGATTTTACCTTCAGAAGCTGGTAGGAGCAAGTGGGTCAGTCCCCCTCTCTCCTGCCAGTGGGCATGCTGGGCAACCCCTCCGGCCCCCAGGGACAGCAGCACAGGGCCTTGACGCTCCCTCTGCAGGAACCTCCGGCCGGCCTCCCTGTCCGGGTTGTGTTCATAAGATTCCCTACCCAAGTGTGCATGTCTGAAATTCCCTGATCTAAAGAGAGGGGGCTGGGGAGACCATGACACAGGGAAAGAATAACTCAGCCTTGATCTTGGAGCTCCCTCTGCTTTTGAAACAAGGGGCAGCGTCCTCCTCCCAGGCCTGAGAGGCCTCTATCCAGGGCTCCAGGGGGCAAAGGAGGAATAGGGAATTTCACTGATTGCTTAATGCTTTTTTTCAGCCAAAGGGTGTGTTTCTGAGTTTTCGGGGAAGTCAGGTGATTTGTGGGAAAAGGCGGGGATTGATACTTGGGGGAAAAAACCAAACCCAGAAAGTCCAACCCTCCAAATGTGTGTGGATCATGAATTAAGGGAAAGTTGTTATCAGAAATGCAAGTCATCCCTGCTTTAAAGCAAATGCAATGGTTGATAATGACTTACACATAGACCCAAGCTGGTATGGCGTGAGGCTTCGTCTTCATAACACCCTCCACATCCCTTCCAAACATCAAAGCCCCCAACCAAGCCCCCTTTCAGACCCAGCCCAGAGTCCCTCATCCATAACCCTTGGGGCCAGCTGTGTTTTGAAATTTTATAGATTTTTTTTTTAAGGCTATGTAGTCCAATATTAGGTAATACCTCCTCCTCCCCCTCCCTTTAGGGACCGGGATAACCCCCTATTAACAAACAGCAAGATTTCTGCAGCTAAACACATTGATCTTATGGTAAGTGGATAACTAAAAATTACAAATTACATCAGTTAAGGTCAGGTTTTGCTGCCAAATTAAGTTTTAGTGCCAAACTTGGAAACAAACAAACAAAAAACAATAGCCAGGTGTTGTGGTACACACCTGTAGTCCCAGCTACTCAGGAGGCTGAGGCAAGAGGATCACTTGTGCCCGGGAGATCGAGGCTGCAGGAGGCACCACTGCACTCCAGCCTGGGCAACAGAATGAGATCCTATTCTAAAAAAAAAAGAGACAGACAGAGAGACTTTGTCTTCAGAGTTCTTTGGAGTTTAGAAGTGCAGACAAGGGACTGAGGGACAGTGCCACTCCACAGAGCCTTCCCTGATCTCAGGTCCCCTTTACGCTCCTTTAGCTGACTCAGCACTGGGCCTGGAGTCAGAAGACAGGCTCGTGTCCTAGCTCTGCTCCTCACCAGCAGTGAGGCCTTAGTGCCATCACCTGACTTCCTAGTTTCTTTTTTTTTTTTTTAACCCAGCTCACTATTGACAGATCTAGTTTCTTCAAATATAAAACAGAAATCATATCAGTTCTGCCTATCCTACATGGCTGTCATGTGGACCTAATGAAACAATTAGAGTGAACAAGCTTTGCACACTATGGTACCTAATAAATGTACATGTTGGGCCGTGCGCAGGGGCTCATGCCTATAATCCCAGTACTTTGGGAGGCCGAGGCGGGCTGATCATGAGGTCAAGAGATCAAGACCATCCTGGCCAACATGGTGAAACCCCGTCTCTACTAAAAATACAAAAATTAGCTGGGCGTGGTGGCGTGCACCTGTAGTCCCTGCTACTCGGGAGGCTGAGGCAGGAGAATTGCTTGAACCTGGGAGGCGGAGGTTGCAGTGAGACAAGATTGCACCACTGCACTCCAGCCTGGCACCTGGCGACAGAATGAGACTCTGTCTCAAAACATAAAAATAAAGTAAAAATAAATAAATAAATAAATGTACATGTTAAAAGGAAAAGAATAATGAGCCCGTAAGGTCTCAGAAGGCAGGTGCTGGGTCTGATTCATCTTGGTGTTGTCCACCATGTCTAACAGTGTCATGCAGACCACAGATGTGCATACAACCATCTGTTGCTCCCCCTGGCTGCCCAGCATTCAAACCGCTTTGCCACATTTGGGGAGCTCCCCCCTCATATCAGTCTTGGGAGCAGAGCCAACCTACCAAGAGGAAAGACGCAGGTACAAGAAGTGTGTCACCCCTACCCCCAGCAGCTCTGGAGCAGGCCAATTTGTGATCACCCAAAAGGTTCTTCCTGCCTGCTGTGTAGAGAAAACCAATTCACTGAGACCGTGGTATTGCAGCAGAGAAAGAGTTTAACAACACAGAGCTAACCAAGTGAAAGGATGGGAGTTTACCACTCAAATCAGTCCCCCCCAAGAACTCAGAGGCTAGGGTTCTTATGGAGAATTTGGTGGGCAGGGGGCAGAGAATGGGGTGTTACTGACTGATTGGAGATAAAATCATAGGCGTGCAGAAAACACACCTTGTGCACTAGGTCCACCTCTGGGTGGGGCCACAGGACCAGTGGAGTCATGAGTCATTTCAAAATGCAAAAGTCTCAAAAACAGCTCAAAAGACCAATATTCCATTTTATAATAGTGATGTCATCTATAGGAGCAACTGGGGAAGTCACAGATCTTGTGACCTCTGGCCGCATGACTCCTGAGCAGCAAGGGATTATAGATAGGCAAGCTAGGGGTCAATGGCTGGTCATTGTTTAGCTACACCCATATCTTAGCAAAATTCAAGCCCCTCGCGTAATCCTCATCTTGTGGCCTTTCATGAGTCTTACAATGGCAGGTCCCTGAGCAAGGAGAGGGTTCATTTTAGGGAGGGACTGTAATCATCTTTGCTTCAGAGTTAAACTGTAAAGTAAATTCCTCCCATGGTTAGCTTGGCCTATGCCCAGGAATGAGTGAGGACAGCCAGCCTGTGAGAGCAGAGGAAAGATGGAGTCACGCATGCTGGACTTCCCTCACTGCCATCATCTTTGCAAAAGCAGTTTCACATGAACACACATTCCATTCATCAGAGGCCCAGGCTTTGAATCCAGAGGCAGTAATGCAAGGAAGCAGGGATCCTAGAGCCTGTAGGGGCAGTGTGGCCACAGCAAAATCACAGAGGAGGTAGAATTTGCAGCAGCACCCAGCCCAGTGGGTAAGCACTGCAAGCTGAAGCATTCAGGGCACTGCCAAAGAAGGCAGCAGAGGCAGCCAGTTTCTGACCATCATCCCTGCTGCGATGCTTCCACACATGGCTCTGCAGCTCCCCTGGCATTTCTGTGAGCAATCCAGGATCCCTTTAATATATTCCCCTTCTGCTAAACTCAGCCAGAGTTGGTTTCTGCTGCTTGCAACTAAAAATAATGGCTGATACAAAACGCTCAGTGAGTACCTGAGGATTGGTTGGTTGATTGAATGTGCCAAAGTGAGTTCAAACCATTCGCTACCTGCTTTTAGCCATGTGACCTTGAAAAAGTTACTTTGCCTCTCTGAGCTCCAGTTTCATCAGGTGTAAAATGGGAATAACAGCACCTACTTCAGACACAGCTATCACTCTCAGGGCCCACTGTGGCCAAGATTAAACAAAATAATGTATGCTAAGCATTCAGCATATACTTGGTACTCTGTAAGCTTTTAGCAAATAACAAACCTTATCAACTTCTTCTCCAAACACCAAACACAGCAGCAGTAGCAGCAGCTTCCTCCCCATCGAGCATGCTTCAGTTAATAGGAAGGAAAAGAGGACGCCTTATCAATGTGTCCAGGGCTCCTTCTCCTTTTCCTTGAAACGCAACACTGTCTGATCTTGCCAGAAAAGTTAGACTCTCTCCTACCTTCTCCTGTGTTTTATGTTCACTTCTGCAATTTTGCCATCAAATTGAAATATATTGCCAGAAGCAGTGGCTCACACCTGTAACCCCAGCAACTCAGAAGGCTGAGGCAGGAGGATCGCTTGAAGCCAGGAGTTCAAGACCAGCCTGGGGAACATAGGGACACCCCCACCTCTACAAAAAATTTTAAAAATTAGCCAGGCATGGTGAAGTGTGCCTGTGGTCTCAGCTACTCAGGAGGCTGAGAGATGGGAGGATGCTTGAGCCCAGGAGTTCAAGGCTGCAATGAGCTATGACCACAGCACTCCACTTCAGCCTAAGTGCTTCATTTCCCATCTCAAATTTCATCAGTCAGGCATAGTGGCTCACACTTGTAATCCCAGCACTTTGGTAGACCAAAGGGAGAGAATCACTTGACGCCAGGAGTTCAAGACCAGCCTGGGCAACATAGCAAGTTTTCATCTCTACAAAAAGTCAAAAAATTAGTCAGGCATTGTGGCACACACTTGTAGTCCCAGCTACTAAGGAGGCTAAGTGAGGAGGATCACTTGAGCCCAAGATTTTGAGGCTGCAAGGAGCTACGATCACACTACTGCACTCCAGTCTGGGCAACAGAGTGAGAGTCTGTCTCAAAAATAAATAAAATAAAATTTAATTTAGCCGTGCTATCTAAGTAGCTATCGGAGGTCCACATGAGATTAAATGATGGTATTAAGAAACTCCAACAATGAAATGCCAACAATAAAGAACTGTCTCAAATTTGAACAACAAATAACCCTCCCATTATCAAACTCCTCCAAAATTAAAGTTCAAATCCCATTGCAAACTAAAACTATGACATTAAAGTCAAAAGTAATTGAAGCCCAGAGTTTCTCTGTTAAAGTCACAGAAACATCAGTTGCAATTTGTGTTCTGTTTAATCTCAGCTAGCGGGTTTCAAATCCCTGGGCAGAGCTGTGATCCCTTCAGTAGCTGCAGCCTGGGCTGGAACAGGTTAGTTCCTCCAAGGCTTCAAATACTCAGTTCTGAGGCAAGCCTTCCATTAGCATCAGTTTTTAAAATTCCAAAGAGTTAATGAGCCACAAGGATATTGTAATGCCAGCCCCACAACCACAAAATTTATAAAATGAGCTATCCCCAGACCTCAAGACAATCATCCCAGGCAAAATTACATTTCCAGAAACCAGCACTTAATGTCACCAAAATCTGAAGAAGAAATTCAACAGCATCTGAGGGCAAGAGAAAAGCTTAGGCTACCAGGCGTGGTGGCACGTGCCTGTAGTCCCAGCTACACGGGAGGCTGAGGCTGGAGGATCACTTGAGTCCAGGAGTTCTGGGCTGTAGTGTGCTATGCCAATTGGGTGTCCACACTAAGTTCAGCATCAATATGATGACCTCCTGGGAGCTGGGGACCATCAGTTTGCCTAAGGAGGGATGAACCGGCCCAGGTCAGAAACGCAGCAGGTCGACCCGTGCTGATCAGTAGTGGGATCGCGCCTGTGAACAGCCACTGCACTCCAGCCTGGGCAACATAGCGAGACCCCATCTCTAAAAAATTTTTTTAATTAAAAAAAAAAGAAAAGCTTAAGCTTAGTTTAAAACCTTACCTTGAGGCCAATTTATGCCAATTGGTCAGAATCCGTGTCATGTGGGCCAGGTGTGGTGGCTCATGCCTGTAATCCCAACACTTTGGGAGGCCAAAGCAGGAGAACTGTTTGAGTCCAGGAGTTTGAGACCAGCCTGGGCAACATAGTGAGACCCTGTTTCCACCAAAAAAAAAAAAAAAAAAAGTAAGCCAGGCATGCTGGTGCATGCCTGTAGTCCCAGCTACTCAGGAGGCTGAAATGGGAGGATCACTTGAGCCCTGGAGATCAAGTCTGCAGTGAGCCGTGATCATACCACTGCACTCCAGCCTGGGCCACAAGAGAGAAACTCTGTCTCAAAAAAAAAAAAAAAATGTCTATGTCCTGTGAACTTAAACACCATTGGAAGAAATCATGTAGAAAAAGGTTAACTGGACATTCTATACTTGCCATATGGGGATCCTCCTATGTGGAACTTTTAAATTCGCACACCCTCCCAATACCATCTCCTGACATTGTCCCCCATGAGCCCCAAGCAGTGGCCTCCTCAGTGCCTTGTTAGTTGGTGAGCTCTCCCTAGTCAGAACTCTGGCATTCTCCATAATATAAAAAGAACAGCAAAGACAAGATGTCACTATATTGCCCAGGCTGGTCTGGAACTTGTGGGCTCAAGTGATCCTCCCTCCTTGGCTTCCCAAAGTGCTAGGATTGCGGTTGAGCCACCATGCCCAGGCTTTCATTTCAATCACACCCTTTTAATTTCAATAACAAATTAGGGTGACCTTAACGGTACAGGCCATACTAGCAGACCTATCGCCAATAAACATATCACCTTGAAACTCACTGATATGGTTAGCCTTTGTGTCCCCACTCAAATCTCATCTTGAATTGCAATCCCCACGTGTGGAAGGTGGGAGGTGATTGGATCAGGGGGACAGTTCCCCCCATGCTGTTCTCATGAAATTGAGTGAGTTTGCATGAGATCTGATGGTTTTATAAGGTAGTTCACTGGTCTGATTCACTCTTCTCTCTCCTGTTGCCATATGAAGAAAGTCCTGTCTTCCTCTTCCCCTTCTGCCATAACTGTAAGTTTCCTGAGGCCTCCCCAGCCATATGGAACTGCGAGTCAATTAAACTCTTTCCTTTAGAAATTACTCAGTCTCGGGTAGTATCTTTATAGCAGTGTGAGAATGAACTAATATATCCACCCAGTAATTCTGGGGGAATTTTCCATTCTCAAGGCTGTGAACAAGCCACCTGAGTTCAAGGTCAGTCCTTCCACAATTTCTTCCTTGGTCCTGAAGAATTTGCCAATCTAGTACTTCCTACCCATGCAGGGTACTCACAAATTAAAGCTAGAATCTTCCTAGTGCTCTAGAGCACAAACATAACCCAGCTTCCTTGCAGGAGGCATTCCTATAAGGAAACACTATGAGTAAGGAAGAGAATACCACCCTACAACATACAGGGAATCCGGACTATTGTCAGGGGCTCTCAGATATAAACAATGCTTGCCAAAGTATCAAAGCATTTAGTAGCCAATCAAACGAACAAGAAATAGTTGATTGATATACTTTTTTAACCTAGAAAAATTATAATTAAAAAAAGAAGGATCTATCAAAAGACACAAAGTGAATGCAAGGGGAAATAAAAGAAAATAAGTATGGAAATGGAGCAGTAACAAGGTAAAGCCGATGTAGGGCAGCTGCTCTGCTCCATCCAGACAGCGCTAATTAACTAAAGAGGTATTTTTGGCTACAAAGCACAAGAAGACTGTATTAGGTGCCTTATAGGATACAAAGATGATAGGGTTAGAGTAATAATGCCGGGTAGAGAAGATAAGCAACAAGAAAGAAGTGTGACGAAGGGCTTCAGAGCTATAAGGGAAAAGATACTGTATCTGGTTAAGATGAAATCAGAAAGAAAAGGCACCATGGATGCGTTGAGATTTCAAATGGGATGTGAATGGCTAGCATTTCAATGGGGTCCTACCCTTGCCTTCCCTTTTTCTGTTAATGACTCTACCAATTTCCCAGCCATCCAGGTTCAAAACTTAGTTGTCTTTAATCATCCCTCTCCTCTGCCCCCAAATCCTTGCCAAGACCTGCTGATTCTACCTTTTCCATGTCTTTCACATCCACTGCCCTACTCTAAGTCAGATCCTCATTTCATCTCATCTGAATAGACACCTTTGAAATATATCGCCCTTCCTCCTTTCTCAGATCCCCAAATCTAACCTACACAAACTGAAAAATTAATCTTTCCTAATGACAACTCTAAGTGCAGTTTTTTTGTTTGGTTGGCTTTTTTTTTTTTTTTTTTTTTTGAGAGTGAATCTTGCTCTATCACCCAGGCTGGAGTGCAATGGCACGATCTTGGCTCACTGCAACCTCCGCCTCCCAGGTTCAAGCAATTCTCCTGCCTCAGCCTCCCAAGTAGCTGGAATTACAGGTGCCTGCCATCACATCCGGCTAATTTTTGTATTTGTAGCAGAGATGGGGTTTCACCATGTTGGCCAGGCTGGTCTCAAACTCATGACCTCAATTAATCTGCCCACCTCGGCCTTCCAAAGTGCTGGGATTACAGGCTTGAGCCACCACTCCCAGCCTCTAAGCACAGTTTTAAAATTTAGTGGCTCCTTTTATCTTCAGAATTAGATTACAAAAGGTAGTTCCTCCAAATATTTTACTACTTCCAAACAGAGCAACTCTATTCTAATGACAGCTTTTTGAAACCTCCAATATTCTTATGCTAATTCATTTATTTATCCAACAAACATGTATTGAATGCTTACTCTGTACAGGAGATCCAAACACAAACAAGAGTCCTCAGTGCCTTCAATGAACTTACTTTCTAGTAGGGGAGAAAGAAAACAAAAAAAAAAAATTGGAAGTCCAAGGATAGCAGGTGTAGTGGTTTTTAAACATGTCCCGGGGGAGACTAGCCAAGAAGGCAGACTAGAAGCAGCGTGTGTGCCCTCTCATGGAGAGAAATTGAACGGGTGAGTAAACACAGCACCTTCAGCTGAAACAATTAGATACATGCATTGGGATTCATCAAGAAAACAACTCGACCCACAGAGAACAGAACAAACAAGGCAGGATGACCACCCACCCCCGAAGCAACAAGGAGACAGGGGAAACTTCCCCGCCCAGGGAAACAGTGCCTGAGGGAGCAACCCTGGGGAACCATGCTGCCTCCACAGATTTTTGCAACTCTCAGGTCAGGAGATCTCCTCATGAGCCCACTCCACAGGACCTGCAGTCTGACACGCAGAGCTCTGTGAGTCTTGGCAGAGCAGCACCTCAGCACACTTAGAGCCCCAGGAGGTTTAGATACCTGGGCTTCCCCGGCAAAAGCAGCTGCAACTCCAGCAAAGCGTGAGGTTAGACCCCCATACGTGCTCCTAAAAAAGGGAGTGAATCCAGGGGGCTGAGCAGCGATGGTCTACAGGCCCTGCTTCCACAGCTCCTCCAAGGATAAGACCCACTGGCTTGGAACACCAGCCAGCCACCGATAGCAATGTTACTCCTCCCTGCGATGGGGTTCCCAGGGGGAGGGGTGGGCCCGCCGCCATCTTTGCTGTTTTGCAGCCTTAGCCATTGTTGCCTTCAGTGCTGCCACTCTACAAAAAAGTGGCCAGGCTGCTTTTTTATGAGGGTCTCTGACCTGCTTCTCCTCACTGGGTGGGACTCCTAACCAGGGTCACCATCCAGCCTCACCAGTGTTTTCCAGCTGGCAGTGGTCTGAACCTACCTGAGATAGAGCTCCCAGGGGAAGGACAGGCTGCCATCTTTGTTGTTTCACAGCCTTAGCTGTTCTTGCCTTTGAGCTCTGGGGAGTAGGAGGCAACTAGAGACTGGAGCCGCCCCGACACAGTGCAGCAGCTCTACAGAGAAGTGATGAGCCTGCTTTTTCACGTGGGTCCTAAATCCCATTCCTCCTCACTGGGCAGGAACTCCCGACTGAGGTAGCCAGCCTCCCCCGAGGGGTGTTTTGTGGCTAGCAGCAGTTCCAAACCTCCCTGAGACAAAGCTCCCAGAGGGGAGGCAGGCCATCGTCTTTGCTGTCTAGCAGCCTTAGCCATTGTTGCCTTAAGACTTTAGAGTGCAGAGGGAGGATCCAAGATGGCGGATTAGACACAACTCCAGTGCACAACACCCAGTGAAAGAGATGCAGAAACCCAGAGATCTCCCAGCTCCAACCGAGGTACCAGGTGCATTTCAACGGGTCTGGTCCGAGGGTGAGCAAAGCCCACTCAGGGCAGACCGAGGCGGGGAGGGGTGCTGCTTCACCCAGAAAGTGCATCTGACTGGCAAGTCAGAGGCTCCACCTCTGGCACTCCGGTCCAGACACAGCGCTTCCCCCAAAGCCTCAGCAACACACAGAACAGGGGATCTTTGCCAGTCAAGCGCCAGGAATTACAAGTGCGGAGTTGAGTAAGAGTCTGCAGACTGAACTATCGCCCCCTCCCGCCGCCCGGAGAGAGGGAGCTGTAAGCGGGAGCAGCTGGGCAGCCCCTACCCCATGACCGGAGAGAGAAAGCTGAAAGGGGGAGACTGCCGGGTGCAGCTGGACGGGTCCCTAACCTCCCCCACAAACCCCAGAGGGCTGAAGCTCTGACTCTAGTGGGTTGCATAGCCAGTGCCCCAGTCTGAGAGGACCCCTGAATGATCCAGCCCAGTGGAGGAAGGGCACAACCCACCACTAGAGGGGTGGGACTGGGCTACATGTTTTAACAAAAAACACAGGAAGCCTACGTAGCAACCGGACGGTGTTCTCCACAACCCAGCAGCGACTACAGGTCAGCGGAAGAGGCGGGCCTAATCTCCCAGCATAAACAAAAAAGACACAGGAAGCTTCTCTAGTAACCTGAAGGAGTCCCTAGAAACCCAGTAGCGCCCCCCACAGGCAGACAAGCGACCTCATCAAACAGCTCTCTGACACCACAGCCAGGTAAATCCACCAACATGGGAAAAAAACAGCACAAAAAGATGAAACCACCAAAGACCAGAACACCTCTTCTCCTTCAAGGGATCGCAACTCCTCAACAACACAGGATCACAACTTGACTGAGAAGGAGTGCGAAGAATTGACGGAAACAGGATTCAGAAGGTGGAGAATAACAAACTTATCAGAGCTAAAGGAACACGTTCTAACTCAATGCAAAGAAACCAAAAACCTTGAAAAAAGGTTAGACGAAATGCTAACTAGAATAACCAGCTTAGAGAAGAACCTAAACGACTTGATGGAGTTGAAGAACACAGCACGAGAACTACGTGAAGCAAACTCAAGTTTTAATAGCCAAATCGATCAAGCAGAAGAAAGGATATCAGAGATTGAAGATCAACTGAATGAAGTAAAAGAGAAGGCAATACAGGAGAAAAAGAGTGAAAAGAAATGAACAAAGCCTCCAAGAAATATGGGATTATGTGAAAAACCTAATCTACGCTTGATCGGTGTACCTGAATATGACAGGGAGAATGAATCCAAGCTGGAAAACACACTCCAGGATATTATCCAGGAGAACTTCCCAAGCCTAGCAAGGCAATCCAAATTTCAAAGTCAAGAAATACGGAGAACTCCACAAAGATATTCCTCAAGAAGAGCAACCCCAAGGCACATAATTGTCAGATTCACCAGGGTTGAAATGAAGGAAAAATTGTTAAGGGCAGCCAGAGAGAGAGGTCAGGTCACCCACAGAGGGAAGCCAATCAGACTCACAGCAGATCTCTCGGCAGAAACTCTATAAGCCAGAAGACAGTGGGGGCCAATATTCAACATCCTTAAAGAAAAGAACTCTCAACCCAGAATCTCATATCCAGCCAAACTAAGCTTCATTAGTGAAGGAGAAATAAAATCCTTTACGGACAAGCAATTATTGAGAGATTTTGTCACCACCAGATCTGCCCTACAAGAGCTCCTGAAAGAAATCTTAAGCATGGAAAGGAACAAGTACCAGTCACTGTAAAAGCAAACCAGTTGGCAAAGACCAAAAATGCAATGAAAAAAATGAGTCAACTAATGAGAAAGAAAACCAGCCAGTAACAAAATTGCAGGATCAAATTCACACATAACAATATTAACATTGAATGTAAATGGCCTAAACGCCCCCAGTCAAAAGACACAGACTGGCAAAAAAATTTTTGCAATCTACCCATCTGACAAAGGGCTAATATCCAGAATCTACAAAGATCTAAAACAGATATACACGAAAAAATTAAACAACCCCATTCAAAAGTGGGTGAAGGATATGAACAGACGCTTTTCAAAAGAGGACATATATGAGGCCAACAAACATGAAAAAATGCTCATCATCACTGGTCATTAGAGAAATGCAAATAAAAACCACACTGAGATATCATTTCATACCAGTTAGAATGGTGATCATTAAAAAATAGGGAGAAAACAGATGCTGGAGAGGATGTGGAGAAATAGGAACACTTTTACACAGTTGGTGGGAGTGTAAATTAGTTCAGCCATTGTGGAAGACAGTGTGGCAATTTCTCAAGGATCTAGAAATAGAAATTCCATTTGACCCAGCAATCCCACTATTGAGTATATACCCAAAGAACTATAAATCATTCTACTATAAAGACACATGCACACGTATGTTCATTGCAGCCCTGTGTACAATAGCAAAGACCTGGAACCAACCCAAATGCACATCAATGATAGACTGGACAAAGAAAATGTGGTACATGTACACCATGGAATAGTACGCAGCCACAAAAAAAGATGAGTTTGTGTCCTTTGTAGGGACTTGGATGAATCTGGAAACCATCATTCTCATCAAACTGACCCAAGAACAGAAAGCCAAGCACCGTATGTTCTCACTCATAGGTGGGTGTTGAACAATGAGAACACGTGGACTCAGGGAGAGGAGCATCACACACAGGGGACAGTTAGAGGGGGGTAGGGGGAGAGACAATGGGGGGTGGAGAGGGAGGGGGATGGTGGGGAAGGATAACATGGGGAGAAATGCCAGATATAGTAAGCACCTAAAGTAAAATAAATAAATTATTAAAAAAAAAAAAAAGACTTTAGAGTGCAACAAAGCACAGCTGCCTGTGGAAAAGTGGCCAGACTGCTTTTTTATGCAGTTCCCAGATCCCATTCCAATTCATTCTCCGGAATGGGGTCTCCAGCCACCTCCTGCTGGTGTGTTGGGGCCAGCAACAGGTCCAAAACTCCCTGGGACGGAGCTCCCAGAGGGAAGGGCAGGCCACCATCTTTGCTGTTTCGCAGTTTTCACTGTTGATGCCTCAGGCGCTGGAAAATCCGAGGTGACTAGGGACTGCAGCAGACCCCCAGCATACTGCAGCAGCCCTACGAAAAGGTGGTCAAACTGTTTGTTATGTGGGTCCCCAATCTCTGTATCTCCTCACTGGTTAGGTCCTCCCAGTCTGGGTCTCCAGCCACCCCCAACTGGGGCAAGGGAGCCAGTAGCAGCTCTGCAACTCCCTGGACAGAGCTCCCAGTGCGAGGGGCAGGTTGGCATTTTTGCTCTCTTGCAGCCCTCCTCCTTGCTGTCTCCAGGCTCTGAAGAGTCCACAAGGACCAGGGGCTGGTCCAGACCTCTAGCACAGAGCACCCTTTTCACAGAAAGGTCGCCAGACTCTTCTCCACACGAGTTGCAGTCCTCACTTCTGCTCACTGGCAAGGGCTGTCTGACCCGGGATTCCAGCACAACCACTCTGCCCCTACCTGGCCCCTTCAATCAGAGGCAGCCCAACAGTTAACGGAACACCCACACACAGAGAAGAGAAAGAACCAATGCAAGAACTCCAGCAACTCAAATAGCCAGAGTGTCCTATGTCCTCCAGACAACCTCACTAGTTCTCCAACAAGGGTTCTTAATGAGGCTGAGTTGGCTGAAATGACAGAGATAGAATCAGAATACAGATAGGAATGAATATCATCAAGATTCAGGAGAATGGCAAAACTCAGTTGAAAAAAACTAAGAATCGCAATAAAATGATGCAGGAGCTGACAGATGCAATAACCAATATAAAAGAGAACCTAACTGATCTCATCGAGCTGAAAAACACGTTACAAGAATTTTACAATGCAGCCAGGAACAGTGGCTCATGCCTGTAAACCCAACACTTTGGGAGGCTGATGCAGGCAGATCACTTGAGGCCAAGAGTTCAAGACCAGCCTGGTCAACATGATGAAACCCTGTTTCTACTAAAAATGTAAAAATTAGCCAGGCATGGTGGCATACACCTGTAATCCCAGCTACCGAGTTGGCTGAGACATGAGAATCATCTGAACCTGGGAGGTAGAAGTTGTGGTGAGCCAAGATCATGCCACTGCACTCCTGTCTGGGCAACAGAGTGAGACTTTGTCTCAAAAAAAAATAATAATAAATAATAAAAGAATTTCACAATGCAATCACAAGTATTAACAGAAGAATAGACCAAACTGAGGAAAGAATTGCAGAACTTGAAAATTGGCATTCTGAAATAAGATAGCCAGACAAAAGTAAAGGAAAAAGAATGAAAAATAATGACAAAACCCCTGAGAAATATGGGATTATGTAACGAGGCCAAATCTACAAATCACTGGCATCCCTGAAAGGGATGGAGAGAAGTGAACAACTTGGAAAACATATTTCAGGATATTGTCCATGAAAACTTTCCCAACCTCGCTAGAAAGGTCAACAGTCAAATTCAGGCAATACAGAGAACCCCTGCAATATTCAACACAAGAAGATCATCCCCAAGACATATAATCATCAGATTTTCCAAGGTCAAAATGAAAGAAGGTTAAAAGCAGCTAGAGAGAAAGGGCAGGTCACCTACAGAGTGAGCCCCATCAGGCTAACAGTGGATGTCTCAGCAGAAACCCTAAAAGCCAGAAGAGATTGGAAGCCTATATTCAACATTCTTAAAGAAAAAAAAAAATCTTCAACCAAGAATTTCATATCCAGCCAAACTAAGCTTCCTAAGCAAAGGAGAAATAAGATCGTTTTCAGATCAGCAAATACTGAGGGAGTTTGTTACCACCAGACCTGCCTTACAAGATGTCCTGAAGGGAGCACTAAATATGCAAAGGAAAGACCGTTACCAGTCAATACAAAAAACACACTTAAGTATACATTAAGTATACAGACTAGTGACACCATAAAGCAACCACACAAACAAACCAGCATAATAATCAGCTAGTCAAACAGGATCAAATCCACACATATTAATACTGTAAATGGACTAAATACCCCCATTTAAAAGGCACAAAGTGACAAGCTAGATAAGAAAGCAAGATCTTATGCTGTCTTCAAGAGATCCATCTCACGTACAATGACACCTAGAGACTTCAAATTAAAGGGATAGAGAAAAATTTATCAAGTAAATGGAAATCAGAAAAAAATCAGGGATTGCAATCCTAATTTCAGACAAAATATACTTTAAGCCAACAATGATCCAAAGACCAGGGCATTACATAATGGTAAAGTGTTCAATTCAACCAGAAGACATAACTATCCTAAATATAAATGCACCCAACACAGGAACACTTAGATTCATAAAGCAAGTTATTAGAGACCAGCAAAGAGACTTAGACACAATAATAATTGGAGGTTTCAACACTCCACTGACAGTATTAGACAGATCATCAAAGCAGGAAATTAACAAAGCTATTCAGGACCTAAACTCGGCATTGGACCAAATGGATCTGATAGATTGCTACAGAACTCTCCACCCAAAAACAAAATATACATTCTTCTCATTGCCACATAGCACATACCCTAAAATTGACCACACTATCAGACACAAAACAATTCTAAGCAAATGGCAAAGGACTGAAATCATAACAAACACACTCTCAGACCATGATGCAATAAAAAATAGAAACCAAGACGTTTAAAGAATTGCTCAAAATCATGGAATTAAACAATCCTGCTCCTGAATGACTTTTGCGTAAATAATAAAATTAAGGGAGATATTAAGGAGTTCTTTAAGACAAATGAGAACAAAGATACCGCATACCAGAATCTCTGGGACACAGGTAAGGCAATGTTAAGAGGGAAACTTATAACACTAAATGCCCACAATAAAAAGTTAGAAAGATCTCAAATTAACAACTTAGCATCACAACTGAAAGAACTAGAGAAGCAAGAGCAGACCAACCCAAAGCTAGCAGAGGACAAGAAATAACCAAAATCAGAGCTGAACTGAAGGAGACTGAGATATAAAAAACCACTCAAGGATCAACGAATCCAGGAGGGGTTTTTTTTTTTAATTAAGATAGGCTACTAATAAAGAAAAAAAGAGAGAAGATTCAAATAAACACAGTTAGAAATAACAAAGGGAATGTTAGCCCTGACACCACAGAAATACAAACAACTAGCAAAAACTAGTACAAACATCTCTATACACACCAACTACAAAACCTAGAAAAGATTAATAAATTCCTGGACACATAAACCCTCCCAAGACTAAACCAGGAAGAAATTGATTGCCTGAACAGACCAATAATGAACTGCAAAACTGAATCAGTAATAAACAACCTACCAACTACAGAATTGCTCAGGACCAGATGGATTCATAGCCAAATTCTACCAGATGTATTAAAAAGAGCTAGTACCATGCCTACTGAAACTAACCCAGAAAACTGAGAAGAAGGGACTCCTCCCCCAACTCATTCTACTCAAATCAGCATAATCCTGATAGCAATATCTGAAGAGACATAAGAAAAAAGGAAAACTTCAGGAAAAGAGAAAGTAAACTATCCTTGATGAACATCAATGCAAAAATCCTCAACAAAATCCTTGCAAACTGAGTCCAGCAGCACATCAAAAAGCTTATCAACCATGATTAAGTGGGCTTTATCCCTAGGATGCAAGGTTGGTTCAACATACACAAATCAATAAATGTGATTCATCACATAAATAGAACTAAAAACAAAAACCACATGATCATCTCAAGAGATGTAGAAAAGTCTTTTGATAAAATTCAACATCATGTTAAAAAAAAAAAAAACTCTCAATAAACTACCAACATACTTCAAAGGAACATACCTCAAAATAATAAGAGCCATCTATGACAAACTCACAACCACCATCATACTGAATGAGCAAAAGTTGGAAGCATTCCCCTTAAAAGCCAGCACAAGACAAGGATGCCCTTTCTCACCACTCCTATTCAACATAGTACTGGAAGTCCTGGCCAGAGCAATCAGGGAAGAGAAAGAAATAAAGGGCATCCAGATAGGAGGAGAGGAAGTCAAACTATCCCTGTTTGCAGATGATACTATTCTATATTTAGAAAACCCCATAGTCTTGGCCCAAAACTCCTTAAGCTTATAAGTAACTTCAGCAAAGTTTCAGGATACAAAATCAACATATGAAAATCACCATCATTTCTATACACAAACAACAGCCAAGCTGAGAAACAAATCAGGAATGCAATCCCATTCATAATTGCCACAAAAAGAACATAATATCTAGGAATGCATAGAGCTAACCAGTAAGGTGAAAGATCTCTTCAATGAGAATTGTAAAATACTGCTTGAAAAAATCAGAGATGACACAGACAAATGAAAAATCATTCCGTTCTTATGGATAGAAGGACTCAATATCGTTAAAATGGCCGTACTGCCCAAACCAATTTACAGAGTCAATGCTATTCTTACCAAACTACCAATGATATTCTGTAGAGAATTAGAAAAAACTATTCTAAAATTCATATGAATGCCAAAACAAGACCAAATAGCCAAGGCAACCTAAGCAAAAAGAACAAAGCAGGAGGCACCATGTTACCCAACTTGAAACTATACTACAGGGTAACAGTAACCAAAACAGCATGGTACTGGTACAAAAACAGACACGTAGACCAATGGAACAGCATAAAAAGCCCAGCAATAAGTCCACAAGCCTACAACCATCTGATCTTGGACAAAGCTGACAAAAACAATCAATGCGAAAAGAACTCCCTATTCAATAAATGATGCTGGGATAATTAGCTAGCCATATGCAGAAGATTAAAAGTTCCTCACACCATTTACAAAAATCAACTCAAGATGGATTAAAGACTTAAAGGTAAAACCCAAAATTATACAAACGCTGGAAGACAACCTAGGCAATAACATTCTGGACACACGAGCTGGCAAAAATTTCATGACAAAGATGCCAAAAGCAATCACAATAAAAGCAAAAATTGACACATGGGATCTAATTAAACTTAAGAGCTTCTATACAGCAAAAAATACTGTCACTAAACATATAACCTAAAGAATGGGAGAAAATTTTTGCAAACCATTCATCTGACAAAGTTCTAATATCCAACGTCTATAACGAACTTAAATTTATAAGCAATAAACACAACCCCATTAAAAAGTGGGCAAAGGACATGAATAGACACTTTTCAAAAGAAGACATATGCATGGCCGAACAACATATGAAGAAAAGCTCAATATCACTGATCTTTAGAGAAATGCAAATCAAAACCACAATGAGATACTATCTCATACCAGTCAGAATGGCTATTACTAAAAAGTAGGCCAGGCACAGTGGCTCACAACTGTAATCCCAGCATTGGGAGGTCAGGGCAGGCGGATCACTTGCCGTCAGGAGTTTAAGACCAGCCTGGCCCACATGGTGAAACCCCATCTCTACATAAAAATAAAAATAAAATAAAATAAAAAATTAGCCAGGTGTGGTGGCAAGCTCCTGCAATCCCAGCAGAGGTTATGCCACTGCACTCCAGCCTGGGTGACAGTGTAAGACTCTGTCTCAAGAAAAGTCAAAAAAATAACAGATGCTAGCAAGTTTGCAGAAAAAAAGATAAGGCTTATACACTGTTAGTGGGAGCATAAACTAGTTCAACCACTGTGGAAAGTAGTGTGGCAATTCTTCAAAGAGCTAAAAAGAAAACTACTGGCCAGGCACAGTGGCTTGCACTTGTAATCCCAGCACTTTGGTAGGCAAATGCAGGTGGATTACCTGAGGTCAGGAGTTTGAGACCAGCCTGGCCAGCATGCTGAAACCCCATCTCTACTAAAAATACAAAATTAGCCGGGCGTGGTGGTGCCTGCCTATAATCCCAGCTACTCCGGAGGCTGAGGCAGGAGAATCTCTTAGAATCTGGGAGGCAGAGGTTGCCGTGAGCTGAGATCATGCCACTGCACTCTGGCCTGGGCAACAAAGGGAGACTCTGTCTCAAAAATAAAAAAGAGAACTACCATTCAACCCAGCAATCCCATTACTGGGTATATACCCAGAGGAATATAAATAGTTCTACCATAAAGACACATGCACACATATGTTCATTGCAGCACTATTCACGATAGCAAAGACATGGAATCAACCTAAATTTATGTAGCCATAAAAAAGAATGAGATCATGTCCTCTGTAGGAACATGGTTAGAGCTAGAGACTATTATCCTTAGCAAATTAACACAGGAGCAGAAAACCAAATACCACATATAAGTGAGAGCTAAATGAAGAGGGGGACTCAAAGAGGGGAACAACAGACACTGGAGCCTACTTGAGGGTGGAGATGGGAGGAGGGAGAGCAGCAGAAAAAATAACTGTTGGATACTAGGCTTAGTAACTCAGTGATGAAATAAACTGTACAACTAACCCCTGTGACACAAGTTTACCTATATAACAAACCTGCATATGTACCCTCGAACCTAAAACAAAAGTTTTTTTAAAAATAAACATGTCCCAAATTCTTTGATCCTCCTCCCATTGAGAGGTGGGGTCTATGTCACCTCTTCCCTTGAATGTGGCTTGGGAATCTGTGATTGCTACAACCAATAGAGAGTACAGTGGACTCTGTTTGACTTCCAAAGTTAGATTAGAAAAGGCAATCCTTAGACTTCCTAGCTTGATAGGTAAAAAGAGGAGAGGGGGAGGGGAGGGGGGGAAGGGGATCCTGGCCAGGTGTGGTGACTCACGCCTATAATCCCAGCACTGTGGGAGGCCAAGGCAGTTGAATCACCTGAGGTCAGGAGTTCAAGACCAGCCTGACCAACATGGCAAAACCCCATCTTTACTAAAAATATAAAAAATTAGCTGGGCATGGCTCAGGCACCTGTAATCCCAGCTATTTGGGAGGCTGAGGCAGGAGAATGGCTTGAACCCAGGAGGCAGAGGTTGTCCTGAGCCAAGATTGCACCACTGCACTCCAGGCTGGGTAACAGAGCGAGACTCTGTCTCAAAAAAAAAAAAAAGAAAGAAAGAAAGAAAAGGCAATCCTGCATCTGTCCAGTCCTCTCGGGATGCTCACTCTTAGAACCCAGATCCCATGCTGTACAGAAGCCCAGGCCATGTCCTGGGGTTCTGGTTGGGCCCCCCACTGAGGTTGCAGCTGTCAATCAGCATTGATTCAGCACCAGACATCTGAGTGAAGACTTTCTCAAGATGACTCCAGCCCCTTCTGACTGCAGCTGCAGAAGACAGTCTAAGTGAGAACCACCTCTCTGAGCTTGTGAACACCCAAGAACCATGAGAGATAATTCTTAAAAATGAATTCCTCCCAGGGTCACGGTGAGAAAGAACATGGACGGTCACACAGTAGGAGGTTTGTATGGGCCAGGCCTACATGTGGCACACATAACTTCTACTCATATTCTCTTGGTTGGAACTCAACCACAGGCCGCACCTAACCACAGGGAGATTGCCCAGAAACACGAGAAAATTAGGATTTGATGAGCAGCTAGTGGCCTCTTCCACAAACCCCAAGTATAACGCATATTTTCCCAGCCTGTGGGTGAGCATGGGGTTCTGCTAACGTTTCTCTGGCTCTCTTATTCTACTCACTTAGGCTCTCCAGCCTCATGTTCATAAACATGTCCGTCTGCTAGTACCCAGCACCTTACACACCCTCCGGTGAGGACCAGAACTCCCCAGCAGTGCCACCCCCTGGTGGGACGTTACACAGAAGCCCACGAGGACTAAAACTGCACAGCAGTGTAGAGTGACGAAAGAATGCAGAAGAGGAAAACACTTCCTTTTATTTTTGGTTACTCTTTTTAGGGACAACCAAGGCAATGTGAAAGGGCTCCCAATGCCTTTCTGAGTTTTCAGTGACACGATTTCTGCATTTTTACATATGGCCTGAGATCTGGACATGAATTCATCAGGGTTGGGGTGAACATCAAATTAGGGGGACATGCACAGGCCAGTCATATTAATTCAATCAGTCAGCCAATACCTATTGAGTATCTACAGTGGGGCCAGTCTCTGTGCTTACCCTATACGGTGTAAACAAAATGGACACCATCCTGGCCCTCCCACAATTACAGTGCAGTGCAGGAGAGCCACACGTCAACTCTGAGATTTTTGTCACTGAGCTGAGCATATCATGCCAAGTGCTTTCTTCTCTTTGGGTGAGTTCTTTCCCAAGAGGCTCCTTGTGCAAATAGATTACTCAGAATCCCATCTCAACCCTTCACAAGGGAGAGCAGATATATACGAATCCCAAGTCCCCACCCTCAACCTCCCACCACATAGGTGAAGCCGTCAGAAAGGAAGGCCACTGAGATAAAATATGTCAAAGCAAAGGCTGTAAACTTGTGGCCTATGGCGAAACCTGGCCAGCAACTCTATTTGGTTTGCCTTATGAAGTATCGGCCTACACGGCATTTTTGAAGTGACTTACATTTATCTTTATTTATTTATTTATTTAGTTGCGTTGTGTTTGTTTGTTTGAGATGGAGTCTCACTCAAGATTGGCTCAAGGCAATCTCCGCCTTCTGGGGTCAAGCAATTCTCTGCCTCAGCCTCCTGAGTGGCTGGGACTACAGGCACCCGCCACCATGCCCAGCTAATTTTTGTATTTTTAGTAGAGACGGGGTTTCACCATCTTGGCCAGGTTGTTCTTGAACTCCTGACCTCGTGATCCACCCGCCTCAGCCTCCCAAAGTGCTGAGATTACAGGCATGAGCCATCGCACCCGGCCTATCTTTTTAAAATAATTTCCATTTTTATTTTAGATTCAGGGGGTGAATGTGAGGTTTGTTACATAGATATATTGAATGATGCCGAGGTTTGGGAACAATTGATCCCATCAGCAAGGTAGTGAACATAGTACCCAACAGGTAGTTTTTCAACCCTTGTCCCCCCTCCCTCCCCCTCTCTAGTAGACCCCTGATGTAGTTGAAATGTATGTCCCCATCAAATCTCATGTTGAATTATAATCCCCAATATTGGAAGTGGGGCCTGGTGGGAGGTGTTTAAATCATGATGGTGAATCCCTCATGAATGTCTTAGCACCATCCCTTTGGTGATGAATGAGCTCTCACAAGCTCTGGTTTTTGAAAAGTGTGTGGTACCTCCCACTGTCACTCTCTGGCTCCTGCTCTGGTCATGTGATGGGCCTGCTCCTGCTTCATCTTCTGCCATGAGTAAAAGTTCCCTAAGGCCTCCCCAGAAGCTGGGCAGATACTAGCACCATGCCTGTACAGCCTGTAGAGCCATGAGCCAATTAAACCGCTTTTCTTTATAAATTATCCAGTCTCAGGTTATTACTTTATAGCAATGCAAGAATGGCCTAACACGTCCAGGTGTGGTGGCTCACGCCTGTAATTGCAGCACTTTGGGAGGCTGAGGTGGGCAGATCACCTGAGGTCAGGAGTTTGAGACCAGCCTAGCCAACATGGTGAAACCCCATCTCTACTAAAAATACAAAAATTAGCCAGGTGTGATGGCAGGCACCTGTAATCTCAGCTACTCAGGAGGCTGCGGCAGAAGAATTGCTTGAACCTGGGAGGAGGAGGTTGCAATGAGCCAAGATCATGCCACTGCACTCCAGCCTGGGTGACAGAGTAAGACTCTGTCTCAAACAGAAAGAAAAAATAATAATGGCCTAACACATCCCCCGTGTCTGTCGTTGCCATCTTTATGCCCATGTTTACCCATTGTTTAGCTCCCACTTACAAGTGAGAACATGCAGTATTTGGTTTTCAGTTTCTGTATTAATTACTTAGGATAATGGCCTCCAGCTGCATCCACACTGCTACAAAGGACATGATTTCATTCTTTTTTATGACTGCATAGTATTCCATGGTATACATGTGCCACATTTTCTTTATCCAGTTCACTGTTGATGGGCACCTAGGTTGAGTAAAAAGTAAACACATCTTTACTTTTGCTACACGGTAATTTTAGTTGCCAACATTAAAAACAGAAAGTTATACACACACATACCCTTCCAATTTCCATTTTCTTTTGAAGAAAACAATATCTAGTGTGCAGTTCTACACAGAGCGTACTCCATAAAGTTTTCCATACTCTCCACCACTCCCTGTAATCCCTGACTCTGAGATCAACAGCTATCCTTTGTCACTGTGCATTTTGTAGCAAAAGAGTAAAGAGAATTATGTTTATGGCCTGCATCTGTCAAAAGTGAAAAACCAAAAACAAGATTAACAGTTGAAGAGAATCTATATCTTTATGGAAATAAAGACTATTCCTACAAGATTGTTATGAAAAAAGCTTCTATTGAAGACAACATATGAAAAAATAAATGACTCTGCCAAGCTTAATAATGAGAAGAAAAAACAAATGATACTTCACTTCAGTTAATCACACTATCTGCCTGGCCTCTGTAGGCCCCAAAGTCAAGTGGGGGCTTAATATAGAATAGGGGTGGGGTGGGTGGGGAGAGGGCCCAGTGAGAGAGTCCTGGGAATATCAGAATTTACAGGCAGGTGGAGGAGCTGGAAAAGGAGCCTGAGAAACAGCACAAGAGTAAGAGGAAAATCAAGAGCAAGTCACACTAGCAAAGCTGGAGAAGACAGAGATTAAGGATAAGCAGTTTCCATAAAAGATGTTACAGTAGGCCGGGCATGGTGGCTCACACCTGTAATCTCAGCACTTTAGGAGGCCGAGGGGGGCAGATCACGAGGTCAGGGATTCGAGATCAGCCTGGCCAACATGGTGAAACCCCATCTCTACTAAAAATACAAAAATTAGCTGGGCATGGTGGCAGATGCCTATAATCCCAGCTACTCGGGAGACTGAGGCAGGAGAATTGCTTGAACCCAGGAAGCGGAAATTCCAGTGAGCCAAGATCATGCCATTGCACTCCAGCCTGGGTGACAAAAGTGAAACTCTGTCTCAAAAAAAAAAAAAAAAAATGGTACAGTAAAGGTATGTTTACTGATTCCTTTCTTGAATACACCAAAATTAACAGTAAAAAGAGTAGTAGAAAAGAAGACTTTATCTGCAATGAAAATAGAAAACAGCTACAGCCCAGATCATTGACCATAAGAAATCTCTGCCAAACGTAATGAAAATTGGAACCAAAGCAGGGGAGGTCACCTGGAGTAGATCCCTGCTCTGTTTCAGGTGACCTAGTAAAAGGAATTAAGAATCCTTTACTAGCACAATGAAAACTAGGGGCTTGGGAGGATCATGGAAGAAGCAGAGAACACCCTTCAACAAGGCCCCAGTGTGCACAACAGGGCTGATGACAGGGCAGTGTGGATGCCTCCTTTATTTTCCCCATTCCAGACTGGAGAAAATTGCTGGAAGGAGGCAAAGGGAGGAGGGGGGGCCCACACAACCAATTTTATCGCTGCTGAGTCAGTTGAATACTTGAATACAGATAATTTTTTTTTTTTTTGAGACTGAGTCTTGCTCTGTCGCCCAAGCTGGAGTGCAGTGGCGTGATCTTGGCTCACGGCAACCTCCGACTCCTGAGTTCAAGCGATTCTTCTGCCTCAGCCTCTTGAGTAGCTGGGATTACAGGTCCTTGCCAACACAAACCAGCTAATTTTTGTATTTTTAGTAGAAACAGGGTTTCACCATGTTGGCCAGGATGGTCTCCATCTCTTGACCTCGTGGTCCACCCACCTCAGCCTCCCAAAGTGCTGAGATTACAGGTGTGCCACCACGCCTGGCCAGAATACAGGTAATTAAACAGCAATATCTAAATGAAATCTATCTCTAAGCCCTGACAGAAACGGGGAGCTGAGGTGCTTTTCCAAAAGTGGCATGGAGGAAGGAGGATGCAAAAACGAGGGAGAGAGAGAGTAATCCAGTAGAGGAAATGTCAACTTGCTTCTTGGTTAGATACAACATGATTGAGTCAGAACTGCCAATTCCCTCTAAAAAAAATTCCCTATCCCTTCCCCCAAATTATTTGAGAGCTAATTTGCAAAATAAACAAACATATCTGAAATAATACTATGAACAAAAACCACTCCCCAATGAAAAGGGAGAAATAATAGCAAACAAGACAGATGATCAAAAAACACTTCAGAAAAAGTTACCCCAGCATTCTCTGTAGAATTCCAAATAAATTATGTAGCTGTCCCACTGTAAAAGACAGAGAGAATAACTCTCCACTCCTTAAGTATGGGCTGCATATAATGACTTCCTTCCTAAGAATGCAGTATGGAAGGGAGGGGGGAGCAAACTTACAGTGGGGGAAACCTGATAAATACTACCTCAGACAGGTGATCAAAGGTCAGCATCAGCATTCATAAATCATGCTAATACAGTGTGATGAGAATGGCATTTACCTCTGTGATCTTCCTCCCCAAAACCCATAATTCTCGTGTAATCGCGAGAAAAGCATCTGACAAATATCAGCAGGGGGCATCCTACAATATTCTTGACCAGTACTCCTCAAGAACTTCAAAGTCATCAAAATCGAGGGAAGTCTGAGAAACTGTAACAGCCAAGAGGAGCCTAGGAGACATGAAACTAAATGTAATGTGGTGCTCTGGATGAGGCCCTAGAACAGAAAAATGACATTAGGTGAAAACTAAGGAAATCTGAATTAATTATGGACTTTAGTTAATAGCAATGTATCATTATCACTTCCATGATTGCAACAAATGTTCCATCCTAATATAGGCATTAGTAATGGGAAACTGTGTAGGAGCTATATGGGAATACTCTGTACTGTATGCTCAATTTTTCTGTAAATCTAAAACTGTCCTATAAAAATAAAGTCTATTTTTAGAAAGTTATTCCAGCAAGCAGAAGAAAGATGTCAGACATATTTTTTCTATACTTGCAAAAGTTAAAGAAAGCATGGACTTTTTCAAAAAAAAGATACAAGGGAAAATAACAGATACATATTTTTAAAAGAGAGGAAAAAGTGATGTGGTAGAAACTTAACTGAGAAATTGGAAATAACAAGGCAGCCATCATAAAGATGAAAACTTCATTATAGAAACAGCCAGAAGTCAAATACATACTATGAAAACATAGATAGTACATGGAGGCCAGTCTTGAAAAAAATCATCCAAAACAAAATGGAAAAATGCAAAGAGATAAAAGTGATTGCAGAAACCCTGACAAAAATGGATCAAAGAGATACAACAGATACATTATTGGTGTTTTGAAAAAAGAATATAGGCCGGGCGCGGTGGCTCACGCCTGTAATCCCAGCACTTTGGGAGGCTGAGGCGGGTGGATCACGAGGTCAGGAGTTCAAGACCAGCCTGGCCAAGATGGTGAAACCCTGTCTCTATTTAAAAAAAAAAGAAAAAGAAAAAAAGAATATAACAACTGGAATGGGAAGTATTCCAAGATATGGCTGAGTCGGGGCGTGGTGGCTCACGCCTGTAATCCCAGCACTTTGGGAGGCCAAAGCGGGCAGATCACCTGAGGTCAGGAGTTCGAGATCAGCCTGGCCAACATGATGAAACCTCGTCTCTACTAAAAATATAAAAATTAGCTGGGCATGGTGGCGGGTGCTCCAGCATGGGCAACAAGAGCGAAACTCCGTCTCAAAAAAAAAAATTAGCTGGGTGTGGTGGTGCTCGCCTGTAATCTCTGCTACTCAGAAAGCTGAGGAATGAGAATCGCTTGATCACTTGAACCCAGGAGGTGAGGCTGCAGTGAGCCTCGATTGCGCCAATGCACTCCAGCCTGCACAATGGGAGTGAGACCCCATCTCAAAAAAAAAAAAAAAAATCAGGTGTCAGGCTTACTCACGGCAACACTCAGAGCTAAAAGGCAAAGGGGGAATGTTTGCAGAGTTCTTAGTAAGTGGGAAAAAATACACCCCAAGAATTAGGCAAAGTGTTGCTCATTTAAAAGGTAACAGAAAATATTCCCAATTGAATTCTCGGGAATATAACACTTGCGGGGGCATGGTGGCTCACACCTGTAATCCCAGCAGTTTGGGAGGCCAAGGCAGGTGGATCACCTGAGGTCAGGAGTTTGAGACCAGTCTGGCCATCACGGCAAAACCCCATCTCTACTAAAAATACAAAAAAATTAGCCAGGCATGGTGGTGGGCACCTGTAATCCCAGCTACTCAGGAGGCTGAGGCAGGAGAATGGCTTGATCCTGGGAGACAGAGGTTACAGTGAGCTGAGATCACACTATTGTACTCCAGCCTGGGTGACGGAGCAAGACTCTGTCTCAGGAAAAAAAAAAGAGAGAGAGAGAGAGTTAATTTCCTCATCTTCCTCTGGCAATGTCAACTGTTAGTTTGCAAAATTGACAAATCAGAAAAAATAAACTAAAATGGTTAACTTTATGACTTGACCAGGCCATGGGGTACCCAGATATTTGGCTAAACACTATTCTCAGTGGGTCTATGAGAGTGTTTCTGGATGAGATTCACAGTTGAATCAGTAGACTGAGTAAAGCAGATTGCCCTCTCCAGTGTGGATGAGGTTCATCCAATCCACCAAAGACAGGAATAGAGCAAAAAGTTAAGTGAAGGAGAATTTATCTCTGCCTGTCTTCATACCGGGACATCAGTATTCAGTGTTTGGACTTGGACTTGAACTAGAACTTACATCATCAGCTTTCCTTGTTCTCCAGTTTTCTGACTGCAAATCCTGGGACTTCTTGGCCCCTACAGTTCCATGATTGCGTGAGCCAATTTCTTTTTTTTTCCTTTTTTCCTTTTTTTTTGAAGATAGGGTCTCACTCTGTTGCCCACGCTAGAGTGCAGTGACTCATTGTAACCTCAAACTGCTGGGCTCAAGTGATCCTGCTGCCTCTCACCCTCCAAAGTAGCTAGACTACAGGCATGTACCACCAAGCCTGCCTAATTTCTCCTTTTTTTGCCTTAGAGACAAGGTCTCACTGTCTTGCCCAGACTGGTCCCACACTCCTGGTCTCAAGCAATCCTCCTGTTGCAGCGTCCCTAAGCACCAGAATTACAGATATGAGCCACCATGCCCTGCCCCAATTTATTATTATACATATTATTATACACTGCATAATTACATGTTGGTCAATGAAAGACCACATATACAGTGGTAGTTCCATAAGGTTATGATGGAGCTGAAAAAGTCTTATCATCTAGTGACAGCTTAGCCATCCTAATGTCATAAAGTAATGCATAACCCACGCGGTTATGTTGATGTTGGTATAAATAAACCTACTGTGCTCCCAGTTGTATAAAAGTCTAGCACATATAATTATGTACAGTACACAATCCTTGATGATAATAAATAACAATATTACTGGTTTATGTATTTACTATACTATCTTTTATTGTTATTTTATTTTATTCATAGAGATATAGTCTCACTCTGTTGCCCAGGCTGGAGTGCAGTGGCACAATCTTAACTCACCGCAACCTCTGCCTCCCCGGTTCAAGCAATTCTCCTGCCTCAGCCTCCCAAGTAGCCGGGATTACAGGCATGCGCCACCACACCCAGCTAATTTTGTATTTTTAGTAGAGATGGGGTTTCTCCATGTTGGTCAGGCTGGTCTCAAACTCCCGACCTCAGATGATCCGCCCGCCTCAGCCTCCCAAAGTGCTGGGATTATAGGCATGAGCCACTGCTCCTGGCCATATAGTTTTTTAAGTTAACTGTAAAACAGTCTCAGGCAGGTCCTTCAGGGAAGTATTTCCGAAGAAGGTATTGTTATGGAGACGACAGCTCTATACATGTTATTGCCCCCAAAGACCTCCCAGTGGGACAAGACGTGGTGGTAGAAGAAGACTGTGATATTGATGATCTTTTTTTTTTCTTCTTCTTTTTTTTTTTTTTTTAAGATGGGGTTTCACCATGATGGCCAGGCTGATCTTGAACTCCTGACCTCAGGTGATCCAACCACCTCGGCCTCCCAAAGAGCTAGGATTACACGCGTGAGCCACCGCGCCCGGCCGATATTGATGATCTTGACCCTAGGGTAATGTGAGTGTTTGTATCTTAGATTTTAACCAAAAAAAAAAAAAAAAAAACTTAAAAACAAAAAAATTCTAAAAGTTAAAAAAAATGGGACAAGGATATAAAGAAAGAATACATTTTTGTACAGCCATTCAATGTTTGTGTTTTAAGCTATTATTACAAAAGAGGCAAAAAGTTGAAAAAAATTAAAAGTGTATAAAATAAAAAAGTTGCGGTAGTTTATGTATGCTGTCATTATTATGTAAAGAAAAATACTTTTTATAAATTTAGTGTAGCCTAAGTATACAGTGTTTATAAAGTTTACTGTACTATTCAGTAATGTCCTAGGCCTTCACGTTCACTTTCCACTTACTGACTCACCCAGAGCAACTTCCAGTACTGAAAACTCCATCTGTTGGCCAAGGGGGACTCCAAAGTAACCTTGAAAACTGAGTTCTCAGGGCCAGGCAGTGTGGCTCATGCCTGTAATCCCAGCAGTTTGGGAGGCTGAGGCAGGAGGATTACTTGAGGCCACAAGTTCAAGACCAGCGTAAGCAACATAGCAACACCCAGCATCTACTCCCACATTTAAAAAATTGTTTTAATTAGCCATGCGTCGTGGCACACACCTGTAGTCCCAACTACTTAGGAGACTGAGGTTGTAGAACCACTCGAGCCTAAGAGTTTGAGGCTGTAGTAAGCTGAGCACCCCCAATGCACTCCAGACTGTGTGACAGAGCAAGACCATGTCTCAAAAAGAAAAGACAATAAAACAGCCAGACACGATGGCTCACACCTGTAATCCCAGCACTTTGGGAGGTTGAGGCAGGTAGATCATGAGGTCAGGAGTTCGAGACCAGCCTGACCAACATGGTAAAACCCCGTCTCTACTAGAAATACAAAAATTAGCTGGGCATGGTGGCGCACCCCTGTAATCCCAGCTATTCAGCAGGCTGAGGCAGGAGAAGGAGAATCACTTAAGCCCAGGAGGCGGAGGTTGCACTGAGCTGAAATCATGCCACTGCACGCCAGCCTGGGTAAAAGAGCAAGACTCTGTCTCAAAAAAATAATAATATTATTATTATTTTTTTTTTTTGGCTTCTCAGCTTTCTTCTTGGCCTTTGGTGATAGGTTTGCATAGATCTGCTCACCGTGGGACATTCATGAAGGTTTGCAGACTGCAGGATGACCATTCGGACACTGGGAAGCATAGCCTCCAGCCAGAATCTGAAGAAGAAAAGAAGAGGAGGGGAGAGGAGGGAGCCCCGCCCAACTAAAAAAAATCTGCCCCACGTGGTGGCTCATGCCTGTAATGCCAGCATTTTGGGAGGCCAAGGCAGGCAGATCACCTGAGGTCAGGAGTTCGAGACCAACCTGGCCAACATGGTGAAACCCTGTCTCTACTAAAAATAAAAAATTAGCTGGGTGTGGTGGCACACTCCTGTAGGCCCAGCTACTCAGGAGGCTGAAGCAGGAGAATCACTTGAACTTGAGAGGCAGAGGTTGCAGTGAGTGGAAATCACACCACTGCACTCAAGCCTGGGCAACAGAGTGAGACTCCATCCAAAAAAAGCAAAAAAAAAAAGGAAGGAAAGAAGGAAGGAAAGCCAGATACATATCAACCAACCCCTTGCTTCTTTGCCTGATGAGAGTCCACTGACCACAAAGTAGCCCTGGCCATTCTATGGAGAATGCACAGCGAGGGTTTTCACCTCCTCTGCTTCATCTTTTGATATGGGAGGACTGAAAACTCCACCCTTGGATTATACTAACCCTGCCATTTTTTTTGAACATGGGTCCCATGGAGAAACATGAAGCTCAATTGCACATGCACATGTTTCTCCTTTCATAACTATTCATAGTCTTCTTATAGTTTATTGAGTACATATATTCCGCCACCCTACTCAGCATAAATTTCTGTTCCCTTTGTTCATCCCTCAAGGTGTCTGTTTCAGATTCTGGCTGGAGGCTATGCTTCCCAGTGTCCGAATGGTCATCCTGCAGTCTGCAAACCTTCATGAATGTCCCACGGTGAGCAGATCTATGCAAACCTATCACCAAAGGCCAAGAAGAAAGCTGAGAAGCCAAAAAAAAAAAAAAAATTAGACTGACAAATCCAGTTTCTCAGAGAGAAACTTTTAAATGGGGACATCTGGCCAGGCACAGTAGCTCACGCCTGTAATCTCAGCACTTTGGGAGGCTGAGGCAGGAGGATCACTTGAGGTCAGGAGTTCAAGACCAGCCTGGCCAACATGGTAGAACCCCACCTCTACTACAAATTCAAAAATTAGCCAGGTGTGGTGGTGGGCGCCTATAATCCCAGCTACTCGGGAGGCTGAGGCAGGAGAATTTCTCAAACCCTGGAGGCAGAGGTTGCAGTAAGCCGAGATCACACCACTGCACTCCATCCTGGGTGACAGAGGGAGACTCCATCTCAAAATAAAATAAAAGGGACATCGAACAGAAGCATAGTCTCAGATGGCTTCCACTGATTTCTGTGCCATTGCTTCTGAGCCCCAGGGCTTGTAAACCATAAGGAAGGAATATGTAGGACAATTGAAGTTCACCACTCAGGGAAAGGCAAGAATGCTATATGAATCTGCTTAAGGGCAAGATTTATGGTCAGGGTTGTTTTGATCCAAAAACATAATTTATAGTAACAGTATAGATAAAGTCAGCTGGGCGCAGTGGCTCACCCCCTGTAATCCCAACACTTTGGGAAGCCAAGGCGGGCAGATCACCTGAGGCCAGGAGTTCAAGACCAGCCTGGCCAACATGGCAAAACCCTGTCTCTACTAAAAAAATACAAAAAATTAGCTGGGCATGGTGGTGTGTGCCTGTAATCCCAGCTGCTTGGGAGGCTGAGGCAGGAGAATCGCTTGAACCCAGGAGGTGGAGGTTACAGTGAGCTGAGATAACACCATTGCAGTCCAGCCTGGGTGACAAAATGAGCTCCATCTAAAAAACAGAAAAAAAATGTATAGATAGAATCAAAATCATAGAGGCATTCATTCCTGGAACTGGAGTTAATCAGAAGTGAACATGGAAGATTAGCATCTGTGATGGAGTTACCTTAGCCTTCACAAAGAGGTTGATGGGTTGTTCCTACTGTCACCAAAATGGTTAAATGATGAGCTCAAGGAATGGCTGAATTACAGAACAATTTTAAGTCTTACCCTCACAGGCTCTGCTGTTAACATGAGGGCACTGATTGAAAAAAAAATGGGACCCATGTGCTTTGGATTAGGGACATGTGGGAAGACCCTGATGAAGCTGGGGACTTTGAGTCCCTAAATTCTGATGGATCTTCTTTGCCAGTGAAAGAGGCCTCCCCATCCCCAGTGGAAGCATCCCAGAGGACTAACCCCACATTGCCCAAGAAACCGTAATGGTCTCCCTAAGGCAGATGCCATGCAGGACAAAGCTGATGCTCCTCAGGACCCTTCCCCACCCGCCCTCTTTGCTTCTAGACCTGTAACAAGACTCAATTCAGCAGGCCCCTGAGGTGTGGGAAAAGTGTGACTCATGAGGAACTGTGCAACACTCTGTTTAACCTAAAGCCGGCTTCTTGCATATTTTAAGTTTAGCCTAAAGGTTTCTCCACACGTGGTGAACTGTAAC
Organism: Ateles fusciceps; assembly: GCA_036589455.1. NCBI lineage: Eukaryota > Metazoa > Chordata > Mammalia > Primates > Atelidae > Ateles > Ateles fusciceps. The sequence continues at coordinate 2,307,309 of JAZHEH010001593.1, forward strand.
CTAACTGGATGTTTAAACTGAATATAATCTACTTTTTTTTTTTTTTTTTTTTTGAAATGGAGTCTCGAACTGTCACCCAGGCTGTAGTGCAGTGGTGCAGTCTCGGCTCACTGCAATCTCCACCTCCTGTGTTCAAGCAATTCTCCTGACTCAGCCTCCTGAGTAGCTGGGATTACAGGCGTGAGCCACCATGCCCAGCTAATTTTTTTGTATTTTTAGTAGAGACAAGGTTTCACCATGTTGGCCAGGATGGTCTCGATCTCCTGACCTCATAATCTGCCTGCCTCGGCCTCCCAAAGTGCTGGGATTACAGGCATGAGCCACCGCACCTGGCCCTGTAACCTACTTTTTTTAACAAGTACCCAGGCCAGGCACAGTGGCTCACGCCTATAGTCCCAGCACTTTGGGAGGCCAAGGCAGGCAAATCACCTGAGGTCGGGAGTTTGAGACCAGCCTGATCAACACAGAGAAACCCCGTCTTTAAAAATATACATATACATGTATATTCATGAGTTTTGGCCCGGTCTGGGGGTATTTATTTCGTTGTGCTAGGTGAAGAAGGAGACTTGCGAGTCCCACTTTTTGAGTGTATGCTTTTATGCCAGTCCTCGGGTTTTGGCTCCTCACTCACTTACTTCATCATTAAACAATTCCCTTCTACTGTATCATCATGACTCCCTCATTGCCTCTCCATTTTCCTACAATGTGTTGAAATGATTCATCTGCTGGCATCTCTTCTTCCATTCCCTTTGCCCCTATAGAGTTATACCTTCCACAACTACCCTTTACCATTTTAGTGGGATCTTTAGCACAAGAGGCAAGTCGTTCTGTCATTTTTATTAGAAGCTTCCTTCCTTATTTTAAAAATATTTTTATAAATGGTCTGCTTTAAAAAATACTTTATGTGGCCAGGCGCAGTGGATCACGAGGTCAAGCGTATCGAGACCACCCTGGCCAACATGGAAACCCTGTCTCTACTAAAAACACAAAATATTAGCTGGGCATTGTGGTGGGTGCATGTAATCCTAGCTACTCAGGAGGCTGAGGCAGGAGAATCACTTGAACCTGGGAGGCGGAGGTTGCAGTGAGCCAAGATCACACCACCACACTCCAGCCCAGGTGACAGTGCAAGACTCCGTCTCAAAAAAAAAAATGCTTTATGTGATTAATTATTCTAATAGTACTCAGTGCTTTTGCCATGAAAAGAAAAGAGCTGGGCATGGTGGCTCTGCCTGTAATCCCAGCACTTTGGGAGGCTGAGGTGGGTGAATCACCTGAGGTCAGGAGTTTGAGACCAGCCTGGCCAACATAGTGAAACCCCATCTCTACTAAAAATACAAAAATTAGCCGGGTGTGGTGATGTGCCTGTAGTCCCAGCTACTCAGGAGGCTGAGGCAGGAGAATCACTTGACTCCAGGAGGCAGAGGTTGCAGTGAGCTGAGATTGCACCACTGCACTCCAGCCTGGGCAACAGAGTGAGACACCATCTGAAAAAGAAAAGAAAAGAAAAACAAATTATTCTAATAGTTAGCTTTATGTCTTTTAGAACACGCTAAATGCACCTCCGTGAGTATTGCATCTGCAGGAGCTGCAGCAAAAAAAAAAAAAAAAAAAAAAAAAAGAACATGCTAAAGTTTCTGGGTTCTCCAGAGAAACAGAACCAATTAGAGATACTATACAATCGAAATTCAACAAGTCTGTTTTTAAAAATGAAAAGATAAAAATGGAAAACAATAAACCTTATTTCTCAATAAACTTTCACGAAGGTCAAGACACTTTTGTAAGTAATTATACCAGCCATTTAGTTCATTACTAAAGTACAAAGGGTCCTGGAAATTTAACCATGTCAATGCAGTCTCTTTTACGTTATTAACTGAATAAAAATGGGTGCCCTTTACAATGTTTTCAGATTAGGAAGCAAAAAGAAATCAGAAGGAGTGAAATCAGGACTTAAGGTGGATGCCTAATGATTCTCATCAAAACTCTCCCAAAATTGCCCTTGACTGACGGGAGGAAGGAGCTGGAGCATTGTTGTGGTAGAGAAAGACTCCCCTGGTGAAGTTTTCTCAGGCATTTTTGTGCTAAAGTTTTAGCTAACTTTCTCAAAACACTCTTATAAGCAGATGTTATCATTCTTTGGCCCTCCAGAAGGTCAACAAGCAAAATGTAGAGACAGGGTTTCTCCCTGTTGGTCAGGCTGGTCTTAAACTCCGGACCTCAAGTGATCTGCCCACCTCAGCCTCCCACAGTGCTGGGATTACAGGTGGGAGTCACTGTGCCCGGCTTTTTTTTTTTTAGAGCAGCTTTATTCATAACTGCCACAGATTGGAAGCAACCAAAATGCCCTTCAGTAGGTGAGTGGACAACCATAGTCCATCCAGACAGTCCATCCACTCAGAACTAAAAAGAAATGCACTGTCGTACTGTGAAAAGACATGAGAAAGTTTAACAACATGCTGCTAAGTGAAAGAAGTCAGCTGAAAAGGCTGCATACCATAGAATTCCCACCACATGACACTCTGGAACAGGCAGCACCATGGAGACAGGAAAAGAATCAGTGGTGGTCAGGAGGGAGGGATAAATGAATGGAGCACAGGGCCCTCTTGGGGCAGTAAAACTGCTGTGTGTGGTGCTATAATGGTGGATGCATAGTGGATATTCATTTATCAAAACCCACAGCCAGGCACAGTGGCTCACGCCTGTAATCCCAGGACTTCGGGAGGCCGAGGTGGGCAGAACACCTGAGGTCAGGTGTTCAAGACCAGCCTGGCCAACATGGCGAAACCCTGCCTCTACTAAAAATTGAAAAATTAGCCGGGCATGGTGGCAGGCACCTGCAATCCCAGCTACTCTGGAGGTTGAGATGGGAGAATCGCTTGAACCCAGGAGGCGGAGGTTGCAGTGAACTAAGATTGCACCGCTGCACTCCAGCCTGGGCAACTGAGGGAGACTCTGCCTCAAAGAAAAAGAAAAAACACAGAGTGTGCCACACCAAGAGGGACATCCATGTAAACTGTGGACTTTGGGTGATCATGATGTGGCCACATAGGGTCATTATTGTAACAAACACACTACTCAGGGTAGAGGGTGCTGATAATGGGGGAGGCTATGCATGTGTATGTGGGGGTCTGTGGGAAATCTATCATCTGCTCAATTTTGCTGTGAACCTAATACAGCTCTAAAAAATGAAATCTATTATAAAATAAAAACAGGCTGGGTATGGTGACAGACACCTGTATTCCCAGCTGCTTGGGAGGCTGAGGTGGGAGGATTGCTTGAGACCAGCAGCTGAGACCAGCCTGAGCAACATAGTGAGACCCCCCATCTCTGCAAAAAACTTTAAAAATTAGCCGAGCATGGTGGCACACACCTGTACTCCCAGCTACTCACGAGGCTGAGGAGTGAGGATTGCTTGAGCCTGGGAGTTCGAGGCTGCAGTGAGCCATAATCATACCACTGCACTCCAGCCTGGATGACAAGAGTGAGACCCCGTCTCAAAAACAAAAAACAACCTAAACCTCACAAATAAATGGACTCAAATGGATCATCTATTTAAATGCCAAATGTAAAACTATAAAACTTTAAAAGAAAACACAGGAGAAAATCTCTGGGACCTAGGAGTCATTGAGGAATTCTTAACCATGACCCCAAAAGCAGATCCTTAAAATTAAAAAAAAAAAAAAAAAAAAATCAATAAATCAGACTTCACCAAAAGAAAAAGAAAAAAAAAAATCCTTTCTCTGCAAAACCCTCATTAAGAGGATGTAAAAGATAAGCTACGGACTGGACGGAATATTTACAAACCACTCATGTACAAAAGCCTTGCACCTAGAACACATAACTAGAACGTGCAGCTCAGAGCAGGACTAAGAGGATGAGCAATGGCGGACGTGACGGCTGCAACCGCGCTTCGTGAGTGAGTGGCCGCTGCACGCCGGCCCGAACGTCCAAGGCAGCTCTCGTGGCCTCCAGCTGACAGTGCCACCTGGGGTCAACCCGAAGCCAGAAGGCTCAACCATACGCTAGAGACCCATCCTGGGCACCTCCCATGTTCCTTGTGGGAACATCTGCTTCTGCAGAAGATGGAAAAGGTTCAGGTGGGAAGCCGTGCTGATGGAATTTGTGAAGAAGGAATGGAGAGAGTGGAGGCGAGTGAGGGAGGCAGGCCCCTGAATAGCCAGGTGGACGCGCTCCAGGGAAGAGGACTTGGGTTCTGCCCAGGCCGTCTACAATTTCTTACTAATGTTACTGCCATTTACTGGGGCTCTGAACAACACCAAGTTTTACTAATACACGCATAGAGTGTCAGATGGTGACACTCTATCTCGCTGGTGCTGAGGTGCACTCTCTCATTTTGCCATCTCTAACATCGGGGCACGCCTTATAATCAACAGGCCACAAAGAAGATCAGAAGCCACACTCACAAGACCTAGGAAGTGAATTATAAAATATTCTTTGTCCTTGATCATCGTGGCACACAGGATCAGACTCACCCTGCAAACACAGTCATTAGGGAAGGTGCATCTCCAAGGGGAACGGCAGCCTGCCTTTCCCCGCCACTCCCCAACCCAGCCCCCAACCCCAAGAAAGCCCAAATGCAAGCAGACCCAGGCCAGCTGGGCCCCTCCCCAGCTCCTGACCAGCAGCCCTGGATTCCTGGGTGGGGTGCAGCTGACCCTCCCGACTGCCACAGAATAACCAAGAAAGCCTGCCGATCCGCCTAAACCTGGCAGGGGAAGGGCAGTTCCGTCTGTGTGAGACTCGCTGCGGCATTGCAGGAGCCTCCTTAGAGCACTGGGCAGCAGAGCGCAGTGTACAACTAGGGCATCTCCCTCCCCCACCAACACACACACACACACACACACACACACACACACACAGGTGCACACGGTGCACACGGCCACAGAGGCACAGCCCCAGGCCAGGAGCACACGACTGCGCTCAAATGCCCTCACCAGCCTTGAAGGGCAGGCCACGTCCACATGACTTCAAACATCAACACTAGACTAGGATGCAACCGGAAAGCTGAGTCAGGGCTACACACCACCTACGCCCCCATCTGTGTCCTCCCCTAACTCTGTCAACTGAGTCTGCACAGGGAGCAGCTGGGACCCTTGAATACACAGCTGCAGCCTCTGGAGGGCATTTACACCCCCCCGCTACGAATACTTACTGTGGTTCAGCTGGAAGGTGGCTCCAGCTCTGACTTCTCCCCAGGACACACATGGGGCTTTCCGCCATTCTCCCTGACGGGGCTGGCCTGCTTGGCACCAGAAGTCTCTGCAGATAAGGCCTCCTGCGGTGACCTGAGAGCTCAGTGGCTTAGAGGAAGCTAACCTCCAGCACTCCCCCAGCCACAGAGCAAGGGGCTCTTTTCAAACTGATTTCTTATCCTTCTTAGTGTCTCAAACTAGGCCCTGTTCAGACATGTTATAACAAAGTTAGTAAGAATTTATTTTGGGGCCAAAATTTCTTTAAATCCACGCCCAGTTTTTTTCATAGTATGCATTTGTAATAAACTTTGTAAGACCCCTCGTATATATAGGACTCTAGTCTGAGTCTGAAAGTCTTAGAACCAGGAAATCCAGTGGTGTAAGTTTTATTCTGATTCTGAATCAAAAACCAGAATCTTAGCTCAAAGACAGAGAATGTAAATTTTCCCTTAGTTGGCCTTTTACTCTAGTCAGCCCTTCAATGCACTGGATGAGCCCCACTCACTCTGGGGAGGACAATCTGCTTTACTTAGTTTAGCAATTCAAACGCTAATCTCATCCAGAAACACCTTCACGGTTATATTCAGAATAAGTTTAACCAAATATCTTGGCATCCCATGGCCCAGTCACGTTGGCACATAAAATTAACTGTCACCAGTCCACCCCTTGTCAACTTGGCACCCCACATGTATCTTCTGAAACCACTCTTATTCTCCAGATAAAAACAATCACAGCCCAGTGTGGTGGCTCACGTCTGTAATCCTAGCACTTTGGGAGGCCGAGGGGACGGATCATGAGGCCAGGAGTTTGAGACTAGCCTGGTCAACGTGGTGAAACCCCATCTCTACTAAAAATAAAAAATTAGCTGGGCGTGGTGGTGGGCACCTGTAATCCCAGCTACTAGGGAGGCTGAGGAAGGAGAATTGCTTGAACCCGGGAGGTGGAGGTTGCAGTGAGCCAAGGTCATGCCATTACACTCCAGCCTGGGCGACAGGGAAAGACTCCATCTCAAAAATAATAATAATAACAAAAACCAGTGACAAGGTCATAATTCCACCCAACATGATACAATCATTCTACATATAACTGAAAATGCACTACCTGTTCCCCAGAAGAGAAGGCAAAATCCTTAAATGATGTTTATTATTCTTGATATCTCATAACTTAACCACTATTATGTAAAATTTAAAATAGTTAAATACTTTGATATAGAGTCAACACATTTTATGTTACAAGAAAGGAAATAAGAGAGGAAAGAAACAAAGGATATTTTATATATATTCATTACAAAATAAGAAGGAGTACATCCGAGACCAGCCTGGGCAAAATGGTGATACCCCATCTCTATTAATAGCAATAATTTAAAAATTAAAAATAAATTTTAAGAAAAGGAGGAGTACTTACAATAATTACAGTCTTCATTTCTGTAAGCGGTATGTGGTCATGTGGTCATAGCTGATATTTATAGCCACCTTTTTCCACTACCCATTCTGCATTTCCTTTGCCTTCAGCAAACACCTCACTGAGCTGGTTGTGGTTCTTTAGCTGGTAGAGTGAACCAAACCTTCATTCCTGCTGGGTCTGGGCCATTAGAAGTCCTGCCTGGATTGGGCTGTTGTAGTTTTCTGTCAACATTAATCACAGGCATGACAATACTAAGAGGTGTTCTCAGGGGTCTCCTGTATTCCAGGCATACTCCTCCTTACCTTCATTGTGAAATAGAAGTCCAATTTCCCCTTGGTAGACAAGATCAGTCACCAACGAGCATAGTAATTCCCTTCTTTGCCTGTTGATTCAGAGGTATAAGAGTCTGAAGTGACTGGGTGGCACTCTTAAGATCCAATTCAATTGAATTATTGTTATGTCTCTTGGTGGGAGAATTGTTCCCTTTGGAACTAAAACCAGTAGACCAGCATAGCATAAAGTTTCAGAAACAGGAAGCAAAAATTTTGCCACTGGGTCACTGGGGGATAATAGTGAGTGGTGCGACTCCCTTTCTACCCCTTGATTCCTGGGCCAGTGAATCTTGGCTATGGGAGAAACAGCACCATATGACAGATGCTCATTCAGAGCACATTTAGTCCCCTGGAGAACATATTGCTGCAGTCCTGCAATACATTGCCATCTAGCTGATGCTGTAACTGCATCTTCAAATAATCCTGTCATTTTTTTTTTAACTGCATTTTAGGTTTTGGGGTACATGTGAAGAACATGCAAGATTGTTGCATAGGTACACACATGGCAGTGTGATTTGCTGCCTTCCTCCCCCATCACCTATATCTGGCATTTCTCCCCATGCTATCTCTCCCCCAACTCCCAACCCCCTGCTGTCCCTCCCCTATTTCCCCTCGACAGACCCCAGTGTGTGATGCTCCCCTCCCTGTGTCCATGTGTTCGCATTGTTCAACACCCGCCTATGAGTGAGAACATGCGGTGTTTGATTTTCTGTTCTTGTGTCAGTTTGCTGAGAATGATGGTTTCCAGGTTCATCCATGTCCCTACAAAGGACACGAACTCATCGTTTTTGATGGCTGCATAATATTCCATGGTGTATATGTGCCATATTTTCCCTGTCCAGTCTATCATCGATGGGTATTTGGGTTGGTTCCAGGTCTTTGCTATTGTAAACTGTGCTGCAATAAACATTCGTGTGCATGTGTCCTTATAGTAGAACGATTTATAATCCTTTGGATATATACCCAGTAATGGGATTGCTGGGTCAAATGGAATTTCTATTTCTAGGTCCTTGAGGAATCGCCACAATGGCTGAACTAATTTACACTCCCACCAACAGTGTAAAAAGTGTTCCTATTTCTCCACATCCTCTCCAGCATCTGTTGTCTCCAGATTTTTTAATGATCGCCATTCTAACTGGCGTGAGAAGGTATCTCAATGTAGTTTTGATTTGCATTTCTCTAATGACCAGTGATGATGAGCATTTTTTCATATGTTCGTTGGCCTCATGTATGTCTTCTTTTGTAAAGTGTCTGTTCATATCCTTTGCCCACTTTTGAATGGGCTTGTTTGTTTTTTCTTGTAAATCTGTTTTTAGTTCTTTGTAGATTCTGGATATCAGCCCTTTGTCAGATGGGTAGACTGCAAAAATTTTTTCCCATTCTGTTGGTTGCCAATTCACTCTAATGACTGTTTCTTTTGCTGTGCAGAAGCTGTGGAGTTTGATTAGGTCCCATTTGTCTATTTTGGTTTTTGTTGCCATTGCTTTTGGTGTTTTGGTCATGAAGTCCTTGCCTATGCCTATGTCCTGAATGGTTTTGCCTAGATTTTCTTCTAGAGCTTTTATGGTGTTAGGTCTTATGTTTAAGTCTTTAATCCATCTGGAGTTAATTTTAGTGTAAGGTGTCAGGAAGGGGCCCAGTTTCTGCTTTCTGCACATGGCTAGCCAGTTTTCCCAACACCATTTATTAAACAGGGGAATCCTTTCCCCATTGCTTGTTTTTGTCAGGTTTGTCAAAGATCGGATGGTTGTAGATGTGTTGTGCTGCCTCCGAGGCCTCTGTTCTGTTCCATTGGTCTATATCTCTGTTTTGGTACCAGTACCATGCTGTTTTGATTACTGTAGCCTTGTAGTATAGTTTGAAGTCTGGTAGTGTGATGCGTCCTGCTTTGTTCTTTTTGCTTAGAATTGACTTGGCTATGTGGGCTCTCTTTTGGTTCCATGTGAAGTTTAGGGTGGTTTTTTCCAGTTCTGTGAAGAAGGTCATTGGTAGCTTAACGGGGATAGCATTGAATCTGTAAATTACTTTGGGCAGTATGCCATTTTCACGACATTGATTCTTCTTAACCATGAACATGGAATGTTTCTCCATCTGTTTGTGTCCTCTCTCATTTCGTTGATCAGTCATTTGTAGTTCTCCTTGAAGAGGTCCTTTACATTCCTTGTTAGTTGTAGTCCTAGGTATTTTATTCTCTTTGTAGCAATTGTGAACAGCAGTTCGTTCTTGATTTGGCTCTCTTTAAGTCTGTTATTGGTGTATAGGAATGCTTGTGATTTTTGCACATTGATTTTGTATCCTGAGACTTTGCTTAAGTTGCTTATCAGTTTCAGGAGATTTTGGACTGAGATGATGGGGTCTTCTAGATATACAATCATGTTGTCTGCAAATAGAGACAATTTGACTTTCTCCTTTCCTGTTTGAATACCCTTTATTTCTTTTTCTTGCCTGATTGCTCTGGCTAGAACTTCCAGTACTACATTGAATAGAAGTGGTGAGAGAGGGCATCCTTGTCTAGTGCCAGATTTCAAAGGGAATGCTTCCAGTTTTTGCCCATTCAGTATGATATTGGCTGTTGGTTTGTCGTAAACAGCTTTTATTATTTTGAGATACGTTCCATCAATACCTAGTTTATTGAGGGTTTTTAGCATAAAGCACTGTTGAATTTTGTCAAAGGCCTTCTCTGCATCAATTGAGATAATCATGTGGTTTTTGTCTTTGGTTCTGTTTATGTGGTGAATTATGTTTATAGACTTGCGTATTGAACCAGTCTTGCATCACCAGGATGAATCCTACTTGATCATGGTGGATAAGCTTTTTGATGTGCTGTTGCAATCGGTTTGCCAGTATTTTATTAAAGATTTTTGCATCTATGTTCATCATGGATATTGGCCTGAAGTTTTCTTTTCTTGCTGAGTCTCTGCCAGGTTTTGGTATCAGGATGATGTTGGTCTCATAAAATGATTTGGGAAGGATTCCCCTCTTTTTGGATTGTTTGGAATAGTTTCAGAAGGAATGGTACCAGCTCCTCTTTGTATGTCTGGTAGAATTTGGCTGTGAACCCATCTGGACCTGGGTTTTTTTTGGGTGGTAGGCTCTTAATTGCTGCCTCAACTTCAGACCTTGTTATTGGTCTATTCAGGGTTTCAACTTCTTCCTGGTTTAGGCTTGGGAGGATATAAGTGTCCAGGAATTTATCCATTTCTTCCAGGTTTACTAGTTTATGTGCATAGAGTTGTTTGTAATAATCTCTGATGATGGTTTGAATTTCTGTGGAATCTGTGGTGATATCCCCCTTTATCGTTTTTTATTGCATCTATTTGATTATTCTCTCTTTTCTTTTTTATTAATCTGGCTAGTGGTCTGTCTATTTTGTTGATCTTTTCAAAAAACTAGCTCCTGGATTTATTGATTTTTTGAAGGGTTTTTTGTGTCTCTATCTCCTTCAGTTCTGCTCTGATCTTAGTTATTTCTTGTCTTCTGCTAGGTTTTGAGTTTTTTTGGTCTTGGTCCTCTAGCTCTTTCAATTTTGATGATAGGGTGTCAATTTTAGATCTCTCCTTGCTTCTCATGTGGACATTTATTGCTATATATTTTCCTCTAGACACTGCTTTAAATGTGTCCCAGAGATTCTGCTATGTTGTGTCTTGATTCTCATTGGTTTCGAAGAACATCTTTATTTCTGCCTTCATTTCATTGTTTATCCAGTCAACATTCAAGATCCAGTTGTTCAGTTTCCATGAAGCTGTGCGGTTCTGAGTTAGTTTCTGAATTCTGAGTTCTAACTTGATTGCACTGTGGTCTGAGAGACTGTTTGTTATGATTTCCGTTCTTTTGCATTTGTTGAGGAGTGATTTACTTTCAATTATGTGGTCAATTTTAGAGTAGGTGCGATGTGGTGCTGAGAAGAATGTATATTCTGTGGATTTGGGGTGGAGAGTTCTGTAAATGTCTATTAGGTTTGCTTGGTCCAGGTCTGAGTTCAAGTCCTGGATATCCTTGTTAATTTTCTGTCTCGTTGATCTGTCTAACATTGACAATGGTGTGTTAAAGTCTCCCACTATTATTGTGTGGGAGTCTAAGTCTCTTTGTAAGTCATTAAGAACTTGCCTTATGTATCTGGGGTGCTCCTGTATTGGGTGCGTATATATTTAGGATCATTAGCTCTTCTTGTTGCATTGATCCTTTTACCATTATGTAATGTCCTTCTTTGTCTCTTTTGATCTTTGTTGGTTTAAAGTCTATTTTATCAGAGACGGGAATTGCAACTCCTGCTTTTTTTTGCTCTCCATTTGCCTGGTAAATCTTCCTCCATACCTTTATTGTGAGCCTTTGTGTATCCTTGCATGTGAGATGAGTTTCCTGGATATAGCACACCAATGGGTTTTGGTTTTTTATCCAATTTGCCAGTCTATGTCTTTTGATTGGGGCATTTAGCCCATTTACATTTAGGGTTAATATTGTTATGTGTGAATTTGATCCTGCCATTTTGATGCTAGCTGGCTGTTTTGCCCATTAGTTGATGCAGTTTCTTCATTGTGTTGATGCTCTTTACCATTTGGTATGTTTTTGGAGTGGCTGGTACTGGTTGTTCCTTTCTATGTTTAGTGCCTCTTTCAGGAGCTCTTGTAAAGCAGGCCTGATGGTGATGAAATCTCTGAGTACTTGCTTGTTCGCAAAGGATTTAATTTTCCTTCACTTCTGAAGCTTAGTTTGGCTGGATATGAAATTCTCGGGTCTAAAGTTCTTTTCTTTAAGGATGTTGAATATTGGCCCCCACTCTCTTCTGGCTTGTAGGGTTTCTGCTGAGAGATATGCTGTGAGTCTGATGAGCTTCCTTTTGTGGGTAACCCAACCTTTCTCTCCTGGCTGCCCTTAGCATTTTCTCCTTCATTTCAACCCTGGTGAATCTGACAATTATGTGCCTTGGGGTTGCTCTTCTTGAGGAATATCTTTGTGTTGTTCTCTGTATTTTCTGGACTGATCCTTGGTAGGTTGGGGGAAGTTTTCCTGGATAATATCCTGAAGAGTATATTCTAGCTTGGATTCATTCTCTTCGTCACATTCAGGTACACCTATCAAACATAGATTAGGTCTTTTCACATAGTCCCATATTTCTTGGAGATTTTGTTCATTCCTTTTTACCCTTTTTTCTCTAATCTGGCCTTCTCATTTTATTTCATTGAGTTGATCTTCAACCTCTGATATCCTTTCTTCTGCTTGGTCAATTCGGCTGTTGAAACTTGTGTATGCTTCGTGAAGTTCTCATGTTGTGTTTTTCAGCTCCATCAATTCACTTATATTCCTCTCTAAGTTGTTTATTCTCATTAGCATTTCGTCAAATCTTTTTCAAGGTTCTTAGTTTCTTTGCATTGGGTTAGAACATGTTCTTTTCTCGCTCACAGAAGTTTTCATATTACCCACCTTCTGAAGCCTGATTCTGTCAATTCATCATACTCATTCTCCATCTCCCTTGCTGGTGAGGAGTTGTGATCCATTGTAGGAGGAGAGGCGTTCTGGTTTCGGGTGTTTTCATCCTTTTTGCGCTGGTTTCTTCCCATCTTTGTGGATTTATCCACCTGTCATCTTCATAGTTGTTGACTTTCAGATTGGGTCTCTGAGTGGATGTCCAGTTTGTTGATGATGAAGTTATTTCTTTCTGTTTCTTAGTTTTCCTTCTAACAGTCTGGCCCCTCTGCTGTGGGACTGCTGAGGTCCACTTCAGGCCCTGCTTGCCTGCGGATCACCTGCAGCAGCCTCCGCGCTTTCACTGGGAGCTGCAATCCTGAGCTGCTCCTAATTGGCCATCTTGGATCCCTTCAATCCTGTCATCTTATCAAGGCTATTGGTTCATGGAACATGGTAAGACCAGTGAATTCCATGAGGATGGGCTCATCACTATACTTCTTTTGCTGAAAAGTGAGTTACTAAATCAGAAGCAATGCTGAGTGGAATATCATGACAATGGATAAGGCATTCTATAAGCCCACAAATGGTAATTTTGGCAGAAGCAGTGTGTGCAAGCATGGAAAATTGTTATCCAAAGTAAATTTCTGTTCCAAAGAGAACAAAATACTGCTTCTTCCAAGATGAAAATAGTCTAATGTAATCAATCTGCCCCCAGGTATCTGGCTGATTATGCTGGGGGAATGAGGCCATATCAGGGACTCTGTGTTGGTCTTGGCTGCTGGCAGACTGGGCATTCAGCAGTGGCTGTAGCCAGGGCAGCCTGGTGAGTGAAGGCCATGTTACTAAGTCCATGCATAATGTCCATCCTGGCCACCATGGCCACTTTATTCATAAGCCCACTGGGCAATGGCAGGGGTTCCTAGAGAATGAGGCTAACTGGTATCTACAGAATGGGTTATCCAATTGATTTATTATTTTAATAAATAACTTCTGAGATCACCCTCTGGTAAGCATTCACATGGGACACAAATATCTTCATAATTTTCCCACTCAAGAGGTCTGTCCACATACCTCTTCCCCAAATTTACTTGTCACCAATTATCCAATCATGTTTCTTCCAACTCCCTGATCATCCATCCAAACCATTGACCGCAGAACATGAATCAGAATATACTTGCACGTCTAGTATTTATCCTTTCAAGAAAAGTGAACAGACAGGTACACTGCTTAAACTTCTGCCCACTGGGCTACGTGCATGGTCCATGCCTGTAATCCCAGCAACTCAGGATGGTGAGGCAAAAGGATTGCTTGAGTCCAGGAGCTCAACACTACCCTACAAACATAGCTGACACTGCCCTTAAAAAATTTTTTTTAATTAACCAGGGAAGAAGATGGGGGGATAAATGAAAATAAACCCAGCTTGCAGCACACTCAGCATTAATCACTACGTCAGCTTGCTCCCTGACCTGCTTCTTCATGGTTGTTTGGTGCCTATTGTCCTAAAATCATGTTGACCTTAAATTATTCCCCTAAGCTATCCTATAGATAACACCTAAACATTATGAAACATTAAGATTTCCCTTTGAGGTGGGGTGTAGTGGCTCATGCCTGTAATCCTAGCACTTTGGGAGGCTGAGGTGGAAGGATTGCTTGAGCCCAGGACTTCAAGACCAGCCTGAGCAATATAGTGAGACCCTGTCTCAAAAAAAAAAAGAAGACCCTTTGAGATATTCCTTCAGGTCCTGCATACTGAGAAAAACTACTGACTCAGCTGAGAACCCTATGGACACCAGCTGATCTGAAAAATTCCACTGACCTGATCTGAAGGGCCCCACTAACTCAACTGGTCTGAAGAACCCCACTGACTCAACTGGTCTGAAAAACACTATTCATTCAGCTGGTCTAAAGGACCCCACTAATACCAGGTGATCTGAAGTATCCAACTAACACAAGCTGATCTGAAGGACCCCACTGACTTGGCTGGTCTAATAGACCCCAGTAACTGAGCTGGTCTGAAGGACCCAACTGACAGCAGCTGATCTGAAGGACCCCATAAGGAGCTGACTCACCAAAGAATGCAGTTTCCACATCCTGATTATTTTCTCTCTCTTGTGCTGGCCAATCAATGATCCCAATTCTCCAGTCCCTCATCCTCCACAATCCCCTTAAAAACCCAACCTCAGAACTCCAGTGGGGATATGAATTGAGGATCTCCTTCCAGCTCCTCGTCTGGCTGCCCATGATAATTAAATGTTTTCTCTGCTGCATCCCTGCTGTCTCAGTGTAATTGGTCTGTTACTGTGCAGGAGGCAATATGAACCTGTTGGTCATGTAACAAAGTGAGATCCCACCTCTTTTTATCTCTTTTTAGATTTTGTTAAACCATAACATTTATTGAAAAATAATAATAGTGACAATAATAGTGACAGATCATTGAAATTGTTAAGATAAACTGGTTGCTGCAACAGCTGCTCTCTTGGGTTTAGATGTTGTTCTTCCACGGAATCCATGCTTGAATCTGTGGTACACAATTTTTAGGTGCTTCATTCAATCCGTCACAGTGATATTTTGTCTTGCAGACTTTGCACTCCAGTTATACTTTCTCTTGCACTTGGCAGGGTAGTCACATTTGTCACAGGTAGACTTCTGAAGGTGATAGGCCTTAGAGCCACAGCAATGACACAACATGTGTGTCTTATTGCAACGCTTTCAAAACAATGACTTTCCCTTCATCATCTCATTTCTGCAGCCTAGAACAAAGAGACTGGAGACCTTGTCTCTTAGTAAAAAATTTAAAAATACAAGTTCTGTCCACTGAGAATATTTTCCTTCATCACTGTCCTTCAGGGATGTCACAGAAAGAGTTGTAGTGCTGCAGCACTCTTGGGTGGTGCATACATTCATGCAGAACCATGCCCAAGTCTTCCCTTCTGTCAACTGATCACAGGGAACTCCCCCATGAAGTCATAGGGGCAATATGGGAGACAAACGTAATGTAGCAGTGATGGTGGCATTGGCCCGTCTGGAGCAGCCACTGCAGAAATGCCAGCTGCAGTGGGAAAGGTGAGTCCAGGGCTGTGCACTCCATGGAGCCAGTGGGGGCCAGTAACAGGCAGGAGCCCCGCCCCCTACTGAGTTGGTTTAAAAGATTGAAATTATATAGATTGTTTATAAAATTTTGAAAAACAAATTTAATTGGCTTCATGTTGTTTTCATTAAGGCTTATTGTTTGGAAAATTGTCTCCTCTCTCAAAGAATGAAGGTTTTCATCTCTTTTTTGAAATCCTTCAGTTAACACTTTGGTTAAATAAGTGACTTATTTTACAATGACCTGTGATCCTATTTTGCGATATCAACTGTTGTAAACCTTTGATATTTGACAAACTTTCCAAAATCAAATTATAAATTATGTCTTTTTCTGACCTAATTATTCCTTTACGATACTGAGTTTCCCTAAATTCCAAAAATGACATAATTTGGCTTATTTGTTACAAAAATTATATAAAAAGCATTGTCAAATATGAAATGGTGTTTGGTTTTCTTTGGACTAAATATGTTATTGGTATGTTTTCCAAAACTGTGGGAAACTCCTATAATTCTAATATGACTTTGTGTACATTATCAGTAACAATCAAAATTATTATGTTAAAATTATTGTGTGCCACGGATGTAACAAATTTCCTTGTGAATGTGTCTTTGACTATGGCTGCCCTAAAACTTTTTATCATCCATGGGCAATTGTTGTATGTTCTGATCCCCTTTACAAGGTGGTTTTATAATCAGCTATAAAACTCTTAACAGGTACTCTAGTATGCAGATTTTTTTTAATAAAAAAATTTTTTTTAAAGACAGGTTTTCACCGTGTTAGCCAGGATGGTCTCGATCTCCTGACCTTGTGATCTCACCCCCCTCAGCCTCCCAAAGTGCTGGGATTACAGGCATGAGTCACCGTGCCAGGCCTTGTATGTGGATTTTTTATAACTTTGGAGATTGTGACATTGGAATAAGGAAAAACTCTCAGGACTGATTGGGAGCTAAAACGTTCATGAATATCAAGCAGAACAGGAATTAACTGCATGAACTGAACTAATCTTTTTGACTTTTTGCTTAAAAGCTTGCTGATCCTGGCTAGGTGTGGTAGCCCATGCCTGTAATCTCAGCACTTTGGGAGGCCGAGGAAGGTGGATCACCTGAGATCAGGAGCTTGAGACCAGCATGGCCAACATGGTGAAAACCCATCTCTACTAAAAATACAAAAATTAGCCAGGCATGGTGGCGAGTGCCTGTAATCCCAGCTACTTGGGAGGCTGAGGCAGGAGAATTGCTTGAACCTGGGAGGTGGAGATTGCAGTGAGCCAAGATTGTGCCACTGCACTTCAACCTGGGCGACAGAGCAAGACTCCACCTTAAAAAAAAAAAAAAAAAAAAGCCAGGCATGGTTGCTCATGCTTGTAATCCCATTACTTTGGGAGGCTGAGGTGGGCAGATCACAAGGTCAGGAGTTTAAGACCAGCCTGACCAATATGGTGAAAACCCATCTCTACTAAAAAAGAAAAACAAAAATTAGCTGGGCATGGTGGCAGGTACCTGTAGTCCCAGCTACTTGGGAGGCTGAGGCAGCGGAATCACTTGAACCTGGGAGGCAGAGGTTGCAGTGAGCCAAGACTGCTCCACTGCACTCCAGCCTAGGTGACAAGAGGGAGACTCCATCTCAAAAAAAAAAAAGAATGCAACCATTTGTCTCTTACCTACCTGTGACCTGGAAGCCCTCTCCCTGCTTTGAGCTGTCTCCACCTTTCTGGACAGAACCAATGTACTTCTTATACATATTAATTCTCATGTCTCTCCAAGCTGTATAAAACCAAGCTGTGCCCTGACTACCTTGCACACACGTCGTCAGGACTTCCTGAGGCTGTGTCACAGGTGCAGTCCTCAACCTTAGCAAAATTAACTTTCTCAATTAACGGAGACCATCTCAGATATTTGAGGTTCACATCCATGCCCAACTTTCTTTTGTTGTTTTGTTTTGGTTTTTTTGAGATGAAGTCTCGTTCTGTCACCCAGGCTGGAGAGCAATGATGCAATCTCGGCTCACTGCAATCTCCGGCTCCCGGATTCAAGTGATTCTCCTGCCTCAGTCTCCCTAGTTGCTGGGATTGCAGGCACCCACCATCATGCCCAGCTAATTGCGTGTGTGTGTGTGTGTGTGTGTGTGTGTGTGTGTGTGTGTGTGTGTATTTTTGTAGAGAAGGGGTTTCACCATGTTGGCCAGGCTGGTCCTGAACTCCTGACCTCAGGTGATCCATCCATCTCAGCCTCCCAAAGTGCTGGGATTACAAGTGTGCCTGGCCATGTTTTGCTTTTTTAATTTTTGTAGAGAGAGGGTCTCACTATGCTGCCCACGCTGCTCTTGAATTCCTGGCCTCAAGCTATCCTCCCACCTGGACTTCACAAAGTGCTAGGATTACAGGCATGACCCGTCATGCCTGGCCACAGATTTATTTCTCACAATAATGGTGAAGGATAGGTCTTCTGGATCCTTCCAGTGTGGGTAGTTTTTGAATGACAATCCAAGTTTCCAATCTTCCTAAGCCTTTGAATGTCTTACTCTACATTAAACCAAGGCACGTTTGGAATTTCTAATTTACTCATTATGACCCACCTTTGGTCCACATCTCAGCTAAACAGCTAGACAAATTTTTAGAGCCATTCCTAACTCTCTGAGGTGCCACATTAAATGTAGAACCTCTACTTAGTAAGCCCAAATAAATAAATTTGGCCAGATCCAGTTTTACGTTCCTTCCACCATTATCCCACACCTTCAATATCTATTCCCATACATGTTCCCAAAATTTCTGTCTGTATAAATTAGAACTCTTAAGCTGTTCTTCAGGAGTGTGGCACACTTCCTCATGGGTCACACTTTGTCCCTAACCTTAGGGGCATGCTGGGATTTGAGTCTAGTTACAGGTCTAAAAGTAAAGAGTGCAGGTGGGGAAGGGTCCTGAGGAGCACCAGCTTTGTCCTGCTTGGCAACAGCCCCAGGGAGGCCATTACAGTTTCTCAGGTAATGCAAGGTTAGTCCTCTCAGGTAGGATGCTTCCTCTGGGGATGGGGAGAACTTTTTAACTGGCAAAGATCCATCAGAATTTAGGGGCTCAACGTCCCCAGCTACATCAGGTTGATGAGGTTCCTAAACCTAAAAAAGAGAGAGCTTTGTTCTCATAAAGGGTTGTAGCCTACAGGGCAGCCATTCTGACAGGCTGGGAAGCATAGCCTCCAGCCAGACGCCAGAAACAGACACTTTAAGGGAGGGGCAAAGGGAAGAGAAATTTATGCTGAGTGGGGGTGGCCAAATATACGTTTTTAATAAGTTAAAGGAGCGATGAGTTTTATGGAAGGAGAAACACATTCATGCGCAATTGAGCTTCACGCTTCTCCATGGACCCCTTTTTCAAAAAATGGTGGCATTAGCATGATGTAAGGGTAGAATTTTCGGCCCTCTGGCATCAAAAGGTGAAGCAGAGGACATGAAAACCCTCACTGTGCATTCTCCGTAAACTGGCCAGTCAAGGGTCTCTTATCAGGCAAAAAAAGGAGGGGCAATATCAGGCAGTTGGAGTCTTTTGAAAAGGCTAGCTTCTGTTTAGCCCTTAGATTAGAAAGCCTAAACTGGTTAGGGAGGGAGGGGTGAGCATAGGGAGGCGTGCCTGACCTCATCCCATCATGACCAAGAACTCAGTTTTCAAGTTTACTCTGGAGTCCCCCTTTGCTAGGAGAGGGTCCATTCGGTCAGTTAGTGTGGGCTTCCAATTTTACTTCTAGTTTACAAGCGTATATAGCCTATTGCTCCTAGGCTAAAAACTTGCACAGCATGTTATTGTAATGAATATTGTGGGCAATTATAATTCAATTGTAATGATAACTATATGTGTGTCTCTAAACACATCTAAACATAGAAAAGGTATAGTAAAAATACGATATACTAGATTAAAAAACGGTACACCTGTAGAGGACATTTACCCTGAATGGAGCTTGCAGGACTCGCAGTTGTTCTGGGTGAGTGTGAAGAGTGTGAGAGTGAATGTAAAGGCCTAGGACATTGCTGTACACTCCCGTATGTAATTGCCCAACAGGTTTCTTCCCGCCTGCTGCACAGACAAAATCAATTCATGAAAAACATGGCATTGCATTACAGTTTAATTGATGCAAGGCTGACCATGCCATACGGTACATGGAGCTATTACTCAAATCAATCTCCCTGAAAATTTGGAGGCTAGGATTTTTCAAAGACAGTTTGGTGGGCAGAGGGCTAGGGTATAAGTGTTACTGGTTTGCTGTGGATGCAATCACAGAGGTGTGGTAAATGAGCCTCATACCCTGACTCCACCTCTGGTGGGGTCATGTGTTCAAGTGGGTTTTGCCATGCACAAATCTGATTTTTTGCAAGACAGAATCTCACTCTGTCTCCCAGGTTGGAGCACAGTGTCATGATCATGGCTCACTACAGCCTCAACCTCCCAGGCTCAAGTGATCCTCCCACCTTAGCTTCCTGAGTAGCTGGGACTACAGGCACATGTAGAGGGGGAGATCCCATAAGCGACGAGGCAGGAGCAAAAGGCCTCAGCCTATTTCCATATAAATAATGAAGAAGAAAGTAATTAGAAATATAACTGTAGTAGTTATGAAGTTATTCATATGTGATATTAGTTATTCATAGGTGATCTTAATTCCTTTACTAATGCTATCAGGTTGGAAGTGTGAACCTGGGGTGACATTGTGAAATGAATGACACTAAGGCAAGATGCTCTAAGTCCTCTGTCACTCCCGCATAAGGGCTGCTGGAGGGCACCTCGGCTGTGCGGCAGTGCCAGCGCTGTGAAAGTGTCAGCGCTGTGAAAGTGCCCGCTGTTTAGCCAGCTAGGGAAGGAGATGCCCAAAATGGCCGAGACGTCTCCTTCCTGGCGAAGTTTGGAGAAAACTCCACTTCTCCAAGCTCTTGCGGTGGGCCTGACGGCTGTCAGGTAGGCCCACACACATCCGGGGGCTTAACTGTCTCTATGTGATGCTGTGCTTCAGTGTTCACGTTCCATGTCTACTCTTTTGTTCTACTTCTGCACCTGGTTCCTTTTGTCTTAGAAAAGATAGTCAGCAATAGTAATATAAATCTTAATGTTTTAGTTCTTTCTTGGTAAGTATGGAAAAGGTGCTGATGCATTATGCTCCTTACCTCACTTCGGGTGCCAGAAATTCCTGAGCCCCTACCTGAATGACACGTGATGTACTTGACCCTATCACTGCCACGCCCTACCTATCCTGCCCCCAGATTTGCAACTCAATAAAAGTGAGAGCATCCTGGCATTCAGGGCCACTGCTGGTCTCCGAGATCTGGGTAGCAGTGGACCCCTGGGCCCAAACTCTCTTTTCTCTGTGTCCTGTGTCTTTTATTTCTATAATTTCTTGTCTCCGCACCAGCTGGGAGCGGCTCACAGAATCCTGTAGTGCTGGACCCTACAGGCACGTGCCACCATGCCCATCTAAATTTTTAATTTTTCTGTAGAGACAGAGTCTCTCTACGTTGTCCAGCCTGGTCTCCAACTCCTGGGCTCAAGCAATCTTCCCACCTCAACCTCCGTAAGTGCTAGGATTACAGGCGTGTCACTGTGCCCAGCCAATATAAGGCATGCAAAACTATACTAACTTTCCTTTCTGGATGTAAGTATTAAAATAGGTATGGAATTGATAAATACCAAAGTCAGCAAAGTGGTAGGGAGGGAGCAAAGAGAAAGAAAAGGAGGAGAAAGAGAAAGGAAGGAGGGAAATGCCTCAGGAAGGGCTATACCAGCTTTTCAAATGTATAGGTGATGTTTGTTTCCTAACCTGACGAAGTTATATTATTCTCTACTTTTCTGTGTGAATGACATTTTTTTTTAATTTTGCCCAAAAAGGGAGTAGGGGTAGGAAATTTGACAGACCTAGGTTTAAATTCTGTCTGCGGATTACTTGTGAAGGAACTTACCCAGTTCCTTAATTTCTCCAAGCCTCTGTGTCTGTAAGAGGACATCATCGTAATAAATATTCTGTTGCACAGCCAAAGCAAGTGAAATAATATGGATTAAGTGCTTTATAAAGTGCAAGTGCTATGGAAGTATACGCTGTAATTTTACAAGAATGCGCCACAAATTATTGCAACTAAGAGTAATTGCAAGAAGCTCTTAGTATTCCTTTGTTACGTACTGTCACAGAACCTTGACTCTACTTCAGAACACTTACCTTCGTTTGCAATAACACGTTCATTGTTGCCATTATTTGTGCATCCTCCCACTCGTGGCTCTGGGCTCCTGATTCTATTCCCAACCCCAGCACAATACCTGGCACATGGTTAAGTGCTCCACACTTTTTTTTTTTTTTTTTTTTTTTGGCGTAATCTGATCAGGATTACCTGTAGGAAGTGAGACTGGAAAGCAGGGCCAGGAGATAGGACTCTTCTGTTTTACATTTCTACTGTTAGAACTTTATCATAGACATGTATTACTCAGTGCAAAACTATTTGAATTTTTAATTAAAATAATAAGTGTTAAATAGGCATATCTTAATTTCATTGCCTCTCGTGGGGAAGGTGACGTTTTACTACAGGAAATTGCTCGGAAAAGAGATCCATGATATAAAAGGAGCAGACAAGGAATGTTCCTGGGGCACTGGGCTTTCCCCTAAACCTCCTTGAGTGAAGGCGACCAGTCTCAACAGCCTAAGAATTTAAGAACGGGCCGGGAGGCGCCGTTAGGAGGCGCTCGCGGGGCGGCGCAGGCGTTCCCGCCTCCCCGTTACATGCCCCAGTAACCCCAGCGCCAGCGACCGGGAGTAACCCTGCCGCGGGCGGCCCCCCCGCGTCCAGACTCTCGCCTGCTCCCTCCTCAGCCAATGGGAAGGCTGCGAACAAGCCGGCCGGACGCTCGCCCCGGAGGGCTCCTCCCCCGGAGCACTTCGAACGGAGTTGAACGGTCGCCGAGCTCCGGGCTCAGACCTTTCCAATGGCAGCTCTGGGTCCCGACGCCAAGCCCCGCCCTGCCCTCGGCCTGCCACATGTGCGTTCACGGCAGTAGTCACCTTTGCCTTACAAACCTTCAGACCCGCCCTCTTCCTACCTTGCCGCGCTAGGCCCCGCCCTCCGCGCAGGTCGGCCAATAACAGAGTGAGCTGGCGCAGCGGGGCGGGCCTCTAGCCAATGCGCACGCCGTGGGCGGGCCCCGAGCCGGAATTAGGGGTGAAGCGATAGCGTTTTGCCCGCATTCGGGGCGCGCGTTGCTGGGGGGGTCCCTGTGGGGGCGCCCGGAGTTAAGATGGCGTCCTCAGCCGAGGGGGACGAGACGACTGTGGTGGCGCTGGTGGGGATTCTGCAGGCGGGTTTCCAGGAGCTGAGCCTTAACAAGTTGGCGACGGCCCTGGGCGCGTCAGAACAGGCGCTGCGGCTGATCATCTCCATCTTCCTGGGTAAGGACCCTCCTGCCTCCTTCCGCACCTCGCAGAGTCCCTGGGGAGTAGGGGAGGAATGGGGGACAGGACCTCCCTTTCTTCCCGGAGCCACTCGGGAGGGCTATGTCGGGTGCGGGTGTGAATCCTGAAGCACATCAACAGCTATCGAGGGAAGACAGAAGTCCTGTCTCGAGTGTGGGGCGCTGTGCCCTCTAAACCTCTTTACCTTTCTCTTCAACCCCTGTCGTGCCTTCTGGCCCCTCAATCGGGCCCCCGCCCTCTCGTGCCAGGCTCTACCCTTGCTCCCACGACCTGTCTTTATTTGTCGCTCTGTTGAGTTCCACTCTCTGCCCATGTGCCCTGCTCTGTCATTAATAATCACCCCGCACACGCGCTCATCTCATCGGTAGTCATAAGGCCCTAACTTAGGAATTTTTTGGCCCTTTCGGCCTTTTCATACTTAATATTCTGAGTGTCTGTTTTGTTTATTGCCAGCTTATATTATACTTTCGTCTCTTTCTGTCCCCGTTCCTACTGTTTTCTTCTTACACCATGTTGCATTTTTATTTTCCAAGCCACCTACCTGTCATTTACCCTGGAATATCGTATTAATGCTGGACTTGGGAAACAGGACTAACAACCTCTTTAAAAGCGATCCATGCTATTCCAAGCATTTCTTACATGTGTGGTTCAAAGGATGTGGTGTATCTGAATCTATGCCACAACAAGCTGTATTACAACTGGTTTATAGGCTTTTTTAACCGCATCCTCACTCCATGGTTTAATACATGGAGTCAGCATAGTACAATGGAAAAAGTATGGGCTTTGAAGTCAAACAAATCAGACCCAGCCTTGCTGCTGCTCACAAACTGAAGGACCCTAGGCAGGCCACGTAAACTCTCTGGGCCTCATTTCCTTATCTATGAAATGAGGACAACCGTGCCTACCACATAGGATTGCTGTAAAGTCCTGTAGGAAGAACAAGCTCAGGAAATACCTGTACATATATATATATACATATAATTATATATGTATTATAATTTAAGCAGTTGGAAGGTTTTATGAAGGTTATAGAACTTTAGGAGAGGGTGGGTGGGAAGGATTAAGCAAAAGCTGAAGTGGTGATAAGGAAATAGGACAGGGGCCAGAGCAGAGGGTTAGAGGTCTAAACCCTAAGAAGTTTAAATTAAAGTTGGGCAGATATGGAAAGCCTTAAATGCCAGAGAGAAGTTTGGCATTTATCCAGTATTCAGTAGAAACACTGACATATAATATCACCATAGGGTGTTAACCTAATCCAGATAATGGGATAGGCATTAATTCATATTTAAACAACCTTGCCTAATAGCATTGTTACTTGCCTGTTACATATTAAACCAAGATCTTCCTTTCTTCCAAATAAAGATCACCTTTTTCCTCTGTAGAATCGCAAAATTTTAAAGATGGAATGGAACTGAGGTTGTGCAATTTGCTCAGTGTCACCCAGACATCATCCAAATTTATCGGCACCCCAATCTGGGGTTATTTGCACTACACCAGCTTTGAACTTGCTACTCTTTCATCCTGTTTCTGACTCAGTTATTTGTTGGCATTGTAACTGGCATTTACATTTGACAGGGCGCAGCGGCTCATGCTTATAAACCCAACACTTTGGGAGGCCCAGGTGGGAGGATCGCTTGAGGCCAGCCTGGGCAGCATTTTATTTGTCTCTACAAAAAAATGGAAAAAAAATTAGGCCAGCACACAGTGGCTCATACCTGTAATCCCAGCATTTCAAGAGGCCAAGGCAGGCAGATTGCTTGAGGTCAGGAGTTCGAGGCCATCCTGGCCAACATGGTGAAATCCCATCTCTACTAAAAATATAAAAATTAGCTGGGCGTGGTGGTGGGCACCTGTAATCCCAGCTACTTGGGAGGCTGAGGCAGGAGAATCGCTTGAACCTGGGAGGTGGAGGTTGCAGTGAGCCGAGTTAGCGCCACTGCACTCCAGCCTGGGTGACAGAGCAAGACTGTCTCAGGAAAAAAAAAAAATTAATTTAAAAAATTTAAAAAATGAGCTGGATGTGGTGGCTCATGCCATGCCTGTGGTCCCAGCTACTCCCGAGGTTGAGGTATGAGGATCACTGGGGCCTGGGTGTTCGAACTGCACTCCAGCCTGAAGGATAGAGCAAGACCCTGTCTCAAAAAAAAAAGTATTACATTCATTAGTTAGGAAACTGTTGGTTTCTCAACAATAAATTGAGAATGTAACACAAGTAGCAACCAGTTATAAGGGGCAATCTGTTAAATGGAGTTAGGGCTGGAATTAGGACTTGGACCTCAACTTCTGTGTATTGACATAATCACATACTGCCTGTGCACTCCTGCTGGGCTATTGCTGTGTACTGTCACAGGGCATACAGCTGACTAGGAAATTGTTTTCTGCATATTTCACTCCTCTCATCTTCTCTCATTACCACCAATCATCAAAGTAATAAACACTTGGTGTAATGCATCTACCACACTCCCGAGCCCCCTTTCTCGTTCTACCATTTCCTACATGTTCCCTTCCTATCTCACATACACTATTGCCTTCAGTAACTCATAGTATTTCTCATTTTTAGATCAACTTGGGGCTTCAGTTTGCCTCATATCAGGTATAGCTCATTCATGTGGACAGGTAGGATCATATTTCTAGTAGGCATAGGTTAAATACATACATGTAACTATACATTGATAAGCTTCGTGTGTGCATGGTAGGAGTGCATTTTGGTTGTAAATATGTTTCCCTTACAAAGATTATTACCACTTCGTATATTGTAACCTAGAAACCAGTAGCCTTTCAGGAGTGGAGTTCCTGGTTCCTGAACCCACCTCTCTCAGGAAACTGGGATACTGGAGGAAATCCTTGCTGGAGGTACCAAGAAAGCCTGTAGTCCAAAATGATTTCTGGTTCACTTTCTACTGATTAGATTAATTCAAGTTAAAAACACCTCCCTAAATGCAAATACCCCAAGGGAAGAGTTAAGTCTATCATTCACATTTTAAAGTGTATGGTTTTTTTCTTTTTTTTTTTTCTTTCTTTTTTTTTTTTTTAGGGCATTGATTAGAAAAGATAAAGTGTGCCGGGCGCGGTGGCTCACGCCTGTAATCCCAGCACTTTGGGAGGCCGAGGCGGGCGGATCACGAGGTCAAGAGATCAAGACCATCCTGGTCAACATGGTGAAACCCCGTCTCTACTAAAAATACAAAAAAATTAGCTGGGCGTGGTGGCGCGCGCCTGTAGTCCCAGCTACTCGGGAGGCTGAGACAGGAGAATGCTTGAACCCGGGCAGCGGAGGTTGCAGTGAGCCAAGGTCGCGCCACTGCACTCCAGCCTGGCGCCTGGTGACTGAGTGAGACTCTGTCTCAAAAAAAAAAAAAAAAA
Source organism: Ateles fusciceps (assembly GCA_036589455.1). Lineage (NCBI taxonomy): Eukaryota > Metazoa > Chordata > Mammalia > Primates > Atelidae > Ateles > Ateles fusciceps. The sequence continues at coordinate 2,333,542 of JAZHEH010001593.1, forward strand.
AAAAGAAAAGATAAAGTGTATGTTTTAATTAGATAGTCTAATTACCATTTAACATCTTAAAACTTTTTCTACTTCAGTTCTGTGTGCTGATCTTGGGGGTGGAACGCAGAGCATTAAAGCACTAGTTTTCAAACCTTTTTGACTAAGACCCATGGTAAGAAATATGTTTTACATTGTGACCCAGAACACACAAATGTGTATGTGTATATAGATATTTCAAACAAGTTTCAGGAAAGAATATTTGTCCTTAATTATAACCCACTAAGTTGATCTCATGACTTATTAATGAGTTACAACAGTTTGAAAAATCTTGAGTTAGAGGCTGCAATTTTTAATATTCAATACTTCAAAGAAAAAGTAAGTTTATTGCAGGTCACGGTGGCTCACGCTGTAATCCCAGCACTTTGGGAGGCTGAGGCGGGAGGATCACAAGGTCAGGGGTTTGAGATCAGCCTGGCCAACATGGTAAAACCCCATCTCTACTAAAAATACAAAAATTATCTGGGTGTGGTGCCACATCCCTGTAGTCCCAGCTACTCGGGAGGCAGAGGCAGAAGAATCGCTTAAATGTGGGAGGTGGAAGTTGCAGTGAGCCTAGACTGTGCCATTGCACTCCAGCCTGGGTGACAGAGCAAGACTCTGTCTCAAAAGAAAAAAAAAAAAAAAAAAGTAAATCTATGTGGACTGCTGCACTGGAATATTTTGAGCAGTGACAAGACTATTAAGGGAGTGTATTTATGTTTGTGTTGTGTACGATTGCAAGGAGTTTGATGGAAGGATGCCGAAGAGGAATTTTGCTATGAGCCCTGGTGCTGGCACATACTACCAGAAAACATCTCCCCTTCAACAACTTGGATCTCATCACTCCTTAATGTAACTAATATTATGAATTGTTCAAATAAATCTAGTAACATGCACCTACTACAGGTAAAGCAGGATTCTTAACCCTGCAAGGGCAGGAGCAGTGGGTGTAGTATGAGTCCTGGAGCTCTGCACATAAAGGTATTATGGTCTGTTAAGGTGCAGAAATGGGCATAAGTACACTAATAACCCTAATACATTTTAAGTGCCATAAGAGAGGTACAGAGCTTTATGAGATATAAAGATGAGACATTTCACTTGAAGATGAGTAAGGTTTCAGAAGAATGAGTTGGTAAGACTTAAGGAATAGCATGAGCAGAGGCACTGAGGTGTGAATGTGGCAACACGGCCAAAGAACGGTAAGTAGTCTAGTTTGACTAAAACAGGACTGTAGAGAAGTGATGGAAAATCAGGCTGGAACTGTAGGTTGGAGAGCCTTTAAAGCCAAGGTAAAGAGTTTGTACTCAGGTAGGTGACAGAGAACACTGGAGATTTTTGAATGGGGGAATAATACACTGGAGCTGTCCTTAATAAGATAATACAGCCTGGGGTGATTAGAAGTCAGCATAAACAAGTAGTAGGGAAACTAGGAGAAGGACGTGATCTAGAGAGGAAGTTATAATGGCTTGGAGGCAGGGTGGCTGCGCTGAGAGGAGAAAGTAGGACTCTCCCGTGAAATATTCTAGGAATACCAAACCTTTTGGTGCTTGAAACCCAAGAATCAGCTTTGTCGCCTTTCTTCACTCACTTCCCCGCATCCTGGTCACCCAGTCCTATCAATACGACCTCTAGATTGTGTCTCAGATCCATCTACTATTCTCCGTCACCACAGCCACCAGCCATCTGTCATCAGTACCACCCGAGTAGCCTCCTGACTGGTCTCTAATTCTGTTCTTGCCCCCCTCAGTCCACTCTCCAAAAGCAGCCAGAGCGATCCGATCCTGTGCCTCTCCTGCTCAGAACCCTTCAGGGGCTTCCATACATGGCTGGTAAGCCCCTGCCTGCTGCCCCAGCCTTGTCCCAAGCAAGCTGACAACCTTTTAGCCACATGGCCTTTGTTCAGTTCCTCAGGAAAGGCATGAAGCCTTCCCTACCTCAGAGCCTTTGCACAGGCTCACCTGCTGCCTGGAGTGCCCTTTAGTCACCTGACAAACTCCTTTTCATCTTCCTCTGAGAGTTCTTTCCTGACTCTCACTTTAAATTACATCCCCTGTTACACATTCCCATACTGACTGCAATTTCCTTCCAGTATATATTACACTTTGTAATTATGTATTTGTAGATGAGGCCAGAAACCATGGAAGTTTTGTTTACCACAGTGTACCCAGAGTTTAACACAGTACTTGTAGAAAAGGCTTGATAAATATTTGTTGAATAGGTGAATGTACGAATGAATGACTTGGCAACTTATTAAATGTAGGGTAAAGTAGTAATTTAAAAGAGACTCCATCCTCCTGCCTGAGTAGCTGGAAAGATAAGGGTATCTTTGACCAATGCCAGAGGTCAAGAGGAGGATCAGCTATTGCTCAGTGTCAGGAAATGATCTAGTTTGGGATTTACTTTAGGTTCTAAGGGCACTTCCAGGTATCTTGGGAGTTGTGTACCTGGGTCTTGAGCTCAGGAAAGAAGCTGGACTAAAGACAGAGTTTTAGGAGACAGTGTTGATGTCATAACTGACTCGGGGGGGGGAATGATATGCCATGGAAAAGCTTATACAGAAAAGAGGATCTTATTCACATTGATTGGATATGTTAATGCTGGAGTGCAGTGCTACCCCTCGATAATAGTAATAGCCGGCATTTAAGGATTTTCTGTGTACCAGACATTGTCCTAAATGGTCAATAGACATTTCCCCACCTAAACCTGCCAATTATCCATGAGGTAATTATAGTACTGTTAAGATCTCCCTGTACAGATAGGAAAGTCAGGCCTACAAACATTGAGTAATTTGCTTAAAAGTCACACTCAGTTCTGCCTGCTTCCAGAGTTCTTGCTCTCTACCACTGAAATTGGGAGGAGCAGGTGGGGCTGGAAAAGATAAATACCATCAGTGCCCTTTCTCTCTGATGCAATGAGCATATGAGCTACCTCTCAGCGTCCAAAGCTAGAGCTGGCCAAATGGAGCAGATGGCCACCCTGCTTAGTGTGAGTGTTCCCTAGTCTTGGCCATCATGGTGGCTTGGCTGTTAGACTCATCAAAAATTGCAGCTGGGGGGTAAGAATTCATTCCTCAGAGGTTCGGAATTAGCATCACTAAAGTTGGCGGCCTTTAAAATCAAAAGAGGTCCTGCAGTTTAGTTCCCTTTGGACCAAAGTCAGATCTGGCCCTTCAGAAAAAAGTCCATTATTCAGTGCAAAAAGCTTTCTTCAGGTATCACTGGAATCACAATATAAAGAGACCAAAGGTAAGTTAGATGAAAATTAAGAGCATTAACGAAACAAAGAGACTCTGGCCATAATACAAAGCAGGGTCCAAAAATTCTACTACTATAAAATAGGGAGATTGCCCCAGGTGACTTTGAAGGACCCTTCCAATTCCAGAAGTCTAGGTATATTACTTCTATATTTTTAGACTTTATTCTTGTTAATAGCCACAAATTTCATCATAATCTAAACCTTTCTGTTTGGGAATTTCTTTTTTTTTTTTTTTTTTTTTTTTTGAGACAGGATCTCACTCTGTCACTCAGGCTGGAGTGCAGGGTGCAATCTCAGCTCACTGCAATCTCTGCTTGCCTGACTCAAGCAATTCTCCAGTCTCAGCCTCCTAAGTAGCTAATTTTTTTAAATTTTTTTGTAGAAACAGGGTTTTACCATGTTGCCCAGGATAGTCTTGAACTCCTGAGCTCAAGCAATCTACCCATCTCAGCCTCCCAAAGTGCTGAGATTACAGGCATGAGCCACTGCCCCTGGCCAAGAATTTCTTTTAAATATAATTTTCCACGTCAGGCACATCATGCCTATAACCCCAGCACTTTGGGAGGCCAAAGCAAGAGGATCACTTGAGTCCAGGAGTTCAAGACCAGTCTGGGCAACATAATGATACCTCATCTCTACAAAAAGTGAACAAAATTAGCTGGGCTTGGTGGCATGTGTCTGTAGTCCCTGCTGCTTGGGAGGCTGATGTGGAAGGATCACCAGAGCCTGGGTCCTCCCCTCTACTCAGGAGGTTGAGGCTGCAGTGCGCCAAGGTCATACTTCTGCACTCCAGCCTGGGCAACAGAGCAAGATTCTGTCTCAAAAAAAAAAAAAATTTTTTTTTTTTAATTAGCTGGGCATGATAGCATGTACCTTTAGTCCCAGCTACTCAGGAGTCCAAGGTGGGAGGATCATTTGAGCCTAGGAATTTGACACTGCAGTGAGCTATGATAATGCCACTGCATTTCAACCTAGATGACAGAAGGAGACCTCATCTCTAAAAATAAATATATATATATATTTTCCAACCACTTCTTATCTATACCCCAATGTCTTACATGCCATAAAACATTATGTTTTGAATTCCAATATAACTTTATCGTTAAACATGTTTCTTTGCAGAAGCATGTATAAGTTAGGGCCCACAAGATTATTTGCACAAGCTAATTTACAAAAAAAAATTATGTAATCACGGACGTGAAAGTATGTCTGAGCAGCCATGGGAGCTCATTTGAGGTGTCCATTCCAGTCACCTTTTAAAAATGATATTTGCATTAGCTGGGCATGTAGCATGTGTCTGTAGTCCCAGCTACTCACGAGGCTGAGGTGAGAGGATGCACCAGAGTCCCAGAAGTCAAGGCTGCAGTGAGCCGTGATCACACCACTGCACTCCAGCCTGGGCAACAGGAGTGAGCCCTTGTCTCAGTCAGTCAATCAATAATGGTATTTGCCCTTCTGAAAGAAAGTGGCATTTTAGCTGGGCCATAAAGGGGATGGTAAGAGTCTAGTCAGGTAGAGGTGAAACAAGAGGAGCTTTCCAGCTGCAAAGAGTAATGCGGAGATCAGGAAGCGTGAGATCCTGTCTGGACCTGAATCTAAGCGAAAAGAAATAAAACTTTAGAAAGATCTGAGGAACAGCAAGTAGTCCTCTTTAGCTAGAACAATAGAAGATCATAAAAGGGCAGTAGAGAAAAACATGATAGGCCTTTTAGGTAGGTGGGGGGTCAGTGACAGAGTCAGGTAATAATATGTGCATTGTCTTTAGAGACCTTCTGGCCTAGGTCTTGCTGGATCCTAGACCTTGCTGGATTAAATAAATATGTACCAGCTGTTTCACATAGGCTCATTACCAAACTTAACCATCCATGTCTTCATATTCCCACGGGCCAATTTTACTAAAGAACTGCAATTAAGAGTTAAGCAATTTATCTGATAAATAATTTTTAGATTTATATATATATACACACACACACACACACATATATATGTGTGTGTATATATATATATATATATTTTTTTTTTTTTTTTTTTTTTTTTGAGACAGAGTTTTACTCTTGTTGCCCAGGCTGGAGTACAATGGCACGCTTTTGGCTCATTTCAACCTTTGCCTCCCGGGTTCAAGCAATTCTCCTGTCTCAGCCTCCTGAGTAGCTGGGATTACAGGCACCTGCCACTATGCCCAGCTAATTTTTGGTATTTTTAGTAGAGACGGGGTTTCACCAAGTTGGCCAGGCTAGTCTCAAACTCCTGACTCCAGGGTGATTTGCCTGCCTCGGCCTCCCAAAGTGCTGGGATTACAGGTGTGAGCCACCACGCCCAGCCTAGATTTATATTTCATTCATTACTATCAGCAGTGTTTTGAAACAGAATACAAAATTTATATGAATTTTTAAGGTAATACAGTCATCAAAGAAGTTTCTATTTCTAGAAGACCGCTCAGGCATATTCTTTTGTGATGCGTTCATTCTCCTTTGGTGTGGAAAAGTTTGAGAACTGTTGCTCATTAAGATGCTGTGAGGACTAAAGATAAACTATGTAAACACTTAACCATGCCTGATCCAAGATCATCTTAAATAATTGTTCTTCCCTTTCCTCTCAATAAATATTTATTTTCTCCCTTTCCAAGGAGAGGCAAAGTATGGTCTTGTGACCAACAGCATCTGTATCTCATGGGAGCCTGTTAGAAATGCAAATTCTTGGGTCTACTCCAAAACTATTGAATGAGAAACTCTGAGGATAGGGCCCAGTAAATCTGTTTTAGCAAGCCTTCCAGGTTATACTAACTACTCTAGAGTTTGAGGATTACTAATGTAGTATATTTCTTCCTGTACCTATTTTGTAGTACTTGTCCTAGATAGTACGTTTTTGAAATGTCATTGGCCAAGCATGGTGGTTCCCCTATAATCCCAGCACTTTGGGAGGCCAAGGCAGGCAGATCACCTGAGGTTAGGAGTTTGAGACCAGCCTGGCCAACATGGTAAAACCCCATCTCTACTAAAAATACAAAAATTAGCCTGGCATGGTAGCACACGCCTGTAATCCCAGCTACTCAGGAGGCTGAGACAGGAGAATCACTTGAACCCAGGAGGCAGAGGTTTCAGTGAGCTGAGATCGAACCACTGCACTCCAGCTTGGGCAACAGAGGGAGACTCTGTCCCAAAAAAAAAAGAAAAGAAATATTGTATCCTGTATTCTTCGGAATAAACAAAACTCTTAGATTCTTTATTTTAGTTTTTCCCATTTGTAGACATCTCATTATTCTTCAAATATTATTATTGAATCACATTATTATGTTCATTATCATGATCATTATCATTGCATACACCATCTGTTTCATACTTTTGATTAGAAGGTTAGATACAAAGGAGGTTTTTTTTGTTGTTTTGTTTTGAGACGAAGTCTCGCTCTGTTGCCAGGCTGGAGTGCAGTGGCACCATCTCGGCTCACTGCAACCTCTGCCTCCCAGGTTCAAGCAGTTCTGCCTCAGCCTCCCTAGTAGCTGGAATTACAGGCATGCACCACCATACCCGGCTAGTTTTTGTATTTTTAGTAGAGATGGGGTTTCACCATGTTGGCCAGGTTGGTCTCAAACTCCTGACCCCAGGTGATTTGCCTACCTTGGCCTCCCAAAGTACTGGGATTACAGGCCTGAGTCACCGCTCCCAGCTAGGAGTTTTTTTCACAACGTTATTGGACTAATGGCTCCATCTTTTTTTGTGTTACATCAACCACCTTGAGCAATATAGCATTCTCCTGATTAATCTCCTTACATTTCTTAATATAAGTAATAAATTATGACTTGTAGCTTTAACAAAAATTAGGTGCCCTAGTTGCAGCTGCCAGGGAAAGCTGGTCTAATATCAAAGCAAACTATCCTTCTTAAGCAGAGTTTTTAAGGTAGGAGTGTGTGTGTGTTGACATTTTCCTAGCAGTTGCTGAAGTCAAGGACCAGGAGATTTAGGGCCCACTTGGAGTTCTTTTGGTGAAACAGTAATAGCTTCCTACAGACCTTTAAAGCTTATCTATAATTTGTATAGTTCAAGAGATACTGTATGTATCTTTCTTTCTCCCTGCTTTCAAAACAGGAAGGGGGTGTGAAGAGTAACACACTAAAAAAAGGATAATTAATTTCTGGATAAGAATTTCCTTTTGGCTTAAAATGGACTGGTTCTGTAAGTTCCTCCCTTTTCAAGCAGAAGCTTTGAAGATAAGTGAGATACATGAAGCTCTGGACATCTTTTTTTTTTTTTTTTTTTTGTAGAGATGGGGTTTCACCATGCTCCTCAGGGATGGTCTCGATGTCTTGACCTCGTGATCTGCCTGCCTCAGCCTCCCAAAGTGCTGGGATTACAAGCATAAGCCACAGCACCCAGCCGAGCTCTGGACATCTTGAATGAAGTATTCTATATAAGAACCAACTGTATAATAATTGTTAGTGATAGAGGCTTCTCATAGAAATGTAATTGCATTATAATTGTAGGGACAATTTGTCAGAGAGTAGGTAGATTATCAGACCCGGTCTTGTACTTGGCTCACATGAAATCATCAAGTAGGCTATTTAAATGCCTCACTTTAACCTATAGACTAAGTTTAAATTAAAAATAAAAAGGTTTTGTCACAACCGGGCACAGTGGCTCATGCCTGTGATCCCAGCACCTAAGGAGGCTGAGGCGGGCGGATCACCTAAGGTCAGGAATTCAAGACCCGCCTGGCCAACATGGTGAAACCCCGTCTCTACTAAAAATACAAAAATTGGGCGGGCGCAGTGGTTCACGCCTGTAATCCCAGTACTTTGGGAGGCCGAGGCGGGTGGATTACTTGAGGTCAGGAGTTCAAGACCAGCCTGGCCAACATGGTGAAACCCCGTCTCTAAAAAAAAAAAAAAATACCAAAATTAGCCAGGTGTGGTGGCAGATGCCTATAATCCCAGCTACTCGGGAGGCTGAGGAGGAGAATCACTTGAACCTGGGAGGTGGAGGCTGCAGTGGGCCCAAATCGAGCCATTGCACTCAGCCTGGGCGACAGAGTGAGACTGTCTCAAAAAAAAAAGCTTTTGTCAATTAAAGATTTTTTCAGTACTGAGTATTCATGTTGCTATGGCATTTTTACAAGAAAACTGTAAATGGTCATATCTGCTACCTAAAATAATATATAGTGAGATGGTAATTTTGCAGGCAATTAAGAATTTGCTATAAAAAAAAATAGAAGATTCATATGTACATATTGTATGCAAATCTTAGGAAGATGTTAGATCCCAGAAGGTTAAAGTTCTGATCTCCATATATTTGTATATGCTTTAAAAGAAGTGCCACAAAGAAAAAGAAGGAAAGAAAGAAAGCAGCAGCGCCACATTAGATGTGGTAAATGGCTTATACTCCCGAGGTTTCCCATTTCTGCTGCGGTAGCAATTCTAAACTCAGATGGACTTGGACACCACTCTGGATTACTGTCCCTAAATATCAAACTACTGTTTATAAGCCAGCAGAGGCCAACTGGAATAGTGCCCATAAGGTTCCTACATCATACCCCTCAGAGAGAAGTGGAAAAGATTGAATAAAGTTGGAGTACAAACATATGGAGCCCTGTGCAAAAATACTGAACCATAAGAGCTACTAGAAATCCCATTCTTCAGCTAAAGGATAATCTGACTTCATTTTTAATTCTTCCTTGACCATTGATGCTCTGAAAGAATAGGAAATAATAGCAAAATATGGGAACTCCTAGATAGCATACATTTATTTTTAAAACATATACCATTGGCCAGGCACTGTGGCTCACGCCTGTAATCCCAACACTTGGGGAGGCCGAGGTGGGCAGATCATTTGAGGTCAGGAGTTTGAGACCAGCCTGGGCAACATAGCGAAACCCCGTCTCTACTAAAAATACAAAAATTAGTTGGGTGTGGTGATGCACACCTGTAATCCCAGGTACTTGGGAGCCTGAGGTAGGAGAATTGCTTGGACCTGGGAGACAGGTTTCAGGGAGCCAAGATCATGCCACTGTAGTATAGCCCGGGAGAAAACAAAAACACATATGGTCAACTTCCCAAGTAAACTGACCAATGTAGGTTCAGTCTTACTGTAGGAGTGCCTGCCGTAGGCCAGCACCTCTCAACCTTCCACTAAGTACATTAAGATCCTAGCAGTAATCATTGGGACCTTGGTCATCATCTCACCAGGAGCTCCATATTTCTTCAAGTCTTGGCCCTCTTGTTGTATATCAAAATGTTTATGTATATTTTTATTGTATTCTAAAATATATGGTTTTTTTTCTCCACCTGGGTGCAGGTGGGCTAAGGCCAAAAAGGGCGTTAGCCATATATATGGTATTTATATTTTCCAAAATTCTCCCCAAATCATCAAGTAATAATGAGATGCTGATGTAGAAAAAAGTCGATTTCCAGCTGGTATGGTCAGTGATAAAACGGACTTCACCAAAATTAAAAGCTTTTGTGCATCAGGGACATTATAAAGAAAGTGAAAAACTATCCCACAGAATAGGAGAAAACATTTGTAAATCATATGAATCTAGTATTCAGATGTTTAAAGAACTCTTAGAACTCAACAATAAAAAGACAACCCAATTTTAAAATGGGCAAAGGATATGAATAGACAGTTCTCTAAAAAAAAAAAAAAGACATACATGGCCAATAAATACGTGAAAAGCTGTCCAACATCTTCAGTCCTTAGGGAAATGCAAATCAAAACCACAGTGACATATCAACTTCACACCTACTAGGATGGCAGTACTCAAAACACACACACAAACAGGTGTTGGTGAAGATGTGGAGAAATTGGAACCCTCGTATGTTGCTGGTGGGAATGTAAAATGGTGCAGCCACTTGTGGAAAACAGTTTGGCAGTTCCTCAAAAAGTTCAGTTTGCCAAGAAAAATTTCATTACAGTAGTAGAAAAAAATGGAAAAAAAAAAAAGTTCACAGTTACCATATGACCCAGCAATTCCACACCTAGGGTTATACCCAAGGGAACTGAAAGCATACATTCACACAAAAACTTGTACACAGATGTTCATAGCTTTATTATAATAGCCAAAAAGTGGAAACAACCCAGTTGTCCACCAATTGGGACAAACTGAATGAATAAACAAAATGTTATATCCATACAATGGAATGTTATTTGGCCATAAAAAAGAATGAAATCCTGATACATGCTGCAGCACAGATGAACCTTGAAAACTCATTACATGAAACAAGCCAGACACAAATGGCCACATATTCATTTATGTGAAATACTCAGAATAAGCTAATTCATAAAGACAGGAAATAGATCAGTGGTTGCTAGGGGATAAGAGGAAGGGTGAATTGGGAATGACCTCTGTGAGGTACAGGGCTTCTAATGTTCTGGCATTAGATAGTGGAGATGGTTGCGTAACACTGAATATACTAAAATCCACTGAATTGTACACTTAAAAAAGAAAATTGAGAAAGTTGGGGGAGTTGGGGAGGGATAACATGGGGAGAAATGCCAGATATAGGTGACGGGGGGATGGAGGCAGCAAACCACATTGTCATGTATGTACCTATGCAACAATCCTGTATGATCTGCACATGTACCCCAGAACCTAAAGGACAATTAAAAAAATACATTGTTGTACAAATGTCCAATGTGAAAAAAAAAAAAAACATTGAACAGGATGTAAAAATAAATTAATATAATGTAATATGTATATATAAAACAGTATAAATAAATACAAAAAATCATGAAAAAAAAAGAAAGCAGTACTATGCATGATCGAAGAAAAAAATGCTTTGGGTTCAAGTAGGGATAGAATAAACAGTAAGACTGGAAAGACAGATTGTGAAGGGCCTTGAATGGCAAGCTAAGGAAATTGGCTTTCATCTTATAGATAGCAGGAAGCCACCAGAGTATTTTGAGCAGGGTGTGGCATGTTTAAGGCAGTATTATAGGAAGTTTGATTTGTGAAATGAGAAAGAGATACTATCAGCCAGGAGAGATAGAAGGTTCTGTAAAGTCAAATTGGACACCCATAGTTTCAGATTTCATGAATAACCCTGAATATGTGTATATACATATATGTATGGGATTTATGGTAATCTAGGGTAGGCTGAGGTGCTAATATGGATACTGAAAACTAGAGAGGTAAAAGAGCAGAGTAGTTAAAAAAAAAAAAAAAGAAAACACTCTGAACCCACATGCTGTCTTGGGTTCAAATTCCAGCTTGGCTACCTTCCAGCATTGTGACCTTAGGTAAGTCACTAACCCTGTCTGTGCTTCACCTTCCTCTTCTGTAAGATAAGGATACCTACTCATGAGGTTGTTTTGAGGATTAAGTGAGTTAATATATACAAAGTGTTTACAATATCAGGCTTAAAGAAAGTTCCCCAAAAACGTGAGCTGCTAGTCTGAGACTCCAGAGCAGGTTTGAGAGAAGCCAGCTGCTGTTCTCTGCCCTGGATAACATATAAAGTAACCGTTCTAAAGTGTTAAAAGACAAAACAAATTCTTCTTTGTGAAAAATGAACCTTTAAAAAAAACTCCGTTTACTAATAATGAAGCTTAGTAGTAGTAAAATGATGATTTTTTTTAGCCACAAAACAGGTTTTCTATGTTAACAAATATAGCATAAGAATTTGGCAGTATTCTTTGATATGAACCAGTCTCTCACACTTTCTATGTAGCACTGATTTTCTAAGACACCAAGGTATGACCTCCCTTCAGGAATTAGGAATCTGCATTTTTAATAAGCATCCTAGGTAATTCTTACGCATGATACAGGTTGAGTTCAGTGCAATGTACAGAAGCAGGGAAAATGGCTTATTAAAGACTCAGTTGTATTTAGCACACTGTATTGGACATAAAAATTGAAAACCCAACCTGGACAACACAGTGAGACCCAAGCTGTACTAAAATAAATAAGTGAACATTGAAAAACAATGGATAGTAGAATGTATTCAGTTCAGTGAGACATGAAACAATATTTTTGCTTAATTGAGTCAAACATAAGTTTAAAAAAAAAAAAACACCCTACACCCAAAGCACTCAATAATATTCTTCAGAGAGAAGGAAGAGCTTTTTGTACTACATTGCCTCTAAAACTCTGTAGGATAAGATATTGTAGATAACTTAAAATCTTGTTTTAAGTTTTTAAGTCTCATTTTAATAATCAAATAAAATGGTTTTTATTTGAGCTAGTTTCAAGTGCTTTTTTTTTTTTTAAAGATGGGGTTTCGCCATGTTGGTCAGGCTGGTCTTGAACTCCCGACCTCAGGTGATCCGCCCGCCTTGGCCTCCAAAGTGCTTGGGATTACAGTCGTGAGCCACCACGCCCGGCCTAAAACTGATCTGTCTTGAAAGCATTTTTCTTTTCTTTCTTTTTTTTTTTTTTTTAAGACGGAGTCTTGCTCTGTCACCAGGCTGGAGTTCAGTGGCACAGTCTCGGCTCACTGCAACCTCCGCCTCCTGGGTTCAAGCAACTCTTCTGCCTCAGCCTCCTGAGTAGCTGGGACCACGGGCGCGTGCCACCACGCCCGGCTAATTTTGTATTTTTAGTAGAGACGGGGTTTCACCATGTTGGCCAGGGTGGTCTGGATCTCTTGACCTCATGAGCCACCCACCTTGGCCTCCCAAAGTGCTGGGATTGTAGGCGTGAACCACCGCACCCAGCCAGTTTCAAGTTCTTAAAGCGACACATAGGGCTTAACAAAATCCAGTATTTGTCATTTGTGCTTTGCCCGTTTTTACTTATTTCTTCATGCTCTGAAGGAAAAAAAAATGCTACAAATATATGTTGGTATGTAAGAGAGTGCATTGCATAAACAGCAGCAGAAAATTTTCTTGTTTTTTTTTTGTTTGTTTGTTTGTTTGTTTGGAGACAGAGTTTCGCTCTTTAGCCCAGGCTGGAGTGCAGTGGCACAATCTCCACTCACTGCAACCTCCGCCTTCCAGTTTCAAGCGATTCTCCTGCCTCAGCCTCCCGTGTAGCGGGGATTACAGGCGCCTGCCACCACAACCGGCTAATTTTTGTATTTTTAGTAGAGATGGAGTTTCACCATGTTGGCCAGGCTGATCTCAAACTCCTGATCTTGTGATCCACCCACCTCGGCCTTCCAAAGTGCTGGGATTACAGGCATGAGCCAGAAAAATATTTTCATAGCATTCAAACTTCTATTTTCTTTTGAAGGGATAGATAGAAAAAGGGCAGAGAGCCCAACAACTACACCTATTCAAATTCATAAGGACAATTAGGAGTGTTTTCATGGTAATTTTTAGAATCTTAGCAGGATAAGAAAGAGTTTATTGTTTCATTTGCTGAAACACCTGAGAAAAGTCTCACCATGTTTGTATTTACACAGATTAGATTTGGCAACTCTAAAGACAAGAGAGAACTTATCATGATGCTGATTAGTCACTTGGCAGTGTGGCAGGGCAAGCTTTGAGCAACCGAGTCCAGATTAGGTTAGAAGAGGAGCTGAGGACCTTTTGTCCGCTGCAAACCAGTGCCACAAATGAAGTGGGAGGAGACGGGGTACCACATACTGGTTGGATTTATTTAAGAGAGAACCAGAAAGTGTGCAATCCCATGAGCATAAAAAATGGGGATAAAACTTCGAGTGTATGTAAGGGTAAGAGCAGGAGGAAACAGTAACAGGACAGGAGAGAAGCAACCGGACAGCCTGAGAAGAGGAGCTGGGGGCTGAGTCCTGGCCCGCCGCTCCCCCACTCCTCCCTCTGTGCCTCTGAGGGGCTTCAGTTTTCCCAAGTGAGAAACAGTTGTGCTAGATTGCTTCTACAATCCTTTCCACTCCTGGACCAAAACAGTTGCCCCTGCATCTAAAATACATAGCTCTAGCATATAAAATGCAGGTTACCTCAACTCCCCCCCCGACTCCCACATCTCACTCCCTTCCTTTCCGTGCCTGCCCTAATTCTGGCTGCATTCTGTTCTTGCCTCGTGGGCTCGCTCTTTCTCCTCCCCTTCTCTTCCAATATCATGCAGTCTCTTGAACACTGGGTTTCAACCACTGTACAGAAAAAAGTGAGACAGGAAGAGGGGTTCTGTGCTGTGTGATTCTCCCTAACCACACACACTGAACTAGGGATGACAATGTATCACAAAGCCCAGACTCACAGTCTTGCTGTCCCTTCTCCTCTTCAAAATTTGTTTCCGAAGTATCACCCCTTGCACCTGACATCCCAGCCCTCTTCAGGCCTGCCTCAGCCTCTAACAGCCAGGATCCTACCGACACCAACGCTGCACCAAACCACCCCTCCCCCAAACCCCACCAGGACTAATCTGGGACTCTGCCTATTATTAGGAACACCTTGGATGAAGCCCCTACCCGAGGAATTCTGGGAGTAGCAGCAGAATTTTCAGGCATATGCTTAATTTTGTTGGGGTAGTGGTTGATTACTGTTTTAAATAATCTAGGATTTTTGGGACCTGAAGCTTATACAATCTTGGATACCTTCTTTAAGAAAAAGAATACAAAAATATCTTCTATAAGTTTTACAAAAATATATGACCATGTGAGCACGTTGCTAGCTCCCGCCCCCACCCCACCCGCCAGAGCTTTGGAAGGGGAGTGAAATTGAAGCTTTTTTAGCTTTGTGGCAAATATGCTTCTTCCTGGGAGTACTGGGTACATTTACAGACCTTTATTTTTGACTTTCTATAGATTTTAAAAATCAGTTTGAAGCAGGCAAAGGCCAAAATTTCCCCACCCCTAGGTGGCTCAAATTTCTGAGCCTGAGATTTTATATCTTAAAAATCCATTAAAAGAATACTCAATTTGCAAGAAGTTAGGTGTAGGTATGCTTATATAAAATATTTGGACATGCATAAGTATTTTAAGTGGCCTGAAGGAAGTACATGTATACTGCTTTTGCAAATATTTTCACTTATTTTAAGCTGCGCTACAACCCTGCAAGATGGCTGGTATTTTCCCAATTTCACAGATGAAGAAATTAAGGTTTAAAGAATGTAAGTGGGCCGGGCGTGGTGGCTCATGCCTATAATCCCAGCACTTTGGGAGGCTGAGGATGGGCGGATCACCTGAGGTCAGGGGCCTGGCCAACATGGTGAAACCCTGTCTCTACTAAAAATACGAAAATTAGTCACGCATAGTGGTACACGCCTGTAGTCCCAGCTACTTGGGAAGCCGAGGCATGAGAATCGCTTGAATCTGGGAGGCACAGGTTTCGGTAAACCAAGATCTCGCCACTGCACTCCAGCCTGAGCAACAGATCGAGATAAGATGCTGTCTCAAAAGCCCAGATAATCTGGCTAGAAGTTGCCGCCAGGGGATTTACTAATTAACAAAGAATTAAAATGTGATAAGATGCCCTGAGTATGGGCAACTGGAGAGTGATTTTATCTTTAATGCTGGTAAAGACATTTAGATGTCTTAAAGTGCCTCAAAGTCTAAACTTCTGTTGCCCCCTGTTCTGCTAAAACAAAGAAATGACAGTCAATGGCCTCTATTAGCTTTAACATTCTTTCTGTCTATACTTTTTTATAGAATAAATTTTAGTTTTTGCAGCAGGTTTCACCAGTGAGCCAACATGTGTGTATGATATCAATCACTAGCACTATATGTTAGAGGTCTTGCTTACTGAGACCACTTAGTAAGACCACTTCTCAGCTTACTTCTCGCTTAATGGAGAAATTAAAGAATTACTTTTAGTAGGCCTTTGGGACAGTTCCAGTTTAAGTTGAGTTGAGAGAGTAAAAAACTAACATTTCTTAACCTAACCGTTTTTCTTTCTTTCTCGCAAGTAACAACCACCCACTAGTTTGCCTTTAAAATGCGCCCTCTATTCTTCCCAGGACATTTTTGATTACTTGTCCCAGTTTCCTTGAGTCCTGTATCACAGCTGTCAAAATGCTTGAGCTATTCAGGTGGAGGTAACTTTCAGACATGAACTGATGAAGGGGACAGAGTGCTCAAGAATTCGATTAACAAAGAAAGTACACCTAAATTTAGCATGAAAATGAACTTTTAAAATATTTTTCAATAGGAAGATAAGCAAACATAAAAATGGGTGTGCTTATGTCTATAAACAGGTGCTGTGGCATAGATTGTTATCTGGAAATCAAAGAATAATAGAGCTGTACCTTTAAAAGAGGCCACAGCTGGTTATCAGTGATTCACTCCCAGGTCCCTGCCAAGTGACAAGGCATGTGGCAAGAACAGTTGAATGGAAATCAGGTGATGTGAATTCTAATTTGAGCTCTGCCCTGTTAACCTCGGGCATGCAGGCTGTGTCCTTTGGGCCTTAGTTTCTTGTCTACCTAATGAAGGGTTTGGAGTAGGTTATTCTTCAGTTGTAAGAATCTGCATTCATGAATAACTGTTCAGCATGTGAGTCAGCTCAAGGTATACAGGATTGCTGGAGTGTGGAAGGTATATTGGCTCCTGGCCTTACTGGCAACAAGGCTTAATCTAGTGAACAGAAAGGACCAAACTGGCTACACCCCCACCTAAATGTGCATGATCTCCACGTGCTCTTCCAGCTGGCAGAGTGGGTCAGTAATGAAATTCTAAGCACTGAGCCTAATCAGTTACCCATTACTTAAGTAGAAAATGTCAGGCAGGGCTTAACTCGCCTTCCTATTTTTCTTTGTCTTCCTTTTCTCTGTAAGTTCTCTAACATAAGGAATTTCCATATTGGTGAAAGAATAGAAAAATTGAGTGACAGGCCATGTGTGTTGTAAGACTGATCCAACTGATTGGTTTGCCGTTTGGATTGCATGATAGACATCTGCCGTATGCACTTAAAACACACCTTCAATAGACATTAAAAAGCACACACGGCCAAACACAGTGGCTTACACCTGTAATCCCAACACTTTGCAAGGCTGAGGTGGGAGGACTGCTTGAGCCCAGGAGTTAAAGACCAGCCTGGGCAATATGACAAGACCCCATTTCTGCAAAAAAATTTAAAAATTATCTGAGCATGGTGGCATGCTTCTGTGGTCTCAGCTACTCAGGAGTCTGAGGTAGGGAGATCACTTGAGCCCAGGAAGTCAAGGCTGTAGTGAGCCATGACTGCACCACCACACTCCAGCCTGTGCAACAGAGCAAGACCCTGTCTCAAAACAGATAAACTGGCTGGGCATGATAGCTCATGCCCAGCACTTTAGGAGGCTGAGGCAAGTGGATCACTTGAGGTCAGCAGTTCGAGACCAGCCTGGCCAACATAGTGAAACCCTGTCTCTACTAAAAATACAAAAATCAGCCCTGCATGGTGACACACAGCTGTAATCCCAGCTATTTGGGAGGCTGAGGCAGGAGAACTGCTTGAACCTGGGAGGCAGAGGTTGCAATGAGCCAAGATTATCCCACTGCATTCCAGCCTGGGTGACAGAGTGAGACTGTGTCTTGAAACACACACACACACATACAAAATTTGTTGTCATTTTGGGGGCATGGTGGCATATACCTATAGTCCTAGCTACTTGAGAGGCTAAGGCAGGAGGATCACTTGAGCCCAGTAAGCTGAGACAGAAAGTGAGCTGTGATTGCGCCACTGCATGCCAGCCTGGGCAACAGAGCGAGATACTGTCTCATGAAAATTAAAAAATAAGGAAAGAAAAACATAAGGTTAGATGGCAACTTTAAAATGTGAAAGGAGGATATATAGTTTTCCAAATTCTTTTAGGAGCTATGCCAGCAAAAAGGTTCGAAGACCTGAAGACCATTTTATCAGTGGCATAAACATCTTTAATTTGTCCTTTTCCTTCTCCTACATCTGGTCAATTGATTTTCCCCCCCATATATCAATTTCAGACTCTGCCTGGTTTTTCACTTTCCCATCCATTTTGTTACAGTATTTTTGCCCTCTTGAAATTAGCCCAGTCTCTTGGAGTGAATGCTCCGTGCTCTTACCTACCTCTGTGTCTTTACAACATTATCCTCCCTAGGAATGCCATCTTCTCTTCTCTGTTCAAGAACTGCTCCTCCCTCCCGACTACTGTGGTCGAGATTGATTTCTCTTTTCTCTAACCTCTACAACATTGGCTATTCCATACAGTTAGCACTTAGCATAGAACATCATCGTTTGATTTTGCTCCTTAAGAATAGAAAGCACCTCTTAAAATTCTACCATATTCTTTCTAATGCCTAATGCAATGCTAACCACATAGTGGGTGCTTAATAAATATTGTATTGGCTGCCTAGAGTACAGAGCACTTGTTCTCGAATTCCGTCATTCTTTCAGCCATTCAACTAATACTTTTTGAGAAATTTTGTGTACCAGGAACTGTACTAGGCACTGGGATACGGTAGGGACTAAAGTAGACGACAATCCCTGCTTTCAAAGAATGAAAAGTAAAATATATAGTATGTCAAAAGGTAGTAAGTACTGAGAGGAAAAATAGAAAAAGCAGGAAAGAAGAACAAGAGGTGTGTGATTGTGGGGAAGGGTTACAGGGTGGAGAGGGGTAGTGTTGTACGCAGTTCTAGATAAGATAATTAGGGAAGTCCTCAATGATAAGGTGACATTTTACAAAAGACCTGGGGTGTAGGAAGGACTTGAGCTTCTATGTGGAAAGAGCCTTCCAGGCAAGGAACTCATAAGGTGAAGGCACCAAGGCTGGACCTGCCTAACTAATATTCCAGGAAGGGAGAGCTTTGGGGCTACAGCAGAATGGTGGCGGCCAGATTGAGTGAGAGATAGTCAGAGGACCTTGGGGACCAGGCAGAGGGACAGAACCTGTGGGTGCTGCTGCACTCAGGCTTTTGATCCGAGTGAGAATGGAGGCCTTGAGAGAACTTTGAGCAGAGGAGTGACCTGCTGACTTAAGTTGAATAGGACCCTGAAGATGCTTCATTAAGGCTAGACTGAAGGGAGGCAAAGGCAGAAAGGGCGAGAAGGGTCAGGAGGCAACTATGTATACAAAATGATACCACCTATGGGTAATAATGATATATTAATAATAACAATCCAGAGATAGTGGCAACTCAGACCAGGGGAAGCAGTAGAGGTGAAGAGAAGGGGTCAGTTTTGGATTTATTTTGAAGGCAGAATTGAGTGTCACCTGGGAGCTATTGATGGTTTCTGAGCAGGAGCTAAAGGAAGATTACCTCAGTACAGGACTGCTGGGGAAGACGTGGTGCAGGTGGAGATCAGGTAGGAGGCCACTGCAAGGATTTAACGGTGAGATCCAATAAGGGTCTTCACTGCACATCAGCACAGAAAGAAAGAGTGGTGACGGTCATGGTGGTGATGGTGAGGGAGACTAGAAAGGAGGAATCAACAGGATTTGATGACCAGATATAGAGAACCAATATGAAGAAGGAAAACGCTTTTTTTTCCTCTTTTTTTTTTTTTTTTTTTTTTTTTTTGAGACAGAGTCTTGCTCTGTCACCAGACTGGAGTGCAATGGCGTGATCTCAGGTCACTGCAACCTCCACCTCCCCAGTTCAAGTGATTCTCCTGCCTCAGCCTCCTGAGTAGCTGGGATTACAGGGACACACCACCATGCCCAGCTAATTTTTGTATTTTTAGTAGAGACAGGGTTTCACTATGTTAGCCAGGATGGAACAGATTTTTTCTTTGAGACAGAGTCTCACTCTGTCGCCCAGGCTAGAGTGCTGTGGCGCAGTCTTGGCTCACTGCAACCTCCATCTCCAGGATTCAAGCATTTCTCCTCCCTCAGCCTCCTGAGTAGCTGGGATTACAGGCATGCGCCACCACACCCAGCTAATTTTTGTATTTTTAGTAGAGAAGGGGCTTTCCCATGTTGGTCAGGCTGATCTCGAACTCCTAACCTCGTGATCCACCCACTTGGCCTCTCAAAGCTCTGGGATTACGGATGTGAGCTACCACTCCTGGCCAGGAAAACACATTTTTGAATGTTGTGTGACCTGGAGAATGATACCACTGTTAATTTAAAAAAAAAAAAAAAAAGCCCAGAGAAGGCTGATTATAGGGAGAAATTTATGCTTTAGTTATACAGAGTTGAAGATGGTAATGAAATATCAAATTAAAATTGTCCAGCAAGGAAGTAGGAAATGTGGAACTGAAACTTAAAGAAGTTAGAACTAAAGACGTGGATCTGTCTTTGGCATAAAGATCATATTAAGTTACATGAGAGTAGATGGAGTTTCCAAAGAAGCAGTGTAGCCAGAATAGTGGAGGGCCACAACTGGATCCTGGAGGTCAGCAATATGCAGGAGCCAGAAAAAATGCCTTTGGTGAAAGAGACAGAAAGATGGGTCTATTAAAATTGTAGTCAGCCAACTCATGCCAAAAGTAAGCACAGAGAGTAAGAGGGAACATAGAGAAGCACAGTGGCTGATGCCTGTACTCTCAACACTTTGGGAGGCCGAGGCAGGCAGATTGCTTGAGCTCAGGAGTTCAAGACTAGCCTAGGCAACATGGTAAAACTCGAGTTCTACAAAGAAATTAGCCGGTCCTGTCCACACCTGTAATCCCAGCCACTAGGGAGGCTCAGGTGGAAGGATCGCCTGAACCTAGAAAGTTGAGGCTTACAGTGAGCTGTGAGCATGCAGCAGCCCTCCAGCATGGGCAACAGACCCGTGGCTCACGCCTATAATCCTAGCACTTTGGGAGACCAAGGCAGATGGATCACTTGAGGTCAGGAGTCGAGACCAGCCTGGCCAACATGAAGAACCCCATCTCTACTGAAAATATAAAAATTAGCTGGGCATGGTGGTGCACACCTGTAAAACCAGCTACTTGGGAGACTGAGGCAGGAGAATCACTTCAACTCTGGAAGCAGAGGTTGCAGTGAGTCAAGATTGTGCCAACGCACTTCAGCCTGGACAACAGAATGAGACTCTGTCTCAAAGGGGAAACAAAAAGATCCAGGAGATCCATTCCTAGGTATACACCCAAGAGAACTGAAAACGTATGTTCGCACAAAAACTTGTACATGGGCTCATACCGTAATTCCAGCATTCTGGGAGGCCAAAGCAGGAGGATCGATTGAGGCCAGGAGTTCAAGACCAGCCTAGGCAACATAGTGAGACCCTGTGTCTACAAAACTACATGAATGTTTGTAGCAGCATTCTTCGTAATGCCCAAAACAACCCAATTGTTTGTCAACTGATGAATGGATAGATTATATACAGAGTATCCAGGCTGGGTGTGGTGCTCATGCCTGTAATCCCAGCACTTTGGAAGGCTGAGATGAATGGATCACTTGAGTTCAGGAATTCAAGACCAGCCTGGACAACATATTGAGACCTTGTCTATAAAAAGATTTTTAAATGGTAAAAGAAAATACAGAGTATCCATACAAAGGAATATGATTCAGCCATAAAAAGGAATGAAGTACCAATACATGCTACAACATGGATGGACTTGAAAACAGGCTAACTAAAATAAGCCAGACACAAAAGTCTACGTATTGCATGACTCCATTTATATGAAACACCTAAAATAGGTAAATCTATACAGACAGATTCAGGGTTGCCAAGCTCTGGGAGTTAAGAGAGAATGGGAAATGATTGCTAACGTGTATGGGGTTCTACTTGAGGTGATGAAAATATTCTGAAATTACATAGATAGTGGGGATGGTCGCACGACCTTTTGAATATACTAAAAAACATTACATTTTCCACTTTGAAGGGTGAATTTTTTGGTGAATTGTAGAAAAAACTCCAGCCAACTGTGTATAGTCAGCCCTCCATATTTGTGGGTTCCACACCCGTGGATTCTAAACTGAATAATAATACAATAATAAAAATAAAAAACAATATGCCAAATAGCAGCTATTTGCATAGCATTTACACTATATTAGGTATTATGAATAATCCATAGATGATTTAAAGTATATGTAAAGATGTGCATAGATTACATGCAGTACTACAGCATATCATATAAGGGCGTTGAACATCTGTGGTATCTGCTGGGAGTACTAGAACCAGTCCTTCATGGACACCAACAGATAACTGTATTCAGAACCAATGAAACCAGTGAAAGTTTCAAAAAGAATGCAAACAGCAGGGCAGTCAAGGAAATTAGAGAAGAAAAAAAGACTACTGGATTTGGGCATTAGAAGATGAAAGATTAAAACATTCCATATCAGCATGTAGTCCACAAACTACTCCTAAAAGTTCCTGAGACCTCTTTAAGGAATCTCTTTGGGGTACAAATTATTTTCATGATACTTCTGAGATGTATTTGCTTTTTCACTGTGTTGACACTTGCACTAATGTTGCAAAAGCAATGGTGGTAAAACTGCTGGCCTTAGCACAAATTAAGACAGTGGCACCAAACTGTACTAGTGGTCACTGCATTCTTCACTGCCGCGCACTCACAGTCTAAACAAAGAGCCAGACCAGGTGCGGTGGCTCACACCTGTAATCCCAGCACTTTGGGAGGATGAGGTGGACGGATCACCCGAGGTCAGGAGTTTGAGACCCGCCTGACCAACATGGTGAAACCCCGTCTCTACTAAAAATACAAAAATTAGGTGAGCGTGGTGGCTGGCCTCTGTAATCCCAGCTACTCAGGAGGCTGAGGCAGGAGAATTGCTTGAACCCAGGAGGTGGAGGTTGCAGTGAGCCAAGATTGTGCCATTGTACTCCAGCCTGGGTGATAAGAGTGAGACTGCGTCTCAGAAAAAAAAAGCCAGCTTCACTTAAGAATCCTTGATGAAGTGGTAATTTTTTTGTCAGGGCCTCGCCCAGGCTGGAGTGCAGTGGGGCCATCACAGCTCACTGCCGCCTCGACTTCCTGGGCTCAGGTGATCCTACCTCAGCCTCCCAAGTAGCTGAGGCTACAGGCGTGCACCAGCACACCTAGCTAATTTTTGGTGGTTGTTTGTTTTTTGTTTTTTTTTTAGAAATGGGGGGTTACCGGGTTGCCCAAGCTACATAATGTTAATTTTATCAAATGTCAGTCCTTGAATAAATCTTTTTTTTTTTTTGAAATGGTGTACACCACTACACCAGGTTAATTTTTGAATTTTTAGTAGAGACAGGTTTTCACCATGTTGGCCAGGCTGGTCTGGAACTCCTGACCTCAAGTGATCCTCCTGTCTCAGCCTCTCAAAGTACTAGGAGGCGTGAGCCACCATTCCTGGTCCTAAGTACATCTTTTTAACCTTGTTTGAAGAAATGGGAAATATGAATAAACCACTTCTGCTGCACGCTGGTAGAGTCAATGGTTGTCACGAGGAAAAGCATTGGGCGATTATTGAGTTGCATGTTGATTTAGCAGCTTCCTTTTCCTACCAACCACCATTTTTACTGGAAAGAATGATGGACAAACTATGGTTATTTAGACTTAGGCATCTGGCAGACAGTCTCTTGAAAATGGATGAAGTGAGCCTGTCACTTCAAGGTAAACAAGTGACAATATTTGTAGCCAATGATACCACACTTTCAAGTGAAAATTAGAATTGTGGAAAACTTGTATCCACTCCATGAGCTTGACCGTTTCCCAATATATAAAGACTTTTCTGCTGAAATCAATGGTGAAATTTAAGGAGTATGTTTTTTTGATATGTATTCTAATGAAATATGTTGTTATTTGGAAGATTTGCCTAACAACAGTGAACCAGTATTTTCCAAATGACCCACGTGTGATATTACAAAGTCATGCATGGTAAAATACCCATTCAAAGCCCAAGCGAGACCAGTGGATTTTATTATAACAAAAGTTTCTAACTGTTAAGAAACTACTGCTTGTCGAGTTTTGAGGCGGTATTAAAAGAATGTCCAAAATTATGTCAAAATGCTGATATTTTCTCTATCTGCATAAAGTCAGATTTTCTTTGTATATTTTAACCAAACTAACATGTTACAACAGATTAAATGCAGATGCAGATTTGAGAATCCAGCCATCTTCTATTAAGTCAGACAGAGGCCATCAATTTATGAAAATGTAAACAATGCCATTCTTCTCATTGGATAGCTTTCTTTGATTGTTTTGGAAAATATATTGGTTTTCGTTTAAAGTAAGTTATATTAATGTATAGCAGTTTTACTATTAATATTTTCACTGAATTCATCGTATATT
This sequence comes from Ateles fusciceps, assembly GCA_036589455.1. NCBI lineage: Eukaryota > Metazoa > Chordata > Mammalia > Primates > Atelidae > Ateles > Ateles fusciceps. The sequence goes on from JAZHEH010001593.1 coordinate 2,357,793, forward strand.
TTAATTTACTTTTTAGTTTTATTTTCTTTGTGTGTGTGTGTGTGATACGGAGTCTTCCTCTGCTGCCCAGGCTGGAGAGCAGTGGCACGATCTTGGCTCACTGCACCCCCTGCCTCTCAGGTTCAAGAGATTCTCGTTCGTCAACCTCCCAAGTAGCTGGAACCACAGGCGCCTGCCACCACATCCGGCTGATTTTTGTATTTTTAGTAAAGACAGGGTTTCACCATGTTGGCCAGGCTGGCCTCAAACTCCTGACTTCAGGCGATCCGCCCTCCTCGGCCTCCCAAAGTGCTGGGATTACAAGTGTGAGCCACCGTGCCTGGCCTCTTTAGTTTTCTATTCTTTTTTTTTGTTTGTTTTAAAGACACAGGTTCTCACTATGTTGCCCAGGCTGGAGTGCAGTGGCTATTCACAGGTACAATCCCACTACTGATCAGCACGTGAGTTTTGACCTGCTCCATTTCCAACCTGGGCCGGTTCACCCCTTCTTAGGCAACCTGGTGGTCCCCTGCTCCCAGGAGGTCACCATATTGATGCCGAACTTAGTGCAGACACCTGATTGGCATAGCGCACTACAGCCCAGAACTCCTGGACTCAAGAGATCCTCCAGCCTCAGCCTCCCGCTGGGACTACAGGCACGCGCCACCGCACGCAGCTAGTCTTATTTTCTAACATGGTAGACATTGATATATAGTACCCACATTAACAAAAGTTGTTTGGGATGCTCGATTTTTTTTTTTTTTTTTTGAAACAAGGTCTCACTTTGCTGCCCAGGCTGGAGTGCAGTGGTGCCATTAGGGCTGATTGTAGCGTCTGTCCCCTGGGCTCAGGTGATCCTCCTGCCTCAGCCTCTCAGGTAGCTGGGACTACAGGCACATGCCACCCCACCCAGCTATTTTTTTTTTTTATTTTTGTTGAGACATAGTCTTGCTGTGTTACCCAGGCTGGTCTCAAACTCCTAGGTTCAAGTGATTCTCCTGCCTCAGCCTCCCAAAGCGCTGCGATTACCACTCTAGCCAGATTTACCAGACTTACTGGAAACAGCCCATTTCTGTTTCTTCAGATGAAACCTGACAACTTTAGGATTAATAAGTAATTTCACAACTATTGTACAGGAAATAAGAAAACGTTCCCCCTAGCAATGCAGGTTGTGATAGGTCTGGTCCCTGACACAGACAGCACTTGGAACTGAGTGAAGTCCGGAGACTGAAGAATACAGTTCTATCCACTCCAGGTGCTTGACTACAACCCCTGAAGAGGGCCAAATGAAATGTATCCCAGCAGCTGCTTGAAAGACCACAGCATTTTGAATGCCCCCAGCATCAGGGCTTGTAGAGTTCCCGTTCTAGTAGGAGATCCTCAGGTTTGGAGTGTGTCGAAGCTCATCATCCTTCGTCTGCTAGTAAGTTTCTGAAGGCCCTGCTTTAAACAGTCAAAAAGAAGGAGCAGTAGAGTGCTGCCAGACAAGTTCTTACAAACCTCTGGGTTCTCACACACTGGTCTGGTGCTATCAAAGGTAAGGCATGAACCCTCAATCTCCAAGCTCAGAATTTTATCCTCAGGACTGATTACTGTGGCCTACATTCGGATGTTAGTGGGGCCGTCAGAACCGTGTTTCATGCTGTTAAAAGTGGAGGTCCTTCCCACTCAGATCCACAGAAGCTGACTCCGATGAGTGGGAGGGTGAGCAGGAGGGGCTTCTGTCCTTCTTTATAGTTTCTTCAGGTAACTGTAGCCACCATACTAAGCACTGGCTCCCACAAAACGCATTCAGACTCAGAAACATCTTGTGTGACCACATCCTCCCTAAAAACAGCACATCCCTGAAGGGGTGGCTGGGCAGCCAGGCTCCAAAGCCCGCTGAGCTGAGTGGCAGCCAAGAGCAAGGTTTGGTGTTTACATACTCAAAATCAGCCTGGGTTGTCACAGCAACTCACCCCAGCTCAGCTCCTCCTTCTCCACAGCGGCTTCCTTCCAGGCTTTGCTCTTCTCGTTACTGTCTTAATGTTCCTGGTAACCTGGCCTGCTGCATTCTTTTTATTTTTCTCCCAATTCCTCCACCTTCTTATCATGTGTTTGCTAATGTGCAATACTTCACCTGTTTGGAACTCAATAGCCTCCCCCTCCCCCCAAAACGCAGCTGGAAATAAGAAATAGCACACAAAGCCTCTAAGTGGCTAGAACAGATGTGACTAGGCCTATGCACTAAGTCCATAAGGAAAGCACCCAAGCCCCTTGCTTTTGTCTTAAATCTTTTTTTTACACCTTCAAAATAAAGTTATGGTTTCTAAGGCCTGCAGTAAATTAGGAATAGGGAGAGGAACTATTAGCAGGCACCCCGAAAGCTGAAGAGGTGACTGTTTATCCCAGAGTAGCCAGGAAAGGGACAGGCAGGCTAGAAGAAATGGACACAAGAACTCAGGACAGTATAGGCCTTATTAGAGTCGGGCAGACAATTTCACATACCTCATAAAGCCATCATGACTTTAGAATAGCTATGATCCAGACACCTAGAAAATGATAAATTAGATTCAACATAAGGAGGCAGAGTAATATGTGTGGTGTTTTTTAATTTCAAACATTCCAAATGGTTAAGGGTTTTCATGCTTAAAGAGGCAAACTTAGCTATCTAGAACTTATTTATGCGTGCTCTAGATAATTAGGATCTACTCTGTCTTATATTTTTATTCATTTATACCCCATTACTAAAAAAATAAAAATAAAGCAAAAGATTGAAGGCATTGGCTTTCAGTCTATATACTTTCTAGTTCCTGGCTCTGGTTCTTAGCAATATTTGCTGCTAACCTTGTATTCTGTCTCTGCCAAATTTCTCCCCATGTGAAATGTACGAGACTTGATCCTATTTATTTGCTCATTCATCTGCCCGAAAGGGTCATAGATGTCTCCCCCTCCCTTGAGCTAGTAATCCTATATCCCATCATCTCAGCCAGCTAGAAAATGAACCATCATATGTCACCTCCTCCCCAATTACATGCTCCATAAACAGAATACTTGGCATATAGCAGCATTTACTAAACACTTGGTGAATGAATACATGAGCCATAATCCACAAGATATCTGTAAAATAAACTGCAGTTGACCCTTGAACAGCGCAGGGCCTAGGGGAGCCCACCCCTTGTACAGTCCTCATACAACTTTTTTTTTTTTTTTTTTTGAGAGTCGTTGTCGCTGCCCAGGATGGAGTGCAATGGCGTGATCTCGGCTCACTGCAACCTCCACCTCCTGGGTTCAAGCGATTCTCCTACCTCAGCCTCCCAAGTAGCTGGGATTACAGGCACCCGCCACCATGCCTGGCTAATTTTTACATCTTTAGTAGAGACAGGGTTTCACTGTGTTGGCCAGGCTTGTCTTGAACTCCTGACCTCAAGTGATCTACCTGCCTCAGCCTCCCAAACGGGAATTACAAGTGTGAGCCACCACACCTGGCCCACACATGTAACTTTTGACTCTCCAAAAACTTAGCAACTAATAGAAGACTTACCAATAACATAAACAAGTTGATTAACATGTATTTTGTATGTTGTACGTATTATATACTGTATTTCTTACCATAAAGTAAACTAGAGAAAAGAAAATGCTATTAAAATTATAAGGAAGAGAAAATATACTTACTCTTCATTCAGTGGAAGTAGATCAGCATAAAGGTCTTCCTCCTCATCATCTTCAGGTTGAGCAAGCAAGGAGGAGGAGAAAGGGAAAGGATTGCCATCTCAGCAGTGGCAGAGGCAGAAGGAAGTCGAAGGGGACCCATGCTGTTCAAAACCATGTTGGTCAAGGTTCACCTGTACTTGTATGAAGCTATAAATTTAATTAAGAGCCTAGTCCATTATGGGAACAGTAATTTAAAAAAACACCAGTTGCCTGGGCGTGGTAGCTCACACCTGTAATCCTAGCGCTTTGGGAGGCCAAGATAGGTGGACCACCTGAGATCAGGAGTTCGAGACCAGCCTGTCCAACATGGTGAAACCCCATCTCTACTAAAAATACAAAAATTAGCCAGGGTTGGTGGCGGGCGCCTATAATCCCAGCTACTCGGGAGGCTGAGGCGGGAAATCCCTTGAACCCCAGAGGCAGAGGTTGCAGTGAGCTGAGATCGTGCCATTGCACTCAAGCCTGGGCAAAAAGAGACAAAACTCCGTCTCAAAAAAAAAAAAAAAATCCACCAGTTGATCCTGGCACAAGAAGATCAAATGGTAGATATACTGTCATGTGGGAAAAGTAGGACACACATCAGTACATTTTTTTGGTTGGTTGATTTTTTTGAGATACAGTCTCACTGTGTCGCCCAGGCATGATCTCAGCTCACTGCAACCTCAGCCTCCCGGAGTCAAGCGATTTTCCTGCTTCAGCCTCCTGAGTAGCTGGGATTACAGGCGCCCGCCACCACATTCGGCTAATTTTTTATATTTTTGGTAGAGATGAGGTTTCACCATGTTGGCCAGGCTGGTCTCGAACTCCTGACCTCAAGTGATCCACCTGCCTCAGCCTTCCAAAGTGCTGGGTTTATAGGTGTGAGCCACTGTACCCAACCAGTACAGGTTTTTTTTGTTTGTTTGTTTTTTGTATTTTTAGTAGAGACGGTTTCACCAGGCTGGTCTTGAACTCTTGACCTTGTGATCCACCTGCCTCGGCCTCCCAAAGTGCTAGGATTACAGGCGTGAGCCACGGCACCCGGCCAGTTGTTTTTTTTTTTTTTTAATGTATGGGGAGAAAATTACTAGAAGGACATAAAACACTGCACTTACATAATTTGAAGGCAAGAATCACAGCAACTCATTAGGCACAGTGGCTCACACCTGTAATCCCAACACTTTGGGAGGCCAAGGCAGGAGGATTGCTTGACCCCAGGAGTTCAGGACCAGCCTGGGCAACATAGTGAGACCCCCATGTCCACAAAAATTACAAAATAACTAGCCAGGCATGGTGGCAGGCACTTGTGGTCCCAACTACTCAGGAGGCTAAGGTGGAAAGATCGCTTGAGCCCAGGAGATCAAGGCTGTCGTGAGCTATGAGCATGCCACTGCACTCCAGCCTGGGTGACAGAGCAAGACCCTGTCTCAAAATAAACAAAAATAAAAGCAAGAATTGCAAAAAGTATAAACCATGACCAACTCGAGAGAATAATCAATGAAAGAATAGGCAGAGTGTCTTTGCAAAAAGCAGTTGGGAGATTCCCATCCTCCACATATGCACTAGTGGCGTAGGAATGTTGCCAGGCATGGCAGCCAGACCTCTAGATAGAACCCTGAAGGTGAGTCTGCAGGAAAACCACTAATACGCTCATTTTAGTTTAGGAATACCAAACGTTACTGACCATTTTTAATTCAGTAAGCAACCCCTGGCCGTGTATAATCAGTTCATGACCCATCAGGAGATCCTCTATGGTTCACTCATGGCCTTTGGACTATACTCTGAATCATGGCTTTATAGAAGACATTTTTCCAGTATGCTTAAACGGATTTTAGAGCTTGGTTGATGCCCCGCATTACAGACTGTGAGGAGTATCTCCACACGTCTTGTAACTGCTATATATGCAGTCAGCAATCCCAGGATTTAGCCGATACTAATTGATATTTGTCCTCATCCGATAATCCTGTGCTAGCGAGATAGATCACAAAATGTAAATCAGTGTTTCTGGAGCATAGATGGGCACCCTCAAATCTTCGTATCTTGTTTTTTAACAATGACGAGGTCTCGCTCTGTTGCTCAGGCTGGTGTCAGACTCCTCGACTCAAGCAGTCCTCTTGCCTCAGCCTCCCAGAATGCTCGGATTATACGTGGGAGCCACCACGACTGGCTTCCTTGTATCATTTTTTAAAAATTCACGTAAGAGAAAATTGCTGGCAATAGTTCATAGGCTATAAATGAAACCTAGTCTTAGGACCCAGCTTTATATTGCCTCAATCAAATATTAATAGCTTCAGTTCAAAATTTGTATTTACAAAGAAACTTTTGGTTCTTGGGGATACTGTTATTATCTTCTCTGTTGCCATCATAGTGTGTGTGTGTGTGTGTGTGTGTGTGTGTGTGTGTGTGTGTGTGTTTCTCTCTCTGGGCCGCATTTCATGCCAGATAAACTTCCAAACCAAATTGGGACAGCACCAGGCACAAATAACCCTCTTCTGATCTTTCTCCCCCATCTAGGTTACCCCTTTGCTTTGTTTTATCGGCATTACCTTTTCTACAAGGAGAGCTACCTCATCCACCTCTTCCATACCTTTACAGGCCTCTCAATTGCTTATTTTAACTTTGGTGAGTAAACTAAGTTAGCAGTCACACTGCAATTAGAGGGAACCTGGGAAGGAACAGACTTGAACAAAATTTCCTTGAGAGAATCTGATGGGTAGGGAAGTTATAATGTTCCTGCTTGCAAAGAGGGTTGTATGGACAGAAACACACCTTAACTTTTCCTTTTTCCCTTTCATGTACATTCTTCTGTCAGATAAAAACATTTTGAGGGTGGTTACCCTTGCCAGACCCCATCAACAGAGAATCCTCAGTTTCTCTCTGATATGGATGTAACTGAATGTCCAATCCAAGCAATCCCCCACTTAGATTCATTCTTCACTTCAGACATTCAAAAACACAGTAACAAGCTGGGTGTAGTGGTACTTGCCCAGAATTTCAAGGCTGTAGTGAGCTATGATTGAGCTACTGCACTCAAGCGTGGATGACAGAGCAAGTCTCATCTCTAAAAAAAACAAAGAAAAGAAAAGAAATGCAGTAACACCCTAATAATCTCTTATATTCATACAATAAATTTCCATCTTCTCCTCCAAAACATGATGTTATTCTGAAAATAAGATCCTGATGCCAGTGTTTTTTCTTTATATACTGTGTTGTGATTGGAAGTCTCAGGACGAGTGAGAGTGTAAAACCCAGGCTAAATTCTCTCTTCTTGCATCCAGGAAACCAGCTCTACCACTCCCTGCTATGTATTGTGCTTCAGTTCCTCATCCTTCGACTAATGGGCCGCACCATCACTGCCGTCCTCACTACCTTTTGCTTCCAGATGGTAACTTCTTTCCCTTAGCAGTTCAGGCTACAGCTGACAGCAGTTCAGGGGACAGGGGTAGGCAGGGGACTGTGGTATAGAAATTAGCAGACCTAAGGCCAGGCGTAGTGGCTCACACCTGTAATCCAAGCACTTTGGGATGCCTTTGGGAAGATCACGAGGTCAGGAGTTCGAGACCAGCCTGACCAACATGGTGAAACCCTGTCTCTACTAAAAATACAAAAATTAGCTGGGCCTCGTGGCCCGTGGCTATAATCCCAGCTGCTCGGGAGGCTAAGGCAGGAGAATCGCTTGAACCCAGGAGGCGGAGGCTGCAATAAGCCAAGATGGCACCACTGCACTCCAGCCTGGGCAAGAGAGCGAGACTCCATCTCAAATAAAAAAAAGAAAGAAATTAGCAGACCTAATTTCTAACCCCCTCTCCCAGCACCCAGCAGTATGACTTCGGGTAGGTGGCTTATCATCGGCCCCAAGCGTTCCATCCACAGATTGTAATGGTAACTCTTTGCCTGTCTCGAGGAAGGGCTACCAGCTAACCCTTTGCATACTGTGTCATTAGGCTCTTTGATTTAGCCCACTATCCAGAAGGAGAGTCACTTCAAGGCAAGATAGAAAAGCAACAGAATGAGTTAAAGAAGCTAAGCATAGGCCGGGCACAGTGGCTCACACCTGTATTCCCAGCACCTTGGGAGGATAAGGCAGGCAGATTGCTTGAGTCCAGGAGTTTGAGACTAGCCTGGGCAACATGGTGAAACCCAATCTCTACAAAAAAAAAAATACAAAAATTAGCCCTCCAGCCTGGGCAACATGGTGAAACAAACAAAAAAATAAATAAAAATTGGCCGGGTGAGGTGGCATGTACCTGTGGTCCCAGCATCTAAATTCTCATCTCAGTTTAGTCCTCATTTTGCCAAGAAGCCTTGAGCAACTCTCTTCCCATTATAGGTTCTCAGCACCTCTATGTGTAGGAATTTATTAAGGCTTTTAATGATGGGATGAGGAGAAAGGAAAAAGGAAAGAGAACATTGAATTTCAGAGCAGGGAAAAGAAACAGCAGTGATGGTAGAATAAACACTTCCACCTCTCCTAGGTCTACCTTCTGGCTGGATATTATTACACAGCCACCGACAACTACGATATCAAGTGGACAATGCCACACTGTGTTCTCACTCTGAAGCTGATTGGTGAGTGATGGGCACTGCCTTCCTTCCTTACGTGTAGGTCCCTCCCCAATCTCGCCAAAAACTTCCTCGGCACCCCCCGAGCATACACTCCTGGCTGCACTCAGTCCACAGGCCACGTCCTCAGTGTCCTCTCCCCACCACCCTACCCACCCGTTCTCTCTCTGCTCAGGTTTGGCTGTTGACTACTTTGACGGAGGGAAGATCAGGTAAGTACCCGTTCATCTGCAGAGAGGTTCAAGACTTAATGAAAGGGAAGAAAAAGGCTGTTAACAAAAGACTGAACCCAAATTCCAGAGCAGAGCCTCTCCCTCACTCTCCAGCCTGTACAATCTCCCTTTCAGACAGCACTGAGCAAGGATCAACAAGTCTAATTTGCCCAGGATCCAGCTCTTGCACAGAGTCCAGAGATCAATGCCAGCAAGGCATTTGCTAAAGCAGCAGCCGCCAGCTGTTAACGCTTATGCACACACATGCCCGTTTCCACAAGAAGCAACTCTGTCATCCCCCAAAGAGGAGGCTATTTGAAGAACCCCAGTCAGTGGGGCACGAGGGTGGGGAACACTCAAACTGGCTCTCGGGGGGAGATTCAAGGCTATCCTAACGATGCATTCTCTTCTTGGCATAGAATTCCTTGTCCTCTGAGCAACAGAAATATGCCATACGGGGTGTCCCTTCCCTGCTGGAAGTTGCTGGTTTCTCCTACTTCTATGGAGCCTTCTTGGTAGGGCCCCAGTTCTCAATGAACCACTACATGAAGCTGGTGCAGGGACAGCTGACTGACGTACCGGGAAAGATACCAAACAGGTAATTGCCCCTCTTGGCCCAGATGTCCATGTAGGTATCTCACTCACTCTGAAGTGACTCTTCTGAAAGCCACATTCTCCAGCATGGTCCTGGCATAGAGACCTATGTCACACAGGCCCTGGACTGTTGTAATGGACACTCTGTGCCAGGAGTGGGCCCTTTGTAGCTTAGGGTTCTTCCAGCTATCTATTCTGATACTAGTACAAACATAAAAATCCATGTTTGTGCCACAGGAGTGTGCCTGCACCAATCACATTTCTGCCCTTAAAGCCCATTTTCGTATATATATGAAATATATATAAGCTAGATACAGATAGAGATACAGGCTAGGCACAGTGGTCTCACCTCTATAATCCCAGCACTTTGGGAGGTTAAGGTAGGAGGATCGCTTGAGCCCAGGAGTTCTAGACCAGTCTGGGCAACACAGAGAGACCCTGTCTCTACAAAAAATACAAAATTAGCAGGCATAGTGGCATGCATCTGTAGTCCCAGCTACTTAGGAGGCTGAAGTGAGAGGACTGCTTGAGCCCAGGGAAGGTGGGTCAAGGCTGCAGTGAGCTTTGATCACACAACTGCACTCCCTTCTGGGATACATAGCAAAATCCTGTCTCAAAAGTACTTATTTATCAGTAGGAAATGTAGGAGGGCACAGTGGCTCATACCTGTAATCCTAACATTCTGGGAGGCCAAGGCAGGAGGGTCACTTGAGGCCAGTTCAAGACCAGCCTGGGCAACATAGTGAGACCTCCATCTCTACAAAAAATTTAAAAAATTATGCAGGCAAGGTGGTACATGCCTATAGTCCCAGCTACTCACGAAGGTGAGGCAGGAAGATTGCTTGAGCCCAGGAGTTCAAGGCTGCAGTGAGCAATGGCTGTGCCTCTGTACTGCAGCCTGAGTGGCAGAGCAAGACCCTATCTCTAGAAAATAAAAAAGGAAAGAAGGTAAAAAAAAATTGTTTAATTGCCAAAATTCCTTCACTGAGAACTTGTCCATCCTGTGTTTCAGCATCAATTCAACCAAGAAATGAAGGAGCAGATTCAAAGTGGTTATTTTTATTATCTTACATCCACTGGGTTTTAGTCCCAGTGGAGATTGTGAAACCTGGTGAGATCTTGAGATCAGTAGCATCCCTGAGGGGGAAACACAAAACTGGTCCACTGTCTGCTGCCCTGACCTGCCCACAACTCTTAAGAGGTTTGCAGTCCCTATTCCTTATAGCCAGCCATAGAGATCTTTCCCTAAACAGTAAACACTTTCGGCAGCAGAGCTTCTCATCCCATTCCAGGTAGACAACCACACCCCCAGACACTCCTCTCCATAACTGAAGGTCAGAGGGTGAAGGGAATAGTCTCTGCTCTCTGTGACCAGGAACTCTACTCCTTCCTTTCCAGCACCATTCCTGCTCTCAAGCGCCTGAGTCTGGGCCTTGTCTACTTGGTGGGCTACACTCTGCTCAGCCCCCACATAACAGAAGACTATCTCCTCACTGAAGACTATGACGTGAGTGTCTCCTAAAGTAGCAGCAGCATCACTGCACCAGAGCTAGAAAATGGACAGGCAAGGATCCCTATAGATAGCAGAGAAGTAGGAAATATGGTCTACGAATGCATATGGTTTTGCTCTAGATCGGTGAGTTGGTATCAATGCCAGCCGGGCCGGGACACTGAATGAAGCTTCGCGGGCACAGGGCTGTGCCAGGTGCACATTTAGCACCCCTCGCCTTCTCTAGGAGCCGTTCCTAGCTTGCCTTATCACATCCACGTGACCCCTCAGAGCACAGCAGCTTTGATTCTCCAGGCTATTTTCTTTTCTTGACTGATAAATTTGGGCATTTCTAGGGAATTCAGAGAAACCAAGGGAAGAAGGGAAGTGCCGGCTTTTGCTCCTGCCCAGCTGAAAGGCTTGAAAGAGATCAGTAATTCTGGGCAGGCGTCTCTCCCTTAAATTAAAATCCAGTGTGGGCCCCTCCGTACTTAACATTCCAAAAACTTTGCCAACAAAGGCAAACGGTAGAGAAGTTAAACAGTGCTGCCCTTGGGACTCTCAGGGAAAGGTGAATGGATAGTCTCCAGGCCCTCCACTTATTCCTCTCTGCCTGTTGTGAAGGCAATCAGGCCAGACTACTGGGGACATCTGGCAGCAGGACTTAGGCAGATGTGAAGTAGCCAGCCACAAGTGAAAAGGCAGTGCTAGGAGAAACGGCCTTGTCATGCAGCGTCCCTAATGCACTGTGCTTTCTTCTCTCAAGAACAACCCCTTCTGGTTCCGCTGCATGTACATGCTGATCTGGGGCAAGTTTGTGCTGTACAAATATGTTACCTGTTGGCTGGTCACAGTAAGTAGAAAAGTTGAAACAGGGTCCCATTTAGACAAGCCGTGGGGGCTGGTGTGGGGGAGTGGCAGGAGCCCTAACTGACCTGTTCCCTCTCAGGAAGGAGTATGCATTTTGACGGGGCTGGGCTTCAATGGCTTTGAAGAAAAGGGCAAGGCAAAGTGGGATGCCTGTGCCAACATGAAGGTGTGGCTCTTTGAAACAAACCCCCGCTTCACTGGCACCATTGCCTCGTTCAACATCAACACCAACGCCTGGGTGTCCCGGTGAGCTGCTGGAGGGGGAGCCTGGACCCTGGTTCCTTCCTTCCACTGTCTTCCCAGATTGAAGGGCAGAGGTGTACCATGTCACCCCTATGCATCTTTCCCACCTGGTCAGAACCCCGTCACTCATATACACTGACTTTGACCCCCACCTACTCCCCTCCCCCAAACCGTTCCTGTCTTACTTGAAAACAAGGCAAGCTATAAAAGTGCCTTGAGCCCTGAGTGTTATTCCAGCTCTGCCACTGGACTCACGTCCTCCACTGCCCTGTTTATAAACAGCTTTACTTGTTTGTCCCCCGCCACTAGTGTGGGCAGCTTGAGGAGAGTCTGGTTCACCACTGAGCTGAGCATCAGCACTCAGTCACTGCTGCTGAACCAAGTGGCTCCTGCTTCCAGCTTCGCCTTGAGTCTGCCTTCCATCTCTAAAATTAATCAGTGAGTCAGCACTGACTCCTGTACCCCTGGGGGGCTACACGTGGCAGCCCACCAGCACTCCACTCTGATCCTCAGGGTGTGAGGACCCAGAGGCAGGTGGCAGGATGCAAGAACCCGTCAGTTTGAGGGTCATCCCACCCGCCCTTTTCTCCAGCTACTTCTTCAAACGACTCAAGTTCCTTGGAAATAAAGAACTCTCTCAGGGTCTCTCGTTGCTATTCCTGGCCCTCTGGCATGGCCTGCACTCAGGATACCTGGTCTGCTTCCAGATGGAATTCCTCATTGTTATTGTGGAAAGACAGGTAGGCCTCCAGGGTGGGGGGTGAAGGGGAATATGAGGGACAAGACACTGATGAGCTTCTCTTCCCTCCCCAGGCTGCCAGGCTCATTCAAGAGAGCCCCACCCTGAGCAACCTGGCCGCCATTACTGTCCTCCAGCCCTTCTACTATTTGGTGCAACAGACCATCCACTGGCTTTTTATGGGTTACTCCATGACTGCCTTCTGCCTCTTCACGTGGGACAAATGGCTTAAGGCAAGTGAAGGCCTGCTTGTGAGGTTGGGAGGGTCTCACTGCAACCTTGGGCAGCTAGGGATACTCCAGGCCTGTCTACCTCAGTGGCCTCTCTCTCCACAGGTGTATAAATCCATCTATTTCCTTGGTCACATCTTCTTCTTGAGCCTACTATTCATATTGCCTTATGTTCACAAAGCAATGGTGCCAAGGAAAGAGAAGTTAAAGAAGATGGAATAATCCATTTCCCTGGTAAGTAAATACAGCTAAGCTACTACCAGGTTACAGAACAGAGCAACACACTGGAAAAAATTACAAATTTGGGTGCATTACAAGGATTAGCCTGGCTACTAAGGGACACAGTACGGGCACTGACTACTGTGATTTATTGAAGCATGCTAGGAAACATCTGGAAAGGCTACAGACCAGGAACTAGGGGACTAACTAACCAGCCTTCCAACCACATCTTGTCTTGCAGGTGGCCTACGCAGGACTGGTGCAGAAACTACTTGTCTCCCTTTCATAGCACTCCTTCGCCCCAGAGCAGAGAACGGAGAAGCCACGGAGGTGGAAGATCCGATGCTTCCAGCTGTGCCTCTGCTGCCAGCCAAGTCTTCATTTGGGGCCAAAGGGGAACTTTTTTTGGAGACGCAGTCTCGCTCTTTGCCCAGGCTGGAGTGCAGTGGCGTGATCTCAGCTCACCACAACCTCCACCTCCCGGGTTCAAGCGATTTTCCTGCCTCAGCCTCCCGAGTAGCTGGGAATACAGGCGCGCCACCATGCCCAGCTACTTTTCGTATTTTCAGCAGAAACGGGGTTTCACCATGTTGGCCAGGCTGCTCTCGAACTCCTGACCTCAAGTGATCTGCCCACCTCAGCCTCCCAAAGTGCTGGGATTACAGGTGTGAGCCACGGCGCCTGGCCCAAAGGGGAAACTCTTGTGGGAGGAGCAGAGGGACCTACATCTCCCCCTCTGGCTCCCCCATGCACGGTTGCCTTATCTCTCCTCCTCTAGCCAGGAATCTGTTGTGTTTTTCTTCTGCCAATTTACTATGATTGTATATGTGCCGCTACCGTCACCCCCCCCCCCATGGGGGGGTGGAGAGGGGTGCAAGGCCCTGCCTGCTCCACTTTTTCTACCTTGAAACTGTATTAGATAAAAATCACTTCTGTTTGTTCAGTTTTTCACCACCAGCATTCCTGACTGCTCTTTCACAGTTCTCCATCCCTGCTATGGCTGATAATCAGGGTTCTCTCCTTGAGAGCACAGGAATGTAGGAGCTAAAGCCTGCCTTCAGAGCATGGAACCAAACTGCTAACAACCTCATCTCTGTCCCTGAAGTCCCAGGGGAACAAACAGTTTTACACCATTGGATACTTTAGGAACCCCCCGAAACAACCAGGTTTGCAAGAGCAGTATTCATAGGATAAACAAATAGCAAATGTACAGCCTTGGTTCCCCAAACTCCACAGTCTCAGTGCAGAAAGATCATCTTCCAGCAGTCAGCTCAGACCAGGGTCAAAGGATGTGACATCAACAGTTTCTGGTTTCAGAACAGGTTCTGCTACTGTCAGATGACCCCCCATACTTCCTCAAAGGCTGTGGTAAGTTTTGCACAGGTGAGGGCAGCAGAAAGAGGATAGTTGCTGATGGACACCATCTTCTCTGTATACTCCACACTGACCTAAGGAGAGAACAGTTTTGTCAGCCACCTCTGTCACTCAGCAGCTGTTCAACCCTTCCTTAGGGCAGGAAAACTACGGCTAAGCTAATGTTTCAACTGTGCTGTGTAATATCGAATTCCTGCAAAGGATGAAGAAGGTCCTAACTGTGACTATTACAAATATGGCAGCAGTCCTCAAAGGATGCACCCTGGGGCAGGGTATGGAACCGTCATGTGTCTTCTAGCTCATTGTAAGCATTGTTAAAATGCCTATTGTTCTGGGAATTCTTAAGTTCAGCTCTACCAAGAATCTCAGACCTTACCTTACCATGGGCAAAGGCCCCCACCACAAAAACAACAGGATCACTGCTGGGCACTAGCTCACGCAGATCACTGACAGCCGGGATGGAGAAAGAAGTGCCAACCTTCATACATCCAACTGGAAAGTGATCTGATACTGGATTCTTAATGACCTAAAGTGAAAAAGAGAAAAGTCAGCCTCAAAAACATTCCCAGAACCAAACTTCAACAAGTAGATTTCAATATCTCACCTTCAAGAGCTTCTGGGGGCCATCAGCGGCTCTAACACTGAGCTTGTGTAAAAGCTGAACTAGAAAGGGGAAAGAGAGTTCAGAGCTAGATGGAGACCACAGTCCTTCTGTCCAGTCATCGAACAAGGAAAACCCCATAGGTAAGATGGATTCCCTGTGTGCTTTATATCCAGACTGGACTCCTGAAATGTCAGGAACAAACAGCTGCCAAGCATGTGGCTACCTGTACAATGACAGGTTCAGACTCCCATTTTCACTCAGCAGGGAAGCTACTGCAAGAACAGGAGAGTGGAGTTTCCACAAACAGAAAAATAATACGAGTCCTTGTCCTAGTTATTAATCATGTCCTCCCTTAAAAAAATCCCACATTTAGTTCTCCCTTTTCCTCTTCCCCCTTCTTCTCTACTACCACGTTCATTCTGAACTTTGTTCTAAGGTTTCTTACCCATGAGGCCACAAAAGCGGTCAAAGGTTCTGGGAATTCGGGTCTGGGGGTTCACTTCAATCAGAACATTCTTCTGTGTGTGGATATAAACCTGCAGCAAGCCAGCTCGGTTCAGGGGACTATCCATCAGCATCAGCAAACTCTGACCAAAGCAGAAACCAAGGCATGGTTAAGGCTGAAGAGACCCTTCCATACAGAGACTCAAACGGCTGTGAGCGTTGTCCCTGGAGTTACCTGGTGGGCTATGTCTGGCCGCACTTCCCCAGGGTCCCGTCCATTCTTCAACAATATAGACTTGTGCTTGTCACAGTTGAGTAGCTCGTATGTCTTCCCTACCTGAAGAACAGGGAACAATGACCAAAGAACACCATAAGCTTGTTACCTAGCCCCGTGATTCTTGAGGTGTGGTACCCAAACCACCAGCAGCAGTTGCACCTGGAAACAGGCAAATTCTCAGGTCCACTCTAGACCTACTAAACCAGAAACACTGGAGGTGGGGCCCAGCAAGTCCAGAAGATTACGTGCAGCTGTATTTGCACTACCCAGTAAATGGTCTTAGAGGGAAACAGGAGAAGGGCACAACCTGTGACTTCACATTATCTACCAATACACTGGACTTACTTTTAAAACCTGTGGCTGCTAGGCAAAGCTAATAAGACATCCTGGAACCAAGCAGGAGTTAGTAGTTAGTGAGCAAGGCTGAATGCTGTGTTTATGACAGGAGCAGTATGTATGTACTCTCCAAAATATAGTCACTACCTTCAGTTTGCTTACATCAAACATGCACTAAGTGAAGAGCTGCAAATCAGAACAGGAAGAAGTGTAAAAATTCTAATGATGCAGGAGGCAATTTAATCAAAAAAACTCTCAGAAGTAAAATGAAGAGGGGTTACTCCCAGTTTTAAGATTGGCATGAGGGCGGGACATGGTGGCTCACACCTGTAATACCAGCACTTTAGGAGGCTGAGGCAGGCAGATTACTATAAGGTCAGGAGTTCAAGACCAGCCTGGGCAATATGGTGAAACCCCGTCTATACTAAAAATACAAAAACTAGCTGGGCATGGTGGCACACGCCTGTAGTCTCAGCTACTTGGGAGGCTGAGACAGAAGGATGGCTTGAGCCCAGGAGACGGAGGAGACTGCACAACTGCACACCAGCCTGGGTGACAGAGCAAGACCCTGCCTCAAAAAACAAAAAAGGCTGGGCGCAGTGGCTCACGCCTGTAATCCCAGCACTTTGGGAGACCGAGGCGGACAGATCACGAGATCAGCAGATCGAGACCAGAGTAGCCAACATAGTGAAACCCCGTCTCTACTAAAAATACAAAAAAAATTAGCCTGGCATGGTGGTGGCGTGCGCCTATACTCCCAGCTACTCAGGAGGCTAAGGCAGGAGAATCGCTTGAACCCGGGAGGTGGAGGTTGCAGTTAGCCGAGATCGCGCCACTACACTCCAGCCTAGGCGACAGAGCGAGACTCCGTCTCAAAAAATAAAGAAAATGAGTACTACCATCCCAGGATGTCAAATCAACAGACAGCCAACCAAGCCACCTTTCTACGAAAGCATTTTTCACCCCTTTCTGCTTTCTCCATCTACTCTGAGCCCCTCACCCTCATTCCACGGAGTCCCAACCTGCGATTTACTAGTTCACTTCCTTTCCCAAACTACCTTGACTGTCTCCAGACTGGCCCCTTCCAGCACCACAATAAGCCTACGGCCTCCGATCTTGTTTCCTGCCCCGACTCGGGGCCGCTTGGGGGCCACAGCATCCCAGTCTTCTGCCTGCTCCCCCACCGCTTCGCTCACGAGGCTTGAATCCACCACTGGGCGCGGCCATCTTGCAACCAGACCGGAAGTTGCGCTAAAGCTCTTAAAGGAGAACCCCGCGGCTTTTAATCACAAATTTCCTTCCGGCTGCCATTTTGAAAGTGGGCTTGGAAATGGCGATGACTTGCTGTCTTGCGCTGCCCTCCCTGGGAGGGCAGCCTTCCAGAAAGGGCCGGGACTTCCGGATGCGCGATTCCTGTGCGCAAAGTTCGGGTCCGTAGTGGGCTCAGGGGGAGGGTTTCGAAGGGAGCGCACTTCCGGTGCCCTTTCTTTTACCAGCATTTCGGGTCCGAACCCTCGTGTGAAGGGTGCAGTACCTAAGCTGGAGTCGAGTAGAGGCGGGCCGGCACCCCATTCTCCCTTCTGGTGCCGCCAGCCTCAAGATTAGACATGGCCCAGAACTTGAAGGACTTGGCGGGACGGCTGCCCGCCGGGCCTCGGGGCATGGGCACCGCGCTGAAGCTGCTGCTGGGGGCTGGCGCCGTGGCCTATGGTGTCCGCGAATCCGTGTTCACCGGTGAGCAACCTTCGCCCGCTCGCCGGACCCTTCCAGTCCCTCCCGCAAACCCCTTGCTGTGTCTTACCCGGTCCCCGCGCCCCACCGGAGTCTAGCACTTACTCTGAGCAGCGGCCTGGCCTGATCACCACCCCTCTCCCCCACAGTGGAAGGCGGGCACAGAGCCATCTTCTTCAATCGGATCGGTGGAGTGCAGCAGGACACTATCCTGGCCGAGGGCCTTCACTTCAGGTAATGGCGGCCAGAGCCGACTGACCCTGACCTTTCACCCTTGACGCCGACCCAGCAGTGGCTATCGTTGGACGTGCAATAGGATTCAGAGCTGCTCTTTTCCCTCCTCATCCCCGCTCCCAGGACAGTGGGTGCTGCGCCAACCTGCAGCAGTACATAAACTGTTGCTTTCCAGAGGGACAAGAGAATCTGTTCTTGTCTGTAGTGATGGGGAGGAGCAGGCCAAAAAACACGTGGTGAGGGAAAACCGGACAAAGCTAGTGAAACTTCGGTCTCTCTTTTTTTCCGCCCCCCTTGAGAGAGAGTCTTGCTCCATCGCCCAGACTGGAGTGCAGTGGCGCGATCTCTGCTCACTGCAGCCTCCGCCTCCTGGGTTCAAGTGATTCTCCTGCCTCAGCCACACGAGTAGCTGGGATTACAGGTGCCCACCGCCACGCCCCGCTAATTTTTGTATTTTAGTAGAGATGGGGTTTCACTATGTAGGGCAAGCTGGTCTGGAACTCCTGACCTCAAATGATCTACCCGCCTCGGCCTCCCAAAGTGCTGGGATTACAGGCGTGAGCCACTGCAGCCTCTTAATACCTATTCCTGTCCCGTCCAGGATCCCCTGGTTCCAGTACCCCATTATCTATGACATTCGGGCCAGACCTCGAAAAATCTCCTCCCCCACAGGCTCCAAAGGTAGGTCTGAGCACTTGGTAATCACGTGGCAGGTGGGATGATCAAGGAATTATATCTGCGGTTACATCCACTAGTACAGTCTGTTCTGGAGAAGTCTGTCTCCACTCGGCTAGTTCACCTGTTCTCCTTCTAGACCATACATAGAAGCTGTGCTTTAAGTTCCCCCAGACCTTTTCCTCCTCCCCCACCCACACACACGCACACATACACTGAGTTAGGTAGCTCACCAGTAACCTGTAATGTACTTCTTTGTACTATACCTAGTGCAGGTCACTTATTTGTTTACTAGACTGGACTCTGGGAATAAAAGATTCATAGAACACACTCTTGTTCCCCAAGTCCTTACAGGAAACGTGATTATGGTACAGCATAAAAGCACCCACTTTAGAGGTTGCACAGAGTACAGAGGGGAAAAGAGTGGTCAGCTTTGCTAGTGACGGAGTTGCAGTTCAAGGATTCACAGTAGGTGAAGATGCATTTCACCTGTGCTGTGTCATGTCTTTCTTGTCAACCTGATTAACTCTCCTCCCCCTAGGGTAGTGCCAGGCTGTACATCATTGCACAGGGCATAGAGGGAGGCACATGGAGGAGAAAGTGTTTGGGAAAGGGTGTTTGGCCTTGACCAGCCACTGCTGACCTCAATCTCAGACCTGCAGATGGTGAATATCTCCCTGCGAGTGCTGTCTCGACCCAATGCTCAGGAGCTTCCTAGCATGTACCAGCGCCTAGGGCTAGACTACGAGGAACGAGTGTTGCCGTCCATTGTCAACGAGGTGCTCAAGAGTGTGGTGGCCAAGTTCAATGCCTCACAGCTGATCACCCAGCGTGCCCAGGTCTGACTCCCACCACCGACTGCATGGTGTCAGCCTTTCCCTCCTAGGTCCAGGGTATTGGGAATTAGGAAAGGCGGCTTATTAGAAAAGGATTGTCACCCTACTGCCATTTCCACCTAAAAGCTGTGCTAATTGCCGCTGTGAAATAAGGAGAGCCAGCATTAGAACTGGATAGCACTCGCTGTTAGGAAGCATGGAGGGAAATGGCCAAGTCTTGGCTTTTCCTGCACCTGTTTCAGCAGAGAGGCTTATGTTACAGGTTTGCCTGACAGGAAGCTAATGCAATTTGTATTGTATTGGGGAGAGTGAAGGATTAGGGGTCACTGTGAGCTGGAACAGTCCTGTCACCTCTCTGAGGTGTCTCATCTGTCACATGAAAAGATTGAATCAAGTCCCTTCCAACACAGATGTTGTGGTAAGGCACTGAGGAAGGGTTGATGAGTCTTCTGCCATTCTCAGGGGATCTGGTGTTCAGATGATCACGCAACACAACCTTCCTTTCAGTTCTCCAGTCCCCTCAAACCACCCTGCCCTTTCCCTCCTCCCCTCTACCCCCAGGTATCCCTGTTGATCCGCCGGGAGCTGACAGAGAGGGCCAAGGATTTCAGCCTCATCCTGGATGATGTAGCCATCACGGAGCTGAGCTTTAGCCGAGAGTACACAGCTGCTGTAGAAGCCAAACAAGTGGGTGAGTCGCAAGAGCAGTGGGGCGAGGGCTTCCGAGATGCGGGAGGAGGAAAGACTCCATGAGGGGGGGGCTCCTGACCCAGGACTGGGTCTACCTGACTCTCTCCCACCACAGCCCAGCAGGAGGCCCAGCGGGCCCAGTTCTTGGTAGAAAAAGCGAAGCAGGAACAGCGGCAGAAGATTGTGCAGGCCGAGGGTGAGGCCGAGGCTGCCAAGATGATATCTTTCTGCTGGAGAGATCTCAGCCCAGACACAGGGCACACCTGCGTTCACCGTCCTCCTTCATGGGCAGGCTGATGAGACTAAGGCGAATGCGACTCCGTGCCCTCTGGCCCTTGGCTCCTTCTTGGGGGGAGGGGTCTACAGATGAGATCTGAAATCTTGGTGGGGGTAGCCAAGGCCTGACTCCCCACTGTAAGGCCAGATCAATAGCATTGCTGGCCTTGCCTTCATTTCTGCTGCTGCCCCCAGTTCCTGGCAGCAGCCTACAGGGAGGCCCACAGGTGGGGTCCAAGGTAGGGCTGGGCACAAGTCACTTGAGCGCAACCTTGGATCTGACAGCCCAGAGGAGGACTGCAGCAAGGGAGTGTGGTAAGGATGGGGCCAGGGATTGAGGCCTGCCCTTGTGTGAACCTTAACTCTACTCACCTTGGAGAAGCTCTGAGCAAGAACCCTGGCTACATCAAACTTCGAAAGATTCGGGCAGCCCAGAATATCTCCAAGACGGTGAGTGTGTCAGCCCGGCATCTCTGATGGGGCTGCCTTGCGAGAGAAAGTGCTTTCAGTTGAGGCACATTGAAGTGAGGGAATTCGAATCTTGCTTGTTCAGGTTTCTACTCAGATTGGCTTCTCTAGTCAGGCGCAGTGGCTCATGCCTGTAATCCCAGCACTTTGGGAGGCCAAGGCCGGCAGATCACCCGAGGTCGGGAGTTCAAGACCACCCTGGCCAACATGGTGAAACCCCATCTCTACTAAAAGTACAAAAAAAAAAAAAAAATGAGCCAGGCGTGGTGGCATGCAGCTGTAATCCCAGCTAGCTACTCAGGAGACTGTGGCAGGAGAATCACTTAAACCTGGGAGGCAGAGGTTGTAGTGAGCTGAGGTGCTGCCACTGTACTCCAGCCTCAGCAACAGAGCAAGACTGTCTCCAAAAAAAAAAAAAAAAATGACTTCTCTGAATCTTTTCCCCTCATCAAGAATGATTCCTCTGGGTTCCCTGACCTTTTGTTCTTGCCTCTTTTGTGGTGCCATTAATCACAGCTGCTACTCACTGCCCTGCATCCCTGAATAAGAGCAGAAACCATGTCGTATTCATTGCTGTATCCCTACCCCAGCCCACATGTGTTCCATTAAGTGGCTACTGAATTGTAGGGGTCGGAATTGAGGTCTTTGCTTAATGTAAGCATCTGTTTTATTTCCTGCCCTATAGATCGCCACATCACAGAATCGCATCTATCTCACTGCTGACAACCTTGTGCTGAACCTACAGGATGAAAGTTTCACCCGGTGAGAGATGTGACCACACAGGGGGGCGTCACAAGGAATGTGGGACTTGAGACTGGTTGCTTGGGCTCTGGGGCCTGCTACAGCTGTTCACATGGCTCTGAGACACTGAACCAAAATTAGAAAAGGGAGTGGTTGGCAGTTTTTATCTTGCATCTCGTAGGTTTGATTTTATGAGATCAAATAGGATTATTCACATAAAAAGCACTTTAATTGTAAAGTTTCTATCTAACCGAGAACTGATGAAAGATGGTACTCAGTTTTCTTACTCAAACTGCTCAGGTGCATGGAGGGATGTTAGGGAAGGAGAGAGAAATAGCAGTGGCCATGAGAGCACGCCACCTCCTTTCATGAGCCTGAGATTCCTGGCTGCCAGCCCTGTTTGTCTTTTCTCCTGGGAGCAAAGGAGGGTTCAAAGCTGGGGCCTGAAGCTGTCAATTAACATGTGCATTTCTCTTCTGTTTCCTGTTCATCTGGTGATCTGGCACCACAGAGGAAGGTAAGTTGTTGCTGCATCCTCCTTCCTGTGGGGTCCTGCAGGCCCCCTTCTCCCAGTACCTGCCTCCTACCCCCACTGCCTTTCCCACCTCCCCCACAGACAAACCCTCAGTGGGGCAGGAGGGTCGTTGAGGGAATGGCCTAGCATCCTGCCTCTCACATTTATGTCCCCCTAATAATGTTATCATCTGTCTTTCCTACAGTGACAGCCTCATCAAGGGTAAGAAATGAGCCTAGTCACCGGGAACTCCATCCCCCAGAGGAAGTGGATCTGCTTCTCCTGTTTTTGAGGAGCCAGCCTGGGGTCCAGCACAGCCCTACCCCACCCCAGTATCATGCAATGGTCCCCCGCACCGGTCCCCTGAACCCCTCTTGGATTAAGGAAGACTGAAGACCAGCCCCTTTCTGGGGAATTACTTTCCTCTTCCCTGTGTTGGCCGGGGATGTTGGGACAGTGTGTGATTTCTCAGTGATTTCCTACAGTGTTGTTCCCCTCCCTCAAGGCTGGGAGGAGATAACCACCAACCCAGGAATTCTCAATAAATTTTTATTACTTAAGCTCAAGTCAAGGCTTCACGTGTTCATGAGCAGCACGCATGTGCAGTTACATAGCCATGCCTGGGGCTGTCTTTGTGTCTGCCAGCAGGGGGCGCAAAAGACTGACTGGGGCAGCTAAGGGGAAGCAGGGCCTGGGCTCCAAAACGACCTAAGCTGGGAAGGCTGGCCCTGGGGTCTAGAGACCCAGCTGCGCTCTTCACCCCACCCTCCATTTCTCCCACATCACCCAGTTTTTTAGGGCTGGAGCAGCTGTGGCTTTGCTGAGCCAGATTAAAAATCTGATGACCCCAACAGGAGCTGCTTCCTTGGTAGCAGGGTTCCATGTGGCTATGGGGGAGCCTGCCTGTGCCTGTGGAGGGGCTTCTGTGCGTAGAAGCCCAGTGGATGGCATGGCCTGATATAGGCCACCAGACTCCATTTCTCAGTAACCAGGCGTGAGGAGCTACTTGCTAGCAGGGCTCTCTGTGGAGGTGGGCTTATCACCCCCTCAGCTCTGGGGCCAACAGAACAGGCACCTGTTGAGTCCACAGATAAGCTGACCTTCTTCCCAAGATAGCCCTTCCTGAATCTTAAGCACCAGAGAAACAAAGCCACCGTTTATACCTGAATCTCCCACTACCGCCCGTTTCCCATCCCCTGCAGGGAGACAAGGCAAGTGTAGAACTCTTAAGATGAAACCTGGGGGCAAAGTATGTACAGGAGCTACCAAATGCAGACAGGGCAGCAGGTAGGTCTAAACAGAAGGACTGCGTTAATCTGGTTCGATTTTAGGCTGTTTTCTCTGCTTAGGGTTGAGTATCACAAAAGACGAAGCAGATGCCACAGCCCCAGTCCTGAGTTGCTGGGCGGCTAGGATGAGATCAACAATAGGACAAAAGACAGGTCAAGTGACCTGGATCGATCTTCCTGATGTTCCTAGTCACACTTTATTTATTTCATGTTCCCAAGGCGGGAAGACAATGGAGGTGTCCGGGGAACCAGTGTTTCCAAATCTTGCTGCAGCTATGGAGGCAGCCATTTTGTCTCCTTCCCATTGTTCCCCTTTGCCTAGTGATCCGTCCCCCCATCCGGAGGGGTAAAGGTCAGAGGTCGTTGGTCGGTAGGCCTCCATGGTCTTCAGGGCTCCTTGAAAGTCACTGCTGAAAGAACCGACCCCGGGGGCCATCTTTACCAGACAGTGTTAGGAGCTTCACAATTAGACCATCCAACACTGTACTGGAAGATGGACCCAGGGCCGGCCAATGGAGAACTACAGGGAGAACGCTCCAGCTGCTACAGGGACCCTGGCCACAGGCCAGGTGAGGTCTCCTGGGAGGGGGCGAGCCAATCCCAAGCTCAAGGTCGACCGTGGGTTCTGGATCCACTAGGTGACAAATCGCACTGGGTGGGAGGAGGGGCCGGGGCCCATTGTGTCCCTGAGTGGCAGCCAGCCAACGAGAGCCACCCCTGGTGCCGCGATCTCAGCTCAAGACAAGGGGCTTCTGAGGGGTGTGGGAAGTGGGGGAGGGGGCTGCAGCCGGCTAAGGCTTGGGGGACCTGACGCGAGGGACGTCGCTGACACAGGGACAGGGGCCTCCATCATTACCCGGCAGTATTAGAGACTCCCAACCGCACCCAAACACTGCTGGGTAAGACGAGGGCCCCACCCAGCCTGCCCACCTTGAGTCAGGAAGCTTCAGGCCCAGGTCCCCTGCGGAGAAGTTGCAGATCCCTGGCTCCCACTCCCCCCCACCACCCGAGTCCCTGGGGGACACTTCCGGGTGAGCCTGCTGCCCGCCACCAGCCCCACCCTGGATCGCTGGTGGCTGGGCCCAGGCTGCGGCCCAAGCAGGCCTTCTGCAGCCCCTCAACCGTCGGCGCCCCCCCACCCAGCCACCTTCCTCCACCCCCGAAGCCTGCCCCCTGTCCGCAACACACACCGACTCACCCACCCTCATCCACCCTCTGCAGTCCCTAGCTCAGCCCAGGACCCCTCCCCTGGTGGCCTTTACCTGTCACCGGGCCCGCCTGCCCCCAGAGAGTGGGTGCCAGGGGAGACGAAGGGGCTTTGAGGCCCCAGATTCAACGGCCTAGAGCCCGCCCGGCCTCCACTCTTCCTCCTTCCTTCTCCGCCTGCCCGGCAGCGCAGGCTCCTTACCTGGGCCCCGCCCGCCGCCCTGCGCACAGGTGTGTCCTCCTGCCATAGGCTGCCCCCCCCACCGCCTTAACCCCTTCCCTCCCAGCATCAGTCACAGGCACCTCCTCTAAGGCCTCGCCACCCCATAGGCCTCCCACCCTCTCCCAGAGCCTCTTTTTCCTACCTGCCTATTCTCACCCCTGTCTGCGGAGGAACAAAAGGAGGGGCTGTCCTCGGGTCCCCTCCTCACAGCAGCTGCTGCCTTCAGGCCTAGCCCCCTCCTCTGCGACCTCAGACCCTGCCCACAGCGAAGCTGGAAGGCCAGAGAGATCCCTGAGGTCAGCGAGGGGTCAGCCGGGCAGGAGTTGGACTGTGCTGCCACAGTGCCCAGCCTGTGCTAGGATCCCCCTGAGGGTCAAGGGACGGAGGAGGCCCCGCCAGGCCTGTGAAGGGCAGGTGGGTCCCAGCAGGGTGCCCCTAGTGTGGAGGTACCCACCGCTATCCAGAGACCCAGCCAGCCCGGAGCCTCAGCCCTGCCCCCTCAGTCGGGGCCTGCAGAGGGAATGGTCTCGCTCCTCTCCCCCACCAAACTGCTCCCAGACCCACCTCACAGCACAGCCTCACTGGAGTCCAAGTCCCACCCCAAGGGCAGGTAGCCCAAGGGCGGTTAGAGGAGGTGGGACTTGCCTTTGTGCCGCTGGGATAGAAAGGGCGTTGCTGGGAGAGGGGCCCTGAGCCCGACAGGTGATTGCCCCACCCACACCCCGAGGGCCGCAGCCCCAGGGAGCTATTGTGCTGCTCAGTCCCTAGCTACTCTCTCTCCCGGTCTTTGTTTGCTTCCTTCTTAATACCAGCCTGCAATTATTTGATGCAGGTGATCCGGTTTGCGATCTGTCTCCCTGACCAGCCCCCTAACTTCCAGGAGGCCAGGGGACTGTGAATGGCGGTGGTGCCAGGGGCTCTCTAAAAAGGATTTGCTGAATAATGCTTGCCCAGCCTCTGGGCTTCCGGACCTGTGCGGCCTCAGCCTTTCCAGGAGTGGGTGCCAGCCCTTCCTGAGGGATGACTCGCACCGGCTGCACTCCCCCAGGAGACGAGTGTTTCAAATGAAGAAGAAACCCCACTCCCGACACAACACGGGGGAGGAAGACGGGACCAGAAAACAAAGCAATCTCCAGGTCTGCCAGCTCTTCAAACTGCCCAGGAGGACACGGGCAGCCGCAGCCTGGGTGAGGGGGAGGAGCTGGGTGCTCCTGGGTGCACTGAGAGCCAGTCCCCGAGTCCCCGTCCCGCCTGAGGGCACGCAGTGGGGCCGGCCTCAGGTCTGTGCTTCTGGCTGTTAACTACTCCTCTTAGTTCGGATCTGGAAGTCAGCATCAGGGGAGTGTGATGGGGGCCCCCTGAGGGCGGCAGCTGCAACTCCAGGGAAAGGAGTATGGGCTCTGGGTTCAGAAGGCCTGGGTTCAAATCCCAGCTTCAAGGCTGCATAGTCCTGTGACCTTGGGCAAGTGACCAAGTTACTTAATCTCTCTGTGCCTCAGTTTCCTGCACTGTAAAATGAGAATGACAAAAGTGCCTAGACCGATCTAACATGTGTAACCTCTCAGTGCCTGGGCACACGGCAAGCGTGTGATGAGTCACTGTGCCCATCTTATCACCAGCCGTCATCTTGTGCTTTTCACAACCACCCTGTTATGATCGCCCTCCATTTTAAAGAAGGAGACTGGGGAGCTTCGCCCACAGTCACCCTCCCCACGTGTGAGGCGGAGTCCAGACCCAGGGCCGTCTGACGGGAGGCGGAGCCCACTCACTGGGCAAGCAAAGCACTCAGTTAGAGGCGACACACGGTAATCCCAGGCCTTTATTTACAAGAGGAGAAGGGCTGGCCCTGACTGGGGCCTGGCTGGGCTATATACAGGATCAGGGGAGAGGTGTGAGGGATGCAGCCATTTAAATTACAATAGAATGGGGCGCTCCTAGGTTCAGGCTGTGGGTCTGTCCACTGTGGGAGGCTTCCGCAGGGTCTGGGCTGAGGCTGCCAAGAGAAGGAGTTAGGGAGTGAGAGGGCGGCTGGAACCTGGAGGGGGAACAAGGAGGTCTGGGGCAGCTGGGAAGGGCAGAGTGAGGCTGCAGCATCCACCCAGGGAGGGCAGTGGAGCCGAGGACACAGGGCAGGGCAGGGAGGACAGCCAGGCAGAAGAGTTGTACGTGGCCACCTGAGCACGGCGCCCGCTCACTTCCTCTTGAGGGAACCCTTGCTCTTCTCCTTGTCTGCTGACCGCTGCTTCTTCACCTTCTCCTCCCGCTTGTTCTTACTGTGCAGGTTCTCATACACATCCTCCTTGTGTCTGCAGCAGGGTGCAGGGGGCAAGCACAGGCGGGGGGCACAGGTCAGGAGACAGCACGGGGGACCCCGCAGTGGCAGCCCCCTCTGGCTGCCCCATCTCACAGGTGGCCCAGCCACTGTCCCTGCACTAGACTCCAAGTTCTTTGAGGTCAGAGGCTACATCTCATACACAAGTGCACTGCTGGTACCTAGCACAGGCCCACACGTGGTGGGCACTCTGGAAATGCTTATGAACAGAAGGGGTGAGAACCAAGCTTGAACTTGAAGCCAGGTACCCCCAGCTGCAACACTTGTCCTCTCCAGAAATCGAGGACAGGGCTGGGCAGGACAAAGGGGTGGATGCTGGGAGGTGGCAGTCAGGGCCACTCACTTGGATGAGGTGCGGGAGGCCTTGGCATGGGCGTTCTTCATGGCTGGGGGGTAGGTGATGTTCCCGTACTCCGACTCCTGGCCCTTCTGTGACTGTGGGCAGAGGGATAGTAGGAGGGTGGTGGTCCCAGCAGGGCCAGGTGGTACCCATCCCCCGCTGTAGCCTCCTAGGCCCTGCTCTGCACACACCTGCAGGACCTCCAGCTTCTTCTTGGTGGTTTCAATGTACTGGGCAATGGCCACATAGATGAACTTGTACTGCGCCTCCGTCTGCACCATGCCCGAGCGCTGCGCCCGCACCATCTGGATGGTCTTCTGGATGTCAATGTCACAGTCCAGGCCTGGGTGGGGCAGTCAAACCTCAGGCCCCCGCACAGGTAGACACCAAGGGGCTGCTCACGCCCGCCCCCAAACCCCCAGGTGCCTCTCACCCTTGGTGGAGATGTTCTCCATGAGCATGTCGATGACAATGATGGTACCTGTGCGGCCAATGCCCGCGCTGAGGAGAGACAGGGGTGCCATCAGAGGCCAGTCAAGCCCTTCCTGGGAAGGGGGGATTATCAGTGCTCAGCTCCACCCCTGGGCACTGCAGGAGCAGCCTGAACCTCCAGTAACAGGAGGGAATGTGCCCACGTCACCGGCAAGTGACGATGAGATTTGCCCAACTCTGCATGGGCGTGCTCCACTTCTGGCTCTGCAGTGCTGATGCCAGCATCCCAGATGCCACCATCCTTTCCTCCTCCACTCCCTGCACCCAATCCTCACTCCTGGTGAGCGGCTACCCCCACCCTGAAAGACATGGGACCCCCAAATCCCACCACTGTCCTGCTGGCTCCCAGGCACCCTGAGCCCTCCTCGCCTTTCCCTTCAAGAGTTAGGGAGCTCCAGTTGGGTGCAGTGGCTCACACCTGTAATCCCAGCACTTTGGGAGGCCGAGGCAGATTGATCAAGAGGTCAGGAGTTCAAGACCAGCCTGACCAACATGGTGAAACCCCGTCTCTACTGAAAATACAAAAATTAGCTGGGCGTGGTGATGTGTAACTGTAATCCCAGCTACTCAGGAGGCTGAGGTAGGAGAATCACTTGAACCTGGGAGGCGGAGGTGGCAGTAAGCTGAGATCACGCCACTGCACTCCAGCCTGGGCAACAAGAGTGAGACTCTGTCTCAAAAAAAAAAAAGTTATGGAGCTTCTCTCTGCAGGGGTTTACTTCCCTTTTTCTTCAAACCCTGACAGCCGGGAAAGGGCAGCCCAGAGACAACAGGGTGCAGGAGCACTGGGTCAGGGGACTCGGGGAAACAGTGCAGTAGGAGGTTTCTCTCCTTCCCCACCCCTGGGCAAGCAGACCCCAGGGAGACCACAGGCCCACCCTCACCTGGGCCCATCAGGCTGGTGCCCTGAGTCGTATTGTCTAATTTCAAACCCAGATTGTCAAAAATAACCCCCCCTTCACCCACTTCCTTCCTGTAATGTCTAAATAAAGGCCATGGGGCTTTCAAGAAGTGTGTAAATGTACGTGTGGTGGGTGAGCAGGAAGGTAGCTCTCAGGGATAGACCTGTCCCTGAGAGAGCAGAGGACAGAGCTTTGGCCCCGAGACAGCCCATCAGGGGCACCTCTCAGATTCAGCCAACTCGCCCTGTCTCATGGACAAACAGCTGCTGGGAGGAAGAGGATGAAGCCAGAGGCCATCAAAGGCCTGGGTCCATGGAGGGAGTGTGAAGGGACCTGGGCAAGGCAGGTCCCTGTTTCCCCCATTCTCTGCCTGGCATGAGTACTAAACCAGTAACAGTACCAGTTTTTGAGGGCTGATGGAATTCTAACCACAGCGATAGGGTCTCACAACAACCCTGAGATCCTGGTTTTACAGATGAGGAAGCTGAGGGTCAGAAAAGTTAAGCAATTTGTCCAAGATCACACAGCTGGTAAGCGGAGGGGCCCTGCACCCGCTGCCTCTCTTCCACTTAGGCCAGGCCGGCATGGTGGGCTCACCGGTGGGACCCCTGCTCTTCCTTGCAGCCCCCACCTCTGCACCTTACAGGGGTCTCCTGATCACAAACACGAGGGTAGATAGAGGAGCAATGTGTACCCCCCCCACCCCACCCCCAAAGGCATTGCCCATCCCCACAGCCCTGAGGGCCAGGAGGGGGAACTGCTGGGGAAAGCGGGAGAGAGGGCGGAGTCAGGAAGAAGCCTAAACCCTGGGGATACAGATGGAAAAGAGAAGGAATGGGGAGCACAGGCCTGATGGATATTCCTGGGGAGGCGAGAAGAAACCAGCAGAGTGGGACCTCGAGAGACAGCAGGGCGGCCGGGACCCAGGCCTACTGTGGGTGCCAGCCCAGCCTCGCCCTGACTAGCTGGGGCCTGGCCAGCAGCTGGGTCCCGGTTTCCTCCTCTGTCTTTGGGTTGGGTGAGATGGTGCATCTGGGGAAGGCTCTGAGGAAGACACCCACAGACAGAGGGCCACGTCCCGCCCCGGAGTCTGGAGCCATGAGGGGACCCAGAAGAAGCCGGGGGGTGAGTGGAAGGCAATAAACACCCTATGCGCTAATAACATATGTTATTATGTTGCTTATAACAGCTCATGGCAGCCGTATTTTCTCCTCGGCGGTCACTGCTACCATCAGGATTCTCATTCTCACCTGCAGTGCACGATGATAGGGCCTGCGTGAGGCAGACTTTCCTGCCGCTGGTTGATCTGGTCCAGGAAGCTGAGGACACCCCCGGGCTCACTGGGGACCCCATGGTCAGGCCAGCTCAGGTATTGGTAGTGCCAGATCTCCCGAACCAGGTCCCCCTGAGCCAAGGACATAGGGTCAATGCCCCCTGCTCCCTCAGAACACCCCACATGCCTCACCCCACCCAGACAGGAGAACAAGTCCAGTGAGGGACTCCCGGAGCAGGGCAGGGAGTGGGGGCTACTCACATTGTCCAGGGGGGAGACCTGTAAGCTGCGGAGTTTGTATTCGGTTGTGTCGTGCTCCCCCGCAGTTGGTCACAGAGTAGGGCCCATAAACGCGCTGAGTGCCCACCTCAGGCCAGTATGGGACACATTTGCTCTGGAAAGAGAGGGTCAGGTGGGGGATGAGGCACAGAGCAGGGCACCATGGCCCATCCCAGGCCCTGCTCTAGTGCCTGGCACCGGCCCAAACATTCGTCAGATGGACAGATGAGCTGGCTGAGAGGCAGGAGACCTGGGCTCTCCTCTCGGAGCAGCCACCAATAGGTGGTGAGGCCTGACCAGCACTTTACCCGGGACATCCATTTGACATTCAACAAACATCACCGGGGCAGGCGTGGTTCCTGAAGCTGTGCAAAGCAGGCTGCAGTCACAGACACAAACAAGGCCCCATCTGTGCCCTGTGCCTCGAGTAGCTCACAGAGACAGGTGACCGGGGAGACACGCACTGAGGAGCGTGGCTAAGAGGCTAATTCTCCCTCTCGGCCATGGAGGAAACGAGACATGGATT
The DNA here is from genome assembly GCA_036589455.1 of Ateles fusciceps. Classification (NCBI taxonomy): domain Eukaryota; kingdom Metazoa; phylum Chordata; class Mammalia; order Primates; family Atelidae; genus Ateles; species Ateles fusciceps. Next base: position 2,388,665 of record JAZHEH010001593.1, read on the forward strand.
CACAGAGGGAGCAGGTAGCACTTGGGCTGTGTCTTCAAAACAAGGCATCTGCCAGGCAGAGAGAGTGTGGAGAGAGAGTCATTTTCCTAGCAGAAAGGGAGCTTGTGCAAAGACAGTCTGGGAACCTGAAAGAGCCGGGGGCTGCTGGAGGTGGTGAGCCTTAAAAGGAATCGTGGGGGTCAGAGGGAAGCCACCAGGCCTTCAGTGCCAGGCCTTACAGTGTGACTTTATCCCAAAGGTGATCAGGAGCCATGGAAGGGATTTCAGAGAGGTAGGAACTTGACCCAGTTTGTGTCACCGATGGGATCACTTCAACGGTAGCACACAGGGTGCTGTGCAGGGGATCCCACAGGGTAAGGGGCAGGGAGGACAGGAGGGGCCTAGATGCAGACAGGTGGAGAAGGGGCAGGAGGAAGGAGGACAGCCTAAAACCTGGGTCTGGAGCTCAGGAGAACCCAGGGATGGATGCAGGGATCCAGGGGTCGAATTGTGCAGTCGAGACTTTGTCACTACGCCTCAGCTTCCCAACAAGGTCCGGACCCTCACCCCCAAGATCCCTTTTTGCCCTGGCATCTGACGTTTCTTTGACTTAATGGTGTGACCACATGCACTGGGGAGGGATGTAGGGGCGGGATGGGGTGCCCTACCCGGCCTTTCTCCACCTCTCGGGTGGTCATGACGATGACACGGGTGTTCTCCTGCCACGCCATCTGCCAGAAGTCGTTGACCGTGGCCTCCAGACAGCCCTGGCTGGCGATATAGGTCTTAGCATTCTCCTCAGGGCCTAGCAGCTGGTTCTGGACACAAGCATGGAGACATGCACCCCAAGACAGTGAGCTCCTTGGCCCGGCACAGGCCCTGAATCCCTGCTACCTCCATCCATGCAGGAAGCCAGCTTTGGCTTTGCCCAGGTGTCTCTGGATCTGGGGTCCCCACAAGACAGGGAATTCCCAGGGCCCAGCCTCTCCTCCCACGTGACCCACACCACTGACCTTGATGTAGTTTGCATTGATGTAGTCAGACCCAGGGATGCTACTGTCACGTCCCTGCAGGATCACTCGGCTGTGGTCAACTGGGAGTGGATGGAGAGGAGGCGAGACGGCCTGGGTCAGCCAGGGACTCCCCACGCCTGGGTCAGACCACCCTCCTAAGCTAACAGGCCGTTCTGGTCTCAGAAGCTTGTGGGGGAGGCTTGTAGGGGGACTGCGGGGCAGCAGGGCTGGGGGATCATCTGTATGGAAGGAGGGAGGGGGTTCGCAAGAAGGAGGTTGGGAGCAGGGGGAACCTGCCTGCTGGTGGTGGGAGGCCCCTCTGGGAGGAGTGGAGGCCTTTTGGAGAAGGGGGAGGCTCTGTTGGGGGGTGTGGAGGGTGAAGACCTGTGAGATGAGGGGAGGCGGCTGGGGCAGGGGTGGTCTCCTGGGTGAAGGGGGCGGCCTGGGTGCTCACAGGGGAGAATGTTCTTGTAGCGATTCTTGCCCTTGTTCTCTGGCCGCTGCCCTTCCAGGCGCTGGTGCAAGTTCTTCACCTCCTGCTTCTGCAGACTCTGAAATGTGGGCGGGGAAATGAGCATCAGCTGCCGGAGATGGCATCCATCAGGGGGAGCTCACGTGGGGTGGGTCAGGAGCAGAGGTGAGCAAGGAGGGGAAAGTATACGCTTGGAGCCCCACGCCGCCTGCCACGGCCTCAACTGCCCCAGTCCTGCGGATCCCCACCGAGCACCTCAAACTCCTCCCAGAAGCCAGCCTTGGCTGTGTCCTCAGACTCCTGCTTCTTGTTCAGTTCCAAGACTCGGTTCTCAATGTCAGCTGCATTCACCCTCGTGGCGTAGTATGGCTGGGGTGGGGGGGGATGGGGAGAAGTCAGCAACTCAAAGATCCCAGAAGCTCGTGTCTAGGGGGCAGCTCAGGGGAAGGGAGGAGGCAGCTGGGCCCACCCCTCACCTGCCGCAGGTAGACAAAGGCGCCTGAGGCCTCCTCAATCCCCGTCTTCTTGAAATGTTCCACCAGGTCCGTGAGGCTATCAAAGGTCTCTGAACCACCCACCGTGTAGCGTCCACCCTGGGGGGTGCCAAATAAGGCCACTCACAGGGCCCAAGTCTCCCTCCCTGGGCCCCAGCCTTGAATTCAGGCCCAGGCAGATCCTCCCCACCGCCCACACTGTGGGTACAGATAGCAGCCTCAACAGAGGCTCCCCCACCGCCTGGCTGCCTTACCTCACACATGACCTTGATGTGGGTGACCCTGAGCGGGGGAGCCTGGGCCAGGCTTGGGCTGGTCACTGAGCACAGACAGCACAAAGTCTCCAGGCTGGCTGAGGCTCTCACGCACCAGAAACGTCCAAGGCTCGCCCTTGGCCTGAAGCAGTGTCTCTGCCTGCCCTCCAGACATGTGGCCATGGTACCACCTAGAGAAAGCAGCATCAGGGCAGGTGAGACCCAGGCCACAGGGGAAGGTGCTGAGCAGAGACATTCACAGAGCGGGCAGGAAATCGAGCACCTACGGGGTGCCAGGCACTGTCCTAGATATTTCCAAATCCACCAACATATTTAGGTCCATTACTCTGTCCCAAACAAGCTGAGAGGTAGGTATGATATTATCCCCATTTTATAGAGGAGGAAACTCAGGCTGAGCTGTTGCACACTGGCCTAGGGCCCTTGACTGACTCCAGGGCAAGCCTCCAGAGCTCTGTTGCCCAGGCCAGAGTGCAGTGGTGCAGTCACGGCTCCCTACAGCCTTGATCTCCCAGGCTTAAGCTGTCCTAGCCTCCAGAGTTCTAACCAGGCTTTGAACCTAGAGCCCACCTCTGAAAGGCAGAAAGGCTGTCAATATTCAAAATATGTAAAGGAGAGAAACTAAGGAAGAGTCTCCGTGACAGATAGGGCTGTGCCAGGCAGAGACCTGAGACAAAGAAACACAGATTGCGGCCACATCACAGGTGGGAAATGGACAGAGAGACACAAGTCACAAGGAAGGCAGAGGGGGTGCGCTCCCCCCAGGGAGGCAGGGGAAGACAATTCCACTGGGGGAAAAAATGGTGTGGGGGCTCTGGGGTGCCCTGGATGATGTCACTGAAGGGGAGCCCAGGGTTCAAAGGGGTTCAAAGGGATTCAAAGGGGCTGTCGGGGCAGAAAGCAGAACTAAGCCCTTTCCCCCGAAGCACACCCCTTTCCCAGGAGGAAACTGTAGCCCCACAATGCCCAGCCCCACAGGAAACCACGTGATGGAAAAAACACAAAACTCCTTCTGGGGAGAGAGTGAGAAGTGAGGTTGTGAGGTTTCCTCAGCCCAGGGGCCAGGGGGGAGGGGGGGGGCAAACTTTCCAACCACAGGGATGGGGGGGAAGGAGGGGGAGGACCAGTCTGTCCCGACCCATCTCACCCCTGCCCAGAGGTGACTCCAGCTGACAGACACCCCCCCAGAACCTCCAGACCTCACTGGGCTGCTTCAGCCCACCACTTGGGGGACAGGCTAGGACCCCAGGCAGCAGGGAGGGGGCTGAGCCCCTTCCCTTAAGCCCCAGGATGAGGAAGTCTCCATGCAAATGTCAGGCTGACCACAGGAAGCACAGAGCCACCGAGGGACAGATGCAAATTCCCGCAGAGAAGGAGGCACCACAGACAAGGCAGGGGACACGGCAGAACCTGGGAGAAAGAGCCTCTCACACTCCCAGGCTCAGAGGTGACACTGGCACCTGGGATGGATCACCCAAAAGGGCCTCCAGTGTGGTTTCCCTGATCTTAACCTCCCGCCCCAGCACTGCCCTCCCTTCCTTCTCTCTCTTCTCTCTTCTCTTTGAACCCGGGTCTCAGCCTCCTCTGCAGGGGCCTCCTGGGGCCCTTCTCCTCTCTTCCCGTCTAGGCACTGGTCAGCCCGTCCTCTTCCTCCTGGCTTGAGGCAAGGAGAAAGGGCATGAGCTTCAGAGGCCCCCTGAGTGTTGCAGTGGGGGAAGAGGAAGGGCAGGGGGCAGCCACGGAGCCAGCCACGTGAGGCTCATGGAGAGGAGGAAGGCCATGAAGGAAGCCAACCAGGGAAGGGAGGTCTCCCAGGCGGGCCACAGGGCAATTCCGCAACCTCGTTCAGCTCTAAGTTTCAGTCAGTGACTTCACTGACAGTTTGGAGGCCCGAATCCCAGAAAGGCTGCAAGCTGGCGGAAGCAAGGTTCCCAATCACTTCAACAACCCATCTGAGAGCACAGGGCAAGGGCAAGTGGGCTCGGCCCTGGGGGTCCATGTGAAAACCCCCTTGTGTTATTCCACTGCCCTTTACTTTAAGAGGATCTGGCATTGAAAGGAGCCAGGGTGTCCTGAGGAGATTTCAGAGCCCCCCGGCCCCCCACCCATGCCTTTGAGGGCCCACAGGGGCAGTGGCCAGCCCAGCTCTTGGGACCACACCTTTGAGCAGAGGGGACAGGAAGGAAATGCCTGGAGTGTTTACTCTGTGCTCAGGACAGTGTGAGCCCCTTTCCACATGCGAACGCTCCTTGGCCGCTGGGAGGCTGAGATAAGGCGTCAAGTGTCCTGGCAAGCGTTCGTCCCCATCCTCATCCCTAGTGTCAACTCCTAACGCGTGCTGGCCACTGGTGAGGGGAAGACGGAGGAGGGCACTCTCACTTCCACAGGAGGAAGAACTTTCTAACAACAGAGCTGGCCTGCACGACATGCCAGCCACCAGCAGTAGCCTCCCCTGTCTCTGGTGGGACCTGGGTTGCAGTGGCCAGGGCCCCTGTAGTAGGGCAAGGCCGCTTCTCTGGCTTCTTCGGGGTTAGGTGGAAAGGGTGGTAGGTTAAGCTCTGAGACACCAGGCTGCAGGAGGAGGGACGCTGAGAGCCCCAGCTGGTGCAGGGAGGGAAGGGGAGGGGAGGGCAGGCAGTACTGGGTGCCAGGCTCCCTGCCTCCCAGGCCATTGGGGGTGGGAGCCGGCTTGCCCCAGCTTGGGAGAGGCGGGGTGCGGAGCCCTCACCTCTCACTAGTGGGGTCGGAGCAGTTCAGCGGGTACTTGAGGTAGATGATGGTGCCGTCGCGATCCTGCAGGACGCCCTGCTGCTGAGTGTAGTACTCCACCAGCTCCGACAGCGTGGCGAACTTCTCCCCCTCCATACAGGTCGTAGAAATCCCCTGAGTTCTGGATCCGAATATGGGTCACCTGATCCCCCACCCTGCAGGGCACCAGGCGGTGAGGCCAGTAGGTGCAGGAGTAGAGGCAGGAGGGCAGGGATCGGCGGAGGTCCTGGGTGGGGGCACACATGGGCATGGGTGGGCACAGACAGGGACGGGGGAGCACGGGGGGGGGTGGGGGGTGCGAGGGGACAGACCAAGCGTGGGGGCTGGGGAGTTGGCAGTGCCGCAGGGAACCAGGAATGTGTGATTCAGGGCCTGGACCGCACAAGAGAGCGGCCAAACGCTGGGGAGGGCCACCTACCTGACGGAGAGCGAGAAGTCACCCTGGTTCTTGCGACTGGGCCGAGCCAGGAAGCTGCCATGGACACCTCGGCCCTTGAGCAGGGTCTCTGCATCCAGCCCACTGAGGTCTCGGTGAAACCACCTGAGTGGCCCAGGCAGGGCAGTGAGGAGGGGTCCCATGGGCACCAGGCACCCTTGCCTCCTGCCTACTGAGGGTGGCAGGCCCTTACCTCACCATCCTGGGGGCTTCCGGTGAGGGAGGGGGCGCAGGGAATGAGGCGACGCAGCTAGTCTGGGCAGGCAGAGGATTCGTGGACTAAGCCTCAAACGTGGCTCCCAGTGCCAAGTTGCCTCACCAGCCCCGGTGGTCCCAGTTCTGGAGCTGCCACTCCACTGGCCTAGGGCAGCCGGCAGGGCGGGGGACAGGAAGAGGCGCGGCCGACCCCTTGGGGGAACTCACTTGTACTTCTCGTTTTAGAGTAGAGCAAGGGAAGAGAAGCAGAGTATGGTGGCACTGGGGGTGGGGACGGGGCACACTTCCCACACGTCTGCAATCAAAGGCTCAGGAGCATGGCCCTGCACGTATGTGACACCACATGCAGTAAGGATACATGTGTGCCTTGCACACTTCAGGCCCAGATCATACTTCACACATATGAACCTACACGGCCACATGGCACCTCTTCCTCCTCCACCTGCTGCTTTTACACAGTCCTCCCTGGCCCACACTAATAACAATGATGGCGGTGACAGCTGTCATCGAGTGAGTCCTGCTGGATGCCGGGCACTGTGCTATAATGGGGTTCACATGCCTCGTCTGATTGGTTTCTCACCACAGCCCTATGAAACAGGGGCTCTCTTATCCTCACTTGACAGACAAGGAACCTGAGGCCCAGGGAGTTCAAGGCATTGCCTGAGTCCATCAGTGAGTCAGCTGCAGTGCCAGGATTCAAACCCAGACGGTCCAGTTCCAATACCGATGCTTTTAACTCCTATACATCAGTCCTCGGGGCTTCAAAGAACGGAGATTAAGAGCCTCCTTGTCCAAAGGGGCTGCCATGAGAGCGAGAGATTAATAGTTAAGACCTTACCAACGCTTGCAAGAGAGAAGGGTGCCCTCCTCTAACCAACATACACGGTCTGTCCTTGCCACTGTGGCAGAGGGGATGGGCAACGTGACCCTGAGCAGTCCTGTCAAATTTGGGTTCTTTCTAATTCTTGTCCCTAGGCCTCTGCCCTGCCCCGGGACTCTGACCAGGGAGCCTGTCTCCTGGGGGCTGGGGACTGGGGGCTGGGGGCCAAGGTCCTTGCCATGGCTGATTTTCTCAGAGCTGGCTGACCTGAGAGGCCCTAAACACTAAGGTATATGATGCTCCCTGCCTGCAATTCCAAATAAAACACCAACACCGCCAAACCCAAACGAGGACAAGACGCTCAACAGGGGATACATAAGAAACACATATTGGTGGCTTCCCCAAGGGAGGGGACTGGGTGGCTAGAGGACAGGGCTGGGGACACTTGCACTTGTACTTGCTTTCCTACATAGCTTTGCCTGCCTCCCTTTCCTTCCTTTCTTCCTTCCTTCCTTCTTCTTCTCTCTCTCTCTCTCTCTCTCTCTCTCTCTCTCTCTTCTCTCTTTCTTTAGATGAAGTCTCGCTCTGTCACCAGGCTGGAGTGCAGAGGCACTATCTCGGCTCACTGCAACCTCTGACTCCTGGGTACAGGCGATTCTCCTGCCTCAGCCTCTCAAGTAGCTGGGATAACAGACGCCCACCACCATGCCCAGCTAATTTTTGTATTTTTGGTAGAGATGGGATTTCACCATGTTGGCCAGGCTGGTCTCGAACTCCTGACCTCACGTGATCCACCCGCTTCGGGCTCCCAAAGTGCTGGGATTACAGGCGTGAACCACTGTGCCTGGCCATCTTTTTCAATGTTATATGATGGGCATGCATTACTTTTATAAAAATAAATATGCTAACTTGGAGCAATTTCTGGGGAAATTTTAGGGTGCAGGAAGGCTCTTTGTCTCTACCTGGATGCTTTCTGCATGAGTGTGTATAAACATGAAGTGAGTCAGGTTGTATGCTTAATATTTATGAACATTATGCATGTTATGTTTCAGTTAAAAGAAGAAAAAATAGCCGGGCAAGGTGGCTCACGCCTGTAATCCCAGCACTTTGGGAGCCCGAAGCGGGCGGATCACGTGAGGTCAGGAGTTCGAGACCAGCCTGGCAACATGGTGAAACCCCATCTCTACTAAAAATAAAAAAATTAGCTGGGCATGGTGGTGGGCGTCTGTTATCCCAGCTACTTGAGAGGCTGAGGCAGGAGAATCACTTGTACCCAGGAGGCAGAGGTTGCAGTGAGCCAAGATCGTGCCTCTGCACTCCAGCCTGGGTGACAGTGTGAGACTCTGTCTAAAAAAATAAATAAATAAAATTTTAAGCCCAACAAAAGTCTAATTTCCCTATAACTACTTTATCATTTTTAGAAACATAAAATATCCAAATTTTTCCCCAATAAGAGGCTTTTCCACTTTTTCTTCTACTTTTTTTTTTTTTGTTGTTGTTGTTGTTCTATTAGTTTCTGGTTTTCTTTCTTTCTTTTTTTTTTTTTAAAGATGGGGTTTCACCCTGATGGCCAGGCTGATCTCAAACTCCTAACCTCAGGTGATCCACCCACCTCGGCCTCCCAAAGTGCCAGGATTACAGGCGTGAGCCACCGTGCCCGGCCAGTTTCTGGTTTTCTTCTCTCACTGGTGCCCTGGGGAATCTGCCTGGTGGGTTTATTACATGGTCCAGCTTTGACTACCCCTTCAGCTTGGACACCACTCTGGAGACCTGGAACTCCACTGAAACCCCACCCCATGCCAAGGAGCAGGAAGAGCACACGCAAAGCTGTCTGCAGCGTCGGGCGCCCGCTGGCGCTCTCGCTCATCTCTGAGTGTTCAGAGGCCAGTGTGATGCCCGGCACTGAGCAGTGTCCAACAAACAAACTCCTCAGTCCACAGGCACATACATGGCCACAGTACAGCTTCTGGTCTACACACACAGCCTGCTTGTCATACACAGGCCAGGGTGCACACACACAGGCATACCACTTATGCACACACAGTCACACCACACGCACTTCATCCATGTCCACCTACACACATACCTGGTCCGGTGCACATCCCCACGCATGGACACACAATTTTAACCACACATGAAGTTTCAGGTCCATGCTCAGCACCAAATGCCCACTGCACTCTGGCCCCAAGGCATTCTCCTTCCAGGGCTTAAACCCACTCGGTGGGGAAGGAACTAACTAAGCACCCAGAAGAAACTAACTAGGCTGGTCGGGCTCAGTGGCTCACACCTATAATCCCAGCACTTTGGGAGGCTGAGGCAGGCGGATCACAAGGTCAGGAGTTCGAGACCAGCCTGGTCAGCATGGTGAAACTCCATCTCTACTAAAAATACAAAAAATTAGCCGAGCATGGTGGCGCAGGCCTGTAGTCCCAGCTACTCGGGAGGCTGAGGCAGGAGAACCCGGGAGGCAGAGGTTGCAGTGAGCCAAGATCATGCCATTGCACTCCAGCCTTGGCAACAAGAGTGAAATTCCGTTTCAAAAAAAAAACAAAAAACAAAATTAGCCAGGCATGGTGGTGGGTGCCTGTAATCCCAGCTATTTGGGAGGCAGAGGCAGGAGAATCGCTATAACCCGGGAGGTGGAAGTTGCAGTGAGCTGAGATTGCACCACTGCACTCCAGCCTGGGCAACAGAGAAAGCCTTCTCAAAATATAATAACAATAAATAAATAATTGTTTTAAAAAATTAAGAATCGTAGAGATTGGGCTGGGCACAGTGGCTCATGCCTGTAATCCCAGCACTTTGGGAGGCTAAGGTGGGCGGATCACCTGAAGTCAGGAGTTCAAGACCAGCCTGGCCAACATAGTGAAACCCCCATCTGTTAAAAAAAAAAAAAAGCATCATAAAGATCAAGATCAATGGTGATACAAGAAGATATGCGGTCTGGAAGAGCAAACAAGGCAAAATAATCTGTAGAAAGTTTTTGAACTTCTCTGAGCCTCAGTATCACCGCCTGACAAATGAGCTTAACAGTATTTCCCAAATACCCACTCATGTGAAAAGCTTGTAAGTGGCATAGTTTCAGTGCCACCAGCTTTTACATTACACTATTAATCTTCAGGCCAACCCTACTTAGTAGGTGTTATTTACTCAATTTTAGAAACAGAAACTAAGGCTCAGAGATGTTAAGTAACTGGCCAAGGTCACAAGCTAGTGAGTGGGAAGGCAGGTAAAACAAGGCTATGAGACGCCAGAGCCTGGTGCCCATTCCACCACCAACCACATCGCTGCAGACGGCATCAGGGGGCAGATGGGATGGGCACTGCCCTACAGCCCCTGATAGAAGGTGGAGGGAGAGTGCTCCCCCCAGAGGCAGCATGTGTCAAGGCAAAGAGGTGGCACACACACAGTTCATGTACACAGTGCCTGGCTGTGAGCAGAGCTGTGTGGCTGGAGCAAATCGCTCTGAGAGGTTGGGGACCCTGCTGCAGAGGGTCATTCAAGACCATGCTGAGAAACCAAAGACGGAATCTGCACAAAGGTGGGCTTGGCCAAGCCATCTGGGAGGATAATGGCCGTGGAAGGGATTCAGGACCAGAAGACTCAGTAGAAACCCCGTCGGTGGGACAGACAGTGATGAGATGCGCACTGGGGCAGGAGCAGAGGTGAATGTGAGAAGCAAGAATCAGTAGGGCTGGGGAGCCACACACCCACAAACTCACCAGTACTCTGTAAGCAGGCTGTCACTTTTTCTTTCTTTCTTTTTTTTCTTTTTCTTTTTGAGACAGTCTCGCTCTGTCACCAGGCTGGAGTGCAGCGGTGCAATCTTGGCTCACCAAAACCTCTGCCTCCCCAGTTCAAGCAATTCTCCTGCCTCAGCCTCCCAAGTAACTGGGACTACAGGCACATGCCACCACACCTAGCTAATTGTTGTATTTTTAGTTTCACGATGTTGGCCAGGATAGTCTCGATCTCTTGACCTTGTGATCCACCTGCCTCGGCCTCCCAAAGTACTGGGACGGCGTGAGCCACTGCGCCTGGCCCTCCCTCCCTCCCTCCCTTCCTTCTTCTTTTCTTTTCTTTCTTTCTTCCTCTCCCTTTCCTCTTCCTTTCTCTCCTTTCTCTCTTTCTCTTCTCTCTCTTTTTTTGAGACAGAATCATGCTCTGTCATCCAGGCTGGAGTGCAGTGTCACAATCACAGCTCACTTCAGCCTTGACCTCCTGGGCTCCGGTGATCCTCCTGCCTCACCCTTCCAAGGAGCTGAGACCACGGCATGTGCCACCATACCCAGCTATTTATTATTAGTAGCAGCCATAGTAATGAGGTCTCCCTGTATTGCCCAGAGTGCTCTTAAACTCCTGAGCTCAAGCGATCCTCCCACCTCCCAAACTGCTGGGACTACAGGCTTGAGCCATCATACCCCATATATATATATTTTTAATAGAGATGGCATCTCTCTATGTTGCCCAGGCTGGTTTCAAACTCCTGAGCTCAAGCGATCCTCCCACCTCAGCCTCCCAAATTGCTGGGATCACATGTGTGTGCTACCTCGGCCGGCCAGGTTTCCACTTTCACCATCCCAGGTCCAACAAAGTCTAACCTGCCCTGGCCCTGCCTCCGCTCATCTAGGGTCCTCTGTCACTGTGTCACAGGCACACTGTCCTCTTTTGTTTGTTCCCACATTACAGCTTTGTGCGCTCCATCTCCTCTGCCCAGGGATGCTTGACTCTTGATCACCATATCACTCTTTTCTTTTCTTTCTTCTTCCTTCCTTCTCTCTCTTTCCTTCCTTCCTTTCTCCCTCCTTCTCTCTCTTTCTTTCTTTCTCCACCATACCTAACTCCTCTTCCTCCTCATCCAGGTCTCAGCCCAAATGTCACCTCCTCAGGAAGCCCTCCCTGATACCTCCAGCTAGTAATGTCACGTGCACACCCAGTCACTTGCTAGCTAGCACATGAAGCTGGTTCATTTTCTTCTTTTTTTTTTTTCCTTTGAGACAAGGTCTCATTCTGTTGCCCAGGCTGGTGTGCAGTGGTGCAATCACCACTCCCTGTGGCCTTCATCTCCTGGGCTCAAGCAAGCTTCTCACCTCAGCCTTTCCATAGCTGGAACCACAGATGTGTGCCACCACACCCAGCTTATTTTTTGTAGAGACAAAAGTCTCACTATATTGGACAGGCTGGTCTCAAATTCCTGGGCTCAAGCAATCCTCTCGCTTCAGCCTCCCAAAGTGCTTTGGTCACAGTCGTGGACCACCATGCCCAGCCAAGGCTGTTTCATTTTCTGCATAACACTTCTGAGAATCTGCAATGATCCAATTTATTGGGTTATTTGTTCAGTCTGTAACCTCCCACTGGAACATAAGCTCTGTGAAAGCAGGGACCATGTCTGTCTTGTTCACTCCAGTATTACCAGCATCTTAAACAGCACCCTGTGCACAACAGATGCTCAACACGTATCTGTTGAATGAATGATGCAAGGGAAAGGGAGGTGAAAGGAAACCAAAAGAAGATGGGACCAAAGTCAGATGTTGAGAAGAGCAGGGAAGTTGGCTGGGCAAGGGAGGCCTTCGCGGGTGGCCTCTGACTGCTGCTGTTTGAGGTGATGTGAGCTACCCAAGGGGACAGGTCCCAAGCAGGAGGCAGAAGCAGGACCGCAGAGGCTGGAGGTAGAAATGCAATGGAGAGAACAGATACACACTTGTCAGGGGAAAATGTTAAAGAGGGGGCAGAGGGGCATGAATGAGCCTGGGGGTCCTCACACCTTTCGGAAAGGGAAAATTCACAGGGACAGGAAGCAGGCGCAGGGCAGGGCAGCAGCAGATTGCACTCAGGCTCACACACATGTTGCAGTGAGCATGAACAAGGCCTTCCTCCCTCCAAAACTAACAGGAGACTGGGACCCAGGTGGTGCACGGACTTACCCACGGGACAGCATCTCTCTGGAGGGATGAAGTCACAGCAGAGGGCCTCAGGGGCGGGGCTGAGCCAGTGGCACAGCTGTGCACCGTGGCCCAAGCCAGGTGAGGAAGAACTGCTCAGAAATCAGCCACTTCCTCCTCAATCCAGCCTGCCAGGCCAATGGCACTGCAGGGGACAAACCCTGGACTAACAGACTCCAGGAAAAGGACAGGTGGGGCGGGGCTGGCCTGAGACCGCCCACAGCAGCCGGCTTCCCTGCAGCCCCGGTGCGGGAGTCCAGCAGGCCCTCCCGCTGGTCCAGGGCTGCCTTCCCTCAGGAGAGGAGGAGCCACCTGGAGCTCCACCTGGAGCTCAAGCTGACAGAGCAGCAGGAAGTTGGGTAGGGGCAAAGACCAGGAAGTAACCCTGGCTGAGGGAAGAACAACCAATGGGGGAAATCTCTTAGTAGGCGCAAACCAAAGGGCCTAAGGAAAAGCCCTAACAGCCCAATTCCTCAGAGAAGGAGGTGCCCCCTGTGCAGGCCCACCCGCCCAGGGTGCTGAGGGGCCCAGTCCAACTTCTTACCCTGCCCTGGGGAAAGGGGAGGAGCCTCAGCCCTCGCTGGAGCAGGGTTAGGCCCAGCCAGGAGTATAGGAAAGAGCTGTTCAGGGGGATGTGGCCTGGAAAGGCAGAGAGAATCTGGGAAGCAGAGGTGGGGGTTGTCAGGTCCACAAAAAAACTGACGCGAAGGTTAAGTCGCAGACACATTTATTATTGTCTGGAACATGAAGGCCTTTCCTTCCCTGGCAGTGGCACAAGCTAGGGCCAACTCTCAGGAGGCAGCCACACTGCCACCAGCAGCAGGTCCATGGGGTGGCAGCGTCATGGGTGGCAGGAACAGTGCCTTCAGCTTGCCTGACAGGCTGGCAATCTCAGGATCCTGGGCTTCGTAGGACTTGACCAAGCGGGCAAACTTGAGGACACCTGCAAGAGGGAGTGGAGGGTCAATGCTTCTCCTAAGGACCAGTGTGCCTAAGATAGGTGGAAGGGGTGGTAGTTTGAGCTTGAGCTGCTCCCCCACTGGCTGAGCAGCTGTTTGCAGAACGGCACATGCAGGACTCTGCCCCATGTGGTTTGGATCAACTTCTTGTTCTACACTGGGCACAACTAGATGGGGTGCAGTGAATGAAGATGTCCCAAAGCAGTGTGCTTCTCGCTCTCAAGTGAACCATTTTAGCAGTTTAGTCACAAGAACCCCAAGTATGAACACCCCACGAGATCCCAGGTGTGTAGCTGGAAAGCAGGAGTGCTATGGGGCAGCAGAGCTGCATCAATCAACACCTTTGGGGAACATCAGGATCTCACCAAAAATTTAACCGCCAACCCCTAAACAGAAATTAGCTGAAACACCCTGGAGGGACTGCAGCCACTTGTATCATGCAGACATCTCACTGAAAGGTGGCATAACAGCGTCTGAGACCAGAGTCTGCATCATTAGAGTTCGCTCCCTCATCACAAAATGGAACGATAATGTGATTAACAGGACAGGTTGATGATCCTTAATTAGAAAATCCAAAATCGGAAATTATTTGAGTGTCAATGTGAGGCCACAAATGGAAAATTACACATCTGACTTCACGGTGGGGGTGGAGGTGACTGTAGTCAAAACGCAGTCAAACTTTGTTTCATGCACAAAATTATTCAGACTTTTTTTTTTTTTTTGAGACAGAGTTTCCCTCTTGTTGCCCAGGCGGGAGGGCAATGGCACGATCTCGGTTCACTGCAACCTCTGCCTCCCGGATTCAACCGATTCTCCTACCTTAGGCCCCCGAGTAGCTGGGATTACAGGCATGTGCCACCACAGCCGGCTAATTTATGTATTTTTAGTAGAGACGGGATTTCTCCAAGACTGTATTTTTATTAGAGACGGTCTTGAACTCCCGACCTCAGGTGATCCACCCACCTCGGCCTCCCAAAGTGCTAGGATTACAGGCGTGAGCCACTATTCAGACTATTATATGAAATTACCTACAGGCTATGTGCTTAAGGTGTGTGTATATGAAACAAAACAATTTCGTGTTCAGATTTGGGTCCCATCCCCAAAGACAGCTCATATATATTTAAATATTAGAAATCTGAAAAAACCCGAAACACTTCTGGTCCCCCAGCATTTCGGATAAGGGATACGGAACTTCTGTACAAAATGCAACTCGGAGGCACAAGCTCAGGGTAGAGCCCGGGCTCTGAATGACAACACGGTTAGTCAGATTGTGGCTGCCGCCGTGTGGCGAGAAAGGGGACAACCGCTAGGGGTCCACAGATCCCGCGCCCTCTCCCGACCCAAGCTACCGCCTGCCCGCGTCTGACCCACCTTCCCCGTCGCAGCTGAAGCCATAGGCTTTGATAACCTCCTGCTGGATCTGCGTGGCCACTGGCAGCACGAATTGCAGCATCTTACCCATGTCGTTGCATGCGTTATCCCGAGCCTCGTCCATACGCACTGCATTCTCCGGGGCGGAGAACGCCTGGATCACCTCCGCCAGGACCACTGCGCGCCAGAAGCATCCCAGGGAGGCGTCCCGGGTATGCATGGGAGCACGGGCAGCGGGCCCAGCGGAGAACGCAGGGAATTAGTGGATTGAGGCTGTAGGTAACCCAGTAAGATCCCGAGTTGGGGGCAAGCGCCCCACTTGAGAAGAGAGGGACGGTACCCGGCGTCCCCTACCCTGTTTTCCCGGCGAATATAGCCAGGTTTGTCGCCCCACATCCTCCGCCCGCTTCCTCCCCGGACCCGCAACCCACGCCTTGACTGGGCTGTTCCTCACCCTTCGCCTGCTCAGCGCTTAGGGCCACAGGCTGGGCCGAGGCGGACGCCATAGGGCGGCAGAAGCTGCAACTGCAGCGGAAGTAATGGAAAGCTCAGGAAGCAGCAGCCACGTCCTAACACAGTTCCCAAGGCGAGTGAGAACGGAAAGGAAGCAGCATCAGGCGTAGCCGGAAGCCTCTCGGCAACCCGAACCTCCGCACTCAAATATCATAGCAAATTTTGGGGTTGAGTGGGCTACGCAATAAAGTTGGGTGTAGAAACGCAACGGCAATTGTGCATACCCAACATAGTCTATTGTTAAAAACGAAAAAAATAAGAGGGGGCTTTCCGCCAAAAAGCGGAAAGCCTGCTAGACAAATTCTAAAAGAGCTGTAACACTGCCAGGCATGCGCCCGGAGAGAAGGGGGGATACGCATGAACTCCACAATTGGTGAGGGTGAGCTCAGGTGGCGTTCTTCTTGTTATTACTGTATAAATAACGATGCATGTTGTAAGTTTCAGTAGGAAAAAGTAATATTCTAAGGAACTTACTTAAATCATTCTAGATTCCCGAACATTTGCTATCCGCCTATGCAAATGAAGTCGATGCTGATTGGTTGAGAAAAGAGGCAGTCACAGCCCCTTGTTGTTAAAACCGGAAACCTGGCTTCGGCTGTAAAAGCCCAAAGCAAAAGGCGTTCTCGCGCTTTCCCAAAATGGCCTTGCCTACTGATGGGCGACAGGGCATAACGCCAGGCCCGATTTCCCTTCCCTTCCAGGCTTTTGAGATCATCACCCAGTCCCCTCTCAAACTCGGGTGGTTAAGGCTGCCAGGTACTAATCGCCTGGACCTATTAAAACAAGCCCACCCCACCCCCCGCTTCATAACCGTTTCATAAAGTATTCCACGGAAAGGCTTCAGGACTCTGCAGCCTTTGTTCCAGAGGAGTCCGGTGGCTCCTAGCAGTAACACCCGTAACGGGAACGTCTGAATAGATTCCTAGACCTGACCACGTCAGAGGTGAGCCTGTCTCAGGCCTCCAGGGTTTGGCTGGTTGGGGTTCCTTTTGTTCTGAGATAGGGCCTTGCTCTGTCGCCCAGGCTGGAGTACAGTGGTGCGATCATGATTCACTGCAGCCTCGACCCGCAGGTGATGCTCCCACCTCAGCCTCCCGAGTAGCTGGGACCACATGTGCGCCACAACGCCTGGCGGACTTTTTTTTTTAAGATGGGGTTTCTCAATGTTGCCCAAACTGGTTTCCAACTCCTGGGCTCAAGCAATCCACCCGCCTCGGCCTCCCAACGTGCTGGGATTACAGGCATGAGCCACACAGCCCCGGGTGAGCCTCCAGTATCTTGACTTCCCAGCCTTGGGGCAGGAGGGGAGCACTGGCACCCGTGGTGTACCACCTCCAGCTGAGTCAAGGCTCTGGGCTCTTCAGGGATCCCCCTCTCCAATTCTCTCCGGCCCCACACCAAGTTCCCTAAGGAGGTCTGGTCCCTTCCCGCTTCCCTGCCACACCCTGGCTACACAGTTCCCTTTAGGCACTGCTGCACTGAAATCCAGCCTCACCCCCCACATCCCGCAAAGAACCAGTCACAGCCATGTTCCTGGGGAGTTGTGAGGATGTTTTTGTTTGGTTGGTTTTGGTTGGGATGTTTTTTAAGAGCGTCATATAGATATTTATATATATAAATTATTAATGTGGGGGAAAGGGCAAGGGGCATACATTGCAGAGGGGCGCGCACACAGGGATTGGGGGAGGGGCACGGGTGGCACACGACTCTACGCAAAACAGCCACATCTAACAGATGAAATCATCACACCAACGGGGCAGGGGGAGGGGTGGCGGCCACGGGGGTTGGGCATAGGGGAGGAGAAAAGCCGGGGGCACAAGGAAGAGAGACCTGGTCCAAGATTCTGTGCACTTTCTGTCCCCACCTTCACCACCTCCCCACCTCTGCACACCACACCCACCACACCGGGCCTGGCCTTGGCCTTCTGTCTGTCTGTCTGTCCGTCCCTCCGTCCCTCCCTCCCTCTGTCCAGCAACTGAGCAGCACCCTCTTGGCTCTCGGTGGCAGGCCAAGGGCAGGGTGAGGAGGAGGGTGGGAGGGGCTCCAAGGTCCAATGTAGGAGCCATGGTGCTCTCTTGATCGCAGCTTCTACAGTGGCTTGTCGCTTTCCTTCTTCAGGTGACTAGGGAAGGGGCGGTGCATAGCAGAGAGGTAAGAGGCTTGAGACCAACCCTGACCTTGCCCCTTCTTACCCAAGGGGTTGGGAGAGGGAGGGGTTCCCTCCCCCCAGGAGCACAGTGCCCAGCTGCACCACAGCCCCTCCCAGGCTCACTGACCCCATGTCCCCTGGGCTGGGGCACCCTGGAGTACCTGTAGTAGTCCTCCTGGGCAGGCAGCGGCACACTGTGCAGTGGGTGATGGGCATGCAGCCACTGCTGCTGTTCCAGCGCCAAGCGCTGCAGCTCAGCTGACTGTGCGTGCATGGCCTGCAGCTGATGAGCTGCTGACATCGGGGCAGAAAGGGAGGCCGGCAGGTCCCGGTAAGGGGCAGCTGTGAGCAGGAAGGGCAAGGGGCACATGACCAATGGATACCAAGTACCTGCTCTGGACCAGGGGATAGCCAGCCTCTTTACATACAAAGGGAATGAACTAAAAAGTTAGGTAACACAACCAGTTCTGTAAGTTGCCAGTGGTAGAGTGGAACTGGGATTCAAACCTCTTAGCCTGACACTAAAACTTGTGCTTCTCTTGGGCAGAGCTTCAGCTTTCCTAGTCTCATGCCCAGCTCCTCTAGGCACCTCCTCATCCCTCCCCAAGCCCAACTAGGCCCATCCCCCCCCACCAAAATACCTCCTTTCTATCCTTTTCTCATTAGAGCTTCCCTACCCCAACCTCCATCCTTACCAAAAAGCTGGTGACGAAGAACTTCGTTCTCGTGCAGAGGGTGAGGAAGAAGGGGGTTAGGGGAGAGTCCCAGCTGGATAGGGGATCCGGGGTAAGGTGAGACCCTGAGGCCAGGGGGTCAATGAGAGGGTGCACCGAGGCAGAGGCTGGAGGGCAGAGAAGAGGAAGGTGTCACCAGAAGGGCAGGTTTAGGGAAAACCATGCATTTGGGTGAAGGGATCCAAGCCTTGGAAGTGAGATGGACAAACACAAGGAGCTCCAAAAGTGGAACAAAGGCAGAGTGGAAGAACTAGCGGCCTGGGGGGGAGGACAGGCTGAGCCCTACTGGAGTAAGGACATATGGATGACAAAGGACAAGAGATTACAGTCACCAGAAGGGTCTGAGGGGGAGGGGGGAGAGGGACAGACAGACTGCTTAAAGGAGGTGGAAGATGATAGAATTTTAGGAAATAAGACAGGAAGAAGCCAGGTGCAGTGGCTCAGGCCTGTAATCCCAGCACTTTGGGAGGTTGAGGCAGGTGGATCACCTGAGGTCAGGAATTCGAGACCAGCCTGGCCAACATGGTGAAACCCCATCTCTACTAAAAATACAAAAAAAAAAAATTAGCCAGGCATGGTGGCACACACCTGTAATCCCAGATCCTCAAGAGGCTGAGGCAAAAGAATCGCTTGAACCTGGGAGGTGGAAGCTGCAGTGAGCCAAGATCAGGCCACTGCACTCTAGCCTGGGCAACAGAGTGAGACTCCATCTCAAATTTAAAAAAAAAAAAAGAAAAGAAAAGAGAGATTAAGAGGAGAAAGCACACAAGGGGCCTGGAATAAATATGACTGTAAGGCTAGGTCGACAAGGGTCTATAAGAAATACAGTGAAAGGACAGTAAGTAAAGCTCATTATCACCTATGACACCCAAACCCAAAGCTACAGGGCCCTTTCTAGAAAGTTACAGATCTAGAGACGGAAAAGAACATGAAAGACCTCCTACTGGGAGGAAAGGAGAGAATGGCAAAAAAAAAAATTGAATCCAGAGAAATGAGAAAATAGGTTTGTGGGTCCGGCACAGTGGCTCACGTCTGTAATCCCAGGACTTTGGGAGACTGATGTGGGTAGATCGCTTTGAACTCAAGAATTTGAGACCAGCCTGGCCAAGATGGCGAAACCCCATCTCTACCAAAAATACAAAAACTAGCCAGGCATGGTGGCACGCGCCTGTGGTCCCAGCTACTCCAGAGGCTGAGGTAGTAGGATCACTTTTGACTGCAAGTCGAGGTTGCAGTGAGCCGTGATTGTGCCATTGCACTCCAGCCTGGGTGACAGAGTGAGATCATGTCTCAAAAAAAATAAATAATAGGTTTGTGAAGGGCTTGGGGTAATGGGGCTGTGAGGGTAGAAAGGTGTGTCCCTCAAAGGCTCCCACCTGGGCCTCTGTCATAGGTAGGATACTAGACTATGGAGAAGACTGGGGCCTGGGGAATACAGGCTCTGTGGCCAGGTGATGCCACCAGGAGACAAGGCTGAGAGAATGTCAGGAAGGCAAATATCAGGGGCAGCAATCTCAGGAAAGATTCATGTCAGGCTAGGGGAGGGAAGTCTAGGCCAGAAGAACAGAAGAGCCCAGTCATGACAGCAGGGAAGGTGGCCCCACAGGGCAGGGCAAAGAAGGAAGGGTCTCACCTGCATGGATAGCATCTTGCTGGTGCAGGTGCAGGTGCGAGTGGATGTGGGAGTGCTGGTGGTGATGGGGAGTCACATTGAG
The DNA here is from genome assembly GCA_036589455.1 of Ateles fusciceps. Taxonomy (NCBI): domain Eukaryota; kingdom Metazoa; phylum Chordata; class Mammalia; order Primates; family Atelidae; genus Ateles; species Ateles fusciceps. The sequence continues at coordinate 2,408,519 of JAZHEH010001593.1, forward strand.
CATCTGCAGTCGGGCCAGTGGGTCATTGCCCAGGGCCGCCACCCTTTCTGCGTGCTGCCTCTCAGCTGCCAGCCGCTCAGCATAGGACATGTCAGGCCTCAGGGCTGGCCCAGCTGCCAGCGCTAGACGTTCTCGCTCCAGGGGCCCCAGGCTCGGATGAAAAGGGAAAGGGTGCAGGCCGGGGTGGGCCAGGCTGCAGAGCTAGGCCCCCATGTCGGGGGAAAGGGGATCCAAGCCTGGCCCAGGGACCCCGTGTAGGGGTTCCAGCTCACTAGGCTTCACCTCGAAGCCAGGCTTAAGACGGTCACGGAGGTCTCGTTCACGGGCTTCCCGTTCCCTCTCCCGGGCAGCTGGATCACTGCTGTACAGGGCCGGGACGTTGTAACCCAGTAGCCCCCGGGTCCACTGCCCCCCAGGGGGCACGTAGAATGGATGGTTGCGATTGCCAGGAGACATGACATGAGGCCGGGCATATTCACTGAGAGTGCGCAGGGCCGAGTGTCCGGACCCAGGTAGGGGGGCACTGTAGCCACTGCACTGCCCGGTTCAAATGGAGGGCGATGGGGCACTGGGCCCAGAGATGGGCATTCCACCGGAGCACGGCCCTCCTGAGCCAATTTCTGTGGGGTACAGGGGAAAAGTGGAGTCAAAGCGGCAGTTATGGAAAGAAGTGGCTGGTTTCAAGCTGCCCATTTGTCTGACAGCTGAATGCCAAAATGCCTCACCTCACTAAAACTCTGCCTACCTGGTACTTAACTGCGACCCTCCTCCAAGACATTTGCCCTTCTTGAGACGCACAGGTAGTCCCATCTGTGCATGCCTTCCCCCCGCCCCAACCCAGGAATGTGGAGTGCTCTCGCTGAAATCCTTTTAGGCTCCATTTCCTGGGCTGCAGTGGTACTTCCCCTCCGACAGGTGGCGACATAACTCGCCACCCACCCAGCCCCAGCCCCGCTGCGCAGCGCACAGGGAAAGGCGGCGGCGGCGCAGGCCGTGACGCACTCACCACGCTGCGTTCGAGCTCGCGCTCCTTCTCGCGTTCGCGCTCCTTCTCGCGTTCCCGCTCGCGCTCGCGCTCCTTTTCTTCGCGCGCGCGCTGCTCGGCCTCGCGCCGCACCTTCTCCACCAGGTCTGCCCGTTTCTTGGCCAGCTTGGAGCCCTCCAGCGGCACGAAGTACAGGTCGCTGCGCGCGCACGAGTTGAAGCCGCGATCCAGGTGTTTGTTGAACCTGCCGGGCGTGGAAGCAGCGCGCGCTCAGCCGGTGCGAGATGCCCCATTGAGCCCGCGGCGCCCCGGCCTCAGCTAGCGCTTGCAGCCCCCGCCTTAAAACCACCCCCGCAGACAGCTGTCGCCGGCTTCACGGGCCGCGCTTTTCTAAAACACTATCTGCTACTCCGTCACTGCATTGTCGTCCCCCTTCCAGGCCCACCTCCGCCCCAGCTGGCCGCTCACCTGGCAGACTGACTGGCATGGCTGGGCACATCTACCACCTTGGGAGGGGGCGAGGGGCTGCGGGCTGGGGGCACCGGGCTCTCGGGGGTCTCATACTCTTCAGCCGGCTCCTGTTTGATCTGTGTGGCGCTCAGGGGCGGCCCTGAGGCAGGGGCCGCAGATGGTGGTGGCAGAGATGGCACGCCTGAGGGCCCCGCAGGTGGCAGGGCCCCAGGTCCCACGGTGGGCGAGCCCGGCTTGAAGGTCCCTGGGCCTGCAGGTGGTGAGGTGCCTCGATAACCCGGTGGGGTCCCCGTTCGGAAGGAGGGGAGGCGACCCAGGCTTGTATCCGGGTGGCGTGGTTGTCTTGTAGGTCCCCGGGGACGGGGCTCTCTTCCGTATGGTGGGGGCCCGGGTGGGGGAGGCTGTTTTGTAGCCTGCTGGCGAGGAAGCCACGGTGGCAATGACCGTGGAAAGGGTAGCCGAAGAGGTGGTGACCGTAGGCACCGGTGGGGAAGGGGTAGGGCGCCCCTTGAGGGCCCTGGGAAGGGGGAGGGGGTGTGAACATGGGTAGGACCCTTGAGAAGTGGAAGAGGAAGAGTTGGAAGAGGAAGAGACTGGAGGGCCACTGGGGCCTGCTTGGCTGTAGGACACCTGGCTGTGAGGTGGGGGCAGGTGTGCTGGCCCTGGTGGGTAGGGCCTCAGAGACCCCAGGGAAGGAGACATGGCATAAGGGTGTGCATGATGGGAGCTACCGCCCTCCAGGGGGGTGGGGGAAATGCTCCAGGTGGTGGGGGGCGCAGAGCTTCCGTGATGCTGCTGCTGTTGCTGCTGCTGTTGCTGCTGGTGGTGATGGTGATGTGTTGAGGCTGGTGGGTGGGCAGTGGACTGCGCCCCAGTAGAGGGAGGGGAAGGGGCCTGGATGGGCACTGCTGTTGGCTAAGAGACGGCCATAGGGAGGAGGGGGTGGGGGACCCTGGCTCCACACAGCCTGGGATGGGAGAGAAGGCTGAGTATACTTGGGGGGGCTGATTGGAGACAGAGAGGCTTGTTGGGGGAGGGAAAGAGTGGGGGGTAACTTAGGCAATGCCTGGGAAGCTGGGTATGGGGGAGGCAGAGGAAGAGGAGGAAGAACTGGAAGAGGAGGCTGCTGCAGAGCTACTACTAGAGGACGAATAAGGAAACCTCATAGGGGGGGGGGACTGGGGCAGAAGAAGAGGAAGCAGGGGGCAGAGAGTGGGGTGAAGGAGCCAGAGTTGGGCCCTTCTCTGGGCCAGGAGGAAGTCCACCCATACCCTGCCCCATGGCATGGGGGAGAGGGCAGATGCCCAGGTAGTGGTTGGGCTCCCAGGCCAGGGGGGAGAGGCTGATGCATTGTTGAGGGGTCTCAGGGCAGGTGGGGGGAGGCAGGTTTGGTGTCACATGGGGGAAGTTGGCTGCTGGTGGAGCAGAAGGCAGGTTCCCCACCACCCACTGGAGTGTTAGGTGGCTTTGTTGGGGGGAGCACCACTAGCCCCGGAGCTTGATACTGAAATGGGAGTAGTGGGTGGGGGGTGCTGCTTACCCCCATTAGGGCCCCCCCACTGATGAGGCAGCCCCGCCCCCTTGGGACCCACTGGGGGTCCAGACAAAACTCCTCCACCAGTGCCTCCAGGATAGAGTTGTGGGTGAGGGGGAGGGGCCCCAGGAGGAGCCTGGAACATTCGAGATGTGGGGGGGCTCCATGGGAGCATGATATCCAGAGGGTGTCACAGAAGGATGGGGTTCAAAGCCAGCCTCTGGCTGTCGAGGGGTGCTGTCTGGCGGTGGAGGGGAAGGAGGAAAGAGTGGAGGTGGGTGGTAGGGGCGGGCTGGGCCCTGGGACAGGCCAGAAGATGAGTCGGAGTCATTCTCCACACTTCCAGGGCTGTAGATGCTGGGGGACGTGCTTCGGTTGTCCTGGTCAATATCCCTAGGGTCGCTGCTGCCATCATCATTGAGGCTCCGCCCATCCAAGCTATCCAGATCAGAGGGAGACTGTGGCCGAGGGAGCTCCTGCTGCAGAAAGTGGGGGGGGGGGGGGGCTCATTTTTTCTCTTTCCCTTTCCTGCATCCCTGAGATTTGGCGCCTTTCTTGCATAAAATCACTTCCCCTCACAGCACACTGTTGTACTGTGGTGTGGTGAGTATTCTTGCTCAAGCCCACCTCTTGCCACCTGGGGATTTCCCACTTTCCCCACACCTGTTGACTGCTCCCCCAGCAGCCAGTCTTGTTTCCTTCCTGTAAAACCCTATTCCTTCCTCAAGGGTCCATCTCAAGCACCTTGTCTCTACCCACATCAGACTCCAAATCCGTTTTCCACCATCTCATAACCACCTCTTTAACCAAACATCCTCCATCCCCTAAGCCCTTGGTTCTTAGAAAGACCACTTCTGGTCAGGCAGAGGTTCACACCTCTAATCCCAGCACTTTGGGAGGCCGAGGCAGGCAGATCACTTGAGGCCACGAGTTGCCAGACCAGCCTGGCCAACATGGCAAAACCTGTCTCTACTAAAAGTACAAAAATTAGCTGGGCATGGTGGCTTATGCCTATAATCCCAGCTACTCAGGAGGCTGAGGCACAACAATTGCTTGAACCGGGGGAGGCAGAGGTTGCAGTGAGCTGAGATCGTGCCACTGTACTCCACCCTGGGCAACAGAGCAAAACTCTGTGTGAAAAACAAAAACAACAAAAAAGAAAGATCAATTCTGCATTTTCCTTAAGATTTATTTGTTCTTCCCACGAAGACTTCTCACCCAGAGGCTAGAATCCCCCAACTCTCTGGTCCCTTTGGCCCTGCCTGGTCATCTGGTGGTCTGTCAAAGCTCTAAGGATCTGTCTGGCATATTATAGATAGAACTGCTCTAATAAGCACTAGGATCTGGCCTTTTTCTTATATCCCAGGAGAGATCAAGGGAGGAATAGTGAACATAAGGAGGTCTGAGAAAAGAATGGTCACAAGATGAGTGAGAATGGCTACAGAGGGTCTCCCACCTCAGTTTTGGTCTTTTTTGGTGCGCTGGTCTCCTCACTTTCACTCTCTGAGATCTCCTCACTCCGGCCCTGCTTGCTGGCCTTTGGGGTGGAGGCTTCCTCTACTCGGGCCTTCTGTTAGAGAAAAAGAGAAAATTCCTGTCTCTTCTCTACCTCCCAAGCTCCACCATTACCCTCTGCCAAATAGGAAGTTTCCCCCCACAGCACACACACCCTCAGCCCCAGTGCCTGGGCATCCTGTGGGACAATCTGAGGACAGAATACCTTGGCTGTCTGCCTGGACTTCTCAGCCTTGCCATCACTGCTGGACGTGCTGACCCCTCCAGGGGGAGGCCCGGCCCCTCGATCTCAGTTCTCCCCGGGGCCCAGGGGCCTCTTTCTTCCGTCCACTCCTCATTGACATCTGCGTGAGGAGGAAGGAGGCAGGTAACACTGTTCTTTACATTGCACCTAACTGTATGGTGCACATTATTTGTTCTTCTCTAGACCCCTCGTACTAGCTTGCCTGCCCCGCCCCTCATCTTTCACGTCTCTCATTTTAGCTCTTACTCACCGAGTCTTTATTCTGTCGTGTCTTCATTCTTCAGGCTGTGGAGACCCCATTCTCCTCTGCCTGGGCAGCTGAATACAGAAACTTCTCTGCTCCGCCCCAAGTTCCCCACAGCTGTGGTCTGGGAAGCAGGATCTCCACGTTTCCAGTGTAGGCACCTGGAACTTCTGCAGGATCTGTCTTCACTGAAACCTGTTAGAAGGAAACCATCACAGTCTCCAACTGGGAGAACAGAGTCACAAGGGAATACTATTGTGCTTGTGAGAGAACTGAGCAAGTGGCCCAGCCCTAAGCCTTTAGGCCAAGAGGTACAGATACCACAAGACATTGCTGGCTTGCCCCATGGGCTACCTTAGCTACCTAAGAGGGAGATTCTGCTCAAAGTATAATCTCTTTCATCTCTGTAGAGGGCAGACAATTCAGATGTACCTACAAGCCCCAATCCAGGAGATCACACTGTTTTACCTTTCATGATCCCTAAAGGATATTCGTGAACACACACATTCCATGGAGCCTTACAAAAATATAAAAATTAGCCGGGCATGGTGGCTTATGCCTATAATCCCAGCTACTCAGGAACATAAAGAAATGGAGCCAGGCGCAGTGGCTCACGCCTGTAATCCCAGCACTTTGGGAGGCCGAGGTGGCCAGATCACTTGAGGTCAGAAGTTCAAGACCAGCCAGGCCAACATGGTGAAACTCAGCCAGGCATGGTGTCGTGCACCTGTAATCCCAGCTACTCAGGAGGCTGAGGCAAGCAAATCACTTGAACCTGGGAGGCAGACGTTGCAGTGAGCCAAGATCATGCCACCGCACTCCAGTCTGGGAAACAGTGAGACTCTGTCTCAAAAAAAAAAAAAAAAGACATTGAAGTATTTATTGAGTAGTTTATATCAAGCCCTTCACATACATGATTTCATTTAATATTTACAACCAACCCTGAAAGGTAAACATTATTACCCTTATTATATAAATGAGGGAACTGAGGCTCAAAGATTGTGATTGTGACTAGCCCAGCCTCACACAGTGAGGAACCAGTGACAACGAGAATCAAACCCATGTCTGTTACTTCAAAGCCCATGCTCTTTCTTCTACACTTTGCTATATTCTCCTCAGAAGTTGGTAGAGAGAATTCTCAGAGGGCCTGGATCAGTCACAGAGATATGAAAAGAATTCTTTTCTCACATCAGAGTAGGTAGAAGAAGAATGTCCCATTCTATAATACAAAGGAATACAGCCCTACCAATCCCAAGACTAAACCTAGGTAGCCCCAAATTGTAGAACTTCATTTTTTAGAGCCTCATAAAGGACTCATTCTCTAGTACTTGAGATCCCTAAGCCTAGAGGAAAAGTCAGGGCTTTCACAGGAACGATTAAAGACTCAAAATATCCTTGAGCACACAATACAGATTTACCAATTCTGAAGTCTATCCTCCTACTTGGTTTAGACAGGGTTACACAGCTCCTCACAGCCAATCCATCCCTATCTATCAGTAGGTAGGCAGATATCTCTTTATCCATATCCCCGCTACCAGCTGTTTTCATTTGCACGTTTGTCAAGTCCCTCCAAATTACTGACTCTACGATCTTTTGAGACCAAAAATAGTATTTTTTTTACTGATTTCTTCCTTTCTGCTGATATCATGTATATATGCGTGTGCTTTTCTTGTGAATGACCTTTAAACCCACTAACTTCAGTAGTCCTTTCTTCCTGAATTAAGTGCTGCTGGCTCCAGTGGGAACAGACTAAGCTTCCCCATCTATTCTATTCTGAGTTGGAGGCCTGCTAGGTAAATAGCACGTCCATACTATATAGTATATTTTTCCCAAGGAACACAGTAATTCTCACTCACCTCCACGGAAACCATACTGATGCAGGCAGTAAGGGGTGAGTCTCATCTTTCCAGGAAACTTCACAGTTTACTTAGAATCACAAAATTGCTGGGACAGAGCATATCTTCTGAACTTTCAACTGATGTTCTGCCCAAAAGACTAGTCTTTTTTTTTTTTTTTTTTTGAGAAAGAATTTCACTCTTGTTGCCCAGGCCGGAGTTCAGTGGTGCGATCTCGGCTCACTGCAACCTCCGCCTCCCGGGTTCAAGCGATTCTCCTGCCTCAGCCTCCCGAGTTACTGGGAGTTTTTGTATTTTTAGTAGAGACAGGGTTTCACCATGTTGGCTAGGCTGGTCTCAAACTCCTGACCTAAGGTGATCTGCCAGCCTAGGCCTCCCAAAGTGCTGGGATTACAGGCGTGAGCCACCGTACCCGGCCAACTAGTTTTTTGGGTTTTTTTTTTTTGCGACAGAGTTTCTCGCTCTTGTTGCCCAGGCTGGAGTGCAATGGCGAGATCTCAGTTCACTGTAACCTCTGCCTTCCAGGTTCAAATGATTCTCCTGCCTCAGCCTCCCAAGTAGCTAGGATTACAGGCGCGTACCACCATGCCCAGCTAATTTTTGTATTTTTTTTTTTCCTTTTCTTTTTTGAGACGGAGTTTTGCTCTGTCTCACAGGCTTGAGTGCAGTGGCATGATCTCAGCTCACTACAACCTCTGGCTCCCAGGTTCAAGTGATTCTCCTGCCTCAGCCTCCCAAGTAGTTGGGACTACAGGTGCATGACACCACGCCCGGCTAATTTTTTGTATTTTTTAGGAGAGATGGGGTTTCATCGTGTTAGCCAGGATGGTCTCCATCTCCTGACCCACCCACCTCCACCTCCCAAAATGCTGGGATTACAGGCATAAGCCACTGCGCCCAGCCAATTTTTGTATTTTTAGTAGAGACAGTGTTTCACCTTGTTGACAAGGCTGGTCTGAACTCCTGACCTCAGATGATCCACCCACCTCAGCCTCCTAAAAGTGCTGAGATTACAGGCGTGAGCCACCACGCCCAGCCTTTTTTTTTTTTCCTTCAACTACAGCTATTTTCCCACATTTTTTAGTTGTTGTGTAGACTGGTTTTAAAATACGATCAACCAAAAAAAAAAAAATTCAAAAGAACAACACCCACCATAACAAAGAGGAAAACAATCTTAAAAAGCATAACAAAGATGACTATTTGTGAGTGGTGTATCTGTGCCAGCCCTCCTAGAGAAGGGTGTCCCTCTCCGTTCCCCATCACAGAACCTGTTCACCGAGTCAGTTAGGCTAGGGGATCCAAAAGGTCAGAGAAACACAGGAATGTACCTGTGGAACACAGCAATCATAGTATGCCCTTCTTTTTTAATCACCTGAAATCTGATAAAACTAGCAATGAGTAGCTTTGAAGGAGAAAAGCAGTCATAAAAGAGCAAGTAATCCTGGGGATAAGGAGTGGCGGAGGAGTAAAGGAGTTAGGGTTGGATGGTGTGTGTTTCTACACGTGGGTCATGTTTTAGCACCAGCCTACACTCCTAGCAGGCAATCATTGTTAACTAATATTACAGAGCACCTACTCTGTATCTGACCACACACTAGGCACATTCACCTTCATTACCTTCAAAAAGAAAATGATTAAAACCAGACTGGGTTGGGGGGAAAATGAGAAGTAGAAAAAGAGCCCCTAAGTAAGAACAGGATAAGAAATTAAGAGAGAAATATGGGAAAGATGTCAGAAGGAACACAGTGGAGTCACAAGCTCTCTCGGAAGGGCTCGCAGGCTAAATTTCAGGATCATTGGCCCAGCCCCCATCATCATTCTGGACCTGCCAGACTAACAAAACAGTCCAAAGTTAACTCCTAGATAACAATGCAGCTCAGACCATCAGATAACAATGCACTGGCCTAAGCCTTCTGAGAATCCAGGACCTTCAGAGGGGCCTCAGAAATCATCTCATCTATAACCCCTTCCTCTTAACAATGAAGCCGCAACATTCAAAGAGAAGTGACTTGCCCAAGGTCACAGAGGCACAGTCAGGTCTAGACCCAGGTCTCCTGGCTCCTGTGCTATAGTATTTCCCCCTGCATGGGCTGTTCTCACAGCACTGTGCCCTGGGCCACCCTCACCTGGGATGGGCCTGAGAGCTCAGCCATTTCTACAAGGCCAAAGGTTAGCTGAGGGAAGGAGGAAAAGGGTTACTCAAGAAGGGAGGCTTAAAAAAGGAATTCAAGTTTTAGAAAATGAAAGAGAAGTGCAAAGACGCAAAAATACAACTCTACAAAAAATAGTGTAAGGGAGGGAGAGGTCAGAATCAACTGCCAAAAGATGGTGTAACTTGGACAGGAGCATTTTCATCCTCCCACCATGCCTAGGTGGACAGACTCCGAGAAACACCTGTGATCTGCAAGGAACATATCTACCTGTTCCAACAGACTGCAGCATGAAAGGGTGCACACCATGGGGAAACTCCCATTCACCAACAGATCCAGAAACATCTTACAGAACCCAGCCCAGAGTCCCAAGGACATAGCCACAGGCTGAGGTCCAATCAACATTCTGAAGCCTCCCCCGCCCAACCCACAAACTGGACATCCCACTGGATCACTGCCATAGCAACACCGTGGCAAAAGGTGCCTCTCAAGAGACCATTCCAGGGGTCCATCTGGCAGCCACCCCTCCCAGTTGCCAAAGCAACTCCTACCCTCCTATAGCACCTCGGGGGGGGAGCTTAAAGGTACCTGCCCTAGTCGAAATAAGCCCAAGCACAAAGGAAGATCGTTGAGCTCAAAGCAGTAACTAAGGCCTCCCTATATAGATGACAGTTCCAGGGGCCACAGATGCTAGGCAATTTGAAGGTGGAGGTTGCAACTTGGTTGGAGTGCCTATAAGGTTGCTCAATTCTCTCGTTTCCATCCTCCCAAAAACCCTTTCTTCCCAACTCCCCCCTTCTGTGTTCCTGTTTCCCTTCTCGTTAGTTTTGGGATAACCCACACTACTGGGCCCCAGTGCCCCTCTCCAAGAACTACGCCTGATCAGGAAAACAGGGTCAGAGGTGACCTGGAGTAGGGGAATGAAAACTGAGTCACAAAGACATGGCCTTCCCACTTCCACGCTGGAAAACCTCCGGCTCTTCCCACAGATGGACCTCTCTTTGCCCAAGCCTCCGTTTCCCCCAGGTTCATCAGCCACAATCCCTCTCTTTCCACCTACCACACCCCTTTCCCGTTTCCCACTTCCCGTCTATTCTAACACCCCCAACCCCAGGCTCCGGAACCCGTGTTCTGGGCCTTTGGAGCTTTTTCCTGGAGCCTTCATGCCCCACCTCGCTGCCATCTCTCCTATCCATTCTGCCTTCGCCCCAAACCCCACTCACAGCATCTCCGGTTTTCCTCCGCCAACCCCCTCCTCGATGTTCCTCCTTTTTTGGGTCCGCAGGTCCCGGCTACCCTCTGGCCCCACAGCCCTCCTCCAGAGACCCTCCCGCCTTCCCCCACCTTACCGATCCTCCCGAAGCCCTGGCCCCGGTCCCTCCTCGGCGGGCCCCACCCCCCTGAGCCCCCAGCCTCAGGCCAGGAAGAGCCCGCAGTGGGGGGGGACGGGATTGGGAAAATAACAAATGGAGGCGGCGGCGGCGGGGGAGGGGGAACTGGGAGGGGTGGGGGTGGGGAGCCGCAGGCCGGAGCCCGAGCGGGACAGAACCCCGCGGGCCCGGGGCCCAGGCGGCCGCAGACCTTACCTGCTGGTAGCTCGGGACGGCTGGCTGGCTGCGAGCGGGATTCCGGGCTCCGGCGCCTCCGGGGGGCGGCGGCGGCAGCTCCCCCGCCCCCCCTCTCCTCTCCTTGGCTTCAGTCGCAGCCGCGACGACGACGGCGGTGGCCCCGACACCCCCGGAGGGCAGCCCCCATCCCCCCTTCCCTCGCCCGGCCCCAATTGCCCGCCGGCCCCCGGAGCAAACCCGGATCCCTGCTCTGCTCCCCCACCTCCCCGGGCGCGCCGCCTCCCCCCGCCCGCCCGGAATGCCCCGGGCCGCGCCGCCCGGCCCTCCGCTCGGCTCCGACCCGCCGCCACCCGCGCCCGCCGCGCGCAGCCCGCACCCGCGCGATCCCGGGCCCCTCTGCCGCCTCGCCCGCCTCGCCCGCCTCGCCCGCGGCCCCCGCCCCTTTCCCGGGCGGCCGGCTCCCTCGCCCCCCTCTGGCCCCTCCCCGAGGCCGCGGTCCCTCCGAAATGGCCCGGCCCGAGGCCCCGGCTCGGCGCGGGGCTGCGGACGGGCTGGGCGACGCGTCCGGCGACTAGCACAGGAAAGCGGACGGCGAAGGGAGGGAGCCTGGGAGAGGGGGATGGGAGAAGGGAGGAAGAGGGAGAAGGAGGGAGCGCGGAGGAACGGAGGAGAGAGGGGCCAGGAGGGAGACGCGAGGGAGGGAGCGTGAGGCAAGCCGCGAGGGGGGAGAGAGGGGGAGCCGGAGAGGGGGGAGGCGCCGCGCGAGTTGGCCGAGGCCGAGGCCGAGGGGGCCGGGGCGCGGGGGAGGGCTGGCCGCGGGGAATGTGGGGAGCCCGCGGGCCCGGCGCGGGAGAGGGCTAGGTAGGAGGGGCTGTTGGTGGTGAGGGCAGATGAGGGGGAGGCTGCAGTTTGGGGGCGACTGGGTCAGTGGCAGAGGCGAAGTGGGAGGAGTTTGGGGGATCCTGGAGTAGAGACTGGGATAATGGGATTGGATTGGAAAGATGGAGCTGCCTGGGGGCTTTGTGGGTGCCTGGCGAGAAGTGAGAGAAGCTTGGGGTGAAGGGGTTTTTGGCAGAGATGGAGCCAGATGGGTTTGGGGCCTGTTACCAGAGAGAATGAGATGGAAGTTTGGGGTCATAAAGAGGGAGAAAAATTGCAAAGATGAAGACATATATGGAAGATGGGGCTTCTGTAAGACAGTAAGGCGTTTGGGGGCAATTTGTGTTGGGAAAAGAATCAGAAATGTAAGAATTGGGGGTGGGGGCCTGAAAGAAAGCTGGAGAGAGAGAAGTCCAGAGGAAATGTCAGTGAGGAGAGAGGAAGAACTCGAGGAACCTTAAAAAGGCATGAAGGAGGTGGCCCAGGTGCCAATTCTAGGGGAAATGGGTTCTGGGTGAGAAAGGAGGGCTCTGGACAGGAAAGCAGGGTGGGAGACACGGGGCTAGCTGGATCCTGGGGGTGGGGCTCTCAGAGGTGAGGAGGATTTCCTTGGGCAGACAGAATGGGAGAGGGGGGATAAGATTGGATGGAAATGTAAGCTGAACAAGGCCTTTGGTGGCAGTATGGAAGAGGAAAGATCATGGATTGGAGAAGAAAATGGAGATAGGGCCAGATGCGGTGGCTGACACCTGTAATCCTGGCACTTTGGGAGGCTGAGGTGGGCAGATCACTTGTCAGGAGTTCGAGACCAGCCTGGCCAACATGGTGAAACCTAGTCTCTACTAAAAATACAAAATTAGCCGGGTGTGGTGGCACATGCCTGTAATCCCAGCTACTGGGGAGGCTGAGGCAGGAGAATCCTTGAACCTGGGAGGCAGAGGTTTCAGTGAGCAGAGATCGTGTCACTGCACTCCAGCCTGGGTGACATAGCAAGACTCCATCTCAAAACAACAACGACGACAAAAGAAAATGGAGATGGGAAAGGAGGGCAGTTGAAGGAAATGACAGATGGCGGGAGAGTGCTGACAAGCCCATGGGTAGGTAAGGGATACAGCTTGGAGGAGTGAGACACCATCCTCAGGCCTTCCATCTGTGGCATCTCCATTGTCCTTCTCAAATCTGTTGAAAGTCATCACTGAAGATTCCCCTGGGTCACAGGGAAGCAGTCAGGTGAGGACTGGGCTTAATATGGACCCAAATCCCTAGGTGTCCTTGTTCCTCAATCCCACTTGTTCTACGGTGGAGACAGTCCCCACTATAGACTGCAGGCTCCTCCCAACCCTTCCCTCTCCCTCCCCTGCTCTCCAGGTAGCCTCCAGCAGTCAGTCTGCCGCCAGCACCTCTGCCAGTCCACCACCAGTTCCTTCTCCTGGGCTCCCTCCTGGCCTTACACCAAGCAGCAACATCTCCCAGGACAAAGGACACTGGGTGATTTTTGGCAGCAGAAATTGGGAAGGCCAGAGCATGGGAGGGAGGCAGTCTGGCAAACAGGAAGAGCTGGAGCTGGAGTATGGATTGGGAGCCCTCAGTAGCGCTCCAGATATGGGGTGGGGGTCAGGTACTTGTGGGGCCAGACTTGCTGGAGGCTAAGGGTGGGCCCTGAACTGACAAGATCCCACCTGCCTTCAGGGAAGGAAGGAGGTTGGCTCTGGAGCAGCTCAGGAGGTTTTGTCTCACAATTCCTTGGGCCAGATTCAACCAAGTTCTGGGAATACTCAAAAGCTCTAAACAGATTCCACAGCACTGGGGGAACTGGGCACAGGAGCGGGAACACTTCCTTGGCCTGGGAATGAGTCATCACTCTGAAGCGCCTTGAACTGGTTGGCACTCACTTTACCACTCCACGCACACCTTTCCTGCCCCTCCCAGGGCCTCCCTGAGACCAGGCCAGCTCCCGGTGTCCCTGGGCGCCCCGACTCCTTTCCTCTTGCTCTAGGATAGCTCCTGTTCCTTCTCCCCCACCCCCGGCTTTGTTCCAGGACTCCCCCCTTCCCCCTCACATTCTCTCCCCATTTCATTTCCTCTTTCTGCACTACTCAGTTTGGTCTCCCACTGGGCCTTGGCCCAAGCCCTTTCCAAATCCCTTCCAGGCTGAGCTCTTCTCCCTTGTTTTTTAATCACTAAGGAATGGGCTACGATGGAGACTAAAAGAAAAATGTAGGGATATGTGGGGATAGGCCATGGTGAGAGTCACAAAAGAAACCAGTGTCTACCCTCTCCCATTCCTCCCCTACCTGTCCGCCAGGCTCAAAGTCCAGCTGCAGGGAACATCACACAGGCACGCCCCTTGCCATCCCTCACCCCAGCTCTCTCTCTGGCTCAGCCCCCCACAACCCACTGGTCTCCAGGCAACGGCACAAAGGGAAAGTGGAGAGAAGGGCCCGGGAGGCCCAGGCAGAGCTAGCTGTAACTCAATCCAACCCCAGTACTTTGGGGGTGGGGGCCCAGACTGTCAGAGAAGGCGACCTGGTGAGGAGGGAGGAAAGTAAGGACAGAGGTTAAGAACTAGCCTCAAACTAGAATAGTCCTGGTCAGTCTGGGAGTTGCTAAGGTAGGATGGGTTATCATGGACTCCAGAGAAAACTGAGATGCACAGAGAAAAGTACCAGGAAACCCCAAGGGAGGCAGAAAGGGACACCAGGAGATAGGAGAAAAGGGAAAGATGAGATGCCCACACTGAAATTAAAAGGCACGGAAACAGAAAGGGGGCATGAAGCTCTTTGAACTGAAAATGGCTGAGGTGTCAGGGACGCAGGAAGGAGGGCAAGAAATGGGCCCTGTCCGTACAGAACTAGAATCCTCTTTCAGCCCTGGAGCTGCGCAGGATGGCAGAGGGAGCCAGGACCAGACCATAGCAGAAGCAGAGTGGGAGGCCCACAGGAGACAGCCTTGAAATTCCTCCCGCTTGGCGTCCAGGATGGCGTCCTGCAAAACTCTCGCTCCCTCTAGTGGCTAGATCTCCCATGTGCAGACCCTACCTGTGGGATGCAACCTTGCATCCAGGCCACTAGGAAGGGATTTGTTCCCCCTAGCTGGTACCTAGGCCGAGCATCTCAACGCTGAGGCCTCACAAGAGTTAACGAGTTATAGCTAAGGAGTAATATGTCTCTAGCCGCATACCAGAACCCTACTATTAGTCTGACCTAGCCACGGGTCTGTGAAGCACTTTTGTTCCTGAATCTTCAGTTTATTGCAGGACTCCGTTTCCTTAGGTCCTTCTCTATGCTACCTCCAGAATCATTCTTCCCTCCCATTTTCCCATCTTGCAGTGGTCGATGGCCATGAAGTCCTGTTCCATTCCAGAACCAGCCAGGATTTTGTTGGCAGAGGCCCAGCACAGGAGCTGGTCCACTCCACAGGCCCTTTGGATATGAAAACACCTTAGACCCCCTTTCCCCCCCAAATGCGCACATACACACACACACACACACACATACGTGCACACGCACATACTATTTTATGCTTTTAGGGGCTCCTGAACCCCTTAATTCACCTGGGCCTGGGAGCCAAGCCTACTGCTAAGAAAGCAGGGCCCACATGTACCCCACCTAGCCAGAATAGGGTAGGCAGTGCCATCATCTTGGCCCTATTTGTTCAGTTTGTCTTCCTCTTTTGTGTCCTCCCCAGCTCTGCTATCCAGTTTTACCAGCTTCCAGGTGCTCCATCTTCTCTCCCCTCATAGGGACTAGAGTAAGACTCCTCAGACACAATAGTGCACGGATTCAGACTTTAATGGTGGTGTTCATTTCAATGCCACAGAGGTGGTGGCAACTGTGGAATGTGGCGTGGGGGAGTGAGAGGTTGCTCTGGTGCAGCTGGAAGAACAGGGAAACCAGGGTTGGGGGAGAGATGTATAAAGGAAAACTCCCCCAGGCACAGCCTCCGCTCTGGACCAACGCAGGCTTCGGTGAGTACACACAAAGGAACTGATGTCGAGGCCCTTTCTGTGACCCTTCCCATTCTAGCAGGATCTCCCACCCCAGTCATCTTGGGATCCACAGCCACGTGAAATACAGACACATCGTTCCCTCAAGTCGGGCCAATTTTAGGCCACAGAGTTATGGGGGAAATGATTAATTAATGGGACGAATGAAAAATAAATAAAATAAATAAATACATTAAAGCCTTAGCCAGGCATGATCACACCCAACACTCCCCCTCCACCCCAGCACTGCGCACAGTTCATGGCTCATATGCAACATGGAAAACACATGGGAGGAGCAAAGCACAAGGGACACGCGGTCCCTCGCTAACACCTCAGCACAGCAACCCTGATGCTCCCATCACAGACGCTGAGCGTTCTTCCATGGACCCCCCTTGAGAATCCTCATTCACATTTCTCCTTTTTGAGGGAAGAGAGAAAGAGAAAGGGAAGAGAGAAAGTGGAAAGTGCGGAACCCCAGTGAGTAGGGCCCAGAAAGCAGGGCGAGCAGAGACAGCAAGAGGTCGGGTAAGCCAAGGAGCAGCCGGAGCAGGTCAGTCAGGGAAGTTCTGGACACCCTGGGGCTTAGGGGATCTCAGAGGGTGAACTATCACAGATCAGGACAGCAAGGTTCCAGGAGGATGAGACAGAGGTTCCACGTCTCCAGGCAAGCAGAAGAATCACAGCACACTGGGATTACGGAAGTTATGTCCGGCAAAGCGAGCTTCATCCCCCAGCTCTTCCTCAATTCTGAGAGAGATGAACCACAAAGGAAGTGGTCAGGGATGCAGGAGGATCCTGCTTCTCTTCTAGGGGTCCCCCCAGACTCCAACCACCCCCACCACCACCTGCTTTTGTGTCCTGCCCCAAGGCTGAGTATTCCCTGGCTTTCCCATGTGATCTCTGGGATCCATCAATCAGGCCATCAGTAAACCCAGAAAGCAAAAACCAATATTAACTAGAAATGGACTGTTACCAAGGCCCTGGGTGCTGAGAGATGGTCCAGCAGGCAAACGAGGCCTTTAGCCCTCTGGGCCAGGGGCTCCCATTCCCCAGGGACTCTCACCTCATGAGCTGGTTGTACTTAGCCAGACGTTCAGAACGGCACGGGGCGCCAGTCTTGATCTGAAACATTTAAAAGGATTTGCAGTTCAGTGGCTGCTCTCTCACCCTTGAAAAGAGACTTCTGCTCTCCTGCAATTCCCCCGACACCCTCAAATACCTGGAAGGAGAGACCAGGTGGGTGAGCTCGAACCACCAATCCCAGAGTTCCCTTCACTCCCCCAGGCTGCCCCATTCACCTGGCCTGTGCACAGTCCCACCACCAGGTCGGCGATGAATGTGTCCTCAGTCTCTCCTGAGCGATGACTCACCATGACCCCCCAGCCATTCTCCTGGGCCAGCTTGCACCTGTATCCACACAGAGCACTGATTCTGCAGCCCTCGCACTGGGCACTCTCTTCCCAGCCCCAGCCTTGGTCTATGTCAAGAAACATCTCGGGGGAAAGCTATCTGGGAGGGAGCAGAGTCTCAGGCGTGGAGGGGCAGAGGTGAGAGAACTGTGATGATGATTCCCGGTTCCCTGCTCTCTTTGGCATCCCTGGGTACAATCAGGCTGGAACACTTGCAAGAGGAGTCTTATAGAAACAGGGCCTACTCAGGAGAAGGCCAGGAGTCACTCACGCTTGGATGGCTTCAGTGACTGAGCCGATCTGGTTGACCTTGAGCAGCAGACAGTTGCAGGCCTTTTCTTCCACTGCCCGCTCAATACGCTTTGGGTTGGTCACTGTCAGGTCATCACCCACAATCTGGATCCCTACATTGGCTGTGAACTTGGACCAGGCAGCCCAATCATCCTGGTCAAATGGGTCCTCAATGGAGACCACTGCAGAGAGAGCACGGAGGGGTGTTCATCCTCCCATGGTCTCTACATCAGGCAGGAACACACCCCTTTATTCCCTGAAATGAAGGGGCCCTTGGTTAATTACACCTGTTCATCCTTGCTAAGACAAATCCCCCGAATATAAGCCTGCCCAGTAGGCTTACATTCTACTTACCTACATACTGATCTAACTGATTCTTAAGTTTTTGTTGTTGTTGTTGTTGTTTGTTTGTTTTTGATACAGAGTCTCACTCCTCACTCTGTCATCCAGGCTGGAGTGCAGTGGCACAATCTCGGCTCACTGCAACCTCCACCTCCCCCACTCAAGTGATCCTGCCACCTCAACCTCCTGAGTAGTCGGGACTATAGGTATGTGGCACAATAACTAATTTTTTAAATTTTTGTAGAGACAAAGTCTCACTGTATTGCTCAGGCTGGTCTCAAACTCCTGGCTTCAAGCAGTCCTGCTTCTGCCTCCCAAAGTGATGAGATTACAGGCATGGGCCACCACACCTGGCTCCTGATTATTTTACTTTATTTTTTATTTTTATTTTATTTTTTGAGATGGAATCTTGCTCTGTCACCCAGGCTAGATAGAGTGCAGTGGCGTGATCTTGGCTCACTGCAACCTCTGCCTCCCGGGTTTAAGCAATTCTCCTGCCTCAGCCTCCAAAGTAGCTGGGATTACAGGCACCTGCCACTGTGCCTGGCTAATTTTTGTATTTTTAGTAGAGACGGGGTTTCTCCATGTTGGTCAGCCTGGTCTCAAACTCCTGACTTTGTGATCCACCCGCCTTGGCCTCCCAAAATGTTGGGATTACAGGCGTGAGCTACCGCACCCGGCCCTGATTCTTATTTCATAAAACCTTACATGGAGAAGCCAGGCATGGTGACTCATGCCTGTAATCCCAGCACTTTGGGAGACTGAGGTGGACGGATTACTTGAGGACAGGAGTTCCTGGCCAACATAGTAAAACCCCGTCTCCACTTAAAATACAAAAATTAGCTTGGCATGGTGGTGCACACCCGTAATCCCAGCTACTGGGGAGGCTGAGGCATGAGAATCACTTGAACCTGGGAGGCAGAGATTGCACCACTGCACACCAGCCTGGGCAACAGAGCGAGACTCTGTCTCAAAAAAAAGAAAAAAACAGGCCGGGCGAAGTGGCTCACACCTGAAATCCCAGCACTTTGGAAGGCCGAAGCAAGCGGATCACCTGAGGTCAGGAGTTTGAGACCAGCCTGGCCAACATGGCGAAACCCCATCTTTACTAATAATACAAAAATTAGCCAGGCGTGGTGGTGCACGCCTGTAATTCCAGCTACTTAGGAGGTTGAGAGAATCCCTTGAACCTGGGAGGTGGAGGTTGCAGTGAGCAGAAATTGCACCACTTCCATGGGCTGGGTACGGAAGCTCACTCCTGTAATCCCAGCACTCTTGGAGGCTGATGCAGGTGGATCACTTGAGCTCAGGAATTCAAGACCAGCCATGAGCAACATGGCTAAACCCCACCTCTACAAAAATAAAAAAATTAAATTAAAAACAAACCAACAAACCTTCCAGTAACAAGGATTCACAACCTTCTTCATACCCTAGCTTTTGCATTTTCCTGTTCTCACTGCCAGGACGCCCTTCCTCAGTGCTAATCCAAATCCTTCATTCTGCAATTATGTTTATTTTCTTTCGCTCTGTTTCAGGAAGATGGAGACCAACTGCCTCCATCCTGGGAAGACTTGCAGAAAATATTTCAGTTCCCCCTCAGCCTTCTTTCTACTCATACATCAGTCCCAGCTCCATTCAGCAGCCACAATTTCATCAGTCACAGATCCCGAAATGTTCTAGTTCTCCGCTAGATCCAGTCACCCTCTCACCATCCCTGGTTCCTTCCAGAGCCTCTCCCATAACCCCAGTAGCTTTCACAACCCATGACTTTAATCAGGATCTGAGGCAGAACAGATTAGTCACAGGTACCTGCACTTTCGCACTACATACAAAGCCCAGTCTTTGCAGGTGGCTCCTGCACCCTCTCCCTGGTTCTCAGGTTCTTCTTGGGACACCTCCACCTGGAGCCTGAGTCAGCACCCCATAATGTCCAGAGTTGCTGGGACACGTCCCTGCCTGCCCCCAGACCTCCCCCCTCACACCACTTCCTCTCACCAGGATAGTCCCTGACAAAGTCCTGGTAGAGTGCCCCCAGTGGTCCCCAGTGATGTATCGGGAAGGATCAGCCGGAGACTTGAAGTCCAAGTCATATTTGCCATCACGATAGAACTCTGAGGCAGCAACATCCATGCCAATGACGATCTTTTCCGTGTAGCCAGCCTTGTCAATGGCTTCCTTCACCAGCTCCAAGGCTGGGGACGGAATACAGTGAGATTATTGTACAAGCAGGAGGGATGGGCGAGGAGGAGGAGGGGAAAAGAAAAGACAGTGAGGGCAGAGGTGGAGGGCTGTTCCTGAGAGAAGTGTGTCGGGGCTGCTGTTGGGGTTATCCCCCAGGTCTGGGAGGAGAGGCCATCTTCTAGGAACACAGGGTGGAATTCTGTTAATAAGATTTATTATCTTTTCATTGGCATGATATCACCTAAGCATTTTACACATATGATTTCATTTAATCCTCACACTGACGCTGTGAGCTAGATTGTTAGTGTTCCCAGAGATAAATTAAGTAAGAAAGATCACCAGCTAATAACTCCGCAAGTCAAGGTTCAAATAAATCCAGGTAATTTGGCCCCGGAAACTTAACTCTTAAACACTATCTATATTGTTTCCATTTCCTATACAGTTTTTCCCAAGGCACAAAATAATTAAGGATTCTAGAGGCCTAGGAGGTTGGGTTAGGGACAGGATAGATTTTGAATGGATTCCCTGGACTATGATAGCTCATCAAACTGGAGATGCCTACAGAGTTGAATGATGGGATGAGTACAACAGGTCACCCAGACCATCTCCCAGTATTCCCAGGGGCTCCAGTGACAACTTAACGTATGCTAACCCATCTGGAAATGCAAGTAAAAGACTGTCCCCTAGGTCTGCATGTGAATTTGGCAGGGCCTCTGCAAGCCACTCTAAGAACTGGTACCTTCTGGAGTTTGCAGAGTCCGAGGACCCTCCATGCCTACTCAGGACTTGGTGAAGTGTGTGGCCCTTTCTGATGTCCTACAATAGCTTACCCTATTGTAGCTTAGAGCTGGGGAGTGGAACTCTTGGCCTCACCTTCACTGTTCTCCAGGATATTGGGGGGCAAAGCCACCTTCATCTCCCACGTTGGTGGCATCCTTGCCGTATTTGTCCTTGATGACTCCCTTGAGTGTATGGTAGACCTCTGCACCCAGTCGCATGGCATCCCGAAAGCTCTCAGCTCCCACTGGGAGGATCATGAACTCCTGCATGGCCAGCTTGTTCCCAGCATGAGAGCCACCATTGATCACGTTGAAGGCCTGGGGGAACCGCAGAAAGACAGAAGGGTCAAAGAGCTCCTCCCTGCCCGCCCCAGGAGTGTTAACCCAAGATCCCAAACTTCCCCCAGCTTCCTGGACTAGTCTCACATCCCCATCCTTCCCCTTTACCTGCCCCAGTTCACTTTCCTCCCATCATTCCTCATGAGTTGCATGCTCCCTCCCCCACCCACCCCTGGGAGAGTCACAGGCATGGCTCAGTGCTCACCGGCACAGGCAGGATGAGGTCTGAGTTCCCGGCCAGCTGAGCAATGTGGCGATATAGGGGCAGCTCCCGCTCGGCTGCCCCTGCCTTACACACGGCCAGAGACACACCCAGGATGGCATTGGCCCCAAACTTGGCTGGGAGATTTTAGAGGAAGGCGCTAAGCACAACGCCCCCTTCTCCTTCTAGCTCCTGCCTCCATCTGTAGTCTCCAAAAGGAGCCAGTAAAGGAGACCCCTCCTCCCTCCCCCACCCCTGCCCCAGCAACACTCTCATCCATGCTCTCCGGAAAACAGCAGGGAAGAAGAATGGGTGGGGGAGGAGGAGATTGGAAACATCCCTGAGACCACAGACTCTCTCACGCCAGCCCCCTCCTCTGTATGCTACAAAGGTCTTCCTTCTGCCTAATGTGGGTCTCTCCTCTGCAGCTAAACTCATCTCCCATTGCCCTGGCTTTGGAGGAGGAGGCCCCGACAGTCATTCCTGAGGAAGCCCCTACAGCACCGGCCCTTCAGCTCTCTGTCTGCTCCACACCGCCCCACCCTGACGCTTCCCCACTATCTCCCAGCCCCGGCTTACATTTGTTCTCAGTCCATCCAACTCCAGCATCAGGTTGTCCAGTTTCTCTTGCTCCACCACAGAGAGACCCTGAGGGCAGAGCCTCCATCACCCAGGGCTAGGCTGGAGGCTGAGCCCCAAGGCAGAGAGCTCCCCCATTCACACCCAAGCTCACATTTGGCCAGGGTCCAACCAGGTCCCTGTGATAGGGGCCTGCCTGGATGAGAGGAGCCTGAACCCCTGTGGGAGCAGAGGGCAGTAAGGAAGCTGTTCCCCCACCCTTCCCCTTGTAACCATGATTCCTAAAAGTGGGCCTTCTTTCTCCCCCTTCCTCCTGCCCTGCTCCGGGATTCCTTCCAGAACTCTGTCCCTGCTATCCCCAGCAAAGAGCGGGCCTCACTGAGCTGATGAGGGCTGGCGCGATGGTGGAGTTGATGTGGTCCACTGCCTTCAGGACACCTGGGGGAGAGGAAGAGGCTGGACTGGGTCAGGCCAGGAGGGACGGAAGGGACAATGGGAGGAGGGGGAAGGCATGCTAGAGGAGGAATGGGGACTGGTGTGAGGTGGGGGATAAGGCCGAGGTAGGGGAGAGTCTGGAAAGAGAAAGGACCTCACCTTTGCCTAAGTAACGCTGTTTGTCCCCATCCCTTAGCTCCAGGGCCTCATAGATGCCCGTAGAGGCTCCACTGGGCACTGCAGCCCGGAAAAGACCTAAAGGAAGAACATGGAATGAGAGGGGAGTGAAGAGGACTACACTACAGGGCCTTCCGGCTCTAAACGCCTGCCTGCCACATCTAGCTCTCCCCCCGCACTGCTCCCTAACATCCCACCAGCAACACATACACTGTGAGGCAGGTACACAAGAAGTGGCCTCCCCATCCGCCCATCTGAGGCCCCACAGCACAAGTGGAGCCCGCAGAAAGGAAGCTGTGCCGGGCAGCACACCTCTGCACACATGCGGTGCACAGGCAGACACACGGGGGCAGGGCACGCCTCACATGCTCAATTCCAACACAGACCCGCCTACACTGGCTCCCTGGACAAGGAGGATCCAACCCCCACAACCCAGGCTTGTGAGCCTGGCCCAGCACCCCATCCACCTGGTATCAGAAAAGGGCCCCTGAACCCCGGCCAAACCCAGCCTGGCAGTGGGAAGCCCCGTGCCACACCCATTACCTTTGGCAGTATAGAGATCCACCTCCACTGTGGGGTTCCCAGGGAGTCCAGGATCTCCCGGGCCCAGATCTTCTCTATGGACATGATGGCTGGGATCTCCTCGGGTGGAAGGGGAAGGAAGGAGAAAGATAAGAGGCTTAGAGGGGTGGAGCCTGAGACCAATGGGCGGGGCAAGAGGCTGGGAGGGATGGGAAAGAGGTTACTGCAGTGAGTGGGGGGGGTGGGTAGGGAGGCGCTGGCTGCAGTCTAGGGCTGTAGAAGGGATCTCCCCCTCCCCCCTGGGAAGAGGAGAAGGTCAATGCAGTGAGGAAGGGGAGGTCACTGCAGTGGGGGGCTGGGGAGAACACTGCAGTGGGGGAGGGGAGGGGCACGACAGTGGTTCCCGCGCCTCTTTGCAGCTTGGCCAGCCGGTGGGGTTCCCCCAGATCTCCTCAGAGCGGAATGGCTGCCAGGCTTGCAATTCTCCTGGGAGCCAGGAAGAGGATGGGTTGCCTGGGCCTCTCTTCCAGAGCCCCATCCCTCCCCAACTTACCCCAGCTGCCAGAACTCTGCCCCCTCCCCCAAGGTGCCACTCTCTCCCAAACGTGTGTCCCTCCTCTTCCCGAGAAAGGCGCACACAGTAGAGGCATGGGGGGAGGGGGGAGAGGGTCCTGGGGGAAGGCCCTGCAGTCCCTGGGGGGTTGCAGCAGGAAGCGAAGAGGATAAGACCCGGTGGGGAGTGGCAGCTAGCTGGGCCTGTCCGCTGCGCCCCGACAGATCCCCACTTCTTCCATCCCTCCCCCCGTGCAGCTGAGGGGAGGAAGCGCAAACAGAGAGGGGCGGCGTGGGGGAAAAGCAGTAGAGAGGGGAGTCCAGGGAAAGTCTGGAGGAGCTGAGGAAGGGTGAGAGAAGACATTTCCCCAAATGCAAACCAAAAGGTAGGTGCCAGGATAAAAATGCACCGCTGGGGAAGACTCCGAACTTAAGAAACAAATGGACAGAACCGTAGGTGAAGGCGAGCACCGGGCGAGAGGCAGGCAAGGGTGGAGAGGTGCAGTTAGAGAGAGGTGCGAAGAGGGCCAAACGCTAGGGCCCGGGAGGGAGGGCGCCCAGGCGCAGGCGGCGGAGCAGGTGCGCAGCTGCCTGCACGCGGCGAGAGATGCGGAGAGGTGCGCAGCGGCACCGGGTAGAGGGGGCAGGGGCGCCGCGGCGAGGGGGAGGGGGCCGCAGGGGCTCTGGGCCCGGCGGGGGCTTCACCTCGGGACTGCGGACTCAGCCGGTGGTGGTGGCGGTGGCGGTGGCGGTGGCGACGGCAGCGCGGAGAGAGCGGGAGTGGCAGTGGCGGCGGCTGCGGCTCCCAGGCGGCGGGCGGGGAGGCGCCTATAGGGCCGGGCAGGCGCATGTGACCCGGAGCCCCCCGATGAGTCAGGAGCTGCCGGTGGAGGCGCACGTACGAGCGCGGGTGGGGACCGACGCGGGTGGAGTGGGGGAAGGGGAAGGATGGGGGAAGGGTGGGGCACCCACGACCTGGCCCCCCCGTGCACACACGCGCTCATACCCATGGCCCGACCCACTCGAAAGTAACAGACAGAGCCGCACCCCTGTAGCCCGGGTACAAAGGCCCACACTGCCTGTGAAGCCCAAGGCAGCCTCAGTGTCTCACAAACCCAGTCAGACACAAGAGCATCACAGTGTCCCTTTATTGGAAATCCAAACACCCCAGCCGCCTCCACAAGTCTCTCGAGCCACTCCTACCAGCACCCGGCGACCAGCACCCCGCGGCCACGCGGGCTTGATCCCACCCACGCCTGCCCGAGGGCGAACCTGGGCCTAGGACCCAGGCCGTACTCAGGCCTAGGCACCCCACTCTGCACCCCACACTGCCCAGAGGACCAGTACAGAGACGGATCCTGGGCCTCAGGCTGTGATGAATTTCCAACTTTGGGGCAAAAGAGGCATCCTCTGTCCGCCTGGAGCAGGTAGGAATGTGCTGGCCTCCCTGGGAATCTGATCAGGTCTGAAGGCCAGCATCTTTGATCTCCTGGAGGTAGAAGACAAAAGTAAATAGGGGCCATAGGGGTGGCTCAGGCCTGTAATCCCAGCACCTTGGGAAGCCGAGGCAGGTGGATCACCATGTTAGCCAGGAGATCGAGACCATCCTGGCTAACATGGTGAAACTCTGTTTCTACTAAAAATACAAAAATTATCCAGGCTAGTCCCAGCTATTCAGGAGGCTGAGGCAGGAGAATGCTTGAACCTGGGAGGCGGAGGTTGCAGTGGGCCAAGATCAGGTCACTGCACTCCAGCCTGGGCAACAGAGTGAGACTCTGTCTCAAAAAAAAAAAAAAAAGACAGAACTCAATAAAGCCTCTGCCCTATCTGAAGTGCCTGGCGGCCATCCTCATCTCTTCAGTCCCTTTCTGCCTCACTTTGCCCTCTTTTCTTCCCCCACCTCTGTGTCTTGTTATTTTTAGCTTCAGATTTTTAGTGCAGGATCTTCCTCTCCTGCCTTCCTCCTCGGCCCAGCTACATACACCACCAACCCTCCCCTGCAGCCCCTACCATGCACCCACACCAGTCCTTTGCTAGCAGACTTCCCTGTGTCAGGTATGGCTGCCCACCCCCCACCAACTCCTCCGCCTGCCACCCCAATTCTTTTTGCTTACTCTTCTGGCTTCCTAAGCCCTTTCTCAGCTGGTCCTAGGCCCTTCGGGTCCCTTTTCCTCTGCTTGACTCCTAAACCTGCTCTCTTTAAGGGTTCTGCTTGTCTGATGCCTTCCTCCCCACCTCCTTCTGCAGCAGCTTCCCCTCTTGCTTCTTCCCCTACCTGCCCAGCCCTTGACCTCCTCCCACTGCCTCCCCGCAGGCTTCCTTACTATCTTTAGAGGCTAGAACTGCCGCTAGATCAATGACTGTTCCAGTTCCAGATCACGCTGGGGCTCAGGCTCGTGCTCCTGGTTTTCCTTCAGCCTCTGCCGAATCTCATCAGCCTCAGCCCGTTCCTCCTCCCTCATAGAATTCCTTGTCCAGGCGTTCGAGGTATGGCATCTGCACCAGGGCCTCCTGGCGGTAGTTGGTGTCATCCGTGCATGGGTTATCCAGCAGCACCAAGGCTCGCAGCTTGGGCAGGTCTCGAAGCTTGGCCAGCTCCCCCAGGTTGGCCACCAAGTTGCCCCTGCCAGTGTGGTCAGGAGGGGTTCACTCGGGAATAATGGGCTTTGGTTGCCAGTTGCTAGGAATGGGGCCTCTGGGGACTCTCCTACTGGGTTCGTTTTTCTAGAAACACTGACTGTGAGGACTGGCCTGCCAAGCCTTGCCAGATTTACTGCAGAGGTGCTGTGCGACCCCACTCTGGTCCTGCTTCTGCCCTTCAAGGAATCCCTAAGTGCCACATTCTACTCTGTAATGTGTTCATGTTGGAGAATACATGAACTGTATTAGCTGGGGGGAGAAGGGGGCAATTTTCCTCACAGGGAGACTTTTTCTGTGTCGATCACACCTAAACAG
Organism: Ateles fusciceps; assembly: GCA_036589455.1. Taxonomy (NCBI): domain Eukaryota; kingdom Metazoa; phylum Chordata; class Mammalia; order Primates; family Atelidae; genus Ateles; species Ateles fusciceps. The sequence continues at coordinate 2,434,713 of JAZHEH010001593.1, forward strand.
AGGGTAGAAGGCAGGACCCAGCCTCAGCAACACAGTGAGACCCTATCTCTACAAAAAATAAAAATAAAACAATTATCTGGGGTGTGGCGGCACACACCTGTAGTCCCTGCTAATTGGGAGGCTGAGGAGGAGGGATCACTTGAGCCCAGGAGTTCAAGATTACAGTGAGCCAAGCTGGAGCCACTGTACTCCACCCTGTAGGAGCCAGGTCAGTGGACAAGGAACTGTAATCTAAGCAGGAGTATAGGGTGAGTGGAGGTTCTGTTGGTGCTCCCCCACAAAGGGAACCTGGGGCTAGGGACGGGTTGGAGCCTCCCAGCCTGAAGAATAAGCTTCGTCTCCTAATGGGCCTCATTATGATGATCCTCTGTATTTATTTATTTATTTATATTATTTTTTTGAGACAGGGTCTCACTCTGTCACCCAGGTTGGGGGTGCAGGGGCATGATCATAGCCCAGTGCAGTCTTGAACACCGGGGCTCAAGCAATCCTCTCACCTCAGCTTCCTAAGTAGCTCCAGGCATGTACCACCACACTTGGCTAATTTTTAAATTTTTTGTAGAGACGGTCTCACTCTGTTGCCCTGGCCTCAAGCAGTCCTCTTGCCTTGGCCTCCCAAAGTGCTGGGATTACAGGTGTGAGTCACCGTGCCTGGCCTTTTCTTTTCATTTTCTGGCTTTAAGCCTTTATGAAATCATATTTAAGTGTTTCACCCTGATCTCATGGTCATATTGAGACTCATGCAGTGATTCTCACCAGGAAGGCTACAGGCACTTTGTACTGGACTCTGCCGTACACTGTAGGATGCTTAGCATCTCTAGCCCCAGACGCACCTCCCAATCGAGACACCCTCACCCCCCTCCACACCCACACCCTACTTACTCTCAAACAGCCCCCGGTTAACAGCCACTCAGGAAGGGTCCATCATGCCTGTCTAGACCATTAACAGGAACATGGCACATACACACGCCCCACCAGACCACTGTGGCAGAGTTCATGAATGAGAGATTGCCCAGGGGGTCAGGATGAGAGTTGGGGCTTCCAGATGCAACCACCTCTCCCTACTTGGAGACGCTCTTTCCATTACCAGCTCAAGAATCTGGTCTTGTTGACTGAGGAAAGAGGCCGTTTCCTTACATCTTTGCTTAAAGAAACACACATGAAATCCTCCATCAGACAAGAGTTGCTGATCTTCAGTGCTTCTCTACCAAAAGATTTTCTTACAAATGTCCTTCTCTCCTCAAATCTGAGCACATCTTGTGTTTTATGTCAGTAAAAAGGCCATCCCTTACAGGTGGGCTCAGGAGAAGAGAGGCGGGAAATGGGAAGGGGAACTGGGACCCGGGAAATGGAGAAGGGTAGTGGGAACTTACATGGGATTAGGGCAAAGAAAAAAGAGTTGGAACCAGCCTGTGAGCCCCTTAGGAACAGGGATCACTCTGATCCCTTTATTTCTTTCAGAGACAGCTCACTCTGTCACCCAGGCTGGAGTGCAGTGGCACGATCGTGGCTCACTGCAACCTTGAACTCCTGGGCTCAAGTGATCCTCCTACCTCAGCCTCCTGAGTAGCTCAAACCACAGGTGTGCACCACCAGGCTCAATTAACTTTTATTTTTAATATTTTAATTTTTATTTAATATTTTTTGGGATTGTTTGTTTGTTTTTGAGGCAGGGTCTGGCTCTGTCACCCAGGGTGGAGTGCAGTGGTGTGATCTCAGCTCACTGCAAACTCCACCTCAAGGCCCAGCAATATCCTCCTGCCTAAGCCTTCTGAGTAGCTGGGATTATAGGTGCCTGCCACCACACTTGGATAATTTTTGTATTTTTGGTAGAGATGGGATTTTGCAATGTTGCCCAGACTGGTCTCGAACTCCCAGGCTGCCCACTTTGGCTTCCCAAAGTGCTACAACTACCAGGCATGAGCCACCATGCCCGGCCATTATTTTTACTTTTGTAGAGACATGGTCTCACTATGTTGCCCAGACTGGTCTTGAACTCCTGGCCTCAAATGATCCTCCCTCCTAAAGTGCTGGGAGTACAGGCATGAGCCACCATGCCTGGCCTCTGATTCCTTTCAATGTCCCCAAAACACCGTACAAGGCCTGACACGTAGCACATTTTCAATACTTATGGATTGAATGAATAAGAATTCAGAGGTCACAAGCTATAAGGGATTTAGTGTTGCAATTAGGACTCAGTGCAGAAGAAAGTAAGGAAAGCAGGGGTGAGAATCAGAGAGGAGGATGAGGGGGAGGATCTGGCTGTGTGCTAGGACTGGGGGATTGGGCCAGGGGAGGAACACAGACTCAAAAGCTGCACCTGGTCAGGGGTAGAGGCAAGGTGGGGCTTGGAGGGGGCGCATACCTCAGGTTGAGGTACTGCAATGATTTCATTTCCTTGGAGAAGCCACTCAGAGTGTCAATCTGGTTGTCTCGAAGATGCAAAGTGGTGAGATTGCTCAGGTTCTCCAGGCCTTCCACCTTCTTCAGCAAGTTTCGGGCCTAGACCCCCAGGACACCGTGGGTTGATAGAGAGGGGAGCAGGGATAGGGAAGAAAGTGAGGTCAGAATGAGATGAAGCAAAGAGGAAACCCAAGAGGTAGAGCGGGAGGAGTGGAAGAGGGAGCGGGGTGAGTGGAGATCAGTTCAGAAAGTAAGGAAGTTCAGGAGAAGCTGCCATCCCAGAGAAAGGTCAGCAGTAACCCCTACCACTCACCCCACCAAAGCCACCTGGGATGGAGGAGATGCTTCAGCCCACTGCCTACCCAGCCCAGGAGCCCCCATGGCACCGCTGAGAATTGGCATCAGCACCATCCCAGAATAACGAAGTTTAAGAGTCTAAAAGACTAGCCTGGCACGGTGGCTCATGCCTGTAATCCCAGCACTTTCAGAGGCTGAGGCAGGGGGATCACAAGGTCAGGAATTCGAGACCAGCCTGGTCAGCAGGGTGAAACCCCGTCTCTACTAAAAATACAAAATTTAGCCAGGTGTGGTGGCGGGTGCCTGTAATAACAGCTACTCAGGGGGCTGAGGCAGGAAAATCGCTTGAACCCAGGAGACTGCACCATTGCACTCCAGCCTGGGCAACAGAGCAAGACTCTGTCTCAAAAAAAAAAAAAAAAAAAAAGAGTCTAAAAGACTAAACATTTCAGTGGCTTCTGTGGCTTTTGTGTGTGTGTGTGTGTGTGTGTGTGTGTGTGTGTGTGTGTGTATGTATAATAACACCACACATATATATATAGGTTTTCATCCACAGTCCCTAGCTTATAACCCCCATAGCTCTTGTTGCAGTCTTTCCTTATAATGTAGGGTGTGTTGGGCCTCAGGGGCAGGTCTCAGGTCTCAGGAACCTTCTCCTGCTCTCTTTTCACCTGCCCCAAGGGAAGACTTTAACCTTTCCCCCTCTTTCTGATTGTGGTTCTTAAAACCCTCCCCAGAGAGAGCCTCCCCCAGTTCCCCAGGGGAAGGAATACTAACATCCTGAAGCTTCCATGAAAACCCAAGAGGACTGGGTCCAGAGAGCTTCTGGGTAGTGAAAGCTCCTAGAGGAGCCAGGTGTCATGGCCCATGCCTGTAAGCCCAGCACTTTGGGAGACCGAGGCAGGCAGATCACGAGGTCAGGAGATCGAGACCATCCTAGCCAACATGGTGAAACCCCATCTCTACTAAAATACAAAAAAAAAAAAAAAAAAAAAAAAAATTAGCCAGGCATGGTGGTGTGTGCCTATAGTCCCAGCTATTCAGAAGGCTGAGGTAGGGGAATCGTTTGAACCCGGGAGGCGCAGGTTGCAGTGAGTCAAGATCGTGTCACTGCACTCCAGCCTGGTGACAAAGCAAGAGTCTGCCAGAAAGAAAGAAAGAAAAGAAAAAAAGGAAAAAGGAAAGAAGAGAGAAAGAGGGAGGGAGGGAAGGAAGGAAGGAAGGAAAGCAAGCAAGCAAGCAGGCAAGCTCCTGGAGGCTGATGCATCCACGACGAGCACGGAGCACCGTGCCCATTTCCCCATACTTTGCCCTATGCATCTCTTCATCTGCATCCTTTGCCCTTGCAATAAACTGGTAAAAAGCCACTCCAGCAAATTAATTAAATCCAAAGAGGAGGTCATGGGAACCAGCTTCACGTTGAAGCTGGTGTATCAGAAGTTCCAGAGGCTTGGACTTGCAGCTGGTATCTATGGGTGGTGTGGGGGTCACTCTTGGGAACTGATGCTATCCCCAGATAGATGGTGCCGGAACTGAACTGGAGGTAATCCAGCCGGTGTCTACTGCTTGGTGTATGGGGGAGAAACCCCCATACCTTTGGTCCTGAAAGTCTTGTGTTGATGATTGTGGTGGTGGTAGTGTGACCGCTAAGAAAAACCCAGTTTGAGAGGAGAGTTTTCCTAAAACATTTCCATAGCCTGATGTTTGTACCTCAGTTGTGGCCCATTTTGCTGCTACCTGTATCAAAGTAAATCATCTCCATGTTATCCACACATGATATATTATGAGCCCTGCTAGGCGGCTCTGTGTCTCCACAGCAACTGGCACCAGCTATGGGCTTGATGATAACACTAGTTATCATCATGACGATGAAGTTAGCAGCTGAGCCTACTAGAAAACCAGGCATCCTGGCCTGCTGCGGTGACTCACGCCTGCAATCCCAGCATTTTGGGAGGCTGAGGCGGGTGGATCACGAGGTCAGGAGATCGAGACCATCCTGGTCAACATGGTGAAACCCTGTCTCTACTAAAATACAAAAAAGAAAATTGCCGGGTATGGTGGTAGGCGCATGTAGTCCCAGCTACCGGGAAGGCTGAGACGGAAGAATCACTGAACCTGGGAAGCGGAGGTTGCAGTGAGCTGAGATTGCACCACTGCACTCCAGTCTGGTGACAGAGTAAGACTCTGTCTCAAAGAAGAAGGAAAGGAAAGAGGAAAAAAAAAAGAAAGAGGAAAGGGAAAGGGAAAGGAAAGGAGCCAGACATCCTGACCGCCAGGACAGTGCCCTCTTCCCTGCACCACGCTACGGCCCAGTGAGCTACCAGGTAGAGGTTCTTCAGCTTAGGAAGGTTGATTCCCAGGGTGCTTTCCAGCTGGTTCCCCCGAAGCTCCACTGTGTGCAGGCTGATCAGCTTCTGGGGGTCCAGACCTGTCACCATGTGGATGCTGTTCCCCTGGGGAGGAGGGTTTCAAGAGCTCAAAGGGCGGCTCCCAATGTTCAGCATGAGAGCCTGAATTTGAGGGGGAGCCTCTAAATCATCCTACCCTGGACATCCTCAAAGCAGGGTAGATAGTGAGGAAGGACAGTTCCAGTTTTAATATCTCCATAGCCTTGGGGCAAGTGGTGTGGTAGTCCAGGGTCCTGATGGACATCTCCACCTAAGCCTTTGGAGAGTGAATGAAGCAGTTGACAAGTCTAATTCCCTCTCCTTCTTCAAGTCTTTGCTCAAATGTCGTCTTCTCAGTGATGCTTGTCCTAACCAGTCCATTTGGCATTACCACCTGTGTCCCCCATTCCTCTTACTCTGATCTATTTTTTCCAAGGAACTTGTCTCCTTTTAACATGCTACCTGAATTTACTTACTGTGTTTGTTGTTACTTGTCTGTCTACCCCCAACTAGAATATGAGCTATGTGAGAATAGGGATGTTCCTTGTCTTACTCGCTCCTATATGGTTGGCATGTAAAACTGTCGTAATGAATCATAATGCGTCTCTGAATGAATGAATGAATGAATGCACACTGCCATGTGCCACAGCTAAGGATCATACTGCCCACTTCTGTTGGCCTCAGGCTAGGAAGGAAAGAATTTTGTGTGGCCCATCCTAAGGACCCACCTTTGAGATTCACGCTTCCCAGACGAGGATGTGAGATGCCTTCAGTGTCAGTAATCTGGTTATAAGCAAAACTAGCAGTCTGCAGGTAGGGCAGTTCATTCAGTTGGGCACTCCGCAGCCGATTGCTGTGAGCCTTGAGCCAGAGCAGGTGGGTGAGGTGGTTGAGTGGAGACAGGTCTGTCAGGTGGTTCTCAGAGACATCCACATAGCGCAGATGGATGTAGGAGCGCAGCAAGTAGATATCTGTCAGGTCCCTAGGAGATGGAAGATGGAGAAGGAAACAGGGTTAGAGTGAAGAACACAGCAAGAACTGGCAGAGCTGCTAAAGCAGAGATATGGAGATGGCTTATAATGGGGGAGAAGAATGGGCAACTGATGGGAGGGGGAGAAGGGTAAGAGAAGGCAGGAGGGTTCTTAACAGTGGGCAGAGAGACCTTGTGTCTGTGAAGGACAGAGAACCCATACTCTGAAAGTCAAATGAGGGAGTCCAGCAGGAATCCCCCATATACTCTCAGCCTCCAATTGCCCAGGTCAGCTTTGACAGGGGAAATCTCAGAGCTCCTGAAAAGTAAATTCTGTCCTTTCCTTTCCACTAGGCATGAGAAGGGTCAAACTCTCAGCCAGAACACCCAGGAATGACAGTGGGAAAGGAGATAGGGGCCCTACAATCTCACAGTCCTCATATGGTCCCCCGTAAACTCACCTCTCTTTAACCTCCAGCTTGACATAAGCATGAGCCAGCCCATTGCCCGTCTTACAGAGCAGAGAAAGCCCTTCCTTCATCATGTCCTCCGTGAGGGGGGTGGGCAGCCACTGCAGGAGGAAGTGGAGTAAGGCATCCCCTCCCCTGCCCAACCTTGCCCCTCAGCCCTTGGACCCCTCCTTGTCCAGGCTCTCACTTCCTCAGGGAACTCTTCCCCCTCTTTTCTGTAGTCCTCCTCCTCCTCTGTCTCCTTCTCATCTTCTTCTTTCTCAAAATCGTCCTGGTCTGGCTCAAAGTCTTCTAGATCATCTTCATCTGACATCTTTCTTCCCTCCTGAAGGCTCTGGAGTCAGATAAGCGCAGTCCTCCTCCTGAGAAAGGTCTCCTCAGCTTTCCCCAGCCTTCAGCTCCTCCTAATCATTGACACGAACCGCTCCCATCACCCCCATCTCCCCTGACCCACCGACTCTCCATCACCCCATCGCCCCGACCCACCGACTCTCCATCACCCCCATCGCCCTGACCCACGGACTCTCCATCACCCCATCGCCCCTGACCCACCGACTCTCCATCACCCATCTCCCCTACCCACCAACTCCCCATCACCCCATCGCCTTGACCCACCGACTCCACATCACCCCATCTCCCTGACCCCACCAACTCCCCATCACCCCATCGCCCTGACCCACCGACTCCACATCACCCCATCTCCCCTGACCCACCGACTCCCCATCACCCCATCTCCCCTGACCCACCGACTCCCCATCACCCCATCTCCCCTACCCACCGACTCCCCATCACCCCATCTCCCCTCACCCACCGACTCCCTATCACCCCCATCACCCCTAACCCACCGACTCCCCATCACCCCATCTCCCCTGACCCACCAACTCTAGGCTTCTTTCCTCATCCCTGTGAACATCTCATTTTGACCCTCAACCTCCACTTCATACTTTCCACTGAGGACCCTCTCCCTTCAGGATGTGGCCCCACACCCCCAGGCCTTTCCTGTCCTTCACACTGGCTCCAGCTCTCCTCCATCAGCCCAGTGTCCCTGCTTCCTGGGCTTCCCTCTCCCCCTATTCTTCCCACCTCCCGCTTAAGCCACGCTCTCCAGTCTTCCCTACCAATTCCTCCTCCTTCTCTCCTCTTAGCTCCTATTGTGCCATCCCTAACCCCTGCTCCGTTCATTTCTTCTACTTCCCCTTTCCCACTGGGCCCCTTTCCTTGGGCCCTCTGGTACACTAGCCTAAAGCGCAGTCTCCAACCCTTCCACTCAATTCCCCCTTAGCAGAGGGGCTCAGACCCTGGTTCTGCTCAGCCAGAAGCAGCTCTGGAGAGGCCCTTGGTCCCGAGAGGGAAGGACTGTTTAGCAAGCGGGCGAGGGGGAAGGAGGGGTTGTGTACTACTGTTATGGCAACGGGGGCGGGGCACTTGGCTACTGCTGCTTGCCAACGTTTAGAGCAGAGCGGCGACTAACTGATGGCGCAAACCTGCCGGGGAGGGGACTGATCAATAGTTGCCTGGTTACGAGGCCAATTTCCCCAATCCCGGGAACCCGGATGAGGCGCGAAAGGGGGTCGGGCCGCTAATTGGCGGAGGACAAAAAAAAAAGTGGGCAGGGCTGAGAAGGGGGGCGGGGCTAGCCATTACGTCACCCAAGACCCTAACGGAACCGAATGTCTTCAATGCAAAAAGTATTGGGAATTCAGGAGAAACACATCCTCAAGAAGCAAAAAGGGCGGGGCTGCGAGGAAAAACAAGAAGCAGCAAGATAAGGGATCTTTCCCCTTCCCCCCTATAGTTTCTGCTCATTAGTTATTTTCAGGTAGACCTTTGGAGGGTGACTTGGAGCAGAAGGAGCCCAGGCCCCAGTATCTGGGGTGGAGTCTTGGCAGATCTGCATTTACTAGCTAAACGTACCCAAGACTCTCATCTGTAGAATAAGCTTAACTATATCAGCTGACAGGGATCCAGTATGAGTTATCCTGGGTTGGTTTGATGCAAACCTTTTAGTAGGTAGGAAGGCAGAAAATTCAACATCTGTCCACTAAAATACTCTTGATTCAACGTTGTTATATCAGTAATCAACAGGAACTGGCACAGCCAGACCCAGGCACTCAGGCCTGTCTGACGTGTTGAAGGATATGAAAAGAGCTTGAGATGCAATAAATATTGCGCTGGAGACTTTGTGCGAGACATTGGGTCAAACGTCTTTACAACTGATATTTAATCTCCGCAACAGTCTTGTGAGACAGACATTCGAAAGAAGATTCTGAGGCTCAGGAAGGTTAAGATGACACAATTCCTGCCTGGGGAAAGGAGGATGTTTACTAATCTTGTTTTGGAATCTAATGTAAATAAAACAATCAGGTAACCAGGCAAGATGCCATGTGATTAATTGTTAAATTGTGCCCACAGACTTTATATAACATCCAATCCAAAGTGGGCTGGACGTGGTGGCTCACACCTGTAATCCCAGCACTTTGAAAGGCTGAGGTGGGCAAATCACCAAGTCAGGAGTTCGAGACCAGCCTGGCCAAAATAGTGAAACCCTGTCTCTACTAAAAATAGAAAAAATTAGCTGGGTGTGGTGGTGGGCGCCTGTAATCCCAGCTACTTGAAAGACTGAGGCAGGAGAATCGCTTGAACCTGGGAGCTGGAGGTTGCAGTGAGCTGAGATCACACCAGTGCACTCCAGAGTTGAGACTTCATCTCAAAACAAACAAACAAACAAACAAAACATCCAAAGTGGTCTGATGGAAGATGTGCTGGGCAAGAAATCAGGAACTATTGGCAGGGCGAGGTGGCTCACATCTGTAATCACAGCATTTTGGGAGGCCGAGGTAGGTGGATCATGAGGTCAGGAAATCGAGACCATCCTGGCCAACATGTTGAAACTCTGTCTCTACTAAAAATACAAAAATGAGCCGGATGTGGTGGTGCACGCCTGTAGTCCCAGCTACTTGGGAGGCTGAGGCAGAAGAATTGCTTGAATCCAGGAGGCAGAGGTTGCAGTGAGCCGAGATCGTGCCACGGCACTCCACCTTGGCGACAGAGTGAGACTCCATCTCAAAAAAGAAAAGAAAAGAAAAAAGAAATCAGAAAGTATTACCTCCTGCCCAGGCCAGCTTGGAGGAATGTGGTTAATAGGCAAATCTGTGTACTTGGTGTCATGGAACCAGCAGGGACTTTAAATTCAGAGACACTAGCTTCAAAACCCAGCTCTACCACTTAATACCTGTGTGTTCTTCAGCAGGTTATGTAATCTTACTGAGGTTTAATTTCCACACTTGTGAAGTGGGGATTAAAATGTCCACCTGTAAGGATTGTTAAGGAATTAAAAGAGATAATGTGAGTAAATCACCTTGTACTTAGTTGACCTTCAGTAAACATTTTCCTGCTCCTCCCCACCCCTGGCCTATGTCCTTGGTACTGGGGTTGTTATGTGGAAAAAGAAATAATAAATATGAAAGCACTCTGAAGAGTTAGGTGTGGTATACAAATGAAAGTTATTGTATTGTTGGAGTGTGGAGACTGGAAAAATCTATGTGGTTTGATGTAGTCAAAAGAAATGGCTATGGCCAGGCATGGTGGCTCACACCTGTAATCCAAGCACTTTGGAGGCCAAGGTGGGCAGATCACCTGAGGTTGGGAGTTCAAGACCAGCCTGACCAACATGGTGAAACCTCATCTCTTTTAAAAAAAAAAAAAAAGAAATAAATGGATATGATTTTCCTTGGCCAAGAAGAAAGAGGAAGACACATTAGATGGGAGGAAAAGGTGTGATGTAAGGGTTAGGAAGGTGTCCTTGAACATATACTTTTGTTATTTTGTTTTTATTTTTCTTTGGAACAGTCTCCCTCTGTTCGCCCAGGATGGAGTACAGCGGAGCAATCACAGCTCACTGCAACCTCCACCTCCTGGGCTCAAGCAATCCTCCCGCCTCATGGGTACCTGGGACTACAGGTGTGCGCCACCATGCCCAGTTAATTTTCTTGTAGTTTTTGTAAAGACAGGATTTTGCCATGTTGCCCAGGCTAGTCTCGAACTCCTGGGCTTAAGCGATTGCCCGCCTCAGCCTCCCAAAATGCTGTGATTACAGGCATGAGCCACTGTACCCTGCTACGCTTTTGTTAAGCACTTAATCTGTCCGCAGCTCTAAATGCTTGGCAGTCCATGACAGTAAAGCACAGAAGTCCTTATCTTTTATCTTCAAGGGGCGTACAGTCCAGTGACAAGGTTAAGTACACAAGTAATTCAATATAATGAGACATGTTATAATAATGATACCTGACATTTATAGAGGTTTTGCTAAATGCTAGGGATCATTGTATAGAGCATGCATATACATGATATCATATATTCAGGGTACCTGTGATAAGGCTTGGAGAAGAAAAAGCTCAATGCCTGTGCAAAGAAAGCAGGTGGTTCTGCTGGCTGGAACAGTAGGTGCAGTGGGGGGTTGGAATATGGTAGAAGCAATAAACAGACTTGGATCACACTGAAGAATCTGGACTTTATCCTGAAAGCTGTGGGGAGCCATTGAAGGTTTTATTTTGTGTTTAGTTGGCAAGGACTGAAGTTACACTGGGTAATGAGAGCTAGATATTCCACAACATCCTTGATATTTTTTCCTTATTGGCTGGTCTAGATAGCGTCTCTTTCAATTATAAAAGTAATATTTAGGTCAGGCGCGGTGGCTCACCCCTGTAATCCAAGCCCTTTGGGAGGCTGAGGCGGCTGGGATCACCTGAGGTTGGGAGTTCAAGACCAGACTGACCAACATGGAGAAACACCATCTCTACTAAAAATACAAAATTAGCCAGGTGTGGTGGCACATGCCTGTAATCCCAGCTACTTGGGAGGCTGCGGCAGGAGAATCACTTGCACCCAGGAGGCAGAGATTTCAGTGAGCCGAGATCATACCATTGTACTCCAGCCTGGTCAACAGGAATGAAAATCTGTCTCAAAAAAAAAAAGTAATATTTAATTAATATAAAAATGTAAATAATAGGCTGACGCCCTTTTCCGCCTCAGCCCACCTGCACCCAGGTGAAAAAAAAAGTAAATAATAGAGAAGTATTATTATATAAACTTCCTTTATATAAAGGAACACAGAAGTCCACGATCTCCCTAAGCATCAGTCTCATATATATATATTTTGAGACAGAATCTCACTGTCTCCCAGGCTAGAGTGCAGTGGTACGATCTCAGCTCACTGCAACCTCTGCCTCCAGGGTCCAAGCAATCCTCTGCCTCAGCCTCCCTAATAGCTGGGATTACAGGTGCCCACCACCACGCCCGGTTAATTTTTGTATTTTTAGTAGAGACCGGATTTCACCATCTTGGCCAGGTTGGTCTTGAACTCCTGACCTCGTGATCCACCCTCCTCAGCCTCCCAAAGTGCTGGGATTACAGGCAAGAGCCACTATCCCAGCCAGTCTCATTTATTAACAAAGATATACATTTTATTTTTTATTTTTATTTTTTTTTTTGAGACAGAGTCTCACTTTGTCACCCAGGCTGGAGTGCAATGGCGTGGTCTCAGCTCACTGTAACCTCCACCTCCCAGGTTCAAGTGATTCTCCCACCTCAGCCTCCCAAGTAGCTGGGGCTACAGGTGCGTGCCACTGCACCCTGCTAATTTTTGTATTTCTAGTAGAGATGGGGGTTTCACTATGTTGGCCGGGGTGGTCTTGAACTCCTGACCTCATGATCGATGTCTCGGCCTCCCAAAGTGCTGGGATTACAGGCGTGAGCCACCGCACCCAGCCAGATATACATTTTTTAAAACAATCCCAAATATTGTTCATCAGCTGGATTTTTGTTATCTATTTATTAGATGAAGTATTAGAATCTAATAATTAGAAAAAAAATCTAATTAGATTTTTAGAATAGGCTGGGCGAGGTGGCTCATACCTGTAATCCCAGCACTTTGGGAGGCTGAGGCAAACAGATCACCCCATGTCGGGAGTTTGAGACCAGCCTGGCCAACATGGTGAAACCCCCGTCTCTACTAAAAGTACAAAAAATTAGCCAGGCATGGTGGCACGCGCCTATAATCCCAGCTACTCAGGAGGCTGAGACAGGAGAATTGCTTGAACCTGGGAGGGAGAGGTTGCAGTGAGCCGAGGTCAAACCACTGCACTCCAGCCTGGGCAACAGAGCGAGACTCTGCCGGGCGGAAGGGGATCTCTGCTTTCACTGCCTTGCTTTGTTTGTGTGTTTTGTCTAATTCTATGTTCAAAACTCCAAGAACCTGGACAACTACCCTAACAGGTAACAACTGGAGTGCAATAACTTGTCACAGGTACAACTGATGCAGGGCAGGTGAGCTCCCAAATTTGCAATTAGCCCAGTAAGGCTCGTGGTTCTTTCCTGAGCATGGGGTAGAGAAATAGCTTGAGGATGCAGTTTTGCAGCTCCATGACTGCTCCTACAGAGCAAGGCCACGCTCTAGACAGCGTGTGGAGAGCAGCAATTCAGGGGAACTTCTGCAGTCACATTTATATTGACTTTTAATTAAATGCAAATTAAGGGGTGGGTTATTCAGAAATTTCCAGAAAAGGGGTGGTAACTTCCAGGTTGTTGTTATGGAAAAGGCAGTAACTTCTGGATATTGCCATGACAATGGTAAACTGTGGCGGGCATGTCTTACGGAGAATTTCTTTCTGTGTCTCTTCCCTGTTTCAGCCAGTCTTGAATCTGATCCAAAGTCGAGGTCCTGCTTCCTACCCCCAATCATTGTGCATTACAGCCTCAAACTCCTGGGCTCAAGCCATCCGTCTGTCTCAGCCTCTCAAATAGATGGGACTACAGCTGTGTGCCACCAAGCCTGGCTAGATTTTTAACTGTTCCTTATTGATGGATATTAACTTTTTTAAAAAAAATGTCAGTTTTACAAATAACACTGTTTAAATCCCCGTAGATATATCTTTGCTCTCTACATGAGCACTCTGGAGCAATATTCCTCAAATGTTAATGTGTATAGAAATTGCTTGAGGCTCGAATTGAAATGTAATCCTCTCAGGTGATGCTGACGCTCTTGAGTCATGGAGTACACATTGAATAATATAACGATGTGGGATACATTCTTTTCTTCTTCTCTTTTCCCAGGCTGGAGTGCAGGGTGCAATCATCATGGCTCACTGCAGCCCCCACCTCCTGAGCTCAGGCGATCCTCCCAACTCAGCCTCTCAGGTAGCTGGGACTACAGGCATGTGTCACCATCCCTGGTTAATTTTTTGTACTTTTTGTAGAGACAGGGCTTTCTCCATGTTGCCCAGCCTAGTGTTGAACCCCTGGGCTGAAGCCATCTGCCCACCTCGGCTTCCCAAAGTGCTGGGATTACAGACAGGCATGAGCCACCATGCCCGGCCTACATTCTTAGAAGGTAGAATTTCTGGGTCAAAGGGTGTACTTTGCTAATCGTAATATGTTAAAAAATAGTTTTCGAGGGCTGGATGCAGTGGCTCACACCTATAACCCCAGCACTTTGTGAGGCCACGGAAGGCCAATCACTTGAGTTCAGGAGTTTGAGACCAGCCTGGCCCACATGGTGAAGCCCCTTCTCTACTAAAAATGCAAAAATTGGACAGGGACGGTGGCTTATGGCTGTAATCCCAGCACTTTGGGAGGCCGAGGTGGGCAGATCACGAGGTCAGGAGTTAGAGACCAGCCTGGCCAACATGACGAAACCCCATCTCTACTAAAAACACACACGCACACACACACACACACAAATTATCCAGGTGTGGTGGCATGCACTTGTAATTCCAGCTACTGGGGAGGGTGAGGCAGGAGAAATGCTTGAACCCAGGAAGTGGAGATTGCAGTGAACCAAGATCGCCCCACTGCACTCCAGCCTGGGCAACAGAGCAAGACTCCTCACAAAATAAATAGGCCGGGTGCAGTGGCTCATGCCTGTAATCTCAGCACTTTGGGAGGCTGAGGCAGGTGGATCACAAGGTCAGGAGTTCAAGATCAGCCTGGCCAACATAGTGAAACCCTGTCTCTACTAAAAGTACAAAAAATTAGCCAGGCGTTGTGGCAGATAATCCCAGCTACTCAGGAGGCTGAGGCAGGAGAATGGCTTGAACCCAGGAGGCGGAGGTTGCAGTGAGCCAAGATTGCACCATCGCACACCACCGGGGGGACAGTGCCAGACTCCATCTCAAAATAATAATAATAATAATAATAATAAATACAAAAATTAGCTAGTGTGGTGGCACACGCCTGTAATCCCAGCTACTCAGGTGGCTGAAGTACAAGAATCTCTGGAACCTGAGAGACAGGAGTTGCAGTGAGCCAAGATTCCGCCACTACATCTAGCCTGTATGACAGAGCGAGATCCTGTCTCAAAAAAACACAAAGTAAAAATCACATTATTTTGACTCTTCTAAAGATTGTTATTTTACAGTATATTCTTTTTTTTTTTTTTTTTTTTTTTTGAGACAGAGTTTCACTCTTGTTGCCCAGGCTGGAGTGCAACAGTCCAATCTTGGCTCACTTGAACCGCTGCCTCCTGGGTTCAAGCAGTTCTCTTGCCTCAGTCTCCCGAATAGCTGGGATTACAGGTGTAAGCCACCACACCCGACCAGTATATTCTTAAATATTACTGTTGAGCCAGATATATGACAATGGTGGACTTTGATGAATATCTGCACATCTGTAGTAAAATGTGAAGCTACTTTCATTTTGTTGGTATGGTAAACTTTTTAAGTATCTCACTTTTTTAAAAAAAGTTGGTTTGTGTGTTTTCTATGCTTACAAATTTTTCCATAGTACTGTAGATCAGTTTAGTGATTAAACTTGACCCTTTTGACAGAAAAACAGGTCAATGAATTCCTTGGGATCAAGAAGAGATTGACTTCTTGATCTTGATCTTGAGGGAACTGTTAGAGTGATTCTACGATTGTTCTGTGTCTTGGTTGCGACATGACTATGCGTTTGTCCGAGTTTATACTTAACAGGGTAATTTTTTTTTTTGAGATGGAATCTTGCTCTGTTGCCCAGGATGGAGTGCAATGGCACAATCATGGCTCACTGCAACCTCCTGCTACCGTGTTCAAGTGATTCTCTGTCCTCAGCCTCCCCAAGTAGCTGGGATTACAGGCACATGCCACCATGCCCAGCTAATTTTTTTGTATTTTTAGTAGAGATGGGGTTTTGCTATGTTGGCCAGTCTGTTCTTGAACTCCTGGCCTCAAGTGATCCATCCACCTCAGCCTCCTCACACCTGCTAGGATTACAGGTGTGAGCCACTGCACCCAGCCAACAGGGTGAATTTTACTAAATGTAAATTCATACTTCAATACACATGACTTTTTTTTTTTTTTTTTTTTGAGACGGAGTCTCCCTCTGTCACCCAGGCTGGAGTGCAGTGGCGAGATCTCAGCTCACTGCAACCTCCACCTCCCAGGTTCAAACAATTCTCTGCCTCAGCTTCCTGAGTTGCTGGGATTATAGGCACCCACCACCATGCTGGCTAATTTTGTATATTTAGTAGAGATGGGGTTTTGCTATGTTGGCCAGGCTGGTCTTGAACCCCTGACTCCATAATCCACCCTCCTTGTCCTCCCAAAGTGCTGAGATTACAAGCGTGAGCCACCGCGCTATCTCAATAAACATGGCTTTAAAAACTTTCTAAAAATAGGTACACCGTTATTATTATTTTTAGAGACAGGATCTGCTGTGTCACTCAGGCTGCAGGGCAGTGGCATGATCACAGCTCATTGCACCCTTGGCCTCCTGGCTCAAGCAATCCTCCCACCTCAGCCTCCTGAGTAGCTGGGACTACAGGTGGACCCCACCATGCCCAGCTAACCAAGTGCTGTATTATAGGCTGAATAACAAATTATCTTCAAATGTAGCAGCTTAAAACAGCAAAAATATATTATCTCAGTTTCTGTGGGTCTGAAAGGCAAGAATGGCCCAAGTGGTGGCAGTCAAACGGTTGGGTAGAGCTGCAGCTACCCGAAGGCTTGGCTGGGGCTGGAGGATTTGCTTCCAAGATGGCTCACTCACACGGCTGTTGGCAAGACAGTTCCTTACCATGTGGACTTCTCCATAGGGCCTGAGTACCCTCATAACATGGCAGCTGGCTTCCCCCAGAGCAAGTGATCCAAGAGAGAAAGAGATCATGATGAAAGCCACTATGTCTTTAACTGAGTCTCCAAAGTCACACATCATCACTTCCACTTTATGCTATTCTTTAGACGTCAGTCACTAAGTCCAGTCCACACTCAAGTGGAGGGGAATTAGGCTCACCTCTTGAAGGGAAGAGTATCACAGAATTCGTGGACATGTTTTTAAATCACCACACAGACACATTAACTTCTTGTCTCATACATGTTGAAAGTATTGTCCTACTTCGTCATTTCACTTTGCTTATAGCGTGTCACTACAGAAATTTGACATTGTGTGCAATGCAAACTGTCAGTCTCTTCCATAAGGCTTCTGAATTGTGGGTGTGGTTCAGAAAAGCCTTTTTCTAAGGTTATGAAAATATTCCCTTGAATATTTTGATGGTATTTAAATATTTTTCAGTCTTCAATATATCTAGAATAGGTTGGTGTATAGTGTGAAGCAGGGGGAGCCGAAAGGGGAGCCAGTTTTTTCTACATCATTTGATTAATCCCATCCTTCTCTACTGATTTGAAATGCCGTCTTTATCCTGTACATGGTTTTATTTTTGGACTCTTATCTTCCATTGATCTGTGTCTATTTCCCCCTCTAGCATCACGCTGTCATAACAATTGATTTCAGTGTCTACAGCCATACCACCCTGAATGCACCCGATCTCATCTTATTTTAGTATTGATTGTTCTCTATATATCATATATTCTGCCACCTTATTATTTCTTTTTTTTTTTCTTTTTGAGACAGGGTCTTTTTTGTTTTTTGTTTTGAGACAGAGTCTGGCTGTGTTGCCCAGGCTGGAGTGCAGTGGTGCCATCTCAGCTCACTGCAACCTCCAATCTCATCAAGCAATTCTCGTGCCTCAGCATCCTGAGTAGTTGGGACTACAGGTGCGCACCACCACGCTCAGTTATTTATTTATTTTTTACTTTTTAGTAGAGATGGGGTTTTGCCATGTTGGCCAGGCTAATCTCAAATTCCTGGGTTCAAGCAATCCATCTGCCTCAGCATCTCCAAGTGCTGGGATTACAGGTGTTAGCCACTGTGCCTGGCCTGAGACGGGGTCTTGCTTTGTCACCCAGACTGCAGCGCAGTTTGCTGCAATGAACGTGGCTCATTGCAGGCTCAAACTCCTGGGTTCAAGTAATGCCTTGACTTCCCAAGTAACTAGGATCACAGGTGCATGCCACCATTCCCGGATAATTTTTTTTAACTTTTTTGTAGAGATGGGGTCTCACTGTGTTCCCCAGGCGACTCCCCGATTCCTGGGCTCAAGAAACCCTCCTACCTCAACCTTTGAAAATGCTGGGATTATAGGTGTGAGCCACCACACCCGACCTTCTTTTTTTTTGAGACAGAGTCTCACTCTGTCACTAGGCTGGAGAGTAGTGGTGTGATCTCGGCTCACTGCAACCTCCGCCTCCCGGGTTCAAGCAATTCTCCTGCCTCAGCCTCCCGAGTAGCTGGGATTACAGGCAGATCACCAGAGATCAGGAGTTCAAGACCAGACTAGCCAACATGGAGAAACCCCGCCTCTACTAAAAATACAGGAGTGAGCCACCACACCCAGCTAATTTTTGTATTTTCAGTAGAGATGGGGTTTCACCATGTTGGCCAGGCTGGTCTCAAACTCCTGACCTCATGATCCACTCACCTAGGCCTACCAAGGTGTTGGGATTACAGGTGTGAGCAACCGCACCCGGCCCTTTTTTCTTTTTTTTTTCTTAAGAAATGAGGTCTTGCTCTGTCACTCAAGCTGGAGTGCAGTGGTGTGATCACAGCTCACTGCAGCCTCGACATCCCAAGCTCTACCAATCCTCCTTCCTCAGCCTACCAAGTAGCTGGGACTAGAAGCACATGCCATCATGCCTGAGTAATTTGTGTGTGGGGTGGGGGGGTGGGTGTGTGTGTCTGTGTGTTGTTTTGTAGAGACAAGGTTTTGCCATGTTGCCCGAACTGGTCTTGAGTTCCTGGGCTCAAGCTATGTGCCTGCTTCAGCCTCCTAAAGTGCTGGGACTACAGGCATGACCCACTACACCCAGCCCACCTTATTATTTCTAATAATAGAATAGACTATTGGATAGAGAGAAGTAGAAAAACTCAATAAATTCTAAAATGTTACATTACGTTCTTAAAAGAGATAGCAAATGCACGTATGTATATATACGGTATGTATCTGGCATATGATTCATTGAAGGTAGAAGAATCTTGAAAGTTTAGGAAGCTGAAAATGATAAGGGTATGCAGTTTGGAGTAAGGAGGTAGGGACAGACAGAAAGATTCAACGAGACTCAGCAACTGAATGGACACAGGACATGGAGAAGATGAATATATCCAGCTAGTTAGTGGTAGTGGAATACTGTGTTAGTCTGTTTTCACACTCCTAGAAAGAACTGCTGGAGACTGGGTAATTTATAAAGAAAAGAGGTTTAATTGACTCACAGTTCTGCACGGCTGGGGAGGCCTCAGGAACTTTGCAGTCATGGCAGAAGGGAAGCAGGTATGTCTTACATGGTGGCAAGCGAGAGAGAGTGTGAAAGAGGAACTGTCAAACCCATACAAAACCATCAGATCTCAGGCCAGGTGCGGTGGCTCACACCTGTAATCCCAGCACTTTGGCAGGCCGAGGCAGGCGGATCACCAGAGGTCAGGAGTTCGAGACCAGACTAGACAACATGGAAAAACCCTGCCTCTACTAAAAATACAAAAATTAGCTGGGTGTGGTGGCGCATGCCTGTAATCTCAGCTACTCAGGAGGCTGAGGCAGAAGAATCGCTTGAACTCGGGAGGCACAGGTTGCAGTGAACTGAGATCACATCACTGCACTCCAGCTTGGGACAGAGCAAGAATCTGTCTGGAAAAAAAAAAGATTTTAAATAATATCTGTAGCTGTGATGTGCTGGTAAGTGTTTAATAAGAGGTTCTCCAGGGAGAATAAAAAGCCCTTGATCTGGCCGGGCGTGGTGGCTCACACCTGTAATCCAAGCACTTTGGAGGCCGAGGCAGGCCGAATACTTGAGGCCAGAAGTTCAAGACCAGCCTGACCAACATGGTGAAACCCCGTCTTATAAAAAAAAAAAAAAGCCCTTGATCTTAAGCATTTGCTGATTTCTCTAGTGTAAATACTCCTGCCATGGCTCATTTCGGGCTACAACTCCCTGAACATGGACTTGGGAACGTGGAGTTGGGAAGAGGCCTACGATAGTGTTCCTACCATGCAGATACATAGAGGTAAATAATCTCAGAGCATAGATAATAGGAAAATTGTTATGGCTGAATTGTGTCTCCCCAGATTCATATGTGGCCACATTCTGAAGTACTGGGGGTTAGGACTTCAACATGTGAATCTGGGGAGACACAATTAAAGAGATAATTAAGTTAAAATAGAACATTAAAGTGGGCCCTAATCCAGTCAGATTGGTGTCTTTCTATGAGAAAATATGGACACACAGAGAGACACCAGGGCTGCTAGTACAGAGAGGAAAAGGCTATGACTGGGAGGCCGAGGCGGGAGAATCGCTTGAACCCGGAAGGCAGAGGTTGCGATGAGCCAAGGTTATGCCACTGCACTCCAGCCTGGGGCCACTGTCCAGCCTGGGTGACAAAGTGAGACTCCATCTCAAAAAACAAAAAGTCTATATGAGGACTCAATGAGAAGACAGCTGCAAACCCAGGAAAGAGGCCTCAGAAGAGACCAAACCTGCTACTGACACCTTGGTCTTGGACATCTTCCCTCCACAACTGTGAGAAAATTAGTTTCTGGGCCAGGTGCGGTGGCTCACGCCTATAATCCCAGCACTTTGAGAGGCCGGGGTGGGAGGATCACCTGAGGTCGGGAGTTCAAGACCAGCCTGGCCAACATGGTGAAACCCCATCTCTGAAAACACAAAAGTAGCCAGGCATGGTAGTGCATGTGCCCGTACTCCCAGCTACTAGGGAGGCTGAGGCAGGAGAGTTGCTAGAACCCAGGAGGTGGAGGTTGCAGTGAGCCGAGATGGCACACCACCCTGAGTGACAAGATAAAAACTCTGTCTCAAAAAAAAAAAAAAAGAAAGAAAGAAATTTCTGTTGTTCTTTAAGCCACCAAGTCTGTGGTATTTTCTTTTTCTCTTTTTTGTTGTTTTTTTTTTTTTGAGACGGAGTTTCACTCTTGTTGCCAGGGCTGGAGTGTAATGGTATGATCTCGGCTCACCGAAACCTCTGCCTCCCGGTTCAAGTGATTCTCCTGCCTCAGCCTCCAGAGTAGCTGGGATTACAGGAACACACCACCATGCCCAGCTAATTTTTTATACTTTTAGTAGAGACAGGGTTTCTCCATGTTGGTCAGGCTGGTCTTGAACTCCCAACCTCAGGCAATCTGCCTGCCTTGGCCTCCCAAAGTGCTGGGATTACAGGTGTGAGCCACCATGCCTGGCCATCTGTGGTATTTTCTTATGGCAGTCTTAGCAAAAAGTTTAGTAAAATAATTAGAAAGTCATGAGTTTTAAGTACGATGTACCTCTGTTTTTAATATAATTAAATTATAAGCTTATACAATTTTAGTTTTAATAATGGCTGTGTTTAACTGGTTCACAGAATTCATGAAAAATTACCAATTAGCTCTCACAAGCCTGTACAAGCCAGCCCCAGCACACTAACACAACTGCACATTTTAATGAGTTCCGATTTTTTTTTTTTTTTTTTGAGACAGAGTGTTGCTCTGTCCCCAGGCTGGAGTGCAGTGGCACAATATTGGCTCACTGCAACCTCTGCCTCCGGGGCTCAAGCAATTCTCCTGCCTCAGCCTCCCGAGTAGGTAGGACTACAGACATGCCATCATGTCTGGCTAATGTTTGTATTTTTACTAGAGATGAGGTTTCACTGTAGCCTTGACCTAGGCTCAAGCGATCCTCCTGCCTCAGCCTCCCAAATAGCTAGGACTACAGGCATGCACCAACACGCCTGGCTATTTTTTTTTTGTAGAGGTGGGGTCTCCCTATGTTACCCAGGCTGGTCTCAATCTCCTGTACTCAAGCTATCCAACCGCCTTGGCCTCCCACAATGCTAGGATTGCAGGTGTGAGCCACCTGCACTTGGCCTCCAATAGATCTCGAGTTCTTCAGTTTCACTCTGAACCCTATTGCCTGGCACAGTGTCTACCACACAGTAAATGTTGGGCGGGATGGTCTCAATCTCTTGACCTCGTGATCCACCCACCTTGGCCTCCCAAAGTGCTGGGATTACAGGCATGAGCCACCGTACCTGGCCATGAGTCCCAAATTTCTTTCTTTTTTTTTTTTTTTTTTAAGATGAGGTTTCACCATGATGGCCAGGCTGGTCTTTAACTCCTGACCTCAGGTGATCCACCCACCTCGGCCTCCCAAAGTGCTAGGATTACAGGCGTGAGCCACCGCTCCCGGCCAAGTCCCAAATTTCTAAATCCAACCGAGAACTCTTTTCTCAGCCCCAGGCTCAGACATCTAACCTCCTATTTCATTTCTCCATTTACATGAGGCACAGACATCTCAAACTCAACATGCCCAAAACCAAATTCTCTATCTTTTTCTCTAACTCTGCTTTTATTTATTTGTTTATTATTTATTTTTTGAGATGGACTCTCGCTCTGGTCACCCAGGCTGGAGTGCAGTGGCATGATCTCAGCTCATTGCAACCTCCACCTCCCGGGTTCAAGCGATTCTCCTGCCTCAGCCTCCCGAGGAGCTGGGACTACAGGTATATGCCACCACACCGGCTAATTTTTGTATTTTTAGTAGAGATGGGATGTCATTATCTTGGCTAGGATGGTCTCAAACTCCTGACCTCAGGTGATCTGCCCACCTTGGCCTCCCAAAGTGCTGAGATTATAGGTGTGAGCCATCGTGCCAGGCCTGCTTTTCTTTTCTTTTTCTTTCTTTCTTTTTTTTTTTTTTTGAGACAGAGTCTTGCTCTGTCGCCCAGGCTGGAGTGCAGTGGTGCGATCTTGGCTCACTGCAACCTCCGCCTTCCAGGTTGAAGCAATTCTCTTGCCTCAGCCTCCCAAGTAGCTGGGATACAGGTGCCCGCCGCCACACCCGGCTAATTTTTGTATTTTTATTAGAGACAGGGTTTTAGTATGTTGGCCAGGCTAGTCTCGAACTCCTGACCTCGTGATCCACCTGCCTTGGCCTCCCAAAGTGCTGGGATTACAGGCGTGAGCCACCGGGCCGGTCCTGGCCTGTTTGTCTTTAGTGTTACCTATATCACTTTCAGATGCTCAAATCAAAATCCTTGAGTCATCCTTGTAGAACTACCAAATAGAACTTTTTCTTTTTTGTTGTTGTTGTTGTTGTTTGTTGTTTTGTTTTGTTTTTTTTGCAACAGGGTCTAGCTCTGCTGCTCAGGCTGGAGTAGTACAGTGGCACAATCATGGTTCACTGCAGCCTTGACCTGGGCTCAAGCGATCCTCCTGCCTCAGCCTCCCAAGTAGCTAGGCGTACAGGCATGCACCAACATGCCTGGCTATTTTTTTTTTGTAGAGGTGGGGTCTCCCTATGTTGCTCAGGTAGGTCTCAATCTCCTGTACTCAAGCGATCCAACCGCCCTGGCCTCCCACAATGCTAGGATTGCAGGCATGAGCCACCTGCACTTGGCCTCCAGTAGATCTTGAGTTCTTCAGTTTCACTCTGCAGCCTACTACCTGGCACAGTGTCTAGCACACAGTAAATGTTCAATAAATACTGTTTTTTATTTTTCAGACAGGATCTCACTCTGTCACCCAGGCGCAACTGCAATAGCAAGATCACAGCTCACTGCAGCCTGGACCTCCCAGGCACAAGCAAACCTTCCACCTCAACCTCCTGGATAGCTGGTATTACAGGAGTGAGCCACTATGCCTGGCCTAAATGTGCTTTTTAAAAAAAGTAATCAAGAACACCCTCCCTTCAATTTGGCTTTGCCCTTATAGATAGAACACTTTACCTCCTCCTTCCACTTTGAGTATCACTGGTAAGTAGTGAAGAAGTGACAAGCCTGGAGGATACCCTGTTAGGACCCACTAGCAAGAAATAGAGGCTCTGAAGGATGCCACAAGGAAAGCAGGGCCAGTGCCGTGGCTCACCCTGTAACCCCAGCACTCTGGGAGGCCAAGGAGGGTGAATCATGAGGTCAAGAGATCAAGACCATCCTGGCCAACATGGTGAAACCCCGTCTCTACTAAAAATACAAAATTAGCCAGCCATGGTGGCGCACACCTGTAATCCCAGCTACTCCAGAGGCTGAGGTAGGAGAATCGCTCGAATCCGGGAGGTGGAGGTTGCAGTGAGCTGAGATCACATCACTGCACTCCAGCCTGGGCATCCGAATGAGACTCTGTCTCAAAAAAAAAAAAGGAAAACTAGGAAAAATTGAGTCTCTTAAAAAACAGCAAGGATAGACAAAAGAGCATTTACCTTTGTAATAGGTATCCTCCTTTACACTGCAGGTTCTTTCTCCCCTTTTGAAACAGTCTTGCTATGTCATCCGTCCTAGAGTATTCAGAGGCCCAATCATAGCTCGCTGCAGCCTCGACCTCCAGAGCTCAAGCGATCCTCTCGCCTCAGCCTCCTGAGTAGCTGGGACCACAGACATGAGCCATCGCCCTGGCTCCTATACAGTTTCTAACACAAGCTGGGTGTCTCCCACTTCTGACCTCCCTGCAGGGCTGTTGGGCCCCACAGGATTGTGGGATGTCCCTTATGCTGTGCTGAGGTGCAGGATCTAAGAAGTAAAGAGACAGGACGCTAAAGAACTGGTGAAGAGCATCCGGACTAGGGGGGGCCATGCCACCTATGAGCGGAGATCGGCGAGAACCCGAACACCCAGAAGCATCTGTATTTATTAGGGGGAAGGGTCATGAGTGAGGTCATCTATAGGCTTAGTGATAGGGCATACATAATCACGAGTCACAAGCGAGGGGGCCATCCCATTATGTCATGTGGGCAGAGAGGTGGGCCATGCACAGTAGGGGGTCGTGCCATGTGCAGGAGTAGAGGGTTGTGTACAGAAAAGGGGTCCACCCCCATTAGGTCACCGAGGCAAGGAGGTGGGCTGTGTGCAACAGGTGTCATGCGCAACACTTCTTATCTGGGGGCTGGAGACTTCAAAGGATTTCTAATAGAAGGATACTGTAAGCCAACGCAGGGGGAACTGACAGACTTGTGCTCTTAAGATGATTTGAGATAGCACAGAGGCGAGAAACAACTGACAGGGTGTATAGCCGCTGTGACTGGTCACACCAGAGGGGTTCTGCTCCCTCCATTATTTCCAGGATCTCAGTGTGGGTAACCCCTCATATAGGCATCGAGGAATGAGAGCTAAGCAGAACCCTGGCACAGTTAGGGCTTGAAGAATATCTCACTTTATAGTGTTACTATTCAGCTATTTCCTCTTACATAATCCTTTACATAATCATATATTAGTTTATAGAATTAGGGCTTGAAGAATCCCTTTATATAATCCTCTATGTATAATCATATAAGAGCTGATAGTATGAGTGCCTAAAGAATATTTCCCTACATATATGCCTATAATTATATCTGAGTTCATAATCGGAGGAATGCCTAGAGTGGACACAGTGCAGAGCATGAATTAAGGAATAAGCAGTCTATAATCAGAGGAATGCCTAGAGCAGACACAGTGCAGAGCATGATTTAAGGGAAAAACAGTTATACCAGGACAAGAATCCATGGCCCAGGCGGCAGCGTTGAGTATCGTAAAGACACCTGCTGTATGGCAGGCTTGGGGCGAGAGCCACTCCTCCTGATAAAGGAGTTGTAGGACCTTGCTCCAGTTCTTGTGGAAGGCTGCCTTCAGAACGGCAATCCACCTTGGTGACTATGAACTTTATCAGCTCTTGCTACTGTGCTGCTTGAAAAGCATCTTCCCATAGAACCCATTGGAAGCTGCCAGAAGGTGGCGGTAACCTTGACAGCTCTGTCACTGCTATGTGACTTAAAGCATCCTCCTATAAATCTTCTTAGAAGTAGTTTGCCCGTAGATAGAATTATTGCACACTGCACCCTCTTCACTGTGCACGGCCCACCTTCAAGCCTCGGTGACCTAATGCGGGTGGACCCCTTACTGCACACAGCCCTTGCCTTCATGGGAATGGGACTCACTGTGCACTGTCCACCTCCTGGCCTAGGTGATCTAATGTGGGTGGACCCCATGTTTTATTGCTCACAACCCTATTACTATCCTTAAAGATGATTTCACTCACTGCCCTGCCCCCTAACCTATACACAATAAATATTCATGCTTCTAGACATTCGAGGCCTCGCCTGACTCCACTTATAGATGGCATGGCCCCCCGAGCCCAGCTGTGTTTTCCTTGTACTTCTGTGTCCTGTCTCTTTATTTCTCGGATCCTGCGCCTCAGCACAGCATAAGGCTCACCCCACGACCCTGTGGGGCCAACAGCCCTACATCTCAGGCCTGAGGCCTACTTTCCACAGGAACTGGATGCAAGGTACTACAACTCCTTTATCAGGAGGAGAGGGTCTTGCTCCAAGCCTGCCATATGATGTATGCCCTTTCAGGCAGGGACGCCACTGCCTGGGTCTTTAGTTCTTGTCCTGGGCTCGCTGTTTTCCCGTGTACTGCTTCTGTCTGTGACTGCTCTAGGCATTCCTCCTACTACAAACTACTATATGGAAAGAATTTAAAAAAAAAAACACTACTATATGGTTATACGGAAGGATTATATAAATCAGCACTAAATGTGTCAGTACAGCTCTGACTACAATATCTATATGATTATATAGAAAGATTATATAGAACTAAGTATGTTAGATACAAGTATTAAGTATGATTATATAAGCTAGATATATATAAGCAGTAAGTTATACTTCAGGTACTAATTCTATATACTAATATATGATTATATATAAAGGATTATATAAAGGAAATAGCTGAGTAATAACACTATAACATATTCTTCAGGTGCCGGGGGTCTGGACAGTTCTCCTTCCTCGGTGCCCGTGGGGGATGTTACTCACACTCCCTCCTCGGGGAGAACAAAATGATTCTCTTCCAGTGGAGAGTCCCTAGACATAACCACCCGGATAGAAAGAGGGATGGGGGAAGGAAACATTTTGAGGCTGATGGAATGGAATCCTTTAACACAAAGAACTTTAGTGGGTAAGCCTCAGTTAGGAAATTTCCCTTCCACTCCCTTCTGGAACCTGGGTTAGAGTCGCCCTCAGCGGCCGGTTTAGCGACCCTCTCTGCAGAGCAGGTACTTTCAGCCTCAGGCCCTCGTGTCCACCTTGGGTCTTTTTTGTTCTGGGCCAGAATGTTCCAGGAGTGAACCTCAGCGCTGGGGCCAGGGAAGATATTGGTGGGACGGGAGCTGCAGTTCAGGGGAGAGCCCTGGGTGGCGGGCTCCAGTTTCTGTCTCGACTAAGGCTTGAACTGCTGGGAGAAGGTCCCCCAACACATGCGGCCGCTACGGGGCGCCCGCCAGGCACTCCGACTGCCTGCTTGCTGCGTGCCCGCTCACGTGACTGCTGGGCCAGCGTGAGTCAGCGTCTCCCCCAAGCCCGGCCGCAAGCTTTGCAGCGGTTACGTAACTAGCACCTGGGCGACTGCGCGGGGCGGGGCGTTGGCGCTGGGTGGGGCGGGGCGAGGCGGGATGGGGCGTTGGCCCAGGGCTGGGCTGCAGCAGAGAATCCCGGTTTTAAAAATTTACTGGCCGGGCGCAGTGGCTCACACCTGTAATCCCAGCACTTTGAGAGGTGGAGGCCGGCAGATCACGAGGTCAAGAGACCAAGACCATCCTGGACAACATGGTGAAACCCTGTCTTTACTAAAAATACAAAAAGTAGCCGGGTGTGGTGGCACACCTGTAGTCCCAGCTACTCAGGAGGCTGAGGCAGGAGAATCGCTTGAACCCGGGAGGCAGAGGTTGCGGTGAAACGAGATCGCGGTACTGCACTCCAGCCTGGGGACAAAGCAAGACTCCCTCTCAAAAAGAAAAAAAAAATTCGGCTGCCTCATTTGCCATTTCCTCCCACTGCCAGGGGAGGCTTTTCAGAGTTGGATCTTGAATTTGCCATTTTCCAGTTCTGTAGTCTTGGACAAGGCGTTTAACTTCTCTAAGTCTCAGTTTAAGAATCTAAAAATTGGATTATCTTTGTTGTGAGGATTGAAGGAAATGTGGAGTTTCATTGCAGACTCATTTAACAATGCTCAGATTAAATAGGGCAGAGTGGGGCCAGGCCCCATTCCGTGTGAGTGGGAGATAGAAGACTATGTTCTCTTGGCCCCAGTGCTGGGCCCTTCAATGTGTATCCTGTGAAGCTGCCAGCGATTCTACTGTTTAGTGTCTTAAACTAGGTTGTAGTGTTTTTTTTGTTGTTGTTTTTGAAACGGAGTCTTGCTCTTCGCCCAGGCTGGAGTGTAATGGCATGATCTTGGCTCACTGCAACGTCTGCCTCCCGGGTTGAAGTCATTCTCTGCCTCAGCCTCCCGAGTAGCTGTAGCTGGGATTACAGGTGCCTACCACCACACCTGGCCAATTTTTTTGTATTTTTAGTAGAGATGGGGTTTCACCATCTTGGCCAGGCTGGTCTTGAACTCCTGACCTCGTGATTCATGCACCTCGGCTTCCCAAAGTGGTGGGATTACAGGTATGAGCCACAGCGTTCAGCCTAGATTGTAGTGTTTTCAGTTCCTTTCTGTATAACATGATCCATCTGAAAGGCCATCAAGCACGTTGTTAGGCAGTCAACTGAAAAAACAATTCCCTTCCATGCTAGCATACAAGTCTATCTTCAAAGTGGCAAAAATAAAATAAAATAATCTGTATGTGCAATCAAGATTCAAAAAATTTGTGAAGCAAATCTCGGCTCACTGCACTCTCCGCCTCCTGGGTTCAAGCAGTTCTCCTGCCTCAGCCTCCCGGGTAGCTGGGACTACAGGCACACGCCACTAGGCCTGGCTAATTTTTATTTTTATTTTTTAGTAGAGGTGGGAGTTTACCATCTTGGCCAAGTAGGTCCCGAACTCCTGACCTCAGGTGATCCACCTGCCTCAGCCTCACAAAGTGCTGGGATTACAGGCATGAGCCACCGTGTCTGACCTATTTTATTATTTTTTTTTTGAGATGAGTCTTGCTCTGTTGCCCAAGCTGAAGTGCAACTCCGTTTCCTGGGTTCAAGCAATTCTCCTGCCTCAGCTTCCTGAGTGGCTGGGATTACAGGTGCCAGCCACCACACCCAGCTAATTTTTGTATTTTTTTTTTTTTAGTAGAGACGGGGTTTCACCATGCTGGCCAGGCTGGTCTTAAACTGCCAACCTCAAGCAATCTGCCCACCTCGGCCTCCCAAAGTGCTGGGATTACAGGAGTGAGCTACCGCGCCGGGCCTATTTTATTATTATTATTTATTCGTTTGTTTATAATTTCTTTTGGTAGAGATGGGGTCTCACTATGTGGCCCAGGCTGGTCTCAAATTCCTGGGCTCAAGCTCCTGCTTCAGCCTCTGAAAGTGGTAGGATTACAGGAATGAGCCACTGCACCCAGCCTACTAAGGGATTTTCTCAGGTAACTTTAACTATGTGACATAATTGTAACTTACTTTTCATTTTCTATTCCTTCAAAACATGAAGCCTGTAGGGCAGTGACAGTCCAGCCCCTTCAGCCTGGAGTCCCACCTCCCAGTCCCCCACATGTGCTGTCTCTCACTAAGGTTGCCAGTAACCTTTGACCAAAACAATCTTGTAAGTAATGAAAACGGAACTTTCTACATTGTTGTGCTCTCTTGATCCTCCTCTTTCTCCGCACTCTCTGTCCCCTCACCCATATTTCACTCACTCATTCTCATAGTTCAACTCCTGACTAAAGGCTGACACACCTCCCAAATCCCTGTCTCCAGCCCAGGCCTCTCATTCAGCCTCCAGACCTGCCATTTTCTAGTGTGTTCTGGATGGTTCCATTTGCCTGTGGCTCAGACACCTCAAAAACACATCCTAAACTGAACTCACCATCTCCCTCTCCCACCCTCCTGCCCCTGCCCCCAATTACTCCTCTGTCATCTCCATCTTGATTGGTGGCACCACCATGCAATCAATTTTTCCAGGCTAGAAACTTCCCTTTTTTTTTTTTTTTTGAGACAGAATGTTGCTCTGTCGCTCTGTCGCCCTGGCTGGAGTGTAGTAGTGCCATCTCGGCTCACTGCAATCTCCACCTCTCACGTTCAAGCAATTCTCCTGCTTCACCCTCCCAAGTAGCTGGGATTACAGGTGCCCACCATTACACCTGGCTAATTTTTGTATTTTTAGTAGAGACGGGGTTTCACCATGTTGGCCAGGCTGGTTTCGAACTCCCGACCTCAGGTGATCCGCCTGCCTCAGCCTCCCATAAGTGCTGAGATTACAGGCGTGAGCCACCACGTCCGGCCTTAACTCCACATCTAATCAGTCACCATGTCTTCCATTTCATCAGTGTTTCTTGAATTCTTTTCATTCTTATTTCTACTGTCCTATTTCAGGCTCTTGACACTTGTCACCTGGGCTGCTAGAAATGGTGTCTTTGCTTCCAGTCCTATTAGGGTGGTTTTCCCAAAATACAGATCTGGCCAGGCTCAGTGGCTCACGCCTGTAATCCCAGCACTTTGGGACACTGAGGCAGGAGGATCGCTTGACCCAGGAGTACAAGACCAGCCTGGGCAACAGAATGAGACTGAGACTCTGTCTCTCTTTCTAAAATTAAAAGATAATAATTTAAAAATGTTTTAAATAAAAATAAATTAGTTCGGCATGGTGGCATGCACCTGTAGTCCCAGCTACTCAGGAGGCTGAGGTGGGAGGATGGCCGGAGCTCAGGAGGCTGTGGCTGCCATGAATCATCATCACACTACTCCACTACAGCCTGGATGATGAAGTGAGACCCTGGCTCAAAATATGAAAATAAATCAAATGCATATCTGACCACGTTCCTCTCCTGCTTCTATCCTACAATGGCTCCCGTCACTGGCCTGTCTTATGGGAAAACATTGACGTTCCTTAACTCAACCTAGAAGGCCTCTGACTTCGTGTCTACTTCTCTGGTCCCTCTCATGCTTCCTTCCTGGTTGTAGCAACCGTGAACCTATCGTACTTCCCCAAACCCACCTGCTGCTTCTTGCTTTTTTTCCTGCAGACTTCTCTGTCTAGAATGTCTTCTACATGCAGCAACCCTAACCCAACCTCCATACTGCAGAGAAGTGGCCCGTCTCAGGCCAACTCCTAGTCATCCTCTAAGATTCAGCCCAGGTGTCACCTCCTCAAGGATATGTTCCTTTCCTAACTGCTTGAACCCTGGATAGGAGTCCTATTCCTTTTATTCTTTTTATCTCCATGATACATTGTTTTATAAAAGTCTTTGTAACCTCCTTAAGGATTCCCTGCTTCATCTCCAGTGCTTAGCGCAAATCATTAAATGAGAACCAGAAACTGTTCCAAATGTGTTACAACGATAACCTCATTGGATCCTCACTACCAACTCCATGCAATAGACACTAATGTGATCTCTGTCTTACAGAGGAAGAAACAGGTACAGGGAGGTTCAGTGATTTGCCCACGGTCATGCACACACTGGCCTTCAGGTACATATGCCTGGGCAGTCTGCTTCCACAGTTGCATCTTTGGCCGTTGCCTCCTTATAGTGTCGGCACTCGGTAAGCACACTGACAGCTATGCTTGGTGAGTGCATGCTATGTACCCGGCTCTGTGTTACATGCTTTACCTAGATTATTTCCACTGCACAACAACCATGTGAGGTAAGTACCATCATTGCTCCCATTCTACTTTACAGAAAACTACGCAAATCTGGGGCAGGGCACAGTGGCTCATGCCTGAAATCCCAGCACTTTGGGAGGCCAAGGCAGGAGAATCTCTTGAGCCCAAAAGTTTGAGACAGGGCTGGGCAACAGCGAGACCCTGTCTCTAAAAAAAAATTTTTTTAAATTAGCTGGGCATGGTAGGAAATGCCTGTAGTCCCACCTACTTGGGAGGCTGAGGTAGGAGGATCTAGCCCAGGAGGTCAAGGCTGCAGTGGGCTGTGATGGTGCCACTGAACTCCAGCCTGGGTGACAGAGCAATACCCTGTCTCAAAACAAAACAGTAATGTCGCGAGCTCCCCAAGATCACACAGCTAACTAGGGGCATAGCTTCACCCAAACCTGAAGTCTTAGCCAGGACACTGTACCAAATGAGATCAACGGCTCAGTAATGGATTGGCATCCAGTGTGAAGACTGGACCAGCAGGAGAACTATGACACGTACAGCCCAGAGCCTGACAGAGTTCAGAGCCTCAGAGGTGGCACAGGCTGACGCACAACCCGAGCAGAAAGGGACCAACCCAGAAACAGTGACCCAGAATCACAGGGAAATGGAAATGGGAGTCAGCACAATGGAGCCCCTCCTTGACCCCATGCTCCTTATCCTCAGTGGCCAAGGAGTTGGTTGCACAGACGGCTCAAAGGTCTTGACGGTGGAGAACACCATCCCCAGGGATTCCCGAGGTGGTGATGCCATCAAAGCGTTGATTCTGAGCTGGCCCTGCCCAGGTGCGGAGTCCGTCGCAGCGAAAGAAGGGTTAACCGCCCCCGGACTTCGCTGTTGGGGGAGGGGCCTCGGGCAGGGTCGCAGCCCGGGGCGGAGACCTAAGGTTAACCGCCGGGGGTGGGCTCCACGGGGGCGGGGCGCGCTCTCCGCAGATGCGGCCGAGGAAAGGGGTAACTGCCTCGAGGGGGCGGAGCTCCGCAGGGGCGTGGCCTGGGCGCTGCGCGGCCCGGGACGGCGAGGAGAGGGTTAACGTCCCGGAGGGCCTGGAGGGGCGGGGCCACAGGGCGGGCGCGGCCCTGGGGAGGTGCTGGGGGCGGAAGCGGCTGGCGGTCTGCGCCCGGCGCGCTTCGGTTTCTTTCCGCCCGGCTCCTCCAGAGGCCCGGCAACTTCCAGGGCTGGGAAGCAAACCGAGGTTCGGGGGCAGCGGCGAGGGCTCGGGGCGGGGAAAGGGGAATGGTCCATGCTGAGGCCCAAAGTGGGGGAACTCGCGAGAGGCTCGGGCGACCTGGGACAGATGGGGCGAGGGCAGATGATGGGCCCAGGAGCTTTGGGGCAGCGAGGAGGGGAGGAGCGGGCCAGCTGGCAAACTTGGGTGAAAGGATGGGGTGCCTAAGTGACGAGCCCCCGCCAGGATTCTACTCTTCACACCCCTTCTCCTCCAACTCCCTTCCAGGTCAATTCCACACTGGAGCTCAACTTTCAGGAGACGCCCAGCAAGCCTCTTTCGGGGGAGTTCTCCAACTCCTCACTTCCATGGGCCAGACGGCCCTGGCGGGGGGCAGCAGCAGCACCCCGACCCCACAGGCCCTGTACCCTGACCTCTCCTGTCCCGAGGGCTTGGAAGAGCTGCTGTCTGCACCCCCTCCTGACCTGGGGACCCAACGGCGCCACGGTTGGAACCCCAAAGACTGTTCAGAGAACATCGAGGTCAAGGAAGGGGGGTTGTACTTTGAGCGGCGTCCGGTGGCCCAGAGCACTGATGGGGCCCGGGGTAAGAGGGGCTACTCGAGGGGCCTGCACGCCT
The DNA here is from genome assembly GCA_036589455.1 of Ateles fusciceps. Lineage (NCBI taxonomy): Eukaryota > Metazoa > Chordata > Mammalia > Primates > Atelidae > Ateles > Ateles fusciceps. The sequence continues at coordinate 2,467,938 of JAZHEH010001593.1, forward strand.
GGGAGATCAGCTGGCCCCCAGAGCAGAGGGGCACGCATGCCGTGGTGGGCGTGGCCACGGCCCTCGCCCCGCTACAGGCTGACCACTACGCGGCGCTGCTGGGCAGCAACAGCGAGTCGTGGGGCTGGGACATCGGCCGGGGGAAGCTGTACCATCAGAGCAAGGGGCCCGGGCCCCCCAGTATCCAGCGGGAACTCAGGGTGAGCAGCTGGAGGTGCCAGAGAGGCTGCTGGTGGTTCTGGACATGGAGGAGGGAACCCTGGGCTACTCTATTGGGGGCACCTACCTGGGACCAGCCTTCCGTGGACTGAAGGGCAGGACCCTCTATCCAGCAGTAAGCGCTGTCTGGGGCCAGTGCCAGGTCCGCATCCGCTACCTGGGCGAAAGGAGAGGTGAGGCATTGGGCAGGTGTGGGGGAGAACTTTCTGTCCCTGGTGGTAGCGGTTTGGGATGGAAACTCTTGACAAGAGCAGAGGGGAGGGACCTTCATCCAACCTGCCTCTTTCTCTGTTCAGTGCTGGGAAAGGCTAGGGTCTTAACAGCTGTTACTTAATTTAATCCAATACCAATAGAGGTGAAACAGGCTTGAGAAAGCAACTTTCTCAAGTTTCTTGGCCAGTAAGTGGTGACCCTTCAGAATGGAGGCAGGCACTCCAGGGCTGAGGGCGTTCAGGAGATCCCAACCCCTGAGCAAGAGGTGCAAAGGGTTAGGTACTGGGTTTGGCGTACAGGTCCAAAAGGAGGACGATGGGCAAAGCCAGGCACCCAGGGTGTATACGGGATTCCCTGTGCTCTCACCTCGGTGCCACTACCTACTTCCTTCCTAAGCCAGACCTCAGGATGGAGCCACTGGGGCCCTGGGCACCAGGGAGGAGGCAGGGCCTTAGGGTGGGGCAGCAGGGGAGGAGCCTCCCCCAGGAACTGACTGGGGCCAGGGCTTGGAGCTGCTCTCTGCAGTTGTGTGAGCTGTAGAGTGGAGGACCATCCTTCCTCACCTGAGCCCCAGCTCCCAAGCCTCTGGAGTCAAAGCCTGGGCCAGCTCCACTACTGTCAGAGCCACCTTGGTCTGTCGCTTAGAGAGCCTTAGCCAGCACTTCACCCCCAGCTCTGACTAGGGATGTGTGAAATCTTCACTGGGAGGCAGCACTTTGGGGCATCTCAGATCTCCCTTTCAGCGAAGGTGGGCACACTCGAAGCAGGAAAGCAGAAAGGCATCTTAGCAGGACCCTGTAGTTAGAGGACGTCTGGCTGGTGGCTGCACCCATACTCACGTTCCCCTCCTTCTCTCTCCCAGCGGAGCCACACTCCCTTCTGCACCTGAGCCGCCTGTGTGTGCGCCACACCCTGGGGAATACCCCGGCTTGGCCAGGTATCTGCCCTGCCCTTGCCCCCTGCCATGAAGCGCTACCTGCTCTACCAGTGAGCCCTGTGATACCACAGACTGTGCTGGGGCCTTACCACCACCCCTGCCCTTGAGGAGGTAGGGAGGCACTGCTGGCCTAGACCAGTTACTGAAAGCCAGTGAGGCTGGGCCCCTACCCCGACCCAAGCTCTGGGGAAATAGCAGCCCCAGAGCCACTCAGAGGGAGGAAGAGAGCGAGCCAGCATTCAAGGCTATGGCAGTCTGCTACACAAAACAGTCTTGAAAGTAAAAATAGTAAGAGGTATTGGTACAACAACCTGTTTATGGTTTTGTTTTTTTGCACAAGGGATAATTTCTATAGCTGCCTCGAAAAGGAGGACTTTATGGACAAGTCCAGTGAAGGCGGACAGACCACAAGACCTAGTGCCAGGTGTTTATTCCCCTCACACGTGGGTGGTTCACATACACACACACAGGCCTGGGCACCGTGGGAGAGGGCAGCACTCCTGGTTTCTGAGGGGAGGATCTTGGCCTCACAGTGAGGATGGTTTCTCTCCCGCCCTCACTAGGGCCTAGGGGGACCCACCAGTAAATTTCACCCCTTCCACTTCTCAGCCAAGGAGAAGCCACCTTGGTGATGTTTAGTTCCAACCATTACAGTAAGTGGAGAAGGGATTGGCCTGGTCCCAAGCATTACAGGGTGAAGATATAAACGGTAAAGGAAGGTTCAGTTTGGATGAGGCCACAAGAGGGGGCAGATGACACCATCAGAAGCATGTGCAGGAAGGGGCAGTTACTGGGCTTCTGGGCTGCTTAGTCCCTGGCTTGGCAGGAAGGGGAGGGGAAGATGGATGGCGCTCATTGTTTGGCATTGATGATGTCCACAAATTCAGGCTTGAGGGAAGCACCGCCCACAAGGAAGCCATCCACATCAGGCTGGCTGGCCAGCTCCTTGCAGGTTGCCCCGGTCACAGAGCCTGGGAAGGGAGCAGAACAAGGGCTTGGTCAAGGATAGGATGAGTACGCCCCATCCCCCACCTCCATGTCCCAGGGCTCAGTCTAGCACTCAGCCCACTCCACCTCAGCCGGGAAGCAAAGCCACTCACCTCCATAAATGATACGGGGTGCTTTGAGCCACTGCATCAGAGACGTTAGACTTAAGCCATCCTCGGAGCTTCTCGTGTACTTCCTGGGCCTAGAACAAGAAGCTAGCCTTACCTTTTCTGCCTCTCACTCTGAGAGGAAAAATTAGCGGCACCAGTGGACACTTAGTGTGGTTTCTGACTGAGTCTGAGTACCAGGGCTCACATCCAAGCCAGGCCCTGGAATTGATGCCCTCGGACAAGTCACTGTCTCTGGGCTCAAGGTCTCCCTGTCTTTAAAATAAGGGGTTGGCCTAGATGGTCTGTGTCTGTCCAAACCCGCGGCAGGCTGGGACGAGGGCAGGGCTCCTGGGCTCGGTTACCTGTTGAGGTGTTGCAGTCTTGCCCGTGCCAATGGCCCACACAGGCTCATAGGCCAGGACGACCTTGCTCCAGTCCTTCACGTTATCTGCAGGGCAGAGATCACAGATGGAGGGGAAAGGTGGACAGGAAGGAGCTGTCCAGACAGATTCCCCAAAGTATGAAGAATGGTGGCCTACTGCCCCCTGGTGGTGGTCACTGGGGGATTTCCAGGTGGCATCTACCTTGGGGGCTGGAGAAGTGATTGATAAGACACCAAACAAGGATGCTCACTCCCCCTCCCCCTTTTCCTTTTCTGGATCAGCATAGGGACCAAGACATGCTCCAGGGCCTGACCCTACCCTCTGAGTCTCTGTGGCCCTGGCTAGGTTCAAAGGTCCCTTTCTCCAGAGATACCTGCGATGACCTTTGTCTGCTCAAAAACAACCTTCTCAGTGATGCCAGCTTCCCTTTCATCTAGCTTCTCCCCAATGCAGGCGATTACTCCGAGTCCCTCTGCCAGAGCATGGGCCACTTTCTGCCCAATCAGCTGTTGAAAAACAGACTTGGTGAGACATCCTTCCTGGAAAAATACATCCCTTATCCTCCTCTCTTGGCTACTAACCTCATCTGACTCCCCGAAGACATGCCTTCTCTCTGAGTGCCCCAGGACCACCCACGTGGCTCCGCAGTCTTTGATCATGCCAGGGCTAAAGGAAGAGAGGAAGCCAAGGCTCAGCAGGGAGCCCACGTGTGGCTTTCCCTTCACACCCTCTCCACCTCCATCTCACCTGATCTCCCCCAGTAAAGGCCCCGTTAGACACTTTGTAGCAGTTCTGCGCAGCCACAGCAATCTTGGGATCTAGCTTCTGCCGGGCGAAGTCGATATAGGCAGTAGGGGGGAGCGCAAACCACCTCTGAGGACAAGATGGTCCCACAGTGGGATGAGACTAAAGAAAGCCTTCATTCTCCACAACTCCTAACCAGTGTCCTGGGGTCCCCAGCCCTCACCCTCTTCTTGGTTCTACTCTCCCCCGCTTTTCACCCCAGCAAGATGACCTTTGTCCACTTCCCAGCCCAGGCCGGGCCTGCACTCAACCGGCAGAGCCTTCCAGGTACCCCTGGGAGGCCACGGCCCTTACCCTGCCCTCTGCTCTTTTAACAGCTGTGGCTCCAATTTCCTCGAGCTATTCTGGGCAGAGGCACCTCCCAGACTCAGCATTCTCTAGGGGCCAACCCTGCCTCCTTCTAAAATAGCCCATCCTCACCTCCCCTTTACAAGGCAAGGATTTGTAGCAAAAGGAGAAGGGGCCAACTCCTGGGGACTGTATGGGGGCCTCTGGGGAATGAACGAGAAGGGGATGCCTCTTTGGATCAGGCCCGAGGTTCTCTGATTTCAGTTGGGGGTAGGAGGGAAGATGGAGGAGAGCATCCTTTGCCCGTGGGTGGGACAGAGCTAACTGACTCAGAGGCCTCGAGCGTTCTCGTTTCCAGGTTGGGGAAAGCGGTAGGATGGCTCCTCACTCCCAGATCGATCAGCCTGTTTGGCACCAGCTCGGTCCCTTCCGTAGAAGGCAGGAGTCACACAGGCTGCTGAAGGGAAGGGGTCAGAGCTGGGGGCTCACAGGCCCCGAGCAGCTAGATACTGGGACTGCCGCAGGCAAGGCGGGGGAGGAGTCTGGGGCTACGTGCGGCGGCGCACGGCGCCGGAGGTCGTGCTGCAGGTAGCGGGAAGCCCACGCGGCCCAGCCTCCTCCCCCCACCCCGGGGGCTTCGGTCAGCCTCCCCCGGTGGCCCGCAAAGCCTCGGGCTCCGCTCCTAATCCCGGCGCCCGGCCGGCACAGCTCCAGTGCGCGCCCCGGGGCCACCTTCCTCCCGGAGACCCAAAACGTCCTTTCCTCCCCCACAGTCCAAGGGGGCATCACGTGCTCCACCCTGCCCCCTCGACGCACCGACAGGGCTGCGGCTGCGGGGGCCCCTGCGGGAACCCCAGCGGCCCTCGTCCCCCAGCCCTGCATCAGGTCCGCGCGGCCACCGGACTCGGGGCCTCGGGAGAGGGCGCTGCCACTCCCGCCCTGGCCCCGGCCCGGCCCCTCCCCAGCGAGGGCTTACCGGTGTCGGCCGGCACCTTGGCCGCGTTCAGAGTGCCGATGAGCTCCCCCAGATTCTGCTTCCTCCCGTTCATCTTCCAGTTCCCCCCAACGAAGAACTTCCTGGAGGGGAGCCATGGCGCTGGAACCGAGGCACCGAAGGTCAGTGTCAGCGCGCAGCCGCGGCCACTGCCCGCTTATATAGAGCGCCGCGAAGTGGAACTCCGCCTCCTCGCCGTCCTCCGCCATGGCCCGCCCCGTCCCCCGGAGCCCTGCCCCCGCCCGCCCTCCTGCCGCCACCCGGCCGCCACCCGGCCGCCGCCCGGCGTGGCACTGTTCTGACGTTCCCCCTTCTTGTTGGCAACGTTCTAGGGGCGTCGGGGACTCGGTCGCTTCTGCCACGATTGCGGGGCTTTTGGGACAAGGCGACACCTGTGAGCTCTCCCTTGGCGACTTGAGTCTCCCACGGGGCCAGAAGTGGTTCGGCTGAGCTAGCTCGTGGCAACTTAGCCCGTAGCCCAAATCGCTCACTGGGGCAGAGAGGGCCCCTCTCCATCTATGGGATAGAGAACCCCCTTCCCCCGTCAGAGCAGTTCAGGCCCGACTGCTGAGCAAGCACCTTGTACCCAGGGAGTCTACCTGAGTCAAGACTTAAGGGGCGAATGCAGGGTTCAGAGCGGGAGGGGCAGTCCACAGAGGCATAGGCCGCCAGGAGTCTCCCAACCCTCGCCCCAGCTGGCCAAGGCCTGGCAGGAACTGCAGGGACTGAGACCCAGACTGAAGCCGGCTAGCCCCTAGGGACATTTGGGAAATACTAGGGCTCCTGTGTGACTAGAGAGGGAAGGGCTCTTCACCCCATCTTTCCTCGGCTTTGTGCCAGCATTTAGTCACTCGACTCCACTTCCCCACCCAACCCCGATTTCCCAAGAGCTCTAGAACGACTGAAAAGTAGAGACTTGCCTATTGGGGAGAGGGGGGGACAGAGCTAGAGTTTTCTGAAATGCCCCTCTGCTAACCTCAAGAAGGTAAGCCTCTCCCAGGGTATCAAACAGGACACAATTTTAGCCGTTGTACTTTTATTCACATCGTGTATTTTGGCATTTTCCAGAGAAGGACAAGGAAGAGACAGGGTGGGGGGAAAGACTGAGGCAGGAGGGCAAGTTGGGGGGGGTCCCCATTTCCCTCACATCCCTCCTTGACCAACCACACAGGGGCAAACAAAGGTGGGGGGGGGGGAGGCACAGGTGCTCCCTCCCCTGGGAGAGGACGCACAAAGCTACACCCACCGCACAAACGAGTCCCCCCTCCCTCCACACCAGGGTGCTGGGCAGGGCGACACAGAGAAGCAGAGCACTGTGGATTCCAGGGGCAGGGGAAGCAGCAAAGTCTCCTTACAGACAGGTGGCCGGCCCCTCCCATCCCCTGCCTGCTCCATCCCCAGAGTCTATCGATGCCCCTCCGCTCTGCCCGGCCATTCTCCCCACGGCCTCCAGCTTCTTCCCTGCTGCCGGGGACAAAAGGAAAAGGTACAGAGCAGGGGGCTGAAGGCCATCCCTCAGCCCCTCTCCCTCATGCCAGGTGCTCTTCCCCTGCCCTCAGTGGTAAGGGGTGAGGCAGGCTCTTAGCTGGCCACTCTCTGGTAGAAGTAGATGTAGCCCAGGTCCTTGGGCGGCTTCTCAGAGGCACACACTTTCTGGTCATTGTAGATCACCCATCTGGGGAAATGGAAAAAACAGAAAAGAACAAACAAACTGGGCATTCCAGGTGGCATCACGTAGTCTCTCAGACACGGCCCCTGGAAGTGCTCTCATTCTCTGCCGGTACCCCAAATCTACAGCCCAGCCACCACCTGCCCGAAGGGAGCTTCACAATCTCACAAGGGTCATGACCCCTATTTGATGTCTTCAGATTCCCCAATACCTTTACAACCACCCCCTACCCATTCCAGGGAGGCAGGGGGTTGGTAAATTTTTTCTGGAAAGGGCCAGATAGTATGTGAGTTTCTCTAGGCCCTCTGGTCTCTGACACAGTGACTCAGCTTTCCTGCCACAGTGTGAAAACAGGCACAGACAACACATAAACAAGTGCGGCCATGTTCCCGTGAAACTATTTACAAAGGCAGGGGGCCTGGCCGGGCGCAGTGGCTCACAGCTGTAATCCTAGCACTTTGGGAGGCTGAGGCAGGAGGATCACTTGAGTTCAGGAGTTCAAGACCAGCGTAGGGAACATACTGAGATCCCATCTCTTAAAAACGCCAGTGGCCAGATCTAACCCTTGGGCCAATCACAGCTGCAAGACCTCCTATCAGTCTCCGGCAACTTTATGTCCCCGTCAGGCAGTCCCTTCACCTCCCACAGCTATCCCAAGGACTTCCAGATGGCCCTGCTCATTCTCACCACCATTCTCCACTCAAAACACACATGGCCAGCACTCACCTGCCTTCCTTCTTGATGTGGCAGACGTAGTGACCACACATGGTAGAGGTGCCCATGTGACTAATGAAGGCAAAGAGCTGATACTCTAGGGAAGGAGAGAGGGGGGGGGTCAAGGAAGGAAACAGGAGAGGAATGCTTGAGTGATGGCCCAAAGACACAGCCAACAACTCAGACTCGACAGGAGTTTCAGGGAATGCGAGGCAGGTACCGGGCCAGAGCCTGTCTCCATGTCAGAGAACCCCACCCTCAGATGTCATGTTGGTGGAGAGAAGCCCCTGACCCCTGAGGAGGGGGAGAGCTGCCTGCCTGAGGATGTGGAGTAGCAGACTGACCAGATTCCACCAGGCCTGTCCTGCTTCCCGGGGGACACTCACTTCCAGGACCATCCCGGACTTTAGGTCCCACTGGCACAGACTCAGAGATGGAGTCAGCAGCTGAGCGGCCCTCCGAGATGTCCATGGCAGCTTCAGCGTCCAGGTCATCAATGTGACTGAAGATCCAGTCCACAGCCCGTTCTAAACTATTGTTCTTGGAGAGGAGGGAAGCATTACTTTTTCTAACAAGTTCTGGGGCAAGAAAACCAGCAGTGAAACCAGGCCTCAGCTCCTTCCTCACAGCCAAAGAGTGGTACCCAGCCTTGGCCAGACCACACCTGTTGTCTTTAGTCTTGCTCAAGAAGGATGGCCCCTCACTCCCACCCGCTTCTTCCCCCGCTGGCCCCATGTCCTTAGCTGGGGCAGCCCATACCGTGGCCCGCAGCGCTTTCAGGGCCTGGTCCCGGGAGAAGCCCATGGAGACAATGGTGGCCACACAGTCCTCGGGAGGGGGGTCGGCTGCTGCACTTGTGGAGCCCGGCCCGCTAGAGCCAGGCAGGATGAGGGGGTTTGCAAAATCTGTGGATGTGAAGGGGTTGATGTGTTTGGGGGAAGGATGGAGGCCCTGCCCCACCCTGCTCCCCACCCGGCCTACCTGGATCATCCATGTGCGACATGACCCAGTTCATGGCGGCCTCGGCCCCACTGTTGCCCGTGTAGTAGACAGCTTTGCGGGCAGGCGTCCATAGGGAAGCCCATCTCCACCAGCTGGATGATGACTGATTCATCCAGCATGGGCGCTGTGATGGGGATTGCGGGTACAGGGACCGACTGATTGGACCAGTGTTTGCTCCTCCTCCCTCCCACAGGCAGGCTCCAGCCCTCTTCCAGTCACCCATTCCATGCATTTTTCTCCCATGGATCAGCACCTTATCCCAAGACTAAAATGACCACACAATTGTAATGCGGGTCCCTGCCCATTCTCACAGAATGGGCCCTATTCTGGAACATGATACCCCCACCCTACTCAAACCAGGGAGGTAACAAGGGCAGAGGGGCCACTAGCTGGTACTGCTACCATCCACACCCAGAATGAGGCCGGGAGTGCTCTGGTCAGGCCCCACGTCAATCAAAAAAGGGCAGAGGAAATTGGAAAGGGAGGATAGGAGAAACACAAAGGACAGGGGCAGGGGATGCAAGGCAGAGAGGCCCCCATCAGCACGGGGAAAGAGACAGGCAGGAAGAAGAGTCACTAACATGTCGGAGAGGAGAAGTGAGGGGAGCAGAAGGAGTCTTCGTCTTCGTTGCCATAGAAACCAAGGCTACCTTTGGGCTCATCCGGAGTGACCAGGGGGTGGGGCAATGTCTGGCAGCTCCTCCTCTCCGGGCTGCAGCCCTGTGCCCCTCAACTGGGAGATGTCGAGCTCCTCTGGCATCTCAATGGACACATCTGTGGGAAAAGGGTCACCTCAGCAGCTCCCGGAGGCCTACCTGGAAAGCGATTCAGGAACCTCAGTGCCTGCCCCCTATGTCGGAACTGCTCTGTAAAGAGGAGCTGCTAAAAGCACAGCACCAATCTTAGGGGACCTTATTGGTCCTCCAGTATAAGACCAATAATACTAAGCCTGGGAGTCGGGAGACCAGGATGCTGGTCCTAGATCTACCACAGATGAGCTATGGACAGGGCAGGGGCTTAGAACTTGTGAGACGGAATGATTTTAGACTCCTGTGAGTCTCAGCTTCCTTATCTAGAAAATGAAGGTACATCACGGTTCTCAAATGACAGTCAGGGACCTGTAAGACTCACAAGAATTAATCATTTCAAGATTATCAAAATGAAAATATCTTACCAATTATAAAAAAAACCTACGAAAATCACTTTTGGTTGTAAGTCATACCTATAAAATTCAAAGAAGTCTTTTAATATTTTGAGTTAGTGCTTTCACACTAGATACATTTTGAAACATTGAAGGTGATTTTTTTCCCCCTTTCAGAGGAAAGTTTTGAGAAACACTAGTTTACATGTGTTAAGCCCCTTCTTTCTCTAGCATTTTCTGCTTAACCTCCCTCATTCCAGCAGCCATACCCAGTTTCTTGGGTACCCAGTCTAAGCCGAAGGTGAACTTCTTGATCTGGATGACCAGGTAGTCAGGGAATGAGGCAAATCGTGTGGTCCTAGGGAAGAGAGAATGTGCTGGTACCCAGAGAATCCCCAGGGTTCTCCTCTCCTGAAACTCCCCCCCTGGGGTTCAGCCCCTTATGGATAGAAATCCCAGTAACCCAGAAGATCCTCCATATTCTTCTCCTCCCCTGGGCAGGCATCTGATGCCTTTCCTCAGCCAACGAGGAGCAGCAGAGGCCAGAAGGCAGGCTGTAAACAAAAAAAGAAAAAAGGCCAGGGATGGTGTCTAACACTTGCAATTCCAGAACTCTGGGAGGCCAAGACAGGATGACTGCTTGAGCACAGGAGTTCCAGACCAGCCTGGGCAACATAGCAAGACCCCGTCTCTATTTAAAGAAAGGAAAAAAAAAAAAAACGCCAGGCACAGTGGCTCACGCCTGTAATCCCAGCATTTTGGGAGGCTAAGGGGGTGGATCACAAGGTCAGGAGTTTGAGACCAGCCTAGCCAATACGGTGAGATCCTGTCTCTACTAAAAATACAAAAATTAGCCAGGCATGGCGGCTCATGCGTGTAGTCCCAGCTACTCGGGCAGCTGAGGTAGAAGAATCGCTTGATCAGGGCAGGCAGAGGTTGCAGTGAGCTGAGATCGCTCCACTGCACTCCAGCCTGGGTGACAGAGTGAGACTCTGTCTCAAAAAAACAAAACACGCACGCACACACGCACGCATGCAAGAAGGGCTGTCTCACTGGCAGGAGCAGCAAAGGGCTGGGTGGCTGACTCCCCGAGACCAAAGCCGTCTTTCAGGTCTCACACCCATGCCAGGTGCCAATGGCTAGCCACAAAGTGGGCCCATTTGCTGGAAATCCAAATTCTGCCCACAGCTGATCCTAAGTGCCTGTGCTCAGCCATGACTGACGGGAGTGAAGAGAGGCTACATTACAAAGAGACCCATGCCGTGGGAGAAGAGGGAGTGGTGTGGCAGGACAAGGTGGTGCAGTCACCACCGTGTCTACCCCTCAGGGCTCCTCGGTTCCATCAGGGCCAGGTTACCAGCCCAACTGACTGAACCCTGAGATTCTAACCACAAAGGGATGAAGAACAGGGAAGAGGCAGAAATATCCTCTGGGATGGCTCTGCCATAGACCCACAGCCTCAGGCCCCGACCAGAGGACTTACTTGACAGCTACTGACTTGGCCTGCAGGGCGGTGCTCCAGAAGTCATCCACCTGCTCAGGGGCCCCATAGGCCTCCAGGCAGGAGCTGAAGGGCACCTGCGCCCGAACCAGTTCTGGCAGTGGCATCTTCTCCTCTTCAGCTTGCCGCTTCTTCTCCTCGTATTCTAGAAGCTCCTCTAGTGACAGAATGGGTCGGTGGATCCTTCAGAGGGTGCTGCCTCTTTGCCTGCTTAGCCTCACCCTACCAGCTCTGCGTCTGTATTTCAGTTTCTCTACTCTTCCAAAGTCCCCCTGACACATGTCCAAGATATCCTGCCTCTGTTTCCACACAGCTCTGCTAACAAGCTGAGAGTCCACTGGGCGAGGTTAATCCTACCTACCCCCTGGTGGCCCAGACTGGAACCTTGGCTGGTGGAGCAGGGCATTCCAGGGGCTCTGCTCGCCATCAGGTGCCCAAGCATTCTTCCTAGACCTCAGCCTCCCACCGTGCCAAGGCCTTCCTGATGGAGCAACCTACCTTTGTTAAGGGCCGCATCCATGGGCACAGGCAGCTGCATGATGTAGTCGACTCGCTGGGTGTACTTCACCTTCTCTGTGGCCAGGCACTTGATCTTTTCCTCCACCAAGAAGCGGAACACTTCATTTGGATTTTCAGAGCTCCGGCAGTTCCTCTATGGGAAAGAGGCAGGGTAGGGCGGTCTGGGCAGCCAGGGAACAGAATGAAGGCTAAAAGGTTCATGGGAGAGTCAGGGAGGAAAGGCAGACTACCACTCAGGAACACAGGGACGCAGAGCGGAAACCTTCCCTAATTAACCAACCCCCACCCCACTTCTGGTCCCATCCCTGCACTGAGGGACTGTGTTGGAACATGCTTGTATTTTTCTTTATAAGCAGTAAGGATTCTCATATCATCGTCTTTGGGCATAATCTGAATTGGGCTTCGACCCATCGAGGGTAAGGATGATCGCCTTCACTGTCCTCCTCAGGTGCAAGCACTGCTCACAGGGACGTAGACTGTAGGGGTTCAGGGGTGGGACTGGGTTGGGGCTGACAGAGGGAGGAATGGGCAGGAAGGAGAGGGAGTAAATGGCAGGAAGATGGGGGTGTGCCACCTTCCCAGCCCTTACCTCCACCATGTTGATAAGGTGAAGGAAGAACTCCTGGGCATCCTGCTGCCGGTTGGTGGAGAATTCAGGGTGGCCCTTGCCAATGAGGGCCTTGAACATCCGAGGGGCAATGCCATCTTGAACTTCCTGGGTAGAGTCAGCGCAGGGGACTCAGCTGGGGCTCAGTGGCCATCCAGAGGCCTTCTTTAGACATCTCCCAGACCTCAGCTTCCCCACAATCCCAGAGCCTGAAAGGGACAGACTCCTAGACGCACCTTCTGTTCTGGCACCCGCTCCCCATCGCCCGACTCCGGTACTGGCTTGGAATACTCCCCGGAAAGAAGACCATGGCCCAGCTTGGCCCTGCGTTAATATCCGAGAAAACATTTCACTTCAACTAACGTCCCCGTGTGTCCCCAACTCAACCCCTGCTCATGGCTCTCCCTCACCAACTCTTGACAACGTGAGAAACTTTAGATTCCACAGGAACCCAGCTCAAGACAGACGACACGCCCAGAAGGCAGTCACCCGAAAGCTCATAACAGGCCAAGGGTTAAAGTGCTGCGCCCCCGCAGGCGGTCATGGAGGAGGAAGGTCCACGACCATGACTCTCAACAGCCTTCCTACATAAGACCTGGTTACATACACCTGGGTGCTGAAGTCCTGGGTAGGGTCTGTCGGGGCATTCTGGAAGATCTTCTCCAGCTTATCCACATACCTAAAAGTCAAGGGAAGAACAATTGGAGGGGCTCTGGCCTGAGCTCCGAGGAAAAGGGAAGGGAGCAAACATCTACTAACTCTGTGAACAGGCTCCCCCTCAGAGTGGGGAGTTATGTAGGTGAAGCTTGGAGTCCGTTCTCTCCAGCAGCCTGCCTCTTCTCCCCTTCTCAGCTATGTCCAGTGTGCAGCACGCGTAGCAGCACAGGAGCCGGGGGAGGGGGAAGGCAGCTTGGGATTGGCATAAGTGCAGTTCACATCCTATTGGACAGAACCTGTCGACATATTCTGAGCATTCACATTCTAACTGTTCCCCCAGGTCAAAAGTAAACCCATTTCGGCTGAGAACCTGCCTTTCTTCTTAGTGTACCAAGCCCCCCTCCTCCCCAAGTGCTACATGTCCATAGGTGCTCATATGATGTCACTGGCCTAAAATAAAGATTACCTGCTAACCCTTGAGTCTGTCCGAAGGCCACAGAGCCCTGGGACTTGACACGCTGTGCTATCAGTGGGGTTTGTGTGTTGGGGCGCTGGTGGTGCAGCTCCCTAACTTGCTCTCCCTACAGCACGTCAGCCAGAGTGAGACAGGAACTATTTTTTTTTTTTTGAGATGGAGTCTTGTTCTGTCACCCAGGCTGGAGTGCAATGGGGTGATCTCCGCTCACTACAACCTCCACCTCCTGGGTTCAAGCGATTCTCCTGCCTCAGCCTCCAGAGTAGCTGGGTTTACAGGCCCGTGCCACCACACCTGGCTAATTTTTTGTATTTTTAGTACAGACGGGGTTTCACCATGTTGGCTAGGCTGGTCTCAAACTCCTAACCTCATGATCCGCCCACCTCGGCCTCCCAAAGTCCTGGGATTACAAGTGTGAGCCACTGTTCCCAGCCCCCAACCTTTAAAAAAAAAAAAAAAAAAGAGAAGACAGGGTCTCGCTATGTTGCCCAGGCTGGTCTCAACCTCCTAGACTCAAGAGATTCTTCCATCTTGGCCTCCCCAAAGTACTGGGATTACAGGTGTGAGCCCACACACCCAGCTGATAGGAGCTACTCTAAAACTGGAAACAAACGCAGAAGTGCTGAGGGCAGCTGAAGGAGGAGTGTGCCCACAGGCTGCTGACCAGGAGGGGGCCTGAGGAAGGAGAGGACACTACTCACTTCCTCTGGAAGTCAGGGATGCTGAAGAGCACCTGGACCACGGCGTTGAGGTAGCAGCTGTTACCCAGGTTCCGGATGCCTGTGTAGCCAGGCCCAAACAGGGGCTTGAGTGGCACACCCGACTCTTGGATCAGCTCCCATTCACCAATCCGCTGGTTCATGTCTATCTCCAACTCAGTCATCGTCTTGTCTGTCTGTGTGAGAAGGGGCACTTCAGAGTGAGTGAGAAACTCAATCCTGTAGTTTTTACCTTGATCTCTCACTGAGTCTAGGATGATAACCAACTGTGGCCTAGAATTTGTGGAATTATAGGCTCAAACATGGGAGGTATGTTGAGTATCATCCAGTTCAAGTTCTGGAAGGCCACACATAATTGTCCCAGAGGCCCGCTAGTCATCAGGGCCTCTGCTTGAATGAGGAATAAAAATTCCGTCCCTGAAATGTTTTTCCCATCCTTAAGCTACCCCACCCACACTTGACATTGTCACTCAGGCATCACTCCCTCAGGGAAATGTCCCTGATCCCTAAACTAGGCCAGGTCCCCCTGCTGTTAACTGCTATAGTGCCCTCCACCTCCCTTTCATAACACCCACCACAGTTTGCAACTATTCACTTATTCACGTGGAAACGTGCCTCATGTCTGCCTTTTCTTCTACAGCTCTTGTAAGCAAAAACCGCATCTGTCTCATTCACACTGCTACTGTATCTAGCACATAGTAGGTACTCAGGAGTATTCACTGAATAAATGATTTTAGAAAGTTATTTAAAAGAAGCCGACATATCTTGGGGAAGGGGTTAACTAGATTTCTCTAAAACCCTACCTCAGCCTCAGGCAAGGAGGAAGGGCCTCACTGGGGTAGGAAAGGAAAGAATCTGAAGCTGAAGGGGGTCTCACCTTCTGCATCTTCAGCATGTCGATGCCAAAGTGGGACAGGTGCTCGGCCAGGCTGGGGTCCAGGACCATGTCATCCTCATCGTACGAGTACACGTCTAGAGCAGGAGGCAGGAAGAGAATCAGGGGACGTGCCTCAGGACTGGCCTGGCCACCATTCCATCCCTTGCCCAGAAGGGACTTGGGGGGGACAGAAGGACAGTAGTAGGTCCACCCTCTTGGTTCCCCTAACGTGAGTGAGGTCATAGCCCTTCTGGGACTGACTGTTAGGGCAGACAAACGAAATAGAGTGAGGGTTGGAATTAATTTGTGATTTTGATTCCACCATGTAGTTTAAAGTAAGATAGGTTTGGTAGGAAAGGGATGAGGATTTGAGCAGGGAGTAGTCACAAATTTAGTCTCATCTGCAGTATTTTCCTTCTTTGAGACAAGGTCTCTGTAGCCCAGGCTGGAGTCCAGTGGCGCAATCATAGCTCACTGCAGCTTCGACCTCCCAGGTGCTCAAGCGATCCTCCTGCCTCAGCCTCTTGAGTACCTGAGACTACAGGTGAGAGCTACCACATCCAGCTAATTTTTTCTTCTTTTGTAGACATGAGGTCTCACTATGTTGCCCAGGCTGGTCTCGAACTCCTGGGCTCAAGCGATCCTCCTGCCTCGGCCTCCCCCAAGTGTTGGGACTACAAACATGAGCCACTGCATCTGGCTATTTTCCTTTCTTATCAAGATAATGCATTCACGTATTCTACATGTCACACGAAATTACTAACGAATGAAACACATTTGAGAGTGAGAGTGGCTGGAGGAGGGGGAGGGCATACCGGCTCCATCGGGGGTGATGGTGCCCAGCTTGACAGCTAGCGGGTAGCCGGTCTCCCGGTAGTGCTCCACGGCATGGTTGTTGCCCCCACTGCCATCAAAGTAGCGTCGTCCACAGAGGATGGAGCCATCTGTCAGGTTGAGCCACAGGTTCTCTCTCATGTCACACTTGGAGCACTTCCAGCCACTAACCCAGGGAGAAGAGAATCAGCGGAAATGTGGGTCAGGAATATGTAGGAGTGGCAGAGAGAGAGGTCTCTCTCTCTCTCCTCTGGCCATGCCCACGTCTTGGCATTTCCAAGTCTTCCTTCCTATCCTGCTCCCTACCCTCTCTCCACCAGATTCCCCAGAAAAGTAGTCTCCTTGCCCTTGCTCTGGGGGTGGTGCCCAGAGGCAGAGGGGCCAGGCCTTACCAGGGAGGGATTCGAGCAGGGTTGTCCAACTGCTTGAGGTTGAAGGCATGCTTAGACACCTGCCGTACTTCCCCATCCCAGGCCTGCACCTCCTGCTTGCGGGAGGCTGAGTCGGCCGACAGTAGGGCCTCCACGGCACTGGTCACCTGGGGAAGCAGAGGGTCAGAGGCGGAACCCAACCCTCTGCCCCACATGCCCCTCTTCCCCTTGGCCTTCGGCTTTGTCAGTGCTTCCTAAGACATCACTACCCTGTCCCATCTTGCTCTAGAATCTTGTGTAGAATGAGGGAGTCATACTCGATCTCTGACAATGTCAGGCAGGCCCCCCAATCCATCCCGGGCAATCTCCAGGTAATCTGGCAAAATGACAATCTTCACATCCTCGTCTAATTCAAACTTCTCCTCGTTAAGGTCAAACCCGCCTTCAACACCTGGAGGTATAGGGAAGAAGGGGGAGAGTAGAGCAATGATGACAGGTCAGTGTCCCTCCTCCGATCCAGCACCTCCTTTGCCCCATCCAGAGTTCTAGGGCCACCAATCAGGCCCACTCTTTGGGGCTTTCCTGGTGCTGCTGAGAGGCAGAAAGACCAGCTCAGGGAGAAGAACAGAACGGCAGTGGTGCTCACCAATAGCCAGTCGCGTGGGCTTCTTCCGGGGTGGGTCTCCAGTGCCTGCAGTAGGGTCCTCCTCTTTCTGCAACGAAGCAGGAAGGGCTGGATCAGCAATGAGCACAAGCGAAGGAACAAATGGGGAGGAGGGAAGGGAGGAGGCAGTGGTTCATCTTGGAATAGAATAAAGCTAAAAAAACATCTGTGCCAAGCTTTAATGACACAAACGTAAGTAGGTGAAAAAAGAAACTGAGTCCAACGGGAGGTCAGAATGGAACAGAATGTACCCGGCCCCTGCCCCGGCCCTGTCCCTACCGGGCGCCGGGTCCGCCGGAGGTGCAAGTAGACTCGCTGGCCGGTCTTATTGAAATGTCTCTCCACATACTGTTTCCCGAAGCCCAGAAATGTGTTCATACAGATGTAGAGGCCCCCCCTCAGACTCCTGCAGGACAAGAGGTAAGGGTGGAAACTTGAGGAGGTTGTGAAGCCTGGCCAGGTGAGGAAACCAAAACCTGGAATCAAACTGCTGGGTTCCAGAAGAAATATTCTGTTCTCTCACACCGCGTGGCCCTTCGCAAGTTATTCAGCCTTTTAGGACCTGGGACATAGCTATGATTCTCCCCATTTCCTCCCATGACTTTGAGAACAACCGACAAGGACATCGGGGGCTGAGGAACACCAGCTCATCTTCGCCATGCAGCAGCAACGTCAGTCAGCATTTCGCTTTCCTTCTGCTCCTTCTTGGGATTTGGAGCCCTTTCAGTCAATCGCAGAGGACTCCCTTCACCTCTTTCCTGGGGCTAACAGATCCAGAAAGTAAATGGGGATCAAATACCATAGACTTCCAGTGCTGGAGGTTACATTCAAAGGGCAAAAGGGTCCCTTCCTGGAAGAGGAAAGACTTTTATATCAGACACTGAACCCAAACCAGGAAGAACACCTAAGATAAACCCTATCTGATCCCCCAAGATTCAGAAGACCTTCCAGACTGGAAGAGCAGAGATTCCAGCACTTGAACAGTACATCTGATCCGAGTATGCTAGCAGGCAAAAATACCTTTCCTTTAAAAAAAAAAAAAATGTATTTTAGAGACAGGGTCTCACTCTGTCACCCAACCTGGAGTGCAGTGGCATGATCATAGCTCACTGCAGCCTCAACCTCCCAGGCCCAAGTGATCTTCCTGCCTCAGTCTCCTGAGGAGCTGGGACTACAGGCACATGCCACCAGGCCTAGGTTTTTTTTTAGAGATGGGGTCTCGGTATGTTGCTTAGGCTGGTCTTTAACTTGTGACCTCAAGCAATCTTTCCACCTTGGCCTCCCAAAGTGCTGGGATTACAGCGGTGAGCCTAAACATCCATCCAAAAAGACCTTTCCTTTACCACACTCTACCAGAGTCCACACTGTGAGTCTTCTCCCTCCTCTCCTGCTGAAGCATGGCTCCAGGGAACAATGACTTGCCAGGGACTCACTGCTAAATCTGCACCCAGTCTGGCAGCGTCATGAAGTCTGGCATTCTATAGCCACCACCCTCTCTCCTCTGCCTCCCCCTCTGACCATTAAGATCCCTACTGAAGTCTCAACAATCACCAGTCTCAAAGCTCTGAGAACAATCTCACAACACTTGCTGATAGAACACACATAACCTGTGAAAACAGGGACAGACGGGTGTCCACCCAGAAACACAGCTGATTAAGGAGGATGAGCTTCCCCCAAAGCTGACCAAGTTTTCCAGTGCCTTTGTAAAGAGTGATGGAGAAGGTGGAGAAGGAAATTGGAGACAATAAGAGTCTTCTCTCAGATCCAAGGCTTCGAGCAAAAATAGGCAACCGCTTCCAGGAATAAAAGCCTCAGTGGCATTGACCATTTATCTGCTGTGATATTAAAAATAGAGCACTGTCTAAGGTAGTTCTTGGTCCCATAGATTGCTCCGTACCACTTCTGAGAACAGTGTGTACTGCATGTTCATGAACAAATAGAGCATTTCTCACCAGGGAGGTCAATCAAGCTCTTTCTACCATGAACCCAATTTGAAGATAACCAAATATGCTGGAAGTTGGTTAGCAAATAACTACGGCACATTGAAAATCTCTTGACTTGGGGTGAAAGAGGGAAAAGTGTCAGAAGATTACAAAAAACCTGTTTGGATTGTTTAAAACAGTTACTAAGGAGAGAGACAGGAATGAATGTAAGTGTAAAGAGGGACCCACTGACTTCTACTATCTACTAGTAATTTAAGGAAAACCTTTTCCTCCTAGGAAGAAAGTGGGAGCTCTGAAGTGATTAAACCCCTCTGTTGGAAATTAAAGATGCTGATTTCACCAAGGATTGGGAACCCTGGGGCTCTGCTCTGCGCAGTCCTCTTTTACCTCTGCCAAAGCCAGACTTCAGAGAAGCAGCACATTGTCTGAGGCCCGGATTAAAGCCTAACAAACCAAGCAAACCACAAATCACAGTGATGATCCTGAACTGGGCCTCACATCATGCTTTTCTACTCAGTACTGGTGATGCAGTAATGAAGGCTTTCCACTCTGACTTGCAGTTTTCAGGCCACGAGCTGGTCTGGCAGAATACCCTGGGCAGGGCCCAGCAGCTTGAAGGGAGGGGTGGTGAGGGGGGCGGATCCCAACCAAGCTGCTGCTTTCTCAGTTCAGGCCCCGCAGGGCCTCCTCGATTGAGGGTGACATAAGAAGGCAGAACTGCAGGAAGAGAGGTACCAGGTGGAGCCTGCAAAACGTGAAGCATGGTGTGGGAGGTGGCTTTGTGTAACTAGCCAAGAGTGAGAGTGGGATGGAAAAGAGGCCTTAGCATTCTCCGAGAAAGAAACTACCTCTCTAGGAATACTTTAAAAGGGGCTCCCTCGGCTGTATGTGATGGGCTGGGGGGGGGGCGGGGGAAGGGTGGGGGCTGCGGCCATTGCTCACTTCAAAGGAAAAACGACTAGAGCTTTCCTCTCCTCTTCCCCCCCACCCCCACCACCAGTGACTCCCCCTCCCCACCCCCTGTCCATTAACTACGGGGTGGAGGCTTTCTAACCCTGCCTTTCTCAGAACCGGACTTCTTGAAAGCCCACTCCCACACTGTTAACCGCCTAGGAACTGCGGTTCCCCACCCCCCAACTTCAACCCCGGTTGAGAACAGTGGGGAGTCGTCCCCATCACTCCCACACGAGACTACAAAACCCGGAGAGCCTTGCGCGGCAGACAAGGCCGACTGCCAGGTTTTCCCAAGGGTCCACTTGGGGGATGTAGTCCGACGGTCGGGCTGCGCCCCTAGCTTAGAACGGCAACGAGGGAAGTGAGCGACTACAATGCCCACAGTGCTCCACGAGGCGGGGGAGAGGGCGAGATGAGCGCGGCGACTTCCGGGGCTGGTAGTCACACGACAGCCGCAGTTAATGAAAGGCAACGGCAGAGTGGCACGCGGGAGACTACAAGTCCCATGGTGCATCGCAGGGAGGCGGTAGCCCAAGCCTTGCAGGCCCCGGCGGAATGACCAGTGCGATGGAAGGAAGTCGTGCTCGCTGCGGGCGTGGGGAATGGGCTTACCGGCGTGTCGAAGGAGAAGGCGCACTCGTCTTTGTGGACCCGGTCTCCAGCCTTAGGAACCCGGATCGTCGGTAATACTGATAGCAGCGCCTCCTCACTCAGCTCCGCCATGACACCGGCAGCAGCTTCTCCACACACCGCGGCTCCCACCGTTCCCAGTCCCCCTCCCCTGCCCCTCCCGTCCAATGAACGCCACTCGTTAGGGGCATGCGCGGCGGGGACCACGCGCGAGAATGGCAGTTGGACGGAGCCTGCCTGCCGGTGCTCCGCCCCTGCCCCGCGCTTGACTGACGCCAATGAGAAGCGCTCCTTAGGCAATTGATGGTTGAAACAACCAATCCCACTCCTCCAGGGCGGGAGCGCACGTAGAGCAGCTAGGTGGGCTCCCGAGTTGCCGCTGCCCCGCCTCCGGGACCCCTACAGTCTCTTCGCGTGCCTTCTATTGAAGAGCAGGAACTGACGGTTGTTTTAAAGCTCTCAATTCCAGAAAGTATTCTGGGGAACTGTCTAGTCGGAAAGTCGAGGGGCAGTTGTCTTGATATTTGAAAAGGGGGTATCCAGCGAGGCGGAGCTTGAGGGGGTTGTGTCGAGTGATTGATAAATCTGTCAACCAATAAGGCTACTATCTCTCGCCTCAGGAAAACCATCACAACTCCAGCTGGATGTTTGCATAATAGTGTAATCATGATTCTATTTTGTTTAATAATTCATTCTTGAGACTAGAGGTCTCGAAAGCGAAGACTGGCACTCCTCATTCTCACCACGAACGGTTCGCAAGCCGATGCTGAACAGAAGTCCCCTTATCAAGGAGGCGTCACCCCTGGGCAAGTCCAGCATCGGTCAATTGACCCCTACAGTCACCATGATAGACGTTCTCCCAGACCAATAGCTTCCTTGGCCCTAGGCGGGTCTTACGTGGAGAGCCTATGAGATCTACGTCGGCTGAGCCAATAGGATCAGGGAAGGGGGCGTGGCGGGAAGTTTGAAACTTGTAACCTCGGGAGTTGAGCCACGAGCTGTTGTGCACACAGAGGTGGAACTGAGGCCCGGTAGGTGATTTGAATAATTTCATAAATAACTTAGGGGCTCGGCAGGCCCAGAATGAGGCATTTGGTCAGCTGCAGCAGTCATTAACCCCGCAGAGGCCTCTGGTCTCCCGCCAGGAGCTTCCTCCACTGGAAACTGGGAAGATAGGGTGGTTTAGGGTCGAAGGTCCGACGTGGTCGGGATAAGCGCTGAGACCTGAGTCACTTCTCACAGGCATTCCCTCCTCGTCCCGGGCCGGGCCTTGCCCCCACCCTGCAACTCCTGGTTGAGATGGGCTCAGCCAAGAGCGTCCCAGTCACCCCAGCGCGACCTCCGCCGCGCAACAAGCATCTGGCTCGAGTGGCGGACCCCCGTTCACCTAGTGCTGGCATCCTGCGCACTCCCATCCAGGTACTCTGGGCCAGAGTGGGAAAGGCAGAAAATGTCTGAATTCTTGGGCCTCTTCCTAACCTGACTTTGAGAGAACCCTCATGCCTCCACCCTTATCCTGGCCTTATTTTCTGCATTCTCAATCTGTTTGCGGTAGGCTGTCTATCTGAGGGCCTTGACAATTCCTTTCTGGAATATGGGGAGGAGAGGAGAGAAGAGTCAGGGCCCACACTTGTTCTAGCCTATGGTCCTAACAGGTGGAGAGCTCTCCACAGCCAGGCCTAGCAGCAGGGGAGCAACTGGAGGATCTTAAACCTGCCCAGGACTCAGATCCCCGTTCTCCTACTCTTGGTATTGCACGGACACCTATGAAGACCAGCACTGGAGGTAAGTGTTGGGCCCAGGGAATGCTGATGAAGCTGTAATCTATTATTCTTGGATAGGGTCCATGAAGGGTGTCCATCCTCGGACCCATCACACTCTTATCTCATTTTTTTTTCCCAGGCTGGGCGTGGTGGCTCATGCCTGTAATCCCAGGACTTTGGAAGGCCGGGGTGGTCAGATCACTTGAGCCCAGGAGTTCAAGACCAGCCTGGGCAACATGGCGAAACTCCATCTCTACAAAAAATACAAAAAAAAAAAAAAAAAAAGCACGGTGGCACGGGCCTGTTATCCCAGCTACTAAGGAGGCTGAGGTGGGAGAATTGCTTGAGCCCAGGAAGTCAAGGCTGCAGTGAGCTATGATTACACTACTGCAGTCCAGCCTGGGGACAGAGCAAGCCCCATCTCAAAAAAAAAAAATTGCTCCCTTTCACCTTGATTTCCTGATTTCTCTCTTCCCACTTGCTCACCCACCTAGGCATGAGTCCTAAGGTTCCTGTAGCTTTTGTTCTTTGCTGAATGATGTGTATCAGAAGGTCACTGTTCACTTCACTTCCTTCCTCTAGACCCTCCAAGCCCACTGGTGAAAGAGCTGAGTGAAGTATTTGAAACTGAAGACTCTAAATCGAATCTTCCCCCAGAGCCTGTTCTGCCCCCGGAGGCACCTTTATCTTCTGAATTGGACTTGCCTCTGGGTACCCAGTTATCTGTTGAGGAACAGATGCCACCTTGGAACCAGACTGAGTTCTCCTCCAAAGAGGTGTTTTCCAAGGAGGAAGCAAGACAGCCCACAGAAACCCCTGTGGCCAGCCAGAGCTCGGACAAGCCCTCAAGGGACCCTGAGACTCCCAGATCTTCAGGTACAGAATCTAAAGGCAAGATGTAGGGAAGATAAGCCAGGATAATGTCCATGGGTGAACGTGGGAAGAATAAACTGTAAGCCCTAGTTTTGGGTCCTTGCTTTAATTCCTTACCCACCCCAGGTTCTATGCGCAATAGATGGAAACCAAACAGCAGCAAGGCACTAGGGAGATCCCCACTCACCATCCTGCAGGATGACAACTCCCCTGGCACCCTGACACCACGACAGGTAAAGAAAGAGAAGGTGAAAGCTGTTAGTAGGCTATCCAATGTAGAGGGTGGGAGACCCCCCCCCCCTTTTTTTTTTTTTTTTTTTTTTGAGATGGAGTTTTGTCTTATTGCCCAGGCTGGAGTGCAATGGTGTGATTGCAGCTCACTGCAACCTCCGCGGCCCAGGTTCAAGTGATTCTCCTGCCTCAGCCTCCTGAGTAGCTAGGATTGCCCAGACTTGGGATTATAGGTGCGCGCCACCACGCCCAGCTAATTTTTGTATTTTTGGTAGAGACAGGGTTTCACCATGTTGGTCAGGCTGGTCTCAAACTCCTGACCTCAGGTGATCTGCCAGCCTCAGCCTCCCAAAGTGCTGGGATTACAGGCATCAGCCACTGCGCCCGGCTGGGAGACCCTTTTACCCAGATCTTCCTGCTCCTGAACAGCAACACCCCCGCCAACTTATATACTGCCTTTTGCAGGGTAAACGGCCTTCACCCCTAAGTGAAAATGTTAGTGAACTAAAGGAAGGAGCCATTCTTGGAACTGGACGACTTCTGAAAACTGGAGGAGGACGAGCATGGGAGCAAGGCCAGGACCATGACAAGGAAAATCAGCACTTTCCCTTGGTGGAGAGCTAGGCCCTGCATGGCCCCAGCAATGCAGTCACCCAGGGCCTGGTGGTATCTGTGCCCTCTCACCCCTTCTTTCCCAGGGATACTGAGGAAAGGCTTGTTTTCTTAGACTCCTCCTCAACTACCAAACTAGGACTAAGAGCTTTGTTGGGCTTTCTTTGTGTCTTGTGTGTTTCTTTTATATTAAAGGAAGTAATTTTAAATGATACTTTAAAAAGGTGTGTCTAAACCTTGCACTGAGTCTTCTGTGTATACAGTGGCAGCCTAGAGAGCTTGTGTTCCCTGGCCTGAGTCCACTGGTGCTCTGAGCCTCCTCTGCACATCTCCCTTAAACTGCGGTGTCCCCATGGCCCTGTCCTTAGCCCTTTCCTCCTGCTCGCCCTAGGTGTTTACCTCTAAAGGTTTAGCTATCACTTCCTACATTCTGGTAACTTCCAGGTCTCTCTCTCTAACCTGACCATAAGTTCTTCAACATCAGTTTGTCTAAAACTGAATTTATGATCTTCCCCAAAACCTGTTCCTCATTCCCTCTTCCCTCTCTTTATAAATGACAGCATTATCTACCCAGCCACCAAACCCAGACCTTGGCCATTATCTCGAATCCTTCCCTCCTCCTTCCCTCCCAATATCCTATATCCTAGCACTTGGTCAGTAAACCCTGGTCATTCCATGTTTTGTTTCTTCGCTTGTTTTTTAGAGGCAAGGTCTTGCTCTGTTACCCAGGCTGGAGTGCAGTGGCGCGATCACAGCCCACTGCAGGCTTAGCCTTCTGAGCTCAAGCAATCCTCCTGTCTCAGCCTCCCGAGTAGCTAGGCTTTCAGGCAGGAACCACCATGCCTGGCTGATTTTTGTATTTTTTTTTTATAGAGATGGGATCTTGCCATATTACCCAGGCTGGTTTCAAACTCCTAGGCTCAAGTGATCCACCTGCTTCAGCCTCCTAAAGTGCTGGGATTACAGGCATGAGCCACCATGCCCAGTCTTCCCAGCTAATTTTTAAATTTTTTGTAGATACAGGGTCTCAGTATGTTGCCCAGGCTGGTCTTGAACTCCAGGCCTCAAAAGATCCTCCTGCCTCAGCCAAGGCTCTGGGATTATGGGCATGAGCCACTGTTCTGGCTGATTCCACATCTTTAATCTCTTCCTAATCCCTCCCCCTAACCCCTCTGTCCTATCACTCCTGCAGTTCTTATAACCTGCCTCCCACCTTGTTTCCCTAGTGCCAGTCTTTCCTCCCTCCCTTTCATCAACCTACACTGCTTATTTCTGAAAGATCTGGAGCAGTCTTTCTGAGAAGCAGAACTGTGTTACTTGTCTGCTCAGAACTCCTCAGTGGCTTCCCACTGCCCTTAGGAAAAAGTCTGGACTCTGGCGTGGCGTTCAAGACTTTTATAATCTGATTCCTTCTCAATCTAACCCTCCCATACAAACACACACATAGGCACCACAGGCAGGCCATAGCAAACTGCTAGACACAACGTCCACCAGCCACCTGCTGAGTACCTTCTCCTCCTAACCCATCTCAGACCTCCTCCCATGAGCCCACAATCTGTCCAGTACCCAGCCTTTATCGCAGCACCTGTAACACATGACTACCTTTCAATGGGACCTTGTTCTTTTTGGAACAGAAGGGAGTGGAAGGCAAACATCACAGATGTACCAGGGTGCTACACTTTATTGCAGGTGTTTTAGAAGAGAAAAAAAGGTAGAAAAACATGAAAGCATGAGTAAGAAGACGGCCAGGACCCTAGTGGTGCCAGAGCCATAGTCACAAGGCCAAAGCCTTGTCCCACCCGTGTCTGGACACAGGTAGTGGCTCTGGGGGGGAGTCCTGGGGCCTGCGGCCAAAGACTGAAGTCTGCTGTGCCTGTGAAGGGCTGGGGAGGGGCCAGTTGTCCTTGCTTATTAAGGGAGAGGCTGTGAGGACTGTGGGGGAGGAAAGGCCATGGGAGGAGATGGGGCAGTTCTTTGCCCCTGTGTCCCTGATGCTGCCTCCCAAAGGTACAGTCCCCATGCTCCCCCACTGCCCTCGAAGGAGAAAGCTTAGTGGGAATGGCACCTGGAATATAGAAGAGAACACCTGAATGTGATGGGGTCGGGGAGGGGGCCGCTGAGTGTCTTCATTGCCTTTCACTTCCCTTTCTCCAGCCTCCTCAGTTCCAGACTTTGAGGAAGCTGTCCCAGGAACCTGTGGCCACAGCCATCCCATCAGCTGTGACTCCCAGGCAGCTGACCCTGTTGTCGTGGCCAGAGAGGATGCCTGAAGAGAAGAGGGAAAGGAGTCACCACGTCTCTCCAAGCTGATTTGGAAAGCAGTGTGTGCATGTGTATGTGTGCATGCGTGCAAGTGTGTGTGTGGGGGGGGTTGTGTGCATGTGTGTGTGTGCATGCGTGCAAGTGCGTGGGGGGGGGTTGTGTGCATGTGTGTGTGTGTGTGCGTGCATGCGCGCACGTGCATGCTTGAGCACATGCATGCAGGGATCCTAGACTGGGTAGGCTGGGCTCAACCCTTGAAGAAGAAGGATGAGAGACTGAAAGAGGATTAGCCCTAGGGCAGGGGTTCTCTGTCAAGAGCTTCAGTTGGGGGAGGGCTGGGATCAGACAGGGAAAGGCTGAAAGGATCTGTGTGCTATGAAAAAAACCAAGGGCACCTTGACAGGCGCCGGAAAACAAGGCAATCCATTCATCTTATTTGTTTCCAGATGAAGAAACTGAGGCCCATGGAGAAGTGACTTGTGCAAGGTCACTCAGAAAGTGAGCAACAGAATTAGGATTTGGATTCTGCCCCTGGCCAGCGTTATCTTCATCAGCACCTGACCTCTTGGTAGAGAAGAAATCATCCTATCTGACCAGCTTCAGGACCGTCCTAGATGAGCCCTAGGCTAGAGTGAGGGCCCTCAGGCCACTCCAGATCTCCTTGATTCTGCCTTGATTCCATATTTCCCTGAGACTGTCTTGCCTCTCAGTGGATGCCCCTGAAATGCCAGGAACCCAGAACTGACTGGACAGTCAGAGTCCACATCTCCTAAGGCAGGGAGCAGCCATGGCATTGGACAGTGGAGAGAGGCTGCTTAGAGCAACATTGAGGGAAGACAGTCCTAGGTTGGGAACCAAGGGGTACTGGATTCCAGGGGTAGAGTCACCCAGTGACAAGGGACAGCAGTAAGAGAGTCCAAAATGGGAGCTGATGAGGGGTACATTCGAATGGGGAGAGAGGGCTGGGGAGAGTCCTTCCAGCTGAGGAAGCAGCTGCCAGGGCTGGCCCTTACCCACACGCTTCGGACTTCATGGAGTCCCAGACATTGCAGTTGAAGTCATCATAGCCAGCGAATAGCAGGCGGCCGCTGAGGGAGAAGGCCACGGATGTGATGCCGCAGATGATGCTCTCGTGGGAATAGCAGATCAGCTCCTGGTCTGCCCGGCAGGTCAAACAAGCGGCAGGAAGCATCATCCGAGCCCGTGCAGATGGCCTCTCCATTGGGGGAAGAACTGAGGGCACAGGTGGCAAGTGGGTCAGGGATTAGACCTAGGCAGCCCACAGCCTCTCCTGCCCTCTGGCTCCCACCTGATAGCTCCAGCTCAAGCCGCTGCTCTCAGCCTCTCCGCCTGCCTTTCCTTGGTTTGGGGTGAGACGCAGCCCTGCCAGCACATACCATGTGCCAGTGACTTCCCTATGCCCCTCGCCTGCTCTGCACTACAGTGCTGCAGGCAGGCATCATTTCCTGCATCATGTCGCAGGCGAGAGTGCCAAGGCTTGCCTGTGGTGACCTGGCTAGAAGGGCGGACGGAGGTTGTCCCAGACTCCTGGACTACACAATGGGCTGGATCAGGGAGTGCAAGAACACGGTCAAGTACAAATGCAAGGCCTGAATCTCACTGCGAGGAAATGTCAGATAAGCTCAAACGGAGGGAGAGTCTGCAAAAACACTGGCTTGGACTCTTCAAAAATGTCAATGACATAAAAGACAATGAAAGGTGGGGGAAACAGTTCCGGTTTCAAGGTGGCGACTAAAAAGATATGGCAAAGAAATGCAATGCGCGTTTCTGGATTGGATCCTGGATAGGAAAAAAAAAACAGCTATTTTGGACATTTTTGAGACAACTGGTGAAATCTGAATATAGACTGTAGGCTATAGTGTCCATGTTAAGTTTCCTGATTTTAAGAATCATACTGTGATGATGTTACAGAAGGGCTTTGTTTTAGGAAGGACTTAAGGGGTAAAGAAGCATGACACCTGCAATCCACTTTCAAAGGACCCAGAAAGAAAATGTGTATCTACATCTAAGTGTGTATGTGTGTGTGTATCTATGGCTATTTCTCTATAAAGAGAAAATGATAAAGCAAACGTGATAGAATGGGCTGGGCGCAGTGGCTCATGCCTGTAATCCCAATGTTTTGGGAGGTGGAGGCAGGAGGATCACTTGAGCTCAGAAGTTTGAGCTCAGCTTGGGCAACATAGAGGGAACCCATTTCTACAAAAAATCAAAACATTAGCCAAGTATGATGGCATGCACCAGCTACTCAGGAGGCTGAGGTGGGAGGACTGCTTGAGCCCTGGAGGTTGAGGCTACAGTGAGCCATGATCACACCACTGCACTCCAGACTGGGCAACAGAGCGAGAGAGACACTGTCTCCAAACAAGGAAAGAAAGAAAGGGCTGGCCAGGTGCGGTGGCTCACGCCTATAATCCCAGCACTTTGGGAGGCCGAAGTGGGCGGATCACGAGGTCAAGAGATCGAGACCATCCTGACGAAGGTGGTGAAACCCTGTCTCTACTAAAAATACAAAAAATTAGCCGGGCGTGGTGGCAAGCGCCTGTAATCCCAGCTACTCAGGAGGCTGAGGCAGGAGAATCACTTGAACCCAGGAGGTGGAGGTTGCAGTGAGCCGAGATCTCGCCACTGCACTCCAGAGCGAGACTCCGTCTCAAGAAAAAAAAGAAAGAAAGAAAGGGCTAGGGAAGCTATGGGAAGGGCAGAGGATGTGTGTTGTTTGTGTCTGTGGGGAGTGTGGGGGAAGGAGCTGGAGTGAAGCGGGGGTGGGGGTGCACTCACACAGATGGCGTTGATGTCCGACTCGTGGCCAGTGAAAGTCTGACGGCAGGTCCCCTCTCGCACATCCCAGAGCTTGGCGCTGGCATCACAAGCCCCCGAAATGAAGAGATTGAAGTCGGGAGACACAGCCAGGCTCATGCAGTCACCCGTGTGTCCTACAAATACAGTCTTCTGCT
Organism: Ateles fusciceps; assembly: GCA_036589455.1. Classification (NCBI taxonomy): domain Eukaryota; kingdom Metazoa; phylum Chordata; class Mammalia; order Primates; family Atelidae; genus Ateles; species Ateles fusciceps. The sequence goes on from JAZHEH010001593.1 coordinate 2,496,866, forward strand.
GCCCAGTCTCAATGTCCCACAAGGCACTGCCAAGAAGGAGGGAGGCTGTTAAAGAAAGGCCAGGCCAGGACCATTCCCAAGCCCTAGCACTGACAACGTTCAGCCTCACCACGTGGTGTCCCCCGAGCTGGTCACAATATTGTTGTCATCCAGGAAGCGGCAGCAGGAAAGATAACCTGGAGGTGGTTAGAAGGACAGTGCCCTGGCTGCAGAGCCACAGCTCAGGAAAAACCCAGGGTTCCCCGAACCCCTCAAGGGGAGGAGAGAATCCCTCACCTGTGTGAGCAGAAAGCTCCCGGCTGACCTTGACATTGCCCTCACGGGACTTGAGGTTGTAGATGGAACACATGTTGTCCAGCCCCCCACATGCCACAAAGTTCCCAGATGGGGCATAGGCACAGGTCATGACCCAGGAGGAGCGCAGTGGGATGGCGTGCACCTGCAGGGAGGATGGTTTGAGCAGACGGGACCCAAGCTGAACTCCCAGCTGGGCAGAGAAGGGCAGGCATAGGGCCCCTAGGAAGGAGGCGGTGGTGGAGGCTTGGGAGGCAGGGCTGGTACCTTGTTGGTGGTGTAGCTGTCCCACACGATCAGCTTCCCATCTTGCGAGGCACTTACCAGCAGCCTAGGGAGAGGGCATCTCATATCATGCAAGCCTCTCCTTCCTGCCATCCTCCCTCCCACTCTCGCCCTCCCACTCTCGGTTACCCCCAACCTTCCCAAGACTCACTTGGAGTCAGTGGCCCAGTGCATGGCATAGATCTTGGCCAGATGCCCCCTTAACGTCCGCCGTGTCCGCATCTGGACTCGTCCCACCAGCTCTAGGCCAGACACCAGCTGCAGAGAGAGGGGCATTGAATATCAGGGTGAGCAGGTTACATGCCCAGAGGTCTGCCACAGCCACTGATCTATACAAGTTCCTGCTCTGTGCCAGGCTCTAGGTCAGGCCCTCAGCCTTAGAGAAATAAGTCTCTGACCTGAGTGTCTTAGACTGATGTGGGAAAGAGATGCCTGCAAGGCCAGGGATGTGTTGCTAAGTATTTCACAAGCATCTCTCCAGTGTCAGTGAGGAAGGTGGGAAGATGATGTCTACGATATAAACAGTTGCACTTTGGCCAAATTCAAGCTGCCAATGTGAGGTCAGTGGAAACAGACTTGGGAAGAGATGTGCACAGTTGGCTCTCCTAAGCCGAGAGGAGCCTGCTATCACACCCTCCCCCACTGCAGCATGGCTAGCTTTTACCTGGGTACCTGGGGTATCGCCATGACCCTGAACTGCACCTCCTGAAATGTGTGATCCTCTGCCCCTGAAGCTCTAACCAGATTCTAGACTTAGGCTGGGGGTCCAGAGTGAACTGTTTTGATTTGCCATTACTTGCTTTGCTATCTTGTTTTAAAATTAAAAACAATTTTTTTTATTAAGACAAGATGTCACTATGTTGCCCAGGCTGATCTCGAACTCCTGAGCTCAAATGATCCTTCCACATCAATCTCCCAGGACTGGGATTACAGGCATGAACCACTGTGCCCGGCCTGCTTTGTTGTCTCAGGCAAGTTACTTCACCTCCCTGAGTCTGTTTCCTCAAGGTGTAAAATGAGGCTTATCATAGCACCTACCTTACAGAGACATCATGAAAGTTAAATGAAATCAGGTATTTATGCAGCTTAGCCCAGTATCTGGCTCATAAAAAGTGTTCACTATTAACATATTTAATCCAATCTAAGATGCATGGCTAAGAAAGAAAAGATGCTGCCAGTTCTAACTGAAATGCTCATCCATTGTTGAATGCATCTTGATTTCAGGAGATGTCAAAATGTGAATATGCATCTTAGAATTGACAAAATACAGTATAGAAAACTAGCAACTAGAGTCTGCAAGGCCTTTATGATTTACAAAGTACTCTCGCCTCTTCATCTTCAAGGCCCTGGGAGGGGGGTGTAGTGACTCTTGTTCTATGGACGAGAATAGGAACTGTGTCTGCGTCTTTCACATCCAATATGGTGCCTGGCTCAGAGCAGGTCCCACTAAGTGTTGGTTAAATAAATAAACTAGCAGCTTTCCTCACTCCAAGGACATGCTGTACTAAAGCTCGCAGCAACGGGCTATTGCTGGTCAGGGAGCTCCCTTCCCCTCCCCCCATGTCCTGCCCTCAGGGGGACAGGGGGTCTCACCTCTGCCAGAGTAACGTCAGCACAGGCTTTCCTGGCATCCTACAGGGAAAGCAGACATCAGGGGGAGCAAAGGCAAGGTGGGGGTGGCGGGTGCAAGGGCCCCTGAGGCAGGTTGGGCTTGGGGCTCTGGGGTTTGGGGGTCTCAAATATGCAATCCAAGTTTAGAAAGTCTCTGTCACTTCTACTCACTCAAGAGCAAACCCAGCCCCCTCCCCGTGGGCCACACTCCCTCCTGTCCCCAGCTGTTTTCTGGGGCCCCAGTGGGAGGGCTCTGGAGTTACTGCAATCTGCTTCTTGAGCTGCTCCGCTTCCTGACGCAGTTGCTCCATCTCCCCCATGGCTGACCGGTCGAGGGGTAGCTCTGGCTCCTGCCAGGAACATGGGGTCACTGTTGAGGAACCCCCGCCAGGCTGTGCTTCTGCCCTTCAAACCCACACCAGACTCCAAGACGCAGGGAAGTGACTGGGTGCTGACACCACCTCCCCGGCTAACCCTCCAAGTTTGGAGTCCTTTGCATCCAGCCCCAGCCTGCCTGCACCCTCCCTGGGCCCCAGCCCAGGAGAGCAGAGCCCAGGCCAGCTCCCTCTTACTTGGGCTCTGGCTGGACCTCGGCCCGGTTTCCAGCTCCGGTTCCTGGGCGCCTCCTTACTCCCTCAGCTGCGACGCCCGCGCCCGCTCGTCACCTGCCCAGGCTCTGCTGCCAGAGGAGCTGGCCTGGCCTGGCCCCGACTGGCGGGGGGGGGGGGGGAGTTGGGGGGGGCCTGACAGGGATGGGTAGGGCCAACCACAACGTCAGGCAAATGAAATCAGCTGGCAGGAGTCGGGGGGGCGGGGGGGAGAGGACAGGGAGGGAGGTGTGTGTGGCTTCCAGAGACTTGGGCCCAGCCTGGAGGAGGGGTGGGGGCAGGAGTGAGGGGCCACAGAGAGGAGCAGCCCCCACCACAAGCCCTGAGAGAGGAGGGGTCGAAGGTTGCCTCCCTGCTCAGTCTCTGCAGGCAGAGATAAGAGCATCAGGCCTCATGGGATTAGAGTAAAGCTGTGAGGATTAATGGTTGGGGTTTTGGAGGGGTGCAAAGGAGCAAAAGCAACTACAGCTCCATGGCCCCCCACCGCCAGCCCCGGCCCCCATCCATGGTGATGATCTTGGCAGTCAAGGCCCACTTAGCAACCGGGCCGGGAGGTGGGATATAGGGTGATAGATGGCCCCATCGTCAATACCTCAAATTGTGCTCCTTAGCTCAGGGTGCTGGGGAAGAGGGTTTGGTGAGTATGGGAGGGTGCAGGCAGGAGCTGAGATTAGAAAGGACTGATCTGGATAATCCTTCTTCTCGACAAACCCCAACCAGCTGCCTCTGGGTCTGATCCTGTGGGGGGAGAAAGGTACAGGGGACCCACAGAGAAGGATGGACAGGTCTGCCCCTGCTGTGGGTGGACAAAGGATTTCAAGTGGAAGGAAGCCCGGTGCCCTGCTCCCACGCTGGGGTCTGGCCCCCTCCTTGGCCTCATGAGGCTTTGAAAACAGGAGTCAGAGAGGTCAGGCTGCCCTAAGTCTCAGCAAAGCTTGGAGAGGGAAGACAGGGCTTAGACTTGGAGGCCTAAGGAGCAGCTGTCAGGGACTTGGGTCATTTGCATGAGGGGGAGCAGGTGGCTGAGATTTCCCTGACAAATCACAGGCTCCAGGGGCCCCGCCTCTGGGAGGCCCAAAGATACCTGTCTCCTCCCAGGCCAGCCAGAGCCACCCCCACCTCCAGCCATCACAGAATCTGTGATACACTCGACTGGCCCCTGGCTGAGGGATCTTCACTACCTTTATTGCACAGACTGGGAGAGGAGCAGGGTTATACCCCCAACCCCACCATCCTCTTCATTGAAAGCATCAGCCTCCTCCCCTGCCATTTCCATTCAGGGAGGCACAGTGTTCCCCATCTGTCCAGGGCTGCAGGTCCCGCCGCTGGGGCCAGTCCCGACTCCCCAGGCCGGGTGAGCTCCAGGTTAGCCTGTGCATTGTCCTCTGAGTCCAGGCCCTTGTGGGTCCCCAAGATGGTGGCGGTGCAGGGACAGAGCACTTGCTGTTCTGCTCCTGATGTCACACGGGGGCTTCCTGTGGGTCCCAGCATCAAGATGGCCTTCCACAAGTCAAGTGGCCACATCCTTAAGGGGCCGGCTCAGCCACTCACAGCTCCTCCCGAACCCGAGGTGGCTTTCCAGCCTTGTCTCGGACCCCTGGCGCCTGCGGCTAGGGGGTTCTGGGGAAGGGTCTTTGCTGGGCATTTCTTCCTCCTCCTCTTCTTCCTCCTCCTCCTCTGACTCTTGCAGCAGCTCTTTGGCTTCTAGCCACTCCTGGGGTTGGGGAGGAGAGTGAGGCCAGTTCCCTGCACCCACCTTCCCTGGGCCAGCTCAGCCCCTGCCCCTCACCAACCGTGAGCCTTCTCAGTGGCTGCCTGCCCACCCTTCACGCACCAGGAGAACCACCTCCCTTCCTACCCGACTCCTTACCTGCTCCCTGTGCTCAGGTGCCCACGTGTGCCATAGTGCCAGGGCACAGCGCCGTCCCCGAGTCACGGCCCACACCCCATGGGGATTCTCCCCACCGGAGCTGAAGGCTACAAGGCGTCCACAGCGAGGACGCACCCGAGCCTGGGGGGATGAGGGCAGGTTCAGCTCCAGGGACTGGCTCTCTCAGAGAACTTGGCCCTCATTCCCTAGAGCAGGATGGGGACAGGGGCACAGAGAGGGTCAGCTCTCTTGCTATCACTTCCCACTCCTTAATTCAGGGACTAATTCAGGGCAAATGAGAAATCAGCTTCAACTTGCAGAGCAAAAATGCCAGATTGAGGCGAGAGGAGTTGGGAACCAAAGGAAGAAAGGGTCTCCACGGAGGACCTCCTGTTGGTTCCTGACCCCCGGGACCCTGATTTCCCCCACCCAGCCCTTTAAACCCAGGGTGCGAAGCAATCTGGGGGTGTGCATCCAGTACCAGACTCTATGCAGAAGGGGATATGGATCTTGGAGGCATTTCACACCCCACACCCAGATCAAAAATCACTGCCCCTCTCCTCCTACCCAATCCTAGTCTCTGGTATCTAGAAATTTCCCAACTAACACTTATTATTTGCTTATTATTACCAGGCACTGCTTCGTTCTTTTAGGTACATTACCTAAATTACTTCCTAAAATGACCCTTTAAAATAGGTACTATTATTATCACCCCAATTTAAGAAACTAAACCTCGGAAAGGTTAAGAATCCGAGCCCCAGGTGAGGTGGCCCTGGTATCTATGCTGCCAGCCACTGTGCTGATCTCACTGCAAGGAGGAAGGACTATTTCAAGTTCCCCAAATCCCTAGAATGGGGCCATGGAGTCCTGGAGGCACCTGGAGGCTGTGCTTCATTCACCCTTCTTTAGGAGGTGAGTGAACACTGAAGGCAGGGTTGGTGGGGCCACTTAGAGACCTAGCTTCGGAGGAAGCACCAGGAGGGCTGGGGAGGCAGGGGAAGCAAAAGGGTTAAAAGCCCAGGCCATTTCCCTGCATTTGCCTCTGGAGCCTTCCGTTTTGAATCCTGACCCCACAGCTGGGTCCTCTGTCACACCGTCACACCCTCCACTCCACGCACCGTGACAGTGAGGGCATTGGGCTCCGTGAAGAACAGGTCCCCACCCTGGAAGTCATCATTGAGGTAGAGGAGTCCACTGGGGGAGGGAAGAAGGCAAGAGGCAGTGAGACCCCAACCCAGGCCCAGACCTGCCTGACCCCTAGAGGAGATGCCTACCTGTAGTCCCGATAGGTGTAGGCTGGGGGCTCCCGCCAGCACTCTCCCGTGTCGGGGTCCAAGACGCAGTTGTCTGCGTGCACTGGGTGACTCAGGTCCATGCGCTGCTCTTGCTCTCCTAGGACACAAAGGGGTCTGGGGGTACCTCTGTGCTCCTGTGCCCATCTGCCACCCTGTGGGCTCATGCCATGCACATCCACCCTGGGGCTCTTGGGGGCAGTGTCCTGGGGCAAGGCCTGAGGTTGGAGAGGAGCAGCGGGGGTCCCTGTCATACCTTCTATGGCACTGCGGCACACCAGGTGGGTGAAGGACAGATGCAGGGGCCGTTCCGGGGGAAAAGTAGGCCTGGGTCAAGGTCCGCACCCGCTCACTCACCTCCAGAAGCAGCTTAGCACCCTGACTGCCCACTGTCCCAGACCGGGCCAGCTGCAGGCAGCGAAGGGCAGGGCAGAAACGGAGGAAGGCAATGGGAGGGTGGTCTCGGCCCTTGCCCCTACCCAATCTCCGCTGCTCTCCACCAGTGGGTTTGGAGTCTCCCAGCATCCAGCTGTGTCCATCAGCCCAAACTGCTCCTTCTATCTCTCCAGGCCAACAAGCCCGGCCCCAGCTCTCAGAGCATCCCTTTTCTCCACTCTGGGCTAGGATTCAGGTAGTCTCAGTTCCAAGAAACCTCACTGGGTCCCTGGGGCCCGGCTTCCTGCACAGCCTCTCCTCCAGGTCTGGGCATCGACGGGCCCCCCGGGTGCCTCCTCTCACCTGTGCAGCCTTAAGCACTGTGAGCCCCTCGAAGCGTTCATGGGGGGGGGTGTGAGGGGGAGCGGCGACCACGATAGCCAGACCTGGCTCCAGCCCCAGCTGCATCCTGAATCGGGAGGAGTTTACCGTGGAGTCACTCCCCCAGCCCCTCACAGTCGCAGGCCCGCAAGACCCTCCCTCCCGCCCTCCCACTCTCCAGAAGAAGCCAGACGCTCCCACAGTTCTGTTGTGGCTCCTCTTCCTGAGCTGCTGCCCTTTCTCAGAGCGTGCCCATCACCACAGCTGCCCGACTGTCCCTCTCTGGTACAGGCTGGAATCCCACTTACCAAGGGGACTGTGGACAGAACTCAGGAGAGCTCCCTACAGCAGTAAGGGGGCCTCTGAGAGGGTAGGGACAGCTGGGAAAGTGGGGCAGAGCTGGGAACTAGGCAGGAAGGGCTTGATCATTAATCCCTGATGAGCCAAGAATAGAGGAGTCTCTCTGGAAACAGGACCCTAACCGGAAGTTCCCCAGTTAGGCCAGGTCCCGGCAGGAAGCTGACTGGCGGCAGGGAGACAGCATCAGCGGGCTATCCCTCTCTGACCTCTTCCCACCTGACAGTCTCTCGGAGAAACTGTGGACTCCGTGGCTCCACTACTCCTTGATACTGAGTCAATTACCCAGTCACCTATGCGACTGCTCTTACTGTCTGGGGGTCTCCTAATATTTGGATGTCTTCCCTGGAATCATTCCCTTTTCTGACACTCATTTTTGGTCCACTTTTTGAATCTGTTTAAGCACCACTATCTAGTTACATCTGCATACAAATATTTCTGAGAGACCACCTAGTCACCCAAGCCATCTAACCTGTTTTTGTTTGTTTGTTTGCTTCTTTTGAGGCAGAGTTTGACTCTTGTTGCAGAGGCTGGAGTGCAATGGCACGATCTCGGTCCACCGAAACCTCCACCTCCTCCCAGGTTCAAGCAATTCTCATGCCTCAGCCTCCTGAGTAGCTGGGATTACAGGCATGTGCCACCACGCCCAGCTAATTTTGTAATTTTAGTAGAGATGGGGTTTCTCCATCTTGGTCAAGCTGGTCTTGAACTCCCGATCGCAGGTGAACTGCCTGCCTCAGCCTCCCAAAGTGCTGGGATTACAGGCGTGAGCCACCGCGCCCGCCTGTTTTTTGTTTGTTTGTTTTTGAGACAGGATCTTGCTCTGTTGCCCAGGCTGGAGTGCAGTGGTACAATCATAGCTCACTGCAATCTCTACCTCCCGGGCTCCAGAGATCTCCCACCTCCGCCTCCCAAGCAGGTAGAATTACAGGCGTGTAGGCCTAGCTAATTTTTTGTACTTTTTGTAGAGGCGGGTTTTACCAAGTTGCTCAGGCTGGTCTGGAACTCCTGAGTTCAAGCCATCCGCCCACCTCAGCCTCCCAAAGTGCTGGGATTACAGATGTGGATGACAACAATGGCACTCCTCAATCACTCCCCTTTCCTGGTCTTCTCTCCCACCGCATTCTACACCCTGCCACTAGAGGGATCTACCGGTTTTACAGGAGGTGACTCCAGACCCTGCACTTGGAGGTTCTACAGGAATGCGAAAGTCAACCCCTCCTAAAATCCTTCAATAGCTGTCTACCATACACAAATAAAGTCCAAACTCCTTGGGAGGGCACAGAAGACCCTCACTGTCCCTGGACATCCTGTCTTGGCTCTCTCCCTCTCCCCCTGTACTGCTTCTTGGTAACATACAGACTGATGATTCTGCATTCTTTTTTTTTTAATTAATTATTTTTTAAAATTTTATTTTTTGAGACAGTTTTGCTCTTGTCGCCCAGGCTGGAGTGCAATGGCGAGATCTCGGCTCACCACAACCTCTGCCTCCTGGGTTCAAGCAATTCTCCTGCCTCAGCCTCCTGAGTAGCTGGGATTACAGGCATGCGCCACCATGCCCAACTAATTGTTTTGTATTTTTAGTAGAGATAGGGTTTCACCATGTTGGCCAGGCTGGTCTTGAACTCCTGACCTCAAGTGATCCACCCGCCTTGGCCTCCCAAAGTGCTGGGATTACAGGCATAAGACACTGCGCCCGGCCAGTGATGATTCTGTGTTCTAAGAGCTTTATCATGTGCTAGCTCATTTAATCCTCACAACCACCCCATGACACAAACACTATTATTATCCCCATCTTATAGATGAGCAACCTAGGCTCAGAGATGTAAATTGCCCAAGATCACACAGGTAATGACTACTGGAGCTGGCCCTGCTCTCACCCCTGTGCCTGACTGCAGTTCCCAGAATGCACCTTGCTCTTCTCCCTCTTAGACTGATTCCACCCCCATCACCTGGTTAACTCGTCTTTAAGACTGAGCTCAAACACCATCTCTTCAGTAAGCCTTCTATAACTGTGCATTTCAGCACTTCTATTTGGATGAGTACATACTTCTTTTACCAAATTTACCATCTGCTTATATTATGTATCTCCTTGTCTGTTGCCACCTCTACACTTGAGCTCCCAGTGGGCAGAGTCTATGTTCATCTTCCTCTCCCTAGAACCTAGCAGTTTCTAGCATACAGCAGCTACTCAATGAGTATGTTATTGAATGAGCACTAACCTAATATAAGGGTTGAAGCTTCATAAAATGGTAGCCTCGGCCGGGCGTTGTGGCTCACACCTGTAATCCCAGCACTTTGGGAGGCCGAGGCAGATGGATCACCTGAGGTCGGGAGTTTGAGACCAGCCTGACCAACATGGAGAAACCCCGTCTCTACTAAAAATACAAAATTAGATGGGCACATGCCTGTAATCCCAGCTAATCGGGAGGCAGAGGCAGGAGAATCGCTTGAACTCGGGAGGTGGAGGTTGCAGTGAGCCGAGATAGTGCCATTGCACTGCGGCCTGGGCAACAAGAGAGAACTCCGTCTCAGAAAGAAAAAAAAAATGGTAGCCTCCACCTGGTGAGTATGAGTCATTTAACCCAAACTAGAACGAGGCCTGCGTGTCTGCTGAGCCATCAGCCAAGCCAATAACTAAACTCTTGGCTAATCAAGCAATCCTTACCTGCTCATTCATCCATTTTGATGCTTTTGGGGTTTTTTGTTGTTGTTGTTCTTCCTATCAATTTCTAGCAAAATTCATTTGTAAAGAACATCCACCCCGTGTCAGCTAAATTGAGACAAGAAGGAACTTATCCGCAGCTGAAAGGCAGTGGTAAGCCCAGCCCTGGTTGGATAATCAGGACAGGCAGAATGAGGGGGACAGGCCAAGATCAAGAGAACAGGTGGTTGTATCCAAGGCTCTTGAACGAGTTGCTGAACTTGCAGGTCTTCCTACCTTAGCCAGCTGCAGCAGCACCCCACACTCAGCTGGGGTGAGCAGCCCATCCAACACCGCCCGCTCCGACCCATTCAACTGCCTGGAATCCTGGGTCAAGGTCACACCCTCCAGGAGAAGGACATCTGCCCGGGAAAAGACAGAGCAGAGGTGGCTGAGGATCCCCTAAGGGCAGGCAGACCAGTAGCTGGCAGCCCCCAGACCCTCGAGGCTCCTGCCTCCTCCCTCCCAGGAACTCACCCTTCCAGTAGGTCAAGGGCTTTGGCTTCAGGGGTTCATGGTCCCAAGGCCTCTTCTCTTGATCCTCTCTCAGGGGTGAGAGATGTGCTCAGTAGGTGCACAGGACAGTCCAGACCCAACCTCCCAGCTTGGGCCAAGCCCCTCCCACCACAGGGCATCTCTTACCTGAGCTTTTCTCTAAGTGCCTCAGGGATGAGAGCTGCAGGGGTCCAGGGGTCCTGTGATAGGCCAGAAAAGCATCATCACCCACCAAGCTCAGCCCCTGGAATCCCTGATATTAGAGCTGAAATACCTCATTAAGGTCCTCCTGTTTCCAGAGGGGAAGACGGAGGTAGGAAAAGCCCTGGACTCAATGTAAGGAGCCCTGGGCAGTGGACCAAACTCTGTAACAAGTACGTCTACAACTCAGATAGCACTTACTATTTGCTAGATGCTATTCTGAGAGCTTTATTCATGGAAATGGAATTTATCCTTTAAAGTTCACAACAGTCTCACGAAACAGACAATATTAAGGTGCTCATTTTGTAATTGAGAGCCCTGAGACACAGAGAAGTAAAGTAACATGCTCAAGATCACAGAGCTACAAGTGACAGAATTAGGGTTTGTTTTGTTCTGTTTTTTTGTTTTGAGATGGAGTCTCACTCTGTTGCCCAGGCTGGAGTGCAGTGGCACAATCTCGGCTCACTGCAACCTCCGCCTCCCGGGTTCAAGTGATTCTCCTGCCTCAGCCTCCTGAGTAGCTGGGACTACAGGCGCACGCCACCACACCTGGTTAATTTTTTGTATTTTTAGTAGAGACGGGGCTTCACTGTGTTGACCAGGCTGGTCTCGAACTCCTGACCTCGTGATCTGCCTGCCTTAGCCTCCCAAAGCAGAGTTAGCTGTTTTTTTGTTTGTTTGTTTTGCTTTTGAGATGGAGTCTCGCTCTGTTGTCCAGGCTGGAGTGCAGTGGTGCGATCTCAACTCACTGAAACCTCCACCTCCCGGGTTCCAGCAATTGCCTGCCTCAGCCTCCCAAGTAGCTGGGATCTCAGGCACCTGCCACTACACCCGGCTAATATTTGCATTTTTAGTAGAGACAGGGTTTCATCGTCTTGGCCAGGCTGGTCTTGAACTCCTGACCTCATAATCCACCCGCCTCGGCCTTCCAAAGTGCTGGGATTACAGGCGTGAGCTACCGTGCCTGGTCAGAGTTAGGTTTTAAACTAGCTTCAGGCCAGGCACGGTGGCTCACACCTGTAATCCCAGCACTTTAGGAGGCCAAGGCGGGTGGATCACCTGAGGTCAGGAGTTCGAGACCAACCCGGCCAATGTGAAACCCCGTCTCTACTAAAAATATAAAAATTAGCCAGGCAAGGTGGTGGGCACCTGTAATCCCAGCTACTCGGGAAGGCTGAGGCAGAGAGAATTGCTTGAATCCGGGAAGCGGAGGTTACAGTGAGCAGAGATCACGCCATTATCCTCCAGCCTGGGCGGCAGAGGATAATGTCTGTCTTCAAAAATAAAAATAAAAATAAAAATAAACTAGCTTCAGAGTTCTCACATTTAAACAGGGGTTCTCAACCAGGACACTTCTGCCCCCCAGGGATCATTAGGCGAAGTCGGGAAACGTTATTGATTGTCATGACTCAGGGGCTGTCAGTGTGCTATTGATCTCTACTGGATAGAGACCAGGGAAGCTGTCGAACACCCTCAAGGCATGGGACAGTCCCTGCCCTCAGCCTCAACAAAGAATTATCCAAAATGTCAGATCAAAACATCAGTAGTGCCAGGAAGGCTGAGAACACCTGCTTTATGCTCTAGTCCTAGCCATAGACAGCCTCTGCCCCTCAGTTTCCTCTCATAACTACAAGAAGAGAAATAAAAGCAGCAGTAACAGAGCTTTCTATTTTTTTTTTATCAAATGATGTGGTTTCAACAGCCCTGTGAAATAAATGCGATTACTCCAACTTACAGGTAAGGAAATTGAGGCAGAGGCAAGCTGAGGTTCAGAGATGCTTGGGGCAGAGAAGAACCGACACTTAGGCCTGTGTGACCCCAAAGCTGCCCTTAACAACAGGCACACTGCCTCCGTCCCTGTAGAACTGGGATGGCAGACTCTTCTCCAAGCCTCAAGGCATGGTAGAAAAATGGGAAACACTGTTGCAAACCGAAGGGAGCGGAAGGGTGGGGTGGGACAGAAGTGGAGTGACTCACAGGATCCTTGAAGCTGGTCCCCAGGTGCTCCATGGCATAGTAGAGCTGCCTCTTCTCCCCCAGGGATCGGAGGATGAAGCGCTGGATGTCCTGAGGGTGAGATGAGAGCAGTGAAGAGGGGCTGGAGGAGAGCTGGAAAGCCCAGGCTCTTGGGCACTGCCTGTATGCTCCATGCTCTTTGAACCTGGCACCATGCCCCCTGGTTCCTTTGTTCAACATTCCCCCTCAGCAACTCAAACTGAGCCCCTCAGAGTGTCTGGGCTCAAACTGGAAAGGCTGTAGGGAGTGGCCATGTGTGTAGTGTGTGGGGGTGTGTGTGTGTGCATGAGCTCAGGGGCTGGGGGCAGGCAGGAGTGAGGTAAAGGCAAGAGAGATGGGGCTGGGGGCTGGAATCAGAACTCCAGGCTGCCGTGGAGAGCAGGGCGTGGGGGGTGAAAGTCAGATGCTGGATTTGGGGTCCTTTGGGTGACTAGAGTGGGCAGGGGCCCAGGTGACTTCTCAGGTCTATTTGTTTGATTTGGGGCTGCCTCCCGGTTAAGTGTGGAGAGGGGGTTACCTCTCTGGGTCCAAGGCCAGGTCTCGGCTCTCCCAGTTGGGCCTGGTACTGGTTCAGGGCCCCCTTGGCAGCCTCATCCTCCGGGTAGAAGAGCAGGACGCTCAGGACATTTTCTATGGCCTGGGACAGATTGCCCACTGGAGAGGGAGGGGACAAGGTCAGGGGTAGGGGGATGAAGACTTAGAGCACATTGATCCTTGGGCAGAGGCAGTGCTGGAGAAGGTGGTCTCCGGAGGCCAACCAGCCAACTCCACGAGCCCCCCTCCCACTGGCAGACAAGTTCGAGCTGCTGCTTCTTTCAAACGCTGGTGCAAACATACCTTAGCTGGAGAGTTCAAAGAAGAGGAAGAGGGGGGGAAATAAAGGAAGCTGAGAAGCAGCAAGGCAGAAGGAAGCCCATCTCCTGAGCTTATCACAGGCGCCAAAGGAAAGCAAATTAGAGTCCTTGTGAAGTGATGATTCCCATGGAGCCCTGACAGTGAAACTACAAATGCAGAGACAGATGGGACGGATAGAGAGACGGAGCTCAGGACAGCAACAGAGGCAAATCTTCACTCCCTGTTTCCACCCTTCCCCCAACTGACCCTGAGCATAGGCCTCATGCAGCCGCCTCAGCTGGCTGGGAAGGAAGTCTGGGACAGGGAAGCTGCCACCAGGGCGTGTGGCTGTCTCCTCCACACAGCGCTGCCGGCACTGCAGGACCCGAACCCAGTGTCCTGCAAAGGAGACCCATGAGCCATTCAGCTTGTGCATGCCCCTCCCTTGGCACCAACCCACCCCACACACACTCCCAGCCCCTTACCTGCAATGGCCTCATAGAGGCCCCCCCTGGCTCCCAGCCCCATCCTCCTCCTCTTCTTCAGCCCCCTGCTGCTCCTCAGGCCCCTCACAGCCAGCACGGCAGCTCTCCATCTGGGCCAGGCTCCCCTGCAGGGCCTCCTCTAGCCTGGGCAGTGCCAGTTCTGCTTCCTGGCGCCCCAGTAGCTCCAGGCTGGTGTCATAGACTGCCTGTTGGGAAAGGGGAGCAGTGAGTCCCCTGAGATCCAGGGAGTTGCCAAACGAGACTGGGAGGTAGAGAGGAGTGTTGGCCTCATTTGGGGCAAGGATTCCATGGCCCCCTTCACCGTGGGGGGAAGAATAAGTGCGGGCCTCAGAATCATAATGTTGGAAGATCAGACTCCAGTGATCATCCAGGAAGGAAGCAAAGTCCTAGAGAAGGACTCCCCGCCTAGAGTCGCTGAGGATCATTACCCCATCTCTGGATGCTCAAGCCACATAGGGCCACAGTTTAGTGAGGCCTGAGTATCCAGCCAGCAAAAGGCTGGGGGCAAGACTGGTGCAGTGCTGGGGAATCTCACCCAATGTGGGGGTGTCTCCAGGTCCCGGAAGCTCTGGGGCTGAATCCCCGACATTCGTCTGTACTTAGCTATGTCCTCCCGCATCTGCAGGTGCATGGGGTTTGCTACGAAGAAGGTATGTGCTGCTGCCGCTGCCAGATCCAGCTTCTTCAGCTGAGGAGGCAGAGGGAGGAGGGCATCAGAGCCCTGGACGGGGATCGGACCTGTGCCCCCTGGCCAGCCTCCCCATCCTACCCCAGATACACACTCTGGGTGCCCAAGAGCCTCATGGAAGACTGGCCAGTCAGAACCGCCCACCTCCCAAACTGCAGACCCCCTAGAAGCCAGAACGTTGGGACTCTCAGAAGGCTGGCACCGAAGGAAAGGGGGCCTGAAGACGTCGGAGTTGGGTGGGACATGGGACTCGGGGACTTCAGGACCTCAGTCTGGGAGAGCAGGTGGAAGTGATGGCTTAAGTGAGGTGGGGAAGTGGAGGAGACCTGCGAGACTAGTCAAACCCGCAGGTCTCTAGGACCCTGGGCTGAGGTGAGTGCCACCGGCGCCCCGCTTCCCCAGCCACGTAGGCAGCTGCTGCGGTACCGGTAGCTGCGGCGTCCCCTGCCCGTTCGGAGAGGTTCGGCCTCGGGGCCCCCAACCTTGCCTCCGTCTGCTCCTTCCTTTCCGAGGCTCCCTACAGCCCCAAGCAAAGGTTCACACTCACCGCCACCCCTGACACCCACGCACCCACGCACACTTCCCGTCCGACGGCCGGCTTCACCCCCACCGCCTCCGCTTCATTCCTAGGAAGAGGCGGCCCGGGTCCCTCCATCTTCGATCTGCTCCCGTCCCGCCTCACGGCACCCCACCCCGCCCCATTCCCACTCTGCTCGCCCTCCCCTCGGCTGCTCCTCTGCGACCTCAACAGGTCCTCGCGGTCGCTTAGCCTGCTCTAAGGCAGAGGCCCGCGGTACGCCCCCCAGCCCCGCCCGGGGCCCGGGCAACAGCATTCCGCCCACTCCCGCCCGGGCAGCGCAAAGTAGGACAGAGTCGTGGTGAGGGCTGGGACCCTCGGAGCGGCCCGGAGCGCTGCCCACCTGGTAGTAGGCCCTCTGCAGGTAGTTGTAGGGCTCCCGACGGCGGAAAGCGTCCCGGAGCGCTCTCACCACGCGAAGCCGCGCCGCGCCCCCGGGGCCCAGCCTCCGCGCGGCGCACTGGGTCAGGCAGTCTGCGCGGCGGAGCGCGGCACGGAGGAGCTGTTGCTCCCAGGAACCCTGCGTGGGTCCCGGCCCGGAGTCCGGTTCCAGGACGCCGAGAAGCACCGCGGGGAGCGCGGCACCCGGCTCGGCCGCGCAGCTCGCCCCGCAATCCAGCCGCGCCCGGCCCAGCGCCGCCTGGCTCCGCAGCGCCTCCCGCAGTAGCGCCACGGCGGGCGCCCAAGCCCCGGCCGCGTAGGCGCGCAGCCCGTCGGCGTAGAGCAAGTCCGGGGCCTGCGGGGGCGCCCCCGGGACAGCTGGGCCAGGCCGGGAGGCTCGGGGGACCCCGGGGGAGGCAGCAGCAGCAGTAGCAGCAGCGGCCGGAGGAGCCGGAGCATGGTGTCGGAGCCGCCGAGGGGAAATGCGGGAGACGAGAGGGAGGGGAGAGGAAAGGGGAGAAGGGGGAGGGAATGAAAGGAAGGAGAGGCGGAGGGAGAGGAAGGGAGAAGGAAGGAGGGAGGCCGAGGGGGGGCTGAGACCCGACGGTGGGGAGAGGCCCTTGTGAGAGATGGGAGAGAGAAGAGTGCTGAGTGGAGAAAGCTGATCTAGTGTGGAATGAGAGGGATAAACTGGGCGGAGGAGTAAGGCAAAAGGCGGGAACTGGAGCAGGCCTGGGCATCCATGGAGAACCGGCGGTGACTCCAGCCCCAGAGGCCTGGAGGTAACTACTGGGGCTGTGTTCCCTCCACACACACGCTTCTGGGTTCAGGAAAAGGAGTGTGGACGCCTCCTCCGCTTCTCCCCCCCCACCACAAACACACACACTTCTGGGTCCAGGAAAAAGAGTGTGGACGCCGCCTCCGCTTCTCCCCCCCCTCCCCCCCCACCACACACACACACGCATCCACCCCTGCACTCCTTTGGAGAAAGAGCTTTAAAATGCAGCACGGAGGAGGTGTCCAGGCCTGGGACACCACGTCAGCCCCGAGCCATTTCCTGCCCATAAAGTGAGCCCCTGGATGGATTTGGGGTTAGAAGGAGAGCTGGGCACCGTGCTGGAGCCACGCTCTAAAACCACCTCAACAAATCTGAGCAGAGATCCTTCACACCCCAAACCAACAAAGTCCAGTGTGTCCTCAAGCCCCGCCCCCAGCAGGATTTGCCCCCTCCCAGCCCGTCCAGGTGCGAGGCTGCCAGGCGGAGCATGTGATCATTTCTCCATGTGTCCTCCGTGCCTCTGCTGCCCCGGCCCTGACCAGTCCTCTGTGAGCCGCTCCACCCTCCAAGCCCCTTTCCACCGCAGTACACTGGACACTGAGGTTTCCATGGCAACACATCAGACTTTAATACATTTTGCTAGGGGTGATGGAAGGTAGTAGGGCATCTGGTCACTTGGATGGGAGAGAGCAGGGCCTTCTGAGCCCCAGATCTAGCGCCCAGTCTCCCCAGAGTCTGGAGGCAACTGCCCTACTCTCAGGGCCAGAATGAGGTGTTACTCACTCAGGCTTCCTCCTCTGAGTTCAGCAGGCCCACTTGGGCTCACAGGGTCAGCTGGGGGAAAGATGGGGTTGCCTGGGCCCCAGGATCCTCCCCCAAGCCCTTGCGCTTTCTTCACTCCCCGTCAGGGAGCAGCGTCTCCCTGCACTTAGTCCCAAAGGAAGTCCAACGGCTCTGCTCTCAGGGGACCCAAGGGAGAGTCGGCGGGGTGAGAGGCCCAGTGGCCGGGGCTGACGAGGAGAGTGCCCTGGTGAGGCAGTCGGAGAAGGCAGAGGTGTCTCATCGATGAAGGTGGTGATCTCCTCCCGGAAGAACCAGGACCCCGTGCGGGTCCTCCACCCTGACCCCAGAACCCCACTTTCCAAGAATTGGCGAAGGCTGGTCAGCCCCCCACCTTTAGCCTCCTCCTCGTCCTCCTCATCTTCCAGCCTGTGTCTTTGTCCCACGTAGTCAGAAGGGCCTCCGAGGGCCCGGCTCTGGGCTGGCAGGACCCGGATGTCATCAGAGGATGACCACTTGTGCAGGAAGGAGCCTGGTGCCCGAGGGGTAGAGAAGATGTTTGTCTCATCATGGGACAGACGCCGGGGATAGGGGGACCTGGGAAGAGGAGTGGATAAGACCTGGAGGTGCTGCAGGGACAGAGGCAGAGGCAGGAACCAAGTGGGGGACTCCGCAAGACGGTGCCACCTTCTTAACCTTCTTCAAAACGTTTGCTCTGGTGGTCAAACCTAGTCGCACGAGGTCTGAAGGGATGCCTCTCTTGCTATAGCTTTCTTTCACTCAGCTCTTACGGTGCCCTGAAAGCCAGGGCTAGGGAAGAGGGGGATCGGGGGTGTGTAACAGACACTGCAGAAGAGTGATAAGGGTCCCAAGGGTCGGAGATATCTCCCCAGTTCCATACCTGTAAGTAGTGAACTCTCTCAAGAGGGGGGGGGGAAGAGCATGTGCCTTCCAGGCAGCAGCTTCACCTCGGCGGGGTCCCGGCTCCCAGGTCCTGTGGCCCCATTAGCATCAAAGCGAACCTTGCAAACTCGGCCATCTGCAAAGTCGTCACAGCCCCCATCTAGGAGAGAAAATGGGCAGAGGGGTTACAGGCAGGGAATGCCTACCCCCTCCCCACTGCCTTTATAAGCTCCCAGAGACCCCTTTAGTTCCCATTAGCCTGTATGTTTCAAGAGGACAGTGAGAGTGGCTAGCATTTGCTGCGTTCAGTGCTAAATCCTGAGTGGAGTGCTTCATACATACAGATGAAGTTATGGAAACAATTACCTGCCCCTCCCCCAAGAGCTGTCCCTAGAGCTGGGGACCCTCTCTCAGGAAGCTCAGCTTCCCCTTAGTACCAGAGCTGGGCAGTGTAGGTTTCTGGAGGGGGAGCCTAGGCCCAGTGAAGGAAACAGTGAGTGGACAGCAGGGTGCCGGCTTAGGGAAAGGGGAGCCCAGGGTGGCGCAGGTTCTGTCCAGTAGGGGGCACTCCAGGGCAGCCCATCCTCTGGCTGAGAAGGAGTGGCAGAAAGGGAATAGATAGATGTCCAGGAAAGCCAAAGCCCGGTCCCTCCTCTGACCGTCATCGCCATCCTCCTCAGACATGATGGCCACGCACTGCTCCCCACACTGTGCGCACGTCGGCACGGTAGCGCTCGCAGGACCAGATGAAGGAGGGCAGCAGCAGAGTCTGTGCCATGGAGCACCACAGCACAGCCAGCACCATCCAGGGGGGCGCTGAGTCCGACTTGAGGGAGAAGAAGCTCACCACCTGGGGAAGGGTGGGAACGGGCTGGGTCAAGGCCAGAGCTGAGGAGCCCACCTGACCCCCATATCCTAGTGCGGCTGGTGGGAAAGACGCCAGAAGTGATGCCTGACCCCTGTGATCCAACAGAGGTGAAGCTGGAGGTGGAGATGGAGTGAAGAAAGGGAAGGGACTGACTCAGAGGAAGGTCGGGGGAGAGTGCTGGAGACAGAGCCCTGTGGTTAGGAGGGAGAGGAACATAGGTGGAGCAGGAAGCATGGAGACAGAGAGGAACCCAGGAACAGGGACTTGACGGGGTGGTGGGGTGAGCCCTATGGGGTTCCCCCCAAGAGTGCTCAGTGACCATGTGGCATCCAGAGGGATGGAGCAAATGGAACATGGAGCCCAGCAGCTGGATGAGAGGTCTGCGGCTGAACCTTGGGGCTGCAGGATGGACGACGGAGCTGGAGGACAGGTAGTGAAACTGAAGGACAATGATGGAGCTGAGGAGTGGGGAGCTGAAGCAGGTGCTGGAGCTGGGGGAGACAGCGTAGTGGGAACTAGAAGACAGATGATAAAGATGGGGGCCACAAATGGAGTGTGGGATGGACAGAGGAGAGGAAAATGGATGATGGAACTGGAGGAGAGATGACGGAGCTGCTGTATGGCTGATGGAGTTGGCGGTCAGGTGATGATGCTGGGGCCTGCATATTGGGGGAGAACAGGTGGGGAGGACTCCGATCTCACCAAGATGGGCACCCCTGTGAGTGAGTCATAGAGAAAGACGATGGCGCTGACCAAGTTGGTGACCTGCAGGGACGTCTTGGCAGACTCTGAGCCATCCAGCGAGGACCGCCGCTTCCCTCGGGCATCCTCCACCACAATGGCTGGCACCTCAAAAGCTGGCCGGGTACCCAAGCCCCCTGGCCCACCCGCTTTGGCCCCCCCCCCCCCCGCCGCCCCCCACTCTCCGGGCCTGCCGTGCCCTCCTGGGCCGGGCCCACAGTGTCTGGTAGAAGGTGATGGCCACGCAGACCAGCCCCATGACAATGCCCCCAAGTAGCAAGAGGCTGAAGCAGACGCCAAAGCCAAGGCCGATCTTGGAGACGATGAACTGGCAGCCGCGGGCATAGTAGCGCTCGCCGTTGTTGTGCCAGCCAATGGAGGGCAGCGTGGAGAGGATGAAGCTGACCATCCAGATGCCCATGACGGCATGCAGCGCCTGCTTCTTGGCATTGCTGAGGCGGTAGTTGACGGGCGAGCGCACCATCCACATGCGATGGTAGGAGAGCGAGGCAACCGTGAAGCAGGTGGCCAGGGCCAGGGTGTAGTAGGTGGACACAAAGACCTTGCAGATGCTCTCGTTCCAGTCATAGTCAGAGGAAGCCTGACGCCGTAGCTGCACCACCGCGAAGGTGGTGAGGGGCACAGCTGCCATGAGTATGTGTGTGCCCGCTAGGAAGCAGAGCAGCAGCTCCAGCGGCTTGTGCTTCTGCTGCTTGGCCGAGATGCTGAGGATGATCCAGGCGTTGGCCAGCAGCGCCAGGAGCCCGCAGGCCAGCCAGGACAATGCGTTGGAGCGCAGGGGAGGCCTCCTCTGCCCCCACCCCGCCCCGAGCCATCCTATCCTCAGTCCCCACCCCCTTGAGCTGCGTGGGGGTGGGGGCTAGGTCTCACCCAGGAGCCCCATTCACAAACACGCCCATGGTGCCCACAATCCTCGCCCTGTTGGCAGGCAGGCCGCCCCCAGGCCCACCCCAGTGCTCAGCATTGCATGATCCACCCAGCTGAGGGCAGATGTGGTGGGCAGGGCAGGAGATTGAGGGTCAGCAGAGAGTCCTCAGTTTTCATACTGGGTGGGGCCTTCCTTAAGCATCCCTGCAATTGATGGGCAAGCTGGCTACTTTCCCAACTATGAGGCTGGCTGGGGGGTTCTGGTCCCCATGCTGGGACTTCCAGGTCTCTTTTTCCTCTGGTTCTTGACCAGTCAGGAATCTTCTGGATGCCCCAGGGATTTGGGGGTGGGGCTCAGCCCCCCTGGACAGGCTGCAAGGGAAAGATGAGATGTGGGAGAGGGCAACGGTAGGGCCTAGGCTATTCTCCAGCCTCCTGTGCCCACTTTCTTGAAACTATAGGCAGGACTGATAACTAGGGCCCCGAGGTCACTCAGAACATTCCTTTGCCTTAAATCAGACAGCCAAACACCCAGCACAGATGAGAGCCCCACTATTCCATACCTCGAGGGAAGAAGGTATTCCCACCTCCCTGTCTCCTTTAGCCACTTCTCCTCCGCCCTGGAACTTCCCAGTTCCTTCTTCAAACATCCCCTGCTCAGCACTACTCCACCCCTATCTTCCTGTCCCTAAATGTCTCTTCAGAGCTATTGATGGGGAGACACATGACTGGTTTCCTCTTGAGGGTTCACCGTGAACTGGGATGTGACATCACAGCCTTCCTCCCCTACCTGCCGGTCTGCTGGATGCGGGGGGTCTTGGTGCTTAGCCCCCTACTTCCCCAAGCCTGGGTGATCACCCTCCAGCTACCCAGATCTGGGAAAATGGGAATAAGGAGTCTGGGACCGAAGGGGGTGCTAGGGAACCTGAAGGCGGGGAACCGCTGACATCAGAAGCATCCAGAAATGGAAAGAGGGGGAACTAGGGAGGAGGAGGAGAGTTTGAGCAGAAGAGAAAGAGGGGGGCAAAGTGGTAGTATCTGAAAATAGCAGGAAAAGCTCAAACCCCCTGGAGAGGAGGCTTTGGAGGGAGGAGGGATTGGAGGAGGGAGGGAGGGAGCAGGGCTAGGAGGCTGAGAAGAAAAGCCAAATGTTCAATAAGGTGCTGACTCCAGCAGGGAGACCTTGATTCTTTCCTCCCTGGCCCAGAGCCTCAGTTTCCCTCTGATGGGAAGGATGGACCCAGTTTTAGTAGGTGACGCTGAGCTTCAGTGAGCCCTGGGAAGGGGGTAGGAGGGAATCGGGTGAAACCCTGAACAGAGAGGGGCTGTAAGGAAGGGCGTAATGGCTTTAGGGTAAGTGGGGGTGAAAATGGGGCACAGCAGTGAAAGGGTCTGTTTCCTGTGGAAACAGCTCAGACCCTTGCCTTCTCCAAAAGGTCCTGGTCCACCCCCACCCTTGGCTTCCCTCCGGAGCCCAGTACACCCTAGTTGCCATGACAATGGCCAGCTAGAGGGAGGTGGAGGGACTTGGCCAAGAGCAGCCCCCAGTGTCCTCTCCTACAGCCTGGGACCCCTTCCCACCCACCTCCACCCAGGCACAGCTGGTGGGCTCAGGAAGAAAGAGATAGGGAGTCAGAGAGGGGAAGGAGGCAAGAAGGGTGTGAAGGACAGAGAGAGGGAGGTGAAGGACATGGAGAGATCAGAGGAAGGTGGGAGGGGATCTGCGAGGTTCCCTGGCCAACGGGGTCTGTCGCCCTTTGGGGTAAAGGGGTAAGGTCAGGCAGCTCCTCCCCTCCTGTCCCCCTCCAGGTTCTCCAGGGCAGAAACAGCAGGTGGCTGGGGAGGGAGGGGCTGGCCAAGGGGAGAGGAAGCAGCTGGGGAGTGGAAAGGGTAGGTGACGGGGTGGGCGAGGGGGACGGGTGAGGGGGACGGGTCAGGGGTCGTCTTACCTCGGGCTGCGCCCAGCACTGCCATGAAGACTGCACTCCCGACGCGGCTCTCTGGGCTCCCGCTGCCTGCCGGCTCCAGCTCGCCCGCCCTCCTCCCTCCTTCCCTTTCTCCCTCCCTCCCTCCCCCAGGGCCTCCCTCCTCCCCCCCTCAGTCTCGGCCTCCTGGGCTCAGCCCGCGGCTCACTCCGTCTCTGCCCCTCTCACTCTCCAGGACCCTCTCTCCTGGGGTCGTCCTGCCAGTGAGCGCAGGCTACGGGACTGCAGGACGGCTTTGTCGGGGGGGAACGCGTGTAGGGTGGGGAACTGGACGGTGGTGACTAGGGGAGGAGGGGGTGAGGAAGGCGCTGAGAGGGAGAGGGTGAGGAGGAGGGCTGGGAACCGGCTTCATTGGTGAAATGGTTCATGTCCTGCCCCCACCCTTTCCCCGTTTTTCAACACGAACACAAGCTCCTAGAGGCAGCTGGTGTTGTTGGGGACTGAGGAGCTGGCTGTTCGGGGAGGAGGAAGCGTGTGTCACCGTGTGCATCTGTGTGAGGGCTGGGCCTTGGGTTTGGGAGTGAGGGGCTCACAGTGCACGCTGAGGCTGCCTGTGGAGTTGGGGGTGGGTGTGCACAAGCTAAAAGGACGTGGGCACACGCACACGCACACACACAGTGCTTCCTCCTCCTGGAACACAAACACACATGTTGGGGATGCAACTTTGCACACACGTTACAGCTTCTCATGGTCCTTTCTCTGCCACACACATATACACCAGGAGCGCTCACACCACCCTGAGTCCCTCCCCCACGGTATATCACATACGTGTAATTACAGAGTCTCAGCCTCACACACGCACAGGCCCACGTAGAGCCCTTTGGGGTGTGGAGGTGGGCAGCCAGCCTCCGCAGAATTTTTCCCTCTCCAGGGAAACTTCATCTCCTTCCTGGGACACACTCTGCAGGCAGCTCTCCTCTGGGGTCCAACCCCAAAGACCAAAAGATTCCTGGTCCCCAGAGAAGGGGTCTCTTTCTCTCTCTCTGTCTCTCTCTCTCTCTCTCTCTCTCCACACACACACACACACACACACACACACACACACACGAAGAGCATCTTCTTTATAGTAAGTTTATTGTATTTTCTTTCAGCTCAGGGGAGCAGGGGTGGAGAGTGGGTACAAATGCAATAAGCAAATTGGGAGCCCCAGCAGCGATAGGGTGGTCTTCCTGGAAGAGGCAGGCTTTAAAAATAGGAGGAGAAGGGAAGAAGGAAAAGGAGTTGGGCCTGAGGGAAGTGGTGAGGAAGGGTAGGAGAGAGAGGGGATCCTGAGCGAAATGGATCAAGAAGAGGAAGATTTGTAACCCTCATCGCCCCGTGTCCTGAATGGTCTTAGAGGAGGGTAAAGAGGGGCGCGGGGCAGGTGCAGAGGCTGGCACAATCACCTTTGAGGTCCCTTAGAGGGTTCTGTCTCAGGCTAGCCACCCCATTTCACTCCAGAAGGAAAGCTCACTTCCAGAAGGTTCTGCACAGGGTGAGTGGCTGGTCACTGGGCATTCTCTCCCACAGGGCCTGTGCTCCCAGCCTCCACTCTGATTAGGAGAGCCGAAGGCTTTGTCCTCTGGTAACAGGACTCTGCCACCAGAAGGTGATGAAGGAGAGATTTTAGACAGGGAGGCCTTCATCCATGCTCATAAACTCTCTGAGATGGGCCTTCCCATGAGTGCTGTGCTCCTGTGAACCCAAAAGCACTCACTGAGTACCCACCACTAGCCACTGCTGAGAGTTGTGTAGCATTTGACCCTGCATTCAAGAGGCAGCAGTGGAACTTGGGACAAGGGGCCTGGGTTAGTCCCAACTCCAGCGTTTGTATGATCTTGGGTAATCAATCATCTAGCCTCTCCGAGTTCTGGTTCTGGTCTATAAACTGGAGATGATCATTTTCGTCAGCCTTGTAGGGTTTCTGTAAGTCTCAAATAGACAGAGGATGTGAAACATCTTTTGTGGCTGTGTACATGGGGATATGTCCAGAGGGGCTGTTTGTGCAAGGTCAGGACGTGAGTCTGTGGCCCTGCCCACACAGGGTGAGAGGCAGGCAGCGTGGGGGCAGGAGGTGCCGGCTGTCAGAACCTTTGGATCTGCAGCCGACCTTGACTGGCTTGGCTGTGTGACTCTGTGCAAGTTCCTGCCCTCTGTGGTCCCAGGGTCTTGTCCTGTAAAATAACAGTCCCGGGTTCCATGCTTCCACACACCCCAGCCTCACCCTCCATGCCAGGCAGGGCTGGCCCTGGACACTCCCCCTGGGATCCAAATGAGCAGTGGGGGAGAGCGTCAGAGAGAAATAATGAGAGAAGGGTTAGGGTTAGGGAAATGGGGGAGGAATGGTGTGATTAAGCCTCTGGAAAATTGAGAGCAATGCTCAACCGATGAAGCTGGGGCCTAACCCAGGGGTTGGGAACAGACGAGGAGAAACGATGAGAAATTGTGGAGGAGAACAGGAGGCCAGAGGCTGGGATCTGCTACATTCATCTGGTCCGCAGGCCATGAGCCCAACGGAAACGTGGGGTAGACCCCTGGGGAGGCTGCAAGTGGGATCTCCCGGGACTCATGCCTCAAATGGGGCTACATGTCTTCTGAAACCGGCTGCAGGAACAAAGAAGGGGAGGAGGTCTTGTCCCCCGATGCAACCCCTTTGCGTTCTAACACCTCCATGGCTTTTCTTTTCCAATGCCGTGCTAGCCTCTGGACCACAGCTGCAGAACGAGTCCAGAAAGACCCTGGCCTGCTGCTCCTTCAGCTCCCCCTCCCACTCCTGCCTCCTTCCTAGCTCCTGGCCATCTTTTCCCACCCCTCTATCCTCTCCACCACACCCCTTCAGCCGCCATCTCCTCACCTCCACCCCCCCCCCCACATCTCCCTCCTCAACTCCTTCCCTCCTCTCCATCCTCCCTTCCTGCCCCCCATTTGCTCCCCCTTCCTCCTCCTCCCCTCTCCCCTCCCTCCCCTCACCCTTTTCCCCCTCCTCCAACCCCTCCTCCGAGACCCTTACTGGGGGCACTGGCAGGTCTTCTTCTCACTGAGGAGTCTCTTGATCTGAGACATCCGCTCTGCTTGGCGCTGTCCGGGGACAAGGAAGGGAGTCATGAGGGTCCCTGGCCTCCAGAAGGGAGGTGCCCCTTGGTGGGGGCTGTGGGGGAAGCTGGGAGAGGATAAGCAGTTACCTGGCTCAGGCTATCTGTCCTGGAATTAACTCTCTGCTCCTTCCTGTCTCTCCCTCGAGAGGGATCTGGGACAGGGCAGCAAGGGAACTTGGGGGGTGGGCAGAGGGAGCCAGGCAAGGATCTCCTGGTACAGGACTCAGGGGCTTGAGGGTTGAGGGCCCTGTGGGGGACCCGGTGTGGGGTCACTCACCCTTCGGTGCCGGCACCTGACACAGAAGAAGATGCCTAGCCCAGTAAAAACCAGGAGGCCCGCGACACCCACTAGCACAATCAGGGCCATTGGCTGCACGGGGGGGAGACCATGTGGGCAGAACTGCAAAGAGAAATATGCTCAATGCACCACCCTCCTCCGGGAAGCAGGGAGCTGCCCCCCAACCCCTCCTCGCCAATTTTGGGTTTGATCCTGGGGTTGGGAGAGAGAGGTGGGGTGCCTGGGGGCTCTCAAAGGCTGCCAGGGCTGGGGAAGCGGTTTTATGTTTTAGAGACCATGGGTCACTCTGGAGATGTAGAAACAGTGGCCTAGACCCTGGGGTGTGTGTGTGTGAATGTGTGTGAATGTGTGAGTGCATGTGTGTGTATGAATATGTGTATCTGAGAGTGTATGAGTGTGCGTGAGAGTGTGTGGGTGTGGGTAGGAGTATGTGCGTAAATGTGAGTGTGAGTATATGTGCGTGAGAGTATGTGAGTGCGTGAGTGCGTGTGAGAATACATGTGTGCGTGAGTGCATGTGAGTACATGGATGTGAGTGTGGGTGTGAGTGTGTGTGTGGATGTGTGTAGTATGTGTATGCGTGTGTGTGTGAGTGCATGTGTGTGTGACTGTGTGATGTGAGTGTGTGACGTGAGAGTGTATGTGAGAGTGCATGTGTGTGAGAGTGCATATGTGAGTGTGTGAGTGTGTGTGCACGTGTGTGTGTCTGGATTTGGGAAAAGCCAGGAGACAGGGAGGGGGCTCTTGGTCAGGTGGGCCCCATTCCTAGGCTGTAGACCTGAGGGAGTGGGAACTCTAGAACTGCAATTGGCAGCCTAGAGCCCAGGACCACACCCCACCACACCTCATCACTTCTATGCCTCCAGGACACCATACCCATAACCCCCCAACTCAGGCATTGGGAGGCTGGGACTCTGGGATGGTCTCTGCCAACCACAGGAAGGTCCCGCAGGGCAGGAGGCAGAGGCCATGGAACCTGGGTCCTTACCCTCGACCTTGGATTCCAGCAGGACCTGTCCTGAGTCACTCAGCAGACACTGCCATGCCCCCGCCTCAGGGTTGAGCACCCACACCGCCTTCTCCCGCTTTGAGACCTTTGCCTCCTGGTTCTCCAGTTTCAAGCTCAGCATCAGCTTAGGGGAGGTGGGTCCCCACACCTCACAGGTCAAATTGTTCTGGAGCTGAGTCGCTGCAGAGGAAGGAAAGGCTGAGATTGCAAGCCTGGGTCTCTGGGTCCCCAGCACCTTCAAGCTCTAGGGAGATTCAGTAGAACAATTAAAATGATACTCTACACGGGCGGCCTTCTTTTAGCCTTTTAGAGCAGGTTTTCAGTGCAGTCGTATGACGAAAAACAGCGCTTGGGGTCCAGTGGTATCGGTTTGAATCCCAGCTCCACTGCTTAGCAGCTGTGTGTCTCCGGACAAGTGACTTAACCTGCGCCCGCCAGTAGTTAAAGGCATGAGTCCACGTAAAGTGTTTGGATGAGGCCTGGCACGTGCTAAGCAACAAGTCTAGCCGTTATTATTTGTGGAGTTGTTACGATGATAAGGAGATAAGTAAGCCAGAAACTCAATTTGGAGCTTGACATTATCATCATTGCTATGGTACAGAGAACAGATTTCATTATCCTTATTAGACAGGTCAGGAAGCAGGACGGAAGTGGGAGGGGGCTTAGCCAGGGTCACAAAGGCTTGGTGACAGGCAGAACTGAAACCCTGGTTCTTAGCCCAAGTGCTTTGGGGATCTTCAGTGAAGCCAGACCCAAGCTGGCTCATGGAGGTGGCAGTTCAAAACCAGCCCCCAAACCAGAGGGCCCTCCCTCACTTCATCCAGGTGACCAGGGCCTAGGCATCCCCCTCCTGGGGCCTGGCCTGCCTCAGAGGGAGTCCTGGGCCAGGCCCCTCCACCTCCTTCCTTTACCCTACCCTCCCTGGCCTGGCCACTCACCTCTCATCACCACGAGGTTCACTTCCTGATGCAACTTTCCCGTTTTCCCTTTAAGAGTCAGGGTGAGGTTTCCAGAGCCAGCATACTGAGGCAAGGCCTGGGGCAGGGTGAGGTGAAACGGGAGCTCTTGCCCATCCGGAGCTTGGGGTCCTGGGTAACCAATTTTACACACACCTCCTGGTTCGTCAGGTTGAAGGTGATCCAGGACTTGGAGGAGGAAGCCCTCTCCGCCTGCCAGCACAGCTCGCCACTGCCCGTCAGCGTTTCAGCCGCAAAGGCGAGTGGGAAGGAGAACTCCACCTGTTCCCCTCTTTCTTATACACTGTGCTGGAGGCCTTCTGGAAAGCTGGAGGTGGGAAGGGAGAGACCCTGGGTGAGGAGACAGGAAGATGAGGGTGCACACGTGGAGTCGGCATGCAGGGGTGGCAGAGAGATGGAAAAGGACCAGGTGGTCCAGACACCCACCTCATCATTTCAGATACTTCGGTTCCTTCCTGCCTCTCCAGCCTTCTCTCCCCTCTCCACCCAGCGTTTTCCTACAACAGACCACCTCCCTCCTCCCTGAAGCCATCACAGAACAGCCCAGCTCAGCTCCAGAATCCTCACTGTCTTCAGGATTCCTGGACACAGAAGCCATTTGGCCTCCACTCCTTAGGGGGCATGAATTCATCACCCTTCACAACATAAGAGCAAACACTTAACTTAGGCTTACTCTGTGCCGGGCTCCGTTTTCAGTGCCTTGTGTCTATCAGTCCTCACCTTAATACAACAAGGTAACACTACGCCAGTTAACGTTACCTTCATTTCACAGAGGCTGAAACCAAGGCACAGAGAGGTTCAGTAACTCACCCAAGGTCACATGGTGGTGGCAGAACCAGGATTTCAATCAGGGACCATGCACTAAATTGGCACACTACACTACCTTACGTCACATAAGCACCCAGGGGACGGGGTCTGGGGTAGGACCTTGGTCTCCTCACAGTGCCTGGCTCAGGGGTTCAGAGGTACAACATAGAACCTCATCAGGGCTGGCTTGCTGGTGTTAGTGTCCCTGAGTAAGTGGATTTGCCAACTTGGTAGGGGTGGGGAGCTGAGGTGACAAGGAAAGTAAGTGCGCTGACACTCCGCCTTTGGGGACTCCAGGAGCCTCTGGGGCCTCTCGCATCCTTACCTTCCCCAGCCCTTCCTTCCTCCATGTCCACCACACTGAGGGGTGGCTGTGAATCCACCCCCTGGGGATGAGGGCCCCAGTGAGTCCCTGAAGACAGACCTCAGCTCTAGGGGACCTAGACTTTGCCACTCTGACCTCCCAGCACCAGACCCTGAAGCAGAAGGAGGGCATATCAGCCCCTGGAGCAGGGAGGAGACTGCGGGGGAGAGGGGCTTCCCTTACCTAGTACCACGATGTTTATTTTGAACACCAGCTCCGGGTGCTGGGAGACGGTGCATTTCCAGGTGCCACTATCCTGGATCTCCAGCTGAGATACGGAAAGGGTCTTCATCCCCTGTATCCTTTTACCTCGTGGACTCATGCATTCCACTGAGGGGCTACTACCAGGGGGGCTCTCCAAGGTCAGGGTCAGGCTCTGCCCCCTGAAGCAGGTGGGTGTCAGGGTTGGCAGTCACTGTGGAGGGAACAGGCCAGCTGTGTCACACACATATCATCCCCAAGGAGAAGGGCAGAGGACAGGAGACCAAGATCACCTCTTCTTATCCCCGTCCCGACATCACCTTCCTCCCAGCACCCAGCTGCCCGCCCCCAGCCAAGATAGGGTTTCCCTCTCCCCTCCTCTCTGTCTTCTTCCTCCTCTCCTCTCATCCTCTCTTCCCCAGTCTCTCTCCTTCCTTCCCCTTTTTCCTTCCCTTTCTTTTTTTTTTCCCAAGACCTCTTCCCTCCTCCACCCCACCACCATCCCCCACCTGATCAAGAAGGATTCAAAGAGATTTGGAGGCCAGTTTGGCAGCCTGGTTCTCTTGGGCCTGCTGCGGTATCACCAGCTCAGGCTGGATTTGGCACAGGGGCAGGAGTAGTGGGGGAAGGGAGCCAGGCGGGAGGTATCCTCATCCCCCATCTGCCCCACTCACATCCGAACACCTGCAATTCCACCTCCTCCTTCTTGCTCTCCACTTCACAGATGTAAGTCTCTGAGTCTTCTACCTGAACATTCTTGATGATCAGGGGAAAGGATCCTCGGTCCCAAGAGCTTTTCTTTGAGTCAATGCGATCGGCCAGCTTGGATTGACCTGGGAGTAGAAGACATATGGGGGAGGCTGAGGCTTTTCTGATCTCAGATGCTAATTTCCTGTAACATCTGCTCCTCTTTCTAATTGAGAACTCCAGTCTGGCAAGGAGGTCCCATCATATCCATTTACCTGGCTGGGACGGTAGCTCACAAATACAAATAAAATCATATCCTTCTTTGGAGAGCACCAACTCCTACAAGCCAAACATTTTACAGGCATCATCTCAGTAATCTCCACAATACATTTTAAGAAACAGATACTGTCAACACTGCTTTGCTTATTTTGCAGATGGGGAAACTGAGACTCAGAGAGATTAGGTAATTGCCCAAATTCTCACACACTGAGATTAAGTAATTGCCCAACTCTCACACGTTGTAGGAGAATAAACCAGCACAATTTCTTTGGAGGGTAATTTGTAATACATATCAGAATTACAAATGCATACACAAAACAAAATGTCCACCAATAAAGAATAGATTAAATAAGCTGGGCACAGTGGCTCACACCTGTAATCCTAGCACTTTGGGAGGCCGAGGAGGGTGGATCACCTAAGGTCAGGAGTTCAAAACTAGCCTGGCCAACATGGTGAAACCTCATCGCTACTAAAAATACAAAAATTAGCCGGGAGTGGTGGCTTGAACCCGGGAGGGAGAGGTTGCAGTGAGCTGAGATCTCGCACTGCACTTCAGCCTGGGCCACAGAGCAAGACTCTGTCTAAAAAAAAAAAAAGAATAGGTTAAATAGATCCTAGCTCACCCATTCAGTGGATTGCTGTGCAGCCATAAGAGAAGAATGAGGAAGTGCTTTGTATCCTGATTTGGAACCATATTTAAGAAATGTCATTAACTGAAAAAAGCAAGATATTAAACAGTCTACTATTTGTTTTTAAAGGAGGGGAAAATATATGCCTTGTATATGAAAAGAATATTTCTCGAATTAAACATAAGGAAATGAGGCCATTAAGGCCAGGTGCAGTGGCTCACGCCTGTAATCCTAGTACTTAGGGAGGCCGAGGCGAGCGGATCTCAAGGTCAAGTGTTCAAGACAGCCTGGCCAGTATGGTGAAACCCCCATCTCTACTAGAAAAAAAAAAAAAAAGACAAAAAGTAGCCAGGCATGGTGGCAGGTGCCTATAATCCCAGCTACCCAGGAGGCTGAGGCAGGCCAATCACTTGAACCCAGGAGGCAGAGGTTGCAGTGAGCCAAGATCATGCCACTGCACTCCTGCCTGGGCGACAGAGCAAGACTCCGTCTCAAAAAAAAAAAAAAAAAAAAGAAAATGAGGCCAGGCGTGGTGGAAATATCTCATCCCAGCTTTTTGAAAGATTGAGGTGGAAGGATCGTTTGAGCCTAGGAGTTCAAGACCAGCCTGGACAGCATGTCAAAGCCACATCTCTAAAAAAAATTTTTTTTTAATTAGCCATCTTGGGAGGCTGAGGTTGGAGAGTCACCTGACAAAGGTTGCGGTGAAACAAATGAGATGGCACAACTGCACTGCAGTCTGGGTGACAGAGTGAGACTCTGTCTCAAAATAAAAAAAAAATTAACTGGGTGTGGTGGTGCATGCCAGTAGCCCCAGCTACACCACAGGCTGAGGTAGGAGGATCATCTGACCCGGGAGGTCAAGGCTGCAGTGAGCTATGATCACGCCACTGCACTCCACACTGGGCAACAGAATGAGATCTTGTTTAAAAAAAAAACAAAAAACTGGGAGGCTGAGGCACAAGAATCGCTTGAGCCTGGGAGGCGGACTTTGCAGTGAGCCGAGATTGTACCACTGCATTCCAGCCTAGGTGACAGAGTGAGACTGTTTCAAAACACACACACACGCACACACACACACATGCACACACACACACACACACATGCACGTGCACGCACGCACACGCACGCACACACACGCACACACATACGCACACACACACGCACACACACACACTGATAACCTTGGTTGCCTCTGGGAAGAGGAAGTGAATACTCATGAAACAGGTGTAGGAAGAAAGCTATTCACTATATGACCATTGCTTTTTTTTTTTTAATGGAGTCAAGTGGCTCAATCTCGGTTTAACCTCTGCCTCCCGGGTTCAAGGGATTCTCCTGCCTTAGCCTTTGGAGTAGGTGGGATTACAGGTGTGCACTACCACATCTGGCTAATTTTTGTATTTTTAGTAGAGACAAGTTTTGCCACATTGCCCAGGCTGGTCTCAAACTCCTGAGCTCAAGCAATCTGCCCACCTCAGCCTCCCAAATTGGTGGGAGTGCAGGTGTAAGCCACTGTGCCCAGCCTGTATGTCCTTTTCTGCCTTTTGAATTTTGACTCCCCTAAGTGGTGGAGCTAAGATTAAAATGCAGCCTGTCAGGTGTTGGGACCAACCTAAGCAGCAAATTGAGGCCCTCATACCTTTATCTATATCTATATCTAATCTATATCTATGTCTATGTCTATATAGTTATATATTTTTTTAATTAGCTGGCTGTGGTGGCACATGCCTGTAATCCCAGCTACTTGGGAGGCTGAGGCAGGCGGATTGCTTGAGCCTAGGAGTTCAAAGTTACAGTGAGCTATGATTGTGACACTGCACTCCAGCCTGGGCAACAGAGTGAGACCTCATCTTAAAAAGAAAAAAAAAAGAAATATTTGGCTGGGCACAGTGGCTCATGCCTGAAATCCCAGCACTTTGGGAGGCCAAGGTGGTGAATCACTTGAGGTCAGGAGTTCTAGACCAGCCTGGCCAACATGGTGAAATCCAGTATCTACTAAAAAAAAAAAATTTTAGCCGGGACATAATGACGCATGCCTATAATCTCAGCTACTCAGGAGGCCGAGGCAGGAGAATTGCTTGAACCCAGAAGGCAAAGTTTCCAGTGAGCTGAGATCACGCCAGTGCACTCCAGCCTGGGAGACAGAGTGAGACTCTGTCTTAAAAAAAGAAAAAAGTAAAAATAATCAGGCAGTTTCACTATGCAATGCTACCTCTGGAAGGTTCTTCTGGCATAGGTATGTGTCTCCTTTGGCCTCCTCTTGTAAAATCTAACAGCCATCACCAAGGGGAAGTTCTCTTCAGCTGCCCATTTTCTGGGTGCAGTGGCAGCTCCAGAATCCCTGTAGAAGAGGGCTTTAGAAGCTAAATTTACAAAGCCAACACTTCTGTTTTGTTTTGTTTTTACTTAGAATGTATATTTGGAGGAGTGAGGCAAAGGTGGCTCAGAGTAAAGCCTCTCACCCAGCTTGGCACTGCCCCTGCCCTCCTGCGATGCCCAGGCCCTCTCCCTCCTTCTGCCTTGGTGTGGGAGCCTGGATACCAGCTCAGTCACTCATTCTCCTTTCTCTCCTCTTCCCCACCACACAGTCCTCTTCCCCCACTGCTCAGCTCCCCCCTGTCCAGAAGCCCCTTCCAGACAACGTCACAGCCAGGGCACACAGCTGCCCCAAGCTTCCCCGGAGCACGGTGGGTACCCTATCCACCCACCCCTACCCCCAGCTTCACACTTTTTTATTTTTTAAGACAGAGTCTCGCTCTGTTGCCCAGACTGGAGTACAGTAGCACAATCTCAGCTCACTGCAACCTCCGCCTTCTGGGTTCAAGCAATTCTCCTGCCTCAGCCTCCCGAGTAGCTGAGACTACAGGCATGCACCACCAAGCCCAGCTAATTTTTTGTATTTTTAGTAGGGACGGGGTCTCACCATGTTGACCAGGATGGTATCGATCTCTTGACCTCGTGATCCGCCCGCCTTGGCCTCCCAAAGTGCTGGGATTACAGGCGTGAACCACCATGCCCAGCCCACACTTTTTTTAATGTCGCTACTCAAGACAACTTGTACCCAATCTCCCCTTTTATTTGTTCCTTCAGTGGTTCCTGCCCTACTTGCTGTTTCCCCTGGATCTACACTCTGTTTTAATTCCTCAGCTTATCCTGAAATTCAACGACATTCCTTTCACAAATTCTTTTACCAAACTTCTGAAAAGCGTGGCCTATCTCTGCTTCCGCCCTGTTTTCCTCCTCTTTGCTCCTTTCCTCCATTTCTAAGTATGATTCGTTTTTCTTCATCTCGAACTCTTGCTCTGACATCTACATTTAGGTGTTGTCCCAGACGCTGTCTTTGGTCCTCTTCCCCATTTCTACAGATATTCTAAATTCCACCGCATCCCCAGTCCGCTCTGCAGATGGTGGCTAAGTTGTTACTGCCAGCCCCTGACCCCTCTCCTCAATTCTAGGCACACGCTTGCAGTGATCCAAGAGGTAAGTTTATGTTAAGATCCTGCCATCACCCCAAATGCAACTGGTTCCAAATGAAATGTGTCACCCTCCTTCCAAAATAACTCTGCCTCCTTGCTTCCCTTTTTTCTCTTAAGAAGAAAACCAAGGCCCACTTGTCCATGCTGTCCCATACTTTCAAAAAGCTATGCCAAGATAATATGAAAGGTCCAAGCGTATGGGTGAGTCTGGGACAAATTCATGGGACAACCAGTACTGAACCAAGACTTAAAAGAGGTATAGGCCTGTGGCCCAGCACGGTGGCTCACGCCTGTGATCCCAGCACTTTGAGACTGAGATGGGCAGATCGGCTGAAGTCAGGAGTTCAAGATCAGCCTGGCCAATATGGTGAAACCCCGTCTCTACTAAAAATACAAAAATTAGCTGGGAATGGTGGCACTTGCCTGTAATCCCAGCTACTCGGGAGGCTGAGGCAGGAGAATCCCTTGAACCCAGGAGACGAAGGTTGCAGTGAGCCGAGATTGCACCACTGAACTCTAGCCTGAGAGGGAGAGAGAGACTCTGTCAAAAAAAAAAAAAAAAAAAAAAAAAAAAGGTATAGGTAATGGACTAGAGGAGTGGGGGGACAGCAAGGACATTCCAGGAAGTGGGAAAAGCTCCAGAGAGACAAAACAGGCAAGCTGTGGGGAAATCTCCTGGGTACAGAGGTTTCCACTGGGAAACTGAGCAGTGGCGCTGAGAGGGTGAACGTCCTGCAGAGGCTTCTAGGCTTAGTCTAATGGGCTAGGGCGTGGCATGTGCCTTTGCTTTTATGGCTTTGAAAGGCAGTGCTGCAGCAGGAGGAAGGGAAATCCAGGTAGAGAGACTAGTAGCAGACGAAATTACCCGGAAGCTCACTGTAATCCAGGTGGGGAGGTATGTGGGCCTTGGCTGGTGATGGTGGCATTCCCATGGGAACAAAGAAGAGGATGAAACTAAAACACTTTTGTTTTGAGACAGGGTCTCACTCTGTCGCCCAGGCTGGAGTGCAGTGGTGCAACATCCGCCTCCTGGGCTCAAGCGATCCTCCCACCTTAGCCCCCCAAGTAGCTGGGACTACAAGCATGTGCCGCCACTCCCAGCTAACTTTTGTGTTTTCTGTAGAAGTCGGGTATCACCATGTTGCCCAGCCTGGTCTTGAACTCCTGAAGTGAAGTGATCCACCCGCCTCAGCCTCCCAAAGTGCTAGGATTATAGGCGCGAGCCAGCATGCCCAGCCCAAAATGGGAAACCAGGGATTGAAGTAGAGAAAAAAACATGACTCTGCGTTTCAGAGATTGCGGGAAAAAGGAGGGTGATACTGGCATCGTCAGAAATCAGGAAGTTGGTGCATGGAACCAATATTTTCTGAGCAAAAAAAATAAAAAAAAAGAAATCAGGAAGTTGGGAAGGGGAGCTGTTCTGAAGGAAGATCAGATCATAGAAACAGAACAAAAGCATCAACACAAAAGACTTAAGAATTTTAGAAAGTAGCACATTGTTTTAATCTCATAGGCAGTGAAAGAAATGCAAATTAAGACGATATATTCTTCAATTATAAAATTGCCCCCCAAAATACATTTTAAATAATACTACTTAGTGCTGACAAGGTGTGCTCAAAAAATTCATATCCTTAATTTTATTTCTGGAACTTTATCCTTGAAACAATAATTTTAAAATGTAAATCAAATTTAGGTACAAAAACAATACTTACAGCGTTGTTAATAGAATACAATTTTAGACAAAATGATAATGGCTATATATTACAGGACAATTAATTTGATAGAATTCTAGGTTAGCACCAAAACCAATATTCACAAATAATTTATAATGAAATAGAAAATACTAATTAGATATAAAAGATATATATATATATATATTTTTTTTTTTCTTCTTCTTTTGGAGATGGAGCCTCACTCTGCCGCCCAGGCTGGAGTGCAATGGCGTGATCTCGGCTCACTGCAACCTCCACCTCCTGGGTTCAAGCAATTCTCCTGCCTCAGCCTCCTGAGTAGCTGGGACTACAAGCGCGTGCCACCACGCCCGGCTAATTTTTTGTATTTTTAGTAGAGGCGGGGTTTCACTGTGTTACCCAGGATGGTCTCCATCTCCTGACCTTGTGATCCACCCGCCTCGGCCTCCCAAAATGCTGAGATTACAGGCGTGAGCCACTGCGCCCGGCCAATCTTCACCTTTTAGGTTAGTCCTTTGAGCTACAAAAATTATACAGACTCAACACTTTCCTGGCCCTGCCTGCCTGCTTTTTTTTTTTTTTTTTTTTTTTTGAGAAAGAGCCTCATTCTTTTTTTTTTTTTTTTTTGAGAAAGAGCCTCACTCTGTCGCCCAAGCTGGAGTGCAGTGTCATGATCTTGGCTCACTGAAACCTTCACCTCCCATGTTCAAGCAATTCTCCTGCCTCAGCTTCCCAAGTAGCTGGGACTACAGTCACGTGCCGCCAAGCCCAGCTAATTTTTATATTTTTAGTAGAGACAGTTTTCGCCATGTTGGCCAGACTGGTCTCGAACTCCTGGCCTCAAGCCATCCACCCAACTCAGCCTCCCAAAATGCTGGGATTACAGTGTGAGCCACCACGGCTGGCATTAAATTAAACTTACTATTTTGAGATAATTGCAGATTCACTTGCAGTTGTCAGAAATAATGCAGAACAATTCTATGTACCCTCTATCCAGTTTACCCTAATGGTAACATCTTGCAAAACTATAGTACTATATCGCAACCGGGATGATGACATTGACACAATCAGGACACAGAACATTTCCAGCACCATAAGGTTGTGCTTTTTACAGCCATACCCTTTCCCCTCCCCATCCCTGAGCCCCTTAACCCCTGGCAATCACTCATCTGTTCTCCATTTCTGTAATTAGTTATTTTAATAATGTTATGTAAATGGATTAATACAGTATATTACCTTTTGAGATTGGCTTTTTTTCACTCAGCCTAATTCCCTGGAGATTCATCCAGGTTGTGGTGTGTACCGTAATTCATCCTTTTTACTGCTGAAAAGGATTTCATGGTATAGATATAATCATTCCCCCGTTGAAGGACATCTACATTGTTTCTAGTTGTTGGCTATCATGAATAAAGCTGCTATAAACATTTGTGCACAGCTTTTTGTGTGAGCATAAGTCTTCACTGCTCTGGGATAAATGCCTAGGAGTACAATTGCTGGGTTGTTGCATGTTTTGTTTTATAAGAAACTATCAAACTATTTTCCAGAGTGGCTATGCCATTTTTAGGCTCCCACCAATACTGGAAGAATGACCCAATTTCTCCACATCCTCATCAGCATTTGGTGGGTCCAGTTTTTTATTTTAGCCATTCTGATAGGTTCAGTGATAGCTTGTGGTTTTATTTACATTTCCCTAATGGTTAATGATGTTGAACAACTTTTCATGTGCTTATTTGCCAACTGTATGTACTTTTTTTGCCTGTTTTCTAATTGAATTTTTTTTTTGGTTTTGAGTTTTGAGAGTTGTTTACATATTCTAGATACCAGTCCTTTGTTGAGTATGTGGATTATGGATATATTTTCTTATATTCTGTAAACTGTCTTTTCTTCTTCTTCTTTTTTGAGACAGAGTCTCGCTGTTTTGCCAGGCAGCATCTTGGCTCACTGCAACCTCTGCCTCCCTGGCTCATCAGTCCTCGCACCTCAGCCTCAGCCTCCTGTGTCGCTGGGACTGCAGGTGCACTCCACCACACCCAGCTATACGTGTGTGTGTGTGTGTGTGTGTGTGTGTGTGTGTGTGTGTGTGTGCGTGTGTAAGAGACAGGGTTTCATCACGTTACCCAGGCTGTTCTCAAACTTCTACACTGAAGTGCTCAGCCTGCATCAGCCTCCCAGAGTGCTGGGACTGCAGGGCTAAGCCACCGCGCCCAGCCTCTTTCTTCTTCTTCTTTTTTCTTTCTTTTTTTCTTTCTTTTTTTTTTTTTTTTGAAACACAGTTTCACTCTTGTTCCCCAGGCTGGAGTGCAATGGCAAGATCTCAGCTCACTGCAACCTCTGCCTGTCCCAGGTTCAAGTAATTTTCCTGTCTCAGCCTCTCAAGTAGCTGGGATTACAGGTGCCCACCACCACACCCGGCTAATTTTTGTATTTTTAGTAGAGACGGGGTTTCACCATGTTGGCCAGGCTGGTCTTGAACTCCTGACCTCGGGTTATCTGCCCACCTCAGCCTCCCAAAGTGCTGGAATTACAGGTGTGAGCCACCACGCCCGGCCCTTTCTTCTTCTTAATAGGGTTTTTGCAGAGCAAAAGTTGTGTTCTTTTGTTTTTGAGACAGGATCTCCCTTTGTCACTTAGGCTGGAGTGCCAGCTGGAATGCAGTGACACAATCATAGCTCACTGCAGTCTTGAACACTGGCTCAAGTGATCCTCCCACCTCAGCCTCCCAAAGTGCCAGAATTACAGGTGTAAGCCACTACACCTGGCCAGCTTGTTTATATCTACAAAAAAATCTTGCTGGTATTTTTATAGGAATCAGATTAAACCTGTGTATCGATCTGGGGGGAAATTGGTATCTTTATTATGTTGAGTCTTCCAATCCATCAATCCATGAGTACAGTATGTCTCTCCATATATTTAGATCTTCTTTGACTTCTTTAATCAACATTGTTTATCATACAAATTCAATGTTTTTTTTTTTTCTTTTGAGACAGAGTCTTATTCTGTTGCCCAGGCTGGAGTGCAGTGGTGCAATCTTGGCTCACTGCAACCTCTGCCTCCCAGGTTCAAGAGATTCTCTTGCCTCAGCCTCCAAAGTAGCTGGGATTACAGGCATGTGCCACAACTCCAGCCTAATTTTTGCATTTTTAGTAGATACAGGGTTTCACCATGTTGACCAGGCTGGTCTCAAACTCCTGACTTCAAGTGACCCACCTGCCTCTGCTTCCAAAAGTGCTGGGATTACAGGCATGTGACACCACACCCAGCCCTATGCGTGTTTTTTAGATTTACATCTAAGTATTTCTTTCTTGCTTTTTTTTTTTTTTTTTTAAGATAGGGTCTTGCTCTATTACCTGGGCTGGAGAGCAGTGGTGTGATCATGGCTCACTGCAGCCTTGACCTTTCAGGCTAAGCAATCCACCCACCTCAGCCTACCCAGTACCTGGGACTACGGGCATATACCATCACGCTCAGCTAATTTTTTATTTTTTTGTAGAGACAGGTTCTCGCTATGTTGCCCAGGCTGGTCTCGAACTCCTGGGTTCAAGCAGTCCTCCCACCTTGGCCTCCCAAAGTGCAATTACAGGTGTAAACCACCATGCCTGGCCTTTTTGAGCAATTATAACTGGTATTGTAGTTTTAATTTCTGTGTACACATGTTCCTTGCTAATATATAGAAATACAATAGATTTTTGTATCTTTATCTTATATTCTGCAACCTTGATGAATTCATTTATTAATTCTAAGAGATTTTTTATAGATTCTTTGAGATTTTCTGTGTAATCATGTCATCTACAAATAGGAACAGTTTTATTTCTTTTTTTTATTTTATTTTTATTTTTATTTTTGTTCCTCAGCTGGAAGGGAACAGTTTTATTTCTTCCTTTCTGACCAGTTTTCCTTTTATTTCATTTTCTTGCCTTATTGCCCTCGCAAGGGATTGCAGTACTATGTTGAATAAGAGTAGTAAGAGCAGACATCTTTGTCTTATTCCTGCCCTTAGGGAAAAATAATTCAGTTTTTTACCATTAAATATGATGTTAGTTGTAGTGAGCTGGGTTTTTTGTTTGGTTGGTTGGTGCTTTTCATTTTATTTATTTATTTTGAGATGTAGTCTTGCTCTGTTGCCCAGGCTGGAGTGCAGTGACTCGATCTCGGCTCACTGAAACTTCCACCTCCCGGGTTCAAGCCATTGTTCTGCCTCAGCCTCCCAAGTAGCTCGGACTACAGGTGCATGCCACCATGCCTGGCTAATTTTTTGCATTTTTAATAGAGGCAGGGTTTCACCGTGTTAGCGAGGATGGTCTCAATCTCCTGACCTTGTGATTCGCCCACCTCAGCCTCCCAAAGTGCTGGGATTACAGGTACCCAGCCTATTATTTATTTATTATTGGTTTGTTTGTTTTTCTTTTTTCTTTTTTCTTTCTTTTTTTTTTTTTTTTTGAGATAAAGTCTTGCTGTGTTGCCCAGGCTGCAGTGCAGTGGCGTGATCTTGGCTCACTGCAATCTCCACTTCCTGGATTCGAGCGATTCTTGTGCCTCAGCCTCCTGAGTAGTTGGGATTACAGACTCACACCATCACACACAGCTAATTTTTGTATTTTTTGCAGAGATAGGGTTTCACCATGTTGGCCAGGATGGTCTTTAACTCCTGATTTCAAGAGATCTGCCTGCCTCAGCCTCCCAGAGTGCTGGGATTGCAGGTGTGACCTGCCTTGCCCAACCTGTTTGTTTTTCTTGAGATAGGGTTTCAGTCTGTCACCTAAGCTGGTGTGCAGTGGTACAATCACAGCTCACTGCAGTCTCCACCTCTCAGGTTCAAGCGATTCTTCCACCTCAGCCTCCCGAGTAGCTGGGACTACAGGCATGCACCACTACACCTGGCTAATTTTTTATTTTTAGTAGAGATGGGGTTTCACTGTGTTGGCCAGGCTGGTGTCAAACTCCTGACCTCAAGTGATCCACCTGCCTAGGCCTCCCAGAGTGTTGGCATTACAGGCATGAGCCACCGTGGCTGGCCCTATATCATTATTTTTGAAGTGAATTCCTTGTAAACTGCATATTGTTGAGTTATGCTTTTTAATTCACCCTATCAATGTTTGTATTTTAATAGATGTATTTAGACCGTTTACATTTAATGTAATTATTGATATGTTACGGCTTGAGTCTGTCATTTTATTTTTGTTTTCTGCTTTCTTGTTTCTTTTTCCTGCCTTCCTGGGGGGGTATTTGGATAACTTTTTGCAACAAACTTCTTAAGAACAGTTTTAAATTTACTGAAAAATTGTGAAAATGGTATGGATAACCATGGAGATAACACTGCCATCCCAGTGAGCCTTTTGCAGTGTGAACATCTATGCTATGCCTGTCGACCATTGTATTTTATGTGCACATAACTTGCCGGATTTCACAGGTTCACAGCTGGAAAGAAATCTTGCCTCAGGATGAACCGTATCTCAAGTCTCACCCATATCTGATTTAGATGACATTTTAGAATTCCATTTATTGACTGATTTTTTTTTTTTTAGAGACGAGTTTCACAATGCTGACCAAGCTGATCTTGAACTTCTAGGCTCAAACGATCCTCCCACCTTAGCTTCCTGAGTAGCTGGAACTACAGGCTCATGCCACCAAGCCCTGACTTAGATGCTATTTAGATGCAACTTTGGACATTAGATTTTGGAGTTGATGCTGGAATGAGTTTGGACTGTGAGGGCTATTGAGATGGAATGCATTTTTCATGTAATAAGGACATAGATTTGAGGGGACAGTCTAGATACTACAGACCAAATTGGATTCCCCCACAAATTCATATGTTGAAGCCCTCACCCCTAGTGTGATGGCATTTTGATATGTGGCCCTTGGGAGGTAATTCAATTTAGATGAGGTTATAAGAGTGGGGGCCATCACAATGGGATAGTGTCCTTATAGGAAAAGACATCAGAAAGATTTCTTTCTCACTGGGCATGGTGGCTCATGCCTGTAATCCCAGCACTTTAAGAGGCCAAAGTGGATGGATCACCTGAGGTCAGGAGGTCAAGACTGGCCTGGCCAACACGGTGAAACCCAGTCTCTGCTAAAAATACAAAAATTAGTCGGGCATGGTAGCAGACACCTGTAATCCCAGCTACTTGGGAGGCTGAGGCAGGAGAATTGCTTGAACCTGGGAGGCAAAGGTGGCAGTCAGCTGAGATCATGCCATTGCACTCCAGCCTGGGCAATAAGAGTGAGGCTCTGTCTCAGAAAAAAAAAAAAGGAGGCCAGGCAAGGTGGCTCACCCTGTAATCCCAGCACTGTGAGAGACCAAGGCAGGAGGATCACTTGAGGTCAGGAGTTCTAGAGTACCCTAGCCAACATGGTGAAACCTCATTTCTACTAAAACTGCAAAAAAATTAGCCGAGTGTGGTGGTGTGTGCCTGTAGTCCCAGCTACTAGGGAGGCTGAGACAGGAGAATCGCTTGAACCCGGGGGGCGGAGGTCGCAGTGAGCCGAGATCACTGCGCTCCAGCCTGGGCAACAGAGCAAAACTCCATCTCAAAAAAATAAAGAAAGCTTTTTTCTCTTTCTCTCTGCCATGTGAGGACACAGCAAGAAGGTAACTTCCTGCAAGCTAGGAAGAGATTCCTCTCTAGAATCTGACCATGCTAACACCTTGAAATCAGAGTTGTGATAAACAAATGTCTGTTGTTTAAATTACCCAGTCTATGGTATTTCGTAATGGCATTCCTAATAGACTAATACATTCATCTACTCCATTTTCCTGAATTTCCCATAGTTGTACCACAGTTAAACTCTTCCCTCATTGATAGACATTGAGGTTGAATTCTGTTCTTTCATATTACAAGCAATTTTTTTTTTTTTGAGACGGAGTTTCACTCTTACTGCCCAGGCTGGAGTCCAATGGCACAATCTTGGCTCACCTCAGCCTCCGCCTCCCAGGTTCAAGCGATTCTCCTGCCTCAGTCTCCCGAGTAGCTGAGATTACAGGCATGTGCACAACGCCCAGCTAATTTTTTGTATTTTTAGTAGAGATGGGGTTTAACCATGTTGGTCAGGCTGGTTTTAAATTCCCGACCTCAGGTGATCCACCCGCCTCAGCCTCCCAAAGTGTTGGGATTACGGATGTGAGCCACCGCGCCCGGCTAAGCAATTCTTATAACACCTTTTCACAGATATTATTAATTGTTCACTGGTCAGGCACGGTGGCTCACGTCTGTAATCTCAGCACTTTGGGTGACTGAGGCGGGCAGATCATCTGGGGGCAGAAGTTCGAGATCAGCCTGGTCAACATGGTGAAACCCTATCTCTACTAAAAATACAAAAATTAGCCAGGCATGGTGGCACACACCTGTAATCACAGCTGCTCAGGAGGATGAGGCAGGAGAATCACTTGAACCTGGGACGTGGAGGTTGCAGTGAGCAGAGATCACACCACTGCACTCCAGCCTGGACATTCAAATGAGATTCTGTCTCAAAAAAAAAACAACAACAAAAAGAGTTTTCACAATTTTATTTCTGTCAAGTAGACTTTCCAGAATAGCCGAGGTCCAAGGGTTTTAGAATTTTGTATTCATTAAACATTGCCAGATTACTTGACTCACGCCTGTGATCCCAGCACTTTGGGAGGCCGAACTGGGTGGATCACTTGAGGTCAGGAGTTTGGGACCAGCCTGGCCAACATGGTGAAACCCCATTTCTACTAAAAATCTACAAAGTTAGCTGGATGTGGTGGTGGGCACCTGTAATCCCAGCTACTCAGGAGGCTGAGCCAGGAGAATCACTTGAACCCAGGAAGCAGACATTGCAGTGAGCCAAGATCACACCACTGCACTCCAGCCCAGGCAACAGTGCGAGACTCCATCTCAAAAAAATAAAAATAAAAAATAAAAATTAGTTTAATAATAATTGATAGTCCCACTATGATATAACTTAAGGAGGGGGTAGGATAAAAAGTATATACAGTATGATATCATTTACATAATTATATATATAATATTCTCCACACTGAACAAGAGTGGATGA
Source organism: Ateles fusciceps (assembly GCA_036589455.1). Taxonomy (NCBI): domain Eukaryota; kingdom Metazoa; phylum Chordata; class Mammalia; order Primates; family Atelidae; genus Ateles; species Ateles fusciceps. The sequence goes on from JAZHEH010001593.1 coordinate 2,540,791, forward strand.
AAATAAGCCACACCCAGTGGCTCACACCTATAATCCCAGAACTTTGGGAGGCCAAGGAAGGAAGTTCACTTAAGCCTAGGAATTCGAGACCAGCCTGAGCAACATGGTGACATCTCATTTCTACAAAAAATAGAGACAGGGTTTTGCCATGTTGGCCAGGCTGGTCTCAAACTCCTGGCCTCAAGTGATCCACCTGCCTCGGCCTCCCACTGTGCTGGGATTACAGGTGTGAGCCTCCAGGCCCAGCCAATACTTTTAAAATCAGGAGAAAAAGCCAAGTGCAGTAGCTCATGCCTGTAATTCCAGCACGTTGGGAGGCTGAGGCAGGCAAATCATTTGAGGTCAGGAGTTCGAGACTAGCCTGGCCAATATGATGAAACCGTGTCTCTACTAAAAACACACAAATTAGCCGGGCATGGTGACGTATGCCTGTAATCCCAGCTACTCGGGAGGCTGAGGCAGGAGAATCGCTTGAAGCCGGGAGGCAGAGCTTGCAGTGAGCTGAGCTCATTCCACTGCACTCCAGCCTGTGAAACAGAGCAAGAATCTGTCTTATAAAAAAAAAAAGTAGAGAAACAAAACCTGCTGCCATTTTTTTTTTTTTTTTTTTTTGAGATGGAGTCTTTCTCTGTTGCCCAGGCTGGAGTGCAGTGGTACAATCCCAGCTCACTGAAGCCTTTGCCTCCTGGGTCCAAGCAATTATCCTGCCTCAACCTCATGAGTAGCTGGGATTACAGGCGCCTGCCACCACGTCCAGCTAATTTTTGTATTTTTGATGGAGACTGGGTTTCACCATGTTGGCCAGGCTGGTCTTGAACTCCTGACCTCAAGTGATTCTTGCCCACCTCAACCTCCCAAAGTGCTGGGATTATGGGTGTGAGCCACCGCACCCCAGTCTTTTTTTAATTAAAAAAATGTTTTTCGGCTGGGCACCGTGACACACACCTGTAATCTCAGCACTCTGGGAGGCCAAGGCAAATGGATCACTTGAGTTCATGAGTTAGAGACCAGCTGGCCAACATGGTGAAACCCTGTCTCTACAAAAAGTACAATAATTAGCCGGGCATGGTGGTGTGTGCCTGTAGTCCCAGCTACTTGGGAGGCTGAGGTGGGAGGATCACTTGAGCCTCGGAGGTGGAGATTGCAGTGAGCCAAGATCATACCACTGCACTGCAGCCTGGGTGGTAGAGACTAGACCTTGTCTCAAAAAAAAAAAAAATTTTTTTTTGTAGAGACAAAGTCTCACTACATTGCCCAGGCTGGTCCTGAACTCCTGGACTCAAGCAATCCTTCTGCCTCGGCCTCCCAAAGTACTAGGATTACAGGCATGAGCCACTGTGCAAAATATTATCTACATGGGTCTGTAGCAACAATACTCAAGAAATCATGGGTTTTAAGTGACAGTGATTTTTCTAAAACTCACTAAAATAAATTCATGAATATTAAAATATTCAAATTAACATACCACCAAAAGCCTTTCCCTGCGCCACCAGCAGCTGATGTAGAGAAACTCTGGATAAGAATGCCACTGAGTTTCCATCAACCCAAGCCCTCTGGGATCCCAGAGTTTACTAAGAGTAGATCTCAGACACCAAAGGCTTTCAATTCATAGCGTGTTTCCTCCCTGGATGGAGGAAAGGCAACCCTACCTTTAGTCAGGAAGGAACCCCGAACTCCCAGAATCTTTATCTGGTCGGAGGTTTTCCAGTGGAATTGTAGGTTCTTCTTTGGGGAAGTTTCACAGGACAGCTCCACCGTCTCCCCTTTTTTGCCCAGCACCAGTGTCTTTCCCTGAGTGACTGCTGGGAGTAGCACTAGATGGAAAAGAAAGGAGTCAGGTCTCAATGCTGCCACTGTCCCCCTCTTCCCCAGCCTCCACCTTTGCCTTTCCTCCCACGCCATCTGCACTGAGACCCCAGGTCTGAGAACTTACCCAGTTGCAGCACCAGGGGCAAGTGCCTAAAAGGGATTCCCCCCGTTCATTGTGGCCTTGCTGAGGGAGGCAGGGGCCTGAGCCAGTAGGGACCTAAGCCCACAGAAATCGCAGGGCCTGAGGGAAATACCAATCATTAGTCAGCAAGCATTTATTGGACCTGGAGTATACAGGGGCGATACGCAACCTCTCCCTCAGGACCCTTGCAGCCCACCTAGTGAACCTGAGGCAGGAGAATAGCAGAGGGAATTGGAGGTTGGATGAAGGATGGAATGAGTAGGAGCAGAAGCAAGATAAAGAGGCAGGTGAGCAAAACAGAAGTAGGATAAATAAGTGAATAAGGAGCCCCATGGCTGGCTAGATCCAAACCAAACCAGTAAGGAGCAGCTCCTAAGAGATGGGCATGTCCTAGGCTGGGTGACGTGGCTCACGCTTGTAATTCCAGCACTTTGGGAGGCTGAGATGGGCGGATCACTTGAGGTCAGGAGTTCAAGATCAGCCTGGTCAACATGGTGAAACCCCGTATCTATTAAAAATACAAAAATTAGCCGGGCATGGTGGCATGCACCTGTAGTCTCAGCTACTCAGGAGGCTGAGGCAGGAGAATCACTTGAACCAGGGAGGTGGAGGTTGCGGTGAGCCAAGATCGCGCCACTGCACTCCAGCCTGGAAGAAGACGGGCATGTACTACAGAGAAAATATATCCTTAAAATAACCCCATATAGCAAGTAGCTATTTAAGGTTCATGCATACAGAGTGTATATCATGCATATGCTTGAAATTATGGGATGGAAGTGACACACAAGCACACAGAGGCCAGGAAACTAAGCAACCCCCCTGTCAATCAAAAGGCACATGCTGGCTAAAAATTAGGCAGCTCGGGGAAGAAGAAAAACACACATAGAAAAGGCCATGAAATATTGGTTGATGCCGATACCATTGCAGGTTATCCCCAATCCATAGCAGATCGTACTCTGCTTAATAAACGTTCTGCTGCTTTGCTATGTGTGCGTGTGCTGTGTCCAATTCTTTGTTTGTGGCACCAATAATTTAGGACTTCACAACATCAGCCGGTAACAAACTGAACTTGCACACCCCTAACTGAATGCTCTGAGATACACACCACTAAATGCTATGCCCAGGCCAGGAGGGGGTTCTTTGCTGGGATGAGTGAGTAGGGAATCAGAAAAGGATGCGTGGAGAAGGTGGCAAATTCGTGGGGGAGACCATGGAGCCAGGCCAGGACATGGAAATGCTTGAAGGCCATGCTGAGATGCTGGGACTGGATCCCGGGCACATGACAGCCAGCCAGTAGAGGATTTCCTTCCCCTCCTTCCTTCCTTCCTTCCTTCCTCTCTCTCTCTTTTTTTTTTTTTTTGAGATGGAGTTTTGCTCTTGTTGCCCAGGCTGGAGTGCAATGGCATGATCCTGGCGCACTACAACCTCTGCCTCCCAGGTTCAAGCGATTCTCCTGCCTCAGCCTCCCGAGTAGCTGGGATTACAAGCATATGCCACCACACCTGGCTAATTTTGTATTTTTAGTAGAGACAGGGTTTCTCCATGTTGGTCAGGCTGGTCTCGAACCCCCAATCTTAGGTGATCTGCCCACCTAGGCCTCCCAAAGTGCTAGGATTACAGGTATGAGCCACCGCGCCCAGCCACAGTAGATGATTTTTATAGAGAAGAAGGTGATTATATTTGCCATGGCCCCTGCACCTGCTAAGGGAAAGAACTGGAGAAGGTGAGGCATCAAAGGCAGGACTGCAACCATCCCAGTGAGCAAAGGGTCTGAGCTAAGTGGCTATGGGAGGGTGTGGGACAGTTCTGAGGTGAGATTCCCAAGGGTTGGGACCTGATACAGTGTGAGAGGTCGGGAAGAAAGAGCAGAGGGTCATTTCCCTATCCAATATCAGACCAGTCCTACAAGGTCTCTGAGTGGACCAAGCAGAAGGTGCTGGTCCAGCGTTTGGATGAAGGAGAGGTTCCTGCGGGCTCAGCAGACAGGCAAGGCTGGGGGTGGAGGAGGAAGGGCAGAGAGGCTCTGAATGGACCATGGGGAATGGACAGCTGTATGTTAGAGGAGGGATTCCAAAGTCCTGGATCAGCAACAGCGGCAACATGACCAGGGAACTTGTTAAAAATGCAAATCCTCTGGCCAGGTGTGGTGGCTCACGCCTATAATCACAGCACTTTGGGAGGCCGAGGCGGGTGGATCACAAGGTCAAGAGATCGAGACCATCCTGGTCAGCATGGTGAAACCCCGTCTCTACTAAAACTACAAAAATTAGCTGGGCATGGTGGCGCACGCCTGTAGTCCCACCTACTTGGGAGGCTGAGGCAGAAGAATTGCTTGAACCCAGGAGGCGGAGGTTGTGGTGAGCCGAGATCGCGCCATTGCACTCCATCCTGGGTAACAACAGCGAAACTCCATCTCGAAAAATAAAAAATAAAAAAAATGCAAATCCCCAGCCCCACCCCAGACCTGCGGAATCAGAAACTGGCGGTGGGTCTAGTCAGCTGGGTTTTCATAAATCTCCAGGTGACTGATCACGCTCAAGTTTGAAAATCGTAAGTTAGGTGGAAAGGAAAGGGTAGAGGCGTCCCCATTCTGAGATGTGCAAAGGTGGCAGGGATGTACAAGGAGGCTTTGGAGGAAAGAGAGGGCTCAGGGAGGAGATGGTGGAAGAAGGTGTGGGACAAGCATTCGGGGCTTGCTTGACTGTAAGTAAATCTTTTTATTTTTAGTTTTAGTTTAGTTTTGTTTGTTTGTTTGTTTGTTTGAGACAGGATCCACTGTGTCACCCAGGCCGGAGTGCAGTGGTGCAATCACAGCTCATTGCAGCCTGGAACTCCTGGGCTCAAGTAATCCTCCCATCACAACACCCAGCTAACTTTTGCAGGTCGTGATTGCAAATATTGACAGGCAGGCTGAAGAGCTGGAGCTCTGTCTTGGAGGTGATGGGACCCACAGCTGATTTTTGAGCAGCGATGTGACATGGTCTATGTAGAGCTTTGGGAAGCTCGATGTGGTACTGGGGACCAGAGGCCATGGGATTGGAACAGTGATTATAGGAAGGCCACCGAGACAGCACCTCAAAGGAGGGCGGGAGCAGGGCTCAAGTGTGTTTGAATCCAGCCCCAGGCTAGAAAGTGGGCTCAGAGAGGTGACTGCCTGGGGAAGGGGTCAGCATGGATCTGGTCCCTGCTGGTGAGACAAGATCTTGCCTCCAGACTCACTCTCCCTCCCAAGCTTGGTCCTTCTTTCCCCCAGTGGCACCTTTGCCGTTGGAGCTTGCTGGTGATCTGCCTGCTCTGAAGTCCCACAGCACCCACTGACATGCTCCTGGGTGCGGTCCACCTTCTACCTCATGTATGGTGATTTGGTTTCCCAGCTCGCCCCCCCCCCCAGCTTGAGCCCCGTGAGGGCAGAGATGACAGTCTAGCCAGCAGTGTGGCCGCCCCAAGCCTGGCAGCCGCTGAAGCATAGAGAGAGGGCTTGGGGTGGCTGCGGTTAACTCCAGCCAAACTGAACTGTATGGAGGAGGAAAAGTCACTGATTTCTTCTTCTGTACTCACCATATTAATTCTGTCTCTAAAATGGGTCACTGGAGTGTGTGCACACACACAGCCCTGGCCTGGATGAAGCCACGTCGTCCCAATCCATGCTGTTTGTCCCCCACAGGGCCCCACCAGCCACTCCCCATCCACCCTGTCTGCAGCTCTCTCCACCAAGGACTGACAGCCACAGACAGCTCACAGGCTCTCTTGCCCTCCAGCTCCAGCTGGCGCTGCCCAGTGGGAAGTGCCTCTCAGAAATGAGATGGAAGGGTGGGGGAAAGAGGCTGAGATGTTTTCCCTACTCTCTCCCTGCCCTGGGCATGTTTTTTGTCAATAGCGTGTGTTCATCCCCCACCTACAGCCCTGCGCCTCTACAGCTCCTGTGGGATGGTCCCTTATCCAGAGCAGAAACACTCTCTGGGCTCCAGAAACACCATTATCACTTCTTCAGGACTCCTCCTGCTGTTTATAGTGTTTGTGCTTCAACAAGTTGGTTGTTTCCCTTCATCTCTGTGAATAACCCCCTTTTTACAGTCTCCTGACCCATGGGAGGTGAACTGTGTTTCCTGCTGGGCACTAAGACACAATCCATGGAGAGGACTGGAGCACTCAGAAGATGTGGGGCCTGGTCCTCCTACTGAGGTTTAGGAGAAGATAGAGAAGTGACTCCATCTTCGTTAACTCCCTCAAGTTACTACATCTGCCTGGAAGAGGAGGTAGCCAGGGCCTGACATGGGGTAGGTGCTTGAGATAGATAGGTAGGTAGGTAGATGGATGGATGGATAGATTAGACAGATAGATAGAGAGATAGATGATAGACAGATAGATAGATTAGATACACAGACAGAGAGATTAGATAGATTAGATGATAGATTGATAGATTAGATATACAGACAGATTAGACAGATACATAGATGATGATAAATAAGATAGACAGGTAAAATAAGATAAACAGAAAGATAGATTAGCTCAGACATGGTGGCTCACGCCTGTAATCCCAGCACTTTGGGAGGCTGAGGCAGGTGGATCACCTGAGGTCAGGAGTTCAAGACCAATGGTCAACATGGTGAAACCCCATCTCTACTAAAATACAAAAATTAGCTGGGTGTGGTGGCACATGCCTGTAATCCCAGTTACTCGGGAGCCTGAGGTACGATAATTGTTTGAACCCAGGAGGTGGAGGCTGCAGTGAGCTGAGATGGCACCACTGCACTCCAGCCTGGGCGACAGATCAAGGCTCCGTCTCAAAAAAGAAAAAAAAGGATGAATGGATGGATGGATAGATAGATAGATAGATAGATAAGACAGACATATATGTAATCCCAGCACTTTGCAAAGCTGAGGCGGGTGGATCACTTGAGGTCAGGAGTTCAAGACCAGCCAGGCCAACATGGTGAAACCCCGTCTCTACTAAAAATACCAAAATTAGCCAGGCGTGGTGGCGGGCACCTGTATTCCTAGCAACTCGGGAGGCTGAGGCACGAGAATCACTTGAACCCAGGAGGCGGAGGTTGCAGTGAGTTGAGATCGTGCCACTGCACACCAACCTGGGCAACAAAGAACGAAACTCCGTATCAAAAAAACACAAACAAACAAAAATACAAAATCAGCGGGGTGTGGTGGTATGTGCCTGTAATCCCAGCTACTCTAAAGCCTGAGGCAGGAGACTCACTTAGAACCCAGGAGGCAGAAGCTGCAGTGAGCCGAGATTTTGCCACTGCACTCCAGCCTGGGTGACAGAACAAGACTCTGCCTAAGAAAAAACAGAAACAAAAAGGCCGGGCGTGGTGGCTCACTCCTATAACCCCAGCACTTTGGGAGGCCGAGGCGGGCAGATCATCTGTGGTTAGGAGTTTGAGACCAGCCAGACCAACATGGTAAAACCTTGTCTCTACTAAAAATATAAAAATTAGCTGGGTGTGGTGGCGGGTGCTTGTAGTCCCAGCTGCTATTCAGGAGACTGAGTCAGGAGAATCGCTTGAACCCAGGAGTCGGAGGTTGCAGTGAGCCGAGATGGCGCCACTGCACTCCAGCCTGGGCGACAGAGCAAGACTCTGTCTCAAAAAGAAACAACAACAAAAAAAACTAGGGAAGTAGGAAGAAAAGAGGTCAGGAAGGAGGTTTCTGAGAAAGGAGGAAGGGAGACTAGCCACCAGTCAAGGTGGTGTTTAGGTTAGCATGCAGCACAGGAAGCATTGAGGGGAAAGCCGCAGTGAGAAGAGTGGAATGGGGGTAGCCTCATACCAAAGAGCAGTTCCCACCGTCACCCTATCCCAGACTTGGTGAGCAGGGAGTAAAGGAGGGGGAAGTCTCCATACAGCACATCCCTTCTCTAGGGTCCAAATTCAGCTTACCCTGGTAAAATGCCTGGGGAAGACTAGAGGCATTCTTGAACCTTCCCCATATGGTGGCTGTTTTGACTCCTCCATGGTCCTGAGGTCTGTGCAGAGAGCCACCTCCCTGCCTCCAGCTCCCTGTTCTGCCTCATCTCATGGCAAGGCTCCGATACGTGGAGGAGGCTGTGGGTTTCCAGCATGCCTGCTCTGGTGCTTTGGGCTTCCGCTGCCACCCCAAAGAGCTGGCCTTTGATTCCCACACCTCAGCGTCCCTAGAGGTGCCTTACCCTAGTACAGCAGCATCCTGTGTACCAGTGTACCAGCACTCCGAGAGGCAGGGAGGGCTCTCTGGTCCCTCAAAGCGCTGGCACGTCTCTCTCTCTCTCTCTCCCTCCCCCCCCACCACTTGCTTCTCAGCTCACATCTGTGCATTTCTGTATCTGTGCTCTCCCAGCCCCCAGCTTATGCCCCCAGCCTGCAGCTCCCTGTGTCTGTGTCTGTCTTCCTCTTTGCTTCATGTACCAGGAGGCCATGCTGGCTCACCCGGGCTCCCCTGGAATGCCCCTCACCTCTTCTCCTTTTTCATCTTCCCCCTCTCCAGCTGCCACTAAGCTCTAGCTTCTTCCGGCCTGTACACAGGCCTTCTGGCCTTTGGCAGCAATGCAGGCCCTGGACAAGCTTTGATCTGTGGGGGAGCATGCTGAGCACGCCTGCAGCCCAGGGTGGATGTGAGGGAGCCGGCTGCAGGGTGGGAGGGACACTGTGGACAAAAGGAAATGGACAGATTTCCCCAGAATGCACAGAGGCCTCAAGGGAGGAGGGGAGGGATAGATGTGGGAGGGGAGAGACCTGGAGCAGCTTGTTAAAGCAACAGCTACGCACACACAATCCACAACCACAAGCAAAGCGCAGGGTCGTACAAAAAAGAGGAAAAGCAGACATGCTGAGAAGCAAGACAGACGCACAGAGCGTAGACCCAAAGTGAGGCAAAGAGAGACCGAGAAGAGACACGAGACCAAAATGGCAACACACTCCACGCGCCCTCGCAGAGCCTTGAGGTTCCTGCTGCCCTCACCCCCTGGCCCCCCAGGGATGGGACGAGGAGCGAGGCTTGGGAGAGGAAGAGAGCCCAGCTCCACCACAGCGAACGTCTGTGGTCCCACAGGCACTTTTATCTTCTCCCCGTAACCCCCAAGCAGCCCACTTAAGCGCAGCCACGGGATGCGCCCCACCACGTTCACCCTCTCTACTGCTGACTGGCTTCCTAGAAACTTCCTGGAGACTGTGACCCCTCTAAGGAACTCTTGTGGTTGGTGGCTGCAACCTCCGCCATCCTCTTCTTCGCCTCAGACACCCACATCGAGGGAACTGTGCCCACCCTCCTCCCCTCATCCCCTCATCCCCGCAAAGGTACAGAACAGAGCTCAGCCTCAGAGCTTTGCAAACCCAGACCCCTGCCCGTCTATCTCTGATTCCCCACCTTCATCAAAGTTATTTTGAGGCAGGGCCTCACTCTCGCCCACGCTAGAGCGCAGTGCAGTGGCACAATCAGGGCTCATTGCAACCTCTGTCTCCCAGGCTCAAGTACTCTTCCCACCTCAGCCTCTCAAGTAGCTGGAAACATAGGCACACACTACATGCCCAGCTAACTTTGTATTCTTTGTAGAGATAGGGGTTTCACTATGTTGCCCAGGCTGGTCTCAAACTCCTAGGCTCAAGCCATCCTCCTGCCTTGGCCTCCCAAAGGGCTGGGATTACAGGTGTGGGCCAAGCTCGCCCAGCCCATCAAAGTTATTTGATTTAACAAATATTTACTGAGTGTCTAAAATGTGCAAGACTGGCCCGGAGGTGGCTCACGTCTGTAATCTCAGCACTCTGGGAGGCCAAGAAGGGCAGATCACCTGAGGTCAGAAGTTTGAGACCAGCCTGGCTAACACAGTGAAACTCCATCTCTACTAAAAATACAAAAATTAGCCAGGCATGGTGACAGCACACCTGTAATCCCAGCTACTTGAGAGGCTGAGGCAGGAGAATCACTTGAACGTGGGAGGCAGAGGCTACAGTGAGTCAAGGTCACTCCATTGCACTCCAGCCCGGGGGGCCGAGAGAGACTCCATCTCAAAAATAATAATAAAAAATAAATAAAATGTGCAAGGCAATTGATCTAGCCAATTCCCCTCAGCACCACCCCGCCGTTACCGCCAGGGCCAGGGCCTAGGGCGGCCCTCAGGGCTCTGCCTCGCACCGGTGCTGGGAGGAGTTTTTATCTACAGATAGATCTCTTCCATATAAGTGCTCCCACAATGAAAGAGGGAAATCATCTCTCGAGTGTTTCTAATGCTGTCCTCAGGGGCTCTTTCATCTGACTTTGAGGGTGGCAGCCATTTTGTATCAGCCTACAGCATCTGATACAGCACAAGGAATTATCTGTCAAAACGTGAAGTAGCAGTGACCTCCGCCACCGGGTCCTACTCTTAGCCCGCTAAAAATGTGCGCCATAAAAGCAGGGCACGCGGGAAGCACTATCCCACTCAGAGTGAAAGCTTTGAATTATTGAGAATGGGGCCTTTCCATGTTAAGGGATCAGACCGTGCCCCAGGAACCCTCTCTCCCAGATAAAGCTTATGAGGGGAAAGCAGAGAACACTGGGGATAGCATGGCTTCAAGACCATGAGGTCTCAGGGGCTGGAAAGGTCTGAGGTGGAGAGGCCGAGATTGTACAGGGCTTCCCGTCAAGAGGGATAGGGAGTCCTCCCTCTCCCTCACACCCGGCCAGGCCCAGGAGGGGGCTCCACGCCCTTCTTAACTCTCCTGGCCTCGGCAGACCCCCACCACCAATTCTCTTCGAATCGATTTCTTAAATGACATATTCATCTAAAGATACACATCTGTCACATTTACAGCATTTCGTACGCAAAAGTTCAGTTGCAACACCTTCTGAGAATTTTAGCTTTCCTATTTCGTGAATCATTTTAAAGCTAACTAGAGTAGAAGTGTCTTTAGACACTGTTCAAAAATCTTAAAAGAGCAAAAAAGTAGACAAAAATTTTAAAATACACACATAGGCACAAAAGTAGTTAGACTATTACATAGATCACGTGACTTATGAAACGCTGCACATATATTTCCTGTAAATTTTTGGAGATTGCACCATTAGGAAAATTGATTTTGCTAGAATTTTCTCTAGACTAGATTCCGCTTCTTTTTCTCTTTTTCTTGCTGTTATCATTTTTCCTCATCATTTCTTTTTTATGAGTTTCTTCCCACCTTATGTTTATTCTTTCTAATTTTTCCCTCCCCTACTTCACTCTTTTTCTCCTCTTTTCCACTCTTCCAGTCTTCTCTCCTCCACTGCCCACGACTAGTTGCCTTCCACACCTTTCCCAGCTTGGGGTAAGTCTCCAGCCCTCACTCTCTCTCTGATCTTGCCATTCAGTTCAATACTCCTCTGAGGAGCACCCACTGCTCTGGGCACTGAGCCGTGCACACTGGGGCTGCAGAGAGGAGTCTGGCACAGCCCCTGACCTCTGAAGCTCACAGTTCTAGTGGGAGATCACTGCTCATACCTGTCCCAAGAGAAATGCAAGAGAAGGTGGGCAGACAACTGGGCAGAGCACATTCCTGTGCATCTGCCCCACGTTCCCCTCCCCTCCCAGCTCCGGGGGAAAGAAGCCGAGTCTGACCATCTTACCTCTGGCCTTGCGTCTTTCTTGCCCTCTGCTTCTCAAAAAGGTGTCTCTGTGTGAGGACTTGGAGCTCTGCAGCCAGGAGCCCAATGGGGAGGGTGCTTTGTTTCTTCTGCAGAGTCGTGCTTAAATGAAGAGAGACAGGAAGCCCAATGGGGAGGCTCCTCCACACCCTAGGCCTGGGCCGGCCCTCAACGTCACCACCTGGAGCTGGGGTCCCCACCCCCGGCTCTCAGAAAACATCTCAAAGTGAAAATGCCAAAGTCAAGGGAAAAAGTTCAGCAGAATCAGGCTGGAGCCACAGTGCCACTGCCACTGTTAAGTGGCAAGAAAAGGATTGCAAGAAAGATTCCACCACTGACACTACCATATCTGACCAGGCTGTGGGGAAAGAAGTGGGAGGCACCTGGGGGCATATGGGAACAGCAGTGGCAAGTCCACAAATAGCTCCTCGCTCCGGGGCCCTGAGGGCCTGTGTTCAATGGGTGTGTGCTCCAGGGGGAATCGGTGGAGGCTTTATAGGTGGCCCAGTGTGGAAGAGAGGATGTGGGCTGAGCAGAGGATTCCTGAGACACCAGGAGTGAC